>OY970759.1:11385710-12771420 GCA_963853795.1 Xestia rhomboidea | reverse complement strand
TAAATATTAAAAGTTATTTGTAAAGCGCATAAATGTAAAAGAGTGGAATGTTAAGTATTTGAGTATTTTCCACTTGCGACAAAAAATGAAAAACAACATTGAAATATGCTTAATTACTTACTGGCAACATAAGGCTTTAAATACTGTGAAAAAAATAATATTTACATTGATGTGAGCATTCCAGACTTATTGGATCTAGTGGCGGAACTTTCTTACAAGCCTTACTAACCTACTACTCTTCATCATGTTAGGGTTTCTGAACAATTTCTACTTGCCTAATGGACTTGACGTTTGCCATACGTTGGCCACTAGAGCACGCCACTGATTGGATCTGGGGGTCTAAAATGGCCGCTTCAGCAGAAGTTTAAAATTCTTAACATGGAAAAGAATCATAAAGTCCATTTTAAGATTATTTTTTTTTATTTGATTCATTTATAATTCTGCTAAAGCGGCTATTTTAGGCCCCCAGAATTTATTATTCTGAAAACTGTAGGCCAGAAGCTACACTTTATAATTCACGCTATCTATTATACAATTTACGGCTTTCTGCAAATATAACAAGTGCATTGTTTTGCAGTAAGTTTTAAGCTTCATCTATGGGATTCAATACAATTTATGTTTTTTTATATAGTTTTAGTGTAAAACAATAGAATTTAACTCGAGCTGTTAGCAATTACTATTTATACATAAAATGAAGGCATCGAAAAATTATTGTTATTTGAAGCACTGTATTGCACTGAATAATTTATAATAAATATTTTAGGGGTTGCTAGAGAAATGTTTAACTTTAGTATAAAATACGAATAAAATGTAAGATTTCAAGAACATCTCAAAATGTCAAAATTAAATGCTTTACAGCTTTTCAAATATTAATATAATTTATAAATAACGACATTAGCATAGGCCCTAATGCTGTGTGATTTCTTTATGATATGTAAATAATCGAACTTTATTCTTGAACTAATATACTTACGTATTCTATTATTTTAATTTGAACACGTCTAATACAACCATAATTATATTACAAAAATACTCTAACCACCCTCAACTTTACGATTACATTATTATATGGCATTTAATATAAAAACATTCATCTTCATGCCGTCATGCACACAGTCCCACGCCTCGTGGCGTCATAATCACGATACAAATACAATAAAATTGTTCTTAATTAATTAAAACTAAATACTGTTTTACATATTGCTATTGCTAACTTTGATTCTTATACGTTATACACGTTACAAAGTTGTCGTACCGCAGTGAGGTGACTCCATTTTAGTTATACAAGCAGTCAGTCAATACGATAAGAGATGAGATGATGATTTTTTAAAGCGCGGTGGGAATTTTCAAGGATAAAATGTAGTAAGGAATGAGAATCGATACAAAATGTTGGTAAAATAATGAGATAAACCCGCCAAATTTTCTTTTTACTTTCTAATAAATTTCTCTCGTCAACAACCAATATAAAATAGTCACAACACGCGGCATAAAAATCAATTAATCTTTGAAAACTGAGCATGCTTAGATATATTGCTTATTTTCTTTAACAACCACAGAGCACGTAGACGCTTCGGCGGACCCCGCTAGAAACGGCACTGTCGACATTTTTCATACAAACTAATCGAGTTTCACGTTATAGAAACTGACGGCCTGTGAAAAATCTAACAACAACGTGTCAGAGAAGGCTTGCGCTTGTTGCACCAATATCGGACACGAGTATTGCTCGTAAAGCGTCTCTAGTGACTGCCGGTGAGAAATCGTGTTTTGTGTTTAAAAAAATGTTTATCATTTCAAGGTATAATTATATTAATATGCGAAGCTTAACAGACTTGATGGGTATCGACATAGAAAGACATTAAAACAAATTCATCGCGTCGGTAAAGTTTCGCCAGTTAATTTAATTTGACCTTCTAATTTAAATAATTAATACGATACTTTATCTATCATCTAAGATTCGCATAAAAGAGTAAACGAGATCACTCCAAAACATCACTTACAAGATCATGTAAACATCTAACACAACTAGGTACGGATCATTAAAAAGGTATTATCAAAATATTTTGGTGACGTAAATTTTTCTTAAAATAAATGTTAATTTAGTCGTAGTATTGACATTAATGCGTACAATAGGTACGAGTTGCGATTTCAACTAGTTTGGTTAGTTACAGTAGTTATTAGTTATCTATGAACTTTACCCACTGTTTTTGTCAGGGTAGCGTTGTATCCTTTTCTTCGTCATTCAGCGTCGGCGTCAGCGGCGGAGAGGCGATTTCCTCTCGTTTTGGTGGTTCAGGTATGTCGAGAGGTTCCTCGTCCCTCCTGGGGGGCGCAGGTGGCGACATGTTCAGCTTGGGCAGCGGCGGGATGGGCGGCGTGGGCGACGCCGCGCGGCCGGCGGGCGCCGAGGGGACGCCGTTGGTCATGCGCTGGTAGTGCGGCTTCCATTTGTTAGCAGGCGGCGTGTAGTTTAGCCGATCGTACTCCATTTCTGGAAAATTAAGTACCGGTGTAAAATTGCTCCAGAACATTATTGACCGTCTAAATATCTTTATATCAAATTATATATTATTATATTATATATATTTATATTTATTATATATTTACCATATCCCTCCTTATGCTTGATCTCATCGTACACATGGTCCAATTTATTGTCATCTTCATATTGTTGGTACAAGTTAGGATTATTCGCATCTGCGTCTTTGTTCTTCAGAGATGACAGCGGGTCGTAACCTTGAAATTAAAATGACATAAATTAGCATCACATGCATACATGATTGAGCCACAGCTTATTACCTTGCCAAATAAAGAGACTTTTAATGTCATGAATATGTAATGTCTTTTGTTCCTTTGCTAATTAAGTAGACACAGGTGTTGTTTATAATTAATATTTCAACAACACGGTCTTTGGCCCCATACTTAAAGATTTTGATCATGGATCCATTTTCAAAACATGTTTATGACTTTTTCATTAATCACATCTTTTCTGAAGGTCTTGTAGTCTAAGATATAGAACGACTTTTACCGAGCTGGTTAATGGGTGAAAAGTATTTTATATCAAATTAAGTAGGTCAATAAATATATTGCAAATGGGTTGACTATCAAATTTCAATCCAGAATATGATTAATCTATAGAATATGCAAACGTTAGGGTAACGTTTGCATATTCTATAGGCTTACATACTTTCGATTGGTATGGAATTTGTTCTGTGAAATGTTAAAAAAATATGTTTTTTTTTGTCAACCCATTTGCAATATATTTATTGACATATTTAATTTGATATAAAATACTTTTCATCCATTAACCAGCTCGGTGAAGGTCGTTCTATTCAAGGATCGTATACTATTGTGTTTGTGTAAATGTTAGCAATTACCAGTAATTGCTTCGTTGACCACCTATTTTTTTTTCGCCAATAATTTTATTGCCATTGGCGAACCTTCTATTTAAGTCTCTCTTCGTCTAGTATACAGACATTTTTTAAATACATCAGAGGGGCCTTTACTACACAGTAAAAACGCTTTTTGCAACTTGGTCAAATAATTATTATGACACTCAATAGCTTTTATCGAAAAGGACGTTTTACTTCATCTGCTATTACGAAGGCAGATTTTACGTTGAGCAGAGTGGCCCTAGAAAAAAATAAGTAGTTTTAACTCCTATTTTTACTTACTATCAGCAGAAGAACTAGTAGCCTTCATCCTGAGTTTCTCCATCGTGGTATTGTTCAGTTTACTTCCCGGGCCCAAGTTGTTGAGTATGTGTGTTCCGTTGTTGAGCAGGGTGGTCGAGTCATCGCTGCGAGTCGAGCCTTGGTACGAGTAGACTGGGTTGTCGAAGTGCTGTTGTTCTGTTTACAAGAAATAAGACATAAAACTGTTGTGTCTGCCTAGCTGTAAGTTTTCCGAAAATAATAAAATAAAATAGATTAGAGGTTTTCTTTTTACATGAGCTTGGATTGATAATAAAATAAAAGAGATTAGTGGTTTTCTTTTTACATGAGCTTGGATTGATATTAAAATAAAAGAGATTAGAGGTTTTCTTTTTACATGAGCTTGGATTGATAATAAAATAAAATAGATTAGAGGTTTTCTTTTTACATAAGCTTGGATTGATAATAAAATAAAATAGATTAGAGGTTTATTTTTACATGAGCTTGGATTGATAATAAAATAAAATAGATTAGAGGTTTTCTTTTTACATGAGCTTGGATTAATAATAAAATAAAAGAGATTAGAGGATTTCTTTTTACATGAGCTTGGATTGATAATAGAATAAAATAGATTAGAGGTTTTCTTTTTACATGAGCTTGGATTGATAATAAAATAAAATAGATTAGAGGTTTTCTTTTTACATGAGCTTGGATTAATAATATAATAAAATAGATTAGAGGTTTTCATTTTACATGAGCTTGGATTGATAATAAAATAAAATAGATTAGAGTTTTTCTTTTTACATGAGCTTGGATTAATAATATAATAAAAGAGATTAGAGGATTTATTTTTACATGAGCTTGGATTGATAATAGAATAAAATAGATTAGAGGTTTTCTTTTTACATGAGCTTGGATTGATAATAGAATAAAATAGATTAGAGGTTTTCTTTTTACATGAGCTTGGATTGATAATAAAATAAAATAGATAAGAGGTTTTCTATTCACATGAGCTTGGATTGATATCAAAATAAAATAAAATAGATTAAGATTTTCTTTTTACATGAGATTGGATTGATCAGATCAAATTAAAAGTTACATAAATGGGTATTTAATTGGTTGCTACATTTCACGAACAAAATTAATTAATTAAAACATTTCTTAATAACAATCACTTGAAGCACGCTCGTGAATTGTAAGGATTATAGCGTACTTATTCTGTTTATCGTAGATTTTAGACAGTTGTTACGGGTACTCAGAACCCAGAAAGTTTTACAACCAGTCTATCGTAGGGGTATACTATTACCCAGTCATTCCTATCACACATAGGTATAGGTGGTCGCTCCATGTAAAATAATTGCATTCGGTTAGACTGTAAGCCGACCCCAACATAGCTGGAAAAAAGCTAGGCAAATGATAATAGCTCACATTGTTTTTTTTATAGATTAATTGAATAACAGGGAACTCTGTATAACAAAAACAAAATAAATGTTACCAGGTTGTGAGTTAGGGTCAGCAGTATAATGCACGTGCGCTATCTCTCGCTTGAGGTTGCGCACTCGCTTGCGGTAGTACAGCAGCACCAGGATCGCAGTGGCGGCGCACAGGAACGCCAATATCACCATCACCACTGTCAGACCGGAGCTCGAAGATTCTACTGAATATATGCACATGGTAATAAAAACACTATAGAAGCCTTTTTGGAAGGTTGCGGTTTTGTTTGATATTGAATTATCATATAAGGTAAGGTCGTCAATAGGGCCTTACAAATAGATCTCGTTACTCTGTACTATCTCACCCACTATCTGAAGTAACTAATCGATTATACAGGGTGTTAAAGAAGTCGCGTGCCATAGCTTACGCTTACGAGTTCCTTTATTGATACTGAACTCACCCCGTTCAGTATCAATAAAGGAACCCGTAAAAATTTCGTACCTACTAACTTAAAATAGCAATCGTTTAGCATAGCAATATATTTATTTTTTTATTTTTTACGAGTTCCTTTATCGAAACTGAACTCATCCCTAAGCTATGGCACGCGAATTTTCTAGCACCCTGTGTAGGGTGACTGGTAATTAGTGACCGATACATAAACACGTGATTGTGCTCATGGTAACAAACAACTTTCCCAAAGAAACAAATTTTATAAAAAAAAAAAAACACTTTAATCACAATACATGAGACAGAACGGCGTCACGTGGCTAACAGCTGATAGATAGGTATCAGGCGCGCGCGCACGAGTTTTTTTTTATAATTATTTGCAATCGGTCGTCAGACCATAAGCGAATTTGTTGTAGTTTACATGGCGTTGTGGTGGAGCAGCCAGTGCTGCGCCTCCCACTTATAGAAGGTGGCTCCTCTTTAGTCTTTTTACCACCGCTGTCGGGTTTAATAGTTCAGTCACTAGGGGGTTTGGGTGCATGGCTAGGCGTGCCTTGTGTTGACCTTTGTACCGCTCGATTTCAGAGTTTACGAGCGGCACCTGCAGGAAGTCGTGGATTTCGCTATTTCGAGCAAACCAAGGTGCATTTACTATGGCTCTTAGTATACCATTTTGAACCCTTTGCAGGCAGAGAATGTTAGTTTTGCTGGCTACGCCCCACAATTAGATTCCGTATGCCCATATTGGTTTAAGGACCGAGTTGTAAATGAGTAGCTTGTTGTCTACAGAGAGTACCGAGTTTTATACGGCTGTTATTATTGTGCAGAAAGTGAATGAATATAATAAAAAAAAGTTTCTTTGGGAAAGTTATTTGTGGCTCATCGTCCCTTACACCAGTCACCATATATAATCAAGATGACGTCATAATCGTCGTCCGTGCCCTATTCCCATATTTGTTGTGGTCGGCACTACACGTTCTTTGCTTCCATGCTCTCGTTACAGCGGCCACGCCATGATTTACTTCTTTTTCTTACACCTCACTTCTCACACAATCCATCCATCTTGCATTTGTCAGATCACTGCTAACATATAACGTGAGCGAGCTGCCACAAAACCAAGGTATACATAAAACTTACGCGTCTCAATACCCGTAACTATAGCGTCACTGGCGTGTGTATCGCAGTGGTCCCCAATGAAGCCGCGATGACAGATGCATCCGATGACCGGGTCGCACACCCAGTTGCCTTCCGTCGAACAGTTGCAGGCCTGCATGCAGTGGTCGCCGAAGTAACCCTCAGGGCAAACTGTTGAGTTAAAATATGCATTATTTTTTATTTTTAGATTGATTATTCACGTATGTTTGTTTTGCCCCGAAAGGTTAGGTAGAGATGTACCAATATAGTATACCCACATTTCGTCATCACGAATAATTTTCAAATCATAACGTAACGTAATCATTTGGCACATCAAACGCGAAGAATGACTAAATGGTTCACACACAAAACACAATCAGCCTTTAAGGGCGCGTTTGCATATCAGGTAAAATTATGCTGTTTTTCGGTACAATTTTATGGCATAACCAAACAAAATCCAATATAACTAATAAATACCTCGTATAGATTGGTTCTTCATCTTCAAATAATAGGAACTTGATCATTGAAAATTTCAGTTTTTAATAATGTAAAATCGATCTGTCGTTGCCATTTTCCCTAAAATTAACGATACAGGGTTGAGTTTAGGTACATTTTTTGTGCTATTATTAACATATTTTAGTATTTCTAAAAATACTGTATGTTGGCAAACATAATCAATTCTTAATGCAAGGATTTTTTTTTATCTAAATGATTTATATAGTTGCAGAAAAAATTAAAACCAAATCTTATTTTTTCACATTTTTTGCTATTCTGGATGAATCTTAATCGATTGCATTAGGGGTTATTTTATTTTAAATGCCCGTCTTGATTTATTGCACAAGCACTTTGAATGAAACTTTAGTCCGCGCACGGCCGCCGTCGAGAGTGGACACGTAACGCCTGTTTGGAGCGGCTCGAGTTGAAAAAGATCGCTGTACAAACACAAAATATTCGATAAACCAAATTTGATACTTGACAAGGCAAGATTTTTATTATTTATTAGTTATGATGAGACCTTACCTCCGGACTTGATGAAGTGATTGGTGACTGCTACTGGAACTCCTTGACGTGTTGTACTAGGTGAGCTGAGTTTGGGCTCGTTTTGTTAGTTATGATGAAACCTTACCTCCGGACCTGGTGTAGTGAACTGAAGATGTACTTCGATGATTGCTACTGGAACTCCTTGACGTGTTGTACTGGGTGAGCCGAGTTTGGGCTCGTTTTGTTAGTTATGATGAGACTTTACCTCCGGACTTGATGGAGTGACCTGAAGGTGTACTTCGGTGATTGATACTGGAACTCCTTCACATGTTGTACTAGGTGAGCCGAGTCTGGGCTCGTTTTGTTAGTTATGATGAGACCTTACCTCCGGACTTGATGGAGTGACCTGAAGGTGTACTTCGATGATTGCTACTGGAACTCCTTGACGTGTTGTACTGGGTGAGCCGAGTTTGGGCTCGTTTTGTTAGTTATGATGAGACTTTACCTCCGGACTTGATGGAGTGACCTGAAGGTGTACTTCGGTGATTGCTACTGGAACTCCTTCACATGTTGTACTAGGTGAGCCGAGTTTGGGCTCGTTTTGTTAGTTATGATGAGACCTTACCTCCGGACTTGATGGAGTGACCTGAAGGTGTACTTCGGTGATTGCTACTGGAACTCCTTCACATGTTGTCAAGTCCGGAGGTAAAGTCTCATCATAACTAACAAAACGAGCCCAAACTCGGCTCACCCAGTACAACACGTCAAGGAGTTCCAGTAGCAATCATCGAAGTACACCTTCAGGACACTCCATCAAGTCCGGAGGTAAGGTCTCATCATAACTAACAAAACGAGCCCAAACTCGACTCACCTAGTACAACACATCAAGGAGTTCCAGTAGCAGTCACCGATGTACACTTTCAGGTCGCTCCATCAAGTCCGGAGGTAAGGTATCATCATGACTAACAAAACGAGCCCAAACTCGGCTCACCTAGTACAACACGTCGCGGTCGAGAAGTTCCAGTAGCAGTCACTGAAGTATACCTTCAGGTCACTCCATCAAGTCCGGAGGTAATTCGTAAAAACAGCAAAAATATTTTTTTTGTAGGGACCTACCATAATTTTATTTCTAAGAAATACGTAAAAATCTTTCAAAGCATCAAAATGAGTTCACTTGACTACTATTCTCGCAGTTAGTCGTGCGTACACTTGTGTGTATGACCCGTGTCAATGTAGTAGTTCGATTCTGTACCTATCAATTTTGCAAACGCGTCCTTAATGTTTTCACTGCTGGGACACAGGCTTCGCTTCCAAATTCAAATGACAAAATTTAGGTTTTGTCACTTGAATCACGCGTCGTCCAATTACTAAGGTTAGGTAAATGTAGCGAATAGGCAAGCAAACTCGCACTAAAACGCAGCAACGAAATCACGCCACCCTACGTCATATGGCGAGATGTTCCCCGGATTGCCGCGGGCACATCCCATCTGAGCTAACCCCGCGGTGGAGTGCGCGACATTCACACATATCGCTGCAGGAGTACGTACACTGCGTGCAGTAGTGTCCGGTGTAGCCGGGCGGACAGCGGCAGTAGCCGTCGTTGGGGCGGCAGGCGGCGTGCGGCGCACAGCGGCACGGCTGGGTGCACGCCGCGCCCCACCAGCCCGCGCTGCACGCAGTCTCGCAGCGGGCACCTCGCCAGCCTGGCTGGCACTGACACTCGCCTATGGACAAACAACACTGTTACATACATACATAAACTCACGCCTTTCTCCTATAAAGTTAAGCAGAAACTTAATAACGCCACCTGACATACTCCTTTTGCGTCGTCGACGGTCTAACACGACGCCGACGCCTCGGCGCCGGCGTGCATCTGCTCGGCATGTAACCGGCGCGCCGGTTGCGAGTACTACGCACTTCGTGAGTGTTGATTCGGAAAGGCCGAAGGCATTAAGTCTGCCTTTGTATTTGATTTTTTTTTAATCGCGAAAAATTAAATCAGCTGTTCCCTACAATATGTTCGCATAACTCGTCAAAATGTATGGAACAGCTGATTTATTTTTCGCGATTCAGGGTTTGGTCCCATAGTAAAAGTTGTTCATAATGACAACAACTTTATTTTTATCATTCATACAGAAATCTCTTAAGGTCTTAAGAGATTTGTGTATGAATGATAGACCTTTTAAAGAAAAAAGCAAAAGAACTCACCAGTAACATGATGACAATCAGCGCCATGCATACACTTGCACTTCTCCTTGCAGCCGACGCCGAAGGTTCCAAGCGGGCACGGGTACTCGCACGTGATGCCCGTGAAGCCGCTCGGACAGCTATACATACCCGTTACGGGATCACACGTCGTGTTACCTAGCAACGATAAACTTGTTACGTAAAAATATAACACATTATCGCCTGTGATCCCCAAAGGGTGTACTGGTACAACCACATTTCGCCAATCATGTTTAAGTCCCATGTAATCGGGGCGAGTCAAATGCCGAACGTATAAACATTTACCAATGAGTTTACAAACTTTCACTGTGGTATGTACACATAGAAAGTTTGTGTACTTTCGGTAGTGTTTGCTTATGTAATCCGACTCGACCATTTCAAAAGTCTGTAAACACTCAGTATGATCGGATCAATTATGCTTATTTAAAGAGTTGTATTTCCAGTTTTAATCAAATTGTATGTAAGCAAGTTGTAGTTTGAGTGCAGTTATGGATGTGGGAGTGTACGACCATCATTAAGCGTGACGGCAAATGAAACGTAATGGTCAAGTCTGTAATCGCACCAGCATAAGAAATACACCAAACCGAGAAACATGCGTTTAAGGTCTCCAAAAAGAAACGATGATTTGTAGATGAAGAGTCGCGGGAATCAAAAGAAACCTACTTTCATTAGTGAAAGTTTTAAGCTGAATGATGATAGAAAAAAAGTACTTCGGGAAGACGCAAAAAGAAGACAGTGCTACTTATTCAACTAGCAACGTTAGAGTCATCTAGTCTAAGTAGAATTTTGAGTGAACAGTTGTTATTATGTGCCAATGAAAATTGATTCTTGTCATGTATGTAATTGTGAATTAAAGTTTAGTTACCTATAGGCGATTCAGGGCAAAGCTGCGAGCATCCAGCGCCGTAAGACCCGGGCGGGCAGGGCGTAGTGCAATCGGCCCCGGTCCATCCGGCTGCGCACACGCATCGCCCGCTCGAAGCATCGCACGACGAGTTATTACCACAGGGACATCTCTCCGAGCAATCCTCGCCGTAGCGACCCTCGGCGCACTGCGTCTCACATCGCACTCCTGATGAAGCAAAAAATAAATGTTACCCTCTTCTTTACTTATTTAACACAACTCTCTGGTATAGCACACATGCATACGGTCTTTCGCGTGACTAGACGTGAGTCTAGATATTTGCCTGCGTTCAGTACCTACTAATAATAGCGCAGTTACACATAAAGCATCCGCCTTATAATACAGGATGGGCCAGAATAAAGTCACTTTTCTTTGGTAAATAGATCGTCGTACGCGGGAAGTAGCGGGGTGCGCGGGGTGTGATCGGGTCACGCGTCTCTCGCAATTTTAGTCGCCATGAGTCAGTTCACGGGGGAGCAGCGCGCGTTCGCGGTTCAAGCGTTTTGGGTCAAAATCAAAATAATTGCTCATTTCAGAAAATTTACTTGTCCATCATCTTTCCTTAATTTCTACTAAAAAACTGTCAGGGAAATATTAATAAAAAACTGAATATTACAAAGAAGCCCTTCTTTATATTGTATTATAAATTTCATTGTTGGTAGTTGATACCTCGTTTTTTAAATATTGCGGCATTTTTAAAGGCGTGTCTTCTGGTCTTCCTACAAAAAACGTCTGTCCAACTTCCAGCACTGATATTTTAAACTTGAAAAAAACATTAAAAGTATTATATTTATTATTAAACAAAATTGGCTATCCTCTCAAATAACACTGTTAAATGTGCGTAGAATCCTTGAAAATTCATTTGAAACATAAATTATAGTTTTAAATAAAAAATAAAACTGGTCTCAAAATTACTTCATCGATGTTATTTCATTTATGTAACGCATTATTTAGTCTCGAAAAAGGTATTTTTTTAAACTTTAATACTGGCAACATTAGCTGTCACTGTCTGAACCTCAGGCGACCAATCTTAGGGCAGCAGCCATTTTGTTTGTCGAAAAAAAAAAACAGGAGACTGGTTTATCTTTGGTAAATTGAAAAAATACGTCAGTTATTGTAACTTTAAGCTATTTCGTATTGTCAGGAAACTATTATGTTAGTGCTATTCTGTCGCTAATTAGCTGCAACGATCGAGTTAATTATGTTCTGTGATTTGAGGTTAATCTGTAGAAAAGCATGCTTATTTCTTCCTTTATGTCACACTTATGTACCTTTTTTTATGTTACGTTACATAAAATTGGGTTAAGGCGTGTCCACAGCATGCTTTTAAAATATTAAACAAATAGTGTACCTAATAAAAAATAAACATGATTTTTTGGTCGTAGTCAGTGTTTTGAGTGATACAAACTTAAAATCATCAATCGTGCCGTTATAGTCATTATTTTGCATGTATAATGTTTATGTTCTCTATGTCCAGTACAGCTCGCGTGGCCTAAACTGAGCTTAGCATTCGTGTGAATAAAGAAATAAAGGTGCGCGGTGGAGTTACGGTGTCTATGTGCACACTCACACAAATGCAAAGCTCAGCTTAAACCTCACGAACTTGTACGTGAGGTTTAAAATGTACACCTACGTGAGTGTATTGTGTTTAATAAATTATTACAATATAAAAGACTAAAAAACTGTTTTTATTTACAACTGTGAATGCAGCCCTTGTTTTCCTGTATGTTATTTTTATGTTATTGTGACATAAAAGTAACATTTATGAAACGGGCAATTATTTTGATTTAGACCCTTTTACGAAAATGGTCCATCATCCATCATCAGCCTATTAATGTTCCCACTGCTGGGACACAGGCGGCAGGTTTGGGCTGCCATTTCAGCCAAAGAGCTGATTGTGCCTTATTTCTTTGAAAATTCTCAAAGTCACGCAGTAACCGTTATACAGACCGTTTTGTGGAAATGCTTCAAGAGCTTTAAGGCCAAGCCTTGCTCCAGCAGGATGTGGCCACCTGCCACACGTCTAATGCCAGCATGGAGGTCGTACAGGAGCTGTTCCCCGGTAAAGTCATCTCAAAGAGAGGTAACATCGAGTGGCCACCACGAACCCAGACTTGTCACCACCGGATTTTGTGGGGATTTCTCAAGAATAAGGCCCCTTATTCACAACGCTTTGATTCGCTTCGAAAATCGAACCGAAGCGTTGTGAATAGCTATGAAGGTCTACTCCAATAAACCGTGGACAATAACTGCCTTTAAAGCGAACATTCAAGCAGAAATGGCGGCTATATAGCAACGTGTTTTTGAAAATCTTAAGTTCCGCTTAGAAGAGTGCTTGCGGCGAGACGGAGAACACCTAGACGATGTTATTTACAAGAAGTTAATTACATTAATGTTAGATTAAGTTACTTTTAGAATAAACTCTCTAAGTATTTTCAGTCTTTTTTTATATGGGTTTCAAAATTGAACTTTATTCAGGCCCACCCTGTATTTGTGTTGTCCCTAATACTAAATGATTGACGATGGAGTAAACGAGTCCTGGAGTGAAGACTCCGTAGTGGGACCACCAGCTATATGAACTGACGACCTTAAAAAGGGTGGCTGAGACAGACTGCTTGCGGAAGGCAGCAGAGAAAGGAGTGTCGTGTCGTGTTAGGTATAGCTAGCTCAAGTCTGAGCAATGAATTCGTTCATTTTTATCCATGAACATGCTTTTCTATTCTTAACTTAATTATTTTTATTTGCTTATGTAATACTTGAATGGCCCTTATTGCGACTTGATAAAACACCATTACTTGGTAAAACCACAAAATATATTATACACCTTGCGAAATAAATTCTCGAAACGGTGGCGAAATTCCCACCAAAATTCGTTTCGTAGTTTCGAAGAACAACGTCACCTTCAATTGTAATAATTAATATTTATAGTTATAGATAAGACAAACAACAGGCATATATTAACTTATGTTTATTATGTTAGTCTGGGTCCATTTAACATTACTGAAGACAGCTCATTCACGTAGGTTTGTCCTTGATTGATAGATACTTCCCAAATCTCTGCAGTATCATGTGCGTCATAAGGTTTAATTTGACTGACCATTGCTACTATAACTTTGGCACTGGGAACGTTTAATTTACTGAGGGCAAGCGTGACTATTGGTATGACGCGGTTAGGATCTGCATGTCCTTGTTTCAAATTCCAGGACGTACAGTTTCTAGTAGGTATTTGATTTTCTTCGGACATAACTTCGTTGAATATAGCTAGTCTATCAAAATCTCGATCGTATTCACGTTCGTTAGTGTCAAATTCAGAAGGAGTGACACTATTTTTATCGTTTTTCAAGCGAAGCATTTGGTATGTCTGTCCGGTGCGGGTATAGTTCCAGTTCGTAATGATTTTGTCTTCGTGATTCGTAAGTATTGTATTGTTGTTGTCACACACAGTGTCGTAGAGAAGTGCGGCCCCAAATAAATCTGTGATTAAGTTAAAAGTGAGTAAGTTAGTTCTGGATCATACATACCTGTCCTGGGAAGACCTGAATCAAAAACCTCCTTTGAATGTAAGAAAACTACAGGATGGATGAAAACCAGCCGAATATGATTAGTCATTCTTTTGCTCCAATGGTAGTAATTGCTATGTAAGATGTTGAGACGATTAACGAATAAATAAATAGATTAATTAAAAGTTCTGCTCCTAAACACCACTTCTTGCCAATGAACAAAAATTAGTAATTGAAGCATACTTACTTAGTAAAAGTCGAACTAACCGATGTCAATGACAATTTGATATCAAACGAAAGTGGCATTCATTTTACAGTTAGAGAACTTCATCATTGTGTAGATTGACATAAAAAGTCAATTTTCCGATAGCGCAGCACATATTTATGGTGTTTTGAAGTGACGGAAAATTTCAGTTCAAGTTACTTACCTGTTCCGTTGTCGACCGCAGAAGCTGGCCACACATAGCTACGCACGATGATACCCGCCCACGATTGATTTTGACTGCTAGCTGACCTGTGGCAGGTCTGCCTATCAACAACAAAGTCGATACTGACCTCTCCAGGCGCTCTCACAGATGCACTGGCCGGTGACGTGGTGGCAGCCGGCCGCGTAGTCCGAGCAGTTGCAGCGGTGCGCGCACAGCGAGCCGAAGTACCCCGCCGGGCAGCGCCGCGAGCAGCGCGCGCCCGTGTAGCCCGCGCCGCACACGCACTCGCCTGGGGACGGGCATATTACATTCTAAATATACTAGATTATACAACAAGTGAAAAAAAGGGAATTTAATTCGAGGGACTACGTTGGATCCCGAGAGCAGCGAAGGATTCTAGAGTAGAATCCCGAGCGTAGCAAGGGGTTCTAGAGTACAATCCTGAGCGTAGCGAGGGATACAAGAACCGAGTTGATGATGAACTCTCTTTACCATTGACTGCGAGATAATAAATATCGCTGGTAGAAGTATCATATTTATATTTCTCGTGGGTTAATAATAACAGCCAATCGGGTCGATCTTCAAGGTTAATCCACACTTACCCAGGTCGGTTGTGGATGGGTGACCACTAATTCATTACATACCTAACGAGTTTCCTCCGTGCGTCGGAAAGGACGTAAAGGCCTTGGTAAATCTCTCAAAACAATTTTCGAAATTCAGTGTTTACATTCTTGTCGGCACGTTTTATTGTTTCGAATTAAAACTGTTTTTATTCACTCAGTGAGTAAAAGAGTGTTTTATCCAATGTTATCGATTCAAAGTGTTTTCATTCACTCAGTGAGCATATTTACTGTTATCGATGAATAAAATGCCCTTTTTTGAGTGGCACAAAATAAAAATATTGATATTATATTGTTCGGAACGGAACCTTTTGTGAGCAGGTACGACTCGCACTTGGTCGGTTTTTATTATTTGGCAACGGAACCCTAAAAACGGCCATGATTGCTCTTACCACCGGAAAAAGTACCTTAATGATAAAATCATCTATGTAATCTTTATAATATACGCACCATTCACAGGATTGCAGGGAGCATCATTTTCACAAGTACATGGTTGACGACAGTTTAATCCGAACATTTTTCCATTGCATGGACGATCGCACTTCAGACCTTCATACCTGTAATACAAAAAGAATATTCATAATTGTAATTTGGAAAATAGTAGAGAGTGTTGTGGTGATGTGACACTTCGGGGTACTTTACCCCAAATTATTCTTTGTTTGTGTCGTCTACCACCTTTGCAGAAAAATCAAAATGGAAGTTGGCATAGTAAAGTAAGTAGACTATGTCAAAGAAAAACGAAACACCATCTCTTAAAGCAGTATTATTTTAATCTTATAGTTCTGTTCAAACCTTATGGAGGCTCGGAAGTTACATGCGAGTGACGGTCTGCGCAGGTATTACGGTTCAAATTTTATGGCGGGTCGGAACATTTAACGTAAAGCTGCGCAGAACACATACTTTTGTATCAGCGAGGCGCAAAGGACGCATCGGCTTGACTGTACGTATATAATGCGCAGATCATAACTCGCAGCTAACTTCGACCCGCTATAAAGGTTGATCAGAACTATACTTCAATACACGAAAGGGTCGAGGCTTGTCAACTCCTAGATTGAAGTTAAATTATAGTAAAACTGCTATAAATCATTATCTGTCAAAGGACCAATTTGTTAGAAGTATGCCCCCAGTTATCGTCAAAGAAGCAATGAGCACCACGGCTTACAAGCAAGGCCTGAATGAAAAAGACTATACGAATCAAAGTGCATAATTTAGTGCTCTTTGGGGTTATCGTTTATTTCGATTTAGTGACACATAAACACTAACGCGTTATCAAAACAAAGGCATGTGTTCAGTATCGCTATGTTTATAAAAGATTAACTATTTTTCACAATAAAATTTAATATTTCAACATAATATCAATTGTATTGAAAACAGGATGAGATAAAAAATTTACTCAACTTGACGGAGTGTTATATTGGATGTAAGTGTATGTTCTGAAGCGATTTATGGGGAATCGGGAACTACATAGTTACTTTTACTGAGTAAATTAGTAGTGATTTTATTCATTTGAATTTAGTTAAAATAGTAATAAATTAGTAAAAATTTAGGATGTTTAGATAAATTTGTGTGAATTTAGATAAATTAGAATAAATTTAGATAAAAATGATCAAATTTTAGGAACAAAAACTCAACACAAAAACGAATTCCAATGCAGTAAACTTTTAGGAACTTTTTTATTATAAATCGTCACTTAAAAAGCTGAGAAGTGCACATATTGCGAAATGCACATTTTGCAGAGTGCACATTTTGCGTCAAAGGCACATTCTGCGTCAAACCTAAAAAACCACTTAGTCTACGTAAAGCTAAAGTACAGTTAAACCAGGAAAGGCATGCTCTTCGGTTATCTTCGTGTGTGCCGGTGAAATGACCGAATCATGAGACTTTTCAACTGTATCTGCAGTCGTCGACAGACGACGGTATACATTTAACATCAGACGGGCCGTCGCGTTCTTTATTTGTTCAATAACATTAAGAATGACTTGCCCAGGTTTGCAGTCGCAGAGCCCGGTCTCAGGCGAGCAGGTGGAGTTGTTGTAGCAGTCGCACTTGTCGGAGCAGTTGTCGCCGTAGTACGGGTAGGGACACGGCTCCTCGCAGCGAAGGCCGCGGTAGCCCGGCGCGCAGAGGCATGATCCTGACAACAAATATTAATGTTATTTTAAAACTAACCAACGTTACTTTTTCAATACCTATATCTTTTTAGTTTATCTTGGACATTACAGACATCGGTGAACGAAAACATCGTCAGGAAATGTACTCAAATCCTCGTTTTAAATTGATTTTATTTTCAATTCAGCAATTATTAACTCAACTCTTATTTTATCAACTCTATGTCAATGACAATTAAGGTGGTTTTAAAATGACAACATCTATTTTAAAAAAACCGGCCCAAGTGCGAGTTGGACTCGCGCATGAAGGGTTCCGTACCGTCGTAGTAGGGGAGCCCCACTTAAATATTTATTTTATTCTGTTTTTAATATTTGTTGTTATAGCAGCAACAGAAATACATCATCTGTGAAAATTTTAACTGTCTAGCTATCACGGTTCATGAGATACAGCCTGATGACAGACAGACAGACGGACAGTGGAGTCTTAGTAATAGGGTCCCTTTTTGACCCTTTGGGTACGGAACCCTAAAAACATGTTTTTGACGTGGTAGCGCAAACTGAATCTTGTGCATAGGTTTTTTGAGACTTACACATATTTGCCTTTGTTTTTGACATTTTTGGAAACTAAAAATAGCATATATAAAATAGACATACTGCTTCGGGTGACAGATCGGAGCGATAAGTGAGTTTTGCGGAAGACATCGGAAAGAATCTCCGATATGATACGATCTCCTTCGATTTTAATCCAGGACTTTGTATTTCCATCGTCGTTCTTCTTTCACCATAAAAGATTGCTTACCATTGACAGGGGAGCACAGTCCGCTGTTCTCACAGCGGCACGTAGAGCGGCAACCTTTGCCGTACGTCAGCAGCGGGCACTGGCGCTCGCACGACTCGCCCGCCCAGCCCGCCGCGCACTCGCACGCGCCCGTCCAGGGGTCACACCTGACGATAAATCGATAATGAAGAATTAGGCATTCAGTAAAATGACACTTAATGCTGGTGAAAACGGGCATTAGTCACTGAATCAGGTGTCATTTAGTATTGGTGAAAACGGGCATTAATTTAGGTGACACAGTGTTGGTCAAAATAGTAATTAAGCATTCAGTTAGGTGTCATTTAGTGTTAGTGAAAATCATCCAATCAGGGCATTAGGCATTGTCTGATATCACTGCGAGGATCGACCGGAGGACACGGTGGAGCACACAGTGGAGGTGTGCCCCGCTTGGGTGGAGCACCGCCGTGTCCTCGAGGTGGCGATCGGCGGCGGCGACCTCTCGCTCCCGGCCCTGGTTCGTGCCATGGTCCGGAGCGAGACGGAATGGGACGCCGTCACCTCCTTTTGCGAAGCAGTCATGCTAGCGAAGGAGGTGGCGGAACGTGAGAGGGAGATATCCTCACGTCCCGGCCGCCGCGGGAGACGCCCCGGGCGTCGGAGGCCACGTGGTGGCTTCCGGCCACCGTAGGCGCGGGCCTGTGGACGGGGAGCTATGGGCTAGCTCGCCGTCCGTACGTCTCATGACGACAGGCCGTGTCGACGGCGCGTTCGTGTTCCACGCGCGCCTCAAAGAGAGTCAGCAACTATGAAGGGGTCCGCAAGGGCCAAAGCCTGCCGGGGCTGCGGGACTATTGTAAGAGATACCGTGGCCCCGGTACACAAAGGGCGATGAAGGAACATGGATGGGTCAGTAAAAGTCTGACACTCCCTCCTGCTCCGCCCAGAGCGGGAGGAGTCATTTGATGATTTCCCATCCGAAAAAAAAAGGCATTGTCTGATAAAATCTTTGCCGTACACTGTTATGAGATCAAGAGCCCCGGTTAATGCTCGTACAGCATTCCTTTCGGAGTTACTTTCATTCTCGTCGGCCTAAAAACTGAGGAGACGGCGACGGTAGAACCCCATGTTTTATAAGCTTTTATTTAACTTGCCATGTCTGTTAGTTAGACAAATCTTGGAACTGAATTTCAGACTAGTTCCCCTAACCGATTGAGCTGACATTTTGCACACACCTTTGGTTCTGGTGACAATACATTTTTATGATAGACATGACTTAATTCTGCAGCCAGGATCGTCTCCACACGAGGGAACTCCTTAACGGTAAATAGCACGAACGAAAATATGTAGACGCGTTCATATTTGATAGATAAACATGATTTCTATCATAACCTGATCCTATAGCCCGGATTGTCTTCTCTCGAGTTAATGGCGCGAACATGATTTTTTTATACGAGTTCAATGATTACGACAAAACTAAAAATTAAAAAAAAATAAGAAACCTTTTTAAAAGCTTGTCGAGTATAGTTTTTCTTTTGCCTTTACCATTCGCGCGACAAGCTTTTATGAAAGCTTTTCGTTTTCATTTACTAAAAGGTTTATTTTCTTCTTTTCAGTGCATTTTTATAAAAGCTTATTTTTAAAAAGCTTAAATAAAAATAAATCATTAAATATTAATTAAAAATTAATAATTTTATTAAAAATCAATAAACACAAAAAATAGTAATAATGAATCTTGTCTAGGTCCGATGTGATGTAGATTATTTGACATTTGTTGAAGAAAAAATTGCCGTCATGCTTGATGTTGCAGAGTTTAGTCGACTAAAGAATAGAAACATTTCTTTTCTACATTTTTAACATCGCCAATTCGCTATGCTGACGACGATAGAAATCTTACTACAATCTGTCAATTTGTCGATTCTTCCGTCGACAAAACCCGTTTCCACGGTGGTCTTGCTACGCGTGCAAGATGTTATTTTCAATTTGAAGTCAGTATTTTTTTTATATTATACATAGCACAGTTCAGCGGAAAGGTGAATGGTAGACACTCCTTGAATTATTAAAAAATGTTGAGAATTTTATTTCTCATAAGACAATCATTTTTTTTTTTAGCTAGACTTTAATTTTTAAGTACAAAATGACTGATGTCCTTTGATAATTTACAGGACGACTTTGACGATTGACGCTACTGAAGACGAAATTCTTGGCCGACTATAACTTAAATTATCCGTTAACTGAAACCACAACTCTTTGCCGGTCACGATATATTAACGAAGTGTGTCAATCTGCTTACTGATTAATTTCCTTACTTCTTCTTAGCGTACCGACGGCAAATAATTCAAATGATTTCAGTGACATCTCTTTACCCGTCTTTTAATACAGTTTATCAAGTTGAAAAAGTTACTATAAAAGTGTTGAGAGTATGGACGCCTGCGTTTAATTAAATAGCAATATGCGATGCGCATGTCTAGTATCTAGTATTTTCTATAGGCGTGCTCTCGTCCATATATTTGTACACTGACAGTTACGTTTGTAATTTTTTTAAATTGTATTAAATAGTGATTTCTTTCATATTGCCTTGCTTCTTATTTCATCAAAAAGCGTATTCACTGTAACTTATATCTGCATAATTATAAAGGTCCATTTGTCTTACCAACACCCAGGTAATATACATTCAGATCTTTTAGAAGCAGACGCTACAGAGTCTTGTATCCTATCCTATCCCATATAGATAGCTATATGGGCAAAAATACAAATCAATACAGGATCCTGTAGCTGAAGTAGTTGACTCCTATGTAAGCGTCCATGTACTTCTCTAAATCTCAAATCAGTATTTTTTTCTCCCTAACCTTGATATTCGGCTATTGCATTAGCCATAAATTCTATTATTAATAAACATAACATAAGCAGTCGAATGATAAACAAAACACCATATGTTTACTAGGCTTATCACTTCGCACAATTCTGGATATTCGCAAAAAAAGCAGGAAATGATGTTTGAAATCCCATCCTGAGTCATTCCAGTACTTATCAGAAATATACCTAACCATGGACAGTAACATACCTATCATTTGCAGAGAAAACATACAAAATTTCCGACCTACACTGTCTGCAATGCGAGAGAGTTTGATATAAAGATACAGAGACACGAAGAAGCGCTGAGGCGGTATTATAGCCATCTGTATAAAGTTTATTTGAATTAGCGAAATACTCAACCCATCTATTTTAATATTTTGTTTTCAAATGTGTTCCAAGATATGATACTGGAGAGATACTCACGTCCCGGCCGCCGCGGGAGACGCCCTGGGCGTCCCGGGGGCCACCGCGGGCCTGTGGACGGAGAGCTATGGGCTAGCTCACCGTCCGTCCGTCTCATGACGACAGGCCGTGTCGACGGCGCAGGAGTGTTCCACGCGCGCCTCAAAGAGAGTCAGCAATAAGGGAGGGGTCCGCAAGGGCCGAAGCCTGCCGGGGCTGCGGGACTGTTCGAAAGAGATACCGTGGCCTCGGAACACAAAGGGCGATGAAGGAACATGGATGGGTTTTAGTCAGTAAAAGTCAGACACTCCCTCCTGCTCCGCCCAGAGCGGTACTGATATTTGGTCAATACAAAATAAACCTTATTTCCATGTTTATATAAAGTACATTTAAATTAGCGAAATACTGCAGGTAAACTTTCATCATAAAAGTAGCAAATGGTGTCCTTACATGTCAGTAGTGTTAGGATCACACTCGCAGTCGCGGTCACAGTTGGCGCTCCACTTGTTAGGCGGACAGGCTCGCTTCTGGCACTGGTCGCCCGTCCACCCCGGCTTGCACAAACACGATCCATCCTTAGGTGAACATTCACTGTTGTGCTCGCAGTTGCATTTGCGTGAACAATCCACGCCCCACGTACCCAACGGACATATTTCAAGACACTGAAATAAAATGAGGTGTAAGTCACGGTGATTTTATTTATTTAGGTAACCAACAGCAATACAAAAATATTTTACAGAATATGCGTGTGACAGTTTTTATGGCCAATTATAGGTTCCCCTGTATAACTGGGATAGAATGTATAATACTTGCGAACGGACTAATGCCAGATATTTTCAATTAAACAAGAAAATAAAATTACAACACTTACACTAACTACAGTACTTTCTCAAGTTATTATGCCTTGTGACTGTGACAGTAGCTTTGCTTTTTTTGTATTTTTGACATTCAAAAGTGCCGTAATGGTCTAATTGAAATAAATGATTTGAGTTTGAGTTGAGTTTGAGTACAATACAAAATTACTTTTAAGTTAAATTTAGATTCAGATTACAATTTGGAAAAACATAAAAAAAGTTTGAATAATAAAAGAAAATACAAGAAGAAAAAGAAGATTAGTTGCTTGTAATTTATCTCCGTTTATAATTTATAGAAATAAATAGAAAGTGGTAATTTCGCCACTTCTTTCCAACTTAAACATTGAAGTGAAGTTGAAGTGGCGTTTTGTGACACTGTGTTACACATATTATAATTTTGGCGTTCAAATAACAACATACTCATTATGTAGTTGTAGTGGACGAGTATATTTATGAAATTTTGATTGCAAACCAATACAAAAGAATTTTGTGACCAGCTGATGGGTCCAGAAACTAAGATGAAATGTCAATGACAGATTCCAAATTGAAATGGCCCATATCTCATATTTCCGGCATATATCGCTCTAAACCGTATGCTTCAAACTGTAATACAGCAACGCACTTGTTGGTATATGTTTGTAAGGAATCAAAAACGTGTTGCGCCGACACCAAGTCACATGAGACAAGTAATCATGTTTCATCCAGTGGCTGACTTTTACTGGAAGGTTTTTGCTGAAGCAATAGTGTATTTCTTTTTTTTTAATATAGCGTACCTTTTCTCCCGTAAATCCAGCTTCACATTGACAGCGACCAGTTACATGATGACATCCGGCTCCGTTCGCACATTCGCATGTCTTCTCACATTTCGGACCCCACCTTCCCGCTGGACATCTAGAAACGAGAAAAGTCAATCTGCTAAATTAGCAACTCTATTTGTAATAAAAATCTTAGATCTCTAAAATCTAAGATCTCTATTTGAAATACTGTTAGAATAAACTTCTAATCGGCTTGCACTACAAAGTGGTTTTTACGTCAGTCACTGCGGGCCGAATAGTGCGAAATTAGTGATTTTATTTAATTGTAGCCTAATAAATCATTAGATCAAAATGCCAATTGTACAGTTTGTGAAGAAAAAAAAAATTGTTTGAAAAAAAATTACTTAAACTTAATGCCGTTTAGGAGTTGTTACGAAATTTCAAAGAAAACACATTGAATATTTTATTTCATATAGTAATAATTAAGTTAGATTTTTTTCAAATATACCAATTAAAGTTTAGAGTCTAATAAGCAACATATAATTTTATTGCATATTTATATTCACTCATCAAAGAGGAGTTACATGGAGAAAACCTCTCGTTAGCAGATACCACCTCCTTAATAAGGACATCAAAAACTATTACATAAAATAAAAAAGTATTCCTGTTGTATGTATAAAAAAGTATTCATGTTTATTGTAGTAAATCCAAAAAGTATTCCTCTACTTTTTGGATAATATTTTTTACGTACTTGTTCGCACACACTTCTCCAGTCCATCCAGATGGGCAGTCACAAGTTGAAATAACAGTACATTTTCCACCATTTTGACACCGACATCTCTCAGGACAAGGTTCATCCTTGGGACATTCTTCTTCACATCTGAAACCAAGACAAGAAAGCTCCAAATTACTCCTAAATATGATACGTACGCATTGTGTGCTTTAAATCGCCTAATATTATCTAAATATTCGAAGCGTGTGAAATACGATACAATTAGTAGCGGGAACTATAAACATTAGGGATCCTGTTTCATAATACAGTGTACATTTATAGGCATCTGAACTGGTTGTTAGTTAAATGCTTTGTAGGCACGTTTTATCTGTCCATTAGTAAATGAGAGACACTAAGGACAACAGTGTAGATGACAAAAAAATCTGATTAGTCCGTCAGATAGATTTCCAAAAAATATTGGACACATAATTTTTCTTTTTTCACGCAAACAAAAAATGACTTTCTCACAGAACGCTTATTTTTCTGCGCATTAACCATTGTTTATAATGGTGCAGTTGTAATGCATATTTAATAAACAACTTCTGGCTAGGTTCCTACTACATATAAACCTATCACGAGGAAGAGGTTGCGGGCTGACTATCAAAAAAACCGGCTAAGTGCGAGTCGGACTCGGGCATGAAGGGTTCCGTACAATCTTTATTTTTATTTATTTTTTATAGCGGCAACAGAAATACCTACTCATCTGTGAAAATTTCAACTGTCATAGTTATCACAGTTCATGAGATACAGAATGGTGACAGACAGACAGACGGACAGTGGAGTCTTAGTATTAGGGTCCCGTTTTTACCCTTTGGGTACGGAACCCTGAAAACGAGGCCCTATTAATATATAATAATAAATTAAAGAGGACTCCCCTACTACGATGGTACGGAACTCTTCATGCGCGAATCCGACTCGCACTTGGCCGGTTTTTACCCTTTAGGTACAGAACCCTAAAAAATGAAAGCGCCAAACTTTGATACGTCAATGAACGGTCATAAACTTACAAAGGTCCAGTCAATCCTTGCAGACAGTTACAAGCTCCAGTAGCAGGGTCGCACGTCCCGTTATTCTTGCACTGGCAGAGCTCGTCGCAGTTGTCGCCGTAGGTGGGAGGCGCGCAAGCCCGCTCGCACGCATCCCCGCGCCACCCGACAGTGCACGCGCACTTGCCGCTCAAAGGTTCGCAAGTACCACCGTTCATACAACTGCACTCGTTCTGGCAGTTCCGTCCCCATTTTCCGTCGGGACATGCTGCAAGTAAAATAGGTTTTTATTGCTGTGTTAGCAAGGCAGGAAGACGTTGTTTCGGGCATAAGGCTCGCTGCCTCAGTCTAAAAAGGGCAAATTAAGGATATCAAGTGGTTTTTTCTTTCGAAAAACCGTGAGGCGTGTTCTACAGTAGCTTTATCACCGAGGATATACATTGTTTGTTATGTTTACAAATCGCAGTCTTTGAATGGACTGGAAATAATAGGAACGAAAATTTATACATATTCTAACGTATACCTCGATTTGTTTACACCAATATCGATTAAACACATCAGGAGACAATGCATATTCGTGTTAACTGCAATAAATTGTTTCTGTTATATGCCTCGTAAACAATACAGTATTTACTTTAAAGTCTATAATACTGATACTGTATACAGTGATGGATAACGTAAGTTTTTGTTACAAGATTTTTATAAACATGAATATGATTCATTTCCGTTGTCGCATGGCCGTGAACTATCGATGACTTGTACATAATCTTTGTCTTGAGGACTATAATTGCCACGTTCGCCTGACGATGTGCACCAAATGTACAGTTTAGGCACGCCTAAAATACCTACATCGTTAACAAACCGAGGCATTGTTTTTAAAATGAGCTATGTAGAGCATATCGCCGGTTTTCGAATAAATTTTCAGACTAAATATTCCACTCTTCATCCGACTTTAAAAAACTAACTGTACACTATATTAACTTTATAACATTTCATGGATGTTTCCAATCGATTGACTTTTGATTCACACAATTAAAACTTCAGATTACGCTATCTGTGAAGCAATAAATTGTGCTACTGCACGTGCACTGTAAATTTTATATCTGTAGAAGATACAGTAATGTAACTTTCGTTAAATTAAGAAGAAGGTAAGTACTTTGAACCCACAAGTTTTATACAATGGATCAACTACTGGAACACGGACAGCACTGCAAAATAAATTATAGCCAGTTCCTAATTAAAACTGAAATACTAGTATTCGTCATTTACGGTTGCTACTATCCATGTGACGAGTTCGCATATGTGACAGCAACACCACATTAATAACATCCTGTTTACAGCGTTATTCATAACCGTAGTCGAGTACGGGGAACTCGCTAGTTCGCTACGCTATTGAAAGTTTCTATATATAAAAACGTGGCTTACATACGTCGCAGGCGGGGCCACCGTAGCCGTGCGCCCATCAAGCGCATCGTTATTCATAACCGTAGTCGAGTACGGGATACTCGCTAGTTCGCTACGCTATTGAAAGTTTCTATATATAAAAACGTGGCTTACATACGTCGCAGGCGGGGCCACCGTAGCCGTGCGCGCAAGCGCATCGTTATTCAAAACCGTAGTCGAGTACGGGATACTCGTTAATTCGCTACGCTATTGAAAGTTTCTATATATAAAAACGTAGCTTACATATTATGTCGCAGGCGGGGCCACCGTAGCCGTGCGCCCAAGCGCATCGTTATTCAAAACCGTAGTCGAGTACGAGATACTCGCTAGTTCGCTACGCTATTGAAAGTTTCTATATATAAAAACGTAGCTTACATATGTCGCAGGCGGGGCCACCGTAGCCGTGCGCACAGGCGCATGTATTGGGCGCCACACACTTGCCGTGCACGCAGGACTCCACACACACGGGCACACACTGCTCCCCTCGCGTATCAGGAGCGTACCCCTCACAGCACTCCTCCACTGGCCTATATTTCACCAGCGTCTGAGTCTTAAACACCTCTCGAAACTTGATCTTGTATTTTGAACATTTAGGTGGAACATTGAAGCACCATGTATATTCCTTCACTTGGTATGGCTGTTTCTCTGAAACCCGAAGCGTTGTTGTGTATCTGGAATAAAACAATTATTGTTAATTAATTTAGTGACGTAATTAATTTCTCACAAGTGTCACAACAAATACGTAATTACTGGCAAATTGTTTACGGTGCAGATGTGTTACTTACCTACCTAGAGGTGGGTTTTACAGCCTTTATTATCTTAATCAATAGCTAGTGTCCTGCCTAACTAATAATGACTCAAGTGAGAGATATAGGGAAACAGAGCATTGCAGTCTTAAGGTTCACTGTCAATTGATAACGCATGCACCAGCGGATATCGATAATAGTAACATTGAACTGTTATGTTCACATCAACAAGTGGACGTAACGGGGCGCGGGACGGAAAACTCGATAAAGTTAACTGACCCGATGAGTAACGACACTGATCAGCGACAATCAGTCGCCCCAGCATTCGAAAGTAAATAATAAACAAAACTAAACTGCTCCAATATCAGCTCACAAAGAACTTAACATGGAAAGAATTTCTTTTCTTAAATACATTATGTATGAAATTATAAGTAGGTACGTGACATTCATGCAACTCCACTATAAAACTGATGTGATTTTCTAAGAAGTAATTCTATATGTTATACAAAGATAAAAGCCAGTACTTAACTGTATGCAGACTTTACAACAGAATGGCTCTAGGACATCCCCACTTTTTATAGATTTCAGTTTTTCAAGTCAGCGGTATTCAGGGTATGCGTATTGATAGGACCGTGCTATCAAATCCCTCATAATATATTTATCGAGTACGTAAATGTTTTGTAGTAAAAGTTTTAGTTTTCCTCATTAAACAATTTTATGGTTTAGCTGTATAAATGAGTAACATCCATGTTTTATCATTAATTTGCGGCTTGCGGCTTCTAACTGTTAAACAGGCCCGTATTACGTTTATATTAAACCTTGTCGCTTTATGACGTGCAAGTGATTCAACCAATAATCGTAGACTACGTACAGAACGGTACTTATTGTTCAGCATCAATGAGTCTGCCCACTACACCGTACCATACCTTGACCGTGCTGAGTTGCTGCCAGTTAAGATCGCAATAGCGGTCATTGCCCTTTACCTAATATCTCTTCGTGCGAACCAAAACAAATGAACCATGTATCGTTTTTCATTAGAAAAAAATCTGAAGATGACGATTTAAGACTTCAACAGGCTTATTTTTGGATTTCAAAGTTAAAAACTTTAATGAATGTAGGGTCAATGACCGCTATCGCGATCTTAACTGGCAGCAACTGTAGTATTGTTGCTAGTTATTGTTAGTAGTCAATCAGATTGCCGGTACTTTACACATCAAATAATTAGTATTCTAAAATAACAAAATCCTACAAGAAAAATCCTACTCATTATCAACTTAAACCGCAACTAAAGTATAAAGAATTAAAATAAACAATTAATAAAAAACAGTTAATTAATTTATTGTTGATTTTATTTATTAATTACCTTATTATTTGAAATGTATCGTTAACTTTATTTATTAAGTATTTTGATAAAATATCACAATCTGGGCAAATTATAGTCAATTCATTAATTAACTCTACAATCGACTAATTGAACAATAAAACATAATGTTAACCATTTTGTTGATAAAAACTACCAATCGGTAGGAAAACGGAAACAAAGATTGGCTATCAGTCGCCATCAAAGTTGGTCATTAATTTAAAAAATATCAAAAATGAAAACTGCTTCGTTGCCTGATCTTTTTATTCATGCCTATCAGGTCAATATTTTAATACGCCTGTAAACTATAAAACATCTATTCCCTTGATTTCAAAATCCTAATTAATATTATAAAACGTAAAAGTGAGTTAGGGCTACCACACCCTATAGACAAGACTGTCTTTAGACAGACATTTACTCTACTAGTGCGAGCGAGACAGGCTATGTATTCTGGCTCGCACTAGTAGGGTAATTGTCTGTCTAAAGACAGTGTTGTCTATAGTGTGCGGTAGCCCTTAGTTTGTTTTTTTGGGCCCTCACGCCTGAACGGATTTGGATCTTTGCTTGCAGATAGTCCATGATCCTATATGTATAGCACTTTTTATCCTGGTAGTTAATTCCCAGCACACGCGAGCGAAGCCGCAGGCAAAGTTAGAAAAATAGTATACATATTTTGAATACAGGATGTATTGTGTTTCCAGTTTATTGAATAATATTTATAACTTCAACGTTCATTAGGTCATATTTTCTGACGTACCTACTATTAACTGAAACTTTATGAATCATCAGAAGTAGCATTATTTAATAAAGATAAGAAAATAGCTGCACAATGCACATGCAAATACATATACACCTAAGGGCTACCGCACACTATAGACAAGACTGTCTTTAGACAGACAAATTACCATACTATTTTTTATTTATTTATTTAAATGCCTTAAACTATCATTACAGGTCTCTATCCTAATGCAATAGCCAAGTCACAAACTAGTGCGTGCAAGAATACATAGTCTGTCTCGCTCGCACTAGTAGGGTAATTGTCTGTCTAAAGACAGTCTTGTCTATAGTGTGCGGTAGCCCTTAGTCTACAAAGCTGCTTAGAACAACCTTTGTGTTGCTAGAGTATAAAAATCTGTGTGACCTATTAATCATCTTTTTCTTTGTATGTAAGGTATTACTTACCTTGAGTTTACCTACCTAGAGTTTACTACTCTTAAATGTAAGGTTTACTATTGTATTTCATGTCTAGAGCCACTCGTTTTAATTTTTAATTTAATTTTTATTTTTTCTCTTATGTTATCACTTATTTATGTGAATTCTGGTTAACCTGTAATTGGCGACTGTGTAAGTACAAGACTGTAAAACCTATGTATACCTAAATGCTGTACACAGAAGCTTTTGGTGAACTTATATAAATAAATAAATCTTCCTGACCTTGTCCCATTCTATTTGGGGTCGGCGCAACACGTTTTAGTCTTCCATTCTCCCGTCAGACGTCATGGCATCATTTACTCCTTTCTCTTTCATATCATTATCTTTGGCCTTCCTCTTTCTCTCTATCCATCAACATTCGTGTCCATCACTCTTTTAATCACATGCGTTTCATCTCTCCTCATTACGGGTCCATTCCAAGACAAACGACTTCCTTAATTTTTTTTTGTAACATTTTCGAACTTCCTCCAATATTCTCCATTCCTTATTTTATCCTTTCTTGACATATCCATGTATACATTCTCATCTCCGCTACATGCAATCGTTTTTTTCATCCATCTTTTTCACAACATTCTGATCCATACAGTACGACAGATCTAATCACGGACTGACCTAGTGGCCTTATTAATAATAACCAACGGAGGTGAGGAACCCATACCAACCCATTTGGGATTTATTACTGTGCTAAATTGATACAACTTCCTCAAACAAGACGTTTTCATTCATACCTGGGAAGATTTCATAATATACAATGCAGCACATTGTACCTATGTGTATTATGACATCTTTACAAGTTATGCAATTCACAACAAATTATGAGACCACTCACATAATTTATGACTTGAGTATTTGATTTTATTTCAATTTACAAATAATAAGAATTTCTTTATCAATTAAATAAATACTATCGAGTGCTTTCGAGTGTCTCACATTCTTGACTGTTGATGAAGTTGATTTTAAAGGAACCGCTCCTACGTTCATATTGAGTATCAGATTTTTAGAATCCTCAATGTCTGAAGAGAGAAATAGAGGTGCAATATTGTTGTCCTTAAATTATCATGAAATTGGATGATCCAAACTACTTTACTATTTTGTGTGGTCTAAAGTCAGCTCCAAAGTAGGTTCAACTCCGATGTCATGCTCCAAAACAAAACCAAGTCACGGCTCTCCGTGAAATTCTAATTTGCGCCAGTCTTTTACCAAGAAATTCAATGTTGATTCATTGAAGCATTGATTCTCAATTAGTAATGCGGGGTTCAGTAAAATTATAAGAAAGTGATAACGGAGCTAGTTTTATCTATTATACCTACAAGGCGTAAACAAACCCTTTACGAAGCCGTCAACCAAGCATTCTGTACATCAAACTAAGTAACTCTACGCAAAATTATTGCTGGGAGATGATTTTTTTTTGGGGTACAAAATCACCGTTTTTAGGTAGGACTCACGCACTCAAAATGTTGGAACTTTGACCTCCAATATCGCTGAAACTAGAAGGTTCCCAGGTACGGTCCAGGACAAAAAAAAACTCGCAAAAACGGGGAGAACAAGTGTCTTTCGGTTTCGCTAGGGGTCTTTTTACTCCTTGTTTAGAAAATGTTTGTATTACTTACTTAACATTTTTTTTCGTCTTTTGTCATAAACTAGATACTTATATAAATAAAATTAATACTCACGCTTCTTGTCTGGTACAAACATTGGGGCCTTCCAGCAGCGCATAATTAATGCTCACGAGCGCAAACAGAACGCTTAGCACCGACCACATCTCGACTTCAGTTCACGCAATATGACGCCGTATCTCCATAACAAAACGATTGTTTCTTGCGTATTTACGTCACAATAGGCATTCAAATCCGATTCCGTTGCAATTTTTTTCCTACAACTATTGCGGAAATCTGCTGCTGAATTTTACCTGTAAATAAAGAGTTTATTATGAATTTAAAGAAAGAAAAGAATATTTGTTGCATTGGTCAATTAAATAAGCAAGAGAAACTCCCCAGTTATGGTGAGTATTGATATTTTATTTTAAACTCGACACCTACTCATCGAATCTTTCTTTAAGGTTCACACACAAAAATACTTATGTTTTAACTGTCACTTGATGAAGTGATAGCACACAACAATATGCGGTTGATAACCTCATAAATACCATCAAATCTTTTTATCGTTTTATATGTCATAGCGAACTTCCGCTGACGAACCCCACCATGTTTGTGGAGATTCGCTGGCAAATGTGATTGGACCTTGTATTCTATCAATGTCGGTATGGTATGTCTACAAAGGTTTCAAAAATAAATAACAGCTTCTATTACATCATTTTATCAGTTAAATAAATATAATTCAGTAGTTATGAGTATGAGTTAAGAAGCATGAATGTTTACATGATCGATTTTGTCCATTCCATTGTTTTGCTCTTGTATTATGACTACGTTAGTCCAAATTTCCATAAATTTTGCAGCGTTATAGGCAATGCAATATGTTGTTTTTTTTGCTATGGCTCTCAGGAAAGCCCGGAAATGCATTCAATTTCATTATACTTACCCCACACCAATCCCCACACACATTCAGATTTTTTTCTATGATTATAATGAAATTGTATGGATTTCCGGGCTTTCTTTAATAATAATATGAATTCCGACTCTGAATTCAGAATGTGTGAATCCAGCCTTATGATTTATTTATTAATATCGCGAGCGAATAACATTACAATTTATACCTATTCATGATTCATAATAAGAGCTTGAATGCAGAATCAGAGTATGTACGAAAATTGTCGTGTCGTGGGGGACGGCATTTGCAGACAATGAGACGACAGATTGTCAGCTCATAAATATGTTATAAACTTATAACACACAAGAAAGTACACGAATCGTTGATAACATTCATGTATGTAGTCTTATTGTATTAAAACGTTTACAATTTAAAGGAGACAAGTGGTTATATTTGACGCAAAGGCAATAAAATTTTCATGCATTACAATACATTTGGATAAGCTGTGGTTTTGTTTAGGGACAGGATAGGAAGGTACTACTGATACGGTCAGCAACAAAAGTTGAGTAACACTATTACTGGCTGACAAAGAAAGAAATAAGATATTATGATGGATTGTGGTGGTCAGATAGGCAGTCGCGCCATGTAAAATACTAGTATTCAGCTGCATCCGGTTATACTGGAAGCAGAGTTCGAGAAAATTGTACATTCGGTGATGTATTATTTTTTTTGACTTTCGAGAATATCGGTATTAATGCCACTGGTGGATAATTTTTAATTGAAGTCTGTTCCCCTTTTATATACAACGGCTTAATAATTGATACAAATAAGTTTATCTGGGAAGACTCCTTTTTCAAAACATAGGTTTATAATACCTATATGATAGTGGATGACAAATAATATGATGGGACTTTTTTGATAATGTTTGTGGTTATGTTATCGTACCCTGTACTTTTAGTATTTTTGAGAGATTGAATCGTTATTGATACCTCTTCTGGTGTAGTTGGATCTAAAAAAATAGAATTGTTCACTCTGTCTATTTGTGGTAGTTTATTGCAGCCTGGAGTAGGTAATTAGATTACGAGTAAGTCATTGAATGCATTACAGATGTCTTTAGTATTAACAATTTCTTTATTATCGTGAATAATTTTCGTTACTGGTTCATGAGGGAAATCAACGTTGTTGTCATTAATAATTTTCCAAGTTGCTTTTATTATTGATGTCTTAATGTAATAATTATTTTGTACATACTTTGTTAGTCTTATAATTTTTTTATACCGAGTTGTGTGCTGTGTTTGTGTAACAGGCATGATGTTTTAAATGTGTGTATGTTTAAACAGGTTTTTTACAGTTCGTGTGTAAGTGGATTTTTACATATAAAATATGAAGTAAAAGAGCCAGCTCGTACTTTAGCATGAATTTTACTCATTTAAGATTTTCCTACATCATTATAATAATAATTGTTTACTATGTGGTTGCTTACAAAGCATCAGGAAAAACAAGAATGTTTTTTAAACTTTTTATCAAACTGGTAGGTACAAGTATTTTAATGAATAATTCAACACAATAATTATTATATTACTTATATCGAAACACTGAAAACAATGATTCACATTATAATCTTTAGGTAGGTGGAATTGTGGCTAGGTATGTGCGTCCATGTTTGTTGTACAAACGAGAAAAGCTTTAACTTTGGACTGGATGTGTAGAACTGGTCTAAAAATAGTCAGAAAACAGATAATGTTATTGCACGTACGTATGGAATCCGGTAAGACCGCATCGTTGCTATAATTAATTACAGAGAAGTTATAATTGCAGTCCACTCGAACATTCTTTGAAATGTAATGCACCTCGAAATATCACGTTTATGTTACAAAACGTGGTACTTATAAGTGCTTGTGCACTTTGTGTGTGCAATGCTTTAAAATAACCAACAACTTCGAGCAATCAGACATGTCTGGTAAAACAATTGTCTCGAAAACACACTTTGCTGCACTGGTAATTAGCTCTGCTGTGAATGTCATGATTAAAAAAATTAAAACCAGCGGGATTAGAAAGTTTTTATTTTCAACCCACAAACATGGAAATAGACTGTAATTCCCAACTTATTGTAACGTATTTATTATTCGTTTGGTTTATCCTATTCTCACTGTAGGATAGGTACCTATGCTGACCACAATACATTTATATTGCAAGATAAGCCAATATTATTGGCTTTGTAATACTATCCTCATTAGGTTCAATAAACAGCTATATTCTCAACATGAATGTGGTTAAGAACATGCCTTTATTAAGGCACTGTTCATCCAGCTCATGCACGTTATGTATTGACTAAAGATAGGTAAATTATTTACTTTACGGCCCTTAACAAAAGTCTAAAAATGATGAAGGGGAAATCTGGACGGTAGAAAAATAATTATAGTAGGTACGCTCAACAACGAAATGGGGCTGTGATGATGTTGGGTGACTAACGAGATAAAGTTACCGGCTTCACCTTAAACAGTATGGCTAGAAAATTAGCAGTTACTTGTCAAATTAGTAGTTGTGGCTCTTATTATGAATGAAATGAAAGTGCATTGACTGGCCTATTAAAACGCATGACATGAATCGCTTGACCAATAACGGACTGAAGCTATCATTCATTGTTGTTAGGCTAGTCACATTTCTAGACCAAGTCTGCTATATGTGTACAAAGAAGTAGGTAAGTACCTGTAAGCTTATCAGTTACCTAGGTACCTACATCATCAGTTAGGTTCGATTACTCAAAGACTAAAATGACCAAAGAGAACCTCAATTAATAAAATCTGTTAATTCACAGATTCGGTTTCATTAGGCTGAAACGTGTACGTTACCCCAGCAGGAAAGTGTCTCCTAGAGTTATATGAGTGGAACGTTTAATGTGTGCCCTAACTGCTGTAAATGTGCCCCCACATAAAAAATGTGTGCTTCCTGTCGTTTTGGAAAAAAACGGAAAAACGACTTCTGCTGGAGTAACGTTTATCCAACAGGAAAATTCTAAACGAATGATCGGAGAAACATTGTGCATGGCCTTAGCTAATATTAGTGCCAAAATGTGCCCCCAAAAACACAATGTGTGCCCAGGTTTTCGAGATATTGCATTTCCTGCTGGAGTAACGTTTTGCAGAATCGTATATCTTTAAAACCATTAATGTGCCCCTGTAGAATAAAAATACACGAGTAGTTCTTAAATGTGTGCCGCCCCTTAGTGCCCCAATTAGATTTAAGAAAATATTTATAATTTCCAAGTTATCGCGGTTTTATGAAAACTCGAAAAAACATCGCAGCACCTAAATGAGACAAGGTATAAGCTCGCTGAAAACTGTATTCGGTCCGTCTTCTTGACGCTAATAATAACCATACAAAGTTTCAAAACTGGTCATGTATGCGTTTTTGAATAATCTTGCTTAAAGTCTAAACGATGGTGTCATAACTTTGACGGCAAAATACAAGGAACCAGCTCAATCCCAGATGTGTGGATGTAAACCAATAACTAGTGCCTTTAGTCTAAAATATATGGTGAAAATATTCAGCTTGGAATGTGTAAATATAAACAAAAAACAAAACATGTAAACAACGGCTGGTTATCCGACCAAATTCGAAGGACTACTAAAAAGCGACGGATTCATACATATCGATGACCAGGGGCACACATTTTTTATGTGGGGGCACATTTACAGCAGTTAGGGCACACATTAAACGTTCCACTCATTTATGAGGAGTAGAGTATAGTACTCATATCTAGGAGACACTTTCCTGCTGGGGTAACGTACAGTCGTGGTCTTTTCCGCCTGATCAGTTAAAATTTTTTTCGCTTAAATCATGCGGAGGCGCCGAGCCACTCCACCTTAAACTTTAGGCCTATTAGGAAAGCGTCAACTTTGGCGCGCAAAATAACAATAACTCTCGTTTGGCATGTGTCGCCGATCGGTATTTTTTTCATTAATTATTTATTATAAAGTCAACAGGGCGGGGATAGAGAGCGTTTCTATGTTTTAAGTGCAAGCAAAAATAAGCTTAGTGGTGATCAGGCGGAAGTGTCCTCGATAGTACACGGCTGAAACCGAGACCACTAAGTAACCGAAACCAGATATTCAACGCTACCGATAAACAATTTAAGCATATCATCAAGTCTACATGTTCAGCTGCATTGCTATCACAAGTAGGTATCACACATGGTCATCATCGCAGATCGTGCGGACTTTGCCCATTTAACTATTTGATCGCTGCTTGTTTCGGCAGTTTTACGCTTGTATTTATTTCTAGGTCAGCGAGTTTGTCTGAAACTTATAAATAGATCAGATAGCTACGAAACTGCTTAGCTCGCAACCAACCGTCACTGGGTTACATAGCAACGTGGGAGGTGAGATTATATTAGCAAAAATATCCGGTCAGAGTCTGGATATTCAATCATCATCTGCCTAGCCTTTTCTCTAACTATTTTGGGGTCGGCTTCCAGTCTAACCGGATGCAGCTGAATACCAGTATTTTACATGAAGCGACTGCCTGTCTTACCTCCACAACCCAGTACGTAACCGGGTAATACGATACCCCTTGGTAAGACAGGTTGTCAGACTTTTCGGGCTTTGACGACCCGTAACGACTGTCAAAAATCCACGAATGCCGGGACCAACGTCGAGGCACGGAGGAGTCTCGGTGTGTAAAGATGGTCACCCACGGATCAACCCCCAGATGGATCGACGCGCGTAGCATTCCCGGTATGTTTCTCGCTCTATGACAGAAAACGATAGGAGCATGGAAAAGTATGATTCCGAGCTGCTAGATGTGGCACAACAGAACTCTTAAACCATGCTTGGCAACGTTCTGTAACGTAACTCTATAGACATAATAATTATATTTCCGCAAACTTACCGCAAAAATTGAAGCTGTGTTTTTTTTTTGTTAATAAAATACTTTAGTAACCTGTACAGCGATTCGTCGAGTACCTATGAGCTGACTTTAAAAAACCACTTGGTTCGAAAATAATTAAGACTGTATTTTGTCAGCGCCTTTACAATTAAAAAAAAAAAACAGAACATATTGTCGACACCAAGAGGATAACATTCACAGTGAGTGTGAACAATAAACTTATAAACTGTGTCTATATTACGTTATACTGATACCCAAAGAATGTACCTACAATACGAATACTCATGTTTATTTATTTTATGGTTTTTCCCCGCTTTGCGGCAAATAAAAAATATATACTTACTTAGTTTAATTAATTACTGTAATATTGCAATACATACCTACCTAATCTACTACCAAAAAAAGCCTACTCGACACGCGTTATTAATGTAAGTACCTACGTAATTGGTGTAGATTATGAATGGCAATAGTAACGCGTCATCGTCATATGGATATGTTTATCTACTCATAAGTTTACAAGTAGGTCAAACGGTGCAGATTGCTTATTTAACAGAAACATGAGTAAGTCTTGAAACATTCTATGGTCGTCGCGAATATTGTCAAAACACGAGTCAGCGATGTTTGAAGACTAAAACAATTGAGCCCATCATGGCATAAGTTAAACAGGTCACCGCACCAACGTGTGGGCATGGGTAATATGCAGACAGACGGTGCAAGGAGTGAAAGTAGAGCGATATACCGTACCAAGGTACTCGTGCAAATTTGCGAACACCTACGAACAAGCCTGGTTGATGATAGTGAAGGCACTGTTTACGATTTTAAGGTTGGCGTTATTAATACTCAATACTCGAATTTCATAATAATAGTTCACGTAATCGCTAACTATAATGCCTTCTATGTGCAAAAGTCAAATAATGCTATTTGTGTTATCCCTAAACATTTGGATTATTAAATGAGATGAAAAGCTCAAGACTTGAACCACATACATTACAATAAGAGAATCCAAGAGATCTGGGTGCGACGCAGACCGCAGACGCATCCGCATCACCCGCTTTCATTCAGGATGTGATGATAATGTATCAAAGATAACGAAAACATTAAAGGGTTCACTTTTTATTTAAGTGAATAATTTGAAGAGACACTCATGCAGTTACGTTCAAAGTAGGGAGAGTGAAATCCCGAACTTGCGTGATCTCGATCTCGCAAGATCTCGTGTCATTTTCGAGATCAATCCCGAAGAATAATACATTTTTTCACTTCTCATGCTCTAAAAGTACGCCAATATATCCCTACGAAGCGGGACTAAAGTAGTGAAAAGTAATTCGTTTTTTAATTTCCTTCATGTGACACAGCCAGTAAATATACTACTATTATCTGTGGAGTGTGGACCGTCTTCATTGCGAAAATGTTGAGAGTTTTAGTTCCATGGTTTTTCCGCAAAGAAGGTGGCGCCTTGCGTTTCAAAATTGTTAATCTGTTTAGAAGAAAAAACTGACCGCAAAAATTTCAGAATTTGTGTCGAGTGTAAATTTGTTCGGTTTTAAATAAATTTATTAAGAATGTCCAGTGACAGTGAAGAGTTTGACGTCGAGCAAAAAGCAAAAGACATAATAGATAATCTTTTGCCGCCAAAATCGCGGAGGATTTACCTAAAAACTTACGTAAGTTCTATGGACTGGAGGAATAATACATGTTTTTGTACTAAATTGACTATTTTTCTCGCACTCAAAGTGAAAAGTACACATACGTACTACAACGTACTGCAAGTACAATATACCCTCGGTTTAAACTACCTCTGGTATATTATGGCTTCGTTTAGTCCCTCGATATAAAATATACTATTTTTTATGGCGAGATCTCGGTCGAGATAGACGAGATTGGGCCACAGTAGTCAGCAACGCTCGCTACACACGTCCACTAAGTACGCGCGAGCAGCGTCGGATGAGTGATGACGAATGAGATTAATACCACAGTAGCCTCGAGAAGGATTTGAATTTACGTGCTGCTGCAAAAACTAGCACGACTCTTCAAGAGAAATACGAAGAAACATTTGGGCATCTGACTAAAAGTCCTTTTTAGGGTTCCGTAACTTCCGTAACTAAAGGGTAAAAACGGGACGCTATTACTAAGACTCCACTGTCCGTCTGTCTGTCTGTCACCAGGAACGTCCGCCTGTCTCATGAACCGTGATAGCTAGACAGTTGACATTTTCACAGATGATGATGTATTTATGTTGCCGCTATAACAACAAATACTAAAAACCGGGCAAGTGCGAGTTGGACTCGCGCTCGAAGGGTTCCGTACCATTATCTACAACACGAGACAAAACGGTAAAAAAATCACGTTTGCTGTATGGAAGCCCCCTTAAATATTTATTTTATTCTGTTTTTAGTATTTGTTGGCAGTAAAAGTCTGACACTCCCTTCCGCTCCGCCCAGAGCGGGGGGGTCATTTGATGATTTCCCATCCGAAAAAAATAAGGAGCGGGGGGGGGGGGCTCCCATACAACAAACGTGATTTTGTTGCAGTTTGTATGTTGTATAGATAATGGTACGGAACCCTTGGTGCACGAGCCCGACTCGCACTTAGCCGGTTTTTTTTGCGAATATCTACGAGTTTAGATAGGTTACAGGGTTACAGTCACTCATAAAGAAAGAGATGGCTCTATACGAGTGTGAGTGTGGAGGAACAAGTAGTTTTCTACAGTTCGCTTCCTCCTTTTTTGAATTTGGTTAAAAATAATAAACTGTTAAATGAACTGGTTACGTAATCTATCAGGGGACTAGGTATATCTATTCTTTTGAAATGAAATGCAACATTTGGATGCATGTTTAGCACTTACTTTATACAACATGGAGTGATTAAGATAATATTCTGTAAATAAACACAAACATTGCGATGAGTCACTTGTGATAAACAAAAGATAAGTGTAGGTAGGTATACTAGATAAGATAGTGGGGAAAAGATTAAGACAAACTGTTCTAGGAATTTAAAACATGCAGGTTCTGGACATCTATGATTTTTTAATGATGCTGAGTGTATGACATCACACTAATATTAGAAACAAGAAAGTTTGTATGAGTGTGTATGTTTGTACATTAACGTACTCATTAATGAAACAACACCACAAGTTGTGGCTAGACCACGGCGTGTGCTGGCAGGCCAAGGAAGCACTTCCTACTATCGACGGCCGCTTCACCAAACGCGCGCTTCGGTTGACCAAACCACAGTTAGGCACAGTTACACGGCTCCTTTTTGTCATAGGAATCACAGACAGCACCTTTTGTTTTTTTTTTGTTTTTTTCGGATGGGAGATCATCAAATGACTCCTCCCGCTCTGGGCGGAGCAGGAGGGAGTGTCAGACTTTTACTGACTAAAACCCATCCATGTTAATTCATCGCCCTTTGTGTTCCGAGGCCACGGTATCTCTTTCGAACAGTCCCGCAACCTCGGCAGGCATCGGCCCTTGCCCCCTTCCTTTTTGTCGTCATGAGACGGACGGACGGCGAGCTAGCCCATAGCTCACCATCCACAGGCCCGCGCCTACGGTGGCCGGGGGCCAGACGCCCGGTGCGTTTCCTGCGACAGACAGCCTTCTGTGCCGTGCCTGCATGGAGGAAGACAAGACAGCAGCCCACGTGCTTCTGCACTGGCCAGTGGTTGCAACATACAGAGCAAAGTACTTCGGTAACCCAGGTACTCTCCGCGAGATTGTCAGCAACATCAAGGCGCTGCTGGCCTTTCTCAGGGAGTTAGGTGGATCGAATAAATTTCCCACCCATACGTAAAATACGCGCTTGGACGTGGAGTTGCGGACACCAGCCCGCTATACAATACAATACAAAACAATAAAATCTTTAATGCTGAAACAGCTGGATAGATTTCGATAAGATTTAGTACACAGGTAGACGACCTGTAATAACACATAGGCTACTGAAATCGAATTTAACGCGTGTGAAGCAAAAATTGACAAATTAATGAAATTGCAATCCATGTCCATCATTCATTAATTTAATTTATAAGTTTTTATCACTACAGAAATTTTAAAGAAAATCTTACTAAACCATGATTTATTTGGTGTTTTATAGTAATGAGGTCACAACCTGATCGTAAGTAACAATTTCAACACTCAAAATAAACACAGTTGTTGGAAATATGTTAGACAGATGTTGTCTTTGCCAATATTTAGAATATTGCTCATACCTTATGCATAGTAGATATGAGCGCCGATGGCCAATTCCGCGGCGGCGGCGTGGCCTGGATATTTTCACGGCGGCGGCGGCGTCGCGGCGGCGTGGCATAGTCGGCCGTGGGCCTTAGTTTTTTTTTTATCATGGAGAGATTTCTTAAAAATAACTAAGAAAACCACATTGTTGTTACAAAAAAAAGTTTACAGTCTTTTATATAATAATTGAAGATCACGTTTACTGAAAAATAATCATTTCTGCATTTTGAGTTGAAGTGAAACCGAGTTTTTTTAATTAGAGCACTATCTATATATATTATAAAAAACTATTAAGAAATCAGAAAACATAAGTATTTGAAGTAGTACTTATCATATATTTTGTTTGTTGTTAACATCACACTACAATATACGTTTACTCGGTAAAATATTCGACTCTACTGCGTTAGCGACGACTGTGGCGAAGAGACTAGGTTTACTAATTACGGGGAAGCGGCGCGTCGCGCGGTGCGTTGTGCGGCGCGGCTCGCTTTCAATTCAAACATAATATGACGATTAACGATGTATGAGAGTGTTTACGCAGAAGCGTTTGCTGAAATGCAGCGTCGCCCGCTGCGTGCACCGCTGCGTTCAACGCGGCGGTGCACGCGGCTTCACGCGCGCAAATACAAATATATCGCAGATGATACCGCCTCTCCGTAAACGGGAAAACGCGCCGCGTGACGCACCGCACAACGCGCTTCCCGACGTGCCGCGTCTCCGTAAATGAGCACTTATGCGGTCGGGCCGCGCGTGCGAGCGAGAAAGCAAGTTGCGACTCGTCGCGACGGCGCGCCGCACGCTTCACACGGCGCGCCGACATGAACTCACGGCGGCGGCGGCGCGCCGGCGCGGCGCTCATATCTAATGCATAGTACAAAAAAATATTACATATATAGACACACATCTGGCATATTTAAAAAAACACTTGTTACTCACAACAATTCTTTTTCATGTTTTAACTATCAATATTTACGCAATAAATAGTACTTTTACGTAATTTACTGATAACATCTTAAACAAGTGACCCTAGAGGCTATTTAAATAAAGGCCAACTTCCTGACTCACCCGATAACTGGTTTTAATATTTAAAATACATTCTGGGGTTATCCATTTATATTAAAAAGTATTGTAGATTTGCAATGGCATTTGGAGATCGAAATATTGCTTTCACAATAATTTTACTTAAGATAAGTAAAATTAATTTTTATATAAATTTTACCTAGCATAATAAGTAGGTCAATTTTCGTATAAGACTAAAGTGGACTAGTTTCAGTTCTGCCCACAGCAAGTTAAGACTTCAAAGGTAACTAAAGAAAAATGTTGACCAAATCCTTGGCATCCATGCATATTTTGATATGCATGAATTTGATCTGTTCCTAAAAATTCAGTTAGACATCACAGTAGTTGTGTTAACAAAATTGTTGTGTGTGTAAAAAATTCTTGGGCAAATTTTTTGTAAAGCAAGAAATACCTAGAACACACAAACTCAACTTTTAAATGGTGCCATTGATGATTTACTAAACACAATAGAAATATTAGTTTCATGACCAATAGCAATGAAGAGAAATGTTCAATTTATTGGAGAAATTACACAGAAAGTAGGCAATGCAAACCAAAACTAGGTCATTGATAGTGAAAGTAGTACATTCAATCCACAAAGTTCAGAAATGTTTGTGCTTAGTTTTGAATTTTCAAATGGGAAGTGGAACAAAATGCTACTTCTAAATGGGACAGTAAAGTAAAAGTACCAAACTACCTGGACAAGGTTTTGTTTTATTTGTAATTTTGGAATAACTAGCTTCAGACAGAAGTGGTAATATTTATTACAGTTGTTTAAAAACTTTTCCATAATGTGAAAAAAAATAGCTAAATATACTACATAATTTTGATTTACTTATGTAGCTGGCTAGATAGCAGTTGGATTGTCTTGATAGTTTGGTTTTTTGGTATGGATGTTAAACATCTATAGAAAATCAACAATAGGAAGATTGCTTTAAAAACAGATATTTACTGTTCTGTTTTGATCTTTCAGTTCTCCTATTTAGATAACTTACAAAAATGATATGCATCTATATTTCTTTTAATTTTTTCCCAATATCTTGTTTATTACAAACAATAGGCTACCAAATCTAATATTCCCAATGTTTGTTTTACCAACTACCAATCAGATAAGTACTATTTATGCGGCCTACTTAGAGTTGTGGATAAATACTCCTTACAAGTTAAAAACACAACAAACAATCTAAATGTCTTGACAAAAATAATAACAAAAGAAAATACGAAACGGCTTGTTGACTAGCAAAGTATTCCGTCTTACTTTGAACATAAAAAAACTCGTCATTGACATCAATTTGTTAAGCTAATCAGAAAGTTTACGGAAATAAAGTGACATAGAATAGTTACTTACGTTAAATCTGTTTGTTGAGAGCTTGTCTCGATTATGAATCACTGTTTCACAAAATCTTTACACGATGCAAGTAGTTATTCAATGAATTGGCTGTCTCATCGCCATAATATCCGTGCCTGACCCTGTTTAGCTTCGCACTCACTCAGAAAAGTAGAGATGAAATAATAATATTAAAACATTCCGAGCCAACTTAACAAAATTACGCGAACAATTTCATTAGCACGAAGTAAATAAAAATCGGCTGGCTTAACAATGAATGAAAGGGAATTATACTGAATTTTGACTGAATTACACTGTCAGCCAATTAAACTGACTGACGTGACGGATGTGACAGACAAGACAAGTCAGAACCAGAAGACAAGATAGCGCACAAAAACAATACCATAGACATTTTGCCTGATGGCCCAATGGGGAATTTTCAAGTGCTTTTCATGAACGAACTAGATGGCGCTGATCAACCTTGGGAATAATAAAATGGCATTTGGGAATAATTAAATAAAAACGCATTTTCCTGCAACAATAACAATGTATTTTGCTGACTTGTGTTATTTTAACATTATGCAGTAAGTATTATAGTTTTGTTTTAAAAACACAAAAAAATCAAATGAAATGAAACATCAAAACGGTCACGGAGTACATACCTTTACTAAATAAAGTTTAAAGATCAAAGCTTAGGCAAAGTTATTAATTCTGTGCCAACGCGAACACGATAAAACAAAAGTTCTGTCTCTGAAATGGCTCGTTTTTCACGTCCTCAAAGCCTCGACTGAAATACGGATGAACCAATAACGCAAGAGTCCTGTCTCTGATATGGCTCGTTTTTACGTCCACAAAGCCATAGCTGAAGTACAGAAGAACCCAAGATCAAGGAACTTATATACTAACTGGAATGAGTACGGGCAAACCAAAAACGTTCCGAGCGAGAAAGCTTCAAAAGTGGATGTTGTCTCTTTCTAATAGGGTGTCCAATAATCATACTAACTCTTGAGACAGTTACAGACTATTTTTATTTTATTATTTAATAATGACGACCTGCAAATCAATAGCATTCTAGGCGAGATAGCTACAAGAGTGGATGTCATTAACTTTTTATGTTAACTTATTACCTATAACTTAAATATATGTCTGCACAGTCCAGTTGCAAACTATCCATTTTGCAACCTGTGTATCCAGACGACTTTTGTATTCGGGGATTCGAGGACTCCGTTAACATTATGTATTTTTTCAGACATGGAAAATCGCATATTCATGCTATGACTGTTTACCTAAAATGTTATAGTAACATTCGCCAATATTTATTTTACCTTCCGAAACCCGAAACCAATCATTTTCACTTGCAGCTCGCCAAATGGATTCTTTTGCTGGAGAAGCATGGAAAAATCCTTAGGACCGCCATGGCACGGCACGGTGCGGAGGACTCTTTTCTTTTCAATATTTCTATTTAAAAAGCAAACTAGTTACTACCGACACCATGTGCGATGTTTCTAATTTATAAAATAAAAATATACTTTTGATTACTATGCACGACAACGATGTTCGAAACTTCGAACTTACTTAATTTAATTGGAAATTTCCCGTTTGTCAATTTATAACATTGGTAACCCTAGTCGTTATAAACAACCAAAGTTAAAAGACTTACCTGAAAAATGAAATTCCACATCCAGCATACCCCTCACTACTACACCCCTTCACACAACACAATTTTACCATATTTAAAGCGGATCATTTCACTTAAGTACAATAAAAAGCACATATATGACTACCACGCCAAAGCGTATCGGCCATATTGTTTACATCGGTGACAAGGCAAGACAGAGACACCATCCACCAATGTCGGTTTCTCGCTCGGAACGTTTGTTTTCTATTGAATCCATTGTACAAATTGAAACTCTAAGGTTTTGAGATAGTTTTTTTTTTAGCATTTTGTTCGTACTCGTTCCAGTTAGTATACAGTATGTTAGTTTAAACGAGGGACATATTCAAACCAGCAATAGTGCATGCTTACATGATACTAATAAAAATATGAACAAAAAAAAACACTGATAAATAACAGATAGAACCATACCAAAACTTTCGCAAAAGTCTCGCAACGTGTATACACCCTTGCGCCTAACGCAGTACATGTGCGCGGGTCAATGACTTTTAGGTATAATCCATTTTCCCTTTAATACTTACCTGGCTTATGACAGGCAAAAATATCTAGCTGATTCAACTGGGTACTGACCGAATGTTCGTAGTCGTTGGTTGATGATACCCAGCATAAGTTTATACGACGGAATCTGGCGGTTGGGAAACATCTCTCAGTACAAATCAATAGCTCCTCGCACACTTTCATTAGATAACAAGTAGGCACGAACCATATCCCAATATTCTTCACTGGAATATTGAGAAGACGTCATTTTTGGTTTTTCAAGAACACGCACACTTATCGCGAAGTAAGCGGGGGTTGTTTACGCGATACCCGGAAGCGCACATACGGAGTTAGCGGCGCGCGCGCCTAGACTGGCTGGGGTCAGTGCGGGGTGGCGCGGGAGTGTGCCCTGTCGGTACATCGGGCACAACACAAAGGAAAGGGGCGGGGTTTGCGCACGAGCTTCCTTTTCGGCAGAATCGGCGCGTGTTTTGCCGCGTGATTATTTTACTGTTTACAAGTTCACTTCTTGCGCGCGCTCAGTGTCCATGAATAGTGTATTTTATTGGACAATTACGTCACAAATTAAGGTTATAGTTTTTTTACATATTTGGGACGAGAATCGAATACTGAATACCTTCCCTCAATATGTCCCTCGTTTAACCTAATATACTGTATAAGTTCCTTGCCTAAGATCGACGCGACGCACCCAGGAGTTTTGACGTAACCCAACATGTGTCTAGGAGAGTTTTTTTTTGCGCTGCTTAAAGATTTTACCATGGACCTATAATATAATACGTAGTAAATTCTTTTTTCATTGGATTTTACTACAACGCAACTTGAAAAAATATTCCCAAAACTGATCAGCGCCATCTATTGATATATACTGAAGCGCTGTGACAATCGTCTGTGGAAAATTCCTCCTTGAAGTGGCTTTCGTAAAAGACTGGAAATCATAGGTAGTGTTTTTCAAGTTCAGTGATCAACACCGAAGCCGATATAAAACGTTACCTAGCCTTACGTCTCTTGTTATTTTATTGTTATACATAAAGAAGCTAAGGAATGGTTACGTTAGTTCTGATTTTAGCCACGCGCCAAAAGATCCTTGTATAGTTACAAATGAAAAGGCTTGATTTATTAAAGATAGATAGTTTTGTAGATAAACTGTTTAAGATAAACTATAAACTATTCAAGTGTAAAAGTAATACGATACGATGAAATTTATTACTTTTACTTTTCTTTTCTACATAATGTAAGTACATAATTTTTTACAGCACATGTAAAGGGAAAAGACTGAAAACTGTAAATATGTAGTTTAAAAAAGCGTTTTTTTTTTACTTTTTTATGTCTGAAAAATATATAATATTAACTGAGTCCTCGAATCCCCGAATACAAAAGTCGTCTGGATAGACAGGTTGCAAAATGGATAATTTGCAACTGGACGCTTTGCTGCAGACATACATTTAAGTTATCATAAAAAGTTAATGACATCCACTCTTGAAGCTATTTCGCCTAGAATGCTATTGAGTTGCAGGTCATCATCATTAAATAATAAAATAACAGATACTCTTAAACTGTCTCAAGAGTTAGTATGATTATTGGACACCCTATTAGAAAGAGACAACATCCACTCTTGAAGCTTTCTCGCTCGGTTTCCTTTCTCCGTTTTTGGCTGGCCCGTCCTCATTCCAGTTAGTATATAAGTTTCTTGCGTAGTACTAATATTAAGACATTTACGGTTGTCATCAAAGTTCGGTGTACAACCGAAGCTTGATAGACACTGGCAAAGAGTATAATAATACCCGGTCACTGGATATCAGAAAGATACGTAATAGCCCTGCTGGAAACCAACAATTGCAACCATAAACTATAAGAAGATTGTTGAGTTGTGGCAATGGCAGAGGACATACCCTCAGCGGCCTCAGCTGTCTTTAGTGTCAGTGTCGTAGCTGTCAAGTTGTACACGTCGCGTCGTAATCTACTTTTTGCTATGTTTTTGTGATGTTTCCCAATTCATTATGATTTACTGAATTCTGTTATTGTAGTACGGTAACACACTTTACGTTCTCTAATTTTTTCAATGGCTCAAATCTGAATTAAAGTTTCGTAGAGAAATAATGGAATCCTCATCTATTGTCAGTTTTAACAATGATTCTACTTTCCAAACAACATTAAAAGGTGATTGTAATAATATCAGCGTTCACGAATTGGCTCTTCACGCTATGAGAGATCGATGTCTTTTGCTGCAAAGAAGAATAAACGCATTAGAAACTGATAACATGAGATTAAAGCTTGATGTGGTAAAGGCTACTGAGTGCTCATCATACGCCCCACTAAAAGAAGATGAAAAACTAGTACTGCACCAGAAAATTGCTGAGTTAAACAAACAAAAGTCTAAACTCATGCATCATGTATTTATGGTTCAATGTGAAAACAAAAATTTGTGGAATAAAATATCTACCATAAAAGGACCTGACAAAATGAATAAAGACTACAACAAACAGCCACTACTACGCACAAATACATATATTCACAGTACTCCAAAAAATAGTGCAAATTATCAAGAAAAGTATTCAGAGTCAAGTCTGGAGGAAATATCTCTAAAATTGATAAATAGTTATATTCAAGAAAAGTCTCAACTAGTTGAACAGTATGAGCAGATGGCACAATTGCAGGATATGGATGATGATGTTTTGAATGTTGATTCTATTGGTTTCACTTACATGGAAGACCCAGCTACAGATTCTCTGAAAGAAATTCGCTGCCAAACAGAGAAACTGCAGAGTCTGAAAAAGGAACTAGCACAACAAGAAACTGACTTAAAACTGATTATCTCCAGAGTAGAAACTATACTACAAGGTAAAACAATGGCAGACCAAATAATCTTCCCTATTTCCATTTTGAGAATTGTGTGATTATTCACTAAAGACATTCATACTGCTATGCTGGTTAAGCTGGGTGTCTAAGGGACTGCCTCTCCAAATCTTGAGTCTCGAGTTAGTGCTGATGATGACAAAGTATATAAAAAAAACAACAAGGAATCGACAGCAGATGTTGTATTTCCATACATTTTATACTGGATATTCACTGTTGGCAGCCAATCGATAAACAATTTGATGTGAATGTGGCCTTGAAACTAAAGTTATAAAATTATTAGTTAGTAACAGATTTTTTTATATTTTCAGAAGGATACAAGTGTCCTACATGCATTGCAAACAATGCCAGAGTTATAACATCAGAGCATAAGGAGATAGAAACAAGTGATAGTCTTGCCAATTGGGCTACACCAGCGGATTCCAGTACCTACAATAATAACTTCAGTGAACTTAACACTTCAGCTTTTAAAAAAAGTATTTTAGAAGAAAGCGAAAAGGATACTTCTGATGAAGCTTGTGATAAAATTTGCCCAATGTGTGGACAAACATTCCAAAAAGATGTTACATTTACAGAGTTCCAGTCCCATGTTGAAAATCACTTTTTAGGTGAATCTGAACCTGACTCCATTACTGATAATTTTGACCATGTTCCTAATTCTTTTGATAATATGATTTAATTAGTTTTATTATTAGGTACTTAATGATTATTATTTTTTGTTTTGAATTGCTCTTTTATGTAATAGCTATTTATTCACCAAGGGGAATAAGGCACAGATTACTAATCGAGTGTGCATTTGAGTGAACAAAATCGTGAACCACACGAGTTTAGTTATCTGTACTTACCCTCAAGTGATTTAAACTGCTTTATCTACACTGTTTACAACATCATCAAGACTAAAAAAAAAAAAAAACGCATCACTAATGGATTACTACCCTGATTTTCAGGGCAGTAATGAAATTCTATCAATATAACTGCCTTGATTTTTGAGAAGGTTTAATGAACAGCTTTCAAGCCTTTTAGTGGGGTAGTATTGGTACACTTATTAAGCAAGTGTAGTATAACTATTATTATTTTCTGTAATGTTAACAAAGTATCACAAAATTAAATGTAACATTCCACCCAAATCTACAGGGCCCCTTATTCTATGCTTTCTTTTATTAATTTTGTACAAATCATTTGTGAGTATTATACCCGGCCAAGCAGAGTTGAAATAGTAGATTGTATTATAAGGGAGCAAAATGATATTTTTACGGCGAGGGCGCCTTTTAAATCCAGAGCGAAGTGAGGGATTCTACAGTAGAATCCTGAGCGTTGCGAGGGATTTTTTAGTAGAATCCTGAACGTAGCGAGGGATTCAAAGTACGTCGCCCGAGCCAAAAATATATTTGCGCCCCTAGTGATACACTCTACTTTTCGTCACCTACTATGAGAAAATAAATGGCGCCTCATATTTTATTCACTGTCACTTGAAGAACTCATTTTTCAAAACATTACAATGAATTTCTAACAATCCGTGAAAATTGGCGAAAACGCGGGCTGTAGTTCGCGCGTTTTTAATTTGATTTCTTTTTTTTTTATTCAGCCGGCGGCGTGACTATAGGCCGTCGTACCAGCCAGTCTTTATTCAAACAATATTTGCGTTCGATTTCTTTGGCGCTGAACAATAAGATGTTCCAAACTCAAAAAGTGCGCGGCAATAGTAGATTATTGCATCGAACACAAAGTAATTTATTATTGCACCGAGTGTCTGATTTAGAGCCCGAGCGTTAGCGAGGGCTCTAATCTAACAGGCACGAGGGCAATATAAATTACTTAAGGCGAGGTGCATAATCTGCTTTTCTTTCAACTATTACATAAAGGAATAGTAGATAAAAGAAACTCATATCAAACAATTAAAATAGAAGTTTTCTATAACACTGTCGGCTTCATTTAGAATGTTTTCCGGAGTTAAGTGTCGCTAGATGATTCTATTTTAATTCGAAACCGAAGCACTCAAAATCAGATAGTATCACACTTTATCGTTTCCAAAAATATTGTCAAGCAAAATTAAGAAAATTCCCGCCAAATCACTTTTTTAAATTTCTTTCATTTTTAAATCAGAGTAGGACAGAAACGAATAATACGTACGTAAAAAAAAAGTATTGATATCGGCTGGCTGAATAGAGCTAGTCCATTGAGATTGGCACCTTTTGGTGCGATTAAAAAAAAAACTGCAATAATGAAATTTCATACATTTTTATTGCTCTAGAGCATTAAATACTCGCTTTGTACTGAGTTTTTAGTGTGATTGTGATGAAATTAAAGCATAGTTGGAAGAAAAGATAATTGCAGCACACCTATAGAGAGGAATAAAAACTCATTACTGCCCACTAATAGTTTCTGATTAGAAGTCCTTTGCGAATAGATGGGATGAAAAACAATGACAACAGCTCTTAAAACCACACTGACCTCTTCTGCTGAGATGTTAGTAGGTATCTCTTTTTCATGTAAAATGATGTTTGGTAGAATAGAAGGACCAACTTAATTTTTGACTGGGGGTGTCAATTTAAAACTTTAAAAAAAATCTTCAAGTATTGAAAACAATTTTTTAGACGAAATGAGCATAATAGATCTACCCAAAGTACTAATTACATTCCATAATAGATAATTATTAGAATCAGTCCTTTGGTTATTCCACTTTTTAATTATTTAAACTTATTAAGTTCTGTTCAAAATTAAAGAAATGAATCATTTAAATTAGAATGTATGTATGAAGCACTGTAGAATGACTTATTCATAGCATATCTTAAAAGGAAAAAAAAAAAAATTTTTGTATTTTCTATTTTATTTATTGAATTGAAAACACTAAATACGAGTACTTATCCAATAACTACTTTTTCTCATAATTTTAAGCTAAATCCTTAGGTTTGACATCAGTTGATTTGGATGGCTTCTGTGTTGTCTTTTCTAGAAGATTTTTACTGAACCATTGTGGCCTTTCTTTTTTCATCTCAATAATTCTTTTACCTTTCCAGAATTCTTTGGGCTGAAATGAGAACATACAAATATAACATAACATCACACCAGTAATGTAGGCGGCAGTTTACCTAAGAAAGTACACACTGTGTACACACTTCATATTACATCTCGCTCCCTATTACATGTAATAGGGAGCGAGATGTAATATGAAGTCCCATGTAATATGAAGACTGACTTTGTGCCCGGCTGATGGCTCCTATAGCCATCTGCCAACACAACACAGCTCACAAAGTCAGACTTCATGGCTGCTACAGAGAAATTCTTAATGAAAAAACAGCAATTACACTTTGCTGACTCGGGAATCGAACCTAGGACCTCGTGCTTAGCAGTTGCGTTGTGCTTGTGACCAACAAGGCAGTTTTACTACCATGGTGGGGATTAACTATAAGTTTAGCATTTTTCTGTATTTGAATATCCAAGTAGTGAATATGTCAATTAATTGTTTTATTGGCCAATTGTTCTTGCATGTTTTATAAACTAAACTAAGATGGCACAGTCAGTATGATACAGATTGTAGATACTTGGTGTCCAATTGTTCATCTTGAAGTCTTACAACATCATCATCATCCACAGCCCGACTTCACCCACTGCTGGGTATAGGCCTCTCTTTGTTTGTGCCAAGCTCCACACTCTTGTGCCAACCTCATCGAGGATATTCCTGCAATGGCAACAATATTGTCTGCCCATCTCGCCGCCGGACAACCAACACTTTTCTTTCCATTCCTTGGACCATATGGGGGATGGTCACAGCTTTACTCCACCTACCATCACCGCGCCTTGCTAGGTGTACAACAAGTTTAAGTAAATTAGACTTTATCACCTCATCTGGAAGGGTTTCTCCTTGATACAATACAACAACATCATGCTCAACTGGATTGATACCAAGCTTTTCCTTTATTTTGGCTTGAATTTCTTCTGTTTCTTTCTTTACTTTGGTGTAGCAATGTTCTGCAAATACACAATTCCTCATATTAGACAATACACATTATTAGTTATGATTGTGGAGTTATAGTCCAAATAATCCATTTTTACTTGTATGCCCAAAGTATTATTTAAAATTTTAGATATATTTGCCTTGATTGACATTTTATCTTAAGGTTTGAACCTGCCCAATAAATATTGGGGATATAATTCTTAAAAAAGACTTCATACAATTTAGTTTTGACAACTTAGATGTGGTCTTGCTAGTTTGGTCTTGGGTATGAGCACAAGTCATCTATAGATATGAATAGTGATGACTCAGTGGCAGCTATGACAAAGGAGACAACTTGGCGGGTTGTGGGTTGTGTTTGACCCATATGCTGGGTGCTTGGCACTGAATACGTTAATTAGACAGAAAATTTCACAGGTTTATTTAATGAATACATGAACACTTACCACACAATCTATCTCTCTCATGATGATGTCCACAGTTTTGGCACACTTTAATGTAATTTTTAGCTACAATCATTTTCCAGACATATTCAGGAGTACCAAATTTTCTCTTTAACTTCCTTTCAATGGTTCTACGGAATTTAGGTACAGCCAGTAAGAACCCATCTCCAACTATGTCTTTGATTGAAAACTTTTTGGCTGAAGTAAAAGGTTTTTTCTCATGGGCATAAGCCAGGGCTAGTTCTGGAACACAGTAATATGTTTGGTTTAGTAAAGATTTAGCGTAAATATAACAAGATACCAGTGGGTTCACATAAAGTTTAAGGAAACGTTTTCTGTACTGACCCAGATTTTTGCTTAAAGTTATTACATTAAGCCCAGGTAGTTCTCTAGATTTATTAACACTAACACAATATATTACTTGAGTCTACAAGCGGTTTCTTAGCCTATTTTGCTTGTAAGGCCTTGCGCCTGAACAGGTACAGTGTTAACTTGGATCTTTAAATTTACCTTTGGGTGGATAACCAAACATATGAAATAAATTCCTTTCTACATTCTTCATAAGTTGTACTACATGAGTTAGGCGTGGTATCATATCGTCGTTTGATCAACAATTGATAAAATCAAAAATAATAGTCAAGTAAATGCAGCAGTTAGGATTTTTTTTTTAGGTTAGATTTTTGTGTCAGTTGCGGATGACACCCAAGAAACTTTTATACTAACTGGAATGAGGACGGGTAACTCAAAAACTTTCCAAGCGAGAAAGCTTCAAGAGTGGATGTTGTCTCTTTCTAATAGGGTGTCCAATAATCATACTAACTCTTGAGACAGTTACAGAGTAGCTATATCATTATATCAATAGCATTCTAGGCGAAATAGCTTCAAGAGTGGATGTCATTATTTTTTTATGTTAACTTAAATGTATGTCTGTACCGCCCAGTTACAAATTATACATTTTGCAACCAGTCTTTCCAGACGACTTTTGTATTCGGGGATTCGAGGACTCCGTTAATATAACGTATTTTTTCAGACGTAGAAAATCGCATATTCGTGGTATGACTGTCCTATAATGTTTTAGTAACATTCGCCAGTATTTATTTTATATTTCGAAACCATTCATTTTCACTCGCAGCTCGCCAAATGGATTCTTTTGCTGGAGAAGCATGGAAAAATCCTTAGGACTGGCATGGCACGGCACGGTCCGGCGGACTCTTTTCTTTTCAATATTTGTATTTAACAAGCAAACCCGACACTATGTGCGATGTCCGATGTTTCTAATTTATAAAATATACTTTTGATTACTACGTACGACAACGATGTTCGAAACTTCGAACTTACTTACTTAATTTATTTGGATATTTCCCGTTTGTCAATCTAAAACATTGGTAACCCTAGTCGTATTATTCAAACAAAGTTAAAAAACTTCCCTGAAAAACGAAATTCCACATCCAGCATACCCTTACTACTACACCCCTTCACACAACACAATTTTACCATATTTATAGCAGATTATTTCACTTAAATACAATAAAAAGTACATAAATGATTTCAACGCGAAAATGTATGGGCCATATTGTTAACGTCGGTGACAAGGCAAGACAGAGACACCATCCACATTTGTCGGTTTCACGCAAGGAACGTTTCTTTTTTATTGAATCCATTGTACAAATTTAAACTCTAGACTTTTGAGAAAGAGTTTATTTTTATTTTTTAGCATTTTGTTCGTACTCATTCCAGTTAGTATATAAGTTCCTTGATGACACCTGACAGTGACACTAGAAAGGCACCTTTCAATTTACATCTGGCAACATTGGACGTTATTGGTTTTCCTGCCAGTCACAAACAGCAAGGCATTTATTTTTCGCCAATACTTAATTTTATCATAGCTTGAGAACCATAAATTGTGTGTAAATACCACATTGATTTACTTCTTTCTACTTTAGAAAACACAGTTGTTCCAAGTCGAAAAAAAAAACATTTCCTATTTCTGTCTTTCTTCATGGCGATTTCGAATTTCCTTAAATTTGAATTTCGTTAAATCCTGCAAAGGATGATGGTGAAAAACAGCAGCTTCACTGCCATAATACTACAATATATAGATATAATATTATTGCATGAATGTTAGCACGTACAAGCGTAAATGGCATGTCGTGTTATCTATGACTTCTTATTCCTTCAACCACCCCCATGCTATAAATTAATATTTCCGGCTGTTTATCATCAGCGATCAGCTTGTTCCACATACTGCTGCAATGAATGGTACACATTTTATTTCAAATCTTATTTTTTCTAAAAAGTTTGATGGAAAAAATTCGTAGAAGGTTTCAATTATGTTTTATATTTTTATGGGAAAACATTTTTTTTGCTTTAGCACCCTCGTTTTATTATTTTTGTAATGGCAACATGGCGATCATGGCGACTTTGACAATCAGCTGTCTGAAAGTGGGGGGGAAATGGCGAATGCCTGTATGCTGTGTGTGTTATGCAGTTCATATCCTCAAGCGTTTCGTTGCAGTTGTAGCTATGGCGTGTTTAAGTTCGAGTAGGCTCTGTGCTCGTGTTCAAGATAAGTTATTGTGTCAATTCGGACATAAAGTTCGAAAGCAAACTGTATTTGTGAAACTCAAACCTCCCGGACCATCTCCATTGCGAATATTTGGAAAGACATGTCAGGTTAGACAATTTAATTTTCAGTTTTGCTGTATTTAGTTAATTAATTTATCAGGCTTGGTTAGTATAATAGAATGATTATTTTGTTTTTCAATAATAGTCATTTTTATCATGCCGTTTGACAATGTTATTCCTTTTTACATAACAGCATGACAGAATATCTAACCTCTCTTTGTCAGCTGATCTAATCAACTAAGTAATATGAATTTCCTGACTCAAGATAGCATTAGAAATTGCCATAACATTGTTTACCTTACTTGTTAAGAAATGTGGTAAAGTAGGGTCATTCATTGGAAATGTTAAAAGTGAAATCTTCGTGAGTCGGTGAGCAGTGGGTCGCTTCGCGCGCCGCACAGGTTTGTTGGGTTTGTCGGATGATTTTCACCGTAAGCAAAGATATTCGCGACTTTTACTTTCATCAAACAAAGCGAAGCTCTGTTTGGAAATTAATTTAATTTATGAGGTAGATTTGGACGTACGAACATCCTTATTCAATGCTTTATCAAGAAACGATTAATGGTCTGTCGGTTAATTACTACGGTGAAATCATGTAATACTATGTTATCATTATCAGTCTACTATAATCTGGTATAAGCCGTACCAATCCCATTTACGCTAATTGCCCCCTGACCTAATTAGGCGCAATACTACTCCTTGCTACACTTTTTAGGTCAAGCACTGTGGTAAAAACAACCGGGATGTTTTCCCTAAAATACTTCCACTCGACTTCGTTTAATAATATTCCCGATAAAGTATGCTCTATAGAAAACCTAATAACAGACCTCTTCCATACAGACCCATTTGAATTTTAATAGTTTACGTGTCCTTCGTAGACCAACGTCAAGGTCTTATGTCCTAACACAAAACCACATCAAAATATCAACAGTACATGTCATGTTAGTTGGTAACGCGCGCCGTCGTGCTTTCTCGCGCAGCGTGCGAGCATGCAATGTCCAATCTCGACGAGTCGTATAGAACTTTCTAAGCAACAATTATTATTCGCATTAATATTTCATTTACTCCTTCAATTGAAATTAAATTACTGGCTGATTTCTTTATCCATACCATAACTCTATTTGCAGACTTTTGTCGAAAACGCGTAGTTGGTATTAAGTATTATTACCATATCAGAAATCTTGATTGGACGAATCATAGTGGTCATTGACGTACGCGTCTTCAGCTTTACCTATGATGACAATCTCTAGACGCATGCACTGGCACACGGCTAGTGAAAGTTGTGTGACGATTCGTTGAATTTTTAATAGCGCGAAAACTGGGTAAGTAACCTGTCGAAGGAGTGCTATAGCCTTTCTTATTTTTATTCTAGTCCATTTGGCGAGCATTGACCCCGTTTGCAGCGAGACATCATCGTTCAACGCCATTTCTTCGATGTTGCGTGTCTCGGAACTTTTCGTCTAACATAGGAAAGTAGACGGATATGTTTCAATTAAGGTATCTAAGACGATGTTACCTTGCAGACCTCTTAAAGGCCCGAAACAAGGATTCTGGATTTAAATTGGTTTTGTACTAGTCGTTTATTAGGTAGATGAATCGGTTGACTGAATCGCACCGTACAGACGTAACCTACTGCGTAAATGAAGCTCAGTAGAAATGCGGAACACACAACTATTTGTTCAGTCGACATCATTGTATAAGAGTTTGCGGCAATACACACGATGTAGCATATGTTATTTTCGACTTACAACATTTACTTCAATCCTAAATTACGTGATGACAATACAAAAGGGCATACAAAGCCAAGTGTTATGTTTGCTGCCATCGACTGAATTTTGTAACAGATTACATATCTGCAAAGTGTAAATATTTTTACATAAAACAAAAAAACCGCCACTCTCCGTCTAGTTACAGGTAGCCTACATGATTGCCGATCTAAAGTGTCTGGTTTCTCTTGAAACCGACATTTTCTGCCCAAATTCTACAGACATGGATAAAGAACTTGTTTGGTTTATTTGATCGAAGATTTTCCAATGAAATTCTCAGTTAAAGCTGGGCCGAAAAATAACAATAGGCTCGCCCTATCTGAATGGCACCTAATATCAACAATATGCCAACCCTGAGTGTAACCTCCACCTCTGCTTAGCTTTTCGAGGACGAGAACATTTAAACATTATGTTTGAAACACAACTGAAATATGTTATATTTATGGCAATGAAAATACAAATTAAAAACCCATTTTTCTCTTCGCAATACGGCAACACATTTACTGCGGTCGTCTTAAATTTTTAATGCAAGTTGCGCAGTTTTTTAAAAGATCTTCGCGAACGTGGGCTAGAATTGTGACATGCAATGACCACGGCCTTGTGAATATTTTATTTGATTATTTTTGTAATGATTAAAGCCACTAAAAAGGTTGGATCTTGGCCTTATTCGAAAGGTGCAAATTAATTATGTGTTATTTAAGTCATAAACAATATTTATAAATTCTGTTTCGCGTTGTTGTAAGAACTGAAACTGTCAAATGCTTAGCAGTATTGATAAGGATATTAAGATAAGAATTTACTGATGACTTGGCTTTGGCCTTACTTTTATTATAAATAGAAGAATACGAAAATATGACGAGGCTGAATGGTCAATAGATCGATGCCTGCCTTTTACAGGCGAACGAAATTAAAAAAGAAAAAAAAATGCAGAAGTGGCCACCGATGATCCAATGTCCTTCCTTGCAAGCGTCGCATGCTTGTGCTGGTACAATTGGGCAACGCGTTTCGGTCGCCACTTGCAAACAATGAACTCATCAACGTAGTCTCTGAAAGCTATATTAATTACCGTAGCTTGCGCACGTGATGTTGTTATTTGATAAGATAACTATGTTTCTTAAACTAGTATTTAACTTAGGGAATGATTGAGTAACTCTTACTCGTACTGACCACCGCACAACGCCACATTCAGCAATTACAGTTACTAATTTCGTTACTTGTTGAGGCGATAAATTGGAATGAAAATAAAAGCACGTAGATAGAAATGAAATAATAATTTGCAAACGTGCATTAAGTACTAATCTATCTTATTAGGTACATTAGTAAGTTCTTGTGACTAATAGCAATCCGAACAAGAACTTACGCGCCAAAAAGTGAATCACGCGAGCTTATTTACCACTACAATACCGTCCTGCAAATAAATAGCATAAATATACAATAATTTAACCTAGCTACCACAATAATAATTGGTTAAGTTTTTTGTAATTTTTTAACAGAATTCCATTCGTTTTACTCATAATCGTACCTGCATTTCTAACTAGATAGCCCAAAAATGTATGCTAGTGTAAATTGGAGGTGCTTTATAATTTGCATCCGTGATATTTCCGATGGATCCGTGAAATCGTAGACCAATGCCAACCTTTAGCTATTACAGTGAAGAGGAGAAACTTAATAGTAACCAGTAACACTGTTTTCGTATGAGCAATTGAATATCGATTCAAAAAACGAGTTTTGTTTCTGAAAATAACACGCTATTATTTAACTTCAGGTTACACAAGTCGGTCATTCTTCCATACAAACGTAGTATGGTGATTACTCGTCTGTTTGACGATGCAGGTTCAAAACTAAAAATTACATTAACTGGTCTGTCATTATCTAGTCCTGTATGGAAGCAGAATTGGAAGAAAAAAATGTGTTTGGAAGTTATGAGGGTGGAAAATTCCATATTTTAACACTACTTGTAACTCATCTTTGGGCGTAAATAAATAACTTATGTAGTATGAAAATGGAAAAAGTGAAACCGTACAGGGATAGATACTTTATTCAAAAGTTCAAATAATTTATTTTGAGAAGATACATCCAGTAGTTTTCCCATAATAATTATCTATACGCCCAAAGGTCAATTTATGAAATTTGACGCGCTAATTTTCGTTATAAATCGTCATATATTTCACTAAATAAATATATAAAGAAAAAATAGATAAATGAATACTAAATAAATTAAACTAGATAAATTAAAAACTTTACCAAATAGCATGCATTTAACCACGCCCGCCAACGAGTTCGAGCCGTCGCGTCGACTAACGCACACGTCAACCAATAAACCCGTCGTAGATCTAGCAAACGACCCAAGAGCTAGACTGACCCGACACTGTACCGAAGACATCCCGGACGTTAGCCTGTACAAGATTAGGATGGCTCTGAAGCCACAGAACCCTCTTACATTTCGGCGTTACGCTAATTGTACAATTTACTTAAAAATACATAATAACGAAAAAGTATTCTATTATTATGAAAGTATAGGATATTTGTGAGATGAAAAAAAATGTTGATGGTCTATATTCAATGGAATCTACAAATTAGAGGTTCCAAATCAGGTCTCCGTGAGGTTTTGCCTAAACATGCATCGGGGGAATGATTATTACTAAATAAATAAAAGTTATCTAAAATTCGCTTTGTTATTATTGAAGTAGAGAAAAACGAACTATTTGTAGCAAGTAATTGTTATTTCAAGCAACGAACGAAAAACATATAATTTCAACGAGTAAACCTCGCAATTTCGCGTTTTTTTATACTACGCCTCATAAGTATATTTTTGTCAAGATAGGTATCTATCTATCTATGTGTTCGAAATACACACGTAGCAAGCGTTCAAGGATATTGTGCCTTTTTATTAAAAACCCTTCACAACATGTCAGAATACAAGGTCTGATTTATTCATTAACTGTGCCCATGTGTTACTCTCTTTGAGTCGCAATTTCTGGGGCTAAGTACTCCATCACAACGTTACAACACGACTAGTCAAAAACAACAACAATAAAACGTATTTAATAGAAGCTCTTGAGACAGCAGAAACTTTCGTGAATAATTGTCTTTAAATCAGCTTTAGAAAAAGATAATTTTGAAGCATAGTCGACGCGTCCTTGTTGCGTATGCAATCTGTAAGCACGGGCAATTACGTCCGAAAGTGTATAATCGCCATATCATGACTACTCCACGGCATTCTTCAGATAAACTCAGGGTCGATGTGTAATCTTTGTGCTGTCTAAATACTGTGTATGTTCCGTTTAATAAGTTGGATTAACTTCGAGAATATATTGAGTTAGAGTAGTTTTTAGGGTTCCGTACAAAAAATGAAAAAAAGGGAACCCTTATAGGATCACTCGTGCGTCTGTCTGTCTATCCGTCCGTCTCTCACAGCCAATTTGTTCCAAGTGTACTTGACCAAATCAGGTAAAATTTGGTAGGATGGTGTAATCCTATGACCCAAACACAGATGTGCAAAGTAAATATATTTTTGTTTAAATAAGGTTCATTTTCGGGGGACAAATTAGGAAATTAAAAAAAAGGTTCTGCAAACCTTACCGTCATACATATATCAAATGAAAGGGCTCGTTATGAAGATCTTAAATATATTTTTGTTATTATTGTAAAATACATAGTTTCGATTTTATTCATGAAAGAAGATGAAAATTGACCAATCCCCCTCCTGATCTCCGAAACTATTTAGCCTAAAATTTTGAAAAAAATACAAAATATAGTGCATTGCTTGTAGATTACAGGAAAACCTATGCTAATTCTATCAATTGAAAATAAAGTGGTAACCTCAATATAAGACTTTGGCATTGTACGGAACCCTCTCCAATTCTCCATCCACGCGAGTTCAACTCGCACTTGGCCGGTTTTCTAGCTTCATCATCCACCTATTTTTATCGCAATTTGTTTGTATTCTGCATAGCACTTTCATACTTTATCATTAAGACTGGAAACGGGATATTTACCATGTTTACTATTTGTTTCGAGTTCCCGATATTTCATTAATTTCATTTATTTGAGTGTCATCCTGAACTTCGACACTTCATTATTTCGACACGGTCTCAATTTCGAATAACAATAGTTCGACTACTCATTGCTTCGACAGAACATTCTTCGACAACGCACACCTTCGAAAAACACTACTTCGACAGATCCATTCTTCGATATGAACGTGTTCGGCGGATTCCTATTTCGACGGAACATTCCTTCGACATAATACTGCTCTGAAATATGACAATAATAATTGAATTTCGCTTGGTAGTTTTAGGTACAGAAGTCTTCTTGATTATTTATTAGACATATGAGTAACGTATACTATTCCGTTTAGGAACGAAATTGCATCAATGTAAATTTTCAGTACCAAATGTTTTTGCAGCAATTCAAATTATTATGATTGTCACAGACTTGTTGCTCGAAAAAATGATAAAATAACATTTTCAGAGCGATTATGTCGAAGGGATGTTCTGTCCAAATAGGAATCCGGCGAACAAGTGCATATCGATGAAGGGATCTGTGGAAGTAGTGTTTTTCGAAGATGTGCGTTGTCGAAGTATGTTCTGTCGAAGCAATGAGTAGTCGAACTATTGTTATTCGAAATTGAGACCGTGTCGATAAAATCAAGTGTCGAAGTTCAGGATGACACTCCATTTATTTTTGTCAGTTTATAAACTTCCATACTTCTCTATTGTCTCGCTTTTCTAATAGGAGCTGACTTTTTTTTGAGTATCCATAGAGAGTAAATGTATAGTTCGATTGAGTGAAGATTGACTTGACTATTTAGGCCTTGAGCATTATTTTCTAGCTCAATGATATCAAAATAAACCCATAGTTATTGTTATTTTATTGTTTATCGAACCATTATATTTTGAATAGGAAATGAGATTAGATAATGTTATCATATCAATAAGCAGTAAAGCTGAGGTTTATATCGCACTTATGATCATATTTGATCAGATGGGACATATAAAAGCACACACCTAGTTACGAAATGATTGAGTGTTGTGACACAAAGACAGATAGAATATTATCGATTGCTATTTTTGTCGTCTGATTTTGCATGAGTTGCCAAAAAATGTCCAATGTTTACTCACAAAGCTCTTGTACCACACTTGTTCGGTTACCTCCTATCTATTTAATACATAATATAGTATTGCTAACGTAGACTATTATCTATGTATACGTTCATACTTTTTCAATCGTCGTGTTATCTGATTTTTAGTCGGTCGAAACCCCAAACAAGATTTATTTTGTCGAATTTGTATACTGACTGTTAGTGTGCCTTGTATACACGTACATTTAATTCTCTAAAGTATGTATTGGTAGATTTATTAAAATTACCTAATTTGTTGACCTTTAATTACTTTTGCGAGGCAAATCCACTCATATTGGTTGTATTGGGCTGTCGTATTTATTACATAATTAACAATTAAGTAGCAACTGATTTTACATCGTCGTCGTCATTTGTCAAAATAAAACAAAATCCTTACAAGTTCGGATGTTAACTCTGAGATAGCTCCTCCAGAATTGTTTCACGATCAAATGACTAATGAAACGTACTGTCGAAAACGACCTGCCCTTGTTGCTCAAATTCATACAAGTACCTATATGAACACTTATAAAGGTACTTCACTAAAACAAATAACCAAAATAATCTTCAAAATTACGTCCAAATAGGAAATACTTATTACATAGTTCTTCCGTACATATCCCGTCAATAGGGAATATGCACTTTTTTATTACTTAAAAATCCCTTGTATTAGCCCTTATGAACATTGTGGTGTACACTAGTTTTATATTTTATGTAGCGGGTTTTGGTGAAACGGAACGCAAATTTAAAACGCATCGTCGCCGGTAGTGACGTCAAATGTTATGTGATATGTTATGTGTAAAGAAACACTTTAAATTGAAAACTACTTAAAGTTTCACTAAGATGTAATTATAATATTGTTATTGCAATGTTTGCTTGAATAAAGCACATATACATTTAGTAAATAAAATAATGATGATTATTATATTAAGGGTAAAAACTTAGAAGTAAACAAGGCAGATAGACGGAAATGACGACAAACGCTATGACATGAATGGCCGCGACAGTCTCGGACGTTTAAACTGTCGTAGAAAATTGTAGAAGTTTAATTTTTTTCAGTTACAAGCAGTCATGGAACTTAACTTTTAATTATTTTCTTGGGTTGATAGTACTGTACTTTATTATTGATTTAAGTGAAGAAAAAAATACATGCATATTCCCTATTACATTAGCTAAGATGTGGGTTAAATTATCTGATTTTTTATTCCATCGAAAATTATTTTCAATCTCATTTGTCTGATTCCATCTAATCGAATTCTAACTTTCTTATGGCCTATCTAAAGTACCTCTAAATATCCAAAGTCCGGGACCTACTACGCATTATGACTATACAAACGTTCATAACCAGTTGTTCCCGTTAAATCCGTCCTTGATTCATAACCTAGCGGGGCGGGGCGTCTTCGGCCGACTTGCCTCTCGCCACAGACCGGTGGAGGCTAATTGCACCTGTGATCATTACTGCCAGTGGGTGCAGTAGCGACCTTGGTATGCCATACTCAGTGGCTGCACTTATAGCTGGTACCAACACTACCAACCTTACAAACGTAACAAACACGCATACTGTCGAGGTCGGTATGGACAGTGTCCAATAAAATTGACGATTGTTGTTGACACGTAATATAAATAAGGTCACAATTAATACAATCGAGTGCCAATTAAAATTGTTATTTAGAAGAAAATGGGACACGAAGCTTACGAAGTAGCCAAACTAATAAAAGCGAGTAAGAAACTAATAAGAGCGACTCAAGTTCTGGCATCACCCTTGAGAATAGCTTTGTCTCCGGCGCGAAAAGAGGCTCTAGAAATTGTGATTCTGTTCAGCCTGCCGAGACATATGTACCTAGAATCCTTGATCCTAAATCTTGGAAGAACAAAGGATGCCAAAAGAACATATTTCCAAGATAAACGTCTAGACAGATTGCGGTCATGTTATTATTGCATAACATCGCATGCGTAGGAGTAATTTCGCTTAGAGCTGTCATAAGGAATGATATTGACCCTTTTCGACCCAGCCGAAGGTGGTTGCATGCACTAGTCAATTTGTAAGAGATGATTAACTCGGTGGTTTATGAAGCTATGAATCTAGTGGCTAAGAACACGTCTACAACTTGGATAATCCCAGTCAAATAGATCTTTTATTGACTTGCCGCATTGTCGTTAAATGATGGAGCTCTATCGTCATCGGACTTTTGATGATTACGTGAAGAACATACCATATGGCAAATGTAATTAATGTTTGTGTTAAACATCCTTTTAGCATTTGCAGTGTGACGATCGTAAAAAGTTAGATAAAGGCATGTTTAAACACTGAATTATTATACACACACCACGAACCACGATAAGTTTGCGCGGGCGCAGCTGGTGACGCGTTGATGTCTTTTACACGCATTAGCGCGCGCGCAACTACGTTCAAGAGTCCTTTTATAGGTTACTTATGGTTGCAATTTATTTAGATTGTTTTTATTTAATAGTTTTTGCTCATGAATCTAAGAAGTTCACAAATTTCGTCATTTTAAATCATTAAGACTAAAACGGAATATTATATATATACCATGTTTACTATATGTTTCGAGTTCCCTTATTTCAGCGCTGTTGCAAGCACCATGATCACAGTCATGGTGATGAACATGGTAAATATCTCGTTTTCAGTACTAATGATAATGTCAGTGACCATGTCAGTTTAAAAACTGATTTTAAATCATACTTACAATATTTAGTGACTCTGCTACAGTTTGGGATTGTCTCCCAGTATAACAAGAGAAATAGCTTTCCCGGATGTCGTAATGAAAGCTCTACAGTTATGATATTGAGTGTATAACAGTCCCAAAACATAATCCAATGCAGCTGTGCCTAGCTGATTTGATTCATCACTATCAGCATAGTATTCAACTCCGCCTTTTATGACAAAGAATCGCCACGTACTACAACGTACGGTCGTGGTCTTTTGCGCCTGATCAGTTAGAAATTTTTTCGCTTATATCATGCGGAGGCGCCGAGCCACACCCTCTTAAAGTTTAGGCCTATTACGAAAGCGTCAACTTTGGCGCGCAAAATAACAATAACTCTCGTTTGGCGTGCGTCGTCAGTGTGCTCAGCCGATCAGTATCTTTTCATTCATTATTTCTATACAAAGTCAACGGAGTGCGCTTCTATGTTGCGAGTGCAAGCAAAAATTAGCTTAGTGGTGATCAGGCGGGAGTGTCCTCGATAGTACAAATCATAAATTAATGAATGAAATACAGATATACGGATATGAATTAAACATTTTCCTAATGTGTTTAGGTAAAATAGACTTTAAATAATTTACAAATACAAATAATTTGTAAATTCTTTGCACGTGTAAGTTAGTTTTATTGTTATTTGCTGTTCAAACCTTCGTCATTAATGTCCTTGGTACGTAAAGTAATTTATGAGCAATTATTAGCATGTGATGAGTACTAAATTACAAAACTAAGAACATTTTGACCATAGTTCTGCATGTAATTTATTACTTGGGCAACATAGAATAGGAATGAGGTATATTGTTTTATAGCACACTATTATTCGGCTTTCGACAAATGTCTAATAAGGAATCATTTTTTTTTATATTGAATATATCCTATGTTACTCAGGGATAATGGTGAAAGAATTTTTGAAATCGGTCCTGTAGTTTTTGAGTTTATTCGTTACAGTAAACATACAAATCGTTCCTCTTAATAATATGTATTAGTACAGATAACAAAACGCTTAGTTAAGGCATAGGCGTAGCACAAAGGCAGTTCAATTAATTTTCAAATCTATCTTTCTACCATTTATTTAATTGAAAACAGTTGGACTGATTTGTTGAAAAGTGTTAAATTGCTTGATATTATTATAGTGTTTGAGTAGAAACAGCTCAAGTAATTTTATGTATTATGTTCGGTATATTTTATGTTCTAGTAAATCCTGTACATAATAAAATAGATTTTATATCGCCTGTACTCTGAAGGACAATCATAACGTATGTAAGTTATTAAAATCCAAATAAGAACACTAATTAAGCGCTCCCTTTTGGTCTACATACCTAATGAATCGGATTGTCCACGTAACAGCTATATATCAATCTAATGTACGTGTCAATTGGTGTTCACTTCTATTTTAAGAACAGTGCCGATCGATGCGCAAGAGTGTTCGAAACGCTCACTTTCTATCGTGTTTTAATTGTTATGTGCGCCCAGTAACACATGCAATTTTACGTGCGACAATGTTGTTCATCATTTACATTGAACACGGATATCATGATTTTTGTATTAAATTTTTAAAGATACATACAGTTATTATGAATGTTTGTGTTTCTTTTTTGTACGTTTTGTAACAACCACATTTCTTTCAATCGTTATAAATCATGATCTGTCAAATGACCAATTTGGTTGAGACGCCATTGTTTAACTATTGTGTCTACTTCGTGGACAGGTTATGGGATAGTAGCCAAGTGCTACTTACGTAGCGATTATATACTATGTTACTTTTACACGAAAATAATTAAAATTGTACACAGAAAACGACAATGTTAGGTATGTAGACATTTTAATGTCATTTTTCCTTGTTAATTAAAAGAAGTTCGTATGTTGACATTACACGTTAGCGTGAAAATACTTAGAAATATCACGCCTTCATTACTGTAGGCATTGACGTCATTAAGTACGGAGTTTTCTACTTACTCAATTTAATTGTATAGGGTTTCTTGATATAATTGATCAGTAAAACCGTATAGGTACGTAAAATATTTTGCATTTACGGGTAGTAATTTGCAACAACATGTAGGTAAAGTATGAATTGTCTGTTCCGGGTTCACAAGTTATATGGGATAGGGAAAGGACAACGCAAGTTAATCAACGGCTTTACCAAGGTTTTGGAATATACTTACATTCACCTTTATTTATTGTGACGCACATGAATCGTCTCTTCCTGAAAAGAATCGAAAGCTACCTTAAGGTCAACTGTGGGTGTCGTTATTTTTATTTATTTTTAGTAGGAAATGGTTGTTACTGTGATAAATTGCATATAATTTAGTTTATTACCTGTAGCCGCAGGTCAAGAGTAAAATATTTCAATATTATAAGTAGTAGCGTCTACGATGTACCTACTTCAAAAGTGTTTTTGAATACATACATGAATTTATTGTAATATACTTAAATGAGAAAGATTTGTAATAGCTAGTAAGGGGGTACCCCAGAAATGACAGTAATTTAAGTACACAATTTGACTTACAATTTCCTTGAAATCTATACCTAAGTAGCAATTTTTCAGGCATAAGTGTTTATGATGTTTTATATGAATGTTTTCGGGTTTCGTAAGAATTTTGAGGCCTTATTTATGGACATAAATGAATAGTAGAAATGAAATACTTTTCAATTGTTTTATTACTGCTAGTTTCTACAACAGAGAACTCAGTTGGCCCGCTACGGCGTAGCACCGCAATCCTTACTATGGACTTAACGTAGTCGGTCATAGAAATTCATTAATTATTAGTGAATTAATTTATTTTAGTCTTCAGCAAGCATGACAATCCTAATTTTATTTTAGTGTTTTACTGAATGTATTAATTTCGGTTCAATGAAAAAGTCCAATACCAAAATATTGACTGATTCCAAATATTTTCCACTTCTAAAAGAAAGTCTTTTGTGATTTATTTACCTGAAATCTTCAATGAAGCCGTCCTTTATCGTGTTAAAGCGTGTGAAATCGTATGGAAGTAATTATTATGCTACGCATCAAACGTCGCTGTGAATTAAGGATGTTGTCGAAACGGCTCCACTGATACGTTAGTTTTTAAATATTGGTTACACATTGCGTTATATAAGTTCTGATCAATGTTAACAATGAAAGGAAATGGTAATGATTACACTTGTCGGAATTTTGTCCTCATTAATTTGAACTTGACTGTGGAAATCGGTGTAAATGAAAATAATTTACCTATCGCAGAAAGTTTTATAGTGTACGCTTAATGGCAGACGAGTTCACTGTTGTTCATCTGGCAGGATGTCTGACATGGATTAAGTTAATCTTTTAACTGAACGATCATTAATATTATGTAAATATTTAATATAATCTGTGTATAACCTAGATTAAACTCATGCTCTTAGTCGTGCTTAAAAAAGTCAGTTTATAAAATGACGACATTAACCAAACCGCTACAACCGCCTTTTTGTTGCTTCTGTGGCAAGATAAATATTAGCACAAGAACCTTGAAGTGTATATTCACAGCTCGAACTACGTTTACTAATAATGCATTAGATTTTAAAATTGCAACATTGATCCTACCTCCCGCCAGCCATCACGAGCCATGCAACCGGAGAATGGCTCTGAGATTAACGTTCAATTCACTCTTAGTCATTCGCTATTTCTTAAATATAGCTCGGACCTGCCTTTAATTCCAGTATTTTCAGCAATGTTTGGTAAAACATCGTTCAGAGTTTATGCCTTGAAAAATTGTAATAGTTACGCGCCTACTTACCCACACACGGTTTCGTAGTTTAATTTTTATGTAACCAGGCAATAAATGAAAGTAAATACGAGGGTTCACGGTCGCTGTAATCGTGGATGATCTATCTGGATCTGCGATAAAGTACACAAAAGTAACTTTATGAACAGTGGCACACGCAACAAACAACTGCGCAGAAATATTTATCTGGCAGAATAACCTAGGGTTTTAATAGTTATCTGCATGACGTAGTGAACTCCAAACTATGGTTTAGCTAATTGTTTTCTCTTAATTTATAACCGCATAGGCGTCCATCTATGGGCTGGTACTTGCGGACACATACGTGCGTTGGTTGAACGTGTGGCGGTTTTGCAACGCGCGGCCGGTCGCAGCCCATCGGGCGCGCACTGCACTCGCTTGCAGTTGCATAAACGGAATTGCGAAACCCGCGAATCGCGGTCACTGCCGCCGTCGACTACCACTTAGTTCAGGGCACCTGGCGCACCCTTCGTGCCTTGTCGGACACTCACCCACTGCTTGCTGTTTGACTCCACAACCGCTGACAAAGACTGCAGAAATGTGGGATACGTGAAGTAAGACTGAGTAATATCGTAATGTAATACGCTCGCCTTATAAAATTGACTAGAAATACCGGTATCTCGGTTTAATCTTACTTAATGCCTTCGCGTTTGTGAGCTGGGCCCGTGTTATCAGTCTAATACATCTTAGTACGGTAGTTGATATTTAGCCATGTAGCTTTATTGCTTCTTGTATTGACGGAACATTTGTGTATTACAGAGAGTCACAACTTGCGGTCCCGCGTGCGGGTCAAGCGGCTTCAGCGCGGCCGCCACGGGCGGGCTGGTGCGCCGCCTCGCCTCCAGCCTCCAGAGCACAAGCACGGGCTCTCTACCAGACTACGGCACACAGATCGTCGACCCCTACCGCTTACTGGAAGACGACCTTAACGGAATATATGAAGACATCCGATCCGTAAGTACACAGTATAGCCATTGTGTGAAACTGAATTACCAAAAAAGTTTATGATGAATGGACTTGTGAATGCAACTTCGTTGTGGCCTGTTTTTGTTGCGTCGAAATTGCAGTAGGTACCTTCCAACCAACACAATTAACATATTTTTTTACGAATATAATAATAGTATTTGTCAAGATTGCGCATACTTCATTTAATAATTACCAAATTGCGACTGTCATAATATCACTCCTTGAAAATTGTGTATTTATTTTTGCAATGAACTTCCTTTTAAAATATTAATGAGATATGTGAGTAGATAGGTGTTACAATTAGAATAAAGATTTATAGTCGATGACACATGTGATGACCGTATTCAATAGAGTAGCATCTGATTGAATTTGTAATTAACATAAACAAAGTGTAACCGACAAAAGTAGACTGATCAATGTGTCATTCATTGTATCATAGGCCATGATATAAAAAGGGAACAGTGAACGAGCCCATTGGTCGGCACTGTGTCCATTGATCGACAATTGTGTCAAAGTCACGACGTGTTAGCACGTTGGTCAGTTCGGGTTGTGCAATTCGCGCATCGCCGGTAATTGAGATCTGTAGTACACAATATTGCTACCGTAACGTAAATTATGCGCTGAATTACACAGTTAGCTAGATTCTAGTGCGCTTTAAACTAGTCGTAATGAATGCATTGCAACTCAAACCGGAGATCCCCACTACGAATTGTTTGGGAAATGTAACATCGGTACATACATAATTATACCGCTTTGCCTTCGTTTGTTTTTTATTGTTATTAAACTGAAGGTTTTCATTCAATTTGTTTATTTTCATGGTTGTTATCATCTGCAAGTAAGTTACCATCAGAAGCATAGGCCTCGCCATTGTCAAAAAATGTCACACACAGATAAATTATGTTAAAGTGATTCTGTGTGCACTGGAGCATGAAAGTGCTAGACTGTAATGGTAGAAACTGACCTTAAAGCAGTTAATAAACACAAAAATTAATGACATCCTCTGCATTGTGCCCGAAGCCGACAACCTCGGCGTTGTTGTATGGTTGCGCATTTAGCTCAACTGAACTTTTGACAACGATGTTGCAAAACGCTGCAATGCACTAAAGTCAAAGTGTATTTACGTTGACGCACTCAACTGCAATTCGATATCCCTCTTTTACATTGGTGTTGCCAGAAAATCACTGTTCCTTGTTCATTTTGTATTCAAATGTATATAATTCAAAATGTATTCAATGTAAGAAAGTTTGTTTACTTATGTAAGTCCTCAGATGTTATAAGACCGTATTGTTGGCAAAAAACTTAGTGTTAGGTAGAGAATAAAGAATGTTGATGCCTTAGGTTTCGTGACATCGGTCCTACCTTATCATCGCCGTTGTGATTCCAGTGCTCGTTTGCCTACTTTCTGTTTGGAAACTCGTCTAAAACTAGGCCCCTGTGTGAATGCTGTACTAGCAAGCTGTATATTTCTACACGATCATTTCCTCCACGTCTGTGGCCATATAGGCTGATTTCTAGTTTTAAATCCATCTTAGGTTAGGTCTTTTAACTAGGAGTAAAAGCAGCCTAACGATAAGCATTCTGGGTTTGTTTGAGCTGCAATGGAATATCTTGTTTATTTGTGTTTTACAGATGTCAGTATCAGAAGCGCAAAGCATGATTTAGGTTATTGCAAAGTTATTGATCTGCTCTTTAGCGACATTTCTGTTTATGTTAGGAAACTCAACAATCCTGTCGTATATTCGGGCCAAATTTCGCACGTAGGTACGTTTGAAATTACGTAACAGTAGACCAGACATAAAATTTCATTCATCCACAACTGGGTTGCCTATCTCTGCCAAATTCTAATAAAATAATACGGCAACGACAGGAATTCATGCTTAGTACAAAAACAAACTAATATAAGCTACCCATTAAGGTTTTAAGTTTTTGCTTTTCATTTGTTTCCAGAAGATGATTTTTTGCTTCCAATTGTGTTAAACGAGTTAAAACTCTGCGTTTTGACGTCTAAAACATTATTCAAAGTAACCACAAATTGTTTTGGCGCCTTGTTTACATTATTTTGCAAAACAACTTGGCCCCGAGTATAGTCATTTTCGTAATTAATGGGTCTCGCGGTACTAAGCAATGAGTGGGAAATGGAAAGTGTGGCGTGGAACAGCGCTAAACTTGAACATTGACCTTGTTTCCAGACCCGGTACGCAAAAACTACTAACAAGTATTCTCATTACTTCGTTTCCGTTACTGGCTGTAGTTTTACTCAATTAAAATATAAGGAAAATACAAAACAGCTTTACAAGGCATCTATTTCACGAGATGTGAAATGTTTTTCACATCAAGGACTTAAATGACTGACTAAGTAGGAACTCGTTGTCAGTTTTGCTATTTTGGAATTTCCATTAAACAATGGCTCCAAATATCAGTGGGATATTATACGACATACTGACTGATATCATTTGGCAACATTCATTTTATGTGTTAAATAAGTCTAATTTTATTGTCCCTGTTACCTTCAATGTCTCATACCATGTGGAGTTTCCGCTACAAATGAAAATAACATGTCATTGTTGGTTTTACCGGTAGTAAGGCTGTTGTATTGGAATTATCTTATTTATGTGCAAATAAACTTAATATAGGTACTCTAAACATAAAGAACTGCAAGATACTATGAGTAACAAAACGTAATGTGGAAATACGACATTGACTATGACTAGTAATTTGCACAATATATGTGACGGTATAAAATGTTGTCTAGGAAGATTACCCGTCCGTGAAAATTCCTAATATTTTCAGGTACTGGAAATCTTCATATGTATTGAAGTTTTTATTTGGGAAAACTAGACAGCCTATAGTGTTACGCTTATACCGAACGTCAACGTCATGTTCCTTCGTTATCGACGTTGGCGTAGGAGTTGGGAGATTATCATTCAAGACTCTACGTCGATTTTTGAGTAGAAAATACAATTATACTGTAGCTTTTTAATATAATTGTATTTTGTGAAAATGTTATATGTGAAAATGTTATATGTGAAGCGAGTATTTTGTAATTTAAAATCGATGTATTTACGTTTTGTTTACACGGTGAGCTCGTGCTCGGGTCTTTGTTTAAGTTTTGAAACATGTGTTTTCAAACATGAATAAAGTGTTTTTTATCTTCAATCATTTGTCGAATATCATGAAATTACATAGTTTCCTATGCCATTACTATTAGCAAGATTGAGACTAGTATGCAGATAACTTGACATGCAGATGTAAATACAAAATTATAGGTTAGTGGGTCCAGTTACGTTTGTCTGTGGAAACTTCAAGTTCAGTTTAGGAACCGTTTTGCTCTAGCCTTCACAAAGTTCGTACAGATAAAAATACACCATGCACATTATTTGAATGTGCCAGGGTTTGTATATGTTTGTTTTGTCATTAAACAGTGGTGCCACTACGCATACTCAGCACTCTAATAGAAGGTGAACTTCACTAAGTAGCTGCGTAGGTACGAAGGTACAGCCTCGAATTTCGCAATACACTGACTGCGTGACAATTTGAATACGTTCGGTCAACAACGGATGATGACTGAAGGATCCATTCATCCAATATTTACAACTATGTTTAGCATATTCAGAACCTTACTCTTAATTAAACACGACATATTTACGATTCGTATATTTTAGGTGATTAATAATAATTTAATGAGGTCGCATTTCACTGAATTTTTAATATCTTTGCCAACGAAACTCAATGTCAGAATAGATATTGGTTGCAAAAGAATTGAACACTTAGAGGGGATATGATTTTGAATATTTTACGCCCCACCCATTTTCATCATGTGATTAAAATTTAACGGTATCGTAATAGAAAAGCAAATGTAAATTTGGTGCTGCCCCACAAACGATGGGACACTTGATATCATGTTCTGCCTGTCCAGTTGTTTGCACATCACAGGAGCTGATAGACGCTACTAAAAGCCAAACTCGTCGCAAAAAAATTTGGGCCGACTCAACTTCAATTGTCATAAAAACACCAAGAAGAAGAATAGATAAGCTTGGTGGTGTGATTTGATTTAGTTGTCTTACGCAAAACAAATGAATGGTAGATAAATTCTTATCTACTTAATCACTTATTATTATGTATTGTTATGTCCGTGACTGTTTCCAGTATTACAAAAGCGAAGCCTTACGTTATTTATCTAAGGAAGTTTGCAATGGAGGGTGCGCCTACACGAATATTTCGTAAAACTTACAAAACAGTTATGTTAAACCAGCGATTTTACTACGTGGATATTAATATATGTTTATTATGTGGGCTTGTATCGTAGCCTATTATCATAATCACAGAGATTTTTAGTGACGTTACATCGAAGATCATTATAAACCAAGTACGTAAAACCTGCTCCAAAAGTCGCTATAGATTTATAAAATCCAGTTTGTAATCCATAATAGACGTTTACTGAAAATATAGGTCAGACGAATTTAAATTGATATGACTTTGCATACAGTCTTCGTCGGCAAAACAATAAAATTGATGTTCAACAATCGTAATTGAAAAGGCAATGGCAAAGTCTCATTGTGCGCTTTACTAAGAGGACACTTGCGACAAGCTTGCGTCAAAGTACAGTCGATGGTGGTTACCACACCGCTAGCTGAAAACTACCACCGAGTCCTTCAGGTAGTTGCAAATTGTGTCTGTTGTAACACCGTTTAGACTGCCTTTTACGTTCTCAACAAATGCGTATCATTATAATTAGCACTTACGAATTTTCTACTTAGTCACAAGTCATGGTATAAATTAGGAGGAGCATAAGGTTCGCGTTGCTGTACTTTGTAGGTAATTAAATTAGCTGTAATAAGATATATGTCGTACTTACTATTCAGAGCGTTAAAGACTCTGGCTTCATTTCGACCGATATAATCAAGAGCGTGAATTCACTACGACTAAGTAACTAAAGTGTTTCTAATTACTAGATTACGGCAAAGTAATGCATGGCTTCTGATTGTGCTTTCCAGGTATTCGATGTTTCATTTTTGTAATTGTTACCGTTAGCTAATGGACGTAATTAATTTATTGCTGCATTTGTCATTGGGTAATTAGAGGCACATGAAGGCCTACACCGTCAGAAAACTTGCTAGTTAAAGACATTAGGAAGTACACAAAATCCCTTAAAACATCTAATATTTAATCGTACAATTAAATTGTTAGAAAGACTCTTATTTTCATATATTCAGGCACCAAATTCAACCATTTCGTATGTCAAGAGGCTGTTCTTAGATGATCCTTGCAAATTCCGGCTAATACACGAAATATTAAGTTGTCCACATTCTAAGTATGTATTTTAAAAGATAACTGATTCGAAAATAGAGAGATTGTCTGATAAAATATAACACGAGTTCATAATGAATTGCCATTGGAATGTACTTAAAAATTTCGTAGCAAGCGCTACGAAAGCGTAGCACATATAATTATGCTTTATTATTTCAGTTAGGACATTGTTGGAATGTATGAATGTGCGCTTATTAGCTGGTTTGTGGTATTTAGTGGATATAGAAAGTGAAAGAAAGAGAAATGTCTCATTTTATCATATGACTCATTTGTCTACGTAGTGAAATTGTCAATACAACCTATACGATTTCTTGAAATCTAATATTAGCTGCAAGAAAGTGTACAATTTATGTTGGAATTATCGTAATCTGTGTTACAGTATATCAATATCAATGCGCAGTGCTGGTTCAGTCGGTTATCTTGCTTGTCAACTATAATATAATCAGTTAGTATAAAACGCGATAGTTCATACTTTAACCCAGAGATATTTATCATTGCTGCATCGCGACGATTGTAGATTAGGCTGTTAAACGAAACGTAATATGTCATATTCGCATGCGTTGGACCTTATTGTGCAGATATCAGTAAATGCCCTTGCGCATCTAAATGCATGGCGCGGCTTACAGTTTTCTTATCGCTCGTAATGTCATCAACGATGTTGTTATTTTAATCTTGATTTCATTGAATCATTTATATGCTATAGAGTCTATTAAAATCCACTACTGGATAGATACTGACTAACGTATACTAATGTCAGGAACTTGATTTTAATCAATGTTCTTGTTGAATGGAATTTAAATGAAACCAAATGCAGTATGCGCTCTCTCGTCTCATAAACCTATCTTACTATTATGATATTTCTGCTAGATGTGATCCCAACTCGACTGTAGCCCCTCTGCCCGACAGGAGCTGGAGCGTAACACCAACCAACCAGAACTGAACACCATAGCCACATACTACTTTGATGGCCAGGGCAAGGCGCTCAGGCCGATGGTCGCGATACTTATGGCGAGAGCCGTCAACTACCACGTCTATGGAGAAAACAGGTATATATATTCTGTAATATTTTATTTAAGAAAAAAAACGATCTTGGTTAGTGAATATAGCTGCTAAAAGACGTGACAGTCAAGTATTTGAAAATAAAAGGCTCAAAATCTTTTATCATTTCATCTGTTCTCTATCTTTGATGAAATTATTTTTATGCTACCAACTTAAAATGAATTCTTTTATGAAACAATGTGCCGCATCACGAACACGCGTAGTGGTACGAAAGTAAAGAAAGTTAGAAAAGTCTGGGGTCAACCCACAAAGTTGCTTTGTAATAATAACCACAAGCATTATGAGCATAAACAACGTTTCATTACGTTGCCGTTGTGCCAAATTATTGTTTCAAAGATAACCAGCCGTCTGTTTTATGTACAAATCTAACCTTGAATGATAGACATTGAAATGTAAGAGCCAAAGTGCAAAAGTCTCCCACTGAGTACTCACTTGACATTAAAAATGTTGACCACACCCATCGCCCGTGGTTACAAGAGCATAGTATAGTGGTGCCGTAGTAATCATGTGAATGAACGCGACGTGGCGAAAAGACAGGCAGAAAATTAAAATACTAGATTTTGCCTAAATTATCTTCATTTATTGCGATTGCGCACTAGTGATTAACGGGAAGATATATAGCAATAGATGAACTGGGTGAAGAATGATAAAGCCAGAAAAGAGGTGTCTGATGAGATGACCAGTAATAGAGAAGTATGGTAGAAGAAGACATGGTGCGCCGATCCCGAAATGTATTGTGATAGGGGCAATTTTATCAATGTTAAATCGTCTATAATAATTAAAAAAAAGGAATTAAGACTTTTTCGCTTCGATTAATGACCAGTAGTGAACGGACATTTACGGTGACTGAAATGTATGAAGTTCGTTCTAAATATCAGGAATATTGAACAAGACGAAACTAACCATTGTTTGTAAAGTGGAAGTCCGACCGAGACTGATATCTAAAGTCTTATTTCCTAGCCTTTCGCTTAATTCATTGAACTTGTTGCCTCACAGTATCTGTTTGCCAACACTTTTGGATTGCGTTCGGTCATCAGACCGTACGCTCCATAGTTCAATGTCTCGCCGAAGACCTTGAACAAACGATTTTTCAAAGGTCTTTATGTCGTCACATATCGCGAGACCATTTATTGCATTAAATCGAAGGTTGTACTCAACGGTCAGTGATGAAGATTAAAACGTAGTAGATTCACATTAGCATAACAATTAGTCTGATTATTCGTGTAGTATTCTAATCAGTAACATAGTAATTGTAAAATAATGGGTACGCACTTTATTGTTCTTGCGAACAGACGTGCTATTTTATTCGTTGTGCTTTATTAAGATTAAACAAGCAAATTATCGCAGAACACAGTTTCTTGTAAATTAAATAAAATAATTAAATGCATCGAATTAAGACCTTGTCTTTCGGTTGGCTAAATCGGGTAAAATATTCAGATTTTCTGTGTCTGTCTTTCATGAGCCATGATGTTAAAACGTGTAGGAATACATTTCTATCTTAAGGAAAATCTGGACTTTAAAAATAGTCTTATTTTTACATTCAGTGTAAATAATTACAATAAATGAATAGTAAATGTCCTATTCAGTCATTGAGTTCATGTGCTTCCCTGTGGTACGCCGCTATCCGCCCTTATGCATGATGAGAATATTTTAGATATTTAAACACGCAATGCGAACCACTGGTCAGTTAATTTATGTACGGATTTAGACTAGCTGACCGTGATCTAGCTAAGAGAGGTAATTAATAGTTACAGCATACCTACTTATACACGAAAAAAAAATCTTGCCTGAATACCAGTCAAATAAGCTTGTGTATTGAAAAATTAAGTATACTGTAGGTAGGTGAAGTCGTGTTATCATGAACCCATCTTCCGAAACCTTCAGACGAACTATCTCGCACATCACGCGGTATGCGCAAGCGCAACCGAACCGCTAACCAAGGCTTTTCTAACTTATTGATGCAATAGCTGTCTTTATTGTTTTTCAAACCCGTTAAAACTTTAAATATCACGAACTTGGTGTGGTTATAGTTTTTTTGTTAGCAAGTAAAATGGGCAATGAAACAATGGCAAAATGAGAGAATTTTCAGATGTAATGTGCTTTGTGTGTGGTCTCGAGAAGACCATAATTTATTCCCTAAGACATATTTAGTATAATTTTAAACACAACCTATGGTATAGCTTCTTTAATAAAGAAATACGTAGCTACTTTAAAACTGAAATTGTAAAATGCCGATATGAATTCACTTACGGAATATCGCAGCTTAGGAAAGGAACAACGTTACTCTGAGAAATAGACAGTTGTTCTTCACAATAAATCATAAGACAAAGAGCAATATTGTATACAAGTTACAATTGACACTAGTTTCATGTCAGTTAACGCATGTAAGTAAATGTTGTAACAAAATTTCGGTTGAGTAGTTTTAACATACGTAATTGTCCGGTTCGGAGTGCATTCATGGCTGACGATGCAACGCTCCTGTTTGGTTCGTAACCTCGTAGGCAATAGGCATTACTTTTTGTACAAATATGCTACTGAGCAAATATGTACAAAAAGTTGGTGTTTTTGTTTTGTTGTCCAAGAGATGTAGCGAGAAATGGAAGAAAATTTTCGCCTATATAAATGATTCGGTTTCATTAATAGCAACGAATCAGAGCTAGTTATTAAACAGTCAACACAACATCACGCCTGTAAATCCCCAAGGGTTAGGCAGAGGTGTACCAAATAGGCGAGACGACAAAAAAAATCGAATTAGTTCGTCAGTTAGATTATCAAAAAATATTTGACCCGTGATTTTTCTTTTGTTACGTAAACCAAAATTGATGAAGATATAACGCTTTTAAAATTCTCAATACGTCACGCCTAGGTATAATTTTTAGCTAGTTCTGAAGTCCGAGCCCCCACTCCCGAGTTTTGATGCGTTTTATCTTTTGTCAATATTCATTGATTTACAAAAACAAAAAATTCGTGTCCTTTAATTTCCAATACTCTAACTGACGGACTAAATAGATTTGCAATTTTTTGATACTGTCGTCATGCCTATTTTACACCCACAATTCGTCAGTTATATGTTTAAGTCCCATGTAAAATGGGGCGAGCCTATTTCCATCAACCGGGCTCGATTCCAGACTCTGTCCGTGGCTGCTACTGAGAAATTCCTGATTGGAAAACCCAATAATACTTCCCGACCCGGGAATCAAACCCAGGACCTCATGCTCAGTAGTCGCGCTTGCGACCACTCGACCAATGAAGCAGTCACTTCCAAACATTCATTTCTCACAAAAATAAACAAAACAAAACCTAAAATTAATACAACAGGAAGTATATTGTTAAAGTTAAATGCATTGAACAAACTTTCAATCAAAGCCTAGATTTCTCTTTACCATTACAGTCACAAGTCTGCAACCGCAAGCTTCTGCAACTTTATTTAACTTATTCTCGACAAAGTTATAAATAATGTGTATTTAAGTCCAATACTCACGTCACGGCTGTTGCGAAGAGCGTGAAACATTACGTATTATCTGAAGTATTACATTCACGTAAAACCAGCTGGAAAAACTTAACGATCAGCTTTTTATTAGCAAAACGTGTTTGGTATACATCTGTCGATAGTTTATTCAACCACGTCAAACAGTTCAAAGAATCATTAAGGCATTGTTTGAATTTATTTTTACATCTATACTTATAAAGGGTGTAAAACATCTCTTAACGATGCCCAAAAGCACTTGTTCTCCCCATCATTACGATCATTTTTTGGTTCTACACCATACCTGGGAACCTTCCAGTTACGGAGATATTGGGGGTCAAAGTTACAACTTTTGACAAGTTTTTTTTTTTTTTTAATACAAGTTTTATTGTAAGGTTTTTACTTTAAACACCTCCAAGGCCCCGTACTATTCAATTCATCCATCAGCACAATGTTTTAAGTGCGTTTCATTGAGTTCTACCAAAAACATGATTTTTCACCCCAAAAAAAAAGTCGTTTCCCAGCAATATTTATTGCGTAAAGTTACTTAGTTTGATGTACAGAATGCTTGGTTGACGGATTCGTGACGAGGTTGTTTACACTGAGTATTATAAAGAGGAAAAGATTGTCAGTAGGGGGTAATCTTTGGAACTTTAAATCCAATTCCGAAAATACTTCCACATAATGTAGGGAAGCAACATTATCCCCGAGTGTCATAGGCTGCATTTAAAACGTTACCGTTCCGTACACAACGGGAGCGAAACCGCGAGCGAAAGCTAGTTGTTTCATAAATAACATCTATTAGCTGCCATCTTACTTCTAAAGTTGCATATGAGATGTATTAGATAAATCGACTTAAAACCCTTTGTCATCGTCATGTTAGCTGTTCTAATGTTGAATGCTGACCTTTGTGTTCGAATAGGAAATGATCCTCAATACTCAGCCCAGTGGCAGTTTTCCCATGACTTTGATTTCACTCCACTATTGTTTCACACCATAATCTTTGTGTATGACTATATAACATCCAATGTGTTAACGTACAATATTGTGGTACAGTGCATTGCAGCCGTCACAGCGACAAGTGGCGATGATCAGCGAGATGATCCACTCAGCATCACTCATACACGATGACGTCATTGACCAGAGCGACTTCCGCCGCGGGAAACCCTCCGTCAACGTCCTCTGGAATCACAAGAAGGTACATTTTATTTTTAATTTAATCATCGGTATTGCCAACGTTGCACTGAGATTGTGCCAGATACGCTAGCTGTGTGTAAAGAGGCTAAAGACCTTTTTCTCTATTTCTTAACTTTTAATGCCGTATCTACCAACGAGTAACTCACGTCTGGTTCCCAGGTTTTAGTAGTACATTGTACTTGCTTTATTTCGATTATTAGATTTATCTCATGAGAATTCGAATAAACCGAAAATGTGTTTCCAAGTACATCTGATAATAATTATATTATTAAAGCTCATCTATTCTGAACAACAGAGTTCTCATTATATCTATCATCGTGATTGAAAATACTTTCAAAACAGACAAAACAGTATGTGTTTTAGAAAGCAGAGTTAAACAATACTAAAGTTCGATTTTCTTTTGAAACGTTAGTTCTCCGTGACATTCAACTTCAATCCATTTCTCCTGGGCAGTGCAGTAAACATTGGTTTACGTGTTGAGGATATTTCACAGAAGTCGTTTTGAACCATCACACATGTGCTTATTCTCAGGACAACAGATTTATCGTTATCCAACATTGAACATTTTATGTAATGTACCTTTAAAAGTGCGTAAGTTTATAAAAATAGCACGTAGGCATGTGTTCAGAATTGTTCTTACAGAATACGAATGTATCGATATTTATGGAAGTGATCGTCTTATGACAGTGGTCCTGCGGTTATCTTATGTAGATTGACGCAAATTCTCTCGTTACTACGTGTGTGTACATTTAAATCAACTTAATTAGTATACACAAGGGATTACTTACCACATCAATCATATTTGTGGTTCTATACATACTTTGCAAACATGTTTTATTATATTTGCGTTGAATTAAATATGGCAATTCAGTTTATTTTAGAATTTACTTTACCTTAAATATAACGCTAAACTAGACCTCTTTCTTCTCAAATCAAATGAATGTTAAAAAAGAGGTTTAATCAGTGAGAACTATTGGAAAATATAAAAATTGGAATCCACAGTTACGTTAGAATGTCTAAATTAAATTATAAAAAAAAAACATTACTAAAACAGTTTTCAAGGACACATAATATATTTGTATTTTATCAAGAGTTTAATATCGAAATCATTACGAAATTCCAAGCGAGGTGCGAATACACAATCAGTGATCATTAAGATGATTATTTTAATGCTTGACCGTCCTGTTGCATGCCAATTTGAGGTACATAACATACAACCTTGTCATTGTATACGATACTGTAAATAGAACGAATAAGTAGTACTAGTTCTGCTCTATGTTAGTAGGTAGCCTATTGTATTGGGATAAACCACACACTGATTAATATGTGTGCCATGTCTTCTCGATCACGAGCCGAATGGAAAGTGCAAATGGGCTAAGTATATAAATAAGGAGCGGCTGTGTCTTGTCTGTCATTATGTCTGTTGCTAAGGCGGTGCCGAATTTCTGAACGATTACGTGCGTCACTATAAATCAATGCTTTAGTGGTTCGCAAAAATGGGTACATACGCATACCAACGGTCATTTTTACTAGGTGTATGTAAATAACACAATCGAGCGCCTTATTACATGCGTTTTTTTTTTGGTTTGCTGCTTACGTTGGTCAAATCTGGGTTAAGATCACGATTCACGCTATTTATTACGCGTTCCATTAAATCATATTCTAAAAACCACTCGCGCATATATAAATAAACATAGTCAAGGTCAAAATCATATCCTAACTTTCAATGAATATCTGAATTTTATTGTTTGATTAATATTCTGCGGTCTCGCCAGTTTTCACTGAACCATTAATAATAGCATAGTTTTAGGATCAACATACAGTCGAAAAAAAAATTAAACGCTTTGTTGTCTTTAGCAATATTAGTTTAAGCTTTAAGTCGGCACATATTATTTACCCATTTGTTGTGCAAATATTGAACTTCGTAGATACACGTTCGTCATATTCAATTTCGTTTTCAACGTGACTGTAGAAAGCTGGTTCTGGGGTGACCTGCTTGTAATAATTATTCAATAAATCACGTTTAAAAATCTTTTCTACTACGTATTAATTTTTATTTTTTAGAATCGATACTTATTTAACAGCTGAGCTAAGAATCTAAGGTGATCTAAGTTTAATTTAATGTACAGAACCTCGGTTCAATATTTAACTTTATTCAAGTTTGGTTTCTATGTTTAGATAAACACTCGTTTTATAATTCAATCAATGAACAGACATACTTGAGTAAACCTGTTCTCGGCTTGACCCACTTTGTGTTTTACCAAAGTTAATAAACTTCACTAAGTCCAGGTTGTTGCCCTAAACAAAAATAATATAAATATAATCTGTGGGAAGTAGTCCGAGACATCAGCGTCGACGGGACAATCAAAATAAATGATTGCTATCACGTGTACGGCTAGCTAGTCTTTTCTTTCACTTTATGAATGGGTGAGACGTAGCTATTAGCCAGCTTCGATTCAGTCGCGTAGTAGTCGTGTTGTGAGTGGCTAGTGGCTGTGTCAGACGAACCTCACTTACTCGCACTGGGCCAAAAGGCAAGCGACCCTCGGTGAAAGTACCTCGCGGCCTCGTCACACCAATAAAATGTTGATACCGGCTTTTTTTTGATGACTCGTAATATTTTACATTTATGATTAGAAATTGAGTGTAAATCATATTAATTTTAGCCATATATATAACTTAATGTCAATAAATAAAACCAATTTTATCCATAAATCTAGTTTAGTTAATACATTATTTGTCACTATAATTTTATCTTATTACATATGTTTATTAAGTACATTGTCCAAACGTTATCAGATAATATCCACAAATCTCTGTTATCATGTTACGCGTATTCAGAGTATTGAATGACCATAAACAGAAGCTCGGCGCGTCGAATGACGTTTGTGACACGATCATTGAGTAATATTTCCCTCTTTATATGAATATATTTGTTAAAGCTATTATGGCTGTTAGATTGGTCAAGGCAGTTTTCGTAAGTATTGTCACAACAGTACAACCAATATTAGGATAGGTTTTGTGTTTCATCCCATGGTTTGAAATCTTCTTATTATAGAAATAGGATCCTGCATAGTTCCTTATGGTCGAGATGTCTTAACAAAGAATCGATGTGGTTTGAATAGAAATTAGTGTAGAACAAAGCATTTAACTCGATTTTGTTGTCTCTACGGGTGCTGAATGCTTTTATTGCAGTGTACATTAGTCGTTATCTGTTTATATCTACTTGTAAGCAGTTTGCGTTTGCGTTCGTCCTTCACGAACAAATGCCTATCCTGCGATTACATCTTCCGGCGGTGTAATCTTCAGTGTGAAACGTTTTATGAATCGACAATGCATTTGATCGTACGCTGTGTTCTTCATCGAATGGCATGATGGCGAGAATGTCCCATTAAACACGTTGCATGTTGTGCAATTTAGGTCGGCTTGACCTTTGCCTTTCCTTCACGGATTTTTATAGTCGAATTCATTATTGTGATTTATTATATTAATAACTGAATGGTAGAATTAACTTCTATTAATGTGTATAATTTAATATCATTATCAAAAAATAACGCATCGGTTTAAGATAATTCATTAATTATCAATCGTTGGTTATAGTCGTATTTCTATTTTTATTATGTTCCAGTTCAAACAATAGTTATTTTACCGTATACCCCATGAATCCAAGATCAGTCCACGAAGTAGACATAATAGTTAAACAATGGCGTCTCGACCAAATCGGTCATAGAACAGATCATGATATATAGAAAGTATTAGTACTTGAGAGGCTCTGAGAATCTGTCAAGTTCTGAGATAAGTTTATTTGTCAAATATAAATTTGTGACGATCTTGAATAAGTTCATTTAACCTGTTGTCTTGTTAGGTGCCACTAGCGGATGTTGTCACAGTTCGCTAATACTAATTTGGGATCTAATAACCTGTATTTGAGTTATATAATTCAAACATCCAAATGTTGGTGTTAGTACCGTCTGTACCTACCTCCTACCATATACGTATGTATACATACGTTTTGTGTAAATATGGTATCATGGTAACAGGGCGCGTCTGTTTGTATTTAACTCATTTACGACCATGTTGCTGTGCACGGATGTGGAATATTTACTTAGCTGTTACGTGGACAAAATCTCTGATAATTCGTTTGATTGCGGCCTCTGTGTGTATTACGATTAAGGATTTAATACAATTATGCAATCGAATAACTTTACGATAAAGGTCCTTATTCGGTCAACGACCGCTGCAACCGCGGTGCATTTCAAATATGTATGTATTCCTGCTCTATAAAAGAATGGTATTGTATAGTGTTGTACGACAATAGGTAGGAGTCTTCAACAACGTCAGTAGCGAATTTCCGATTCCTATCGTATCTGCGACCATTGTTCAGAATATGTCGCGAACCTTATTGTTCACCTTGTCTGAGCTGTGCTATGGAATGACGAGTTTAAATGCAGAGCGTACGCGCTTGGAATTTATGTAAAAATATTAGACATACCAAAACGTCTGGGTAATACCTATGGTATCCCACTGCTTGTGCCACATTTATAAGATAAAAATCATGTGCATATGTAGGTGGGGCCCTCGTAGTAAGTAAGACTCAATCGAATTGTCGTGCGGCGGCGCGGGCGGCGTCACCTGTCTCTCTGTAATCTCACCTGCGCCCAAGCCCGTGGTTTGATGCAACACCGCTTTGTATTGCCTGTCTGATATTACCATATTTGATATCACTGGATTCGGAATTCGATAATCACATAAGATTAAAGTTATTTGGTGGGGTTTGGTGTAGGTAAACGTTCATCTCACCATATATTAAATTTCTATAGCATTTTTGTTTGATAACGTATGCAAATTAGTTCGAAGCATTTGCTACATATTTTATTATTAATGAAATCCGGCGAGGTCAAAGTTGACTTTTTTATTCATAAGTAGTTAAATATATCACTGATTAAGAAATTCTCAAGTAGGTAGATTAGGTCAATCGGCGAGGTCAAAGTTTAGAATTGTTCACTTTAAACTAGTATAATAGGAATGCTTTCTAAATTTAAATCGATTGTTGGTTGGAAGGACTCATGTGGACGCGGGCTTTCGGGCGCGGGCTCTCTGTAGCTTTCACCGGGGAGGGAGGCGCGGGGTGCGGGACGCGGCTCTCCGTCATCTATCAACAACGGCGGCTGTCAGGTGTTCCGATGTGAGCTCGCGTAACATTCACTCGATTATCGGTACTGACTTACTGGCTACAATTATTGACCATCTTCGGATTTATGATGGATACTCGAATATTTTTTTCTGACTACAGATGGGTTCGTAAAGTAAACAAAGTATATGTGTACCTAATAGTATGAGATTAGAGACATAACTGCAGGACATGTTTAATGTGAATTATTCAGTACTCTACATTCGCAGTTAGACAATAGGCGAGACGACAATAAAAATCTAAATAGTCCGTCACTTATTATTATTATACGATTATCAAAAAATATTTGACCCGTGTTTTTTCTATTTTTACGTAAACCAAAATAACGAAGATATAACGCTTTTAAAATTCTCAATACGTCACGCCTTGTTATAATTTTTAGCTAGTTCTGATGTCACGAGCCCCCACTCCCGAGTTTTGATGCGTTTTATCTTTTGTCAATATTCGTTGATTTACAAAAACAAAAAATACGTGTCCATTAATTTCCAATACTCTGACGGACTAAATAGATTTGCAATTTTTGATACTGTCGTCATGCCTATTCAAAGTTCAACCTTTTTACTCAGGAATAAGGGCGAAAAGTGGCAGACCCTCAGTGAACTCGGTAGTACAAACTATCTATAGTCCTTGCAACATGAGATATAATCCTAACCCCTTGTACGTAATGGAGACTATCATGCTGTGAAAATCTAGTTTCCCTTGGGTTTACGAAGGTCAAGTCTACATTCCGTCTGTGAGAAACTAGAAATTGCCCATAGCATATAATGTGAAAAGGAAACTGGTCGTGAGCTTTATTGGCATTGCTAATGGGCACACAATACAAGTTCCTGTCAAAAAGGTGGCCGTCTCAATGAGCAAAACGAAGAAAACAAAGGCTTTTCCGTTTCCTTAAGCAAAAATACTTTCACTTCTTCAAATGAGCTTTTATTTGATGTATCATAAGCTTCATAAAGAACCAATTTTCCTCAAGAAATGACTTGGAGGATAAAGAAATTTCCCATAAAATCTTTGAGACGTCGTTAATTACATCGAACATGAAAAGTTGTAAACCTTTCTCTTACTGTATCATACTAAATTACTTGAAACGTCAACACGAACCATTTAACATAATTACTGCATTAATGTGGATATAAAATGTCTCTGATAAATGTGCGAACAAAACATAATATGATGTTGATACGCTTTTGTATGGATACTGCTTGCGTATTCATTTATTTTTATTAGATCGTTATAGGCACTTTTGAATGTCAAAAAAAAAAGGATGAAGCTAAAGGCCTAGACACAGGGCATAATAACTTGTGAAAGAACTGTAGTTGTCCATTCCAAACCATAGATCTCTATGGAGAACAATGTGCAAGAAAGTCACATTATGCTTTCTGAACATCTAATAAAACGTCAGACTACCTTTGTTTATTCTTCTGATATAGTAGTATCCGTATTTTAGTCTTACCAACGGGTAACGAATTACGCAGTAACTGGGTTGTAGAGGTCAGATAGACAGTCGCTCCATCTAAAATTCTGGTATTCAGCTGCATCCAGTTAGACTGGAAGCCGCCCCTAACATAGTTGGGAAAAGGCTTGGCAGATGATGACAGTAGTATCCTTATTCAACCTATAACGTTGCCACAACTGGAATACAGACAGACCTGTCTGTGAGAAGAACTGAGCTATAATTCATCACGCGGTCGGTGGATGTTACCTATATATTTTGTGAATTTGGTTCTTTCTTCAAATGTTCTTAAATAATCTTGTATAATTATGATATAAACTACCTATAATGTTGCAGGTGTGTACTAATATAATTCATAAATCCATTGCTAGTTAAAGTTAATCTAAGCATATCAATTTAACATCATAATCGATTTATGAAAAAAATAATTTAAAGATCTTGCCAATCAATACTGAAGGTGGCTGTTACTTAATTTAAGCATTTAAATGAAGTTGTTCTTGTAAATCATCGCATGTCATAAGTTATTTTCGAAGTCATATTATTAAATTTTTAAACTGAGTAACTGCATTATATTACAGAACACAGTTTTACAGTACTGTCCCTTAATTACCAGTAATGTGTGAGTCGATGATTGGGGACCATTCATCGACTCTGTAACAGTTCCAAAACATTTGTGTATTAACAGAACGAATTGTTGGTTTTGAGAAAAGGAAATTAGGCTAATGGTTAACTTGACAATAAAGAGCACCTACTATATTGCTTCACCACATTTTCCTAAGTGTTTTTTATTTTTTGCGAAAACAGTAGCCTACGCGTCTTTGTTCCGAAGAATATTTTCTGTTTGTACGTCTGCGTCGTCTTTATACCTAAATCAATACTCAGACTCCGCAGACGTAGTAATTGTATAAAACGTGATGTTTCGGGGTCAATTAATTGATTAGCAATTCAATATAAATACATTGTGCAAGATTATTACCATCCATTGGAACTAAAACCTTAAAAATGTTAAACTGATTTAACATTTTTAAGGTACTGTCGTAAATAGGCGAATATGCTGTTACTTCGGTTGTCAGTTTGTCATGTAAATTGTTGAGGAAGTAAGCGTGAGGTGATGTTCCAACGTAATGACAGCACTTACTGAAATGTCACGAAGTCCACTTTAATAATAATTAAACCTACAATGAAATGGGCAAGTTGTAGTCTTCATGCATAATTTATGCCTTTATTGCATCTCCTGCTATTCAGTTACTAAAGGTCAGTCAACTCAAGTCCATAATTCTTACAATACGTATCACAGTGGTGAGTTGGTGACACATCTTTTCCATAACCGAGTGAGAAATAAAACAATGTTTTAATTGCAAGTTTTTGTATCCCCATTTTCTTATTGCCTTTGTAAGGTCAGGTCAGTTATGTAATTTTTTGTTTTATCTCTACATTTGTGTCAAGAAATTTCCCCATTATACAGTGTTGTAAAGTATTGGTTCCAGTTAATATAATATTTCTCAACGAGAAGATTTTGGGCCTGCTGTTGTCTTTTGATTTATGGTGTTTTTAGACATTGATTTGAAATGTCAATTTTTCACAAGTCAATCACAGTAATGTAACAATGTATAATGACATCACCGAGATGAGATTAAATGTTATAAATTAAATAAGGGTATACGATAGAGGTCCTAATAAGTCAACTGCGGTATACATAACTCAAACCTAGTCTTAGGAGGTGGACAAATGAGATACCGTGGCCCCGGAACACAAAGGGCGATGAAGGAACATGGATGGGTTTTAGTCAGTAAAAGTCTGACACTCCCTCCTGCTCCGCCCAGAGCGGGAGAAGTCATTTGATGATTTCCCATCCTAAAAAAAAAGGAGGTGGACAAATTGAGAGCTATAGTTATACAATTAACACCTAGTTTACTGTTATAATTATTGTCATTGTTTGTCATTTGTAACAATGTGTAATGACATCACCGAGATGAGATTAAATGTTATAAATTAAATAAGGGTAAACGATAGAGTCTAATAAGTCAACTGCGGTATACATAACTCAAACCTAGTCTTAGGAGGTGGACAAATTGAGAGCTATAGTTATACAATTAACACCTAGTTTACTGTTATAATTATTGTCATTTTAGTCTACCTTTAAAATAGAAAAAAATGTTTAGCTCCTATTTTACTATTAAATAGCTTAGTAGCTATTTAATATACCTAAAAGCAGAATAACCTAAAAGCGGTCAAATTGACATGTATTTACACTAGTTAAAAGCTTTTAGGTTTGAGTTATGTTCATATATCTGAGTTGACTTAATACAATCCATACCGCGGGCGGGAGGAAACGCCCGGGTGTTTCCATTGTGAGGATCGACCGGAGGACACGGTGGAGCACACAGTGGAGGTGTGCCCTGCTTGGGTGGAGCACCGCCGTGTCCTCGAGGTGGCGATCGGCGGCGGCGACCTCTCGCTTCCGGCCCTGGTTCGTGCCATGGTCCGGAGCGAGACGGAATGGGACGCCGTCACCTCCTTCTGCGAAGCAGTCATGCTAGCGAAGGAGGTGGCGGAACGTGAGAGGGAGATATCCTCACGTCCCGGCCGCCGCGGGAGACGCCCCGGGCGTCGGGGGCCACGTGGTGGCTACCGGCCACCGTAGGCGCGGGCCTGTGGACGGGGAGCTATGGGCTAGCTCGCCGTCCGTCCGTCTCATGACGACAGGCCGTGTCGACGGCGCGTTCGTGTTCCACGCGCGCCTCAAAGAGAGTCAGCAACTGTGAAGGGGTCCGCAAGGGCCGAAGCCTGCCGGGGCTGCGGGACTATTCGAAAGAGATACCGTGGCCCCGGAACACAAAGGGCGAGGAAGGAACATGGATGGGTTTTAGTCAGTAAAAGTCTGACACTCCCTCCTGCTCCGCCCAGAGCGGGAGAAGTCATTTGACGATTTCCCATACCAAAAAAAAAAAAAAAAGGACACGCGTTGATGTCTTTTGTAGAGCGTAGCGCACCTGCAATCACAACGTTCACTCGCGACACTATTTACATACGTGACGCGGTCGAACGCAGTCTAGACAGCGTCGTATGAGACTTGTTTTTTTATATCTATGATAGTATTAATATTATAATTATGATTCAGAAGGTTGTAACCTATTACTTTCTACAATTTGATATTATGACCAAACCGTGTGATGAAACCGTTGAAAGCAGGGTTCGGAGTGAATGAGTGAAAATCTTGATATTAACAGAAATCATAAAACTTTACGTGTATCTGAAAATCCTGAACGCGATTTTCGATTTTCCCGTGTATTCAAAAGGTGTCAAGTGTCAACTTAAAAAAAAACATTTTCAAACAAGGTGATCAATCAACAAACCGATTTATTAGTGGCAAAAAAAATCTGATGTGTTTAATGCTAGTTTCTTTGAAAGAATACAACAATTAGTAAAATGTCTTTATCTGTACATTATACATTAAAAAACAGAAGCAGAAATGAAATAAAAAAAAATAAACATTAATTTATGAATCAGCATGGAAAATTATCTTGTAATTATCATGATAATTATTAAGCAATAGTAGACAAAAAGGGAAAAAAAGGGAATTTAATTCGAGGGACTAAATTGGATCCCGCGAGCAGCGAAGGATTCTAGAGTAGAATCCTGATCGGAACGAGGGATACAAGAACCGAGATGTTTTTTTTTTCATGAATTGTGTACTCTACTTTTTACCATTTACAGCGAGAAAATAAATAGAAGTAGGTATAGTATTAATATTTCTCGTGGTTTAATAATAACAGCCACTCGTATCGATCTTCAAGGTTAAGCTACGCTTACCAAGGTCGGCCTGTGGATGGGTGACCACAATTTTTTTACATACCGAGTTTCTTCCATGCGTCGGAAAGTACGTAAAGCCCTTGGTCCCGGCTGTCATTTGTAGTTCTTTGACAGTCGTTACAAGAATCCGGTGGCCCGAAAGTCTGACAACCAGTCTTACTAAGGGGTACCGTATTACGCACTGGGCACTGCACTGGACTTATTGGGTTGTGAAGGTCAGATAGGCAATCGCTCCATGTAAAATACTAATTGAAATTAGAACAATATTCGAAATTCAATGTTATAATCTTGTCGGCACGTTTCATTTATTTTTTGTTCATAATTAGGTCCTTGTTCCAAATTCAAAAAGTCTTTATACACTCAGTGAGTAAAAGAGTTTTATTAACTGTTATCGATGAATAAAATGCCCTTTTTCGAGTGGCGATGGTAAAAAATAATTATCTTGATAATTTCGAACCCTGGTTGAAAGCAAAATCGTCCAACACTTTCCGTGACCTACCGCGGTATGTATTAAAGAGTGTAAAGTAAAAACTGGTCTTTGTAACTGTAGTTTGCGGGGAGTAGTGAGTAGGTGCGGGGGGATGTAGGTCGGACGCGCGACCACGCTCGGCCCGCGCTACGAACCCAACAAACCCGTGATTATACCTTTACATCGATGTTCATGTTGTTTATGCCTGCCCTAAACGATACAAGCAAATACAACTTCAACAATAACGTAGGTTGACACTAGAGTAACAAATGATGCAATTTTTTTGTTAATAGATTTATTTTCAAACAAGTATAGCCAGCTACGAGAGACAACAGCCTTGATGGTACTGAGTCAAGGTCACAGCGTTTGTCCCCATATCTTTGAGCGTAGAGTTTACTTTGGTTTATTGACAGTGTATACGTAGGTGAGCGTTGTCTAAGTGGAATTACTAAACTTTATTGGATACAACATAATGCCAGATTTAACATGTGAATCAAGGACGTTTCTTAATTATTTACTTTTCGTAAAGAATCGTCTTAAGTTTGTCTCGAATAGTTGGCTATTCTATTGGCTCTGTAATGCAGTCTATTCAGAGATGGTGGAAGTACATACACTGACCTGCAAAAATAAGTACCTACTACACTTTTAAAATTTCAATTTTTCCTAAACTATAGAAGTTAGAGATTTAAAATAAGAAAACGTTATAAAGCAATTTTTATCAGCTTTCTTTGAAACTATAGACAAGATTAAACTATTTTTCGAGTCCTTTTTGTTTCGAAAGTATATCTTGTGTACTTAAAAAGTTATTGAAATTTTAAAAGTGTGATACTTATTTTTGCAGGCCAGTGTATGTACTTCGCTATTACTTTCGGCGTTAAGCGAGGCGATGGCCCACTCGTAATAAAATTGTCACATTCTTTATACAATTACGGTGCGGTTGATGACACGCAAATTACACACTTAGCCATTATTACAAAAACAGGTTTTTGACGGATACACGTGCCCACAATACGACGTATGTTGAAACGATGGCCCACTCGTCGACCACTAATCGCCACGACCACTAGATGGCCGCCGGTGTCGCAACCGGCGGACCTTCCACTCACTCGATACGAAATACCTCGATCACCTGTAATACGAACTTGTATCGATCACATTGATTGCCCGCGTACTAACTTAGATTTATCTTAATCATAACTCGTTGTATGTTATTATATTGTGGGCTCATAATATGAGAATTTACATTTTCATAGTTACGTTGTCTGTGGTTTTCGCTTCATGAAATATTCTTTAAAAACCGTCCGAGCGTAGTCATAGCTCGTAGCAATCACTAGCCTAAGTTATCAGTCATCAAAGCAATAGGACTTTGATGTCTTTAGAGATGCATTTATAAATCTTAGATGGATTATACAAAACGGACAGAGTCGTGTTACGGAACGTTGCGCGGCGCGGCTGTTTCGGTAGCCGATCTCCAAATGGCTGGTGTAGTAAGAAGGATGAGGGGGGAGTCAAGGCCGGCCGCGTGACATAGATCCCGCCACATTCACCTTCCGTCCGCCGGCCGCCGTCGTCGCCACCACCACCTGCTCACTGTCAAGGCTGCCTTGCGAAATGCAGCCGACTGCATACATCTAGTTATACGAGATCCGCTTCAAGTAATCATGTCGCAATTATCCGACAGGCTCTGATGACGGCCTTCGACTGTCGCGCAGGACAATTGCTACCCTACAAGTAAAAAGTAAATTACCAACCCTACCCCCATTGCGACGAGTTCCGCGCTCAGTAAATATTGATGAAGCTAGCTTTTACCTTATCTGTCGCGGTGTTCCCCGCTGATGATGCGATTCCCTACATGGATCGTTTCATTTACGAGTTAAGAAAATGCGGAAACTTTTTCAGCACAAAATAATTTATTTATTTTATTTTATTTTTTGCATCTCAATAAGGAAAGCTTTTGTCGTTACCGGGGTTACTAACACTGGCTCGCCTTGAAAAGGGACTTAATATTATATTATTAACTTTGCATAAGACCCTGGGTTATTCAGATTGAAAGCAGTTACTACCGTGGGCTCTCAATCACTTGCATCTCGTACTTTCAGGCACATGAGAACAATATCAAGTGCTTGGTTCAATAGCTTAGTGATTCAAGAGAGGTGCGAACTTGCATTACAATGTATGGGTGTAAATGAATTACAGAATAGAAACCACAACGCATTCGGAATTAAGTTGGCGTGAAATCGTAGAGATTTTTCTGGTAAATTATTCATGTGGCTCACGTTGGGCAGACTTTCAACGCGTTCTTGTGAAAGCCTTTCACTCTTATCATGGGAGTTGCATATATTTTTGTACATTTATCGTAAATTTATCAGCAGTGATAGCCTAGTGGTGTGACCGTCGGACTGCCAAGTCATAGGTCTCGAGTTCGAACCCAAGGCACGCACCTCTGAATTTTCGGATTCATGTGCGTATTGTATAATTATCACTTGCTTCGGTGAAGGAAAAACATCGTAAGGAAACCAGCATGCCTGAGAGATATTTCTCGACGGCATGTAAAGCCAAGTCAGAGGCCCATGGGCGGCTTAAAAACTCTGACACCAGGTTAGGCACTAACCACACGATAAAGAAAGAAAGAATCGTAAATTTGAATACAATGTATATGCCAATCATTTTCTTTGAAAATACGCCGTACAATGTGCTTATTTACGCACGTATATAGAAATTGACTAAAGAACTAGTTAGTATAGCTACTAACTATTTCTTATGTCAAATTAAAAAGAAATTTAAAAACAAAAAGTTTAGCAGGCCACAATGAGTACGCGCAAAAAGCTACACGTACTCATTGTGGTCTGCTAAACTTTGAATGTCCAGTCACGTTATTAAGAATTACAGTGAATATTTTCCTGTAATTAATGAAACATGAAACTGGTTCACGGATGTGAGTGTCATGACACATCGCGACCGTATCGCCATGCAGTTGTCGGTCCGGCTCTGCACGTAACGGATGCGTTTTTAGCCCGGTTAGCGTACAGAAAGTGTGCTAACGCGTGCACCGATTTGCGCACCCAAGCGCGTACGATACGCGCGGCCACTCCCGTATGTAGTCCCGTTGCTTATGTTACTGATCTAAACTTTACATCATTTACTATAAAATCATATTGCGTATAAACTAGTCTTGTTTAACCAATATGATATCCTAATATCTCTAGCTATGCGCTCCGCTATAAAGCAGATTTGCAATCGCGCGAATAAATGCAACGGTACTGCAACCAACTAGTAAATCAAACTAGAAAAAAATATTGCAATTATAACTGATGACTAAATCCTGGTCGTTTTGAAACTTTTATAATCTGTCACTTATTTTATTCGATGCTATTACCGAGGATCATAAATGGAATTTTCAAAATTGAAATGTATAAAATGTGACATGAAAACTAGATATGTGGGCAACTGGTCAGCACTAGCAACGGTTATGTTTCTCGTGAAAATTATCGAATTTAATTTTAAAACGCCCGAACTGAACGGTCCGTCCCTTTTCCGACCAGCAAAACTTATCTCCGTGTCACACCTTAACGTTACGTAAAATTACTTCCAACATTCCGTGGTGGGTGTGCTGTGCACGTAATAGGTGAAAATTCCAGCGAATATTTGAATAGTACCCAATAAAATGTTTCGGCGTCTATCGAAGGGACCATTCATCATCATACCAAGAAAACTCATGTCAAATAATAAAAATATTTATTTAAAAAAAAATCTCATACTAGTAGTATTTATTTTTAAAACATGTTTACGTGGCGTTACATTAACGTTACAACCGGCCAATGTGTAATCACAGCAATCAGTCTTTCTTATACTGTATCTAAATAAATCACAGCTCAGAATGTCCGTTTGTATATAGACCGAGACAAATTTATACCTACCACATTAATTCAGTCACGTGCCTATGTCAGCACAAATAGTGGTGGGTACCTAATTACATCGATATTTAATTAACTAACATTTGATTGTGTTATTTGTGTGTCATCGACTTTAAACCGGACCCGTCGCCGGATGCCTTCATTCATACCACCTTATGGAAATACGCATCGCGTCATCGTCCGACCACTTTCACATTTTTTCATTTCCTCCACTTAGATGGCAATGAGCTCTTGTGCGAAGAATACTGTGGGGTGGTCATGGACATTCGCCAATTATAATTATGCCAACATAGGCCTCCGCAAAGCATGTCTAGATTTTGTAAACAAACATATTCTGAGATCTTATTACATTATACTCAACGATTTTTATATTGTTTTTTGAACTAACGTCAATATTTCAATCAATTTCTATTTTATTAGAATCGTATTGTGGGTATGTTATATGTTATTTTCTCCTGCAAAAAAAAATTGTAATCCAACAAACCCATTGTTTAATTAATGATGATAAAATGTAAGCATCCATCGTCGATTTCACAAGCTTTATGGTCGTATATTACGTTTTTTAATTACCAATCATTAGAAAAGAAATTCGCATGAGCCAAATCAAAGTCTATGCTTGCTATTGATCAATGTTCAACAATTATACTGTTCAGGCGTAATGAGCCACTTTACTTGTAATTGTTGGATTCAAGTGAAAAGTATGTGCCAATGTAATAACCCATTTCAAGTGATGTTTTTTGTCATAAGTATCGAAAATCTTTCCTCCGATTTTCTCTATGTACTTTTGTTGCGTCGATTGAACATTTCTCATATTATCGAATCGTCCCATATATCGAGTAAGTCGGCGTATTAACCTGACCAGTAGATGTAGGCTAACAAGTGCCCAGTGGTTTAATGAGAGGCGGTTTGTGGTTGGTCCCCGTCGGCCGCGCGAGGTCCCGCGCGCCCACACTCGGAAGCAGCGCGCGCGCCGCCCGGCGAAACGTCCGCGCTGCCATTAGTATGCGACGGAACACCGCATCACAACTTTCTCGACATTCTTGCCAACAACTGGAGAAATGAGCGCCATCGATACATTTATTACAATCTATGTTATTTACAGCAGCTGTGCTTGGATGGGCTTGTAGACAATAATGCTATGTTCCAGCGTAATGCGATGTTTTCAGAGAAATTCGTCACCGAAAAACTTATTAAGATTACGTGCGTCAGAGCTGCTGCACGGATTAGGTGCTTGATCGGTTAACCCTAATTTACACATGTAGGGCGGCAAAATGAACATTACAAAATTATTGGCCAGACCAGATATACCATCTATTACATATTTATAACATACATGGTTTATTTAACATATATGTGAATCGCACCTGAAACTATTGTATTTATTCACACTCTTATCACAAAAGGATATTAATTGATGAGGAAAACATACACAATATTGTTGGATTTGACATGTACAATGTACGAATAGGTAAACCTATGTACATACAAATATGCAAATATTTTACGTCATAAAAATATATTTTGTTGTGATTATTCACTCAATAAAACTGCAAACACTCGTAAATTTATAACTAATTTTCTCCAAAAGTTTTCCCAAGCAACATGTTTCCTCTGCGTGCATTGCAGTAATATTATAATTATTAATACATGCTAAATGCGATAATGTCACTCACTTTCCCCTGCACACGTAGGTACGTTTCAAACGATACTCACGCGACGTGTGTAGATATAGTTTAAATTATTATTAATTAAGCGTACGTATAGCAGTATTGTGGCGCAACTTGCGGCCTATATACTGGATCGAGCTGCGATAGCCTGACTTGATTGAGCGCTCTGTTCTGTCAACACAAATAATGTTCGTAACCATTTTTATGGGAATTTGCTGAAAAGGTCTAGGACTAATCTCAATGACTTGATTATTATGCGCCTTAAAAACGATATTATATTCTAGATTTCTGTTACATTATTTCTCAGTAATCATCACCACGTTGTCTAGACTTCAGAGAACCCTTGACCTTTGAGTTTATTATGACGATTCTTTAATAGTCTTGGGAATTCAGACAACGCTCCTGGACGTAATTTAAATTATATTGATTTATTATAGTATTATTTTTCCTTGTGAATGTGTGTTGAAGATGTACTAGAAACTACTTCACAGAAACTAACATCTGCCTTAAATTGTTTTCAGGTGGCGATGGCCGGCGACTTCATCCTCGCCGTGGCGTCGATGATGATAGCTCGCTTGCGCAGCGATGACGTCACACTCGTGCTCAGCCAGGTAACTACTTCATTATCGCACATTAACTACTATACAAATTCGCGACGCTCCCAGCTAAATGAGGTTTGGCAACGATAGCCCATCGGCTGCTTTAAAGAGCACATTATAGACTAGGTCAGCTGGCCGAATATCTAGAACAGGCATTGAGGAATTTGGAAAATGTCGTGCAAATAATCGTACTCCGGGTTATCTGTACATATCCTGTACTTGAGCGACGATGACAAATATTATTTCTGTCGTTACAATGCTTGCTTCATCAATGAGTGGGTCGTACACGAATCCAACTGGGTTTTACTCAAAATTCTGAGTCAAGTTAAATCCGTTTTCTTAATAAACAAACATTGCATACTGCGGATCCACCGATCATCGATCGACCAATACAAAGTATCTGCACAATCTGTGCCTCAACATTATGTTACTGGACATAATACAGATCTTACGTAAGTCATAACGATCTAATTAATATTCAAGGGGCGGTGCACTAGTGTTCAAGGAATCTGAGATGACACCTATTATTTTATTGTATCGTTTTTGTACTCAGTATTACTCGGTTATACAGCTAAGGAAGCGACAAAAAGTAAAATATTGCAATGTTGCCATTAGAATCTGAAAACTGAAGACTCATTTAAAACTAATTGTTTTAAGGATCATAGGGTAATACCTCTAGTTTTTGTGCGATAGATAATGATCATTTGTGTCTTTGCTTAACCAATTTTTCGATTATTAAATTAGTTACAGCCTACTTACTTCGATTTTGACAGACACGGTGATGTAAACTGAGGGAAATAATAATTTTGTAATAAATAATGTCGTGCGTTCCATACAAAAAACGCCTAAATGCTTGATGTGCTAAAATGTGCGCATCTGCTATTAGTGTTGCGTTTCATCATTATATTGAGGTACTCCCATTCAATGTCTCAAGTAGTAGCACAACCATTACTTTAATACAACCTTTTGAGTGTTCGTGCGCACACGCATCCTCAATTGGGGTCGAATGTTCGGTTAGAATATTCATTAAAACGATTCATCCTGTCGGCCTTCTTAAGTGCGATGGTAATAACGCTGTGCCATATGTTTCAATAATTTTTATTGTTTCAATAAGCAACTTAACATAACGCAAATTATTTGTTTTGCAACATTAATAATTTTGTTGAACAAATTATTTTCAATTGTTGGTCTCTATTACTTCATGAATTAACTATGGTATAAAATATCAAATTCTGTCAAGTTGTATAATGTTGCCTACGTATAGAAGTATGGCTATTACATTTAGGTGTTTTAAAAAGTGAAATGCGAGGGTAAAAATTTATGAGACGTCGGCGTCATGTTATAAAAAATATGTCGAATTATACTTGACTAATAGCATTTTTTAAATTAGTGTTTCGAAATATTTTTTATTTTTTTTGCAGTAATGACCTTCGTATTTGAATTTGAGTTTTTGAATAATGATATCATTTGGAAAATAACACTATTCAAGTAGACGCTAATGATTGCTATTATCGTTTGAATAAATGTCATGAATGCTGCATGAAAATCGAAATACTGTAATATTGATGGAAATAATAGAAGAACGTGTATAAAACGAAATAAATTGAGCATGTCCTAAATACCAGCCGTGTGAGTGAAAAAAATGAAAAAGTACAAATATTAATTCTTCTTACCCGCTCAGATCGGTGATTTTTATTTACTTTGTTAAAACAGTGATTTTTATTTACTTTGTTTGCCTGAAAAAAAATAGCCATGGTTATGCGAACAACCTATAAAAACACCTACGTTCCAGCAATTATCTTAATACGTGGTCAAGGGAATAAATACTTCAGTACATGATGATCATGATGGTAGATTTTATTGTTTTACAGAAATTATTATCAAAGTCTACTTTTATCATATTATCTGCAAAAGGTAGCAGAACACAATTTTACACATAAGTGCAAGATTACTTAGATAATGTATGACGGATCTGTTAATTAACTTTGTCTATCCTTACCACAGTTCGTGGGTAAAGATCACTTGAATGTCTTCATGATTTACTTATTTTTAGAATTTATAGGTATTAAATTCGTTTCATAATTGTAATTTGAGGTACAAGAGCAACACGGCGTATCCGTAATATGCAACATGTAAGCGATATTGAATGACCTTGCCCGTCATGATACATGGTGGTCCAAATAGTGGTGAAAATAATATGAGAAACGATTTAGAAAAAAAACTATCTTTACTTTTACACGACTTTTTGTGAAAAGGCCGTGTACAAAACAAAAATAGTTTTTATTTTTCAAAGCGGTTTTCATTTAATTTTCAAAAACTAACTCGAAATCTATCAAGAATAGGCATGACGACAGTATCAAAAAATTGCAAATCTATTTAGTCCGTCAGTTAGAGTATTGGAAATTAATGGACACGTATTTTTTATTTTTGTAAATAAATGAATATTGACAAAAGATAAAACGCATCAAAACTCGGGAGTGGGGGGGGGGGGCTCGTGACATCAGAACTAGCTAAAAATTATACCTAAGCGTGACGTATTGAGAATTTTAAAAGCGTCTATTCTTCGTCAACTTTGGTTTACGTAACAAAAGAAAAAACACGGGTCGAATATTTTTTGATAATCTAACTGACGGACTAATTAGATTATTTTTGTCGTCTCGCCTATTGCGGAACATAAATGGGGTATTGCCTTATCGCCCTTGGCATGAGGAATCTATTTCTCTTTTATGACGAGAGCGGAAAGAGCAATGATTTCCCATTCTGATAGGATTTACGAGACCTTACTACGATCTGTTATCAGTGATGATATCTTGTTTATTTTCAGGTGGTGACAGACCTCGTTCAGGGCGAGTTCATGCAGCTGGGCAGCAAGGAGACTGAGAACGAACGGTTCGCGCATTACCTCACCAAGACTTACAGGAAGACGGCCTCGCTCATCGCCAACTCTGTCAAAGCGGTAATATTCTCATTAGTGACGTAATGTTAGTTCTAATTACGGAATTATGCTTATTAGGGCTTATGAGGAAGCAAGCCTCGTTTTACAAAGTGATGAATATTATTTGAATGGAGGCTTTAGAAATTATTTCACCCGACAGTTGTTTTGTTTTCTTATTCGTTTTGTTAACAGCTGTAACAACTTGGCTGCGAATATCCAGATTCGTGGCAAATGACTGTTATTGAAATCATGGAAGAAACTGTATTTCTGATTTTAAAATAAGTAACATCTACGATTTATTAAACTAAATTAGATGTGTCTATTAATTTATTTTTATGAGCTATAGTTACAACTATTCCCTATTTATCATTATTGTTTGTGAAATAATTACGTACATCGAAATTTTAACGCATAACCAACCAAATATGCTTCAATTTTTTTCACACAATTACGATTTAGATTTTACTGAAAGTATCTGACATTGAATCTAAGTAGAATTGAGCGTCTGTGACTAAAACGATGTATCAAGAACACTGATCGCTTTACAATGTGACCTGAACACGAAGCTTTTAGTGCATTCAGGAGCTTCATTCATTCATTATATCCTAGCAATATCAGTAAATAACTAACAGGATTTTCTTATTTTCACACATCTCTTAGCGACTGCAAGTGCCGCTACACACTTCGACTGCTATGAATTCTTTATGCAGGGAAACGTCATCGGTTAAGTAAATGCATACGTACTGGTCCGTCGTACTAAAATGATTCCAATTCGTAGGTGGCCCTCCTGAGCGGCGCCGACGAGAGCACGTGCGAGCTGGCCTTCCAGTACGGCCGCAACCTCGGCCTGTCCTTCCAGCTGGTGGACGATCTGCTCGACTTCGTGTCCTCCGCGCAGGCCATGGGCAAGCCCACCGCCGCTGACCTCAAACTCGGACTGGCAACTGCACCCGTACTGTTTGCCTGCGAAAAGGTATTGTAGATTTTTGAAGATGAAATATCATTTTGATATTCTTTTTTTATTATTTCATATTCAAAATAAGCTTTTAGTATATTAATACCAATTTCTTTGTGTCATCATCTTCCGGCCCTTGTCAGATTCTACTGGGGTTCGCCGCAACACTTTTCTTTTTCCATTCTCCCGTCTGAATACCCATGATGCCCATACGTGGTTTTGTGATTAAAAATGTTTTATAAATTTAATGACACCAGCAATAGCCATCTTTGGACTGGATAATCTTGAAATCTCCCTCTGGACATCTTTGGTGTGGGATTTAGGGTAGCAGAAATATTTTTAGATCCGGAGCCTAGTGGCTAAATATTTACATCGCAAGCCATTTGAAGGTAGTCCTTTAAATGGCTTGCGATGTAAATATTCTTCTTTATGGGACTTGAATTCGAAGTGGATTAGCAACCACTCCGGCTAGTGCCAGCCATGCCTTCAGCCACTGAAGTAACTAGCTAAACGGGATGAATAAGAACCAGTTCTAAGATTTCAAATAAACGACCAGTTTTATGGTCTAGACAAGTTCGTCAGTTACCTACAAAAATGTTAGAGCTATATCTAAAAGTTTCTAAATAACTAGAGTGAGAGAGTGTAGTAGTGAGTGAGAGTATGCGTACTTGACCTACATACCTAATTCCAAATGATCTTAGGACGACATACTATAAACATTTCAAATTACCCAGTCCAAGATGTGAGCGTGTTTAAATTCGACTAAATCGGAGAGAGAGAGAGAGATCAGAGGAACCGGTTGCCCTACCCCAACCTTACATACTCGCGGCCATAGCGGGTGTTTAAACACACACTTGCGCAAAAATATTCGTTTTCGCAATACATACAACGGCCACAGCTGAACCATTTGCACGATATTGCAAAAATGTTCACGTTTTAACCAATACTACCGCGAGGCAGTGGAACTAGTGAGTTGTGACGAACACGACGCGACGTCGAGATGAAATTTTTAATTCGCACGTCATAGTAAATATAATAGTAAAAATGAAAGTTATGAAAGTGTTTTGATGCTTTATTTTTATACTCTCGATCTCGCTGGGTCATGCATCTATTATAAAACGGTAGAAACGATATTAGATAAAATTTTGCAGAGGTTTTTTAAATAACAAATATTATACAAGCTTAGTTTTTGTTTACCGCAAATCTTACTTTTACTGTAGAAAAGAACCACCCCTGAAATCGGAAAAAAGTCAGTTGTCCCGTACATTTATTTGTATTTACATAAATCTTGTAAATGTAGGGTAGTAGCAATGTAATTACAGTGTAATTGTAGGATTCATCCCATAGTAAAAGTGATGTTCGCCTTTGATTGAACGGCTTCCGTCCCTTTCCAGTATCCCGAACTGAACCCGATGATCATGAGGCGGTTCAGCGAGGCGGGCGACGTGCAGAAGGCGTACGAGCTCGTGCACGCGTCGCGCGGCCTGGAGCAGACGCGCTTCCTGGCGCGCTCGCACGGCGCCGAGGCCGCGCGCCTGGCCCAAGAGCTGGCCGACTCGCCCTACCAGAAGGGACTCGTCGTCACCACCGACCTCGTGCTCAACAGGATCAAATAGTACTCCGAGTACAGTACTGCAGTACGCGCACGACCAAAATAACTCAATGTATTCCATGAAAGGCATCCACAGTTCTAACGCCCGCCGCCCCGGAGCGCGGCGAGGCTTCGAAACCGATCGTCGAAGTAGTTTTTCGTTCACGTTGCACCCCAGCGTCCACCGTGACCCTAAGAGTACTTTGAAAGAGTTCACTTTCCATGTCGAGCGCCTCCTTTAATGTTACTTAAAGGTCCATGCGCGAGACCGACAGAATTCTGGATACCTTTTTGTAAGGAATAGAGAGGCGATGGACATTTTAGTTTTAGTAATGTATGAGTGATCGGTGTTCGGTCGGGCCCGGTCGCCGCCGCCGGCGCTCGGCGAGTCGCGAGTGAACGTTTTGTGTATATGAGAGTGAATTGAGCCAACATGGCGACATATATATCGTAGATAGTTTACGTCAAGCTATACCATGTGCCCAGATAAAATAAACATAATAATTTCTACTATACATTATATAAAAACACTATGTAGATTGTTGTTATATTATTGTAATCAGTGGAACTGATTGTCAAGTAATTATATATTACATAATGTTAAAATATATATTTTTTTATTAGTATTGATATTATACAAATATTTGTACTTTTTGTCCTTCACTTGTGTGACCTGATTTATTTTAAGATAATTTTCTGTGAGTTTTGTGACACCATGAAGTATCTACGACTAGTACGAAGCTATCGCTGCATCGCTGCCAGGGAGCGTGTATGTCTACTCGTTACCAAATACTGTACGCCGTACGCTGTATGTACATATGTACGTGTGCTGTTTATATAAATATGCTCAACTGTTTCGTATCGTGCAATCTTTATGTAGCTATAGAGATAGAAAGTACCTGTGTTAAATATGCTATCGACGATCATCACAAAATTGCTTACACTTTGATTTCATAAGTTGGTGTTCGTTTATCTCTTACTGTATGTATTTTATGATGTGTAAATACTGAGAGTCATTGGATAAGTTACCCGTGTTTTATCTTCAAAACCAATTACCTCAATTTCTTTAGAGTACACGTTACATACTAGAGGTGTATGTTATATTCTGACCTAATATTAAATTGTAAGTATTTTACGAGGCCACACGACATATTGAGGCAGAATGTAAACATCGGTTAGCCAATACAATTGTAAATAATACTAACAACTAAAATATATTCAATGTAACAGAGGTTTATATAGACAATTGAATTATCAGAGTACCGCAAAAATTATGCACCATAAGCGCAGTATTCTTAAAACTTTTTTCTTGAAATTATTAATATTTAACAAAATATTAGTCATTAATAAGGTAATATAGTGTAAGGCTGACATAACGACTGAACTTTATGAAAGAAGCTCCGACAAAAGCCAAAATCTTTCTAAATCATTTAGCTAAGGTCTCCAGCTGATACATAATCCAGGAGAAAAGCGATTACGAGTTTATCTGTTAAATGAAGCATGCCTTTCCTTTGTGCGTTTATACCGTCCAATATCCGATTAGTAACCGCACCAAATTATTAATTCGTGTGTGAAAACTCGTTATAAATATAGGTTCACACGCAACTAGTTATCACTTAATTGTCGTGAAAATGCTTTTTAAGCGGAACCACAGCGTGGAGAGGTGCAAGCGATTTAGTTAATTGCGGATCTATTGGAAACGCACCGTAATGGACGAACTTATTTCACCTTGGTCGCTGTGTCAGCCATTCCAATAAATGGAGATGGAGGTGTATGTTTTTTTGTACATTAAAAATGGGAGTCAATGAAGTTTATTTATATGTATGTAGACATACTTTCATAGGACATACGTTTGTAAATATTATTATTCTGTAAAATGGTAAATCATGAATCATTTTTAATATAAATATTAGTTACAAAATACTGTTTTATTTCAATTATTCTTTATAATTCACACTATAGGAAAAATACATTACATTTTGCAATCAACAATACAGACTTTTTGTTTACAACTTACCCTTCTAGACATTACACAACATCGATACTCGCAAGGACGCACGCAAATGTTAATAGCGTGGGCGTCCTTGACAAAGTCGTAAAATCATCAGCATAGTACAACAAACATTTTATTGGTGACCCATTTCCACGGCACCCATGGCACTCTTGCCTGCAAACTATGTTTAAGAATGAATGCAATAGGATTCGTACCCGCGTGTTTGCGGCAATCGATCGGCCCGCGCCCGGCACCGCCAGGACGAGCCGAATGCCAGCTCAAAAATGACATGAAAAATGTATATGACCTACTGCACTATACAAAGTACCACAATAATACGTGGTGAAAAGTAACTTTGGTAACCAACTCAATAATGATCCGTATTTAGTCGTAACAAAGATGCAATTTGAGCAACTCATCGATAGGTGGACACCCCAACCGCGACAAGTTAATTACAAAATGTCGACGTTTTTATTGAACCAGCAAGTGTAGTTATCACGTCCCCTACTTTGAATTGATTTTTGTATTGTTTTGAAGATAGAAGATGTCTACGGGAATAGTTCATGCGGTACGTCCGTTATTTTTTGCAAGTATTTTTTGTCGTGCGCCTTACCTTCTCGGAATTTGATTACCTTCGAGGACATATTTATTGCTCGTATATTAGACATAGGAGACAAACGTGATATCGCGATATGTAAATTTACAAAATTCGCATAGGTTTTCTGTCGTATTCTTATTGATTAACGATAAGTATCCATATCTTCGTTTCACTAACTTTTTGCGAAGGCCAAGTAAAATGCTTGCTCGTGTTTTGATCATTTCTACTTCATTCGAAGTCGCCAGTCTTGGCTTAGTTTGTGTCTGGTTTTTGGATAGTACCTACGAGTCTTTAAAAAGCTTTTCATGCCTAAAATTCATTTGCCAATAGAAATATTAACAAAGAAACGACCTACTTCAAGCCTATTTATTTTATGAAGTGGTTTAAGGTACAACAAAGCACTTAATCACTATTGGTGATTTGCAAAAAATTTCTAGTCGAAACTCAAAGCCTATAAGTATAAAGAATCAGTTTTATTCTATACGCCTATGTGGAAACGTGTGGTGCTCACGCTAGAGTGGTAGAACTTTACGCATATTAATAAATTGCCCTACAATTCGTAAGGTAAGTCTAAGTGGATAATTTTGAGATATTTGTAATATCAGCCTACATCAGGTGCCTAGTAAAAGCTTTGAGCAACAATATCAAAATAATGTGCCTCATCTTTCTCTATCTCTTGACCATAAAATTTGACTTTTTTGTGTCGCCATGTTGCTCTACCAAGGAAGATGTAGATTGGCACGTTCCTTGGTCCAGTTAACACTTCGCAACACATTCTATGCCTCTTTATCAGTGCGTTGATTTTGCTGACGTTACTAAACTCGATGTGGGACTGGTGGAGCCTTCTGGTTACGTTCAATTCTAATTACCAAGAAACTTTTTACGAGTAGTTAAAAATCACAGATACCCATAGATATTAAAAATACATCGACATTTGGATAGGCTTTGATCAATAAGTAGAAATACTTGTTATTGTACATTGGTATGAAGTAGGAGCCTAATTCTAGATAATCATCGATCGAATCGTGCTTAATTTTCCAGAGCCTTATAGCTGGCATAGTTTGCTGACATTTAGAAGCACGTCATGGCTGAATAATTAAAACCGTGAAGAACGTTGCATGTAGGTAGAAATTAGAGTTGAATTTTACATGACTATGGAAGTCGTTTGTAGAAGTATCCGTTGTCAATACTTCCGTTGTTTTGTTTTGGTTAAACTGCATCTTGTAGTCATTATGACATAAGGTAGGTACCTAGGTAGGTACTAATAGAGTAACTAAGGGTAAATATGTACGCCGCCGCGGGAGACGCCCCGGGCGTCTTCGGGGGCTACCACGTGGCCCCCGGCCACCGTGGGCGCGGGCCTGTGGACGGTGAGCTATGGGCTAGCTCGCCGTCCGTCCGTCTCATGACAACAGGCCGTGTCGACGACGGCGCGTTCGTGTTCCTCGCGCGCCTCAAAGAGAGTCAACAAAAACGAAGGGGTTCGCAAGGGCCGATGCCTGCCGGGGCTGCGGGATTGTTCGAAAGAGATTCCATGGCCCCGGAACACAAAGTCATTTGATGATTTCCCATTCGAAAAAAAAAGGCTAAATATGTACTTGGTACATTTGACCAACTTGTTTTAGGGCCTTATTTTTCATTCTGGAGTTGTTTTGTACCTATCACTTATAAAATTATATTTGAAAACAGAACATTAACATACAGCAAATGAAGATAAATTTCGCAAACGATTTCAGACAGAAAAAATGGGTATCATAATTTATACTTATCACGCAGTGATACCATAACTCAATGGAAACGTTCACGACAGTGCACAGTTTCAGTCGAAACGGCGGCGACTTCGCGAGACGCTTTCAGTGGTTGGCGGAGAGCCGCTCGGGGACTACCGGACACCTGAAATGTTCATCTTCAGTGTGTGCACATTCTTTCATGCGTTCATACTTCTTAGAATCTGTTGCGTGCTCAGTTATGTGATTTGAAATTTAGTTGTTGGGTTTAGTGAAACCTATAGTTTAAATGTTTGCTTTGCGCTCTCGAAGATTGCGTAGGTAAGATGTCGTTTTATGGTCTGTAGTCAATACTTGTGCTTTCTAAATAAGTAAGGAATCACAGAGTACTTACCTACTAATTAAAAAAAATACGGAGTGTATATAATCGTGCGGAACTATTCAATTGTAGAACTTGCAAAAAAAACAACAGCATATTCTGAACGAAGTAGATATGTATTGCAAAGTGAATTAATAATTTATTTCTAGTGATTTCAATAATTTATCTGAATCGAATCAATTAAAATTGCACTTAAACGGATTTGCGGCTTTCCGACCCACCTACTAAGCACAAGAACCAGCCACAATACTATTTTCGCAAAATAAATTAATATGGATCTCTCCGCAACTGACCAACTCGAGAGGTTTTATGGCTTTAGAAATAAGTTGTAAGTAGTTTGACTAAAAATTTGAGTCTAAGGTTCACCGACTTATAGGCACATCTAAATAATACGTTGTGTGTAGGAGGCTAAGTGTCCCGACGTCAGGGTCCCTCAGACGTCGAGCGCGGGAGCGACGCCGAGCCGAGCAGACGAGGGCGGACGGCGAGCGCATCGCGCGAGAAAAGAGGGAGTGGAGGGCACTGGACAAGCTCGAACAACAGCGGAAGGTAATCTTGATAACCGACTCATCACCTGTATCGCCTTTTCCCACAAGGAGGTCATCTGTGCTTTTTCTCAACTATTTTAGGGACGGCTTTCAGTCTAACCGGATACAGCTGAATATCAGTATTTTAGATAGAGCTACTGCCTATCTGACTGACGATCTTGATTACCAACTAAAAGCCATTAATGAAGCCTTCTTATAAAGAAACATAATGGTTATCAGAGCATTTCCATTTATTTTTATCTTTACTTTTAACTGCAATATTGTACCCACTTTAATGCTTTTTGGGACCTACTTTGACCAAACTTGCGCTAAAAAACAATTATGACTAAATCAATGATTTAAAAATAAGATTTCTTACTTGTAACTTTCAATATGAAAAGGTTAAAGGTAAGTCATTTAATTATCTTCGGCAATAAGTAAATAATAGGTACTTACTCTGCTATAATAGGCTCATTTAACAAAAGTACTCGTTACTCGTCTAACCTTTTGTGCTTTTGATCTTTGCTCTTAAGAGTTTCACAATTAATTCGGTATGATAAGATCTTACTTCTTTCTAATGTAGTGTTGTGCTAAATACAAATTGACTGGAGGATCTTTCCACCAAAATGTTGTAATTAAAAAACCCAGCCCAGTGCGAGTCGGACTCGTGCATGAGGGGTTCTGTACCATCGTGGTAGGGATATCGTAATAATAAAAATAAATTGAAAATTCAAGGGGGCTCCCCCTTTAATTTTTAATTTATTTTTATTATTTCTTGTTATAGCGGTATTCGAAATACACATTCTGTGAAAAATTCAACTGTCTAACTATTACGGATCATGAGATACAGCCCGCTGACAGAAAGACGGACGGACAGACAGCGGAGGCTTAGTAATGGGGTCCCGTTGGTTACCCTTCGGGTACGGAACTCTAAAAATGGTTGACAAATGCAAAAAAAAATGTTGGTAATATTTCCAAATATAATTTTCCCAAGTAACACGATAACTTGGTAACAATGATGACACCTCCACCATAAGATTTATATCTGTGCCTCCCACTTGTCTGATGAAATATAAGGTGCGGCTGCAGCCTCTTCATAACATCATATATTAATGATATAACTAATGTTTCAAATGCCTACTATTAATGTTTAAGCGACAATAGCTTAAAGGCTCACGTGATTGATCGTAAGGTTACTGAGTTTGATCCCAGGAATGTTCAAGATGTTAAAAAAGTGCGTAAGTGGTTAGATAAATAAAGTTAAGTTCGGTAGAATATAAGGCGATTCTAACATTGTAATGAAATATAACTTTGTTATTGTATATTGTAAAGTAGCGGATTTCAGAACATCTTATAGGCTAATTGCATGTATGATGACAACTGTGTGATTACCTAAGTTTTCAGAGTTATTGGTGCAATTCGCCCTAAGAAGGAGAGCCATTGTACCATTTGTACCTTTTCTCGGGTGGGAAATCATCAAATGACTTCTCCCACTCTGGGCGGAGCAGGAGGGAGTGTCAGATTTTTACTGACTAAAACCCATCCATGTTCCTTCATCGCCCTTTGTGTTCTGGGGCCACGGTATCTCTTTCGAATAGTCCCGCAGCCCCGGTACCATTTGTACTATCGAGGACACTCCCGCCTGATCACCACTAAGCTAATTTTTGCTTGCACTTAAAACATAGAAACGCTCTCTATCCCCGCCCCGTTGACTTTATAATAAATAATTAATGAAAAAAATACCGATCGGCGACACATGCCAAACGAGAGTTATTGTTATTTTGCGCGCCAAAGTTGACGCTTTCCTAATAGGCCTAAAGTTTAAGGTGGAGTGGCTCGGCGCCTCCGCATGATTTAAGCGAAAAAAAAATTAACTGATCAGGCGGAAGAGACCACGACTGTACCTAAGACAGTCTTTGAGAATATAATTTATTTTAGGTGGATAATAACATAACATCAAGCCTGTAATCCCCGAAGGGTTAGGCAAAGGTGTAGGTACCTACCACTTTTCGCTCGTATTTGTTTTCAAGTCCCAAGTAATAGGGGGCGAGCTTTTTTCCATCAATCTGGCAATTCCCTATGGAAAAACACATTAACACTTTGCCCGACGAGGGAACCCAAGATCTCATGCTGTGGAGCCAAACAGGGCAGTGGATCATACATCTCTTAGTTATTTTAATTAATACCTACACAGGCTCGTGAAGAGCTGGCGACGTATCAGCCTTGGGGACGTGCGGGCGGTGGCGCTCCAAACTCTCGAGGCGTGCGATTTACCAACTTACGAGACAAAGGAATCTTTCCTGAAGACGAATTAAGGGTATGTGCAATGTTGATAGTATATTGTAGAAATTCGGTCGTTATTTGCGATTCACAACTGTTCCGAATTGTGTCAGAAGAGCAAGATAACTTCCGACTGTGGTCTAACAGAAATTCTTACTACTTATTTCCAAGTTACAAAAAATCCTAATTAGAGCGAGGTATAAGTTGAACCGAAACCTTGAAAAGCTTAGCTATAGAAATAACACGATATTCCCCAATGCTAAACCAATTTAGGTAGGAGTACCTACATTATTGTTTTGAATTTTTGTATTAGATAAAAATAATTTAATAAATCTACAAGTTAATAACATCTTTGTTTGGATGTCAATCTGTTTCCCAAACAATGTTTGTGATGAACACTTTATTCGATTAAGTTCTTGTCGTCTTAATTACACACGAGTTGGCTCGAGGTATGTATGGAGAAAGCGTCTACGACATTGAAATGGCAATGCCTACAGCAGTATTAAACCTCCATCAACTAACGTTCTGCTAGCGGTGTTCAACCTCAAGCTTTATTTGCAATGCTTATAAGTATTAAGTTTTATAAAAGAATGTTTGTTAAATTCGTAATTCGTATTATAACTGCTTAGTTCCGATTAGTGTATAATATGTAGAGCATATATCTCAAATAGTGCAGAATAACCAAGCGTATAGCATGCAATGTAGCAAAGTACGTAACAGGTAATGTAGCGTCGCGCGTATCAAGCACTGTAACGGAGCACGTAGCAAGCACAGTAGCGTAGCGCTTAGCAAGCACAGTAGCGTAGCGCGTAGCAAGCACAGTAGCGTAGCGCGTAGCAAGCAACGAAGCAATCCGCGTAGCAAACAACATAGCTTAGTGCATGGAAAGCAATATAGCAAACACAAGCATTCCGTTGCAGTACAAGAAAAACAAGGTTAAGCATCTCTGAACTTACTCTTTGTAGCAATAATTGCATGCCTGACTGTTTAAAACAAGCGTGTGTAATTGAAACAATTATTTGTCTATTAATGATTATGAGATCTGTATTTAAATCTTGCTTAATACAAATTGCTTTGATACGTCTCGCTCAACATTTGAACTAACATGCAATTTGTGAAGTGGGTCTCGTTAATCTTGTGACGAATATTATTATGTTGTCAACAAATGTTTCCTAATTAGATGCAAGATTTAAGTCAGTTTGTGAAATTATGCATAGGTAAGTAGCATGTGTTTGGTCGCTGTTAAAATATTGTTTATCGCTATTCTAATAATTCATAACGAAAGGTGAAGGAGAATAACAATTTGATTGACCTATTTTGTTTCGTGACCTCAAGGCATTGGCATACGTGTACAGCGACGCATTCTCTGAATCCCACGACTTTTATAGAAAAAAATGGGTAAAATAACTTCATAGATAGTTGACGTCGTTTCTTAATCTCGGTAATAGTACAGGTTATCTGGTTACTTACTTAATTAATCGGTACATAAAAATTGTTGCATGGCTATTGACCGATGGCTATAAATCTATATAAGGTAAAGGGTCATTCATTACTTGAATGTTATTAAGGCGGGACCACACCGTAGCGTTACGAAACGAAGATGTGTAAAAAATGTGCGAATGACTGCTTCTGCCGTATCGAGGATATGAAATTTGTTGACATACATTTAAGGTATTTTGTATTTTCGTCATCAGTAATTTCCTCTCTTTTAAAACTTGTCCGCCTCCCTTTAATGTAATCGCCATAATTATACGACACGATTTTGTTACAAAACTGATTGCTGGCTGGCAAGTAAATTATGGCATCAAAGATGTAAATTTTGTTTGTCCATGGTTTCCAATTTCCATCAATTTTCTAAATGAAAAATCCATTTGATTGCCTTTGTTATGGCGAAGTGATCAAGACTAATTGACAAAATATCGACACCATAGCTAATTGGGATGGTTATTAAACATAGGCTTTTGAATTTGTAGGTCACAATATACATAACTAATTACCCATGATCTGTCCACGAAGTAGACACAATAGTTAAACAATGGCGTCTTGACAAAATTGGTCATTTGACAGATCATGATATAAGGATGTATTGTTACGTTTGGATGAACATTTAGTTTAGAAACTTTTCTTTAAACACTTAGTATTAGGATTACAAGTACTAGAAACCTTCTGAGGAGCTCTGCTACCATCCATTTCGTAATTTTCCGTTACCATCTAATAATTTTCTGTAATTTTCCAGGGGGTGTCATTGTACGAGGCTTGTCGCCGTTGGAACACGTCGCCCCTCCGTCGTCAGAGGCAGACGCCGGTGAAACTGCGAGAGGACCCACAGCTGTGCTACGCCGAGCCGCTGCGCAAGAGTGTCGATAACGATATACGATATAAAACATCACAGCACGAACAACAAAATTATAAACATATATTGGGTAAGTTTAGCTAATATCTATTAATGATTGTAGGAACCTTCGTCCATAATTTCTGTAAAATATTAACAGAGCATCGAAGTTTAAAATAAAGTTCGATAGCTTTACAGACAGCTGCTGGTATTCACCACCGTAAATGAAGATATTAGGTTATCTGGAAGATTTCGTTACCAGCAGCGATAAGAGAAAGGTAGAATTAGCAAAAGCTGATGTGTAACCATTTTGGTGTACATACAATAAAGTATATTCTATCAATCTTACTGTTCGACAACTGTTTATCGTCCAAATAATCTTGCGTAAACATTCTTCATTAGACTACAACTCATCCTTGCACGCTCATAAACGCATTAAGAGAAATGTATGTTCTACTCAAATGTGTAAAAGTAGTCTTTCGCGCCGAAACTTTTGTTTCCTTGGCAGTTATCTATATAATAAACTAAACTCTATACTAACAATATACCCTCTTACCAAAGCAAAATGTAAGCAAGTACTCACCACATATCTATTGGACCTTGACTACGATAGCACTGAAAGCCTCTTACTTGTTTTAAGATAAATGTGTTTTCAGCCTACCTATCACACCTCACATCATACCACACCACCAAACCACGCCACCAAACCACGCCACGACACCACACTACCACACCACCCCACTCCACACAACACCACACCACACCACACCACACCACTCCACACCACACCACACCACACCACACTATACCACACTACACTACACCACACCACACCACACTACACTTTAATATACTTTACTAGCTCATTATCAATAATAATATTAATTTAATTTTGTAAATCTAGTTTTTCCCTTTGTTTATTTACTGTGTTCTTCTAACAAAGGTTACAATCATTTGTTAAGATTTAATACTAAAACACTGTTTTTGGGGGGGGGCCTGGTAATCTGTGTGACAGGGTTTTCCTAGTGCAGATACCAGTCTCCCACAAAGGATTTATCTGATGTAGTATAATTATATTTTTAAGGCGCCTTTGTGGAAGAGAAATAAAATGTTTATTTATTAAAAAAAAAAAAAAAAATCTATAGTCTCCAAAACTGTGTGAGTTTTCAAGATAGTTATGTGATAGGATATTCTCATCTGCTTTCACTCCTACAACATTATAATAAATTATGATAAATATTTCTAGGTCTATGTTTAGAAAAACCTTTGCATAAATTACTTGAGATGAAAGATTTGTATGTTATATAAACCTGGGTGTATCACGAGGAAGCCTATTATGCTAATAGTATAGATCTCCGATAATTAAATTACAGTCACAGTTAACTTGTCTTCTCAAATAAAAATAACATTTCAGATGAGATGGTAACTAAAAAAAAGAAAGCCATTAAAGAAGAAAAGAAAAAGAATTTGGAATACGAACGCAAAATGGTAACAAAAAAATTATAATATTTTTAGCAATAGTAAATATTATACAACTCACTTAATATTTTCAGCATACCATGGAAGGTCCATGGGGTAAACCAGGGCCAGGTGGCACTATATGGAGGAACCCCCGAAATGTTGGACTAAATTTCTCTAACTCTATGGTCCGTATTAAAATAAAAGATAAAAATATTCAGAAAGGACTTTGTGAAAAATTATTTTTACGTTTTTACTTCAGGGTTGGACAGATAACGAAATTTTCACGAAAATGGATGGGGGCAGACGCAACGAAATATCTTCGCTTGCTTTACCTAAAGTAAAGGGAGACGATGATTTCAGAGAAGATATTATTATACCTAATAAGGAAAATGTAAAACCGCCAAATGTTGATAAGTTACCAAAAATTAAATACACTGGAAGTCCGCAGAAAAAATCTCCGGAACAAAGGAGATTTAGTCTAGACGTAAAAGTGAAACATGAAATTTCTTACGGTGGCAATGGAGAAGGCAGACGAAGTCCAAAGAAAACCAGATTTGTTAAGAGATTAACTAATGGTGATAAAGTGACAAAATTAATAATCGATGATAGTTATGATAGTGGAGCTGACGCTGTAGTTGTACCTGAGAAAAAGCCTACGCCTGAGACAGCTATTTTGCACGTAACAGGCGGAGTGGAACTTGTGCCACTTCTAGCCAGAAGACGACGCGTTGGCGCACGCACGTTGCCGTCCAGCGATGTCACAAGACAAGCGGATCAATCCTGTCAGTACGTATGAAACTAATAAAGGCGATTGTTAGATATTACAAGCGCTGATTAGGTATCTATTCTCTGTGACATGATCTATTGTGGCATGAATTCGCAATTTTTTTCATCGATAACTTCTATAAGTTTCTTTAGCTAGCTTACCAATGTCACAGAAAATAATAGAATTCAATTTATAAGATCATGGCATCTGACCCGTTTAACAAATCGATTAGATTCACTGGCTTCGTAAAGTCTGACTGAATCATTGCTTTATAAGCTTTTTATTAACGTAGGTAAGTAATTTGCCGAAGACTTGCACAGTTGCGTGACACGTTTTTCCGAATCGTAAATTTATTCGCGTGTAAAATGTCAGCTGATGTCGTAACAGTTTTTTCGTAAATCATATTGTAATATTGAATTATGAGCCGCGATTCGGAAATTCCATTGCCTGTTTACTTATAATCAGTGTGTGTCTGATGGTTTTTGTGAGAATTGATTAGTGCTATTTATTAGATAAGTATGTAGATGATTTTTAATCGATGCATTTTGTTTTTCTATAGAATAACCACGAAGTAAGCATAACATTTTTGACAAAGACGTAGTTCCTAAATTAGACAGTAATTAAATTACCGTAGCTTTTCCCGAGCTCCAAGATACAGACTAGGTAACTGTCTAGTTTGGGGCTCACTATATCAACAATATTTTAAGCCACTTTTAACATCTCTTGTGTATAATTTGTACGTGCTTATGTATTACCTGGATAATAAACAATCTTCTATTTCTATTAAACAAAACAGGTGCTCTACTATAGATTCACGTCAAGGGTGAATGATATATTTAGTCTGATAATGTTAAAATCACGACATATCTATGTTGTCTACTACTAACTGCACCGCCTATGAACTCTAATTTGATGTTTGATCTTGAATATTCCGTGTTTATATAATAAATATTTACGAATACGTTTCCGGTGCGATGATTCGAGTTACATATCTAACGGTAGGCAATGTTTGGTCACCAATCCGGTAAGGTAGAGGTTGCATCACGGCTTTCTATCGTATCTATGGTCCATACGCCACCAATATTAACGGCTTTCATTAGACCGGTGACGTGAGCCTCAAGACCGTCAGTTGTTGATAATGATCGTTGACACCTCGGCATAGATATCGATGAGTAACCACGTTATTCAGATAAATGGTAATGTATTTCATGCTGCCTGTGAACCGTGACCTCCTTACAATAAGCTTTAGTGATGCTGATCTTTGGTAATGATAATAAAATCATCGTAGGCCGGTTTCGCCTTAAGGGGAACTACAGGAGCTAAACGCGAGTTTTATAATGCAAAAAAGCATATGATTCACTGCAATAAACAAAACCAGAAAAATATATGATATTCTTCAGGATATATATGATAGTGCTAGTATGATAGTGATATGAAAACATAATACAACTAATTATACTCATTAAAAAAAATCACGAACTTATGTCTAAAAAAATCTTTTAACGACTAAAAACAAACAAACTTTTAAAAACAGAATGTTCGTATGTATTTGAGTAGGGTACTCAAATACATGCGAACATTCTGTTTTTGGCAAATAATTATACAAGCAACATTTTAGCATGATAGTGTTTTATTTTTTAGTCCAATCCAATAGATTTTTTGTAAATCGCAAAAAACCACTCATTTCGCACTATTCGGCCCGCAGTGACTGACGTAACAACCACTTTGTAGTGCAAGTTGATTAGAACTTTATTCTAACAGTATTTCAAACGAAGTTTGAACCACCACAATTAGAGTTGCTAATTTAGCTCCTGTAGACTGCCTTAACTTAAGCTCATTTTTAAACTTGTATTATAAATAATTACAAGCGTTTATGAGAGATTGGCCGGACAAAACCGCACGGAGAGAAGAGTGGCTATGGGGGAGACTTTTGCCCAGCAGTGGGACAATATAAGCTAAGGAAAAAATACGAGTAAAAGTACTACATAGGCACGTAATCCTATGCTTTTTACAGATGGCGTGAATCGGTCAACATGGACTACTTGAGAGAACTGAAGAATCAAATGAGAGTAAAATGTATTCAACAGGAGGTAAGATTTCACAGCGGCACTTCATAATGAATCCATAGTGTAAAATCAGATAATGATGTGCCTTTTCATAAATTTTCAGGAGCATCGTCGCGATTCAGCAGAAAGCGTCCGAAAGCACCACGAGACGTGGGAGTCCCTCTGGGGAAGGCAGGGACACGGGGCTCCACTGCGGGGCAAGTACGCGCGGAACAACCTCGCGCAGCTCCTCTATGTGGCACCCCTAGCAAACGCTCAATAGATATCAATCGGTATTACACATAGTGAAAACTCTGTCAACACATGGTCCAACTGTAAATTACATTGCCTGCAATTTGTGCCCGGTTGGTGGCAATAGGCTCGACCCCTTTTAAATCGGCTCAAATTAAACGACGGGCAAAAACGGGCAAAATGTGGGTGTATTATAGGTACATATATCTCTGCCTAACCTTACGAGAAAACAGGCGTGATGTTTGTGTTACCTAATTTCATTTTGTATTGTACTTTGAATTTTGGTCGATAGCCATTTCGAGAATAGCAACTAAACACAAATGATGATACTGGAAGAAGTCTTATAATATTAAAATAATGAATTCCGAAGTGAACATGAAAACTTAAGAAAATTACTTTCCCACGCCAGTAAGAGAAATAGATCAGAATGTATTATAGCCATATATGATGATGCCTTGAAATATACAGGGTGTAAACAACCTCATCACGAAGCCGTCAACCAAGCATTAGGTGGTACATCAAACTAAGTAACTTTACGCAAAAATTATTGCTGGGAAACGACTTTTTTTTTGTGGGGTGAAAAACTTACACTTAAAACATTGTGCTGATGGATGGATTGAATAGTATGGGGTCGTGGAGGTGTTTAAAGTAAAAAAATCCAATAAAAACTTGTATTTAAAAAAAAAAACTTGTCAAAAAGTTGGAACTTTGACTCCCAATATCTCCGTAACTAGAAGGTTCCCAGGTATGATTAGAACAAAAAAATGATCGCAATGACGAGGAGAACAAGTGCCTTTCGGCTTCGTTAAGAGGTGTTTTACACCCTTTATGTACCTACAGAAAGTGTCATGACATGAATAATCACAGAATATTTCTAACTCATAACTTTACTCATGTTTTATTCTTCACTTAATACTCGTTGTGAATTGATGAGAAATTGGGCGGTAAACATATAAAATTAGTGCCAACCAATGAATTACAATGACATAAAAATAAAAATAAATGTCAAATAATAGTAAATATTGCTGTGAAGAATGTGTTGTCTGGCGATCAGTCGTAAACGTTAAGTTACTTTAGTTTAAGTACCTATCATCATCCCACCTAAATAATTATATTACCATATCATTAAGTTTAGCTTGCACAAGTTACAATCAATCAACAATTTATTAACTTTTGTCTTACTTATACATACTTACCTTGACATTTAAAAATCTGTATTTTATATTGTTAACAATTATTATTCATGCAATTACTTCACCTAAGTACATTAAGATATTATTATTAGGTAGAATACCCATATATCTTTCTGAGAACAGACACAAAATTAACGATTGCATTCGGTGTTCGTTTGACAGTTTTTAATATAGGTACTTAAGACCGTCAAAAACACAACAGAGTGTAACTTTACAGAATTTTGTTTTATTTTGTGTCGCCAATGTTAGAATTAGGTAAAGAAAGCTACCAAGTTATAAAAAAGTACCTAATTAAAAACCGCGAACTGTAATAATCACCTAACTAAATTACAATTTCACGAATTTTAGTTTTATTTAAATTTGTAGAGCTGTGTAAGTGAGCTCTTGCACTGTGAAAGGATGGATGAATTAAATGTTTTAAAATGACTATTACTAAGTGTTTTCTTGTGATATATCACTTACAAACTAAATTACCTACATTTTAAAACCAGTATCTAAATTTTTATTTAACTATTTATAGCGCTTTTGAGTGGAAGTGAGATATTTTAATGGGACTAACTGGTTGGATAGATTTTTCCGCTGTTGATTTAGTGACACCATTACCAAAGATTGCCCAATGCCACCAAAGATAGGTTCTAAATAGGGCAATATATGAAGATATTTAAAGACAGGAGATAATACAAATTAATAAAAAAGCGGTAAGACTTAAAGTAAGATTTGATGATGCCATTTTTAACCAAAATAAACAACTAAAAAGTCTCGAACTTGTCCTTGATCTACTCGTAAGTTATTATGCATTCAGTCTGATAATAATAGGCATTTTGAATGCAATAAAAATATTACACAATACATTTCATCGGCCCACGCGCACCGCTTATGCAATAAGCTGCAGATGCACCTATTGTGTTATGATGAACTTTCAACAAAGAACAGGTTCCTGCTACCTACTTACATTTATGCCCGCTATATTTGGTGATCCACCTGTGACCGTTTTTTTTTTTCGGATCGTAATTCATCAAATGACTCCTCCCGCTCTGGGCGGAGCAGGAGGGAGTGTCAGACTTTTACTGACTAAAACCCATCCATGTTCCTTCATCGCCCTTTGTGTTCCCGAGCCACGGTATCTCTTTCGAATAGTCCCGCAGCCCCGGCAATCCACCTGTGACCAGTGAGACATTATCGATATTAAATTTAGCCGATTAAATGCACCATGAATCGATTAGATGCGTAGATAGTAGGTACAGGAACTTGGCAGAGTGCAAAATCAAATACTTAGTCTTTGTTCTAGATAATTTCTATTACGTAGGTATGTACTACACCTATATATACGTATCAACATTTACAGCACCCCGCATCTCTACGTCATCTACATGTCGAATCGCACATGATGTAGTTGTACACTGACATGACACATGTGTGCCCCTGAGGCTTATTTATGAAAGCATGAGGTCCTGGATTCGATTCCCGGGTCGGGGAAATTTTTTTTAGTTAGTTACTAGGCTTTTTCATCAGAAATTTCTCTGTAGCAGCCACGCAATCTGGATGTGTGCCCGGTTGATGGCAATAGGCTGGCCCCCTATTACATGGGACTTAAATATAACTGGCGAAATGTCGGTGTACTGTTAGGTACACCGCTGCCTAGTGCCTAACCCTTCTGGGAATGAATATGAAAACCAAGAAAACAATACTAATTTTAAAAGCCTGAAGATCACGAAAAGTATATTCTATAATATTTAGTTTGTGTAAGTATTGACCTGGTTATGCTTCGGCTGATGAGCTTGTTCAGTGAATGCGGTAACTATGCGCACTCATCTCATTCTCAAGCATTTCGTATTTTATCTCTGGCTATGTAGGTAAAGTGTTATTACATACTTTATTGTTAATTTTACGAATTCACGCATAATTTACACAAGTAGGCAAACTACACAATTACTTTGTTATGAATGATTATGCCAAAGTAGAGCTTAAGATGTCAAGTAGGTAGCGATAACAACGTATAATTTTCTTTGATGATGGTTTAATTACTATGCAGATACTAACATCCTAAGATGATTAAAATAAAACAGATACCAACTCTCTAATTAAATTATTAAGGTTAAATGTATCATGCTATTAAATTAGCCGTTCATAAATCTTGATTTAACGCCTATCATTAGCTCATACATCATAACAGTTTGCAAAACCGACACCTAAACATGACATACTTATTATTACACTGCAATTGGAATGCCAGCAGCAGCCCTTTGGGCATTACACGTTGTAAATATTTCGCAAGCTTCTGATTGTCTCGATGTCCAGTAGGTACTACGTGGTGCGAAGTGCAATGTAAACAGTTCATTGATAAGTCTCTAATTGTTCTTATACCCTCGGCGACGGTAGACGGTGGGTCTCGCGTGGGTACGTGCGACTTATGGTGAAATCTGTAAAGCAAACAAAAATGTGCGCATGTATGTAAATGACACACCCGGAGAAAGCCTCGCACTATTACGAAATTACAATAAAACTGTAAAAACGCTGACACCTCCGTCAAGTGTGTCTGCAACAAAAGAAAAGAATGAATCGGCCAAGAATTCATTCATAAATAAATGTTGTTTATCATGTTCGTTGTTATATTTAGTACCTGTGTCAAGACAAGCAAGCCTCAAGAATATTAGTCATTTACTTTCTAGGTTATGAGGATTACTTAAACTTAATCGAAAAGTTTCATATCAGTACACTTCAATTTTACTCAACAACTGAGGCAGGTAATATTTATTGCATCTTATTAGATGAAATTGAATATTGCCCTACCGTGAATTTACCTCGTGACAGATGGGTCAAAATACTTTTCGGCCCACCACAAACTGTGATGCATTGAATTCTCAACTTATCTAATGGAATCCAAATAAGACGTAAAACGATATGTTTATTGGAGACACTAGCCATAAATAACTTACACTCTCCAATAAACATATCACTTTACATATTAGTTTTGTCTATTAATTAGTTAAGTAAACACTTAAACTGAGCTTTTATGTGACAAGTATTCTGTAAACATCTTTCACAAAAGTCACCAATCATGAACATACATATGCGTTTTGCGGCGAGCCCATCAAAAAATGATTAATTGTTATGTGACGACTCTATTGACAGAAACGTGAGTTACCCAAGAATTTTACACTTCAATTTGTCATTCGTTGATTGGTGCCCGCTTCTTATTAATGGAATGTGACGAAACATTTTTACGTCAAATAAACTCTCTCTTAGTTTCCACTCAACGAAACAATGGTTTATGAGCTTTGCTTAAAAATCCTATAATGAGTTTTAATTATGTAAACATACACATGTTTTTTCATATTCTGCAGAATTTGCATAAAATTAAACAGTCATTTTCGGTAGGTTTTGCTGGACAGGTGTCTAACATAACATACAATAGTTGAAGTCTTGGAGAGGCTTGGGCAGGACCAAAGAACATCAACAAAAGCTCACTTTTGATTTAGTCATTATTGTATAGGTCTACACTAACTGTACCTACAATCTGCTCCATCGATGGAGTTGGTTCAAATTGATATGAAAGCAAAGAAGTACCTATAAGTAGTAAATTATAATTTGAATAAATGTAAGTAGTGATTGTATTTTGAACTCTAAATCAAAAATGATATGCTATCACTTATTCAAAAAAGTATACTTTCAGATATAATACTCGTACATTATTTAAGTGACGAATAAAATAACTGAGCAATTAATTTTTACTAATTTTAATTGAACAGACACTCATAATAATGTAATTTTTACATTTATTTTATATCTTCACAAGGGTACGCTCAGAAAAAATGTCATTGATAATAAGGATGATCAGATGGAGTTGAGGGGGCAACGACACAGCTACGCGAAAAGAAACATAGTGTTGTACTAATAAAATTCTAAGTATTTTTAGCATTTGTTATGTAAGTATCTATTATATTACCTACTGATTTTTAATTTACTATCCGCAACATATCTCCTACAACTTTGAGACTATCAACATAAGATCTGAATAAACGTTCCGGTTTTGATAAGATTGATGTAATCGGCAATTTAATGATACTTGCAAGAATAGAGACATCAGGTCTAGCTTTGGTCTAGCTCAAGCTTGTAGAATCCAACTGCGCAGGCTTTGTAGCTCTAGTACGTTTTCAACATTAATAAACTAAGATAGGGGTTGCGTGGTGTCGTTAGAAAGCATCCGAGCCAGATATGGTACCAGATGCACGCACCAATTATTTTCGATATTGAAGCAATTTCTTTATTTACATTGATTTTGAGTTGTGACAACCACGGTCGCTTGTCGAAGAAATTTTTGTCAAAGCAACGCACCCCAAAGTTACACAACACGGGCTTATTTTCAATATTTAATTTGAAATTCCTTATTGAATCAGCGGTTTTAGTTGAGAATATTGGAAAGAGCGATTTCAACATTCCTATAAATTATATCATCGTTCTGAGAACCGGTCCTCGGCTTGTCTGAGATATGTAAACAGGACCGGAATCACTTCCGACTCTAGTTCAACAAAATGTGATCCTTTCGAACCGCTAAAACTTTCAAACAAATCTCGATTGTCGAGTAAATAAAATACTCGCTCTCGCCCCGCCTGTGCTGTGAGGACCCGGTTTAAGGTTACGGAAAAGAAAGTCCATACATCGCGCGAACCCGCGGCCGACGCGCCTCGCCCCTCGGTCGCTGCGCTTTGACCCCGAATAAATACTGCAAACATTTTATTCTAGCACTTTTCTCGCAAAATTAAAATGTAATCGACATGACAGAAATTTAAAAATAATAATTCTGAAGTTTATTTATGTATACTAATGCTGTATGTATTATTCATATATTCGTTTGGCGTTTTGCTGTAGAGAAAGCAGCTAAGTTGGTCTCTTATTATTATCAAATACCAGTCAAAATAATCACAAAGGACGCATATGCCGACCGTAAAATTGCCGTTTTTTTTGGGTAAGAACCCACCACTTTGTAAATGTACCTACCTGATGATCATCATCGACGAAGGCGAAGCTTTATAAGAAACTTGCCACCGAGGATGCCCTTCAGCGTCTAGAGAAGTGATGAAGATAGAGCTACTCAATAGGGCATGAAAGCTGGCTAGTGGAAGTGACAAGGTTATAGGGCCGTTCAAAACCACTTTCTAGCTTTCAGTTACGATCGTCGATCGGTGCGAAGTTCATTATACGAGTCTACATCCTGCATACTACATTTTTATTGTTATACTTAACTATTATGTTTAACAATTCCGACAAACATACATGTCTATTTCGCATTTGACATAATTTAGCATCACACTCATTTTATTCATATTAGTCATACATCTTTAGCACACTCTTTGTAGTGTCAGTGGGGTTACACGAGAAAATGCATTAACTATGTTACATAGGCGTGCCGAATTCTCTTGACGAGGATTGCGTATGTTTGTGCTTTTGTTTGCACTTAAGATTTACAAGTTTTAGCTGTAATAATCTAGAACGCGTTGATGCCTTTACACACTGAATTAACATAAGTGAAGAAAAAGTTGTTTACAAACTGAAATAATATGCGAAAACATGTTATGCCCTTATCCTAACGTAGATAAACAACGTGATCATTTTATGCGGAAGTTGTAGGCTTCTTTTAAAGTATGTGTTATCCTAACGTTTGTGCAGTTTAGGATCCCTATATTGAGCAATCCCTGAGATAAACCGGTGTTGACGTCATGTCTAATTGCTATGTAATGGAGCCTATCACCTATTTTGTTATGCACACTCAACTTATTATGTCATCGACTCACAGCACATGATAAGTCTAAGGATGCTTTAAAAGCAGGTCAAAGCTTTAAATGGTTTTATTGAATTAGATATTTAACAGGTTCGGTATGCAACAGAGCAACTAAAGCATACCAATCGACGACAACCCATGGCGCAGGAGGCAAGATGCCATGTAGGTTCACGTGTTACTTATTTTGTCAGTGTTAATTTTTTGTAAAATTAAGATTTTTATTATCCACACATTTAAATTATTATTATGTACGGTAGGTTACCTGGGAACTACGAAATAAGCACCTACTAGCTTTTTACTGTTATCTACTGATTTTCCCATGAAAGTTGCAAGAATACAGTGAGGGTAATAGGTTACTATGTTGATCGCAGGCCGTGGGCTAATCACTGCGTTCTCGTGTTGATAACTACTATTCTAAACATTAGACACTTATAAATTGTTACCAAGCATAGCCTGAAGCGACTGACATATTACTCCTCGTTGAACGACTAGTGAATTATTGATAAACGATCAACTTATTACCCAATGAAAATGTTTATGAACTCTTATTACCCAGTCGTTCGAATTATTCGCTGTTTACAGTTTGTCCATGTGTACACATACTGGTCATAGTGACAACATCCTTGTGGTATATCGGATGTCATATTATATACAATCAGTGGTTGTTTGGGCGCTGCGCGGGCGCAACAACAGCGGTGGTCGTCGGAGCGCGGTCTCACGCAGGCGCAGTGCACGCAGATACCGGGCCGCATTCACACGTGCGACAACTACCTTGCCGCCGTCGGTCGTCGACATACACGTTGCTGTAACATAGTGCTACAAGTGTCCCTCGTGAGCCGGCAAGATGCGCCCAGTGAGTACCGGTGTTCATTTCTTTTACGATAACATAGTGTTGTTTGTTAGAATTGTGCGTGAGCTTGGATGCGTGATATTTAATGCATGAAGGATTTCGCCGTTCTTTGGTGTTTTAATAGATCCATCAATGATCTTATTTTTAACCTTTTTTTGGAGTGACAGATCGTGTTAGTGGTTGTTTTAGGGAGCGAATACTTGGTTTCAAGAGAAATTACATTTTGAATGAAAATAGGTTGAATAATATAATTTTAAACTTCAGTTCAATAATCGTAAATAAAGAAAAATGCTTGACATTTTTCATGAAGAAATTATGTTCTTTTCACAATTTTTATCATACGCATCCTACCTCCTTACTAAAACAATCCGCGAATTGAAAGTCTCCATCAATTTCATTTATCATAAATTACGTAACCACTTGCAAGATTCTTATATTGTTTTCACTAAAAATGTGAAAATCGCTTTGATGATCTTTATAATGTGAACATTTACAACCTTTCACTATATTGTATTGCACGATTTCCTATTATTCTCCATGTCAAGTAAAAGCTACATTGCGATTAACTAACGACTGACTTCGTATAAAAATGAAGCTGTAGTTACGTCTATGCTCTTTATCTCTGTAGATGGTCATCCGTCATGTAAATGACTGCGTCCCTGCGCAAGCTCTCTTCAATGTATTTAAAGTGGACTGTAATGCGGAAATTTGCATGCGGCACTCACACCGTCTGAATATTTATGATACTTAATGTGAAGTAACAGATTTTAAGTAAACTCTGACTTATTGTTTACGGTCATTATCCCTAAGGTGCAAGTTTCAAACCACTAAGTAACTTGGAATACTAGATATTCAAGCAATGTGTTAGGTGCCTAAATATCTATTAGGTGCTTACTTAAAATTACTAACTAAGTAATTTTGACAATTTTATTTATTACCATGACCTTTTGAAAATAATAAAAATACTATGCGATAAATGGCTAATTCCAAACAGTCTTAATTGCCCCTTTCTCTAAATTCACTATTATCGATGACCTATAGGTTATGGCACATGGCATTTAGATATAATTTATTGATACTAATAACAAGTACAGGGTCTGACTTTCCGCAGGACTTGTAGTAAATATAAGGTATATCTATTCATACACGAAATATTTTCAAGGAATCACCTAACGGTTATAACGAAGCAATTTCAAGGCAAATAAAAAAAATTACTTGACCCACAAAATAAATACTGGCTCTTTATTTTTCAACATCCAAATTACGCATCGTTTTGGTTTTATGCAAAATGTCTCAAGGAATTATAATAATTTCGTAAAAATATAGATACAATTTTTTTTTCGTCGCTATGGCTTCGTTATAGCGACGCGAGCGGCGCGAGCGTTGTGTTCGTTATTTTCTCTGAAAATATTTCGTGTTTGAATAGGTAGACCTTTTATGTATACATTTATAACTCCTTATTTACGATATATTTTGAATTTATCCAAATGTTGCCACCACCGGTGGTATTTATAAGAAAATTAAAAGCTTTTTAAATCAACTTTACTCTCTCGCCTAATGACTACGCCTGAATAATAAACCGAATTAACTCAAATTACCTATCAATGAGGCGTTACCGTCTAGAATTTTCTATATTCCGCAGCGTGTGAATTTATTTAAATACAATATTTAAACAATAAATTCATCAATGCACTTTCCCCGGGTGACGCAATTGGTGCGTGATGATGCGGTGTGCTCGTTTACATGAATCGTCGGAAGAGACTGATGGCATTAAGGATTCATCATTCGTTGCCGAGCCACGCGTGTAAAGACTACAGCCGCTTATCGGTGAAATTTTGAATCATTTCACATCATTTCCAGTTTCTACGTCTAGACCGAGACTCGAGAGCGAACGACCGACCGCTGACTGGGGTCTGACTTGACGCGCGTAGCTTTTGTTTATGTTAAACTTTCCACTAAATGAACTGCTCGTAAACTGGCTTTTTCACGCTAAAGTTGGATTAATCTTATATATAAGTAGTCAGTCACTATGACTACTTATATATAATAGTCGTAGTCAGTCACTATGATGATATCTCCTTGTGTGGTTCGTATTTATTATTTACGAATAAATGGGATAGCAGTACCTACCTATGTTAGTTAGTTCTAAGCTGAACTAGTCGAAATCTACTTTCAGATACTAATAAACCCTCTTCTTTCTTACCTATAATAATATTGCAAACAGTAAAAATAAGTCACAATTAACTCACGATCGCGAATATATTTAATTAGGTTGGCAAAGATAAGGTTTATGTGTAACAGGTGGTGTCATCTGTCATCTCATAAAACACAAAACATAAATTAACATTTTATGAATTTTTCACAATATCATTCGAATCAAAACCATTGCGTAATTTAAATATTCACCACTAGTTTGATATTAATTCAATCCAGATTACGAAAAGCACGATACACACATGGATATTAATTTACCCATGATGAAAATACAGAGACTACGGTTAGTTTTTAAAGTTTGAACATCAATATAAGGCTCACACTGCTATAAATATTTCAGCATAATGATGCTGAAATATTTATAGCAGTGTGAGTGCTAGTGTAGTGTGAGTGTGTGTGTGAGTGTACTCTAGAGTGCATCTTATTTATTTATTTATTTTATAAAAGGTAGCTTCACAGCTGACAGTACATTAACATAAAAATAAAATCGAACATTACGCCAATTACGAAGTACACAGAAAAAACATTTGATCAGCCGAGAGTGACTCGAATTAATTGGCATTTTAATTTGTGGCGTGTGCCTGTCTTTTCCTTAACTATGTTGGGGTCGGTTTCCAGTCTCATCGGATGCAACTTTACCCTTTTTATCATCAAATGACTTCTCCCGCTCGCGCTCTGGGCGGAGCAGGAGGGAGTGTCAGACTTTTACTGACTAAAACCCATCCATGTTCCTTCATCGCCCTTTGTGTTCCGGGGCCACGGTATCTCTTTCGAATAGTCCCGCAGCCCCGGCAGGATGCAACTTTACCCTACGGTACCCCTTCGTAAGACTGGTTGTCAGACTCGGCCCACTGACTAACTGTAACAAATACTTAAAATCTACAAATGACAGCCGTGACAACGTGGTTTCCGAGGCACGGAGGAAACTAATGGGTCCCTCACCACATTCACATACCAACTTAGGCAAGCACGGCTTAACCTTAAGATTGATTCGAGCGGCTGATTTACCCTGATGAGCTCCTTTGATAGAGATGCTTGTTAGTGAGAGTTTTAATACAGTGGAAATATTAGAAACAACCGATAAATCACCAAGTAGATATGCAACCGTACCTACCTATTCGCTTGATACTATTTTCCTATAGTCCAAAGACAAATAACGTAAATTTTAACCTAAGTCTATGTTATTTTATTGTTTGCGAAGCCGAAAGTTGCAAAGTTACTTGATTTCTATCGTGTCAGTCTACAACTTTATGGAATTCATATTTCGAGGCAACTGCGATCTATCTGATAAGCTGAATCATCACAATGCCTCTTTGCTGTTAACTTTATTTTTGACCGTGGGACAGTGAAAGCTATTAGATAAACTACTCTTACTAATATTTCACATAATCTTTCTTGATACTTACTTTGTTCGTAATTTCTAAGTGTGATTTTACACAATTCTTTTAATTAGTCATTGTAATGTTATGGGTCATTGTTGAATAATTTCTCGCCGCTGAGATTGCCATATGCACTGAAATCTATGGTTAATTACAAAATCTGTTGCCATAATCTAATATTTTCCACCAATTTATTACAGTTTTCTTGTGGAATTTGCACTAATGAGTTACGATTTAAGTAATCAATATTTCTAAATATTAAATTAAGTATGCAAAAGCTATAATTTAGTCATCTAAACGAAAATGTTACAAGTGTGAGGCGATCCATCTGGCAAACCTACGATGATGATATTATAATATGAAGATCCAAAAGTGCCTATTATACGACGTCCTAAACAAGTTAGAACATACAACTTGTAAAGACTTTCCTGAGCCTTTATTACAAATCAAATAGCTAGCTACTTGATTTGTAATAGGCTGCTATGATTGACATGAACTTCTTTCCAAATATACGCTTAGGGTCGCGAATGTCGTGATACTGCATGGCTTTCATTGATTGATTACAGATAAATTAACGTCAAAATAACCACAATATACGTCAAACTCTTTTGATTTTTGATAAATGATGTGTACCCTACACTAGATCTACATCTTCGTATTGTTTCCCTTGATTACGGGGCATGACCTTTACTGGCAAGCCGATTTCGTTATGTGTCTGCTCTAGGCGATCGCTTACTCTAAAAATCAGTTTGAATACTCTAGTCACTGTCAATTTAGAATTATATAACGATATACATTCGCCATTGTGATTTTAGAGCAACATGCACAAGGGCGGAGTTAGTGCTTATTCAAAATGTAATGCTCATTATGTGGGTGGTTTAGATAAGCACCTTACATCTATTTATAGAACGCCTACTAATTGTACTTGTTGCAACGATTTGTCTTACATTTAAATGATACATGACATCACTGCTAGATAGCCATGAGGAAGAGAAAGATTGTGTGATCTCTTTGGCTTAGATAATACTTAGACGGCTATAAATTCCATGACATCACACCACTTGTGATTTCAAACACGCAGACTCGTCAGCGTGGCCAACTAGCTTTAGCAACACTCGTTTTGTTTTGGTTTTCGCTAAATGCTATGACGCTAAAAATGAAAAAAACGTGAAGTTACTATTTGAAGATTTAGTGTTAAAAAAAAATTCTAGAATTCCTGAAAATAAAGTTGCCAAGCTATTGTTAATAACTTTATTAGTTTGATGTTGAAAACATATGCAAACAAAATATTTTAGGATAAATCAATAGATAAAAGTATTTGTTGCATCAAATATTGACATATATGTACCTAGATGTGTTCATTGGCGAAAACATATTAGCATTTTTGGATGACACACAATAGCATGAAATTATTATTTCTGAAAAATGCAAGGTCACACAATGGGGCAAGGACTTTAGAGAGTTATAACAAAAACAAAGCAAAATATTTAATTGCGAATACAAATGCTAGCATTTTTGGATGACAGAATAGCAAGAAATTAACATTTTTGATAATTGGAAGGTCACACAATAGGGCAAGGACTATAAATAGTTGTAACAAAAACAAAGCAAAACATTTCATTGCGAATAATAAAGTCGGCAAAAACTTAATTGAAATGTCACGAATTAAGTATTGCACAGTATTTAAATTGTTTAATTTTAACAAAGGACCTAATGATGTAGTTTGCAAAACAAACGTTTTGTTGACAAATGAAAATATTGTTGATGATGATGATGGTGAGAATACCATTTTTACGCAAAGATTAAGCGGAAATGATTGCTGAATGCAAAAACTTTCAAAGTATTATTCAATGTGCCGCGAAGTTTCGACCAAATAGACAATACTGCCGAGATTCAAATGACAGTGCGACATTGAGTAATTAAACAAATTGATTGCCGAGTAGAAAGTTTAGTATGAGATTATGTGACTAATCCTTTGATTTACATAAAATACGAAGACTTTAAAGCTCTACCCAAAAACATTTCGTAACTAAGCATTAATTAAATTATCGTACTCGTCTATGAACAACTTATTCTGCAGATCTAAGGGTTCTTACAAAATCACTGCGAGGATCGACCGGAGGACACGGTGGAGCACACTGTGGAGGTGTGCCCTGCTTGGGTGGAGCACCGCCGTGTCCTCGAGGTGGCGATCGGCGGCGGCGACCTCTCGCTTCCGGCCCAGGTTCGTGCCATGGTCCGGAGCGAGACGGAATGGGACGCCGTCACCTCCTTCTGCGAAGCAGTCATGCTAGCGAAGGAGGTGGCGGAACGTGATAGGGAAAGATCCACACGTCCCGGCCGCCGCGGGAGACGCCCCGGGCGTCGGGGGCCACGTGGTGGCTTCCGGCCACCGTAGGCGCGGGCCTGTGGACGGGGAGCTATGGGCTAGTTCGCCGTCCTTCCGTCTCATGACGACAGGCCGTGTCGACGGCGCGTTCGTGTTCCACGCGCGCCTCAAAGAGAGTCAGCAACAGTGAAGGGGTCCGCAAGGGCCGAAGCCTGCCGGGGCTGCGGGACTATTCGAGAGAGATACCGTACACAAAGGGCGAGGAAGGAACATGGATGGGTTTTAGTCAGTAAAAGTCTGACACTCCCTCCTGCTCCGCCCAGAGCGGGAGGAGTCATTTGATGATTTCCCATCCGAAAAAAAAAAAAAGGGTTCTTACAAATGAGCGGCACGTTGCCAACGGCAGATAAACTGCAGCCGTCGCCAACTGTCGACGACAGCCGTCGATGAGCCGGCGGCAGCCATCGACCCCGACTGCAAAGAACACGTCGACGGCTGCAGTCGACCGGTGGCGACGGCTGCAGTTTAAACAAGTTTTTTTTGCGTTAAGAACCCTAATAAGTAGTAACTTTTTGCCAACGAAAGTACCTACCTAACACTTGACAAATTGGCAATATATAAATAGCAAGCTGTTTCCAGCTTTATGAAGTATTTCTGATTTAAAAGAGACGAGTCGTGTGCTCGCTGGGATCGAAAAATTACGAACTTCCATAAATAGACTTTCAGACCTATAAGGGGATAATCTAAGTCCTTTCTTAGTGTCCATACTGCGTTTCTGAGACAATTGATTGCAAATTGTGGATATTTCGAAATCTATTTCTCAGATTTTAAAATTACCATTTGTAGTAAATTAAAAATATGGTACGAACAAAAATAGTTCACACGAATTATAAACGAAAATCCCACATTGTTCTCAATTCATCGTTGACTTTTATCGCTCTATCGGTATTAATTAGACCGCAACATAAAGACAATGAGTAACTGACACGTAGGTAGGTACAAACTAACAAAATATTGCACATGACGCCAGATACGGTATAGATAGAAGGTTGTAAACAATTCTAGGACGCAAAACAATGCTCATTCATAACTAGGTCTTAATCTTAATTAATGAGATGTCGCAAGCTATCCATGGATATATCTGTTAAAGTAACTTGGATCGTACTACTTGTTTTTTGAAATAACTCTATTAGATTTCCCACGGTGTTACAATATACCGAGTAACAGAAATATTTTACGCGAATTGTGCACATGTAAGGAATGTTGTTCATTGATGGATGAGACGATTACGCAGCAAGTTGTAAATGCGCCGAGTGACCGCGCCGCATTCGGTAAAGGAGCTTTCGTTTTACGGTACTGCCGGTAGTCATCTCCGTAGTGTATTATTACGAAAAATGAATTATGTAATTGAAAAAAATCGAACAGTGATGAAATCTTCTACAATACAGATTTAGCGATGCGATTTTTATCAAGAAAGTTCTCTGCTGGTTGGCAACGAATTACTTACCAAGTCAGTTTATCTTGGTTTATCTATACTAATATTATAAAGAGGGAAGATTTGTATTTTTTTGTGTGTATGTTTGTAATGAATAAACTCAAAAACTACTGCGCCGATTTTAAAATTCACCATTAGAAAGCCACGTCTTTACTGAGTAACATAGGCTATATTATTTTATCCTCGTACTCCCACGGGAACGGGAACTATGCGGGTGAAACCGCGTCCGCGTGACGTCCGCTAGTAAAATAGATAAGTAGGTGCGTGTTGGTAGGATTTAGCTATCCGTATGTTACAGGTTTAACATTTTAGCTACCCATTTCAAGATCACATACTAATAGGTATATAGTTAAAAAATCAATCATAATTTCTAAATATGGGGTGTAAACGGACCCTTCAGGATGTCGTCAACCAAGCATTAATTCCGTACATCAATCAAACTAAGTAGGCTGCGCAAAAGTTATTGCTGGGAAATGTTTAGAGGTTGCAATCGCATATTCGAATTTTCTTTCCAAATTTCTATTCGAATAGTAAATAAATATAAATTCGAATAAGTAGTACCAAAAAAACGAATTATGCCTTAAGTTTCCTCAGGTCTCACTTTCAAAGAATATGTAAATAATGATTATTATTATGCGCTGTGGTGATTTTCGATATTGAAATAGGTAGGTAAATCTGATTTGATTCTGAAATATTATTGATGAACCTGATTTATTTGTGTAATATTGCATACGAAAAGGATACTGCAATGTCTTTACGACACCTATAAATTTGTGATACTTTTCGTTTTTATTATTAACGAGTCTAAGACTTTTTAATTTGTTTGAGAATTTTATAATTGTTTTGATTAACATGTTCATGTATAATCGTGAGATTTATAAGAACATAAGTCTCCTACTATGTTTAAGAATTTGATAATATTTTTTTATTTTAGTAAACAAACACTGAGTTTATATTGTTTAAAGATAAATGATGATTCTATTCGTGTTGTTATGTTACATTATTTGCAATGTCTAAATAAGAATGCATCGCATTTATTTATTTAAAAAAAAAGACATTTTTTTGTTTATTTTTAATATCAGTAATTTGGTTTATAATAGAGGAACTTAGGACTTCTTCTAGATGTTGGCTTACTGAGAATGGGTTCATATGGAAACATTTTTTTTTCGATCTGGTTGAAATTTCAAATTCAAATTGAATTTTCAAAAGACTGTCGTCAGTTGACCACTGTTAGCGGGCCAATTCAAATGCGTTGGTGGGCCATTTTGTGACCCACGGGCCTGGGGTTGAGCAGCCTTGTCCGAAAGCAATAAAAGCTGATATTTCAAGTGCTTTTTATTTTTTGAAAATATTCTAACAGCACTGAAAAATATTCGAAAATCAAAACTATCGAATTTTTCAACCTCTAGGTATGTTCCAGAACAAAAAAAAAACGTAATTAGGGTTTTTGCACCCTTTAAATTAAGGCAAACTTAAATGACATTTGAAAATCAGTTTTACTGATCCTTTTGTAACCTCCAATAATCAATTACCTACATGTGTAAGTATCTATTTAAAATACATAATATATAAATACAGATATTATATATAGAAAACGCACACAAAAACGAAGAGAGCAAAGAAAGGCGGCATGAGCTCATTATGCCACCGGCTTCCCAGATATTTCAATATGAGACATGTTGTGAGGAATACATGTTAGTTCCGCATAGTTTTAGCTAACTGGTCCTGAACACATAATTTGTTTACCTACCTACTAAAGTTCTCTTATTATGCAGTGATCATCAAACAGCTTGCCTGTCAACTGCGTAGCATTAACGACATTCAGGAGAAAGACTACGACAAATATGATTAACAATATAACAAGTAGAAACAGCAGTTTTATTGTACCTACATAACGAAACTAAATACGCTTGTAATAATAGTTCTTACACAATTGTGCCACAGCAGACTTTTTGGATACTAAAAATAGCTTCCGGTTTCAGAAATTCGTACGGTTCGTTACACAGGTCTTCGCAAGAATAGTTTTTTAATTAACTGTAGCAATCTTGACCCGTTCTCAAAACAGGATCAATTAAAACAACAGAACTTTAAATGCCATAAATTACTTCGCAGTGAATCGAAAATAAAATTGTTATTTCTTGTTTACTTATTGTAGGTATTCTCTTTGAAATATTACACAACACTTTTCTTGCCAGATTCCTTGATTAAAAAACCCGTATATACGCGGTTCTCTCGCAACAACAAACCGTTTAAGTGGTATTTACTTAACGCATGTATTTAAAAAGCCCTTTCCACGACATTAGCAAAGAATCTCATTTCCCTCGAGACGGCAAAGCGCAACGTACGGACTCTAGACACAACACAAGAGAAGAGGTAGGTAATTTGCGCAAATTCTGCGCGTTGTGATGACGTAAACTTTCACTAGTGTCTAATGACGTTAGTTTGTCAAAGCGTGTATTTCATGAAGAAAGTTAATTGAAAACAAATGCAATATTTTTGGAGTGTCATTCGTAGCAATGTTAAATCGAATTCTTATCGTGTCTCGAAGCTTCAGGTTATCATACAAATATCCTTGACCATCGCTTCAAGTCCGATAGCTGGTATGGTTGTACCCTAGAGTCGTCATAGTAAGTACTTAATTAGAAGGTTAATTCTTTCGTCGTATAGAGTCGACCGCCCTGCGACATTGACTGCTACGATCCTACGATATTAAGCCCGTCTTTCTCGTTAGTTCGCAGGCCCTACTTTCTGGATTTATTTACAAGTTCAGAGTAGGTCAAACAACATTCAAATTCGATGATATAAAAGGTAATTTTCTATAAATTGGGAACACGTCGATCGTTACTCTTTTAATTTTAATATTGACATTTGAATGCTTATTTGTAATTAATTAAAATTGTTTTCCCATAAACCCCATATAGTGAACTACTGTGATTGAATTATTATGTAGGTAGTTATATAACATGCGCCGCTAATGGTCCAGCTGGTGCTGCTGTATCGCCTAGTTATTCAATAATTAAAAGCATCAACATTGAATAAATTAATTCGAACCTAGTTTACAGTTCACGAACTTCCCAACATAAGAATCTTAATTCGTGCATGCTCATAACATCACACATTGCGTGTAACTTATCTTAATATCCGCATAATGACAGGTTTGTGAACCACATTAGTCATTCAGTTATGCTTTAATGTATAGCAATTTTGAACATGTTATAGGATTAACTTCCTCGTATTGCATTGAGGATTTATGTCTGTTACAACAAACATGTTCAGATTATAACACAATACGGCATTATGGTAACAAGAATAGAATTTGCAAATTATACGTTACCTTCCATTTCAGTAAATTAGAAAGAGGTAAGTTTGAACAAAGTTTGGCTAAAACAAAGCTTTTTTTCATAACTTATATTTGTAGGTTACACCACACATACAAGTTATTAGTTAAAGTATATCAATCCATCACATCGGAAAATCGGCAACGATGATTGTCTGCTAAACAGTGCTCTAAGGATTTTTCCTTCTCCATAATATTAAATTATCAAACATGCATTGTTGTGTATGTGTAGAATCTAAGATATCTCGTAGATATAGCGTGGAGAATCAACATGAAGATGAGTTGAGTTCCCAGCATATTTTTCCCACAGATTATACAAACCACTGATTTCGTGTTCTTACATGGATGAATATCAACATTTGGAAATCACATGTCATCAGTACTTAACAAACAGTGCACTGAGTGCATGCATCGCTAGTCACGGACGGAGAGTGTTGCGGACTCACGATTTCAGCTCGAAGAAGCCTGCATTCATACTTTGTCAAGAAAACAAATGCCCGAACGTGAGCCATAATACAAACTAAGTACACTTTCTTTCAAGAATACAGCAATATTGCAGCGACAATGCAACTTTGTAACTAAACATAATGGTTATAAGCTTTGATTTTAGAAGGAAAATATTTATGTTTTTTTTAGTTTCCTTGAGAGAAACCAGGCTTTGGTCTTGTATAATCCATTTCGCAAGAAGTTTCGTGAACACGCATAACGCACGTTGCCCGAGGCAGATCTGTTAATTATTATTTATGTAAATACGGCGAAAGAGAAACCTATCGTAGTAAGCTACCGACTTGCATTGTCGTACATTGTTACACCGATAAAAACAGCAACAATTATGCGTAGGTTGTAGTCTCGAAGTTTGCATCATGTACATAAGGTGATGTACATCATATTGTACATGATCGCTTTTTTATGTGGCGTAATTTTCTTATTACAGCAGTCTTAATTTACCTACCAGTATAAATCCGCTGGACCTGACACTTCGAATGGAGACATCGTACATAGTAACGGAACGTGTCCTAAATACACAAAAGGTTTAAAACACCTCTTAACGAAGCCGAAAGGCACTAGTTACGGAGATATTAGGGGGTCAAAGTTCCAACTTTTTGGGTACTTTTTTTAAATACATGTTTTTAATGTAAGATTTTTACTGTAATCACCTCCACGACCCCCGCACTATTCAATCCATCCATCAGCACAATGTTTTGAGTGCGTTACATTGAGTTCTACCACAAAACATGATTTTTCACCCCAAAAAAAAAAGTCGTTTCCCAGCAATAATTTTTGCGTAAAGTTACTTAGTTTGATGTACAGAATGCTTGGTTGACGGCTTCGTGATGAGGTGGTTTATACCCTGTATGATGACTCCTTATACAGGGTATACCTGTATAAGGAGTCATCGACAACATAGGTAACCAATTACCTTCGGGTTCTAAAACACTTCACACTCTCACTCATGGCACTTACTGTTTTCCCCGTTATGGAGATATTCGGGGTTAAAAAACTTACTTTTTCAAAACTTTTTATTACTTGCAAGTTTTCAATGTCATAACTTTACATACCTCCTTGATCCTTGTCCTATTAAATCTATCACAGTGCACAGTGTTTTAAGTGTGTTACATTGAGTCCTACGGTAAAACGGGATTTTTCACCCAAAATTAGTATAAGTCCTTTTCCAGCAATATTTTTTGTGTAAAGTTAGGACTTAAATTGATGAACAGATTGCTTGGTTGACGGCTTCTTAAATGACGACCTTCCTGGGTTAAATGATTATTAGAATAAAGTAGGAAAACAGACTACTACAGCACGTGTGGTCCAGTAACGACATAGAAAATTGAATACTTTGTGGTCCACCACAAACACAGAGGTATTTAGTAATCAGTTTCGCACGGCACGTTATAAGCAATTAATAAGCTACAAAGATACATAATTATATTACGTACTGCCTACAATGTGCAATAGTGATAAATACCTAATCAAGCAGATTTATGACTACTAGGTCGAATTAATTAAAAACATTAAATACTTTGAGAGAATGTAGTTTCGATAAAAGAACACAAATTATACACGGTATTCCGGATTTCCCTGCTTCCGATGAGTCGAATGTAAGCACATTGTAGTACATAGTACAATGTTAACGATAGAAACGTTATTGCCAAACCGCGTACACTATGGTACATTTTGTTTTATGACATGTCATAAAACTTCGAAAGCATAGTTGAATGAGAAAATGTTTCCGCGTGCTTTTTGCAATAAATATACCAATAGGCTGTTTTCCAAAGTAATGTTTTCCAATAAACTGTTAAATAAGTAATTTTCAAACAGGATAAGTTAATATATCGTAATATGCAACATATGCGTGTAAAAATTTAACTAACACATAACGAGTCTCTGAATATATTTATAGACAGGTATATACAAAGCTTTCCCCTAATGAATAGCTGATAATTATTGAAAGATATTTTGCACAAACAATAAATTTAAAAATACCATCAGTTTAGCGACTTTCTCCACAAAATACCATCTTGAATAATGAATTAATACGATAACATTAACAATGCAAAAGCCAGGTAGCAATTTGTAAAATTAGTTTATAATTTTATATGGAATTGTTTCAGAACAATACATGTGTAGAGTTGCGCAATGATAAATCAAATCGTAAGCCGTTACAGCAATAAAGAATAATTGTTCTTGTTTCGGAAATAATAGCATCAGAGGCGGGTGTCACGCAGAGCTCGCGGCGGTCACTGCTCTTATGAAAATTATAACAGACATTGGAGCTTCGGCCATGTTATTTACTTGCACAATACTTGCCGACGCCTACAGAATAATTGGCTTAAACCACAGGTCGTTTCCGTGTAATCGATAACTGTAATATTCGAATATGATATGAATAACATTGTACATTATTGAACATTACTGATCTAGTAACGCAACGTCATCGCGTATAAGTATGGTATTCGTTTTGGAGCACAGTGTATATTTAAAAACAAGTGCGTGTCGGGCCACGCGCTGTGTAGGGTTCCGTAGTAGCCCGTTATATTTTAGATTTTGTTTTTCAATGCAAGTCTTCACCCGTTATTTAAAACAAGCAACCACTTCATCTTAGTCACTTAATAGGATTTATTCTAAGGATTTTGTATTTGGTACAAAATTATCCAACACCCTAGTTCATCGACTATTACTGCTAAACTAAGTAAGTTATCTTAACTGCTATAGTTTTCCTTTAAAGCTCATGAAATGCACTATCATCATGGATTTTTGCAGATTTTACAAGCCAGCAGTTTAGCTTTTAGAGGAGGGGCTGGGGACGCCCTACTGGAAGAAAAAAATTGCACTTTAAAGTTTAATATTTCGTAAATGGAGCATTAAATCGAAAAGTTGTATTAGCAACCCATAGTCCCAAAGTAATTTTAAAAGACCTATTCAACGATATCCCACACGATGGGATAGACGACAAAAAAAAAATCATCCCCGCTTCATATTATGTAGGGAGCTACCCTAAAAAAGAAATATTTTCCAAAATTTTATTTTACCACTTTGTCGGCGTTATTGATATACACACCTTTACAAAAATGCAGCTTTCTAATACTAACGGTCTCTTAGCAAAACCTCGGACAGACAGACGGACATGGCGAAACTATAAGGGTTCCTTGTCAGGACTACGGAACCATAAAAAAGATGCTGGTGGAATACATAACCTCCTCCTTTTTTAGAAGTCGGTTAAAAAGTAAGGTAGATGGTACAGACTTATGCATTGAGTACAAAATGTATTTCCTATCAACAGAATGGTACTGTTATTAATTAACATACCAAATAACACGTGATTTGTGTGTTATTTGACTATTAAATTTGATTAATTCAGTATATAAATATTGACAAGCTACAACTTTAAACGTGATAAAACCGCAGGTTTTAATCAAAGTGACAAATTCTTCCACCTTAATAAATTTATGACTATCGACTTTAAATTCCTTAATTAGAAACGAGAAGAGACCGACCCGAAATCATGTTGTAGATTTTCGAGTCGAGAAAAACAACATTGAAAGAATTTCAATGATTCGACTTAACCAATCTCAATAGATCACCCTCCCTTAGTTACCTAAGTGAGGTGTTACTTACTCGAATTCTAAATTGTCGAAAATCATATAATATTTATGACCGAACTGGTCTGATTTCGTAAGTAATTGGGTCAAGGTTTGATGGATTATTATATTTAATGTGTTACAATATACGGTAGCCAGAAAATCAACCTCAATAGTGTAACCTGTTACTATTTTAAATTACAGTCTTAATAAAGACATTACACGTCTTTCTGCACGTTTAAATAGACATTACAAAGCCGTGTAACTAATGATTAGTGTCAATTTATACATTGTAAGAGGAAATCCAGTCCGACCCATTCAACAGCTTAAGAGGTCGAGCATTCAAAGCTTCGATTAGATGAATACGTCGTCAATAGATAATAATCGATACGTGCACGGCGGATAACAAATCCTTTTGATGTAACAAAGTAATATTTGCCAACCATAGAAAGCGAACTTAATATTTGTTGACAATAGCGCCTTATATAATTACGTGCCATTGTGCTTTAACAGCTAGTGTTGTTGACTTGGTCATAGGCATATTATAATTACACCTATTTCTGGAAGTTAGAACCGGCTTCGGTGTGTCGGTTCCCACACTAACTTGAGTGCATCACGTAGGAGGAACACGACAAAAACAAACGACAATCTGGGACCGGTCACTCACACGTGATTCTGGTAACTGCGAGATTGAGTACATAATTATTTCTTTATGTTTTTTACGGAATGTCAGTGACCTCTGCGCATCAGCATCCCATCTTCTCAGTTTCCGTTTACTGGCTAAATCGTTTTCCATTATTTATATTGAAGAAGGCCTTTTAACTATGTATTACTAAGAGGGAAAGTGAAATATTAATGCTTTGTCTTCCTGACATCTGACAAAACTTATTAACATTTAAGACTATGAGATTTCCCGTTCTTCATTTATCTTTAAAAGGAGAGTGCTTTGAATGACAAAAGAGACACATAAATGTTTGTAAACAAGACGGAAGTGTACTGCGTAGCGTATACCCAGAACGCTATGTTTAGATATTCATCGGTAGCGTTTGCAAGCAAGGGCGGGTCAAGCACACGATTTCAAGTCGACTGGGAGGTTTCACCGATACTGCTCCTCGCACTTAGTTCTTAGTAATATGGGTAAACTTTGATTTGTAAACCATATTGCATAATGTCATGCTTTATGTTTTGTGGAAAAAAATACCAGTCAAGCAGTTTTCCTCTTCGATCTTGTAATAAGAAAGCAAGCAACCGCTTTAACCACTTTTCCAAGAACAGTTTATTGATTTCTTCAATACTGTAGATCAGACTGTAATTGAACAGAGCTAAAGTACTTTATCAGTCGTCATTATAGAGGTTTCATACATACGTGATTGCATCAAGAGAAATGTATTGACTACGTTGTTTTGACATAAGAAGTGTTCACGACTTCACGTCCGACCTTTGATACCGAATAACAGGCGCATCATTTAAACTTGCTCCGGGCTGTTTTTACCGACAATCAACAAACAGCATACATTATGTAATTATTCGCTTAAGTCTTTGTAGACGTTCGCAGAAAGCTTTAGTTAGCAAATTGCAAATGTTTCAAAACTTTCTAACTCCGAAAAGCTAGGAATTTCCACGATCTAGGTTCCCTTTTTTCCTTATAATTAGACGCCCTTAAAAAAAATATTTATGTAGGTATTATAGAAAAATAAATACACATAAAATCTTAATTATAAATGCAGGAGTTCACCTAAATTACATTTCGTAGTCGTTGCGGACATGACACGCGTGTGAATCCACTCCAATTCGAAATTGCTTCCGACAAAATTCGCATCCGGATTGTTTTAGAGTAATTAGGAAGATATTTGTCACAGTTGTACAAATAATGTTATGTAGGTAGGAAGTAGGTATTCTATTTAGCTAATTACTATGTAAGTAGGTAAATCACTCTCAAAACTAGTTAGGTATAGCTGAGTGCGAATAAATAAATCCATTTTACATGTTTTTGATTGATATCGTGAGGTGAAGATTATATAATATTCTACCACCATTTACCCAACATTCAGATGTTCGTAAATAGAGTATCAATCTATGAATTAATCGTGGAAAATCGGCCTTAGGTAAACACCGTACCACATGAAATGGAAAATAGGAAAAATACCTAAAACTGGCAATATTTTCCCAATTTGTAAGCTTATGGATAAATTAATGAACATTGTCACACACATAGCGTGTTGCACTGAAGTAACGGTTTCTATGGTTTCTACCAAGGTTCACACATTCCAATATTAAATTAACAGCTGGTGCCTATCGGCTATTCTCTTGACAATTATTCTCAGATCACTGACTCAATATTATTTTGCCGTTTGTTGCCAAATTATTTACCCACGAGTAGCGTGTTTCAGCAACAAGCAATTTCAAAAATGGTTAAGGCTATCTTATTTCCCATCAAACCACGAAAGTGGAAAATTCGTTGGCAGTGCCGATGCCGTTTTGCAAAAATTTAAATAATAAGGACCTATTAACAAAATTATGCAATTACGTTAGTCGTTTTTGTCATTTAAGAATTGTACTTATACAGATACACCTACACAGCCAAGATAAACCTCCAAAATATATGTTTACGTTCGCTAATTGTATTATTTAACCACTGGTTGACTGCGAGTATTGCAGCTTTTCCCACATATTTAGATAGAAGTAGGTAATATGTTAAGAATGCGCGAGAAGCGTGTGTCGTTGCGTCCCAAGCTTATGTCACCGTCGTCGCTTGCTCACGAGTAGGTGTGCCAAAGGTACGTTATTGAATTTGACATTCGCCGAGAGAAGTCTCTCCGGTGAATTATGTCCGGTGAAAGTGCAGATGATTCGGACGCCACATAACTTTTGCGAGTTGCCGCTGGCTTCCATCGATTTTTCGATAATTCCTCTCGTGCCTATGAATGTCTACTATAAATTAGCCATTATATGGCTACATTAGACCGAATTAGATCAAGGCAAAAAATTCTATTAAGCATACCTATATTTGGGTATATATGAGAGGAAGCCTTAGTTACTAGCTCGAGCTACAAACAAAGCAATGGCTAATATCTCGACCTTTGGCTGAGTGGTCTAACTTTCTATAGGTCATAGACATCAGGGCCTCTACCATTTCCATTGCATCATACAGGTATGCACTGATCTACTTATATGAGAGCAATGTGATCAGTGAGAACTTTTGAAACTAGTTAACGTTCCTTACTGTTCTTTTCGTTTTAATGTTAATATGTAGGTCTGTTTGTGTATTTAATTATTAGTCCCATAGACAAGAATTCATGACATATTCCGTGTTTAAATATAAAAGTAGATACTTATGTTAATAAACTTACTTGATACACTGAAACCATAGACACTTCTCATTATGTTTTGCAAGTTGCAGTCTTTCGTGACTCTCACCGAAAGTAATTGGCTGGAAAATGATAGAGATCTATGACCTACAGAAGTACATAGGAAGCTCACGAAAAATTCGTCTCAGAAAAAACATGTATTTCGTTGTTAGATTCACATATTACTTAATACTTATTATTACGTAACCGTATGCAAAAATCATAAGTTGATGAAATAATGGCTAGTCAATTTTGGCGAAATTATAACGTAACAACATTTTCTGTAGGCAGGTAATATCTGCATTGGTAGTAAAATCAAATTGCTTTAGGTTATAAGTAGGTAAAATCAAAATCAATTTGTTGTTGTTGATTTGCCTGTTTAGAAACATAAATTATTATGCGTAGCTTTTAATTACCATAAAGTAAAGAAAACCACTTTTAGATCCATAGACATCCCTCCCATGTACTTACGAGTACGTAAACTTCACACTTGCGGCACAATAGAAACATTACAATATGATTAATTATCGGATGATGATGAATGATGTGTGTATCGAAGTATCGACGCATGTTTGCATGTTTCAGGGGTCACGCATGTCGCATACACAACACCATTACTTTGTGTTTGACTAAAGTCAGCACCCATAACGTGATACCACCAACAAAACATTTACTTAATACATTTGCACAAAGGTTTGCAAAACTCTTTTAATCAACGTCATTAATTATTTAAACATTTGTTTAACATTAATAACTTGGGCACTTACTCCAATGTTTAGTCCGTACATAAATGATAAAAAATATCCAGTCGTAAAAAATATGCTAAACATAAGTAAAGTAGGTACCTACTTACCAAATCGGTTGTTTATTATAATTTTTTTGTTTGTTTATTATTGATTATTTAACATCATAAGTACTATTTTTATTTAGGTCTCAATCAATGAGACACATGCAGATTTGCGTTCGGCATCATCGATCTTTACGTCAGAAGATAGTATACACATTGTGTAATCGATCCATAAGAAAACAGCCATTGTTCTTCACAACACAAACAATGTAACCGAACACCATTGCACTGTGTAAAAACATACCTAATGATGTTGGAAATGTGGAAGTATGAATAGCTATCGTAATCACGTATTGAACGCACAGGATTGTGGAGACTTCCTAAACGCAGCTTCGTTTTAATTTCAGGCAAATAGTAACGTATATAAGTCAATCGAAGAATGAGGTTTTAATTTATTTATTACTAGCTGACCCGCGCAACTTCGTCTGCGTTATATAAGAGAGACAGAGAGATGGTTAGGGAGAGTGTGAGACACCCTTAAAAGATAGACATAATAATGCTATCGCGGATTTTTATAGATTTTTTTCCGTCATACACGATTGTTGCGTAACTTTAACCGTTTACGCAGCGCACGCAACGAAAGATCTCAAAAAGAATATTTATTTCCTTTTTTTGCAACATTCTTCATTGATGCTCTGCTCCTATTGATTGTAGCGTGATTTTATATAAACGTTGTAACGTTGTTGTTCGTTGTTGCCTTCCCCGATTAATGGGCTATCCAACAGTAATAGATACTTTCAACTCGAACCAGTAGTTCCTGAAATTAGCGTGTTCAACCAACCAAACAAACACAGCTTTATAATATTAGGTATAGTATAGAATCAAGTAGGTAACAATTTAATTTATCTGAAATATTCGCATTAATCGCTAAAATATTCAGTTTTTCTTAATAAGGGCTTCCCTCGCCAGCCTCCTCAGCCTTACGTTATCATCCTTAGACACTTGATGACAGTCATACTCCATCTACTTCGAAAGTTCTCATCAAGGTGCATCAAATGAGACCAAACACGATATAGATGCTGTAAACTCTTGATGACCTCTTGCAACTGCCTTCCGTCTCCATCGTCGACCTTCGATGAAAGTCATACTCTAGCTAAGTTTAAAGTTTTCATCAAGGTCCATGAAATGAGCCCAAACACGATTTAGCTGCTGCAAACTGTTGCGAACCTCTTGCAACTGACTTTTGTCTCCACCGTCAGACCTTCGATGACAGCCCAGGCAGGTTTTAAATTCCCACCAAGATGCATGGAATGAGGCCAATAACAATATAGCTGTAAATATAATCTACGTAAACTGCGTATGCACAGCACAGTTCTTGCACGTCAAGAACACGTGAATTTATCAGGCTTCCGTTCGCTATACTACTTTTTGGAGAAATCATCATCATACTCCTGCTCCTTATCCCAATTTATTTGGGGTCGGCGCAGCATGATAGTATTCTTCTTCCATACTAAGAAGTATTACTATTACTTTTTGGAAAAAAAATCACGAAAAAGTAAGAAATATAGAAATGCAAACCATTTAAATACAAAAAGAAATATAGGCAATCTAACAGCCTCAAAAAAAATAATTAACAAATCACAAAAAGTGAAAATAATGTTGCGGGGTTTGAATCTGCAACCCCGTAGTTTGCAGAGCGGTCATGAAACCGCTAGGCTATTTACTTCGTCGACATAAGTTACAAATAGCCGTTCTCATGTACTTACGTCATGACTGAAACGTCATACAATTGAAGTATACGGACATAATGTTAAATTGCCTACCCCCTTAAGGAAGTAGCGTGATAATATAGCCTAAATATTTAAGAAGCCTATGCAGTAGTTTTGACGTGATGCGCGCACAAACATTTCGTAGCAACTACTTTAACCGAAGAAAGTTGATTTTCTTGAGTTCCACTATTTTGTGCGTGAATACGCACAAAAATCGATCGCACGAAAAAACGAATCGCACTCAAAAATCAAATTTCAAGAAAACTGAGAAATTATATTTACCTGTATTAGATATGAAGTATGTGTAGCAACTTTAAAAGGTTACACTTCATTGGTTTTGATTGTATAGGTGTTTGAAGTTTATTAATTTTAAACACAAAACCCTCTTTTTTGCGTCTCTGGATGAGATTTCAAAAAAATGCTAAAACAGGTATTTCTTTATTTTTATTAATAAGTATTTACTCTGAGTTTCATGATTCTAGAACAATCAAATTTTTTTTTTTCATACAAACTTTACCCCCCCTTTTCACCCCCTTTTTTTTTAAAAAAAACAAAATTTCTATAGCCTATATGTTATTCTGAATTTATTTAAATAGATTTGTGAAAATTTCAACAATATCGGTTCAGTAGTTTTTACGTGATGCGCGGTCAAACAAACAAACAAACAAACAAACAAACAAACAAACAAAAATTTTTAAAATGGATTTAATATGATCTGTTACTTATTTTAAGTCACCCTGGCTGGTTTTTTTTTTTAAATCTTCAATGAACAGATTTTTTGGTCTCAACGATTTTATTATATGTATAGACAAACGAATATTATTTAATTTAGTTGTTAATTGACATGATAGGATCGGGAAAATGGCGTGATTTTATGTATATTTTAATAAGTCTGAATCGTTAATTTTCTTACCCAATAATTAAACACCTGAGAGCAGAACCCAACTTACGTGATTCCAGAACATGTTAAAAATTATTTATTACTAGGTTATGTGTCTTGAAAATGATTAACAATTTGTTTGTTTTTTACTTTTCAGATGTTGGCGTTACTGCTCCTTTCTCTGTTTACCCTGGGTTTGGCTGAAGAATCCACTACTGATAATTACAATGACAAGTTGAATACCATAGAGCCTAAGACGTCGGTACGTTTGGATCCTTATATAAGAAAGGCCTTACTAAAAGCTCTTAGTGACCTTGAAGACTCAACTACAGGATCGGAACTGGAAGGAACTACTGGTTTAGATTCAGAAGTATATACAACTGGCAGCGAAGCCGATCAAGAGGCCCAAACAGACAAAGATGAAATACAGATTCATTCATTCATCGTTAATGGCCAATCTGCCTTTTCTGATAATAGTACAAACACACCCACTATAGTAGATGACAATATATCTATTTTGAGCACTACTACAGGAAATGTTGAAAGTCAGGTAACAGCGACTTTACCAACGTCAGCACCTTTTGCCGAAATGTTTCAAACAAGGGAGAGCGACACAAATTTGTTGCAAACAAGAAGTATAGCCGGTTCTTCTAAATTGAGCACAGAAAGCTCCGTCATTACCAAAAAGCCCACAGTGAAACCTAAACCTACTACAACTACAACGACCACTACGACTACTACAACGACCACTACTCCGAAACCGACCCACAATGATGATGGAGAAAACATAGAAGAAGTTGATAAACGTGATGTACAAGTATATCAAGCTCCGTTAGTTGCGGCGTTTACAGTTCAGCAAGATCCACACGGCCAACCGAAAAAAGTGATTCCACTTTATCAGCAAACAAATAGTCAACTACATTTTATGAAACCGCTACCTGCTACAAATTTGGCACCGGTAGATTTACAATCGCAATCCGTAGGCCAAGTAATTCCTAGCGTAAGTTTAAATCAAATACCCCAACCGGAGTACATAAACCAACAGTTAATACTACAAAGACAACTTGAAGAAAAGCAAAGAATCCTTGAAGAGCAACTTCGTTTCTTACAACAACAACAGAGACAACAAGAGGAACTACTAAGGAAACAGCAATATCTTTTCCAACAAAAGGAGGCACAGCGGCAACTTTTTACAAATTCCCAGAAATATCAAGCGCAGGGCTCTGTAAATAATTTTCAAATCCAGAAAAATATTCCTCAGAACCAGTTTGTAAATCAAAATGCGCCAATAATTTCAAATAATGGGGTAACAATTCAACCCAGTGTACCTTTAGAAGCGAGCAGCACAGTAACAAATCAACAGTTGCCTAATCGTGAGGCTGTCGATTTTCTTATTCATTTACACAGTCAGCAGCCCGATCAGTTTCCATTGCAGGAAAACCATTTGCCTCAAGGAATAAGCAATTTTCTACATCCCAACACAGCTCAGAACTTTGTCCAAAGAATCAATTTTAATCAAGTACAAGTAAGACCAGATCCGTTTTTTCAACAAAAACAAAGCCATCGTGTTTTCCGACATGATAGTGGAGTCGGTAACTTTGGGTTCAACAATCACAATCAAAACCAAAATTTTAATGCGTTTAACACTGTTAACCCAATTCATTCAAATCGTTTCTTTCCGATAAATCCACAAAATCAGTACAATGCAGATGCAGAATTAAAACAATTGTTTGTCCAGAATGGTTTAAACGGAAGGAATCAAGAAGATTTAAATATTGTGTCGAAGGTTTTGTCTTTGAACCACGGTGTCTTGGTAAATAACAATAGATTAACCTATGACAGTCGGAGACATATAAGACCACTTATATAATTCATGTGAGGCTTAAACATAATAACGATTAGAGAAAGTACCTTTTGTTTGTAAATTCGGAATGCTTTGAGTTCAAAATTATTTTGTTACTTTTAAGCCAACGAGGTATTCTTAAGTATTACCGAATGGGGTCCGAAACGATAACATTTTAAAAACACAACCTTTAGAGCACTAGACAACCACATAATCACATACTTTTAACATAAAATAACCAAAGAAACGCTGAAAATAATATATTTTTGTATATAAAAAATTATACACAAAAAAAAATACAGAAAGAATCTCCTAAAATCAGAATCTCCATCTTCCTTATCTGTTTTTATAATAGTTTTAGAGAATTATTTATTTTACTTTAATATATTTTACGAACTGCCATAAGTAGTATATTTAAGAGAACAATGAAAGTAATATAATGATGCAGCCGATTCATCAATGTGTTTTAACTAGTAACCTACAATTTAAAATACCCAGAAATGAATATACTTACTTAATAAAACTCCAAGAAATTACCCTGATAAAAATTTCATTTTTTTCCGAAAATATTTCTTGGTTTCTAAAATGTGATGCTTCGCATTATTTCGCCAATTCGATTTTTCAAATTATCTTGCGACATACACCTGGTTTGCTCAAAATACAAAATACGGATCCAGCTGCTGACTGAAGATATATAATACTTAGCTTTAAATGGGTAGGTTATTGTCGCTGACCACGAGCTGTTCGACTCTTGTATTAGCAATCAAGGCAATGTCGTGCCTTTTGTCAATATTGCAATTATTTTTAAATTGCATTTTTGACGAGCGTGTTAGCAGTTTATGTAGACCCGTTTTATAACGTCGTAGTTAAGTTATCGTATTGAGATTGAGACATTCCGTTAAGAGCACCAATTTGAAGAGCATCCATACGGATACCAGAAGCTTATTCTGAGTTTTTTAAATAGTTAATTCCCCTCTCAAAGGCGCCTTCCTCACCGGATCGGCGCGGTTTCGTTTCGTCTTCGTTTCTGTACCGAATTTGTACAGATTCAGAATGGTTCGGTAGTACTCGGTACAGAGAGGTCTGTATGTGCTCGGTAAAGAATCTGTACCGAAACTACTCAGTGAGGAAGCTCTCATTTAATTACATGCACTCGGTAAAGGATCTATAGATTCGGTACAGAAACGAAACGAAACGAAAACGTCGATCTGGTGAGGAAGTCGCCTAAGTCTGTAACTGCCACACAACAGTACTGCCGTGCTTATCAAGACTGCAGGAACCAAGGCCAACATCATTTCGAGATAATGGCGCTTAAAGTTTCAAATAGTTTTTTGCTCTTTTTTGGCATTTCTATTATTTTATTTTATAACAATTTATGTTTGTTATATTGCTTAGATGTATCGTTTGATGTTCATTAGTTAATATTTAAAAAAAGTTATCAGAACATAATAAAATTTAAAAAAAACCTGTCTAGTGGTTCTTTCAAATTTCACATTGAAATTTACGTAGTATAACTGCAGTAAGTAGGATAATACTGCATTTTTGCTAAATAATAGTTGCTTACTGCTTTTTTGCTATAATATATGAAATAAATACTTACATAATTTAGCTATGTATTCCGCAACACTACAATATACTTTCCTGCATGAAATAAAGAACAAACTACCTAGCAGAACACTATCATTCTACTATTTTTTTTTTGGGTAGTTATATCACAGGTTGCAAATAATCAGGATCAGGTCAGGGGGGATCAAGGTCAGGTTAATTTTAAACTAAAAATAGCTGGTGGTATTTTGCAGCAAGATACCACAAGTTATTTTTAGTTTAAAATTCGTGCGAAACAATATAAAAAAATGTTACTGCACATAGCCACAACATAGCTAAGCTTTCACTAATAAATTATTCGATAAAGTTTACTTAACAAAAACGCAGTATTATAGCCTACTGCATAGATAAGAGCTTAGTACTGCGAGCTCCTACCAACTTTGTTCATACTTAACAAAAATACAACGACTAAGTTGCGGTAAAGGAAAACGTTTTTGTTGATTTGCAACTGGTTGCGAATCACAGTTGTGAAAACGGCCGGAGGGGAATAATCATACTGCATTTAAGCTATTTATCTGTATAGAAATATACGTGATGTGTGTGATTTTTAAAAGAGCAGAAAATTATCTGTATACTGTATTTAAATACTGCAAAAAAACCGCAGTAAAAATATTACGGCTCAAGCTAAGTGTTGACCATACTTACTGCATTCTTGCTTATTGTTTCTTCCTGTTCTGAATGAGATATGAGAATGAGGATCTAAGTTTCGTATAGGTAGAGTTCGTCACAAGGATTCCGAAACTGTAAATATAACTCAATCAAATTAGAGAAAACAAATCTTACTGCTCTCTTGATAAACATGGCAGAGTGGGAGTGTGCAATGCTCTCTAAAATGGTGCTATCAATGGAGTCTCTCGTAATAATTATAAGGCTAGCTTTATATTAGTATCAGGTACCTACTTAAATCTTATAATTAAAAAAAAACTAACCTAGACCTAAAATCAAAACTGTTAAACCTTTGGGCTACCGCACACTATAGACAAGACTGTCTTTAGACAGACAATTGGGTCCTACTAGTGCGAGCGAGACAGGCTATGAATTCTCGCTCGCACTAGTAGGGCAATGTCTGTATAAAGACAGTCTTGTCTATAGTATGTGGTAGTCCTTTCTGTACATGTAAGGTAAATCAATCGTGTCGATTTCTGATGTCCTAGCTGGCCTACCTATTCAAGTAAAAATTCAAGGAATTTCGTATCTCTGCCTAGGCACAATGATCATGATGTATTAAACACTAACGCAAGTTATAAGTATCTATGTAGGTAATAGGATGTAAAATTGGGCTTCCTTCCACTGCTTGGTTTACGTAGGTACATAGGTATACACCATCTTTATTTTTTCTGTAAGGTTTGGTGGAGGGGAAGCACAAGTTTATATTGGCCGATAATATGTATGTACCTAGGCATGATCTATCTGTAGAATATTTATGTTCTCTACTTTATCTAACGGATTGCTTTGTAAGCCTTGGGTTAGTTTTTATTCATAATATACCGATGTAAGTTTGTAATCATTTGTACCATTTTCTATGTCGGTACTAAATAATGTTATAGAGTCATACATTGTTGTAAGTAAGTACCTCTTATTATACGATGTGTAAATATATATCATTAATCACAAAAAAATGTTTTTTTTTTCACATGACCCCTTTCCGTGCTAATAGAAGACGCTCATCCCCCCATAATAGATAATAAATATCCTACAAACGTTTTTTTCTTAAGTGAAAAGCGCCAGGTTAGCCCGCGAAATTCAATTTTTCTTACGTTTTTTGCAATTTTCAGGAATAAATAAAAAACATTTTTGCAAAAAATAAAACCAACTTCAAAAAATAACAAACAAAAAAAAACAAAAAGAAAAACACAAAAAAAATGAAAAATAACACCAAATCAATCAAACAAACGTCAAGCTTCGAAGTCTAATTGATTTAGTGTTTTTGTCACCGACTTCTGAAGCTTGATACATTTAGCCACAGCTTTGGGTAGTTGGGATGCTAAAAAACCCAGTCAATAATGTTTGATTTGTCGATTGAGTGAGATAAAAGAAATGCTCACCTACTGAAGGTCTACTCATATCCTACGTACTATAATTCAAACCAAATGAATGGACGACAAGGCCGGGAGAAGACGGCCTAGCTAGAAGGATTTACACTAACCTGTTAATCCTGTTATCCAATAAGTTAAGTTTCCTGTTATTCATTACTATTATAATATGTTATTCAGATTACTTCTTTGAAAACAAACAACTCTACTTGATTTTTTAACACTAGTACACAGTCGGCTTGATTATTTTGTAATTTATTTAAGGGTTCTAATAAATATTACTAAAAATGATTTGTGATTCCCGCCAAAATGTAAACAGTATCTATTTGTTTTTAGTCTGTCAAAATAGTCGTGAATGTCTATGGTCAAATAGTTTATGGTTTATAAAGATAAGAACAGCAAGGAATGAGTACGAACAAAATGGTAAAAAAATAAATAAAAAACTCTATCTCATAAGCATAGAGTTTAAATTTGTACAATGGATTCAATAGAAAAGAAAAAATAAAAACGTTCCGACCGAGAAACCGACAAAGGTGGATGGTGTCTCTGTCTTACCTTGTCACCGATGTAAACAATATGGCCGATACATTTTCGCGTTGAAGTCATTTTTAAGTACTTTTTATTGTATTTAAGTGAAATAATCCGCTAAAAATAAAAATTGTGTTGTGTGAAGGGGTGTAATAGGGTATGCGGGATGTGGAATTTCGTTTTTCAGGGAAGTTTTTTAACTTTGGTTGTTTATCACGACAAGGGTTACCAATGTTTTAGATTGACAAACGGGAAATATCCAAATAAATTAAGTAAGTTCGAAGTTTCATCGTTGTCGTACATAGTAATCAAAAGTATATTTTATAAATTAGAAACATCGGACATCGCACATGGTGTCGGTAGTACCTAGTTTGCTTTTTAAATACAAATATTGAAAAGAAAAGAGTCCGCCGCACCGTGCCGTGCCATGCCAGTCCAAAGGATTTTTCCATGCTTCTCCAGTAAAAGAATCCATTTGGCGAGCTGCGAGTTAAAATGAATGGTTTCGGAATATAAAATAAATATTGGCGAATGTTACTAAAACATTATAGGTAAACAGTCATAGCATGAATATGTGATTTTCTATGTCTGAAAAAATATATAATATTAACGGAGTCCTCGAATCCCCGAATACAAAAGTCGTCTGGATAGACCGGTTGTAAAATTGATAATTTGCAACTGGACGGTACAGACATACATTTAAGTTAACATAAAAAGTTAATGACATCCACTCTTGAAGCAGTTTCGACTAGAATGCTATTGAGTTGCAGGTCATCCTCATTAAATAATAAAATAACAGCTACTCTGTAACTGTCTCAAGAGTTACTGTGATTATTGGACACCCTATTAGAAAGAGACAACATCCACTCTTAAAGCTTTCTCGCTCGGAACGTTTCTTGGGTTGCCCGTCCTCATTCCAGTTAGTTTAAAAGTTTCTTGAAGAACAGTTCTGAAACTGTCTGATTCAAAATAGTGTTGAAATTAGAAAAGTAAAAATAATGGTGATATCTGGACTCAACATATTTTTCCCATCAGTTCCCCTGAGCGCATGGTATTAATATGTACTGCAACGCAAAATAAGTCCAACGATACTACTCTTCTTCCATGCATGTAATTTTATTACAAGGGGGAATTGTGACGCTCAATCTGGCAGTAGTGCTTCAATTCAAGATTTTGTTTCGATAGGATCGCGTTATTTTGCAGATTAACCAGCAAAATAACGCGATCCTATTCCACGCCGCGCCGAACTGATTCCGTAGTGCTAGTTTGGCGCAAATATTTCATACATGATTTTGATTTGTACCAATCAGTCTGACCCTTTGACCCTAGAACACTGGCATGACATACTGGATTAATGTGTATCCGCCCTATTATCGCAGACTAATTGGCAACAATGGCAATATTTTTGAACGTGTCACTTGCTGTCATCATTGTGTCAAGTAAAACAAACGTAAACTCAACAGAAACGAAAATAATTTTAAGAAGTTTAGTCACACAACCAGAAATTATCCTGACTGAATTTAAAAAGTCTACGATTGTTTTATAATATAACCAGTTTTGCGATCTATAAAGCAAACAAAGTCTGTAAAGTAATGGTTATAATGGACACAGCGGGAGGAGTTGGCAGCTTAGAAGAACAAGCTCTCAAAAGAAAAGAAAGACTTAAAAACCTGAAGCGCAAGAATCCTACTAGTGAGAGTAGTCCGAATGATACGCCCAGTGAGTTTGTACCACTTCCCAAGTAAGTATTGTTCTAGTTGGGACAACATCTAGGTTATGTTGTTTGTGGTAAACACAAACACCCTTGTTGCGATTATTATCAATTTAGGTTCTTTAGAAATAATTAAGTACGTATCATCACCAGGGTGTCCACATTCTGGAAAGTCAGGGAAGCTCAAGGTGGTCAGGGAAAGTTAGTGAAATCAAGGTGCCATCTGAAAAGTCAGGGAAAAATTGAGAATGCACTGTTTGCCTCCCAAAGTTTCTAGTGATTGTAAAATGAAGGATATAATGAATTCAAGCTCTAGTCCATTTCTTCCCAACCTGCAGACTGGAAAACTTGCTTGCCTGTTCTGGCAAATTTGTTCTTTTTTACCAAAGTCGACAAACTCTCGACATATTCTTATTTCTTATGAAGCAAAGAAATAATTGTCGTCATACATACCGGGTGAAAGCGTTAGGGTAGCCCGCGAAATTCAAATTTTCTTACGTTTTTTGCAATTTGCAAGCCAGTGCTATGTTGTATGTTGATTAAAATATTCCTCGCGACTGTAAGACGGATGCAGTTACAAAATTATAATTATCAATTCAAAATCATGAATACAACCCTCGCAAGCGCATAAAGGTGCAGGAATGACTTTGACCTTGAAAAAGTAATTCTTGCACCTGTGATTATAATTCTGTAACTACATACATCTTACAGTCGCAAGGAATATTTTAATCAACATACAACCTAGCACTGGCCTGCAAATTGCAAAAAACATAACAAAATATGAATTTCGCAGGCTGGTTGGAGCATCCACCTTAATACTAATACATAAATCAATCAATCATCCACAGCCCGACTTCCCTCACTGCTGGGTTTAGGCCTCTCTTTGTTTGTGCCAAGCTTCACGCTCCTGTGCCAACCTCATCCAGGATATTCCCGCAATGGCAACAATATTGTCTGCCCATCTCGCCGCCGGACAACCAACACTTCTCTTTCCATTTCTTGGACGCCACTCAGTCACAGCTTTACTCCACCTGCCATCACCACGCCTTGCTAGGTGTCCTGACCAACTCCATTTGAGTTCCATAACTCGATTTCCAATATCGAAGACCTTCGTATGTCTTCGGATTTCGACGTTTGGAACTCGATCTATTAATTTTATGCTGAGCATGGGACACTCCATGGCTCTCTGTGTTACTCTGAGTCTGTACACAGCCTCAGAGAGAGTGTGAGAGCGTCCACATCTCAGCACCATACGTCATGGTGGGCACAATACATAATTATTAACATGACTTCGGAAAACCAAACATTTTCATCAGCCAGCCTAGCCTAGGGTAATTTAGGAAAAATCACGATGTGGACCTTTCTTTAAAATTAATATAGTTTGTATGGCTAACATACATTTAAATGATAAACTGATTGAGTTCAACTTGTGTATTAAAAATCAGAAATAAACACCCAAAACTGATATACGTGATCAACTTGTGAAAGTGTTCAATGTAACTGTACCTACTGACAAGTTGTAATTTTTTGTATTTAACACATTATTTTTGTAATTACAGACCCAAATTCAGAAGTTATAAGCCACAGGATGAATCACTTCAAGAGGCTAAACTAGAGGATGCAGAACCTGCCGCCGTAGAGGCTGAAGTTAAGGATTTACTTGAAGCAGGAAAAGAGAAGGTAAATTGAACAATTTTTCTCTGTCCTTCAAGGTATACAGGTGTTATGTTTGTAGAAGGTCAACCTTAGAGTTCATTATTGTATGGCAAACAAGTCAATGACCCGACATTATTCTTCTGCCCTTACCTCAATTCATTTGGGGTTGGCACAGCATGTTTTCTGCTTCCATACTTCTCTATTACTCGTCATATTATCAGAAGACTCCTTCCTCACCATATCATTTTTCACACAGGTATCGTTTCTTTGGTCTTCCTCTACTGATAAGGCCATTAACATTCATATTCAAAACTTTCCTCACAACTTTTTCTTATTCTTCTGCATTGCATGCCCATACTAAGATTTTCAGTCACCGGCACTACTTTCAAACTTCCACATTCCCAAATCAATGGCCCATATGATGTTAAGTTGTAACCATTACCTATCAGAAACGCAGATGTGTTCCTAACCTAGACACAAAGCCGGTTATCACTTGGGCTGGTCGTCTTCTACAAATACCATCAACTTTTACCACATAAATCAGAAAATATCAATGCTGCTTGGTGATAGATATAGGTATGGTATTGATATTTCCATGCACAAGCTCTACTCAAAGAGCAATTCTGCAAGTTTTGATAACTTACTGACCATAAGATTTTTTCTGGCTAAGGGATATGTTTAGGTAGGCTCAGAAATAGATGAAAAGACTGAAGAGAGGCTTTTGACCTGCTGTGGGACACAACAGGCTCTTAACAAGGGATATAAATAAATAAATATCGCTGGACATTAACACACAGCGCCATCTAGTGCCACACTAAGCAACGAGGCTCGTGTCGTGGACACCAGATAGTTGATATACTAAATAGATACTTTTTGTTTGTAAATACATACTTATTACACATATAAACATCCATGACTCGGAAACAAATGTCCATGCTCATCACACAAACATTTGCCCCAACCGGGATTTGAACCCGGGACCCTAAGAACGTAAGGCAGCCTCACTACCGCTGCGCTATTCGAGTCGTCATATGCTTTTAAACGATAATAAACAAATCACTAATGGAAATTCTTTCTCCTATTACAGATAGTTTTACAAGACCTGGACATTTCAAGCTTAGCACCAAGAAAACCAGACTGGGATCTTAAAAGAGATGTGGCCAAGAAGTTAGAGAAACTAGAAAGACGAACACAGAAGGCTATCGCAGAATTGATATGGGAGAGATTGAAACAAGGTAATGAGGATAATTTAGGAGCTATGGTTACCATGACTGATAACAGAGCTACTGAAGACGACTGAACAAGTTTTAATCCATTTTTGATGAAGTATGAACAATGTATTGTAAGTTATATGTAAGTAAAACCAATAGGAAACAATATTTCTTTTTCATTTGACCAAATATTCGTTTGGATGTTGAATTCACTTGATTCTAACCAATTTAGAGCAGAAAAAAAAAACTAGTAAAGTACTTACATTTGTTACTTATTTATTCAAACAAGAGTGATACATAGGCAGACTTAATGCCCCAAGGCACATAACATGGTGAGAAATAAATAAAAAAACACTTAGATGATTTTTAAGTGAAATTTATTGCACAGAACTTTAATTTCACACACTAGCAATTAGTTTAATATCACAGAATACAATAAATAGTGTACATTTGTATATTCTTTGTTAGAAACAAAATTAACTATCTCAGTCATCAAAATTATACACTAAAATTTCTCTAGTGGGTTTATTTTACTAAACTAGGGTTAAGATAAAGTATTTTAATGTGTTTGTGTTAGAATTAATTGACTTGGCAGCCAACAATCAAAGATTTTGCACACTTATCAACCCAATGTGTGCTTTAAAGCTTATTCAGTGTTAATGATGACTGACCAACTACATAATTTCACAGCATTCACAATTTCCTGATAAACACAGGGTGCTCAAAATGTTTACACAACTTCTGGGAAGCATACAAATGGCAACAAAGAGTAGGGTGGCTACCCACACTTCTAATACAAACTGCCAGTTCTAAAAACCAAATATGAATAAGAATGTACTTACACTTTACATGAATATAGTATACAGAATACTTAGTTCATTATTAGTTATTATAAATATAGTTTTTTTAAAGCACAGTTCATCTTCAAACATCTGATACTTACATGCAACAAATATTAAATTAGTAACATTGTTTAGTAACAACATCAAACTACTCTATGACATAAATATACAAATTCTAACAATAACAAAATAAAAACCATATGTAGCTAAGTAAACAAAGGTCTTAAGATTATCACAAGCTGAACAACATCATTAAAGTGAAGCTGATTGTATATAAGGCTGTAGGAACTATACTGTGAGCATTGTTGCGGCCCTTTTTTCTCCTGGACGGTTTCAAAGTGGTGGTTTCTTCATGCTCTTCAATCTCATTGTACACATAATAGTTGTTGTCAATATTGTAGAACACGACTCGGTCACCGATTGGCTGTATCGGCCTGAAGTTGTGAGTGATTTTCCCATGCGAAGATCTTATCTCTCTGAATGCCTCTATCTGTGAACATTAAAACGTGTGTAATTACCATGTGCCACGTGACGCTTACATGTCTGTATTGTACATAAAGTTATATAAAACGTCACCTAATTCACGTCTTGGTATTCCCATGGATGCTCACTATGCTCAGTGAATTGCTCATTAGCTAAGTGTGCAGTTGTAGAGACTTATTAGGTCCTTTCGCTTTCTAATGTAAATGGCTTAACAGTTGTCTATTTGCACCATACAATAACCCAAGGGGGTAATATCTGCAATTGCATTACCACTCTATAGAAAATAATGGTGGCCATAATGCACCTATTTCACAAAATGGTGATGTGGTAATTACTTTTACTAGGTATTACAATATATGTCTTTGTTTGTAACTATTGTGGAAAAATCCTAGTATGAATATCCTATGAATGTAGTTGAAACATCAGCATAATTGCTGAATATCAATATAATATCCACGCAAATCTATCTCTCCGTCTCCTGATGCCTCAAACCTGCATGGAGTCTTTATGATTTATCGTTGATCTGTGGAATAAGTCGGCATGTCCCAGAACCGAAAAATTCGAAGACATAGGATATCCACCAACCCAGATTGGGCCCACGTGGCGGACAACAACCTTTTACCTGTCACAAAAGGAAGACCTGTGTCCCAGCAGTGGGAACATTATGGGCTGACAGACAAAAATAAGAAGCAGTACTGTCTCACCTGTTCATGAGTTAGCCTGATCGGTTGCTCGAAGTCAAGCCAGATGACGACTTCGGAGCAGGGCGGCGTGGTCAACGACCCCTTGTACGTGAAGTATCTCTTCAAGTCGTAGGGCAAGATGTTCAGGAACGAGAAGGGATGGCTCATGATGACACTGGTGTGAGGTTCTGTGACGTTCACCAGCGCTGATGTTATGTCGTCGTAGGCTGGATGCTGGTGACGATCCAGCTGGAATTATATAATGTTGGGATAGCTCAGTTTATGTACGTCCACTGTCCCTCGGCTCTATCCATCCGCACACAAATATCCAACTCTTAATAATCTATTTCGTAGATCGTAGTAGGTGGCGTTCTCTAGTTACCGTAAAATAGAGTGTATAGAAACGCAGGGGTGAATCGAGACAAAACTTTGAGAAGAATTATAACGTTGAAATAGTAATTATTTTACGCTGCCAACGATCGCGATATCGCAAGTAAAATTAAGCTAATAAAATAGAGCACTTTTTGGAAAACGTTATATCAATTCAACGCTAAAATTCAAAGTTTTGTCTCGATTCACCCCCTTTTTTTTTTTTTTTTTGGATGGGAAATCATCAAATGACTTCTCCCGCTCTGGGCGGAGCAGGAGGGAGTGTCAGACTTTTACTGACTAAAACCCATCCATGTTCCTTCCTCGCCCTTTGTGTTCCGGGGCCACGGTATCTCTTTCGAATAGTCTCGATTCACCCCTGCGTTTCTATACACCCCATTTTACCGTTACTGCCTAACCGCATGGGATAAAATCGCGAGTTCATGTAACCATAACAACAGTTAATTTATTGGCTTTCTCAGTGGAAGTCCCAATGAGGAACCTCCATCCAAATGTGTAGGTGGTAAGTTCTCTGGTTCTTCAGATTTTTTGATTAGTCAGCGAGTGGTGTTTCGCAGTACCGAAATGAACTTGAATAACCGAAGGATTTCTTAAGCGTATCTTGTGGTTGTAAACGCTGTTTTCCCATCAAGGTGAGACGAATTTTCAATTGTGATGCTCGGTGACTGTAATCTACCGCCCAAGGTTCGTATTGTCTCATCAAGTTGCAAGTAACGTAAAAAAAACTGCGCTCATGCTTGTCTAAATCTCTAAGACAATACTATTATCCGGAAGCTAGGTGGGGTGTGCCATCGTACTTTAGTACAACTCTGCTGCTTTACCTACTCGACCATGAATACATGCTCAACAATGGCAGTGGCAGGCAGTGACAGTTAAGGCAGTTTTTTGATGTGTTCACTTAATGATTGTTGCTGTTGTTGATTGTTGCTGTTTGCTGCTGATTGGCTTGATTGCTGTTGGTTTGGTTGGTCCAACTGCCTTGACTGTATCGTTACTGTGGTTGCTAGCGCGACTGCTGAGCTGATGGTGCTGAGAACGATTCTTAGGTCGGGCAGTGTTATTGAATTTTTCCATCAGAAATGAGAAATTCCTGATGGAATAGCAGCAAAAAGTAGCAGCCACGGAGTCTGGATTTGTGCCCGGTGGCTGGCAATAGGATCGCACCCTTTACATGGGACTTTAAACGAAATGTGAGTGTTACTGTTAAGTAGGTACCTACACCTCTGCCAAACCCTTGGGGGATTACAGGAGAGATGTTGATAGATCAATAAAAAAAACTGGGGGCCTAAAATGGACTTTATGGCTATTACCATAAGGTCCATTTTAAGAATTTTAAATTTTTAACGTGATTCATTTTAAGATTCTGCTAAAGCGGCCATTTTAGACCCCCTGATGATCCAAATCAGCGATTTAGGGCTCGCAACAAAACCACCGTACCGTATAGCTATCATTCACATTCGAACATTGACCGTGACTTCGGATTCGGAAGTCACGGCTACGGGTGCTCGAAAGTGATTAGGTATGTTCTATTCTAAAACTACGATTGAACGCGCCGCGTTGAAAACTATTGCAGGTCTACAAAAAGAGCAAAAGAGAACTGGTGCTATATTTAGCACATTCCTAATAAGCTCGAAACAATTAATTAATGGCCGTACGCATCTTATTTTGATTTGCGAGAGCCGAAAGGCGGCAGATTGCCAAACGTGATGAATTTGACGTGAAATACATTAGGTAAGTACTTATCTAACCGTTATCATATCATCACTTTTGGCAACCAACGGACTTCTATCGATCAATGTCATTGATTTGCCAAGTGCATCAATGCTGCGATAAGTTGAGAACTAGATCTGCATTGTTTAAGGTGGGATTAGCACCTATAATGCACAGAGCTGAACGGAATTGATATTTGTTCAGAAAAGAACGTCAAAAGACTCTCGATACCTAGAAATTAAAGCTTCTCTACCTATGACCTACCCTCCATTTTGAGCTGAATATAAGTACGAATTAGGGAAAAGTAGGTAGTTTGCGTAAAACGAACCTCGTAAAAGAATGCGAGGACTGTAAGCCCGTCCGAATGTTTCACAGCCTCTGTTGCTGTCACGTACTGCTCTTTGAAGAACACCATGTGCAGTTCCATCGGGAAACTGAAAAGATGCAAGCACAAAACTCAAACAACACGATTAACACACATTTTTATAAACAACGGATGACTTACTTACCTTGAAACGATCCCCAAAAATTGAGTTCAACATCTTCAATATTACAAAATCACGATGCTTAAAATGTTTCACCTTTTGTTTGTGTAGGTATTGTAAAATAACATTTTCCCTCAATATTTTCAACAAATTACAATCAATCCTTGTTTGTAAAGGACTGGTTTTAGTCTGACCAGATAATCTGTTAATGTTATTTGTAAATGATGAGCTCACCTTCTATGGTTAATCTTATCTTCGGAGCCGAAGGTGTCATTGTCTCCCCAGTGGAAGTGCATTTGGCTGAATATGTAGTCACCGTCTAGAGGGCCTCCTCTCACTCGTGGATGTGGCTCGTTCTGCACCTCAATCAAAACTGTGGAAAAAAAAACACCTTATATTATTTAAGGAATCGCGTCTATTCTAAACATCTCGCAAGCATTGTTGAATCAGAGTTTGATACCCAGATCGGGGATTTACATTATATCTGTAACAGTATATAAATGGCGACAGGCTAGCCCCCTATTACCTACATAAGACGTGATATGAAATTTTAACACGTTAATTGCAGCACCTATATAGCCAACTAGAAATTTTCTCTTGCAGATATGCTGATTTAAGAACTAAGGTTTTACAGCAGATTTACATGTGTCTAGACTATGACAGTTCATCTTATGCGTTTTGTACTAAAAGAATACTAACACTTAGTACGTGCTCTTATGATGTGTATAAAGAATCGTTGTAACACATTTATCAGCACAGTTGTCTTACAAGTGCATTTTAAAGAGCAACTGTTCTTGAATATTATTTGCACTTAAAAAAGCATCCTAAAAGTACATTCTTTCTTAGTAGAGTTTGCATAAACTTTTGCATAAAACTACTTTAAAGCCAACAAGTTGTAAGTGTGAATTGTCTTCTCTGAGTCAAACTAAAGAGAAGACGAATAATAGTAGAGCTCTATCAGAATATTTTGTCTTTAAAATGAGAGCGTTATAAGTTAACTCTAAGTGAGAATTATCTTAAGAAGTGCGCCTAAATCGAATTACGGTTGTATGCTAAAAGAGTAAAAAAATATAGGTCTTGGGACACTTGTAAGTTAAAATCTTGCTAGTTGGTCTACGTTTTCAGAAAATACAGGCGTATCGTCTCCTAAACTTTGTAGCAGTATTTTGCTACTGCCTATGTAACTATAGTTACTATAAAAGAAGTTTCGTAAAGTTATTTTGAACCCTGACCGATTTAAACTTGAATCGTGATAGGCGTGAACTTCGCTTATCTTTTATCAATGATACTATTTATACGCTAAATTTAAAATCAATAAAACAGCTGCAAAAAATTACAATAGAAATCAATTGAGAGAAATCGTACTAAACCTGCAATAAGTTTGCAGAGCGCTCTATCGAAACCTTATTATTGTGAAATAAGTAAACGTCAATTAAACGTCGTGTTAAACGTCTTCTAATAGACGTTTGCAGAATCTTTTCTGTAGTAGTACCTAATCTTTTCTCTACTGATCTTTTTTTTTTTTTTAATCTTTGTACTCTTGATCTGACAGAATGTCACCTTTACCCAAGTTCCACAATCTAAATATAGGTAGTAGGTACAAGCATAATTCAACAAGGAACTAACCCAAAGCTCCACTAAATGAGAACTGGGTAAATTGCTGTCAGATATTTACATAACAATACATTTAATAACCAATTCATCAGTTATGCAACAAAAAGCATGACTATACAGCCCATCGGAAGTTAGTCATGCATCAAGTCATTTAAAAATAGGTTCAGCGGCATGCTACCATGTGTATATAAGAAAATACACGTCAACATCATCCAGCTCAAACGTTTTAAAACAAAAGAATTAAGTTCATGATCGAAGCTTCCTTCCCCGTCTAGTATTAAGTGTGGAAGAATTTGATCAAGCACTTCATCTGTTCAGTCCTCCAACTACATTGATCATCATTATCATTATAGCAGAAAGAACGACACTGCTGGACATAGGTCTCCCCCAACAGTGACCGGTCTCAACTATGTACATTGTGCTTATGTTATTACTGCAAACACCAGCTTACAGTTCACCTTATACGAAATCCTCGGGATTTCGTAGAAGGCAGCGTAAGTAGTAAACGTTTGCTTATTCACTGCTGGGAACCATGCCTATTCGGCAGCACAATGGAGTATTTCGTTGTGCGTAAGTATACAGGTATGTCTTAATGTTAACACCTTCATGTGTGAAACCTTACCCGTGTGTCCATTGTTGGTGACGTGTACATCATCTATAGAGTCGTCGAAGCCTACGAGTACAAGGTCAGGGAGTGTGACCTGCTTCACTCGGAGAACGTTGATGTTGATGGGGCTCTGGTGCTTGCCCGCACATTCCCGGTACCGCTCACCCCAGTATTCAGGACCTACAAAGAGAACAATTGTTTTAAACTGTGGGAACTATGTTTCAGATCTCTTTTGTTGCTTCTATCCGGCTCTTATTATTGCGTTCTTGCGTAGTCTAAGTTATGTGCCAGCAAAAACAGTTCCGTTCTTTTAACGATTTTTTACACGCAAATGTCTTATGTATAGCCTTCATTCCAGCAGTGCGATAACTTTCAAAACAATTAGATATTCGATTTAAAACCACACGCAATGCAATGACATTATATTTGAAACAGAACTAAAACTATAAACTGCGCGATATTTTTAGAACAGGACCTAATCTAATCTATAAACACAAGCATAATTAAATATACCTAACCTATAATTACCTAGCAATAATTAAATATAACCTTGTCAATTGCATTCTCGAATAATTCAGCAGTAGAGTTAATTCGAGCAAGCCATAAAAACAGTGGAAGTATGCAATTACATTGTTTTTGGTAAAACAATGTGTACCGGTTACATAATAGAATTATTGTGTTCATGCTGATTTTCTTCTAAGCGCAACCAACAAGTTGGGCCAAGGGCCCGTACACCCACGCCCTAGGTTATTGTGGCTCCATCACCAGATAAATGTTAACATTTATCTGCCATAAGCATTATTTCCAAAGACTACTACCTAACCACCACATAAAACCCGGATCTGCTCTGTTAGCATTTAATCATATTATGACTATTCATGACTAGTCATACAACTTCCTTAATAAATACTTACTATATATGTATAGACTAGCACCCAATCACCCGTAGGACTCTAAAGGCTTTCTATTGATCACTCCCAGGGTTGCTTAAAATGGGGTGAGACAGCTGAAATCGAGCTTTATTATACACAGCTCTATTTCGTTACCTAGGTATAGCAGGAAGTACTCTGAGCCACCGCTTGCCTGCTTAATGGTGGTATTATAGTGCCACTAAATGTCACAAAATGCAGTGAAATTTCCCGGTAGGTAGGCCTACCACAGCTGCTGTTTACATAACGTGAATCGGGCTAGGAAATTGATTTCTGGTAATTAATAGTAGCAGGTGGTGCAGTTGTCCTACACAGGTGTCCTACGATGCTTGTGTTTCCTACAATTTAAACGGAACTCAAATAAATCTTTCAAATGCTTCCTCTCTACCTTTCTAATGCAACGGATCACAGAAATGGCTTGATTTGTAGCGCTGCTTTGTAGCAGTAGGTAATCATTATAGGGACCTATCTCTTATAATAATTATCTTAATCGACATCAAACACGATTGTACTAAAAAAACCGGCCAAGTGCGTGTCGGGCCACGCGCAGTGTAGGGTTCCGTAGTAGCCCGTTATGTTTTAGATATTGTTTTTCAATGCGTGTCTTCACCCGTTATAAACAAGCAACACCACACGACATTACACACAGTGCCATCTAGTGCCACACTAAGCCAGCTACACCAGATAGTTGATATACTACATAGATACTACTAACTACTCACTTCTACTTACTTTTATTACTGCTAAACTAATAAAGTTATCTTAACCGCTATAGCCTTTAAAGTTCATGAAATGCACTATCATAAATTTTTCCAGATTTTTCAAGATAGCAGTTTAGCTTTTAGAGGGACGCCCTAATGGAACAAAAATTTGCACTTTAAAGTTTAACATTTCGTAAATGGAGCATTAAATCGAAAAGTAGCATTAGCAACCTCATTTTAAAAGACCTGTTCAACGATTCCCCACACGATGGGGTCGACGACGAAAAAAAAATTCATCCCCATTTCACAGGTAGGGGAGCTACCTTAAAAAAAAAAAATTCCAAAATTTTATTTTACCACTTTGTCGGCGTTATTGATATACACACCTCTACAAAATTACAGATTTCTAGTACTAACGGTCTCTTAGCAAAACCTTGGACAGACAGACAGACGGACATAGCAAAACTATAAGAGTTCTTTGTCAGGACTACGGAACCCTAAAAACCGATTTAGGACAGCGATACTTCATTCGCAATTTATTAGAGCAAATAGTAAACGTTTACATTCCACCCAAGTCGTTGTGTGGTCTAGGCGTCGATGTTCATATTTCTATTAAGGGGACTACAGGAGCTAAACGCTACTTTTATAATGCAAAAAACATACTTAATTGATTCACTGCAATAAACAAAACCAGAAAAATATATGATATTCTTCAGGATATATGCTAGTATGATAGTGTTGATGTTTTGAAAACATAAAACAACTAATTTTACTCGAAAAAAAAAATCACGAACTTATCTCTAAAAAATTCTTTTAGCGAGTAAAAACCATACTAAAATACATGCGAACATTCTGATTTTTTGGCAAATAATTCTACAAGCAACATATTAGCATGATAGTGTTTTAATTTTTTAGTCCAATCAATAGATTTTATGTAAATCGCAAAAAACCACTAATTTCGCACTATTCGGCCCGCTGTGACTGACACTGACGTAACAACCACTTTGTAGTGCAAGCTGATTAGAACTTTATTCTAACAGTATTTCGAACGAAGTTTGAACAACCACAAATAGAGTTGCCTTAAGTAGGACTTTAATTGATTCTTACCGATACTTCCATCGTAGCCAAACTCCTCGGCATGCGTGAGTTCTGTAATAAAATAAAAGAATAATTTTAGATTGTTAAACAGCTGTTATAACTGAATTACAAATTAAAGTTAACACGTAATTTCCAACAAGGTTCCAAAAGAACCTTAAACTTCAATTTGTTTTTTTTTAGACGGTATATGGGTGTATGTTTATGTACAGACAGTTGTCTTTCCTTCATGAATATGAATGGAGATAAAATAAACTATTGTACACACAGTACCATAACAATACATGACAACAAATACGTAACGCATGTTGAAGCGATGAAAAACATAGCCTATACTATATAGGCGTGAAAAAAGAGGCGGAAATTAAACAAAGGTTTTAATAGTGTGGCAATTTTTAACAGAAGCTTAGAGCATCCACGAACAAGAGTCTAAGAAAGTATAGCCCATCCATCGGCCTTAATTTTTATCTATGTAATAAACTTGTACCAAGTACATACATAGAAATACTAGGTATTTAACTGTCGAAGCCAGTTCAAGCGTGTTTCGCCTTTGTATACCTAACAACGGAACATTGTCATTATACTTATTATCAAATGGTCCATGGGTTTCCTGAATACAACGCACACAGACAAGCGGTTGATATAGGTACACGAGGGCTCTTGCTTTGATTACGGTCGCGTCCATTATAGTATGACGGAAAACCACTTCCGAAGGCAATTAAGTGCAAAGGCATATGTAGGAAAGTCAAGAACATCAGCATTCATAGATTTAAAGTGTTTAACGATCTAGGACTTGGTTGGGAGATAGTAAAATTTTCACATTTACACTTCCGTAATAACCAACTTTTGTCTATAATCGTCTTCCTGCCCTTGTTCCTTGGGGTCGACACGACACGTTTTTTGTTTCTTCCATTCTCCTCTCTCAACCGTATTTTTTGCTCCTTTTTCTGTCAGGACAGGTATATGAAAGAAAAAGGAGCAAATATAAAAGCACCAGGGTGACTTGCATGTTTCCGCTTTATAAGAACCGGTACCAGCTCGTTAAATCTTTTAAAGGCATCGATTCCGCATTTTATTAGTTTAAGGATTATGGTTCGCGAATAGCGATGCTACCTACTATACCATCTTCAGTAAGGCTTTCAACGTTTACAATTACCTACGGTTCCATAAATGTCGTTAGTCGGAAGTTTGATACAACATTTTAGGAGCCTACTACTTCGATAGCATCAGTAATGAACAAGTTAGAATTTATCATAGCTTTAGTCCAAATATGGTCCTCAATAAAAACGGGATCAGTTCAGGAAGGAAAGGGTTTGTAGAACTATAGGTAACTGTAGATGACCAAGCTGCTAAAGTTAAAAGATATCGCCTTGAAGAGTAGGTACGATGTCTTCGTAGGTTCTTATTCACCTTGTGCCAGCGGCTCAAGGTTTCTATCAATCTTTTTTTATTCCACCAATTTTTCGTCGACCCAGAGCTGATGTGACTGGAGGCCGAGAATTATTGCACTAGGAAAATTTTAATATTAAATTTTTCTTTTACCGGCTTCTAAAAGATTAATCGCAGCCAGATAAGAGTCATGTGAATCCTGTCATTGCATTGCCGAGTTTGTATTTAAATAAATAAAATATTCACGGTTGTTAAACATTAAGGTACATTAAATTACAAATTGAATCTATGTTTATACACCAACTTTATACCGTAACAACTACTGACGCGTGTCAAACTCATTGATAAAAATAAATTACTCGAGACAATAATAGCTTTAGCGACCTTTTACAAGTGCCAATGCTCATGGGCATGCATGAGACAATAGTATAACACTGCGGCGTTGCAGTAGGCGGGAATCCTGTTGCACTGCACGGATTAGTAGAGGAACAAGGTCAATTGTGGGCATGTCTATGCGGAGCCACGCTTTCACAAACTAGGCTGTTACTTTTGAAAGTCCAAATATACATACAATGACAAATTGTTTATTATTTACGGCGTGTCCGATGTAAAGGATGAATGTCGTTCTCAATCGACATAGAAGCCGATTGTCTTACGGCGGTATGACACGATCGCAATGTGAAACGCTTCGTACGGTTTCGCATTGTTTTTATTCGTTAATTGGCATAGAAGTAGCGAAGGTCCCAGGAATCTGTTTGGGTGTACCATGCCAAAAGAAAATAAGTTTTTGTTCTATTGTGTTGTTACTGTTACGTGGCACTATTGTAGTAACTTGGTTATTAGCTTACCTTGTCGTTGGCGAGCGTTCAATGTTTGCCTTCATTATCAAGGAGGTCTTACCAATATCAACGTACTTTTAATTACAGGGTTGCTGACCTAACTATACGAGGTTTGACAAATATAGAACTTGTAATAACTGGTGTTGGAACATCGGTATTTATAAAGTTTTAAAGACACGTCACAGTTTTTGTGGTGAGGTGATAACAATGTTACTGATGCATTAGTAACGATAATTAAACTTTGAATAAGTTGTCTGTTTGTTTATCCCTAGAATAATGCTCTATTTGTTACTATAGTCGGTCTTCTTATATTGCTAATTAGTAACAGTTATTGATTGACGCAAGCGATCATTAACCTCTTGATAAGGTATCATATTATCTGGTTTTATTTCTCTGTCTCTATAGTTGATAACCACAGCTGTTGCTGTTGCTAAGGAGACAGTGAGAACAACTATCTGAGGGAACCAAAAAAAGGCAAGTTCTATTTGTTAAACTGCCTAAAAATCAGTTTTGGGTTTAGCCAAACTTGACATTAATAAAACTCCTGCTATTCGGTCTGAAGTAGTTACCTTGAGTACCTCAAATCTATTATGTAGGCCTTCAATGGAATCAGACGTAAAAGAAATCATAACTTTATTTACCAAACAGTTTGTAGTGGCATGTGTAATTTCGTTTGATATTTCAGCTGTAATTCCAGTAATCATACAAAATTGTCATGATTATGTACCAGTTATCGAATGACAGTTTTATTTGCATTATTTCATGGATAATTTTGTTGAACCGCAAATGTTATGAGAACCAGGCTTGGAACTCGTTGTTTTGACCACGTCAGTGCAGTAGTACCTACCTACATGAATCAATCAATCTTTCGAGCACGGCACGGCAAATACCGTCATGAACTCATGAATTAAATAGCGTAGTTATTATGTGCCCTGCTTTATGTTGAGCTATTGTCACGAGACGCGTATTAGCATTATTTACGAGTCCATTCCATTTTGATTTACGACCGTGTATGCCAGACAGGAAATTCGTAGGAGACATGCATCTCTTTCATCTTGAAATTATACGTTCATTGATTCAGCTAATTGGTTATAAATGCGAATAGAAATGAATACTTGGCGTGGGTCCGCGCTGGCGCCGCTCGTTGTGGCTCGGTATGATTGTTGGCGTTCCCTGTATCTGCGTTCTTGGGATCCCACAAATTCTAAAACCTGGCGGATTATCAGATGATCTAGACCGCTGGCAGTTCGCCTTCAGCTGTCTCGTCCACTTTGCCCTTCTCTGGCATCCTCAAAGACAGCCCACTGTCCATTGGCTCTCATATCTTCACAAGATTTACGAAAGTGCTTCTTTCGGCAATTACAAGGTCTCGCTCCGGGGGCAAGTGGGTCAAGGTATCTTTTATCATTGATCTTGATCAGTGATCTCCCTCAGTTTGTGAATGACAAACCACCTTCAACAGTGGGTACTCCTGAAGGCGGAATGATGTACCTAGAGTCAATGCAATGCTCTACATCATTTCAAATTGTAGGTTGTAGTGCTTTTACGGATCTACGAAGGTGCTTTTTCTAATGTGTGAACACGGCTGCATACACGTCCATCTCCATGACGTATCCCATAACATTTGCGCCACGTATAGGGGTGATTAATAGACACTTATAATGGTTAAATATGACATATCAGGAACTAAGTAGTTGTGACGTCAACCAATTTGCCACACGCCTCTAACCAGAAGGTCATCATTGTTTCAAACTATATTACTCAAACGAGCAATTTATAAAAGACATTATAAATTAAGTTATTTTTTTTTAAATATAATATTACTTAATGCATTTAATTAAATTCGTTGAGGTTCCTAGTTCTCTCCTTCATTGTCTATCAGTTCATCACACAAGTTCTAAGAAAGAATAATTTACCTATAATGTATGTTAAAGTACCGAAAATAAAAGTAAAAGTTGTTGTCGTGGTGCACGACTTGACAACATTTTAAGATACAATTATCTCCGCTCGTGAAGACGACAGTCCATAAAAGTTGCGTTTGAACAATCGTGACTCTCGAATAAAACAAGAATGTTTCTGGAAACGTCCCCCAATTATTTAGCATAACGATCAATATAAACGAGACAAAGTAATAGAATTCTATTACCATAGATCTAGTTCTAATAAAATTGTATCTAACACTTCCAGCAATTAATTCTTGTCATAAACCACGATATGATATGTAATTGTTTCCGTAGAAGGTAGGAACTATTAAGTAATCTATGGCGGAGGTCCGTTAGCCAAGTTCAGCCAGCAATGACCTCTACAAGTGCACCACTTACTGAACACCTGGTTTGCATACAGATGAAGACATATAATTCTTATGTTTTGGTGACGGGCGACGCACATTGTGTAGTGATGGCCCAGTGTTGTCAACAACATGTAAACATGTGTGTAACTGTGACAATATAAACTAGATTTCATAAACGTTCTTGCGTTTGTAAGTGATTCATAAGATGATAGCGCAATGTCTCATCATAATAATTACTTTCCTATAAATGATGTTATCTTTCCTCTATATATGGTCGTGTTATCTATCAGGATATCTTTAAGAGGTGCATGAACAAATATTGCGCATTCGTCATCGACGTAGTGTATTTTCTTTTCATTGATTGTACCACTAAATGCCACTTATGGTATAAGTACCTAAGGGTGATTATTGTTATTATCTACCTACCTAAGCAAAATTTATACCAAATAATGCAATGTTCAGCATTGTCTCGATTTTCATCATTTTTGGGGTTCCGTACCTTTTTTTTCTTTCTGATGGGTAATCATCAAATTACTCCTCCCGCTCTGGGCGGAGCAGGAGGGAGTGTCAGACTTTGACTGACTGATGAAAGCCCATCCATGTTCCTTCTTTGCCCTTTGTGTTCCGGAGCCACGGTATCTCTTTTGAACAGTCCCGCAGCCCCGGCAGGTGTCGGCCCTTATGGACCCCTTCCTTTTGCTGACTCTCTTTGAACACAGACGCGCCGTCGACACGGCCTGTCGTCATGAGACGGACGGACGGCGAGCTAGCCCATAGCTCTCCGTCTACAGGCCCGCGCCTACGGTGGCCGGGAGCCACCACGTGGCCCTCGACGCCCGGGGCGTCTCTCGCGGCGGCGGCGGTCGGGACGTGAGGTTCTCTCCCTCTAACGTTCCGCCACCTCCTTCTCTAGTATGACTGCTTCGCAGAAGGAGGTCACGGCGTCCCATTCCGTCTCGCTCCGGACCATGAATTGAACCAGGGCCGGACGCGAGAGGTCGCCGCCGCCGATCGCCGCTTCGAGGACACGGCGTTGCTCCGCCCAAGCGAGGCACACCTCCACAGTGTGCTCCACCGTGTCCTCCGGTCGATCCTCACAATGGTAACACCCGGGCGTACCCTCCCGCCCGATTCGGTGCAGGAACCTCCCGAAACAACCGTATCCGGTGAGGACCTGCGTCGGGCAGAAGGTGAGGACGCCGTGGCGCCTCTCAAGCCACTCTTCAAAGAGGGGACTTATCGCCGCTAGGGTTCCGTACCTCAAAAAGAAAAAACGAAACCTTTATAGGATCACTTTGTTGTCTTTGTTGTTAAAATTAAAACCGTAAACTCAACTCAAGTCTATGGTCCTTTGGAGACGGGGAAAAAATATCAAACTTCTAAGTTAACGGGAAAAAAAGTTACGGCCGTTTTTGCCGCAAATAACGTAGGTATACCTATATATCGACACTCTCAAGGGAATCAAAATTTATAGGGTAGGTACTTCCCCTACCTTCCCGTTGACCTAGAATCATGAAATTTAGCAAGAAGCAATGTCTTACAGCACAAGTGAAGGAAAAAATCTGAATACCGTAAATATAATTATGTAGTAACCAAATACCTACAAGTTTATACGGAAACCTCGGTGCGCGAGTCCAACTCACACTTAGCCGATTTTTTTTGTGATTAATGTAAAATCCCTGAAACACTAGATAATTTACATAAGTTGATTAGTGTACCTACGTCTCGCAATTTTAAAATTAAAATAAATACAATAGAAGTTATTTTAGTAACTCTATAGCATAAACAATCATGTATTTGTTATCCTTATTACACGTGTTTACATAATATTAACTGTTTGTTACTTCTTTCATAGTAATAGGTAATACATAAGTAATATAAGTATTATAAAACAATCACTAACGGCGATGTCCGTACCTATCGTTCTAAGAATAATAATTAAGTATTGAAATTACTTATTATTCTACAGCAGATCTCAAAAAAGTGTATTTACTTATAAAATAAATGGTACCTTGTTCTATCAATCAATTTTTCAATACTCATACTCTGAAAGTAGGTAGGTAGGTCTGAAGTTGCCTGAGGAGCAGGTTTAAAGTTATACTATTCAGAGCTTGTCAGCCTTAAGGAGAATCGTTTTTAACTAATAGCTGTCAATTTATTAAACAAAACCATTCGTTTTTCACATTTCTATTGAACCATGTTCCAACTTTCTCTAAAGCCACTCAATTAAAGTAAAATTGAAATAACCTAAAGATAAGTATTAATTAAAGAATATATTAATATGTATTTTAAATAACTATAAATATTAATTTAGTTTCAACTATTTCTTTAAAATAGCATAGATTTGGGCAAAAAAGTTACCATTTTTTCAATGAAAAATAATGGCTAAATGGCTGGCCGGCCACAGAAAAAAAAAATGGGCGGAAAAGCGGCAATCCGATCTTCTTTTGTTTTTTCGAGTTGTAGAGTTTTGTTTATACTGCCTGGCAGAGATTTGTATTATCACAATGAGTTCATCTGATTCAGATAGTTATGGATTTAACGCCTGATTTCATAAGAGAAGAGGATAAAGCAGTAGTGTAAAATAAAATTTACTCAATTTTTCTTAAGCTAATTCATGTTTTTATTTTTTCTTTCCTTTTATTCGTAATGAAAAGCACAGTGTTTGCCTCGGGTTAAAGACTTATTTAGTCCTCGAACTATTGGCGCCCTCGCTACGTTCGGGCACTAAAACCCTTCTCGGGACTAAATAAGTTACTTTCACCCCTAGGGTAACAATCTAACAATGTACTATTATTACCCCATGCTAAGAGTCGATCGTTCAATATTAATGACATCATAGCATTTTGAAGAAGTGCTAAGTAGCGTGGTAAAATGCAGGTGTTGGTGGTATTCGCGTAGGTACTGGGCGTTAACTAACAACCCTAATAACAGATGCACTGTAAGTGAAACCCTTTTTATTATAATAGATAATGATAGGAGGGAGGGTAGAGCAAGACTTTTTTAAAAATATTTCCTGTTTACTTACTAGTTTTTGCTCGCTGCATCGCTCGCGTTACGGACGGAAATTATCCCACGGGAACGTTTTAAATATATCCTATGACATTTGAGGATAACGCAGCTTTCCATCAGTGAAAGATTTTTTGGAATCAGATCAGTATTTCCGTAGATTCAGTATTTCATGCATACTTACTAACTTACAAACATTTCCCTATTTTCAGTTACAGCATATCTTAGTACCACCTCTACTATCTATCTACCTATTTTCCCTGGTATGATTGGATAATAGATAGTAATGCCCCATATAACTCAGAGGGTACGTCCTTCTCTGATACAACGTACGTGAATACAGATCATATTTTGATGTCAGCTTTCAATGCACGTTTGGCCTTCATGCCTCCAATGTAGCTCTACCGAAATGACTCCTGTAAATCAAACGCCATTGTTTGTTTCAATAAAACAAACGTAAATATAAAAGCCGTGATTGCTCTTGGTTGTAGTCCAACTGACATAAATTCTTTTTATGGTCGGATCCAAGCGCACGACGGCGACGCCAATTTTAGGTTTAATTATAACAATCAAACTGCATTAGCTACACATGTCGTTTGCTCATGCGCATGCATCTGAATCAATTAATAATTCTTTTGCACTAAAATATGTTGAAACTGACGGCAATGAACGTTAGAGGAATTCTTGGCAAACACGATTTCAAGTTCTTTCGCCACACTGCAGTTTTCGCCTACTAAGGTACCAACCCAAATATGGAGAACGATTTGTCAATTATAGCTTAATAATATAATCAATGAATACATCAACTGACATTCTAAAAACTGTATACAACCTCAGTTTACTATAATAGTTATGAATTCACGTAATAGATATTATTTCGTAATTACAATACATTTACATATAATTATGTCAAATTTATAACAATTTTGTTTCGTATAATTTGGGCGGTTGTCACGTAAGAAAAACACCATACTTATTTATTTATGTATTGTCATTTGTTTTGATTGTAAAATTCCCACAGTCAGTAGCGGAAACTTTCAGAAACCATATTGTTACTTTGAAATATAACATCCAAAGAAGCCTATGCACTTACATAGGCTTCTAAGTAGGAACTTCCTGTATTGTAAGAACTATCTAGACACTACTAGCACAACAACAAAAATTCTCAGGATGCATCATAGTTCATAGAACACAATGGTACAGTGATTATCTCGGACCCTATCTATATGTACATATCTGAAGAGGTATCATGCATTAGCATATGCCAACTGACCAACGTCAATTCAAGTAGTATAACAAGGCTATTGGCTGGGTTTACAACGATTTGAAACCCGTTTTACAGCGTATTGCCGATTTACAGTTATTGTACGTTGAATAACGACACGATCGTTATTTGTATTGCAACCTAATTCATTGTTTTGACAGCTACAACAAGTTTCATCAGTTGAGCAAATGCAGTTGAATTAAATTAGGAAAGGTTCGGTCAGATTGCTGCCCGTATGTTGATACCGGCCACTGACGGATAGGTACTTCAGAAGGTTATCTGTCAGAGTATCTATGTGTACTGCTGTAGGCTGGACGTTATCCGTTTGACCGGACTGAACCTATTCACAGGGCATATTATTTCCGCGCTTTCAATAGCGCCCGTAAACACGCGTCGTCTCGGCGCATTTAAAATACGTTGTGTGAATATCCCTTAAATATTGTAAGAAAATCATTCTATGTCTTGTCGTATCTGCCTGAAGTAGGCTCGATTACGGGCTCTAGAACATTCAACAGACTTCCGCTTTCAGGCCTCAACTGAACTTGTTTAGGTTTTCAGCTATTTTCAGGTACTAAGTCGAGTCATATAAAGTACGGCGAGCACAGCGTCCTTGCATTTTGTGTGAATATAAATTCTGTTTCTCTTGAATATTTTCTTAGGGTGAGATTTAAAGACCGTACTAATGTACAGTACTTTACTAGGCGAATTTCAGCAATTAGACGTTTATTTCTATAGACTATATTGCCACTGACAGCTCTTGAACGCAGTTTAGACGGGTTGATTGCGTTCAGTTTCAGAGGTGAAATTAGTCCTTTCTTATAAGCAACGTAACCACATCTTCACAGTACGACAAATAATTGAGAAGTGCAACGAGTACAACCGACCCATAGTGTTGGCGTTCATCGACTACGAAAAAGCGTTTGACTCGGTTGAACACTGGGCAGTAATTCACTCGCTGAAACTATGTCAGGTAGACACCAGATAAGTAGAGTCGTTATAGAAAGTACACCGTGCGGCTACCTTACAAGTCAAATTTCACAAGCTTAAGAATCCAGTACGCGTTAAAAGAGGGGTGAGACAAGGAGATACAATATCACTTAAACTCTTCACAGCCTGCTTGGAAGATGTATTTAAGGTTCTCGACTGGTCTAATAGAGGCTTAAACATTAATGGTGAACGGCTAACCCATCTTGCGCATTGCCGACGATATTGTCGTTTTTTCCAGCAACGTGGTAGATCTGCAGGCTGGCAGAACTGTATGACGTGTCACTCAATGTCAGTCTAAAAATGAACGCCCCAAAAACAAAAACAATGTGCTGTGATGACGACATTGATCACATTCTAGTGAATGGCCAGCAAATAGGAAAAGTCAAGGACTACGTATACTTGGGACAGACTTTGAGTATAGCGATGAGCGGACAAGCAAGACCGCGAAATCAAGCGCCGTATCCAACTAGGGTGGGGTGTTTTCGGTAAGCTGTCCGACGTACTCAAGTCGAAGCTTTGGTTTAGGTTTATAGGCACCCCCCATAAACCTTAAGCGTCGCATGTTCGAGCAGTGTGTCCTCCCAGTCATGACGTACGGGGCTGAAACTTGGACGCTCACCAAACACATTATCCACCGCATGCAAGTCACTCAGAGAGCTATGGAACGAGCCATGATGGGCATCTCCCTCTATGACCGGGTGAAAAATACCGAAATACGGAGACGAACGAGACTCACAGGCATAGCGGAAGTGATAGCAAAAAGAAAGTGGAAGTAGGCGGGCCATATATACCGTAACTGGATGAAAGATGGGGGAAGAAAATGCTGGAATGGAGACCACTGACAGGGCAGAGGGATGTGGGAAGACAACCGACTAGGTGGACAGACGATCTCACTAAAGTGGCCGGGCCCGGAAGAAACTGGATAGCCATGACATAAAACCGCCAAAAGTGGAGAGATTTGGAAGAGACCTGCACTCAGCATTGGGTGGCCAAGGGTTGAAGAAGAGAAGCAACGTAAAGTCAAAGTGAGGTTGATGATTTCCTATCCAAAAAAAATAAAAGGTTTGTGAACATACCCTTGACGTGGCTCCACCTTGTTTTCAGTACGTAAAAGACAATTTTGTCATGTTTTGAGTCCGGTATACATATATATATATATCCGGTATATATATAACAGGCTCTTCTATTACCTACACCGGACCCAAAACACGTCAAAATTAATTTGTTTACCAACAAGTTAACAACCTTCTGGTAGGTACTTAAATATCTACCGTTCACATTATTAAGTCCACCACAAATATTTTGACAACATAATAAAGCACCATAAAAACATTATTGTTCACTTAAACATATTATTTGCGTACCGAACTGTGAAATCAATGTCATTCTGTTTATGTTATGTTATATTCATATAACATTAATTACGGTGCCCACTTGAAAAACTGTTTACGTTGTTTGAAAAATATCTGACTTAAGTAAGTAATAGTCCTTTGATGTTCTTATCATTCATCATCATTCTCCTAATATTCATCCCAATTTATTTGGAGTACCAGTGCACCATGTCTTCTTCTTCCATACTTCTCTATTAGTCGTCATCTCACCAGACACCTTTTTTCTTGCCATATCATCCTTCACCTTCCAATAATCTTCCTACTACTACTCTTATACCCATCCACAATCATTACTCAAATCAAACTTTCCTTTTTTTTTTTTTTTTCGGATGGGAAATCATCAAATGACTTCTCCCGCTCTGGGCGGAGCAGGAGGGAGTGTCAGACTTTTACTGACTAAAACCCATCCATGTTCCTTCCTCGCCCTTTGTGTTCCGGGGCCCCGGTATCTCTTTCGAATAGTCCCGCAGCCCCGGCAGGCTTCGGTCCTTGCGGACCCCTTCCTTATTGCTGACTCTCTTTGAGGCGCTCGTGGAACACGAACGCGCCGTCGACACGGCCTGTCGTCATGAGACGAACGGACGGCGAGCTAGCCCATAGCTCCCCGTCCACAGGCCCGAATCAAACTTTCCTTACGACTATGCTCTTAATTATACAAAAAATGTGTCTTATTCTTATGTACCTACTAAAAAGCATTGTTCTCTTTTGTCAGGAAAATTCGAGAGCGCCTACTACCAATTTTGGTGCAATTCGAAGACCATTTTAATGGTCATATAACTCCACGAACCCATAATGTATTTGTCTGTAAAACTGAATAATTAGCTATTGTTGTATTCCGCAATATGTTCATAATTATCTATGTAGATGATCCTCCTGATACCTATACAATCATCTTTTGTAATTTATTATACTTACCTAATTGTAAGTACCTACCTACATATAAATGAATATAATGAGGTGCCTACTTGCGTAGATCTTATATACGTACCTTTAGATAAGTCCATGTCGTATCTACTTATCCATTTTTAAACCCGGATCCTTCACCTTACTATGATTTATCTGTATGGCATCTAAGAATAATTCGGTTATTCATTTTTATGTCATACGGGTAATACCTATTTATTATTCACGATTTATTATTCATTATAACATAAACGGGTTAAAGAAAAAGAAATCAAGAATACATACTACACCTTTTCAATAAATATGAGGAGCAAACGAAAACTAAGGATGTTAAAATTACTGCAATACGCATATTATAATAAGTATGTGTTTTCGGAAAATTTCCGACCATTATCATCTTCAGTGAGAAAATCATTTCCTTACTCATTCACTCAAGAAGTCATGATGCATGTTCGACTTAATATTCTGTATAGAAACTGCTGTGATGCTCAGATCTGTAAGTGAACAGAGACCGATTAAGTAGCAATCACTCAACTTCAAATATATTGTAGGTATGTAATGTACGCGTATTAAACAGAATACTTTGTTGGTCGAGTGGTAGTAAGCGTGATTGCTGATCAAGAGGTCCTGGGTTTGTTTACCAGGTCAGGCAAAGTGTTTCAGGTTTTCGAATTTGTCAGTAGTACTTATATAGTTAGTTATTAACGCCCCTTTTTTTTTTGCACGTACGAGTATACACACTGTATACTCGTACGTGCGACCGACGTCAGCGTAGGAGGAATTTAGGCCTTTTTTTTTTTTTTGGGATGGGAAATCATCAAATGACTTCTCCCGCTCTGGGCGGAGCAGGAGGGAGTGTCAGACTTTTACTGACTAAAACCTATCCATGTTCCTTCCTCGCCCTTTGTGTTCCGGGGCCACGGTATCTCTTTCGAATAGTCCCGCAGCCCCGGATTATTAACTGCCTAACCCATTGGGGATTACAGGCGTGACGTTAGGTTAATGGAATAAACATAAGTAAAGATTGATGACGGCATGATTGATGATGAAGACATAACTTGTTTCATTCACGATAAACACTCGTATCATTCAAGACACGTGCTTAACGCCATGTGACATATTAAAATTAATGATTAAACGTATTGTGTTAGGATTGTAACCTGCCATAAGAATAATCCATTGTAATTTATTAGCTGTCATAAAATATTATAATACTTATTGTAATAATTAACCAAGTTGGCACGTCACATGTCGTAACGGATGCGGAGAACTCGATATTAATTAGTAATCAATCGTGATCTAGGCTATACTTGCCTGTTTATGTCTTACTATCCGTAATTCGTATAATTGGAACGTATGTATGTTGGTACTTATTAATTGCTCACACTCGTATACCATGTACATACTTAGATCAATTAAAAGCAAGTTCACACAGAAGAGATACAAATAAAAAAGCAAATAATTACTGTTTTTTTATAGCAACGTAGCATGCGATTTTCCAACAACTATGTTACTACTTATTAATCGATTTGTCATTTCAAGAACTGATACATAAGTTAAATGCCTGCATCGAATGTGTGTCTCGTTAACATCGTAAACTACTTAAAATATATAATAGGTTTGATATTAATTTTTTTATCGGTATTTCTTTCTACTTAATTGAATTGCCTCGTTCGTTGGTTTAGTGGTCGCCAGCGCGACTGCTGAGCCCGACCCGGGAATCGAACCCAGGAGCTCATGCTCCTGGGTTCGATTCCCGGGTCGGGCAAAGTGTTATTGGGTTTTTCCATCAGGAGTTTCTCAGTAGCAGCCACGGAGTCTGAATGTGTGCTCGATTGTTGGCAATAGGTTCGCCCTATTTTGCATGGAACTAAACTGGCAAAATGTGGGTATACCTGTACTATTAGGTACACCTCTACCTATCCTTTCGGGGATTACAGGCGTGGCGTTATGTTAATTTTATCACGCCTGTAATACCCGAAAGGGTCATAATTTCAAGTTATTTTTTTTCTTTTTATAGGGTTTCACATTTATACTTTTTTTTTGTGTCGAGGGTTTTTTTTTTTATCTCATGCTTTTTGTAGGTATTCCTTATTTTTTCATCGAATTTCTTTTATTTTCTTGCTTTTTAACATTCAGGTAATTTGGTGTTTAATCAGGTGCTTTATCCGTCAGAGCTAAACAAAAAATAACTCGTTAGGTCCTATTACGTACGTCATCACTCCACTTTCCTCCTCAATCTACTGGGGCATTGATAAGACAAAAAAATAATTTTCAAGTTTTTAGTTTTCATTTCGTTGGTAAATATTCCTCATCCCCTTTCAATACAGTGTCCATTATTCTACTAGTCAAGCCCTTTCATTTGATACCCTTAATGAGGGAGTTGTGAAGAAATATGTAATCCGCCATTTTGTTGCGGCGGCCATCTTTGACCGATTTTCATCAAACATAGCCAAGAACACTCCCGACTAATTCACCTTTCAAACAAAATCAAAATCGATTCATCCATTCGGGAGCTACGATGCCACAGACAGACACACACAGACATGTCAAACTTATAACACCCCGTCGTTTTTGCGTCGGGCCAAAATATTTTATTCTTAGCTTGTCCAAGTCTATCAAGTCAAAATTAATATCGACACAACGACGACGCGACAAAAAGAAACCAATATTAATAGATTTCTTTCCATCGAGACAAAAGTTAAAATGATCGATGCACTCACGGATTTGTTTTTTTAGCATTGTCCGGTAGCAAGCAATAACTCGACGTCATCATAAACCTCCGCTTCCATGTAACCACAATGTTCGGAAAAAACATGAATAGAACCTCAAAGAACAAGTCGAATGTTTTTGTTTTTTAATACTTGGCTACCATTGACCACAAGGACCATTGACACGTAGTCTTATTCTACCTTGTGAGCTTTGGGAAAAAGAACAAGCGAGCTTTTTGTGTCATTTTCTTGGTGCCTCCACAGATTTAATATTTAGGAAAAAATATGAATCGGTGGATGTTCTCAGCTCTTTCAACTCTCTTGAGTTTAGGTACCGTAAAATTTGATATACAGGGTGTAAACAACGTCATTACGAAGCTGTCAACCAAGCATTCTGTACATTAAACTAAGTATCTTTACGCAAAAATTATTGCTGGGAAACGACTTTTTTTTTTAGAACAATTGGATTTCGAGGTTTTTTTACACACTTTATAAGGATTAAGCCAATAAGTACCAGGTACTTATCTAAAGATAATAAATACAGGTTGGAAGGAACATACATGTAAACTTACTATCAGTAACAGTATTCAGTAGGTACTACATCATTCTGAACCCACCCATCAGTTACTGGGTTGTGAAGGTCAGATGGGCCGCCGCTCCATGTAAAATATTGGTACAGTCGTGGTCTTTTCCGCCTGATCAGTTTTTTTTTTTTTTCGCTTAAATTAGGCCTATTAGGAAAGCGTCAACTTTGGCGCGCAAAATAACAATAACTCTCGTTTGGCGTGCGACGTCATTGCGCTCGGCCGATCGGTATCTTTTCATTCATTATTTTTATACAAAGTCAATGGGGCGGGGCTATGGAACGTTTCTATGTTGTAAGAGCAAGCAAATTTAGCTTAGTGGTAATCAGGCGGGAGTGTCCTCGATAGTACACAGCTGTTTCCGGTTAGACTCATACATAACCGGCCACAACATCGTTGGGAAAAGGATAGGCTTTAGGATTGATTGATTATCAATCCACCATACTACTGAATACGTACTAACCGTTTGCGCCGATGTTCTTTCCACCCTATGTACACACATCAAAAAAAAGTTTGTGATCACTAGCATAAGCTGATATAATTTTTTTAATTGAACTTTATCAAGAAAAAGTCTTTGTTGTGTGTTTTCTTTAAATAGAAACACCCTGTTTGAGATTAAAAAATAAAACTATTTAATCATATTAAAGGGTGTAAAAAACCTCTTAACCAAGCCGAAAGGCACTTGTTCTCCCCGTCATTGCGATATTTTTTTTTCAATACACTTCCTCGAAAACTGGTTCATAACGCACTATGATTAGGTTCAACATGCAATGTATTTCACACGCGTGCGATTTTTTTCATTTTCCAACACGTGTGCGGGCATGAAAATAGCCACAGATACCTATACTGCCTATACTCAGTTCAAATTGGTTCAATGCATTAAGTCGGAGGTGAATGATTTTTTTTTTAATTTTGGCAAAGCAATAATGCGTCTTTACCGCCTAAATATTTTTTAAATATTCAAATTGTGTTTATAAATAGAATATCATAGATAAACATGATTATTTCAAACTAATATTTACTTTATAAACAAATTAACATTTATTTGTGTTCTAAATTCAAAAATATAAAAAAAACTATTTTTTATATTAGGCTGTTTAGCGGCTTCATACATTTGCTTCTCCTTCAACCTGGCGAAAGCAAAGCGCGGAAAAAAAGAAAATTAAAATCATATGTAGTTTCTTATTAATATACGACAAAAATATTTTTCGTTATTTTATTTTATTTCTTCAGAAGTGTATTGAAAAACGTCGTTTGATACACGTGGACATTTGTTATTGCAGTTCTCGGCTCAAAAACACCCTCGCCTACGGCTCGGGAGTTAATTCCGCCTCGAATGCAATAACAAACTTTCTCCACTTGTATCAAAATGTACTATTGTTACATACCATACCTGGGAACCTTCTAGTTACGGAGATATTGGGGGTCAAAGTTCCAACTTTTTGACTTTAAATAAAAGTTTTTAATGTAACATTTCACACCTCCACGACCCCCGTATTATTCAATCCATCCATCAGCACAATGTTTTGAGTGCGTTACATTGAGTTTTCCCACAAAACATGATTTTTCACCCCAAAAAAAAAAGTCGTTTCCCAGCAATAATTTTTGCTAATAAATTACTTAGATTGATTTACAGAATGCTTGGTTAACGGCTTCGTGGTGAGGTGGTTTACACTCTGTATAATCTACGGTAACAAAAAAGATTTCAATTTTTGAAAGTGATCGTAAACTTTTTTTGATGTGTGTAGGTAGTAAGGTACGTGCAATAAAGTACGCAAATAAATTAATAGGAATTAATATGAAATAATACCCAGTCAGTAGTTAGGTAAACAGTGAAATACCCTTTTAGCTGTCCAAACATAAGTTAGCATTTTCATAATCATCATTATTTATTAAACAATGTCTTATTCCAACACGGGGTATGTACACAATAGTATGACCTAAACATTTAAGTAATGACAGGTAAAAACGTCTCGTTAAGTTAATGAATAAGCAAACTTAGTAAAATTCAAGTAGGTTCTTATATTGTTTCTTTGTTTGTTTTATTTTGTCCATTAATAGAACAAATGTGACTCAATAATCAGTAGGTGTATTAAATTTAATACGTAAGTTCCTGCAAACATAAATACTATAGTAATAATGTACCTACAGACATAATTACGTATTATCCTGTAATATTACATACATGGGAATTTTGTCTGGAAAATGCATGTTGCAAGAATTCATACATAGGTGCTCTGTAATTTATACATAGTATATATTGGCATCAATGGCATCTATACAATACATTTGTATGTATAATCCAATAGCAAGAAGTCCAATCCAATAGTAAGCAATATTGGAATCTTTAAAACTTGACCAGCTTTGCACCGGTTTTTATCAGTAGTTAGCGACGCAAAAAATACCAATATTATCTAGAATCCACTCGAACTTGGGCGACAAAAAATATAAGCACATAAGGACCTACCTGCCTAGATACCTCCTGTATACATATTACAATACATACGTATTACCACGTATTACCAATTAAGATTGTTGGTATGAAGGTACCTATATTATGTACATTGTACAGTAAGTTCATAACAGATGTATAAGTTAATACATATTCATCTCATATTTATTTGTTTGATTCAAACACTAATAAATAATTATTCACGTCGTAGTAGTAAATAAGATAAGATCTATAACCATAGCTAGAATTTCAGTAGGTACCTACCTATTTAATTACAATATTACATAGGTAGGTGATTATTTACCTCAGTGTAGGTAATTAGTACCTATATCAAAGTGATTTATCTAATTCAGCGTAACTCTTCAGTCAACAGGTACCATAATAATTTGAATGGTGGGTTACACCAGCAAAACCACTACCACAACGGAGAGGTCTAGTGGTCCCAAATGCTGCAGCCAAGCATGAGCCTGGGTTTGATTCTCAGGTCATGCTTAGTGTTGTTTTTTTGGATTTCTCCGTCAAGATTTTATCAGTAGCAGCCCGATTCACGATAATTGACGATATGTGCCAGGTTGAAGGGAATAGGTAAACGCGCTACTAATGGGGCACCGAAATGTGGGTTTATTTATAAAGGGTGTAAAAAACCTCATAACGAAGCCGAAAGGCACTTGTTCTCCCCGTCACGCGATCATTTTTTTGTTCTACACCATACCTTTCCCAGGTATGGTGTAGTTTATTTACGGAGATATTAGTTACGGAGATATTGGGGGTCAAAGTTCCAACTTTTTGACAAGTATTTTTTTAAACAAGTTTTTAATGTAAGATATTTACTTTAAACACCTCCACGATCCACGTACTATTTAATCCATACACCAGCACAATGTTTTGAGTTCGTTACATTGAGTTCTACCACAAAACATGATTTTTCACCCCAAAAAAAAGTCGTTTCCCAGCAATAATGTTTGCAGGCAAGGTAGGCAGGTATTTAAAAGCATCCGTATTTTTAATCCGCAATTTTAGAGTAAATTTTAATTAGAATTTCAATTAAGGAAGGATATGGGGGCCTTTTCCCAGCTGTGGGACATTAAAGAAAAAAAGAAACAATTTTGTATGGTTCATAAATTGAGATACAAACTAGAAAAAGATTTAAATCTTAAGATTTCAGTATCGCGTCACAAAAAAGATGTTTCGTTTTCGTTGACAATGAAATTTGAAAAGTAAGTAGGTACCTACCTATTATCTCGGTCATTCATACTGAAAAATCTATCGTTTAATGTACTTAACCACTTTTTCGTGCGACCATAGTTCGGTCATTCGGTGAGGGTATATCTACGATTTAAATCTTTGATAAGAACTATCTAATTATCTCAATTTATGGGCCATACAAAATTCTAGCTTACATAAGTATTGCTGCAACTACATCTACTTAGATATGACTTTGGTAGCCAAAAGTAATGAGTTAAGTAGGCTAGGCAATAATTTGACATAAAAACTTATGGCGGAAACCGGAAATCAGGGCCCCAATATAATAAATATAACTACCTTTCGCGTACATACCGTGCCGTGAGATACCTAGAATTGTGACTTTAGGTAGGTACATAATGGCAACGATTTGACGATTTACGAAAAGCCTAAATATAAACCTTCGTGTTATCACGATTGCGTGTGATGGAAGCCAGAGTTTGCAAATTTGGCGATTATTCAGCGAATTGATAAATCGATACCTGAGTACGTGTTTCGATCGAATTTCAGTATCTTTACGACTTTTAGAACAGAATGGTCCCTACTTGTACTATTATGTATTCTGTGGCAGTAAGTACAGAAATTACACAACACCACAATGCGCTCCAAAACAAAAATTACCGACGTTGCTAGAAAAGCCGCTAAGCTGAAGTGCGACTGGGCTGGCCATCTATGCCGTATGCCTGAAGAGCTGTGGACCAAAATAACCACGTTGTGGAGCCCTGACACAGCCAGAAGGCGACGCGGTAGACCTCACAGGAGATGGCGGGTCGAGCTGGATAGAACCAACGACCATTGGTCCACATTGGCCCTGGATCGAAAGATTTGGAGGTCATGGGGGAGGCTTTTGCCCAGCAGTGGGATAACACAGGCTAACAGTACTTAACAGTGGTAACAGAAATTAATTTAGGTAGATATCGTGTCCTACCTTAGTACAAGATACCTACTTAAGTACTAGATACCTAGGTAAGTATTCCAAAAAGTGGCGTTTTGTTTTCAGGAGCGAGTGTCCGAGTAAGGTCCATATTCCGTACCCAATGTTCATAATCTTCAATATACAGGGTGCAAACAACCTCATCATGAAGCCGCCAACCAAGCATTCTGTACATCAAACTAAGTAACTTATTAGCAAAAATTATTGCTGGGAAACGACTTTTTTTGTTGGGGTGAAAAATCATGTTTTGTGGTAAAACTCAATGTAACGCACTCAAAACATTGTGCTGATGGATGGATTGAATAGTACGGGGGTCGTGGAAATGTTTAAAGTAAAAATCTTACATTTTATACTTGTATTTAAAAAAAACTTGTCAATAAGTTGGAACTTTGACCACCAATATCTCCGTAACTAGAGCGACGTAGAACAAAAAAAATATCGCAATGACGGGGAGAACAAGTGCCTTTCGGCATCGTTAAGAGCTTTTTTTCCACCCTTTATGTACCTACCTACTTACCTAATAATGATCTATTGTAATAGTGGTGGAGTTTTGATAAATTTTATACGTCCCTAAGTACCTAATTGCTACAAAATGATTTTCAATTAAGTAATTAAAATAACTAATTAAAAACTTGACAGCATTGCAAATTGCCGGCAATAATGTTCAATGTTTACAACAGCATTTACTCAAACAAGTAAAACTTATAATAACAAGTTCCTTCTTATTTCGCATTTAATTAAATAGAGTTCTTATATAAGGCTTATATTCTATCAGGCAGGTGATTGCAGCAAAGTAGAAGTGACAGATACTAACTAATTTGTGTCTGTTAAGATCTATTGCATTATGCATCTAGAATGGAAGGTAACTTTGAAACAGATATAGTTAGCCTAGGGCACTTAACAGGGGCGGATCTGTATTTATGCTTTCGCGGTTGCACAACGACATGCTTTGCTCATGCTTTGCTTGGTAGCATAGATGCAGGTCTACCTTACTGCCTCCCTCAGAGGCGGTAGGGTGGCGGGGTCTTGAGGGGGAGCGCTACGGTCGTGTAGATCCTCAAGGCAAGTCTGGTGTGTTCACCTTCACGTGGTTGCCGCCCTGTTCTTGGTCTAATTCCATAAGAAATAGACGCAACAAAAACCACCAGGCGCATTCTGGGGGGGGGGGGGTGGGGGGCATCACCTCGCGGGCGACTGGGCCTCCCGCTTCCCGGCGTGCGTGCGGACGCCATGCTGGGGAGCGCGGAGGCCTGGTCAGCAGTAGCCTCCTTTTGCGATTTCGCAAAAGGAGGAGGCGGAGCGCGCGCGGGAGGACCTTGATCCTCTCGCTGCGCTGCTCCGCGGGCGGAGAGGGGGGGAAGGGGCGTTTGCCCTCCCTCCTCACGGTGACGGGCGGGCGACAGGCGCGGGGGTGCTTCCGCCCGCATTGCACCCGTCACCTCCGTCGGTCATTCCCGAACCCCCTCCTCCACGCCCGTGCCGTGAGGGCAAGAGGGGGGGTCCGCCTTCTGTTCGTCCGTCGGCGGGGGACTGGAAGTAAAGGCTGTGCCGGTTTCCCAGTCCCCCTCCACTTTGACGAAGCGGGAATGCGCTGGGTCGTTTTAGTGATACCGGGTTTTGCACGCCCGGGGAGTCCCACATACCCCTCCCCCCCTACCCTATTAGAACGCTCAGTTGGGCCTAACAGTAATTCTTAAACGTAAGGTTTTGGAAATATGAATGCGACTTCTGACTAATCACACTCTAATTAAATTCGGGGTTTACAAGGTAAAATCAACTCCTTCAATTGTTGAAGTCTGTTAAAATGTAGCCTATGTTACCCAGGCCATAATAACGAACCGATTGACACCGTATTCATCGAAATCGGATGAATAGTTTAGGCGCTACGAAGGAACATACGTAAATACAAACATACATATGTATGTATGTTTGTATTTACAAGGGTTATGAATCATAACCCTTCCTTTTGGCTTAAAATAAAAGACATATTATAGAAGATAACCCTTAGGCCTAAATTCCTGGGCCTTTTTTTTTTTTTTTTTTAGGATGGGAAATCATCAAATGACTTCTCCCGCTCTGGGCTGAGCAGGAGGGAGTGTCAGACTTTTACTGACTAAAACCCATCCATGTTCCTTCCTCGCCCTTTGTGTTCCGGGGCCACGGTATCTCTTTCGAATAGTCCCGCAGCCCCGGCAGGCTTCGGTCCTTGCGGACCCCTTCCCTATTGCTGACTCTCTTTGAGGCGCGCGTGGAACACGAACGCGCCGTCGACACGGCCTGTCGTCATGAGACGTACGGACGGCGAGCTAGCCCATAGCTCCCCGTCCACAGGCCCGCGCCTACGGTGGCCGGAAGCCACCACGTGGCCCCCGACGCCCGGGGCGTCTCCCGCGGCGGCCGGGACGTGAGGATATCTCCCTCTCACGTTCCGCCACCTCCTTCGCTAGCATGACTGCTTCGCAGAAGGAGGTGACGGCGTCCCATTCCGTCTCGCTCCGGACCATGGCACGAACCAGGGCCGGGAGCGAGAGGTCGCCGCCGCCGATCGCCACCTCGACTAAGGGTTATCTTAGGGTTAGAGTAGAATAAAAAGAGAGAGCGACTATCGCAACCCCGTGCAGGGCACGCCACAATAGTGGCGGTAAGTCCCCTCTTTGAGGAGTGGCTGGAGAGACGCCACGGCGTCCTCACCTTCCGCCTGACGCAGGTTCTTACCGGACACGGATGTTTCGGTAAGTTCCTGCACCGAATCGGGCGGGAGGAGACGCCCGGGTGTTTCCATTGCGAGGATCGACCGGAGGACACGGTGGAGCACACTGTGGAGGTGTGCCCCGCTTGGTTGGAGCACCGCCGTGTCTTCGAGGTGGCGATCGGCGGCGGCGACCTCTCGCTTCCGGTCCTGGTTCGTGCCATGGTCCGGAGCGAGACGGAATGGGACGCCGTCACCTCCTTCTGCGAAGCAGTCATGCTAGCGAAGGAGGTGGCGGAACGTGAGAGGGAGAAATCCTCACGTCCCGGCCGCCGCGGGAGACGCCCCGGGCGTCGGGGGCCACGTGGTGGCTTCCGGCCACCGTAGGCGCGGGCCTGTGGACGGGGAGCTATGGGCTAGCTCGCCATCCTTCCGTCACACGACGACAGGCCGTGTCGACGGCGCGTTCGTGTTCCACCGCGCCTCAAAGAGAGTCAGCAATAATGAAGGGGTCCGCAAGGGCCGAAGCCTGCCGGGGCTGCGGGACTATTCGAAAGAGATACCGTGGCCCCGGAACACAAAGGGCGAGGAAGGAACATGGATGGGTTTTAGTCAGTAAAAGTCTGACACTCCCTCCTGCTCCGCCCAGAGCGGGAGGAGTTATTTGATGATTTCCCATCCTACAAAAAAAAAAAGGCCTAAATTCCTCCTACGCTGACGTCGGTCGCACGTACGAGTATACAGTGTGTTCTATTATAGCACCATACTGCGACGCTGACGTCAGGGGCGCGTACGTTGCTATTGTATTTCTTGCGACCGACCGTACGCGACCGACGGAGGAATTGAGGCCTTAAACTACCCAAGTTAAGTTATTAAACTTATATACGGGACCACCGCATGAGCTTCTTCTACCAATTGCAAAAATAATCAGAAATTGGAGTACCTACATACGAATACTTACATGAAAAATAAAAGCTGCTGCTGGAATACATAACCTCCTCCATTTCTAGAAGTCGATTAAAATGAAACAATACACCAAGCTACAGCGGCCAGCCTAGTGTTTATTAAAGCCGCTTAGATTTCCTGTCCGGACTTTCTCTTAAGTATTGTGACGGCTCGTGTGCTATAATATGTATACTAGATAATCTTACAGCTAGCTAACACAGAAAAATCTAGACCAGAATTACATAATCTTATTTCTAGAAAAGACATTGTTGAAACAATCCATGTAAGTCTACAAACGTTTGGTGCTGGGTACACTTTCGTTGCAAAACAACGCAGGCAGCACAAATTACTTTCCTTTTCTCATTTAACACCTCTTATTCGGCCTTTGGTTAAGTGATAGTAAACATTGCATCTGCGGAATTAAATAATAAATGACGTCAAGATATATTGTTCTTCCGGCTTCCAATATTTCTTTTAATTGTTTACTTACTGCGGGCAGGTATTCTATTTTTGTAGAGCACGAAATGTAAGCATGTAAAGACATCATTCAAATACCTTACCTAGGTTTTATAAAATATATAAAATATAGGTGTTTTGGAAACAGATAAACATGTTAAAAGTGTGGGACACCCCCAAGCTCGGTGGACCGACTGACGAAGGCAGAGGTTAGTGTGTTGTGGTGCCCTGGCGCAGCTAGGGAGTGGCCTAAAAAGTACTGCTCTGTATCAATTTGTTGAGCGCGAGTTTTTGTAATTTTGCAAAAGTCGAAGATTACGTAAGTTTTATATTTGGTTGTAAAAATAACATATTAGTTCGGAATACCGACAGCGGAGGTTCAGCTGATGTGCAGCCATGCAACAACGAGTCAACGACGCCGGCGCTGTGTCGCTTGCATCATTTAAATAGAAATCTTCGTGTTAACTGTCCCATCAAAGTAGACATACTCTATCGTAAGATTTATCCATTAGGCAGGGATTGGTTATATTCTATCTACGAGTATAGTAGAAACCGTAGAACTAATATGTCATGTACCATTATTATAAAACTCTTGCTGTTAAAAGTTTAGGTTAAGGCGACTACAGGAGCTAAATTAGCAATTCTATTTGTGGTGGTTCAAACTTCGTTAGAAATACTGTTAGAATAAAGTTCTAATCAGCTTGCACTACAGTGCACTACAGTACAAGTGATTGTTACGTCAGTCACTGCGGGCCGAATAGTGCGAAATGATTGTTTTTTTTTTGCGATTTACAAAAAATCTATTGATTGGACTAAAAAAATAAAACACTATCATGCTAATATGTTGCTTGTAGAATTATTTGTCAAAAAATCAGAATGATCGCCATGTATTTTAGTATGGGATTTACTCGTTAAAAGAAATTTTTAGAGATAAGTTTGAGATTTTTTTATATCGAGTAAAATTAGTTGTATTATGTTTTCAAAACACTATCATACTAGCATACATCCTGAAGAATATCATATATTTTTCTGGTTTTATTTATTGCAGTGAATCATATGCTTTTTTGCATTATAAAACTCGCGTCTAGCTTCTGTAATCCCCTTAAGCATGAATGATTTTCCGGGCCATTAGAGAAACGCACTACACGGCCACGAGTAAATTCAGTTGTGGCCGTGTAGTGCGCTTCCCTGTAGTTGTGGCCTAACTTTTGGCCGCAGAAGCTTCGACCAGGAAGAAGGTTTGCAACAACCGGTCGTCCGACCAGATTTGTTCATGATAGCGGCCGGTCATGCAACAAGTCGGGGTCGTGGCCGCGTAGTGCGCGAGGGCCCTTAAAGAACACATGAGAAGTCTTTCAATAACACAGAAAAGACTCAGACCGAAAGAAACAGCCTGGCTGAAGTGGGAGTGAAGATCGTCACTCGCTGGAAGCCTGACAAAGGACATCGCCGTCAGGTCGAGGTAGACCGCGCTGAAGTTAATAATGTTGTGATCGATCTGATCTTGTTTGTTGGGGCAAACGTGGCCATAGAACACTCAATACGGTTTTAGGTTTGGACGGAGGTTGCCTTTGCCTGCGGGCTTGAGGGACACAATTCTATGTATATAAAACTCTAATAAATTACGAGTTCTTGTCTATAAGCTGCTATATAAACTGAGGTGAAAGTTCTTAAATTGTTTTTGCCGAAAAGTTGTCTAGTCTAAAAGTTAAGTATACAGGGTGTAAACAGACCCTTCACGAAGCCAAGCATTCTGTACATAAAAGTAAGTAAGTACGCAAAAATTATTGCTGAGAAACAACTTTTTTTTGGGGCGTTATCACGTTTTGCGGTAAAACTCAATGTAACGCACTCAAAACATTGTGCTTATAGACCAGGCGCGGAATTTTTGTTGGATTTTACATATCTTACGGAAAATTCATAAAGAAAATTGATGTCACATAATCGAGTTAGGGCGACAATTTTAACAACAATATGAACTAAGGCTCCAAGAACGAGCGAAACGTGCTCGAAAATTTTAACACTCTACCTTGGGCAGGTTACAATTGTTTAGACCCTTCATACAGGAGTTACTAGATCGACCCTCAGACAAAGACAACATCCAAGAGGAAGTAGGCTGCAAGAGCGAGCGTAGCGAGCTCGAAATTTTTATGACACCTTGCCTTGAACAGGTTAGAATGGTTTCGATCGATCCTTCATATATTCAAGAGAAAGTAGTCTGTAGAGCGAGCGAAGCGAGCTCGGAAATTTTAACACTTCTGTTTCGACCTACTGGACTTACCTGGGCCTCTTATAGATAAAGTTAAGACTCATGAAAAACTAGGCTGCAAGAGCGATAAGAGTGATAGACGTTTACTATTAAATAATAAACGGGTTATGGAGGCATTAAAGTTGTGACCTTATAAACTAGTACCTATTTGAAAAAAAAAAAAAACTGAAAAGTTGGAACTTTGACCTCCAATATCTCTGTAACAAGTAGGTTCCCAGGTATGGTCCAGAACAAAATAATGATCGCAATGACGAGGAGAACAGGTGCCTTTCGGCTTCGTTAAGGGTCTATTTACACCTTTTATTAACCAACCTTTTACACCAACTATAGGTAGGTACCTCAAATATTCCAACAACGAACTTTTAATAGAAGGTACTTACATACGTACGTAGGTAGAAGTTTTGTACCTATTACGTAAGTGATTGGAACAACAATGGAAGGTTTGGTAGAAATCCAGGAAAATCAACGTAAATACCTACGTAATAAGCATCAACTTTCCTGGGTTAGTACGTACCTACATCTAAACCATAAATCATTGTTATATTTATTAATATCATCCTGTTTATAAATAAGTACTTACTACCTTCTGTAAAACCTGAAAGCTAGTAAATATATCTAATGACGTACTTAATAAAATTATTATCATATGATTAATTACGTATTGTTCTACAAGTAAGGTATTCCCCACATATTTAACGTTAGGTTACCTGCAAATCGCTTTTGTTGCTATTTGTTTATTCCAGGGTTTCCCAAAATGTGCGCCGCGGCGCCCTGATGCGCCGTAGAGTAAAGAAAAAGGGGCGCCCCGTGAGGCGCTTCTGTTTACTATTCTCCGGAAACTAGTCTTAAGTATTCGATAAAAAATTCGATTTTTCGGTAATTTTAATAAGCTTGTTGTCTCACAAGAGTTAGTGTCTCATGGAAAACCTTACTTTGCCAAAGACGATGTCGAAAAATTTGAGTGGATCAAAAGTCCTTTCCATGCACATTGCTCCACCAGAATTCACTTCGTAAGAAGAAGACAGTCTCATTGAAATCTTGCGTACAAGATCCACGTGTTCAGATTTGGTGGAGTTTTGAATATATCCAAAATTAATATCAAACTTTAAATTCTTAACCTCTTTAAGGCTTGTACACACACGATACGACGTCGCATCGTGGGAATCTACGACATCGCAACGAATAGGTATAACAACTCCGATTTATCATATATCCTATGTTCGTAATTCCTAAATTTCAATATTCCGAACATTCATAATTACTAGTCCGACTTATAGATAATACAAAACATTAAAAATACGAATCCATATTTTTGTTTCTTATTTTTTTTTCACCTCCATGTTGAGAATTACGCGGCAGGGCAAAATTTTCATTATAGGACGCACCGTTTTCGAGATATAAGGAAATTTAGAACCTGCTACGACTCCATGACGCGCGCTCGCTACGCTCGCATTTTACATTACACACCCACTTTCTGTCACAAATGTCGTTGTCGCTCCGCCGGCCTTCGGCCTACGCTCCTCATACCAGCTAACAAGACTTTTAGGACAATTTTAGCAATTTATTCGAAGCATCGGAATATCCATTTTCGGACTAACGATTCATCGAACATTTGATTCTTCGGACATATGAAAATCGGACAACTAACAATTCGTTTTTAAGACTTTCAAAATGATGAATTTCGGAATTTTAATTATTAGACATTATAATTTTTCGGAATAATGAAATGCGGACTTTTGATAATCGGAATATCGATATTCGGAATTTTGATTTTCGGAACTTTTGGGTGTTCCCACCTGAGCCATAATAACGAATCGATGTCGATTATAGTAATCGTAAATACAAACATACGTATACCAGTACCATCTAATAGAGCAGTGGTTTATCGGATCGGACTTATGAGTTTGTACCTATGTCGCGGGTTCGATCAAAGCAATGTTAGGGTCAAATTAATGAAAACATCGTGAGAAAACCGGCATGTCCTGCCTGGCACCAAAAAATTGGGTGGGGCTGTGTCGGTGCACACGGCCGATTTGTGCCTACTCAGTACTATCACATCTCGCCGGTTATGTTTTTATATATTTGCCACAAATGGTATGAATTGTTATTAGAAGATGATAAGGAATTGGGCTGGACTAAAGTTTGAAACCAACAAAATTGTCAGTACAATTGAAACGGCTTAAGATAATAAAGCGCTTTCAGCGGAGCACCTATCATGCGGCGTCTAGCGGTGCCAAGTAGATTAAAGCGATGGAAGCGGTGTAATGCGGCTCGCTTAAAACTTCGCGACGAAACGACGCAGTGGAATATGCGACACTTACGCGTTTTGGCCAACACATCAATTAGTTACGTTACGGTAATATCATTGGTTACGGTCGGGTTTTCTGACATGGTACCCCGTGTATGGTACTGATTTTTCATTACTCATACTCTGAAAGTAGGCCTGAAGTTGCCTGAGGAGCGGGTTGAAAGGAATCGTTTTCAACGCGTGCGTGGTGGATAAGAGCTAGCTAGAGAATTCGATCCCGGTTTTTTTTGTTTTTGTATGTTTACTTTTAATATGACTTTGTTTTATTGTCAATCTTAATCATTTTGTTTTGTCCTGTGCCAGACAAATAAATACTTTTTCTTTCTGTTCTTTGATTATGTTATGCTAATTAGTAGGTACCTACCTACCTTCCTATAAGTATCTAGAGAAAGACCTATATTGAAAGCCGGTGTTAGGCCAACTAGGAAGTGTAGGGTCATTTACCTATTATTCAGAATATGACTCAGAAGAAACCAGTAAGTGAAAATGATAACTTGACCTGAATAATATTGTCACCGTTAAAATTCCAGGAGCGGAAATGCGTCAGTATATATTAACACGTTAACCTCTTTAGTTTAACCTTATCAGGACCTAAGTCTGAAGTTATTAGAAGTATTAGGAGATTCCATGAATTTCCATGAATGTCGGATGCGTCAATTATTCAAAAGACCACCGGGATTAGGAAGAAAACAAAGTTCTAAAACGGTGCAATGTGTTTTTCGTTTGGTTTGCACCTATGGTATTTTAGTGGACAAATGCAACTCATCGAAATACAATACATGTTATCGAGTACTTACTTATTTTTTTTTTTCTTTAAAACCGAGTTGCTACTGTGTCCACATTATCAGTACTATGGTTTCTACCCGGGTACCCGGACCCGGTTATACCCGGGTATATGAAAATTTTAGTATCCGGGTACCGGGTACCCACTTTGATTAAAGAATTAATCAAAATTATCGGAAAATTATTACTAACAACTAACTACACGCAATAGTGTTCTTGAAAGCCCTTTTCTGTGAATAAGAAAAAGAGGGGTCTCTTTTTCTTACCTCAAATCTATAATAAGTTTAATTTGAACCATGTGGTACCTATATGTTAAGTTGATTTATGTTAAAATTGTTTTTCTTAGAAGAAAGATGATTAAGTAAGTAATTTTTCATTACTCATACTCTGAAAGTAGGTCTGAAGTTGCCTGAGGAGCGGGTTGAAAGTAATACTTTTCAGCCCTAGGGAGAATCGTTTTCAACTGACAACTGTCAAATTATAAAAAAAATGTTCATTTTTCTATTGAACCATGTTCCAACTTTCTATACAGCCACGATGTAAAATTGAAATAACAAAGTTAAGTATTAATTAAAGAATAGATATTTTTTAAATAACTTTATTATAATTAAGTTTCAACTATTTCTTTAAAATAACATAGTTTTGGGCAAAATATTTACCATCTTTTCGATGATGAAAATGAAAAATAGGTAATGGCTGAATAGCTGGCCAGCCATAGAAAAAAAAAACAAAATAGGCGGGAAAACGGCAATCCGACTTTCACCCCTAGGATAACATAGTACTATTTATTTTATTTTATAACATAGCAAAAAGTTTTTGTAATAAAATAGTATATTTCATTACAAGTGCGGAAAAGCTGTCATTGCAAAGAGTTCCGACAAATGTCTACACGAGCCGAGGCGCAGCCGAAGGCGAGGGTTGACAGTCGGAACAAGTTGCAATTGCAGTTGCAAAAGTCTCTCTTTTTCTGCAAAAAAAGTCGGGTACGCGAAATCCCTCCCAGAATTCCTAGTACGATTAAGCCTTCTATTAATTATTATATTTTTAAATTTGAAATGGGCACTATTTGAGTTCAGGTACTTTTTTGGCTAAGTATTAAGTACCACTGACACGTTTTTTGCATTTACATGGCCTAAAAATGCACGATATGCCGATTTTAGCTAAAATATGGATTAACTTCAAAAAGCGGCAATAATTTTGCTATTGCATTTTGTATTTGCATATATAATCTGGTCACTGGCTTTAATAAATTATATAACATATATTTTAGTAATTTAGAAAAAAAAAGAAGTTGTATGGTGAATGGCCTTGTTAACAGGAATTAGGTAAGAGTTCCAAGTTAATTAATTACAGATATATAACCTGGAATTTCTTTCATCAGGATTCAAGATTATACCTGGTTAAATCGAGAAAAGATAGAGACAACAAAAGGTAGGAATGTAAAAGGTAGGTAGGTAGGTATTCCCGCGATCATGATGCTTGCAACAGCGTCGAAATATCGGGAGCTCATCGAACGAAAAGAAAATCACGGATATCATCCCGTAAGTACTTTAAATGAGGTAAAACGTAGTCGTTGATTGATTGATACTTATCTCCTATCGATTATGTGTAGTAGGTACCTACTCTTCAATTTTATGAACTTGAGACATGTTTATCATTTTCCATCGATTATGTACCTGCTCCTCAATTAGATTATGGTGGAAGCCCGACGGTAGCCTGCGAAATTTAAATTTTCTAATGTTTTTTAAAATTTGCAGGTCAGTGTCAGAAAGTATGTTGATTGAAATATTATGATTCGCAGCTGTCTCATAAAAAAAAAACATCAATACAATCCTCTAAGTTCATCTAACCTGATTGAATTACTTTTTTATAGAAATATTCATTCAATCAGGTTGGAGCTATCACCTTAAGTCATAAGAAGTTTCTCCAAATAAAAAAAAGAAATGCGTTTACTAATCTAAATTCCACATACCTTGCAAAAGCGCGAACACAAAAACTGCAGCTGCAATCACTTGCATTTTGTCACTGAACTAAGAACTAATCACTTTTCTCCCAAAACCTTATAAACTGTTGTAATTTCAATTAATAAATACAATTCATGTTTTATTATGCACCTATTTTGTTTACAAATAATAACACGACAAAACAAGCGTGTGTTTCGCGGTCGGTAGCAAGGCGACGTGGACGCGAGGGCACTGCGACAGACAACTGTGCGCCGCCACCGATTTCCCTCGCTTATAAATTCCCCTGCCTTTAATGAAAGCACGTCAGCTGCTTTCGGTGTGTAGTTTTCCGGGCTATATATACGTAGGTAGGCTAAAATTTAAGTACGTTTATGTAGGGCTAATTTATGCCTTAGTCCTTGAAGATTTGTTAATATTTAATAAAGTTTACCGGTAACCCTGTATTTTGGCGTGTCACGCAGAAATGCAGTGTAGGTAATGATATGTTTGGAATACCTGTTTTAGGAAGCTTCACTTCTTGGAGTCGACAATTTATGCATTCATTAAAATACCATACATTATGAAAGTGATAGTGACCGACTGAAATGGGTCATTGTTCACTTTCGACTTTGGTTCGTGAATGCGGGTTTGATTACCAATGCGCCGACAAATCCAAAACTCAACTAACTAAACTAGGTAGTAATTCACAATACAATATGTCAAACTTAAGTCTTCGATTTGTCTTGCTTTAGAAGGTCTTGCAATTGTGCTGGCGGATTCGAACTCGCGATCTCTCGATCGGCAGTCTCGAGATGCTTACCTACCGTTGAGTAATAGTTGCCGCTTAAAAAAAAAGACAAGTCCATAACGCTAAGTTCACACACACAACACATCGCTATAAGTTCAAGATCCATGTTATGTAATAGATGGAGAGCCTAAGCCAACAACTGGGTACAAATCTAGACAAAAGGCGGCTAGGTATCTACTGAGTTTTTACCCGACTTCGCCAGAAGGAGGGTTATGTTTTTGATGTAGTTAATAAAAATCTTAATTAACTCACTCACTGATATTTTTCCCCAAAACGAGTTAAATTGGATAGGCATGGAATTTCGTTATTTTGGATGATATGATAAGGTCATACAATCCTCGACAACCTCTCGACATCGACTGTCACGACGGCCAATACGAAGGAAGACTAGCCTAGTATGCAGAAGATATCTCCTGCATACAGGGAGAGTGAGAGAGTGAGGGAAGAGAGAGTGGTCTGCGTACTCTCAAGGGCATATGCCCATGAGAGTACGCAGACCACTCTCTCTCTACTTAATCCAATGGGTCGGCAGTCTGACACGACCGGGGCGAGATCAGGCACGAGCGACAAATAACGCGAGAAAAATTATTCCATTCGTTGCCACCGCTATAATAGTGCCATGAAGCGACTTCTTCAGTTTTTGGTGCTACAAGCTAACTGAGGCTTTACGTGCTCTATGAGTCTCTGGGATCTCACATCACCCACTTCTGCTACCTTCGCAGAAATTCCTCAAATTTCTCAGTAGCAGACTAAGAAATTTCTATTTCACAAACCCAGTAAGACCATCAGGTAGATACCTATATACTTGACTTTTCAAATGGCAATCTTTCTAATGAGACTTACTCGAGGTGTAATCCAAACCTTGAATTCAGCAAACATCGAAATTTTGCCAACTTAGCCATAAATGGTGACTTTTACTGCATCTTTACTACCTACGTGATCACCTCGTTGGTAACAAAATGCGTTCATCGTAAATCGTAAAGCTTCGAAAGTTCCCAAGACCAAATAGATACGTGTACGTGTATAAAAATCTGAATATTTAAAAAAGACATTTCAATTTCAGACATGGCTCACATGGCTCCTCAAGCCATTGAAGCCATAAGACACGACCCAAGGTATCTCGTTTTCGGTGTAGGCTAGTAATAGAATATCCACAGTAAGTGCCTACCTGCAATTTTAACTTTTAATAGGCGAGACGACAAAAAAAAATCAAATTAGTCCGTCACATGATTATCAAAAAATATTTGACCCGTGTTTTTTCTTTTGTTACGTAAACCAAAATTGACGAAGATACGACGCTTTTAAAATTCTCAATACGTCACGCCATGGTATAATTTTTAGCTAGTTCTGACGTCACGAGCCCCCCCCACTCCCGAGTTTTGATGCGTTTTATCTTTGTCTATATTCATTGATTTACAAAAACAAAAAATACGTGTCCATTAATTTCCAATACTCTAACTGACAGACTAAATAGATTTGCAATTTATACTATAATAACCAATTCCATCATGTTCACTCCTAACACACAAGTTTCCTTGCCGAATGTAGAAACTAAACTAGTCAAGAGGAGACTAGGCGCTTGTGGGGTCTGGAGGTCGCGCAAGGCCGCCAGCTGCGACGCCGGGGGCCGCTGGCGTCGCTGCCATTCCGGTGTGACTCAGCCCTTACTGCTTGCCTGCTTGGCCACAAGCTACACGCAGCGACAGCGAAGAATACAAACGAAATTGCTAGGAGCCTAGCAGCGGCAACGGCAACGCGACGGTATCACGTGAAGAAAACAAGTGACAATCGCGCGCGTTGCTTGGGGCCTCTTCTCCTCTCCGCTTTGGTGGAGTCCGGGCCATAATGTTTCATCTACGTGCAATTTGGCCTTCAAATACATTAACAACCGAAAATCATGTTGACTATAGGTAACGGTACAATGGGGTGTATAGAAACGTAGGGGTGAATCGAGACAAAACTTTTGAAAGGGATTTTAACGTTACTGATAGTCTGCTTCGTTGGCTAGTGGTCGCTAGCGCAACTGCTGAGCACGACGTCGTTTCCCAGCTGGGTTAAAATGTGATTGGATTTTTTTCCATCAGCAATTTCTCAACGGCAACGGGCTAGCAGCCCCGTATTACATGAGACTCGAGCGAAACTGACGAAATGTGGGTGTAGGTACTATTAGGTACGCCTGTGCCCAATTAGCCCTTGGGGATTGGTGGTATAGATACTGATAGTCCTTTATTTTCAATAACATCAAACGTGTTTCTAGTGATTCTTGGTGAAAATGAGTTTAACAGGCCACTAGACACTACTAGTCTACAAGAGCGTGGCTTGTCAGTGCTGCACCCCTTCAATTAGGCATTGAGAAATGCAGCAGACCTTTGAGCAAGAACCTGATATTATATTTTGTAAGCAGCAGTGGACGGTAATTTTCTAGGATTTTGGGTGTAAACGAGAAAAAAAACGTATGATTGGACTTCACACATTTATTGTATTTTTGTCTAATAAAAATACTATATCATATAACTATTATAAAGAGAATATCTACAGCAATTGACAGTCTTGCTGGTTGTACACACTTGCCAGAGCACAACATAAAACTCCTGTAGTGCATTTAGTGCACTTGGCAGGACATTATTTTCTTCTCTAACAACTTTATTCTATACCTTAATTTACAGCCCTATCGCATTATTTTAAAGTTTCGAAGAATAAAAACTGCACATTTTGCCAAAATAACACCATTGAATGGATATATTCACGTATTGCACTATTGAATGAAGAAAATAGAACATTGAAAAGGTTTATAGAAAAATTGCAGTATTATGATTTAAATCCCACAATAAGTGTAAGATAGGATAAGAAGTCTGTTATTATTTTTTCAGATCTACAGGCGTTCGCATGCCTTTCGTCTGAAACATTTGTAGCATTGATAGGAATATGTTACACATATCTAAAGAAAGAATTTCGTCATTACAGGTTTCATGGATCTTAAGGTAAAATTACAATGAATGCAGTGATTTTCACCACAACTGGCGAAAACATGTTTTCTACTGCTTATAAATAGCTAGTTATTGTAGACATACATTATCAAAGTTTGTTTTAAACATTTAGTAAGGATCCTGCGTCATTAGAAGAGATTGTGAATAATATATATATATATATGTTTAAATTGTACACAAGACCGTAATGCCTTATATCGGTCCACACATTAATTTACAATGACATTAAGTACTTAAATGATTTAGGCACAATTATGTTTACTTTGAATCGTTTTGTCATCTAAAGTAACATTCTAAAATTTAAATTCATTAAGCTCTACAACACATACATGACATCGTGTTTATCATATTAGTATATTTACCATACGTAAAACTTGCCAGATTTCTTTCATATACAATACCGTTGTTTTATTCCTTACAATCTTCAACTTAAGTATAATGGAACACTTTCAAAGATAAACTCGACACGAAATTATTATTTTATAAGATAATTAGTATTATTACACATTTTAATCATTTGTAACATGGCATGAGCGAGTCCCACGCGATCAATACAATGAATACAGATCGCCAGTCGCCGTTGCATGCACTTCGAAAATCATTTCAAGTGGACTACTTAACCTAATAAGTTATTATGTACAGAATGTACTCTAATAATTGGCTAAATGATAATAAACTCATTTGTAACATTCACCTTTAATAGGAAATTAACATTTTAAATAAATTATAAAAGAAAATAGTCCAATAAATATGTACCGAGTTTCTAAGAATGATAAGCGTTACTTTATTAACTTCGTTGTTAGGTTGTTGAATCATCATAGCCATCGAATAAACATGACATACAAATGTACATAAGTGCACGGCCGACAGCGCTGTGTACGTCCCGTGAGTCGGCTAGCTCAGGGTCTCGCTCCCGCATCTTCGATTTCAGTTCACTCAAATTACAATTACAATAGAATGATTAAACATTAAAAATAATCTGTGTACTTCTTTTTATTTTATAACTTGCCTTACAACTCTAAGAATGTGAAACAACCTACCGTCCTACACACGGCATACATAGTATGTACAATTGTAACTACACACAAATATAACATGGCAAAGGTGTCAAACGAGAGTAGCATTGTCACACGCATTAGCGTTTTATTACCACATATTACACTCAAGTGTATTTTAATGTGAACTCACTAATAAGGTAGCCCGCCAAGAAGTATGCATGTTCGCTACTGCGGCAGACAAGTGGTAACTAACATTTCTTATTGTCCAAATAGGTGAAATTGACTTCTTTCACCTGAGTAATATGCTCGAGATTACAAATATACCTATATGGTTATTAGATTGTTATTAGTCATTATTTTGTATTGTTCGAAGTATAATATTAAATTGGTATTACAACTAAGTAAAAAGATTTTTTTAAACCAGTTAAATTAAAACTGCACTCGAAACATAGAAGCCTTGGTGGCACTATAACGAAAAATAATTTGTACTCGTGATTTCGTATGTAAAAACATCGGAAATATTTATATACTATATGCACTAAGAATATTATGTACACAATAATGTAGCATGGAAACCACAAACGCAATTAAAGGTGAATGACTCACAAACAGCAAATTAAATAAATGAATCCGTCAATATAAATTTATGTAGTACTTGTGCGTATTTGATACAGAATACAATAGTTGAACTGAGTGCGTTTAGTTCGGGTAACCTGCACAGTGATGACTCGATGAATTTGGCTGATATGTTCGTAAATTGTTAAGTGACATGATGCAAAAATTGCGTGAAGCCCTGTGAGCACATCCCTTAAACACAATGTATGGAAAATAGCTTTATGCCACATCTACTGTCACCTAAATATACACCATGTCACAAAAATATTTCATTTACACTGTTGTATATTTATACAATCATAAACATTTTCATTTGTACATTACACATGTGATTTTACTTTTAGAATATTTACAAATAAACACAACATTCAACCGCCATCTCTATTCACAATCATTTATCAAAACATATTTTACTAAATTAAAATTATCAGGGCTGTAAAACCTATCATAAACTAAAACTATTTGTACCACTCTGAACAACCATCACAGCATCCATTTTAGCATTACAGACAACTAATACAGCTGTTGTGATAGTTATTTAGAAGTTACACTGTTTTATTCAAACATAAGTTTAACAGAATAAGTTGCATATTTGAGGTGAGCTAAGAGTTAACTAATTTCTTCACATAACCAACCTGCATTTCACTGATACCGTATGATATAGTGAAATAGTTTAAAGTTATAAATTAACCACTTTTTCCTTGCTTCACCTCAAAGATACAATTGTAGCATTGACCAGTTATTAAGTCATTTATATGTTTTATAATTCATAACATCATTTATCTCATCATAAAGAAATCTATGTAGCCATTTGGTATATAAATACTGCCCTGAACAATATCTGCATGCATCTGATCTCCCCTGACACACTGTAAACAAACCAAAAAAAATTGCAAATGAATGCCAGTCTAACGTGTCTTCTTACATTTCAATTAATAGGCGTATAAAATGAGTTTAAATAAGTAAAGCTCATCATGATTGAAGAAAAACCATTTTTTTTTAGTTTGTTCACGGTTGGTCCAGTGTCTATGTCAACTAAGCAGTAAATTGCAAATCAATCAAACTATTACAACTAAGTTTCAAAAAAACTTTCTACAACATAGCCTTGCAATTTATTAAACAATAATATTCATTCCATACAAGCAATAAATTCGCTTTAGAAAATAATGTTGTTTCACAAATTACAAGATAGAAGCAATACTCCGTTTGGTCAGTAACTAAAAATGATTATGTGCATAGGTAGGAAGTATGTATTATCATATTCCCGAGACTGAAACCAATTTTAATACTACTAAATTTCAATAAATCTATAAAATATTATTTTATACTTACTATGAGTGAATGCGATTTTATAATGGACTCCAGAATTAGTGTTTACTGGCTGCGGATCGTCGTACGTACATAAAGTTTTATTATTACTCAACAACGTCCTGGTCTAGGCGAGCCCGCAACAAAAGCGGGTTTACTAGGAGACCCCGCTCCAAATATAACATTCAATGCTAACACTATCAACACAGAACTTTCCAACTTCCAACCCACCCAATTGTTTATCGGATTGTACACCAATATGATTGTTTACATTAAAATACCATATTCATGTATAAACCATGCAAAGCAAATTACCATTAAAGAATAGGTATACCTATTCAGTTCATTTAAGCGATTTCACGGACCCCGAAAGACGGCACCTAGCATTAGATGCCTCATACTAGTTACTAGTTGTGCATCAAGATAATTCAAAGGAAATTATCCGTAAAACCAGAATATTTTGAATTCCAATCAATAAAAAGAAAGCCGACTGGATTTACAATGTGCCATCACAGATCAATAAGTTAAGCACATGAATTAGCGTTTTGCAATAACGTGCATTAATCAATCCACTGTCAATTTAATTTAAAGTGGATATGTGGCGAAAAATAAATAATAACATAAATATTGCGCAACGCGAATCGCGCGAGAAGTTCAGGGTCCTCGTTTGTCATAACATCGGGCCGCAGATGTATCAAGAATGATCCAACTCAGCAAAGATTCGTGAATATGCCATAACTCTATGCCAAGAATATGCCATGGCGTGGTTGGCGCTGCCCACTCAGAGCTTGCGCGGGCGCGTGAGGCGGCGCTTCTTGCGCTCGGGCGTGGCGCCGGCCGCGTCGGCCGAGGCGCGGCGCCGCGTGGGCGGCGTGGTCGCCGTGCACTCCATCGCGCTGCTCTCCGCTTTCGGCTCCGGTTTACACTTGCTACTGCTACTGCTGCTGCTGGTTTCAGCTTTAAGCTCAGGTTTACATTTCGTTGTTGTCTCCACTTTCGATTCAGGTTTGGACTTGGACTCAGATTTACATTCTGGTTTAGTCTTCGCTTCAAGTTTAACTTCAGCGCGCGGCAACTCCGTGGTAGTCTCAGGGAGAGCGCTGGTAGCGGCGACGACCTCCGCTTCGGCTGCGGTCACTTCACACTCCGTCGGCTCCGAACTTGTGCCGGCCGCCCACTGAAATTGCACAAAACATCGAAAATTTGTCAATTTATTTGTGTACATCTATCTAGGCAAAAAGTCTCGGTTACAACCAAGCTGCGAAAACAGAAAACGTTTCTCTGGACCGCAGACGAGCTATTATAGTATAGACTAAGTTGACAACTAATCGAGCCTTTTTGGCGTACCCAGGGTGTTTTTGAATATTGTATCGGTGCATACCTGTGCTAGTGAGGGGGCCGGCGACAGTCGCAGCGAGGCGCCACACTCGGCGCACAGCGGCGGAACGGCCGGGGAACGGGACCGCCAGTATTGTAGCTCTGTTTTACACTTGTTTAACTCCTGCAAAGAGAAGATTAATTATTTGTTACATACTAATATGAGAAAGCATACACAAAAGAAAGAAATAATAAAAAAAACTACAACAAAACACAGGTTAGTTATTGGTACCCCTCAGTCTTTTTTGTATAATATGTAACTGTAAGTAAGGCACACAAAACACATGGATCTGTGGCAATAACTAACGGTAAATAACATATTATTTGGCAAGAAACAGTTCGTCAACCACAGCAAACGTAACGATATGACGGTTCATTGACAAATTATTATAATTACGATATCGCCAGATGACGAACGTCGTAGGTAATTAGCTATCGCCAAAAATCCATTTGTTGTTTCATAAAATATTTAAATAAATATACTACATACCAATACTACAATTTTACCTGCAACAAAGTTTGAAACTTGCGGCTTGTTTCTTCATTCTTCTTATCATAATCATCAAGACGATTGGCGTATTCCAAGGTCTGCTTCTGTTGTTCGGCAATCTGTTTTTGTTGCTCGGCGATTTGTTTCTGTTGAAGTGCAGTTTTGCGCTTGCAACTTCGGAGATCACTGCGCAAAGCTGACAGCTGATCGTTGTACCTGAAGATAAAATTTGAAACAAATTAATAAATAATAATAATTATCAATAAATCAAAATATCATCAATATCATCTAATTATCGATTTAATTATTTATAATTAATATTAATTTTGAATAATATTATCAAACTTAACTACGGGTTCAGCAGAATTGCTTAGCTTGCAGAGTTATCAATCATCGACAAGAAAAACTATACCTATTGAAGCTCTTAGCTCTTCGAGAAAAAAAACCCGAGATGCCAAAATCGTGAAAAAATAAGCCTTAATCGATCTGACGGACCTTGGGCACATTACAAGTTAGAAGACTGATCAAATATCTGCACCAGTCTCTTTTAATAGGGAATAAATGATGTTTTAGAAACTGGAACATTGTGGATCACTTGTTTATGTGATCCACAATGTTCCTAAGCGCCAATACAAGGCATTTTTAATAAATAAAAAGAGTTTTGTATTTCATGCATATTTCCCTATTGAACTGTTTAAAAGATTTGCACTTTAATATGTCCCAAATTGTCTCTTACTTTTTCATTCCTTGTTTAATGCGATGTATACGTTTCCTTAGCACCATATTGCTCTGCGGCGGCGGCGGGGACGGCGGCAGGCTCTCCTCCATGTACATGTTGAGCGACGACACGCGACGCTCCGACAACGCGCCCGCCCCAGCCTGCTGCGACGAAGACGACTCAAAGCCACTCGGTGGCGGCGAATCCAAGCAAATGTATGATTTACTACTTTCGCCAGCTGAAATTAATTTAACATATAATGTATTCATTGTTAAGCGATAAAAATCAATTTGACGGCAAATAAAAAATAAAAACCAAAAAAAAATCAAAGGAAAAAATCTTCTGAGCAAAAGCAAGTCATACTTTGGTTCTTCTGTCTAGGCATTAAAAATAAAAGTGTGATTATACTCACGTGAAAAAGCTGTAGTAATATCAAAGAAATCGGTACCAAAGTAAGTGATCTCTGGCAAGTTGGGTTCAATGTGTTCTTTAAAGTATTCCATGGCCATTGTGGTCAAATCAAAGAGTTCATCAGTCACTTTGTAGGGTCTTGCCAATTTTGTAGTGGTTTTTAAGTATGACAGGATACTGTATACTTCATCTAATATCTATAATAAAGATAATGAATCAAAATGATATTATTGTTTACAAAGTATTTCTAGATTTGAATTTAGAATTTTTTTTAAATGTTTGTGTTATGTCATGACTATGTATATAGGGTGTAATAAACCTCTTAACGAAGCCGAAAGGCACTTATTCTCCCCGTCATTGCGATCATTTTTTTGTTCTTCACCATACCTGGGAACCTTCTAGTTACGGATGATATATTGGGGGTCAAAGTTCCAACTTTTTGGCAAGTTTTTTTCAAATACAAGTTTTTAATGTAAGTTTTTTTTTATTTTAAACACCTCCACGACCATCGTACTATTCAATCCTTCCACCAGCACAATTTTTTGAGTGCGTTACATTGAGTTTTACCACAAATCATGATTTTTCACCCCAAAAAAAAAAATCGTTTCCCAGCAATATTTTTTGCGTAAAGTTACTTAGTTTGATGTACAGAATGCTTGGTTGACGGCTTCGTGATGAGGTTGTTTACACCCTGTATTTTGTCATTATTATGTCATCACATAATCCATTTTAGTCAATACGGGTCATTACGGGTTCATAATTCCGTTATTGTGAATTATATTTATGCTGTACTCGAGATCCTAAAGTAGCATTAAAGCTTCTTTTTGATTTGTCGGTAATTTTAGTGTCTCGTCACTGTGAAATGCTGCTAAGCTGAAAATCTAAGGCCCCCTACGCTTTTATTACATAATTGAGGTTTGTAGGTTTACATTGTGACGTGGGACAAAGCTTCGACTCCAAAAGATGTACCTAACGGTAAAACAGGAGGCTAGCTTGTAGCATATTTTCGTCTAGGGGCTTCATCCGTAATTTTTATTAAGAATGATCTTACAATAGGAATTGCCCCTGCTCCAGAATAAAGTCGCAGCAAAATGGACTGTATAATTTAGTTAACGGTCATTTTCCAGCATACGGGAGGAATTCGTTCAGCAGAGTGAAAATAGTAAGATTTTGCGATAAGCTAACGCAGTAAGCGTTAGCTTATACGCAAATCTTTGTAATTGTTTCAATCTGTTTAATTTGCCGAGCTAGTTTGTTTTTTCAGATCCACCTCTTATTATACAAGTAATTGTTTTCTCAGTTTTAGTATTTGTCTTGCAGAAGTGAGTTGTGTCAACGCAGATCTTAGGCCTACAGGGTAAATTTTTAAAGTAGGAGTTGATGACTAACCCGAAACTGTGATAAATAGCGAAAAATACTCAGTCTCGGGCCCGATTTTGATGAAAAAATGCACCACGGCACAAAAACTCAAATGCAGGCATGTTAGGAGGGGAGACGCCCCGGGCGTCGGGACCCACGTGGTGGCTTCCGGCCACCGTAGGCGCGGGCCTGTGGACGGGGAGCTATGGGCTAGCTCGCCGTCCGTACGTCTCATGACGACAGGCCGTGTCGACGGCGCGTTCGTGTTCCACGCGCGCCTCAAAGAGAGTCAGCAACAGTGAAGGGGTCCGAGGACCGAAGCCTGCCGGGGCTGCGGGACTATTCGAAAGAGATACCGTGGCCCCGGAACACAAAGGGCGATGAAGGAACATGGATGGGTTTTAGTCAGTAAAAGTCTGACACTCCCTCCTGCTCAGCCCAGAGCGGGAGAAGTCATTTGATGATTTCCCATCCGAAAAAAAAAAAAAAAAAAAAAGGCATGTTAGGAGAATAACAATGAGGGCACGCTCTTGGCCCTTCGAAATGGTCATCAAGATGCTGGCTACAACTAATCTCGAATTAATACAACTTGGCTGCTACACAATACTATTTTGCTATATCATAAGTCAAAAAGTTTTAGGTGATATGAAATTCGGTCAAATATTTTTCGAATATTTGACCGAATTTCATATCACCTAAAACTTTTCATCTATTATCGTTTTGTTTTCTTTTTACTTCATCGATGTCACGTTTGCCACTGTATCAGTTGACCTATTATTTATCAATTCGATTTTTTTTTTACTCCGACGTTTCATTTGGTCGAAAATCTACTTACCGAAGTTACACTTAGTCGAAATAACATTTGTTCGAAGTATTATGTTTCCGAACATAACAGCATGCAAGCAGGCATGCAAACATGCAGCAAGCATTGTTTCTGTCACGGCTCCGGCGCTACGGGGTTTGGGTGGCCCCACGCGAGCTTATCGTCGGGGATGGTTTTAACGCTCACCACCGCAGCTTCAGCTTGGTAGCCGGCTACGCGGGCCAGTTTCAGCCGCGGCGGCGGGCTTCAAACCATCTGCTCCTCAGCTCGCAGACCGCCCCACCCCTCAGCGGGCTTAAATTACACTCTAGGGGTAGGGCAGACAAGACTGTGTGGGAAGTCGGTTTTGCAGCGATTCGTTTCTGTCACTAAATTTTGTGCCCAGCACATCTGACTTTTTACGACACTATTTTAATTTAATATTGAAAATGATACCAAGTAACCGGCTGTATATTTGTGACCAAATATAAATCATTTGGTTGGCAAATGAAAAAAGTTCAAAAGAAGCTTCGGCCAATGGTAAAAAGTTATTTTGTAAATCGGCGAAATATAGTTCAGTAAAGTAATACCTATGATATAGCAAAAAAGACGTCGATCTAGTTAGTCGGAATAGTTTTCGGTAAAAAAAATCGGAATAGTGATCGGTTTCCCGTCGCGTACACATACATAATTTTAGCCGGCTTAACAGAAGTATATTCGATAACAAAATATGATTTCGTCGTATTATCACGAAGCAAATCCAAGAGATAAACATTCCAGAGTTTCATGAAGAAGGTATATTATGTGCCTTGAATAGTAGCATAAGCTAAATATTTGTATTTCCATTCTTTCGAAGCTTTCGTTTTCGCTTTCGCAATTTTCATGCTTATCTAACAGCCAGAACGCGTCAAAACACACTTTCGCACATACAACACTCAAACTACAGGAATTCGGCGGTTAGATATTCATTAAAGTTGGTATTTTTGAGCACGGTTTCTGCGGTTTCACGGTGGTTTTATCATTTCGATAACGTTTTTGTTGCAGCACCCGAAACCCACAGTCGCCGAAATTTAGAACTTAATATTAGAAGCATGGACATTTGAAAACGTTTTCGTATCGAATAAAGTGCCTACTTATTGCATAGACGTATCATACACAGAAGTTCGTAGCTAATCCTATATCCTATATGGCCCCACAAAGGTGCACCGTGGCCCGCTGACCAGTTTTTTTGAATGCTACGTAATCATCATCGTAAAAGTTTAAAATATACCTCGTTTTTTTCGGATGGGAAATCATCAAATGACTCCTCCCGCTCTGGGCGGAGCAGGAGGGAGTGTCAGACTATTACTGACTAAAACCCGTCCATGTTCCTTCATCGCTCTTTGTGTTCCGGGGCCACGGTATCTCTTTCGAATAGTCCCGCAGCCCAAATATACCTCTTCAACGTACCTCTAATCTGCTTTGGCAAAAATAAAGATGCGATGCTGTGCTGTATGGTAAAAGAATCAGTTGACGAAACCTCCCGAATCTGTCGTTTTTTTTTTGTCAGCCAGCGAGCTTGGCAGTTAGATTAGTTATCGTAAGTGGCTGATGGCACATTTTCCTATGACGCCATAGCGTACGTTACACGTGCTCCCGTAAACGCAGTAGTCGATTTGGGAGTCTATTTTTAGACTAGACCACAAGGGACAATATAATTTGAACTCCCTTTTTAATTTAGTACAATCATCTGCCTAGCCTTTTCTCAACTATGGGGTCGGTTTCCAATCTAACCGGATGCAACTGAATACCAGTATTTTACATGGAGCGGCTGCCTATCTGACCTCCACAACCCAGTTAGTACTGGGAGATCCGGTACCCCTTGGTAAAACTAGGTTAGTACTTACAGTAAGCTGGTTACTTTAAACTCTGTAGACAGAAACAGGAGCCCGCGTAGCGGTAGCCCCGCGTCGACTACGCCTTATTACAACATTTTGATAATTATTTACCTTGACGTTGATTTAATCGTGTTGTTTTATTATTTTATTCACAAAGAGCTTTCGTTTTTATACATTTTCTAGTATCATCTTCGAATTACATACTATTCCTAGAAAATACATAAATTTCACAGGACATGTGTGTAATAAAGAATCTTTGAAACATTATTTTACACATTTCCTAAGTAGGCTCGGAATTGTATAGGTATATTTCCCAGGAATTGTGTACAATTCCTGGGTTTCATACATATCCGGTAACATACAAACTACCACCGTGAATTTTTTCACACTCCCAAACACAACCATTTAGCTGGTAAAGGGGGGGGGGGGGGACAGACACTTGGTTCAAACAAAAATTCTTAATATTTCACAAACGAATCCCTTGGAAAAATTGTTTGAACAAACTCGCAATATTTTTTAAAGACCTATTACAACGACATCCCACACTATGGGGTACGCGAGGAAAATAAAAACATCCCCACTTTACGTGTACAGGACTAACTAATCTGTATTTTCATGCCAAATTACAGCTTTCTAGTACGAAGAGTCTTTGAGCTAAGCCGCGGACAGACGGACGGACATGGCGAAACTTTAACACTTTAACTGCCAAGGTATATTTTCAATATCGTCAAAATTTTATTTCTTGCGTATTGATTCCAAATGGTTTAAAATGAATCATTATGTATAAAAAGTGTACCCTTTACTCTATTTTGATAAAAAACAATGGTAAAAAAAAAACTGTCAGGCACCCGTGTCTGACGTGGCCCGAACGGTACAAATTATAGTCCGTGCGCCGTGTCAAGCATTTTGTCAGGCACGTAGGTACAAATCCACGAGTTCGAGCGCGCTTATTTCTGCATTTTGGAGGGAAATAATCGGTCGCGCGGACATCGCCGGTCAAATATCGTGTCAGATCGTGTCGCAGTTTACTCCGTTGATCCCTTACCCAGCCTAATTCAAAAGCAGCTGTAGTTTTGACGGATCAAATGATCGCCTACTCAACACCGCTACGACAGTCAGTAAAGTGACACAGAAAACTTCTCAGCCTTAATTCTTACATAATGTACCAAAGACTAATGTACTATTGAGTCTTAGAGGGGTAGAGAGGACTATTTTATGCAATTAGCTAGCAGAATCAGGCAAAAAGAAACCAGAGCTATTATTTACAAGAAATATAAGAAAAAAGCATAAGTAAGCAAGAAAAGAAGAGACTGTGAGGTGAGGGAAGCTCGAAAATACTGCTCTAGATGCTAAAAGATAAATGATAAACAGACAGTTGACAGAATATATGCAAGAAAGCAGACAATGCAAGTTGAAACTTACTGCCCTCAATGCCCAAATGAACCCCATTTTTGACTATAATGTTTAAATATTTAACTTAAATATTAATTTTGAATATCTCTATTGTTTGTTGAACATAACGATTTGCCAAAAATATGTGATTTCCTCAGTAAATAATACTAACTTTAAAATTGTACTGTTTTATTTCATTTTCATCAAAAAAAACGTGCAAAACAAAATTTTTGATCTAGATATAAAAGTAAGGGGCCATGTTGAATATGTCTTGCTGGGGGCCATGACAGTCATTTCTAATGGAAAAGAACACTGTTAACGTGCCTGACGGCACACTGCGGTCATTTGAATTTGATGCTTCGGTGTCAGTCACCGAACAGATACTAGAACTGAACAGATAGTGACTCTGTCAGGCACCGGTGACGGACATGGCAGTTACCGTGTTATAAACACTCTTTGACTAGTGTCCCCGAAGTGCCGGGCCTCCTTCGTCGGCCTACGGCCCGGTGCCCATGTTACATCGACAAAAGATAATGCATACCTACCTACGTAAATAGTTATAGTAATAGTTAAAAATATTGAGGACAGACATTTTTAAATCGATCTAAATTGTAGTCATTACTGTTACGAAACTAGATTATCAAAAGCAATCGCAACAAAAATTCGTTCCTTACACTTTGGTATAACTTGCTGACAAAGAAACACAAAACAAATGGATTAGGCCGCAAAATCGACTGAGCTGCGGCGTGCACTTTTGCGTTGTAGGAAGGTATATAAACTATAAGTCAAAAGCATTGCGTAAAAACCGCGAAGCCACCTTCGTGGTGGCTCGATCGCGGACTTAAGGCTCGCTTACACGAGATGTTGACTCGTGTAAAGTAATCGCATCATGACGAAAGGCGAATATCGTAACGCGTTTGATAATTATAAGCTTAAACAAGAAATTACATTACACAATTACATGCGCATACCTATGACACTCACTTGGGACAAATCAACATTATATTATTATCTGTGCAAATAATCCCTGGCGATTCTCGCTTACGATACTCGCATGGACAATCACGATTTCCAAAATGGCGACAAACTGTCCTCGTGTAAATGAGCCTTTACATTACCAAAAAGTACCTAATGCTTCTTACTAATTAATTACTGTGCCTAGACCAATACTTATTAGGTACCTATCTACAACAACACATTCTATACATTCAGGACAAAAAAGTATATGCATGCCATTCAGACTAATCAATATTCCATTGCACAAGCTGATATAGATAATTACAAACTATTAATTACCAACACAATTACATGATTACCCCATGATTCACACTTCTGTGTTTTCTGAATAAAATCAAGTTTGAAGTACTTCAAGCATTTCTACTATTAATTCTAGTCAGTACACATTATCAGCTCAAATAATAAATTTTAGCTTTAACAAATGTAGATAACTTCTTTGATAACATAAGAAAACAAAATTCAGAATATGATACTCCCGGTCCTGCTATTAGAACATTGTAAAAATGCCAACCAGACCAAACATAAAAATGACAAACTCTAGCAAAAATGCTGTTATATAATTGCCCCTCACTCAAGATTTTGAAATGTAGATCCACAAAGAATCAGTACCTGTCAAGATGTAAAAAAATATTTAGCTAAATAAGTGCTAAATGTTGCTTACCTCTCCTGGGAAGAAACAGCAATGTTTTCTCTCAATGTGTTTGCCAAAAGTCATTTGCAGGAGGCTAAGTCTCATGTGCAAAGTTTCAATAATGTCAGACTCGCACGCCAGGGGGTGACTCCGACGGGCAGATTCACGGCGAGGCATCTTAGCCTTGATTGATTGAAATCTATGCAACATCTGGTTTTGTAACCGTTGAAATGTAGAGTTCAACACACTGCTACATATTGAATTGAATTGACGGTTAACCTGCAAATAAAATTAGACTGAATCTTATGAAGACAATAACAGCTAGAAATAATCTATTAGAGAATGTTAACTTCTAAAAAAGATCTTGGAATGCAAGAAGTTTCTTTACAAAGTGACATCAACAAAACTATTTTGGTGAAGAAGGATTCCAATCCACATATAATGCAAATACAACAATGGCTTGTAATGATTGCAGGTTTTGATGAATTTCTGTTAAGATTGACACTTGAGGACATAGATGCAATGCTACATTGTTGTGATGATATGTCCCAATGGAACTATAATTTATTGAACAGATAAGCCACAGGCATCACCATAGAAAGCCACTAGTGTGAAATCTTAATGTGAAGCAAAACAGGAAAACATCGCACACCTACATAATTGTAAGTGACTAAGATGTTAAGGTTGAATTAGTATATAACGCTAGTAGTGTGTGGAACAACAGCTAAGCATTTGAAGAAAACATTATTCAAGAATATTAAAATACTCCACAGTAGGCACAGAATCTAATAAAAATTCAAGTTGAAATTTAAAATTCATATCATTATAATCTTGCTTGTATCACAAGCCTGTTCCATTCTACATGTACTTTTATCAGATAAACCTATTTTTAAAAGGCTGATCATCTAGCTAGACTCAAGAAAAGTTCAAGTGCATGCAAGAAAATTATTGCAAGACTTCCTACAAAAGAAAAATGAATTCTAATACAAAACCCATTACTGCAATTGGTTAGTGCCTAGATGAAGAGTAATCAAGCTTAAAAAATATTAACCATTCTAATTTGTGAGACACTTTTGAAGCCCAGATAGCAAAGAATCTTCTCAATGACTTCAACTGGCAAATCAAGTACGGTTGTAGTGTATATCTTTGGGGCTGGCACTAAAGCGCATTTGGAGGTACTAGAGTGCGGCGAGGAACCTCCTGGCATCAAAGCGCTGGAGTGACGAGTGACGCGGGACACCGCCACGGGCTCCGCGTGAGAGGGACTTGCACCATCGCTGCCTCCATTGCTACCCCCGACGCTGCTCATTTGCCTCGTTGACACCATTTTGCCACCAATTTAATCTTCACTTAGATATTCCTGAAAACTAAGCTAGTCTATGGAGTCACTCGCTTAATATTCAAAAATACACATTTTCTTGTTGTAAATGCAATCCGTGACATATTTAAACTCAAAGATAGAGAACTGATAACCAGAATAGTTACATTTTCAATTCTAACAATACATCTTTTTCATACAACAAAAATAAATTACTTGAGAGCACCACCGAGTAAATTCTAAAATGGTGGCCATGGATGACTAGATCGCTACCTAATCGCTTGAGAAATTAAGTATGATTTTTACGGATTGCATTTTGAAACTATGAACATTTTTTAAACAATTCACCCACTGAGGAATTCATGCACATTTTTTGTTAATTGAATCGTGATTATCTTCAAAAACAAAATTATAATTAGACGCAGTAGTCACAAGTGCGCTACGCTTTCACAAAAAATATTCTTTTTTTTTACTTGGAGAGATAGATCATGGTATAGACACGGATGAAGTGAGTGAACGAATATGATTGAGAATGAACTACGTGCATTATGGTCAGGCTATGCTTAACCCGTTGATGTGGTTTTTCGTAAGTTTTTGTCTTATTATTTTACAGTTTACGTTGCAAAAGGAAAATGCATTGAATTTCGTTTTAACTGCAAAACTATTAGATTTGGCAATTATAAACTTCATAAAATGAAATACTTTCATAAACTTACGATATGAGTTTTTAGTACATTAAAGACTCCCACACACAGGCGCATTTTTGCATTTCTGCGTTTTCACATTTCTGCGTCCTGCGATATTACGATAATGCGTCCCCACACAGGCGCCTTATTATCGCACGATATTAGCAGAAACGCGCTTGCGTTTCTGCGTCCTACTTCTATTGCGTGCGGCGCTATTATCGCGGCAGTGTGTGTGCTCGCATGCGTCCCAATACATAATATTGTAATAGAAACAAATATCGCAATATCGCCGGACGCAGAAACGCGAAAACACAGTAACGCTGAAACGTGCCTGTGTGGGGGAGGCTTTATTGCTATAGCCATAATGTCACATACAGTACACTGTACACTTAGAGGTGGTAAAAATAAAATATAAACAATTAGGGACCCTGTCGTGTACAGCATTTTTTATAAATAAGTGTAGAATGGAAGAGTGCTTTTAATACTTTTCCTTGTTGTTAAGTCTGAAATTATTTTGTATTTTAGATTGACGTAATTAATTTTATGTTATATTTTTAGAGAGAGTTAGATCCGTTTAAAATATAAACAATAAAATAACTACTGCCACTTTTAAGGTTCTGCGCAACCGCGGCAGCACCAGCAGAACACGCCGAGATAGAAAGATGGGATGGCGCAAGAGTATCGAAAATCATAAATAAATAATAATATTATATTTAAAGTGATTAAATTATTTCGAAAGCACTGTTCTAAGTAAAATAAATGTCACATCACAATAGCCTATACTTTGAAGTGAACTATGAAAGACTTAAAAAAAATCATAAATAGAAATCCTTAAGAAATTATTAAAAACTTTTCCCCAAGGGTTTCTTCCTGAGGCTCCCCATTTAAGATCTAGATTTTTGTGAAGAGTTAAATATTTCATATAACTTTGGGTTTTTCTTGTCGCAGTTTTTGATAATAAAATTAAATCATTGCGACCAGTGGCGTAGTGTTGTCTGAACTAGACGTGAGTGAAGTCACATTAACGAGGCCCTTTTCTTTCAGTACCTATTCCCGATCAATACAGAGATCCTAGTCCTATCATATTTCTGTACCTCACTCTAACACTTACTTTACATTTACAATCAAACCCAGCCATCAAATTCTTGAATTTCACGGTACTGCGTTGTATACTCCCACTAGGACCGATAACCTGGTGAAGGTTTGCGGGGATCCGCTGGATGCGAGTCGCACGGGACCGGTCAATGTGGCGACACTTGGGGGAAGCTTATATCCATCCAGCACTGGACGTCTTTTGGCTGAAATGATAATGATGATGATGATGACGGTATTGCGCGTAGACAGGGAATTTTGGAGATAAAATACAAAAAAAAAGTACGGTGGACAACACCGGAGAGCAAAGAGTAGAAGGGAAGGAGTAGTTTGCAACCAAGATCCGTCAATTTGACGTTTTGTTTGACTTGCAGTGTCATGTCAACTGACAAGCTGTCACTATTTCATTATTTGTCATGGAATCAATGGAACGGAAAGGAATAGCGAGGTGAAAATAAAGTGCGTAATTGTTTACAAGCAGCGCTTTATATTTATATCAATATGCAAATTCTTTAAATATTGTCATGTTGACTTTTAGTTTCTTGTTTGCGTTGCTAACCTAGTTTTAATTAAATTTTAGATCTAAGTCCCCATCATTTCGTAAACTAGTATTTTATCAGCAGATTAAAATATAATCTTAAAAATGTATCCACGATGTGGTAGCAATGGTTCAATCCAAAATATACACCAAACACCGTCTTCTTCAAACCAGAACACAGGTAAGTGAATTTAGCAAAGTATTAATATTAAAGTGTTGTGTTGTTATATAGACTTTCTTTTAAATCAAATCATAACTTTGTAAAGACTGAATGCCAATAAGACCTGAATATGGGTCAGAGATCTTTTAGGCGAACAAATAACTTCTCTGAATGTTTAATTTCAAAACCTACTACATAAACTGTGAAATCATTACAGGAAGTCGAGTGGCACTATGTTTTTCCACATTACAAATAGCTTGCTAGTGCAATAAAACAATGTTTACCTTGTAAACATTCATTTCTTTATGTTTTTATTATACTTACAGATTAATTAGGAGTGTTATAATTTATTGCAACAATTTTTCATATTACAGAAGATGAAGATGACAGTGGTGATAACAAGGCATCCGCACTTAGCTTTAAGGAAAGGAGGAGAGAAGCCCACACTCAGGTAAATGTTTTTAAAAATATCCATACATATAAAAAGATCCATTTTCCAATTTAAGTAGAAAATATAATTATATAATTATTTATATCATCAAAGAATCCATCCTAGGTGAATGAATTCTTTTAAAAATATAATAGTATAGAATACCATCTTTCCAAATGGACAATATTTAGTTGCATGGATCTGCTTGTCCAAATAGAAAACACAAAAACCGACTTCAAAACACAAAGGTGAAAAATAACTTTAACTTCAGAAGTCTGTGACTTGTATGTTTGATTCAGTTTGTTTTTGCCACCGACTTCTGAAGCTAAAGTTATTTTTCACTTTTTTGTTTTTTAAAGTTGGTTTTATTTTTTGCAAAAAAGTTTTTTATTTTTCCTTTTTTAGTTGTAATATCCTATCCTATAAATATTTGTTAAGCAAACTTCAATCTTAATTAGGTATTATTTTTGTACGAACTGAACATTCTCTCAAATGAACTCGACTGTCTATGGTCCCCATCATCAGACCTGTAATGGGCACTTATAACCCACAAGGGTGCAAAGTTCTCATCAATAGAAATGAATTAAGTCCAAACACAAGGTAGCTACTGTTAAACGTTGAGGAGTTCCCTTGACTGTCCTTCGTCTTCATCATCAGATCGACTCCAGACCTTCATTAAATAGTAGTGCTTTAAAATACTTCATGAAAAAACGAACAAACGCACTAGTCGCCACTACGATTTTCGAAGGCTCCCCTCGATTTCGCTGGAATGCCATCATCAGATCCTGGTTTGCTTATCGTGGTACTCTTGGGATATCGCCTTTCCAACAAAAATAGAATCATCAAAATCGGTTCTTAAACGACGAAGTTATCCGCGAACAAACATAAAAAAAAATATACGGTCGAATTGAGAAACCTCCTCCTTTTTAACCGACTTCAAAAAAAGGAGGAGGTTTATCAATTCGACCGTATATTATACCTAAGTATATATATTTTATTGTGTTCGCGGATAACTTCGTCGTTTATAAACCGATTTTGATGATTCTTTTTTTTTTTGAAGTTGGTTAAAAAAAATATTATTAGCTGACTAAATAAATATGAATCTATCAACCCAAGTAGTAAACACAAAATGAATCCATAAATCAAAACAAAGAAGATGCACAGGGAGCCTCCTTTTATCTCATCAGTTTGTCATATATTTTTTTCTAATACCAGAATGAACCATTAGAATCATGTAGATTACATGTTCCTGCCCAAAATCCCAGTTGATTTACCATTGGCATGTCAGTTTATCAGTTTCTGTCCTAACGTCGTGTTCAATCACAAATGCCATACAATTGTGTTCGCGGTGACAGCAAGTTTGCGGCCAGCGCGCGGACTGCGAGCTTATACCTCGCCGACGACGCTTGTTAGCGCGCTGGCGGCTATATAGCCGTAGCGAGGCAAAATAGAGGCTAAATTCGAGGCAACGCCGAGCAACAGCTGTGCTGGTGCGGTGCCGGTATTGTTTGCGATGACCTTTTAGTGCTTCCCGACGTACGGAGGAAACTCGTAATGTAAGGGGTGGTCACCCATCCACGGACTAACCTAGTAAGCACGCCGTAACCTAAATATCGACCCAAGCGGCTGTTATTATTTAGCAATGACCTCTTGGTGACCGACTATTCACTGCAAAATTAAATCAACAAACGGCTTACGCGGAATACAGGTCTCTCTAAAACTGCGCCATAACATCTGATTGATTCAGTCTGTCCCAGCCGTCATTTACGGTCGTAAGAAATCCAGTTCCTTCTAAATACTAGGTCACCCAGTATGTAATGATACTTGTATTTTCAGGCTGAACAGAAAAGGAGAGACGCCATAAAGAAGGGCTATGATTCGCTCCAGGATTTGGTGCCGACTTGCCAGCAGACAGACGCATCAGGTTACAAGCCAAGTAAAGCAGCCGTGAGTTTCTTATCAGTTCGTATCATATGCCGAAGGTTATCTCACGATTTTGTTTTACCGACCTTGCTACTAATCAATACTCAATATTGTGTATATTTAGTATTACGTTGTAGCTTGCTTGTGTGATATTTGCGGTGCTATTTATAACTTTTTGCAATTCTTCTTCTATGTTCTTTGTGTTGGAAAATACTTAATTAAAAAAAAACATGATTTTTCATTTTATTTTAATGCTATCTGAAAATAATCGTTAGTGAACATTCGTAGTTTTTTGCACATTTAGCTAAGCTAAATTATATAGTTACATGAAATTCCTATCAAGTTATTTTATTGCTGTCTTATTCTGCTGTCTTGTCGCGGCATAGATATGGAGGCCAGTGACACGCCTCTTGTAGTAACATGCGACAAGCACGTGCTAGAACTAAAGTTCGTAATCGTAAATAATATGCGATAAGTTAACATGCAAATTGGAAGTTGACATAGTTTGGAAGAGATGATTGAATGTTTTGTCGATATCGAATCTATTCGTGCGAACATCCGCACGTTGATTGGCGGAGGTTGGGGGTTATTCATACTTCCATCTACTTTGACCAAATAGTGGACATCCTGACCACTTTTGGAGGTTCTTCGATACAATAAAGCGGCGTCTCGGCAGGGTCTCTTGTCTGTTAGGGCCCGTGACCCTATCGATTGTATTCGCCCTACCTAGATCTTACAACACAGAATTACAAACCAAGCTGCCCAAGTTTTAAGCACGTGCTAAAAGTAGTGACAGATCATTTAGCCTAACAATCTGCTGACATGTCTTGCCCACGTGCATGACTTGTAACCTCGAACATGACAATATAAATAGTGTATTTCTCATAGTAAACTTTAAAATCAAACATGTATAATGAGTTTTAAACAAATTTGGACAGATTTGTTTTATATTCATTGAGGTGCTGTAGCTACGCGCTGTTTAAAAATAGTACCTATTATTGTATTCAGAGGTTCATTCAACGGCATTTTATCTTCGCTCATATCGGCACGAATTTTATAATTTACCTATTAATTAGCCAATAAGCAAAGTGGTATATCTGAGCAGCCCTAAGTCTTACCTACATTTAAGTTTCGCCACTCTTGAAGGCTACTTTACTTACCAACGGCACTAAGGGCGGTTTCAGTTTAGCGTATTTTCGCCGCGTATAAGTTTATTTTCGGCGAAAGATCGTCACTTTTACAAACACGCCGGAATAAGCGCGTGTCAGCGCGATAGCCTTTACGAATTTATATGCAATACAAAATACGCTAGTTTAAAACCGCTCTAAAATAGTGGGACAGATAAGTTCTCTTTGAAAAAGTAATCTTATTCATAAAAAAATAAAAATAATTATTCCAGGTACTTCAAAAATCCATAGACTACATCCAATACTTACTGCAGCAGCGACGAAGGCAGGAGGACGAACGGAATGCTCTGCGTAAAGATGTGGTAGCACTACGCATCATGCAGGCTAACTATGAGCAGATTGTCAAGGCTCAGCACTCGGTGCCTGGCCATAACGAACAGAGGCTTACCGATCAGGATAAGTTTCAAGTTGTAAGTAATGAAGTATATTATCTTATTAATTTATAATACGAGTATAAAAACTCATGTGTCATGATTGGTTCCACCAGCTTGAAAGATTGTTTTTTTGAGTTTTGGACCCATTAGATGGCGCTGTTGTTGTATATATAATAAAGACTAGTTTGCTTGGGTGCGCGAGCTGCGCGCAGCTCGCGTGTTTGGTATTTTTGAGAAGTATTACTTACCCTTATAAAATTTTGACAATCTATAAGCATCCTTAAATGAATTGGAAAATCCGTTAGAATTACCCCTAAAACAGTATGAAAACCCCTACGAACCCCTAATTAAATCTAAAACCTTTTAACCTAAAGTTTGCCTGTCGTCGCCCCTGAGTTACGCTTCACCTACTCAACCATCGTTACGCTACGGAGGTCGCCGGCTCGCTTCGCTCACCACCTCCCCCCTTCGCTCCACTCAGGACCTACCTCCCCGGGGCTGCGGGACTATTCGAAAGAGATACCGTGGCCCCGGAACACAAAGGGCGAGGAAGGAACATGGATGGGTTTTAGTCAGTAAAAGTCTGACACTCCCTCCTGCTCCGCCCAGAGCGGGAGAAGTCATTTGATGATTTCCCATGCTAAAAAAAAAAAAAAAAAGGACCTACCTCCAACCGAACAGGTTTCGACGCCTACTATAATATTTGTTCAAACACCTAATAGCTATCTCTAACCGTTATGAAGTTACAGCCCTTTCAATTTTAGGGGAGGTTGGGGAGGGGAGCTTCACCCACTCAACCTTCGTTACGCTACGGAGGTCGCCGGCTCGCTTCGCTCGCCACCTCCCCCCTTCGCTCTACTCGGTCTCGCAGGTTCGCTCCACTCAGGACCTACCTACCACTGAAAAGGGGAGGTTGGGGAGGGGAGGGTATAAAAATTTCAACGCCCCTCAATAATAAAGTATAGTCAAAATCACAATGCCGCTATGTGTCCTAGTTTCCGAGATACGATAGGGGGAGGGGTGAAGGGGGGGAGAGTGGGGAGTTTTGAAAAATGATTTCGACTAACAATCGGCCCCTTTATACAAATATGAAAAAAAAAATGTTCCAAGTCTCTTAACTTCCGAGATCCGCCTAAAGGGGGGGAGAAGGGGAGAAAGGGGGACAACTTTGAAAACTGGTTTTTACTTTTCCGAGCCTCCTCTATACGATCCCGTAAAAAACAAAAAATACGGGTCCCTTAGTTTCCGAGATACGATAGGGAGGGGGGAGAAGGGGGGCGAAAAGGGGAGGTTTGGCACTTTTCCCATAGGTTTTGGAGTTAGTTGTTTACGAATCTGTCAAAAAATACCCACCTCCCCATCCACCATCCCGGAGAACAATTCTGTCAATCAGTGAGTCAGTGGTAATTCAGCTTTATATAATATAATTTTGCCGGGAATATCTTAAGTTTCGGGCCTCATAGCAGTTGCGACAGATTATTATCATTATCAATACAAGAGTTTTGTGACTCACTGATAAATTGCATGACAGTCATCATGACTAACAAAGAATAACCTAAATTACTGAATACTTATAATATCATGGGAAAATACTGAGACTATTGAGGAAAGGATTTTCTAAATCTTCATGGATTTTCTGATTCTTCTGAGAGGGCCAGTCAACTGAGGATTGAAGTTTGAGTAACAAACTAGTTTGCAAACGTAATCTAACTAAACTCGTAAGTCGCAAATAATAAAACTTGATTACAATTACATAACATAAACATTGTTATCAGGTAAATAAAATATTTTCCTTTTAAATGTAAACTTATACTGGTAGACGTATTGCGTAATTAGAGTTTATTATGCGTTCCATTTTAAGTGATTTTATTTTACTCGTCTTAAGTCGAAAAAAATACGTCTTACTGTGATATAGATTATGAGGAAATTGATTTTGGAATGTTTGCGAAGCGATTTGTTTTTTTTACTTTACTGTATGGACTTTTACACATATCCAAGAATAGGTGTAGTGACCACCTATTACAAACCGAGTTTCCTCCGTGCTGTCACTTGTAGATATTTGACAGTCGTTCCAGGTAGTCAGTCAGAAAGTCTGATAACTAGTCTTATCAAGGGGTATCGTATTACCCAGTATTAACCCATGAGCTGTCCACGAAGTAGACACAATAGTTAAATAATGGCGTCTCGACCAAATTGGTCATTTGACAGATCATGATTTAACTGGGTTGTGGATAGTTGGAAAAAGGCTAGGCAGATCATCATCAGCTGCCTAGCCTGTTCCAAACTATGTTGGAGTGGGCTTCCAGTCTAACCACATGCAGCTGAATGGAGCGACTGGAAAAGGTTAGGCAGATCATCATCAGCTGCCTAGCCTTTTCCAAACTATGTTGGAGTCGGCTTCCAGTCTAACCACATGCAGCTGAATGGAGCGACTGGAAAAGGCTAGGCAGATCATCATCAGCTGCCTAGCCTTTTCCAAACTATGTTGGAGTCGGCTTCCAGTCTAACCACATGCAGCTGAATGGAGCGACTGGAAAAGGCTAGGCAGATGATGATGACAAATATACTTTAGTTAGTCGTACCTACACTTTATTTATAGTAAGATAAAAACGCTGTAGTTCTATCTAGACATGCATAATTATGTTATTATAACTTCTTAGAGTGGCAATCTAAATTATGCCGTCCCAGAATTCGACTACCAATTTATCGTCCATAAGCTCCTATAACGTGTAATTTAAGTTCCTCGTCGTTTGTAGAACAACACTACAGTATCACTGAAAAAGCTGGTAACAAAAACATTTTATTTTCAGTTCCAGGGTATAATGGACAAGCTATTCGAGTCGTTCGAGTCGGTGCCTACGAATAACTTCGCAGAGTTTTCGGCGGGTGTCTTCAACTGGCTCGAGGAGTACTGCAAGCCGCAGTCGCTGAGGACGATGGTGCACGGGGTACTTAGGGAGCAGAGCTATACGCCATAGATGTTATGTAGCCGCCGTGCCTTATTGTTTGTACAATCCGTTTAACGAAAGAAGAGACCTGTCACATCACTTGAAACGAGTGAAACTTTGTGAAATCTTGATTAAGCCTCGAGGTAAAACATTCAAGAAGACAAAGTAGGAATTTGGTTTACGACCTGTATACCTATATGTCAAAAGAAGTATCTCGTTACACAATTAACTCGTATATAAGTGGTGTGACAGGTCTCTTCTTTCGTTGAACGGATTGTACATAGTCATAAAACTACATATCGTCGTTGAAGTTATCACCACGTAAGACAAAAATAGCAACTTTACAGAAGGTTTAAAAAACTGCACAAATATACCATGTAATGGTACAATACATACCATTTTATAATTTGTGTTCACTTCAAATTAGATAGAGACGTTGCTTGTTTCTGTGATTGGCTGAAACAACGCGTCTTCCGATTCTGTAGCAAACAACGTCTAAAACCGCCAAAAATTACTTACGTGGTTTTAGAACTTCAACGACGATATATTAATATAGCATGTCCTCTAAAAAACTGCCATCATAACACAAAAATATTAGTTTTCTAAAACCGCCATATGTTTACTGCGAAAATAATTCCCCGAATGGCACATGCGAAAATGTAAGATTTTAGCGTAAATCTGAAAACTGCTATTTCTATGTTACGACAGTTTTTTAAGGACTTTCGATATATTCTAGTTAGGCTATCTATATTGGGCTTTGATAAAGATTATTACTAAATGAAGTATTTGCTGATAATAGTTTGCCTTATATTCTTATGGACTTATATGACTATTCTGTATGTTCGTTAAATATTTGTAAGACACACTTTGAAAATCAATGTTTATTTGTGTAATTCACTGTGTCCAAATTTGAAATGCCTTTTATACTGTATATTATAAATATTAAAATGTAATAAATACTCGAATCTTTATCAAACCCTAATAATGTAGCCAAACAAAACACATTTTCCATTGCCTTTTATTTGTGAATGTAACGTAGCACCGTGTATTGGCTTCTTCTTTTGTGACAAAGAAAACGTTTTATGCTACTGCAGAGTTTATCATTTATCTGCCAAATAAACTTAAGCTGATAATGACGATAGAACAAGCGATAAACATCCTAATGATATGTTTGATGTGATAAGAGAAAGTGTATGTAAGTAGATTTCTATTACTTATTTGTTTATTTTTATTGTTATTCATGTTGCACTAAGTCTTTGTAACTGAATTTAGATTTTTAATCCCAAATTAAAGAAGAAAACGAATTAGATTTATCTGAGTTTTTTGGAGAAGGTAAAATATAATCGATTATTTAAAAAGTTTTCATTGGGGTACATAATGATTATTCTTTTTGATAAAATGCCCAGAGTCCAAGAGTCTATTTATTTTTATTAGAAAACAATTTATTTTTGAAACTAAAACATTTTGTGATAAAAAGAAGTTCGCCTTAAAGGAATTGTTCAAGAAAACCAATGTCAATAATGGATAGTGCCTTCCAACAGTTTGTTGTTTTAACATAAAATAAAGTAAATAAACCTACATGTTTCGTTACAATTGAGTTTTATTTTTACGTCGGCAACACAATATATTAGGAGCGTCCGCTGAAACACGCGGGTGCATAGGGCTGGCTTAAACGCGGGCACCGCGTTTAAAATATCCTTAAAGTAACTTCACATGACGTATGTTACTAACAACAAGTTGTCTGTCATACCCTGATACCGACTCAACTCTTAAATCATCTCCGGATAAGTTGCGGCTTATTTCACGATTTGTCTGTCAAACAGATTATTCAAATTCTGTCCACAAAACTTTGCTAATAGTGTAAAGCCAATCAAATAGAGATTCTACCCTATTCCATTCTACCACTGATGTGCGGTTCATTTAAAATTCCTTTTAGTTCGCAGTTCAACCACTAAACTGTGCCGTCGAGATTGAAGGCGGTGAATGTGGTGTGACTGACTGCATCTGACTGCAAATCAAACAAAAACCATCCCTAATCCAAATCCAGTGGCGTTTCCGAGATCTATATTTACTGTTCGAAACAGATACGTACGATTCGATATGGTAAAATGCCTGCCGGCGCTGCAGGACTGTTCGAAAGAGATACCGCGGCCCTGGAACACAAAGGGCTAAAAAGGAACATGGATGGGTTTTAGTCAGTAAAAGTCTGATACTCCCTTCCGCTCCGCCCAGAGCGCGAGGGGTCAGTTGATGATTACCGAACCGAAAAAAAGGCGAGGTAGTCATACCGGCTCTTTCAAACTGTGATGCTACTAAGAAATTTTTAATGCAAAACCCCAATAACCGTTCGTAAGTCATGGCCACCACCACTGGGCCACCGCCGCTCTCCAGGGACAAATGAATAGTCTGAATTTACCAGTTTTAATAAGTTTATAAGTTTATTGACCGTTAAATCATGATCTGACGAATGACCAATTTGGTCGAGACGCCATTGTTTAACTATTATTGTCTGTGTTAACTGTTGTGTCTACTTCGTGGACAGATCATGGGATAACAGTTTGGCCAACTCGGGAATCCAACCCAAGACAAGTAAATCGTGTTTAATAGTTATTTGTTATACAAGAGTGCAAAGTTGCTTTTTAACCGCGTGTTCAATTTTGATGACCGAGCAAGCGAAGGATTCTAAAATTGAAATTCAAAATTAGAATCCTGAGCGTTAGCGAGGGAATCAAAAGAGCACGAGGTGAAAAATCTTTGCACTCGAGTGCAACACGTAACTTTTCATTCCACCTCAGCGAGGAAATGACTAAATGCAAAAAAAAAAAACGTTTACAATCACAAGATAGGTACACTTTTATTTCAGTTTAGGTATTAATTACTACATTATGACAGGTAAGTATTACAGAATAATCTTTAAATTATAACAAAATAATACTAAGGTATAATTAAGAAAATTTTAAAGTAACGTTGCTACAGTTATTTCAATTGAGTGTAATATTTTTGTTTGGTACTGTAATATTGGTGTTAGTCACTTGTGTACTGTTTTTCGGTAAACTATCTGTCATACTTAATAGTTGTACCGATTCATCGGATTCCCTTGGCGTGAATGTTGGAGAGAGAGGGAGATGGTTAGGTGTTTCATAACGGCTTATTTTTGATGTAGAAGGGCCAGTCCAAGGATCCGATTGAGGCTCTTTCAGTGTAATGGCTTCTACGATGCCTTCACATATTTTAGACTTATTTTGGATGGAATCCTCTATGTATCCCTCTACAACTGCATTGGACTTCCAGCCTCCGTGGCGCTAAAGGGACAGGAGATCAGCTCCGGAATCAGCCAAAAGTGTGGCTGAAGTTCGTCGGAAACAATGACCCGTGTACAACAGGGGTTCTGGAAGTTCAAGAAATGTTGCTATTTCTCGTGGGATACTGCCAATTTTATTAGTACCCATAGGCTGTCTAACACACTTTCCATTGCGATACTGTTGAAAAAATCGATTGATTGGAGTGTTAGGCGGGCGTAAGGCTTGATATTTCTCAACAATCGTTACGTATTCCTTGCGAATGACGAAGTTGCGGTCTCTTTTTGTCTTTGTATTAGGTAAATTAATTAATAGTAAGTCATCTGAATGTTTCTCAATGTTTTTGACATTAAGTTGTGTTAGTTCATTAGTTCGACATGCTCCGTTTATTCCAATAATAAGAACAACCTGTAACGTAAAGAGTATTGTAGTAGATAAATGAATAAAATTGATATGAACGCATAATTATGCCTATCAACATCTACTAAGTATACCATTTAATTGAGATTAATATACTTAAGTAGATACTGAATGTGCAACTGACTTACTTTTGCCGCCAAATATATGGAATCGGGTGCTTCGTTAAGAAACTTTTCAATATCAGATACTGTGAAAACCTTCGATTTTTTTGGTTTATGACCAGATGAGGCTCTTTTTAAAAATGCCACTAATTTAGGATAGGTATTGATATGTTTGTCTTTTTTCATCTTTATTGTTGCTTTTAGCATCGAATACGTACTCCATAGAGTGCTTGCTTTCTTGTTCTCGGATAATTCTATAAAATATGCCAGCAAAACGTTTTCTGAGAAAGTTTTGGCTCCTTTTGCTAGTCGCCACGTGTTGAACATATCGTACTGTTTTAAATACTTCTCGCGTGATTGTTGAGGGAGAAAGCTCATTTGCGCATTATTAACAGTTTCAGTCAATTCTGTTGGCGTCAAGCAAACTTCCTCGTCGCTAGAATCATTCATTTTAGTTTTTTCACTTGTTTTCAAGTTTCTTGTTTTTAATTTAAGGTTTAACAATGACGTGAAAAAATGCCGCGTAAAGAACCGCGTACAAAGCAAATTGAAAAAAGAACACCAAGAAGGTTCCGAGTCTGAGTTTTTAACAAATTAAAAAAAAGTTGTATGATATATTCGGCACCATAGAGGTAGCAGTAAATAGGTTTAATGTTTTTTTTAATTCACAAACTTAGTGCACACGATGTTCTAAATTCAATTTACTTTATCCTCTAGAGAATAAAAACGGCTTTTCCACTCAGATATTGAGGATTAAAAATACTCTTTCCGAGATGGTGGGATGAAAAGACATCATAACTTATGTTATACCTACATAATTTATGTTATGATGCCTCATCCTCCTGCTCCATAAAACCAGTTGCAGTCTGCAACGCAAATCAGCAGTCTAATCACCTCTTTAAATCGATCCATAGGAAAATGTACCTTTTTTGGATGGGAAATCATCAAATGACTTCTCCCGCTCTGGGCGGAGCAGGAGGGAGTGTCAGACTTTTACTGACTAAAACCCATCCATGTTCCTTCCTCGCCCTTTGTGTTCCGGGGCCACGGTATCTCTTTCGAATAGTCCCGCAGCCCCGGCAGGCTTCGGTCCTTGCGGACCCCTTCCCTATTGCTGACTCTCTTTGAGGCGCGCGTGGAACACGAACGCGCCGTCGACACGGCCTGTCGTCATGAGACGTACGGACGGCGAGCTAGCCCATAGCTCCCCGTCCACAGGCCCGCGCCTACGGTGGCCGGAAGCCACCACGTGGCCCCCGACGCCCGGGGCGTCTCCCGCGGCGGCCGGGACGTGAGGATCTCTCCTTGTCCTGTTCCGCCACCTCCTTCGCTAGCATGACTGCTTCGCAGAAGGAGGTGACGGCGTCCCATTCCGTCTCGCTCCGGACCATGGCACGATTCAGGGCCGGGAGCGAGAGGTCGCCGCCGCCGATCGCCACCTCGAGGACACGGCGGTGCTCCACCCAAGCGGGGCACACCTCCACAGTGTGCTCCACCGTGTCCTCCGGCCTATCCTCACAGTGATAGCACCCGGGCGTTTCCTCCCGCCCGATTCGGTGCAGGAACTTACCGAAACATCCGTGTCCGGTAAGAACCTGCGTCAGGCGGAAGGTGAGGACGCCGTGGCGTCTCTCCAGCCACTCCTCAAAGAGGGGACTTATCGCCACTATTGTGGCGTGCCCTGCACGGGGTTGCGATAGTCGCTCTCTCCATGTCGCCATGAGATCCCGCCGGAAGTCCGTCCGCTGAGCGACAATTTGCCGCGGAGGAAAATGTACCTAATAACATGAAATATGCTACAGGCCTACAGCTCTGTGCTCAAACCTCTCTTGGATGTCGAATGAGAGTGATCTTAACTGTCTTGTAGTGGTATATGTTTTACTTTAAATTCTAGACATGTCTTAATTAATATAATTGGAATTTGGCTGTGCTACGTTTCAGTTAAACAAATATGGAAATGTATTCCTAAACTGAATGGAAATGTCCGTTGATTGTACAAATTAACATAATAACAAAATTAAAGTGCCGCAGATAGGGGTCGCGTAGCGCATAGTCATACCAACTACGAAATACGACTACGCGCTACGCTTGGCAGATCAAAGCGTAGCTGGCGTAGCATCATATGGCCAGCGTAGGTTTCCTCGTAGCGTACTTCGTAGCAGTGAGTAACTATAAACTTTCTCAATATAATGAAGTGATGACTGCCCTTGGATTCTCATAAACCTTACTACGAGCAGTGAAAACTATTAATAGGTATCGAAAAAATAACAAGAATAAAACACGCTGCTACAGTGAGTGGGTAGGTAATAGTTTATTAGTTATTGTTCCACTTTTCAACACCATACATTATATCAAAAGTCGGTAAATGTCTAACTCTTTTACCTATGAATATATAACAGATAGGGAATTAGTAGGAACTGCACCTACTGTTTACACATTATTCAAAACATTACGAAAACTGTGTAAACTGTATTATACAACGCTATATTCACAAAGGTAACCTCAAGTTTACACAGACAGTTATTTATGAAACTGCTCTTGAAAATTAACAAGTACTTATGTACAATATGAAGTGCTCAACAACATAATCATGAGCTTAGTTCGTTATAATAAAAAAATTCAGCTGACTGCTTATGAGAGTGCTTGCTTAGAGATACCTATTAGGTTCCCAGTAGTAGGTAGGCGTAGGTAGTACGACGACCCAAATGGCGCAGCGGTAGTGAAGCTGCCTTACGTTCTTAGGGTCCTGGGTTCGAATCCCGGTACGAGCAAATGTTTGTGTGATGAGCATGGACATTTGTTTCCGAGTCATGGATGTTTATATGTATAATAAGTATGTATTTACAAACAAAAAGTATCTATGTAGTATATCAACTATCTGGTGTCCACGACACAAGCCTCGTTGCTTAGTGTGGCACTAGATGGCGCTGTGTGTAATGTCCAGCGATATTTATTTATTTATTATTTATTTATTTATAGGTAGGATAAACGGTAACAGATTGGTAACCTAACGATTGGTGCGGGTAAAATAGTTCCATTTTCTTGGTATAAAGCAACAGGTGAATTAACCGCATAAAACATTTTGCTATTCTGGACCGGAAAATCTGTATCTTTATGCAAGCCCCTTACCAAAACATATCAGGCTTAGAGATTGTTGAAGAAATAAGAGTAGAGCCTTTTACCTTACCTACTTACAAATATAGAAAACCCACTTACGTGTGTAGGTACAATTCAAATATAAATAGAAGTTATAAACAGCCAAACAATATACAATTTGATGACCATCTAATAAAACCAGGCATACCTAAATCAGTCTTCCATGATGTGCTGCATTTCATGAAATTGATTGACCTTATACCACTGACTACTTAGTTGTGTGCCAGAACTAAGAATAACTTTAGCAAATAAAGAAATTACCCTTATTTTAGGGATTATATACGAGGGTAATTACTCAACATGGTTAATGGTAAACGTGATAATAGTACATTTTGATACAAGTGGAGAAAGTTTGTTATTGCACCCGAGGCGGAATTAACTCCCGAGCCGTAGGCGAGGGTGTTTTTGAGCCGAGAACTGCAATAACAAATGTCCACGTGTATCAAACGACGTTTTTCAATACACTTTTGAAGAAATTAAAAATATTTTTGTCATGAATTATTAGGAACTATGATAACACTTGTGCGGGAATGAAAATTGCCACAGATAACTATACCTATACTTAGTCCAAATTGGTTCAATACCTATAGTCGGAGGTTAATGTTTTTTTTTATTTCGGCAAAGTAATAATGCGTCTTTACGGCGTAAATATTTTTTGAATATTCAAATTGTGTTTATAAATAGAATATCATAGATAAACATGATTATTTAAAACTAATATTCACTTTTTTAAACAACTTAACATTTATTTGTGTTCTAAATTCAAAAATACAAAAAAAAGCTATTTCTTATGTTAGGCTGTTTATCGGCTTCATACCTTTGCTTCTCCTTCAGCCTGGCGAAAGCAAAGCGCGGAAAAAAAGAAAAGAAAATCATAGTTTCCTAATAATTCATGACAAAAATATTTTTCGTTCTTTTATTTAATTTCTTCAAAAGTGTATTGAAAAACGTCGTTTGATACACGTGGACATTTGTTATTGCAGTTCTCGGCTCAAAAACACCCTCGCCTACGGCTCGGGAGTTAATTCCGCCTCGGGTGCAATAACAAACTTTCTCCACTTGTATCAAAATGTACTATTATATGGCCCACATTCTGATTGAATTATTGTGGTATAATTGTTGTTTTGCGGTCACATTATTTTGATTGCTGTGTATTCGATTGCTAGACGCGTTCGCTCACCGTTGGCTGCGAGAGTAGAGTGACGTCACCCATCGGGTAGCTCTCCGTTCTCCTGGCACAGCCCACATTCTTCGCTCGCTCTCTCAGGGTGCCGTGGCACAGTCGTTTGAGGACACACGCATAGCATATAAGCAGGGAGAACATAAGAAGCAAACTGATGATAACGGTTACTGCGAGTAATATTCCGCGTTCTTCATTGTCGGGTAAGTCAAGAATCTCCGAGTTCCGACTCATTCTCACAGCTCACCGAGTGCTCATCTGAAACAAAGACGAAATTCAATCGTTCAGAATGGATCGGCGCAATACGTTTTCTAAAACAAGTGAAGCTCAACAACTTCTTGGTAAAAGCGTGTCTAATGCGATTTATTGACGATACTATTGTAAAGAACCTGTATCGCCGTAACTTTACCTGTACCAACCTAGATTCCTTTTCTTTCTTTATGGTAGGTGGTTCTTGTTGTTTTGCGATACATTCAGTTATGTGTAATCATTTACAGAATGCAAAAACAGTTTTCGTTGAATTGGAAAGCAATACAAATGACTGAAATAGATTTATTCTACATTCCTCTAAATCAAATTACAACTTTTTAGAGATAGACTGGGAACTAAGTTGTCAATTCCTGCGGTAGTAATAGCCATACCCTGTAATAGTATGTACCTATCTATACCTACAGAGCTTTACCGTAGCTTTCGCCATAATTAATATTATTTTTTTTTCTTTGCCTAACCTGGTGGGCTCATTCGTCAATTGAGAACCTCACGAGTGTGCGCGAGTTGGCACCTTCCGATTTTAATTTATTTTATTTTTTGTCGTTAACTTGCTCGGCCATAAAAATCTGACGTAAAATACGTCAAATGTACAGTCAGCTACAAGAACTTCTTACAAAATGTATAAAATATGTACCCAGTTTAAATGTATAAGAAATTTTATACGACTTGACTTTAAAACAAAATATTTTTAATTTGACTGTACGAGCGAGTTAACGACAAAAAAAAATCGGAAAGTGCCAACTCGCGCGCATTCGCAAGTTTCACAGTCGCCAGTTGACGAATAAGCCACCTGGTGTCAGAGTTTTTATGCCGCCCAAGGACCTCTGACTTGGCTTCACACGCGTCAAGAAATATCTCTCAGGAGTAAGGCATGCTGGTTTCGTCACGATGTTTTTCTTCACCGAAGCAAGTGATAATTGTACAATACGCACATGATTTCGAAAAATCAGAGCTGTGTGCCTTGGGTTCGAATTCGAGACCTATGACTAGTCCGTCCGACGGTGACACCACTAAGCTATTACTGCTATAATAATATTATAACAATATATTATGACTCATTCCTATCCAGACCAAACTAATTAAAGAAAACCTAGACGCGGCGACATAGTTGTCAATAGGTTATGTAGAAGCTAATATTATGCGTTGATAACTCAACCTCCATTTCCAATCACACTGTATATCGGTAATTAAAACACGCTGCTACAGTGAGTGGGTAATAGTTTATTCCTTATTGTTCCACTTTTCAACACCATACATTATATCAAAAGTTGGTAAATGCCTACTCTATTATCTATTAATACATAACATAAGTTACCAGGGTTATAGATAGGGAAGTAGGTGGGTACTGGGGGTCTAAAATGGTCGCTTTAGTGAAATCATAGTAGGATAATAATATGAATCACGTTAACATTTTTAAAATGGTCATAGACACAGTTAATATATTGGCCTGCAAAAATAAGTATTACACTTTTAAAATTGCAATAACTTTTAAGTACACAAGATATACTTTCGAAACAAAAATGACTCGAAAAATAGTTTAATTTTGTCTATAGTTTCAAAGAAAGCTGATAAAAATTGCTTTGTAACGTTTTTTTTATTTTAAATCTCTAACTTCTATAGTTTAGGAAAAATTGAATTTTTAAAAGTGTAGTACTTATTTTTGCAGGTCAGTGTATTATAAATTATCACTGATAAGATACCATTTTGTGAGTTGTAACGTAATTCATATTATTATTCTATTATGATTCTGCTAAAGCGACTATTTTAGGCCCCCTGTTCACACAGTATCTAGGTATATTCAAAAGATTACGGAAGCTGTACTACATATAATACTAGATTTACATAGTTTACACCATGTTTACACTGACATTTATCTACAAAACTGCACTTGAAAATAAATGAATAGGTAGGTTAATAGGTAGGTACAATATCAAAGTACTAATATTAAGCAATAAATTAAATATAAGTGGTCGAGCACTTATCTGCAGGCTTAGCCAAGTTGTCAATCTACAATCGTTAACGCTAGTAGAATGACATCATATCAACGTTAAATCACGTGATCAACACAAACGAATAGAAAATTCATAGACAAGTTTACATCGTTCAAAATGATAGAATAGAATGTTATCGTTTCTACAATGTTGATCGCTATACTCTTTGGTAGGAACGCTCACCATAGACTAAAGTGTAGGTTTTTTCTACAGATATTAGAGAACGAGCGATCGACTCAGTCGTGTCAACTTGGCTACCCATTTAGCGCTTTCTACAATCGCTTACGCCGAGGCGTTTACGATTGTAGAAAGAAAATCGATATGAAAAGTTTGTAACTTGGCTAGGCCTGCTGATTTTGCCGATAATCAGATGAGTCCTCAACAACACATTCATGAGCTTAGCCCGTTGCTTATGAGGGTGCTTGCATAAAGTTACCTATAGGTTCGTAGTAGCTACGGATAAGCTGTAACAGATTGGTTGGTTTTATGTACGAAACAGCTTAGTTGCTTAGAACATTTATGCAAGCCCCTTAGGTACCAAAACAGATCTGGTTTAGAGTCTGTTGAAGAAATAAGAGAAGAGCCACTTTATCCGGTCCTTTTAACTTACAAACATAGAAAACCCCGCTTAGGCGTGTAAGTCAATAGAAATAATAAACTGCTAAACAATATACAATTTGATGATCGTCTGATAAAACCAGGCAACAGAGTCGATACCTAAATCAGTCTTTCATGAAATGCAGTATTAATCATTTGTAAGTAGGTTGATTGACCTTACACCACTGATTAGTTTAGTGCCAGAACTAAGAATAACGTTAGCAAATAAAGAAATTACCCTTATTTTCGGGATTATTTACGAGGGCAATTACTCAACATGGTTGATGGTAAACGTGATAAATTATTTTATATGGCCCACATTCTGATTGAATTATTGTGGTATAATTGTTGTTTTGTGGTCACATTATTTTGATTGCTGTGTAGGTATTTGATTGCTAGACGCGTTCGCTCTCCGTCGGCTGCGAGAGTAGAGTGACGTCACCCATCGGGTAGCTCTCCGTTCTCCTGGCACAGCCCACATTTTTCGCTCGCTCTCTCGGGGTGCCGCAGCACAGTCGTTTGAGGACACACGCATAGCACATAAGCAGGGAGAACATAAGAAGCAAACCGATGATAACGGTCACTACGAGTAATATTCTGAGTTCTCCATTTTCAGCCAAGTTCCGATTCTCGGAGTTCCGACTCATTCTCACAGCTCACCGTGCCCTCATCTGAAACAAGGAGAAAATTCCATCTTTTAAAATGGAACAGCACTTTACGAACGACTTACGAATATAGCCTGTACGTTTTATAAAACAAAAGATGCTGGTACTCCTAGCTAAAAGCGTCACTAACGCGATTTAACGACGATAATATTTTATAAAACTGTATCGCCGTAAGTTTTCGTTTCTATTTTCATAGGTAGGTGGGCACCTAGATTCCCATACATAGGTACATAATCAGACAGGAGTCATTAATGAGCTATTTAATTTGATTATATGTAGGTACTTAATAATCGGATATGATTTCTAAGTGTTTGTTTGTCACCTAGTCTTGCTATTTTATGCCTATAAAGACCTTTTTTTAATAAATGCCACTTTAATGTTAACACGTTAATTGCCGTCTAGACGACTCAAGGCAACTACGCCATTCGTTAAAATTACAATATTTTAGGTTTAATTTAGAACTTGTATTTTTGTTGTCAAGCCAAGATTAAAGACAAGCCAGTCTTAAGTGATTAAAAGCTAAGACATAGTTCAAGAATAGTTAATGTTTAAGAAGTTTGTTGAGCTTAAGATGTCAAAGGTTTAGCAAAAGCCACAACAAACGTACGCTAATGCTAGACATCATGTCTGTATCAATTGGTTCTTTAACCCACTTCTAAGATGATCCCTGTAAATTCTTCATTAAGCTGGGAAAAAGCTACAGTGCTACAACGATTTATTTAAGATTCTCCAAAGTTTTTTTTCATGCAAAGCTTCCATTGAAAAGAATCTTTCTGAGGCCAATATTGATTTACGATTGGATGTTGGACAGTACGGAGCAAGAATGAGATGAGGGAAAACGTTTTATCGGTTCTCGAACGCAAAATCCTTTGACAAATCTTCCGTGTCGCACTGGGAAATGAAAAATGATCGCGCTGGGTCCATAGTGCAAACTTTTTGTATAACCTGGCAATCCCTCTACGTCCCATTACTCATACGTGGTACTTAGCTCAATTCCAAAATTTCAAACGGACCTACAAAATGTAAACGGACCTTCACGAAGCCGTCAACCAAGCATTTTGTACATCAAACTAAGTACCTAACTCAAATTTATTTTGTACGCAAGAATTCCGAAAGAATATAGACCGAGAACACAGCCATCGTGTAATGGGGAACCGCCATTATCAGACTCCGTGAATGGCCTTCTGAAGAAAACTTTGACATTCCTTCAGCTAAATACATCCGACGACCCAGCTCAAAAATAAAGAACTAAGACTTTGTCACAAAGGTAAGTAGGTACCTAAGTACTCATCCTCCGTCGAAGCTCTCAACTCGCGTGGGTTCCACAAACGTTGTTATTCCATAAAGCTTACATTCCTCTTCAAAGTATTCGTTCTCACATAAAACGAAATTATCACCCACTGTTAAGAACAGTGGGTGACATATATGAACATAAGATCAAAAACGAAAATGCTACAACTCGAATTGGGAAAATGCGTTATTTTTCTTAAGACATAGGAACCAACCGAAGAGATCTCTTTCTGCATGATTAGTTTCATATACATTTGGTGGATCTAAATGATTTTTCGTTTATGGTAGGTACATACCTATTCTTGTTGTTTTGCGATATGCTCAGTTAGGTGAAATTATAGAGCATATATAGCTACATACAACAGACCCTCTGACTGTAAAGACAGTTTTCGTTGAAATCAAGATCAAAATGATATTAGATGGGCACTTATAAAACGTCGAAAAAGGTGCACGGTTCGCGTTGGTCGTTTCCATGGAGAAGAACCGGCAAGAAACTCCATGGTTACTCTTTTCAAATCATATTAGAATGCAACTCCATGGTTACTCTTTTCAAATGATAATTGGAATGCAACCCCAAATAACTGAAATAGATTTATTCTGCAATCCTTGAATCGGTGTTTCCAAGTTCATAATTATGACCCCTATTTAATTTACGTGTTAATAGGCTTCTTTTGGGTTAGCTCGTTCCGTCGTCGTCCTAGTCCGTCTGTGCTCAAGACAAGATTGAGATGAAGAGCAATTTTACCATTTAATGTGAATAAATAAAAACAAAAAACTGTTAAGTGACAGACTAGGAACTATTCCCGTCTTTACATTTCAACCAAGGCAGTAATAGTCGTACCCAGTAATAGTAGGTACTGAATCCCCGTAGCTTACGCCATAATTAATATTATTACCATAAATAACCTCTTTTCTATCCAGACCACACTAATAACAGGCAACCTAGACTGAACATAGTTGTTATAGTCAATACTAAATACTAACTAAATATTAATCTAATACCTGTCTATGGTCTAATACCTGCTTATTGATGACTTATGGCTGCAGTTAAGATTGGAAATTTGCCTTCCTAGATAATAAGGTAATTCTCCTATCGAGCTTTTAGGCACCAATATGGGTGAATTACGTACTTGTAGACGTATTATAGACTAATATTACGAACTTGATAACTGTTTATCAAGTTCTGCTATTATAACAATAAATTATATGATTATTAAGTCTAAGTAGCCAGTGGAAGAAAACCGTTTCAGTTGTATTTATTTTGTTCGACTTAAATGCTAAGAAACCGAGTCACGAACTTTTTCTTCCATTTAATCTTCACCGTAGACATAACTTATTATAAGTAATAAAACTTCTGCAGAGTTTTATTCGTCTACTTATTTTTATGGCGACAATGATGACACTATAAATGGTGGCCGCACGATCGTAGATAAAGCTAGGATCACATACGGAAATCATATGAGCAAAGTCTTCAGTTATTGCCTCTTCAGCTGATACATTTACCTACTGTTCTTTTCATATTACATGGACCATTTCACACGATGTGTCTAATCTGATTTCTTAGATACCTAGTACCTAGTTGGAAATTGACACTTTGAAATTGTATATATTTCTTAGGTACCTAGTTGGAAATTGACACTTTGAAATTGTATAGGAGCCGTAGACCTACGAGTGTTATGCTATCGCATCGTAATAGTACATTATGATAGTACATATGAAGTGCGGTAAGTTGAAAATTACAGCCGAGGCGATATTACTTGCCCGAGCCGTGGCGAGGGCGATAAAAAAGCAGAGGCTGTAATTATCAAAGTGCACGTATGTCATACGACGTTTTATAACATATTTGCGAGGAAATAAATAAAACAAATAAAAACAATACAGCGAAAAGAAAAAGCGCGCGGAATAATTTTTACTTGTTCACAAATTAGCGAGGCGCGCGCATCAGCGCTTTTTTTTAAGGCAAAGACACAAAAAACAGCCAGTATTACTAATAAATTAAATTAATATTTTTGTGTGTTTGTTACAGATAAATGGTTGTAATTTATTGACAAAATTAATTAAATGAAATAATTAAATGTTTATTTATTATATTTCATCTCCAAAAGTTAATTTTAATCATAAAATGTTGACCACTTTTCTTACATAAAAACTCTTTGCTAAGATTTAAAAAAGTATAAACCATGCATTTTACTTCACAGCACAAGTACGTAATGAGATACATTACGATACTGAAATTGGTTAAATAAGAGACCCTTTACGAGCAAATGTGTTATAAAATACTAATCACAAGAAAAAAAAGAAGATCGTAAGAGAATAAAATAGTGATTACGTACATCCTCTTACCTTACTACAAACACAGTTTAAAATAACAGCAGATTCAGAGTTGTAACTCCCGTTTATCGAGAGTAAACTTCCGAAGTTAACGGTTAGGCCATATCTTAGACATAAGCCTGCAGAGGTGAATAAGTATTGTCACACACAACTTCAAACAGTGAGCGTCGATATAATCGCCGGACCTAACCTTTGCCCAGCGCTGGGCATAAAACATGGTGCTAAAAAGTTGTCGATATTGCCAACAATATAGCACTTTAATAGGAAGGATTACTGCGACGGATAAAAAGTAAGAAAGCTTTGAAGAAACATTTTATGGAATCATAACAAACACAATGCTTTTTAGAAGGTTTCGGTTTTGTATAAAAAGTAAGTAAAAATGTTGTTTTATTTTATGAAAGGTTATTGTAAGCGAGACAATATGAGGACAGACAACGTTGTGTTCTTTATTTATATCAAAGCATATTTTGCTTGTTTTTTTATTGTTAAACAATGTCTGTAAAAGATCGACTACAAAAATAAAGATTCCCGGCCCGAAATCCAAACCCATTCATGAAGGAAACCTAGTTTATTAGATAAAAAATAAAAGAAAAACTAATTTTGTTCATAGGAAATGATAAATGATGTCATGAAAATAGTGGATGTATTATTAAGAGAAAGATACATAGCTGCTCTTCAAGATAAGGGCATCCAATAAATAGCTAGCTGAAGGATATCTATCACTTTCCTGTGTTTTATGATCACAATAGTAAAATAAATGGGTCAGTGGCTTGATGACGTCATTATTGCTCACTGTGCCGATGAAGCGTTCACTTGCTGAAGAAATGGCGGAAGAAAAATTTTTATACTCGTTAATGTGGGAATTAAAAATCGATTTGTATTTGTTTTGCTGTCGATATTACATTATAGACTCGATATAAATATCTATCTAAGCTTAATCATATTTTAAAGTGCTTTGTTCCACTTAAGTACTTCGACTACTATCTTGGTAGGTGGCTAAATACTCTGTATCTTTAGTGTTCATACACTTGCTAGGTTTTGTACCCAACAAAAACTAGCAAGTATTTCAAATATTTAATGAGTAGGTTAACCCGCGCTGAACATCCCAATTTCCAACCCGCATTGAGCTCGCGTGGTGGATTACAGGCTTACGGCCCAATCCCTCAGACGGGGAAGAGGCCTGTGTCCAGTCTGCAGTTGGAATATTATAAGCTAATTATGTTGAATGTTTAAACCATTGGAAGTCATTTGGTTTTTATTATATAAGTAAAGTAAATCCGCCCCTAAGATGACCCACTGACCGAAGCCACTCATTGTTAGAAAGCATTTCCTCATAAATTTTTTGTTAATATTTGTTACAAATCTCACTATCTTGAATTGGATGAATTTTGGCACACAGATAGTGTGATAGTGTAGTTAGTAGTTCGATCCCGTGGGACAATTACTGAGCTGCAAGTGGGCGAAGCTGCGGGCTTAACCTTGTAACTAGAAATCTGAAGTTTTGGGATTATTCTCGATATATGACTGCTATCCCAATTGTATTTTATTTATTTCAAATATTTTTCGGGTTATATTGAAATACTTTGTCCCTTAGGAACCTAAAACTTTCGTGAATTAGATCTAAAAACTACGATCACAGTCATATGTTTACAACAAAATACGAGAGCCTTTTTGCTTTACCGTGCCTATAGTTTCAAACACATTAAACATTTTATTGGTTTTGTTAGAAGTTCGAGATATTTATCTCTCTCTAAAAGTTAGGGGATCGTAACTCTTGACTAAGTAGCCGATTGATGAATTGAGCGACTGGCAAACAAAAGTTTAACATTAGTAAAACAACAATGAGTGAGTGTGTGTGTGTCTGTATGTGTGTATGTTTTAAGTGTCTTTATTATGTAAAGTGAAATCACGAGCAATGAAATGGATATTGTTACTGCCTGTGCTGTGTCATCCCACTGCTGGGAAAAGGCCTCTCCCCATGACTTTCAAAGTCTTCAATCTCAGGGCCTATGTGGATCTGCACTGGTCGTTGGTTTTGTCCAGCTCGTCCCCGCCATCTCCTGCGAGGTCTACCGCGTCGCCTTGGTCGCGTCCTTAAATATCCATTTAAGGACGCGACCTAGGCGACGCGGTAGACCTCGCAGGAGATGGACGAAGTATATCCATTCGAAGTATAAACAAAATTCCAGAGCGAGTTTCTCCTACTACACTGATTTACGTTTTACGTTTCCATGGAAACTTACGTTTCCATGGAAACTTACGTTTCCATGGAACATAATATTTTGGAAGCCATACTATTACAAATAGGTCTTATTTAAAAAAATAAACCGTTGTTTCACGAGAAAATCTCTTTAGATTTTTGCGACGTGTTTACATTTCATTGCTCGTAATTGTACATGAAACATGACATGACCTTGTTGTTTCTGTTTCCGTTTTTCATTTAGTCCGGTACAAAATCAGGCTTTTCCACATAACAACAAAATTCAAAATAATTGGCAACCGCTGGCAACTTCGGATGGTAAACAAGGAAACCTCGTATCTCAATCAAATTCCGTACCACTGTGATGATAAATGGAGATTGAGGCGTTGTTTTCCTAATATTTCAGCGTTTGTTAGGAATACATTCATCAGTCTATCCACAGACCGGAATCCTGCTGAAGGTTATGAGGTCGCGCGTCATGGGATTGGGCAAACCATAACAAATATCAATAGGAATATCTACGTAGGTAATTTATACTATTAATACTTGCCATTTATACTATTAATAGTTGCCCCCAACTTCATTCATCAGTCTATCCACAGCCTGACCCAGCTATGGGCTAGGTCGCCGTCCGTCCGTCTTATAACGACAGGCCGTGTCGACGACGCGTTTTTATTCCACGCGCGCCTCAACGAGATGTCAGCAGAAAGGAAGGGCCGATGTCTGCCGGGGCTGCGGGACTGTTCGGAAGAGATACCGTGGCCCCGGAACACAAAGGGCGAAGAAAGAACATGCGGATGGGTTTTAGTCAGTACAAGTCTGACACTCCCTCCCGCAGTGCGGTCATTTGATGATTTCCCATCCGAAAAAAAAAAGGTTATGAGGTTGCGCGTCATGGGATTGTGTAAACCATAAAAAATAGCAATAGGAATATCTACGTAGGTAATTTATACTATTAATTGTAGCTGTTGCCCGCGACTTTTGTTCGCGTGAAATCATTATAAAAATAATACTTGAATCGTATTTTGTTAACAATTTCAAGGGTTTCAATTATTTTCACGGATCCCTCATCCTTTTTCTAAAATAAAAACTTAGTTATTGTAACTTAGTTTATACATCAGCTATCTGACAGTAAAAGTCCCGTCGTAATAAGTTCAGACATTTCGGAGATTAGCCGGAGCAAACCGACAGACAGCTAAAATTCAAAAGAAGTTTTTTAATACAAGTACCGTATATACTTTCATAGGCATTCAGTAAAAAGCCGTTATTTTGAAATTGAAAAACGACACTTCAATTTTCATTTATTTGTATAGATTGCCATAAAGCTGAAGAGTTTGTTTATTTAAACACGACAATCTCTGGTAATACCAGTAAAATTAAAAAAATGCAGTTGATGGCTTTCTTGAGGAAAGACTTAGGCTATTTAAAATTACGCACCGACCATTAGGAGCTGAGCAAAGAAAAACCGCAGAGCACCGCTAGTAAGTAGGTATATTGTATAACTCAAGAATTGATGGAATTCGTTTTGACTTTTTATTATTGTTCCTAATGAATATTGACGACGAAAATGAGGACAATATCTTGTTATATCATAAAAAAATCTTGGGAATTGAGTCGTCGTTTTTGATTAAAAGAAGAATTTGATATTTTAATTGCTCTGATATGGCTTCAACTTTGTGCGTTATGTAATTATTGAATAACAAAACTATATAGGGCCGACTTTCCACGATTTTTCCTAATTAATCTTTTGTACGAGTAGTTATTCAAGAATAACAATTTACCAATTACCAGCTAGCCCATGATTTTCCTCCCCGTTAAATTATTATAAAAATACTAGCTGTTGCCCGCGACTTCGTTCGCGTGATATCATTTTAAAAATACTAGCTGTTGCCCGCGACTTCGTTCGCGTGATATCATTATAAAAATACTAGCTGTTGCCCGCGACTTCGTTCGCGTGATATCATTATAAAAATACTAGCTGTTACCCGCGACTTCGTTCTCGTGAAAATTTTGATGTGTATGAGTGTGACTAAAAAATAGTCTACGACCTATTCTCAGACCTACCAAATATAGGGTGACTGGTAATTAGTGTACGATACTTAAACACGTGATTGTACTCATGATAACAAACAACTTTTACTATGGGACCAAACCTGAAATCGCAAAAAAAAACAGCTGTTCTGTACATTTTGGCCAATTAGGCGCGGACAAAAGGTACAGAACAGCTGATTTTTGATGTAAAATTACACCTTGTACAATATTCAAAAAGTAAGCTCGCTGACTCTGTCGAGAAAAGAGTTTGCGGAAGGAATCAGGAGGTCTTTCCCCAGCAATGGGCCAGTAAAGGTAAATAAAAAAAAGCTCTTGGGTTTAAGCCTGGAACTGGCTTTCAACCTAAATTATCATCTAGTTTGTTAAATTTCGTATATTCGAATAATTATCTAAAGTCTACCAAATCTATTGGGATGTCCGTATTTCGGTTGTAAATTATGTATGGGCACGAAAAGTGAGTAAAAGTCTGACACTCCCTCCTGCTCCGCCCAGAGCGGGAGGAGTCATTTGATGATTTCCCATCCGAAAAAGAAAAGGGGGGATTTTGATGGTAAATAATAATGTACGGATTCAGCAATCAAACTTTTAGATTGCGGAATCGGAGTTCGGCTTTATTTCCTATACTGTAGTAACAGGCCCGTACTAAACAAGTATAAATAAATAGTGATTTATTTTATTTATATTTACCGCTGTATTTCATTGGAACACGTTCCAAAGCTTAAAAGATTAAGTGGGAGTGTTTATTGTATGCCCAAGACTCAATTCATCTGGCGATTCTTGTATTTTGTTCGAGCTTTTGTCATTTATAAGAAAGTTAATTGAAATTGGAGGATATTTCATAAAAGAAACTGACTTAAGCTCCAGGTATACCTATGAACCTATTGATTTTTTTGGTCTTAATACGCACTCTTCAAGAAACATCTAAATAATAATGATTCATCATTTCGTTTTAGGTAAAAATGAAACAACGTGCAACATGCCCTTTTCTCTCTTTGGCAATTAATCGATTGTGAAAAACCTCGATAAGAGCAGTGAAGGGAACAATAGGTATTAAAAAGTTCGTGATTTCCATTTAATGAACAACCAACTCGGGTTACAACGGTTTTAATTAAAATCGGTGTTCTAAAAAAAGCGGGCAAGTGCGAGTCGGACTCGCCCATAAAGGGTTCCGTAGCAGCAAGTAACATAATATAAAAGTTCTTGTAGTTCTATGTAACTTTGATCGATGTTTTAATAATAGTGTATTTTTTTTAAATTAAGTTATTGATAAGTAAAATGAAAGGTAAATTGCGGTTTACGATTTATGACGTATTAAAAAAAACTACTTACTAGATCTCGTTCAAACCAATTTTCGGTGGAAGTTTGCATGGTAATGTAAATCATATATTTTTTTTAGTTTTAAGATTCTCTTATTTTAGAAGTTACAGGGGGGGGGGACACATTTTACCTTTTATTGAGTGTCTCTCGAGCAAACTATTCAGTTTAGAAAAAAAAAAAAAAAGTATGAGTTTTATGAAAAAAAAATTTGAGTTTCATGGATCGACTGCCTATCTGACCTCCACAACTTAGTTAGTACTGGGTAATATGATACCTCTTGGAAAGACTGGTTGTCAGACTTTCGGGCCACTGACTACCTGTAACGACTGTCATAGATCTTGAAATGACAGCCGGGACCAACGGCTTAACGTGCTTTCCGAGGCACGGAGGAAACTTGGTATGTAATGTGCGGTCCCCATTTACGGACCAAAATAGGAAAGCACGGCTTAACCTGGTGGCTAAACCTTGGCCACCACTCGGTCAAGGCCTTGCTCCATCGGCAATCTCCGCGTCTAGCCTGTCCAGCAGGGATGTCCTACCCAGGTCCACTTGAGGCGCACCACCCGGTCACCGACGTCGTAGACTTTCGTCCGACGGCGGATAAGTAGCAATAGCATAAACAAATCGGGATAACGGTAATCATAGAGAATTATTAAAAAACTTTTAAACTTATGGAGTTAAGAAAACACTTGTCAGAAAAACCGCTTCTGGTTTCGACCGTTTGAAAGTGAAGATAAAAAATACCTACCTATTAAAAAAATGCTTTCTATTATTAGCAGCTCAAGATAATTTGTATCTACTAAGTTAGGATAGGAGAAGAAGAAAAGTGTTTCAAGTATATAGAATCAAAGGATTTTAGTACAGCAGAACTGTCCACGTATCCGGATCGCAGCATGTTGGTTTGAATGAGATGAGAAGGTTTATTGAAAAGAAAACAGATCGGTACCATACAGTGGTCTGTAAAGGAATTGTCGTAATGACATGTATAAAGAACATTGGGTTTCGCTGAATTGTCTATATGTCCCGATCGCTGCATACTGGACTGAATCAGATGGAATACTGAAAAGAAAACAGTTTCCTTCCCTGAAAAGGCAGGTAAGCTTTTGTAACATTCACCAATCAGAATTTGTTATCGCTCAAATGCAGGCAAGCATTTTCATACACATAACTAATGCAAACGAATCGAGAGGGTGATTGTAGAAACTAATTTCTGAACTATTGATTGCTTCGAGTGCAGTTTTCATAGATACAAAGATATATGTATTGTACTGTAAAAAAATGCTTTCTATTATTATCAGCTTTGGTCGAAAAAGGAAAATATTTTGCTTACCTGTTGTTAAAACTTTTAGGGGATCAAAAACGGATGAAACCAAATACAGAGAATCCTTTGTAATTTTTTTTGTAGACTCTTTTATTTAAAAGAAAAATCTTCAGTTGTATGCGACTGACACTACATTGTTGGTTCGACGAAGCGACTCCATTCATTGGTGCACTTTGTACAAGTAGAACAATAAATTGAAATAGAAATAGTAGTGAATTGTAAGCATAGTTCTTTCTACTCATAAAGAACTATGCTTACAATTTGGTGTACCTACAGTAAAGTATTTTCTATCTATCTAACATTATATCGCGTTTGTTCCTTATTGTGAAAACTGTTTCTTACATATATAAACTCACGTCTTTTAAACTATAGAACGCCACCGCCTACCGGCTACGATCCTTACTCCTTTCACCTCGTCCACGTCCACATCTGCAGGCCTAGCCAAGTTACAAACGATTCATATCGATTCTCTTTCTACAATCGTAAACGTTAAGTCACGTGGTTAAAACAAGCGAATAGCAACTTAATAGATAAGTTTACATCGGTTAAGATGATAAAATGAATTGTATTCGTTTCTAAAATCGTGATTGCTACATCCCATATAAATCGTAGCAAACTGACAGTTTTGAATGAACTTAACGACCTGACTTAACGTTGAAATGATGTCATTCCCATACATTTGGTTAGTTTTCTATTAGCGTTAACGATTGTAGATTGTCAACTTGGCTAAGCTTACTGGTCATACACGCGTGTATACGCACACCGTGCACCGGTTGCGACTAAGTACCTGACCTTTCAGCAGAACCAATAAGGTCAGTGTGCCGCCTTTCACACATCCTCTCATCAGACGCCGCGATTAACGTAGCCCCTATTGTTCTCAAGATAATTTGTACCTACTAAGTTAGGATAGGAGAAGAAGAAAAGTGTTTCAAGTATATAGAATCAAAGGATTTTAGTACTGCAGAACTGTCCACGTATCCGGATCGCAGCATGTTGGTTTGAATGAGATGAGAAGGTTTATTGAAAAGAAAACAGATCGGTACCATACAGTGGTCTGTAAAGGAATTGTCGTATTGACATGTATAAAGAACATTGGGTTTCGCTGAATTGTCTATATGTCCCGATCGCTGCATACTGGACTGAATCAGATGGAATACTGAAAAGAAAACAGTTTCCTTCCCTGAAAAGGCAGGTAAGCTTTTGTAACATTCACCAATCAGAATTTGTTATCGCTCAAATGCAGGCAAGCATTTTCATACACATAACTAATGCAAACGAATCGAGAGGGTGATTGTAGAAACTAATTTCTGAACTATTGATTGCTTCGAGTGCAGTTTTCATAGATACAAAGATATATGTATTGTACTGTATTTGTTAAAAGTTTTGATTGTGTTTTCATCGACTGCATCAATCACTGCTGCCATTGTAAATTTTAACAATAGCTGTTCTGGGTGAGTTGTTGTGAGAGACGTATGCGGAAATTAAAATGAATGGAGATAAGTGGAACAATGGGATTATCACCAGTTCGATTTCTGGGAAAATTATAAGTTTTTCTATTAGTGTATATTGTTGACTTAATTCACAGCACTAGAGCTTAACACATTTTGTTACGAAATTGCGCGACGAGACAACTTTCAACTTAGAACATACTACACCCAATTATCTCTATTAGCTTTACACGACGCTAACTAAGGCGTCACTCGTTCCCCGGGACCCGACGGCTTGCCTGGCAAAGCCCCTGGTCCTGGCCTCGGAGGCTCTCGGTCCCCGACTAGAGGGGTTCTTAAGCGCATGCTTGGAGAGGGGCCAGTTCCCGCTTCGCTGGAAGACGGGGAAGCTGGTCCTCATCCGGAAGCCGGGGCGCCCGGCGGACTCTCCGTCCGCCTACCGGCCCGTGGTGTTGCTCGACGAGGTGGGCAAGCTCTTTGAAAGAGTCATTGCAAACCGCCTCGCCGAGCACCTTGCGGAGACGGGGCCGGACCTTGCGGAACACCAATATGGTTTCCGCAAGGGGCGCTCTACGGTGGACGCCATCATGCGCGTGAGAGCCCTTACGACGAGGGATGCGGTGTCCAGGGGTGGGGTGGTCTTGGCGGTGTCTCTCGACATCGCCAACGCCTTCAACTCCATGCCCTGGAGCTGCATAAGGGAGGCACTCCGGTATCACCGGGTGCCGACCTACCTTCGTCGTGTGGTCGGGGACTACCTGACGGATAGGGCCGTCATTTACCCCGGTCGCAGCGGAGACTGGAACCGGCGAGAGATGTCGTGCGGTGTTCCACAGGGATCGGTTCTGGGGCCGTCCTTGTGGAACATCGGGTACGACTGGGTGCTGCGCGCCGACCTCCCTAGCGGTGTCAGCGTAGTTTGCTACGCTGACGACACGCTGGTGCTGGCACAGGGGAGGTCGCACGAGGCGGCGGCCGACACTATGACACGCGGGGTTGCGATAGTCGTTGAGAGGATCCGGCAACTGGGTCTCGAGGTGGCATTGCACAAGTCCGAGGCCATGTGCTTTCATGGGCCTCGGAATGCGCCACCTCCGGGATCCTCAGTGATGGCAGGAGGGGTTTCCATCGGCGTCGAGTCGACGTTGAAGTACCTGGGACTTGTCCTCGACAGCCGGTGGAACTTCGTGGAGCATTTCCGACGTTTGGCCCCCAAACTGGAGCGGACAGGGGCTGCCTTCAGGCGGCTCCTGCCCAACCTGGGGGGGCCAAACGCCTCCTGCCGGAGGCTCTACGCGGGAGTCGTGCGGTCCATGGCCCTTTACGGGGCCCCGGTGTGGGCGCGTTCATTGAGGCAGCGAGCCGCCAACTATTTGAACGCGCCCCAAAAGGTGGTGGCCGTAAGGCTAATCCGGGGGTACCGCACGATCTCCCGCGAGGCGGCGAACCTCCTTGCCGGATTGCCGCCATGGGATCTGGAGGCAATAGTCCTCGCGCGCCTACATGAGTGGCGCGCGGAGGCGCTACGCCGGGGGGAAACTCCGCTGCCGCGGCAAATTGTCGCTCAGCGGACGGACTTCCGGCGTGATCTCATGGCGACATGGAGAGAGCGACTTTCGCAACCCCGTGCAGGGCACGCCACAATAGTGGCGGTAAGTCCCCTCTTTGAGGAGTGGCTGGAGAGACGCCAAGGCGTCCTCACCTTCCGCCTGACGCAGGTTCTTACCGGACACGGCTGTTTCGGTAAGTTCCTGCACCGAATCGGGCGGGAGGAAACGTCCGGGTGTCACCATTGTGACGATCGACCGGAGGACACGGTGGAGCACACGGTGGAGGTGTGTCCCGCTTGGGCGGAGCACCGCCGTGTCCTCGTAACGGCGATTGGCGGCGGCGACCTCTCGCTCCCGGCCTTGGTTCAATCCATGGTCCGGAGCGAGACGGAATGGGACGCCGTCACCTCCTTCTGCGAAGCAGTCATGCTAGCGAAGGAGGTGGCGGAACAGGACAGGGAGAGATCCTCACGTCCCGGCCGCCGCGGGAGACGCCCCGGGCGTCGGGGGCCACGTGGTGGCTTCCGGCCACCGTAGGCGCGGGCCTGTGGACGGGGAGCTATGGGCTAGCTCGCCGTCCGTCCGTCTCATGACGACAGGCCGTGTCGACGGCGCGTTCGTGTTCCACGCGCGCCTCAAAGAGAGTCAGCAACAGTGAAGGGGTCCGCAAGGGCCGAAGCCTGCCGGGGCTGCGGGACTATTCGAAAGAGATACCGTGGCCCCGGAACACAAAGGGCGATGAAGGAACATGGATGGGTTTTAGTCAGTAAAAGTCTGACACTCCCTCCTGCTCAGCCCAGAGCGGGAGAAGTCATTTGATGATTTCCCATCCGAAAAAAAAAAAAAAAAAAAAAAAAGGCGTCACTCGTTAGATACAAGATAATTTGCGAAAACAAAAGGAAAAAATATTTCTCATGTTTCCACGACATTTACATTTTAACAGTCATTTACCTCATGCTCTGCAGTCGATTGCTACTACTAGAAGAACGAGGCAGTCACTTGTTTGACATAGCATTCGATAAAGCCACATAGAGAACACGATTCTATACTTCTTAAACTTGAGTTCAATTCAGAACACTTTGAATTGAAACGGTGGGAAGAGCAGCCACCGTGTCCTAGCTAAGATTATAATATAATAGGTTTAATCGCTGCCAGTTAGGATGACAATAGCGGTCATTGCCCTTTCCCTAATATCCTTTCGTACGAACAAAAACAAACGAATCATGTATCGTTTTTCATTGGAAAGAATGTTGAAGATCACGATAGATTATTTTTGGTATTCAAAGTAAGGAACTTTAATAAATGTAGGTGGGTCAATGACCGCTATTGCCATCATAGTATCCTAACTATAGGTACCTAAACCATTTCGGCTAAACATAATCTATATTTGGCTTTAAAGCAAGTGGGTAATTACGTTAAAGGCTTAAACTGACATGTAATTTCCAACAAAATTCTAAATATTGAAAATCTATTTCTGTCTACGCTAGAAACATTGCGTGGGATTACTTGTTCAATGAGTCTCGATTCTGCTGTGTGCTTACTAAAGATCTTGTTTACTAAAATATCAGGCATTCTTAACTGATACAAATAACAGCTTTTTACTGAATGCATATTAAAACAAAAAATTAAAAAAAATGTGTGTCTGTCTGTTTGTTTCAGCTAATCTCCAAAACAGCTGGACCGATTTTGACGGGACTTTTACTGGCAGATAACTGATGTTATAAGGACTTACTTTATAAGGAATGATGACTGATTACTGTTATAAGGAAGTACTTAACCTACTTTTATTTTTGAAAAAGGGATTCGTGCAAAAAAAATTAAACCATTGAAATTGTTTTCAAAATCTGATTCAAACAGGGAAGTAATAATATTTTTATAATAATTTCACGCGGATGAAAGTCGTGAGCAACAGCTAGTATTCTATATTATTTCACTGTATTGTTTGAAAACTTTCCGAGTACAACCAACCTGCACAAATAGCAAACATTTAACTTTACTTGAGCGCACAAGCCGTGGGAGTAAATTGATAAACAAATGAATTACTAAGTATGTAGATACTTTAATAGCAAAGTCTTTTGATGCGCTTTTGAAAGAGATTACAGCTGTAAATCTGAAAGTTTATTGTATTCTTAAGGGTAAAGAAAGCGACTGTAGTATTTTCTCTATAATGCTGATATTAGACGCTTCATTCCAGTTTTTATTTTCGTTCCACTTTTGTGCGAAACCCGGAATTAACGTTCATCTGCCCGCGTAGCATGGCCGAAACGGGTTTTGTCGACTGACAATCGACAAAATGACAGATAAATGACAGATTTTGGAAAGACTTCTATCGTCCTAAGCATGGCGATGTGTGACATGTGGAAAAGAAAGGTTTCTATTCTTTAGCGATAAAAGTCTTCAACGTCGAGTATGGCGACAATTTTTTGTCTACTTTTGACACTGGTTGTAGGAATCGTTTCTTGGCAACGAATGCCAAAAAGTCTACAACACATCAGACCTAGACAAGATTATTTTTATAAATATAATTTGTTTTTGTAAGCCATTTTGTTATTAAAAACATGTCGGGGTCCTACCGTCGCCACTTCCTCAGTTTTTATGCCAAAAGAAACGCTGTACGAGCTTTAACCGGGGCTTTCGATATCCCGGAAAACGAGTTCTTTGATGATAATGCCACCTAGTCGATTTCGGCCACGGCGACTGCATTCGATAGCTTTCTACGGTGGTTGTCGAGTGCTTTGGTGTGCTGCACTTTCATGTGCTCACAAGTGGCTAGCATACATCATCATCAATCATCATATCAGCCCGGAATCACCCACTGCTGGTTATAGGCTTCCCCTTTCTTCTGCCACACTTCCCGGTTCTGTGCGTCCCTGATCCAGGTGTTTCCCGCGACTTTATCGTCAACCCAACGAGCTTTAGGACGGCCTTGGTGTCTTTGGCCAAACCTTGGCCACCACTCAGTCAAAGCTTTGCTCTATCGGCCATCTCCGCGTCTAGAAGTTCTACCGAGGTCCACTTGAGGCGCACCGCCCGGTCCCTGACGTCGTAGACTTTCGTCCGATGACGGCTCGATTTAAGAGGGTTATGCCGAGTATGGCTCGCTCCATGGCCCTTTGTGCCACTTGTACTCGGTGGACTGTCTCCTTTGTGAGCGTCCATGTCTCGGCACCGTAGTAGGTCATTGTGGGCAGGATACATTGGTTAAAAAGGCGGGTTTTTTTATCTTTTTGGACCGAAAAATAATACGCAACTTAAAAACTCCGAGCACAAAGCGGACATGTCAGAACACCATTGACAAAATTGTAGGGAATAGCTGTTGCCTACAGCTATACCCTGTAGGTGGTCTAGCTGGCCGGGTATATATTCAGGCCTTAACGCCTTCAATAAAAGTAATGGCAATCACACGATGCGTCCTATGATAGCTGTAATACTCTGGAGAGTGCATCTTTTTCCTTTCAAACAAATTGTTATGTCATCGTTCACCTTGCCTGATATTAACCACCGCCCATGTAACATTATTTTTAAGTAAACAACAAAAACTTTGTAAGAAACTATTTTCTTACCAACTGAACATTGATCGATATTGTAAGATACAAATCATGAGATTGTTATAGATGATATGAGATTACAGGGAAGCAAGAATCCTGTGATCTCTTTTATGGTGATGAACATAATATCAACAAACAATCTGAAAAAATATCTTCTCTGATCGCAGATGCTGAGTGCAAAATCATCAATGTCACTAGCTGTTTGTCCGTTGCTATGGAAAGACATTCTATGTCTTTGTCTTCGTACAAACTCGAGTCGATGGGTCGCCGCATGCTCGGGCATGTCAAGACATTAAGACATGTCAAGTTGTATAGAAAAGAGCTTTGTCGTGTCTTGAAGAGTAGAGATAGAATTGCCATGCTACGCGGGTAAGTCCTTTGCCTTCGATAACTGAGCGCAAGATGCCTAGTGGCAAATCCAACATCGTTGGATCAGTTCAGAAATATATTCATATTTCACTTTTGATTAATTTTGTGTTCAGACGTTTCACTTGGGACTAGATAAGGGAAAAACACAAAATCTGAAAAGTCTGATATCAGCTTAAAAAAGAAATTTCTCTAGTAGAAATTAAGTCAATCAGGGGCTAAACCCTGTCACTTGGGACTAGATTTAATTTCCGAACATTGGGTACACACATTTGCACACCGACAATACGAATTTCCAGTTCTATGTTTACGGCCGATTAAATTACATGAATGACGTCATACCGGGTGGATTTTTGAGATGGGGTAGTAAGGGCAGATATCTTTACGACTGTTCATAATTTTTCAAGTTACTACTACTGCTTTCAAAGATTTGGAAAAAGAGTTACAGTAAGCTAAAAAATAGACAATTCTCAAGTTTTGTTTGTATGATGCAGTTTATCCTAATCGTAATTCAGACGTGTCACATGCTTAAAATAGTAGATTGTACATCAAGTGCATAAAACGCACCATTTTACGCCGGACGTTTATCGTCTATGGATATAAAGAGTGTAAAATGGGTTATGGACGAGTTGTACACTTTACTTTTTACTTTGATTGCGAGGAAATGAAACAGCAACATGTAATAGTATATTTAATATCGAGGGACTAAACGAAGCCATAATACACCAGAGGTGGTTTGACTCCCGAGCGTGCGAGGGAGTCAATGAAACCGAGGGTATATTAAGTTGGCGTTTAGTCTCTAGAAGTGAAAAACATGTTTTATTTTTACAAAAAATAAAATTTGTCATTATTACGAAAACCACGACAACGATGTTAGAAACGACTGAATGTATTTGTTCACTTTATATTACAGGAACTGATGGACGTCAATGATGGTGCCAAACTCGTCGCCAAAGTGTGGTCGATTTAATTTATATTGCTGTCAGCACGATAAGAAGTAGATTAGTAGCTAGGTAACCAAGTCGCATTGCCTCTATTGATTCGTAAGTAGAAATGTTCCCACAAATGATATCCTGGAACTTTCCCTATTGACTTTCATATTAGGAAGTAATATGTTGATCTGAGAAGGTCGTTTATTGGAAATATACGATGTTCTAATTCACTATTCGGTTGGCATATCCTAGTTTTACATATTATGTGAATTTAACTTTATTTATTTCAATCCAATAATGCGCTTTTATTTAAATACTGACATAAGTTTCGCCTAGTGTTAGTGAAAACAAGGATTCGTGTACCTCTGCCATATTTTTGGTTAGCGTGATGTCATTATTATTATATTATATTATAGCTAGCCTGTATTGTCCCACTGCTGGGCAAAGGCCTCCATTCCTTCCAACGGTCTCGATTCATATGCTATTTATTTCCAATTCTCAAGGAAGACACCCAGTTCGTCTGATGTCACGATATGAAAACGAAATATTTCATACAAGGTAATAAGTAGGTGCCCATATTATGGAAGAATGCTCCTTATTACAAAATGAATGATTGTAACAGTTGAACATCAAAGAATTTCGTAAAAGTTCAAATAAAATTAATATTACTGCTGCCAATGTCGCTCCTATTTTAATACTTTTCCTGAAAAAGTTGAAACGTTACATTACACGTTCATCAGCTTCTCATAAAATTAAGTAATTTAAATTATGGTGCTACCTATAAATCTAATTCTTAGTAGTTACACGTGTAAACTTCATTAAGTAAAACTAAGATGGTTGTTCCACATAGTTTTAATCACATGCACATATTATGCGAGCACGCCGCAATAATTGAGCACTTAGCAATGGCAATATTAGCTTAAACCATTAGCGAGAGACAATTGAGATGTTAAGCTTAACGCCTGTTTCTAATTTTGAATCACACTAGGAATCCATAGGCTTCTAAACAAATATTATTGAGAGATAATGACTTGCACATTAGTAAAAAGGATTTACGAGGTAGACAACCTATTTAAAATTTAGTAAAAAAAACCCGTTCACGCCAAAAAATGTCAGGTCTTGTGTTCGTATTTTAAAATAATTAATATCCGGAAAACAGTCCGCGGGAATTCAAATGCCAAATATTTAAAGGAATGCCGGAAATTAACGTCGTTTCCACCAAACAATTAATTTTCAAAATCCATTTGCTTGATGTTTTTGTTTATATTCACAAAACATATAGACAAACATCAATAGATAAGTGGAGCCTTGCAACTGGAGTACAGATTTCTATTAACCGAGCACTAATTACGGGAAAGTTTCAGCATTCTATGTATGTTACAAACATCTTACTAATTAACTCCACATCAGGAGACGCCTCCCTACACGTGGAACAACATTTGTTCAGGTAATAAAGTAAACTTCAAAATATCTGGACCTAAGTGCTACACAGGACTCAATTTTATAGAATTTTATAGGTTTATGATCATATGTACGTAAAATCTAGCAGAAAGCGTCTGGAAATATTTTCATTACCGGAGAAAGAATATTCCTTTGACCACAATAGAAGCACTCGAACAAAGTTATCGTTTGTTGACATTCAATTTCCTTGAGTAAGTTTGGAATCAAAGCACACTAAACCTTGGATGCGGAACGACCAAAAAAGTATTCACTTGAATTATGATTCTCTCTCAATGTTTATGGTACCACTGTTTGCTGGTACCTACAAATTTCCGTGAATCGCTTTTTGTATTGTTTAAAGCCATACATTCTGGCACTTTTTCTAATCAACAAAGAGAACTGAGGTAAATAAATAAATATCGCTGGATATTACACACAGCGCCATCTAGTGCCACACTAAGCACGGTAAGACCACAATAAGGCTTGTGTCATGGACACCAGATAGTTCATATACTACATAAATACTTTTTGTTTGTAAATACATACTTATTATATATATAACATCCATGACTCGGAAAGAAATGTCCATGCTCATCACACAAACATTTGCTCCTACCGGAATTCGAACCCAGGACCATAAGAACGTAAGGCAGCCTCACCACCGCTGCGCCATTCGGGTCGTCAGGTACTCGTAACTAAGTGAAATAAACAGTGCTTCAACTTGGAAGCACTGTTTTATATGAAAAACAATGTTGCAAAAATCATAGGTGAAGGTGCACAAAGGTTACCTATCAGTTACTCTTAAGTTTATTGAAGCATTTTATTAACAAAGGGCGATATTTCTTCTCACGCTGTGATTACATTGAACGGATAAATGAGGTAGGTCCTGGCACTTTTTCTCACCTTTCCTCATTTGAATTCTAATGACATTTAAAGCCCAAACTCACTGAAATTAGTGTCATTTGTCGACAACATTTCTAAGCTTTGTTTTCCAGTTTATTCACGACTCGTTTTATTTATCTTATTGTGATTGTGAAATGTTCAGCACTCAGTCACTGGTTCAGATAATTTGGATGTTAAGTTAGCGGGACTTCAGCACCCCAATTGCGTAACGTACTTTTGATCACTATCTAATTAAATACGTTTTGGATTGCGCCGTACGTTTGAATAAATCCACCTTCGTCTTCGCTGAAAAAGTGCGCACAATTCCGAATTGTGCGAACTTTTCACTGCTTGTGTTGCCCGAAAAACCACGACGGTTTTTCGGGAATTGAATTAAAAATGTGACAGTGATTGTCACATTTTTAATTAAATTCCCGAAAAACAACGACAACGTGCGTTGCTCGCGTTTAAAAAACAACTTTATGTTGTTGGTGTAAATTCGAATTTGTTAGTCAATCAGAACTAGCGCTTTTTTGGCGTTTTATTTTAGATTGATTTATCGACGACACTTTCTGATGGGACATTTGCAAGGAACTGAAAAGAACTATCAATGGCCACAACGTTAATAACGCAATGAAATTGTTGAACTCTCAAAATAATGGTATTATTGTTGTTAGAGTGTCACGCAATAACCCCGCTCCGAATTTCCAAATGTTTGAATTTTTTTTTGAAAGCATATTGTTTTTTTTTTAATAATGGTAATTGACAATCGTGGTGATGCCGATGGTTCGTGATACAGGGTAATTCCTAGTGTGAGTGCCGAAGACATTTAAATGCACATTACATTCGACCGAACTAGTATCAAGGAGGTTTACTGTGCCCATTTTATTATTATTATTTATTTATTATCAGAATCAAAAGTATTCCATAGAATGTTAGTAAATCATACTTATAACTATGTTAGTACCTATATTACTACACACACTACATTGAAAAGGATAGGAGGGAGGGATTTTACTAGGAATAAAGATTTTTATGTATTTTTTTAATCTCTCCGTATTTCAGAGAGTTTTCTTCAATATAACATCTACAGTCCTATATCGTTATTTGTTTATCCCTGAGCCAACATCATTGGAACTCTGGCATTCATTTCAATTCTCTTGGTAATAGACACTTACAGACGCGCCTAAGACAAAGTGCTGAGATAATTGCATTTGTGACGCCGCAGGCTGTGGCTTGGCTTCACGACAACCGCACAGCATTCAGGAACATCGAACACTTTCCTAAATCGATTTAACCTTCTTCACAACATCCGCAACGTAACATTAGGTTAACGTTACATTGATATCACAGTCTATTGGGATATGAGATGTTCAAGAGTAGGTAATCCATTTGTAGACATCCGTTTTCTCTGATCTCCAAATTATAATAAAATATTATTTTTAGACAAAAGGGAATCAAATTAAGTGTTTTTATTAAAAGGAATAAGGATAATGACATACGTTTTTACTTTTTCGTTTGGATAATAAATACATTTGTAAACAGAAACTATAACTAGCATGAAAATATAAACAGAGTTTTTTATGATATCCTACTTAATAAAGGCTTATTTCACTAATCCCCCCTATAAGTCCCCCTAAGGGGGAAAAGTGATGCGAAAGTTTGTGAGGATGGATGGATGGATATTTGTTACTCTTTCACGCAAAAACCACTAAACGGATTTGGATGAAATTTTGCACACAGTAAGTTTATAACCTGGATTAACACATAGAATACTTTTTTTATCGATAGTATGATCCCGTGAGACAATTTTCGAACTTCACGAAGGTAAAGCCGCGAGAATAAGCTAGTTTTTTTAAATATATTAGTGTAATAAGTCAGTAGTAGAAAGTTGGAAAGAAAGAATAGTTTTCTCTGTTACATAAATCCGATTTACTTTCGACTCCGAATATCAACGAATCTGCTGAGTGCTATTGCAGTGCGTATGCTGAACAAGAATAGTAAATCCCTCTTCGTGCCTGGGAAAATAGAATGGTTTCAGTCTGGAGCACAACAATATTACATCCAAAATCATGAAAAATGTCGCATAATTAAACACGTTTTATTAAGGACGAATATCACCACAGTCTATTTCATAATTGCTTTGGAATATTGAAAGACAACTCTTGAACGCCGTTTAGATTTGCTTATCCCATTCACTCTTATTTTATTTTTCTTTTGATGCCCACAGAATGTTGAACAACTAGTCCCCACCTAATTTACAAATAAAACTCTCGGGAATCGTCCGAACTAATTACATTAGCGATTTAATTACTCGCCTTTAACATAATTAAGTACCAGCTTTATAAGCTGATCACGCTCAGAAAGGCAGCTTTGCCGAAAATTACTTTTATTTTAAATATACTATAAAATAAAATATAATAAGTTTGTTACGTATCAGTTTGGGTTACATAACATGTCAAAGAGTCTCCATTTAGGCATAGAAAATGCCTGTAGTTGAAGGCTCCGCTCTTCCCTTACATGATAAATATACAAAATAAATAGGCAAGTAACAATAATAGAAAAAAGTAAAAAAAAAAAAACAAAATTAAACAAAGTATGAAAAACTGTATAAGCGTGTGTGCGCACTACTACATACATACATACTATAAAAGCATGATACCTGGTACGTAAAAACATTGTCAACAAGACGCTGAATGGTCTACTTATTCAAAGTCTATAACTGAAATGTAGGTGTTAGGTACAGTAAACAATTCACAATTAAAAAGTAATTGAAAATAGTCTGAAACTTCAATAAACTAGAACTTATATACAAAAGCTCTAACAGACTGAAACGTGTCTGACAGCGTTGGCAGTATAATTAAAACTGTAACTACCCTATCGTAAAATTTATTACGGAATGGAACATTGATTGCGCGCTATCGGTAGTAGGTCCCTCCTCTCTCTCAAGTACTCAACCGTCTTCAATAAATGAGTTAATAAAACTAGCGTACTCTAACTTTTACCTCCGAGTTCACCTAGATACGAATGCAATTTCTTTTTATTAAACTTAAGGAATTCTTCTTCGTAATTGCTACAGTTATTAAGCGGTGTAATAATGGCTTGTTCAGAGGGTTGAAGTTTTTTTCAGTTTGCTACGTCGCTCACCCAAATTGCTATACGGGGAACACAGCGCCGAAATTTGAGCTAAAAAAAGGTCTGTTTGTTGTTGGGCTTTCGCGTTTGATAGCGTACCCAAAGGGATGCTAATATAGGGATATGCAAGTGCTGAGAGCAATCAAAATCCCTCATTTGCATAAAGAACGTAGTCCAAGTTTCATACAAGTTTGGTGCAAACATGAAAGTGCCGTGTCAGCAAGATAATTATTGCTATATTCGGTTAGATCTTATGCTTCTGAACATTTTTACATTTATATTAAACCGAATGATGTGTGAATTTATTTTTCTCTGCTTTCTTCTAATAATTTATAATGGAAATAAACGAACTGTCTTTCGAAACCACGAAAGTTCAGGCTTCTTAATAAAATTTGACTTTGGTAAAGCAATTATTGTTCTTTGCTCTAGAATTAGCCTTCTGGCAGATTAACTTCGTTAAAGACCATCAACCTCGAACAAGGGGGAACTTGATAATGGATATTAAAATTATACGTCTCTTTAAAAACTCTTTGCGATTATGGCAATTTTCTCTTGCACCATTTGGTTATTGGGAAGCTTTTTTTCAGCTATATTTCAAAGACATACAAACAAGTATTGATCTTAATCCCAATTAAATCTTTTCTGGGAAAGCCGCAGATAAAGCAAGATCAGCAATCCTTATGGAACAAATAGAAGATGTTCTAAAAATTGCCATTCCAGTTCATTTATCCTATTCGTTCGTACAAATGTTTGGGCGTTAGCATGCTCTACTACTTTTACTTCCTTTTCGGACATTTCCTGTGTGTTGACTGGTTTATTGACCTTAACAAAACATGGTCACAATATTTACTTGTCATGGTATTATGTGATTTAGTGATCCTCAAAACAATTCTATCTAGAAGTTCTTTTTTCTTCACAAGCTTTTCAAGCTGCTGAAGATTGAAAGAAAATCGATTTACTTGGCTTGGATATAGAGAATTCGTATTTGAGCAGGAATAAATCTTCGCGACGAAATTTCTGTACAAAACGGGATTTGGTAATGCTGGAGAATTTTAAGTATCTTGGGTGTAGAGATACATTACTAACTGTCTAATATCTTACTTCAGTATTAAAACAATTTTGTTCAATTGATGTGAAACTAATGAACTTCAATAAAACTGTCGTTTTTTATATTAAAATACACTAACTTTTCAAGCTCTCATCCGTTCCCACATTTGATATAACGTAAAAAGTACGTAGTGATCAAAATAAACATTATGATATAAGTATCCGAAAATGTGATGTATTTTATAGTACTTGCGAGTTTATCAGAATATTGTAAACAATATTTAGATAAAGCGTCTATTTCGAAGTTACTAAACTAAAAACCTGAATGAGTTTACGACATTCGTTCATTTATCGACATATGTTGTATGTTGGCGCAGCTTTCCTTTATTACGAATCAAGGTACAAGGTAAAACTTACACGAACCAATATCAGGAATATTGTTCAGAGGGAATAGAAAATTGCAATAAAGCTTCGGTGACGCAGTTACAGCTTGGAGAACTTGCCTGGCTTTCCTGTGCGATACTTGCTTTAGTGTTGCGGTAAAGTAAGATATAAATTGAAAGTACGGCTCATACTTCACCGAGTATGAGTCGTACTTCCAATTTCGGAGTACACACGGCAACATAGTACGTAGTATAACATGGCAGACTTCCCGTACAATGAGAGATCCGCATAAACTGGTTTTGTATAGCTTGATTGGTCGTCGTTCTTACTAAATAAATTATGAGTATCTAGTTACTCATAAGTTTTGACAGACTACTAAGCAAGCCACCTGACAGTGCGTACATAACCTTACGGTCAAAAGTGTCACGGAGCTGTTATGACACCGGCCAGATACGTGTGCACACATATTATATAATATACTATTTGGTTACAGTACAGTAGCCACTGAGTAGAGTGCCTTGTTTCCGTAGGGAAGCCGACAGGAATCGGCTTCTTTGGTGCCTTCGTGCCTGATACATACATTCAGACGGTAACGTACGCTTAATATTTGTAATAAGGTCCCCTAGCAACCTTTTATTACGGAACTTTGAAATGAAAAAAAAAATATATATATTCATTCCGGCCCTCCATAACTCAATTGCCCGAAGTTATCAAATCAAAAAATTACGTACGTAAATATATTTAATGGAGTTTTCAAGTTTGACAAGTTAGTGATGAAGGTAAATGAAGCGCCTGGATGGGAGCGAATGACAAAAACAGGACGAGGGAGGTGTCTAGTTAATATAGGACATGATTGACCTGTTCTGTTTTTAAGTAGAGTGTTTAGACTTTACTTTAGGAAGGGATTTGTTAAGAAAAAAAATGAAAAAATATATAGCTGACTAGCTTATTCCCGCGGCTTCCCCCGCGTGGAGTTCTATAATTGTCCCACGGGATCATACTACCGGGACAAAAAGTATCCTATGTGTTAATCCAGGTAATAAACTATCTGTCTGCTAAATTTCACCCAAATCCGTTCAGTAGTTTTGCGTGATAGAGTGATAAACATACACACATACAAACTTTCGCCTTTATAATATTAAGTGTGATGTGATTAATGGAGTGACTTCATTAGAACCTTGCATTATTTTAGCTAAATGTGTAAAAGGGGTCAAGACTGAACGCCCATATGAATTGACTGTGTTTGTTTTTTACAGGAACTGGTGGACTCTACTCAAGGCGCCAAACTAGTGGCTCAATTCTGGGCTGACACAATTTAGATTTCCATCGACACGCTAAGAAGGAGAAGAAGAATAGACTGGCCCAAACGGAAACACACCTCAATGTATCGGTGGCGATGTAGGTTGTGCTCCAAACCGAAAAGACTTGTCATTCGCTCCTCTAGAAATGTGAATGCTGCAAGCTGTTCAGTTGTACTATGCACAAAACTTCCTTTCGGCGAGAAGTCTATCTTGTGACTAGTTAGAACTGTAGTTATTCATTGATCACGTGTATCAAAATTACACATTATGGTTTTCTTGTCTGATTATATACTTTATTTAAAGAGTCAAAACCAAATATTTTATGTGTATTAAGGGTACTGCAGGAGCTAAACGCGGGTTTTATAATGCAAAAAAGCATATGATCCACTGCAATAAAATAAAACCAGAAAAATATATGTTATTCTTCAGGATATATGCTAGTATGATAATGTTTTGAAAACATAATACAACTAATTTGACTCGATAAAAAAAATCACGAACTTATGTCTAAAAAATTCTTTTAACGAGTAAAAACCTTACATGCGATCATTCTGATTTTTTGGCAAATAATTCTACAAGCAACATATTAGCATGATAGTCTTTTATTTTTTTAGTCCAATCAATAGATTTTTTGTAAATCGCAAAAAACAACATTAATTTCGCACTATTCGGCCCGCGGTGACTGACGTAACAACCACTTTGTAGTACAAGCTGATTAGAACTTTATTCTAACAGTATTTCAAACGAAGTTTGAACCACGACAATTAGAGTTGTTAATTTAGCTCCTGAAGTCGCCTTAAACAAAGGTGGTCTGTCATTGGCACACTCTGCATATTGGCTTCACTTTATTTTGCAAAAACAAAGTATCACTTACGTGCAACTACTTTACTAAATGGAGTTCTTGTTTGACAAAGAGAATAAAGTGCTTGAATAAACAAATAAGGGTGAATTATGTATGAAGTACCAAAACGTCAAAATGTCCGGCGAAATAAAGTCATGCATGTTTGTTACCTTATACAAAACAAATATTGATCATGACATGTAAACAAAAATTTGTATTCACGCTGCTCTTAAAACATGTAGAACCGTAGATACGTTACTACAAAACAAAACATATTATACTTAGGTATATTATGTGTTTGCTCTAAAGAATACATGAGCGCTGGGTGTACTCCTAAAGATATTACTCTTTTTTCACTCCATTTGTTTACTTCAGGTTTTACGAAAGATAGACAGTGAATCAACTAAGTTCCATCTTCGTACCATCAGTTAAACGGAGCGTATTTTTAATCGTCGGCAGACACTTTAGCGACTGACGTACTTACGGAAAAAAGTTTCCACTGACCTAAGGAAATTATTGTATACAGTAGGTACGCCATTTCCTCCCACAAAACATAACATAACATTACGCCTGTAATCCCCGAGGGTTAGACAGAGGTGTACCTAATAGTACACCCACATTTCCCCAGTTATTGTAGGTATTGCCATCAACCAGGCACAAATCAAGAGTCCGTAGGTGCTACTGAGAAATTCCTGATAGAAAAACACAATAACAATTTGCCCGACCCGGGAATCGAACCCAGAACCTCATGCTCAACAGTCGTCATTGCGACCACTAGCACATATCAGGTAGTCATTTCCTCCCAAATATCACTTATTCTAAAATCTAAGTTATTGGTTCTTCAATTTCTGTATCTGCTTTTATTGTGGTAGAGGTCAAATGGAGCTTGAATAACCGCAGATTAAATTCTGTTGACCCAGAAAGGGCTGCTACATTCAGTCGCTTACAGAAAATATGTTGCGAATGGGGTTCAGATAAGTTGTAAGGATTTATCGGTTTATGTGGGGGATTTGTGAGAGGTAATTAAGTACCTTTATCTCGATTAACGAAAAAGTAAACAGATATTTTTAAAGTCTAGAAGTTGAGGGCTAAACACGTATTTTTATATTGGCATTGCCATTTCCATTGGCCCGACTCTATAATAATACGAGTACTAGTCATAAGCGTCAGACATTGAACGACCATAACACACCGAATGCCCGTCATAATAAATTCATAGGAGCTAGTAAAGCGTCCAATAAAGAAATATTGGAAATAAAAATCCAGAGAATGATACGACAGCGAAAATCAAAATAGATCTTGTGAAATACGTGATTTCAACATAATTTATTTGAAGTTTCGTCTAGCAGATGATTAAAGAGAAATATGTCGGTTTGTTATAGTAAACAAACAGTCATAAAGATGTGTAATAAATGTTCAAATTAAACAAACACAATATTTTTGAAACATTTTTACGAATAAGTACTTAGGTTTTAAATCGGGACGTCTGATAGTGACGTAACGGTTTTCAAGTCCTCGGAAGTTCGTAAATTAACATTTTAAACAGTTACAAGAGAAAAGCTACATTTTTATCTCCTTTTATTTCGCAGACAAAATTGTACATTCCAAGATAATTTATTACGGGCCATTAATTTAGCGTCCTCTCGTCCGTTTATTGTACAGATCTCAAGTGTAAAGGGTAGACCCTCACATGAGTTGAAGAGTGGATGGGATGATAACGATAAAATAGATATAACGAGAACATGAGAAAGAGAAACAAATTAAATATCTCGACTTGGCACACGAGGTACGGCATGTGGGATGTGAACTCGGCTATCATTGTGACGACTTTCGTTACGGTCAATGGCCTAATGGCCAAAAGCTTCGACGAACAAACTCAAACTCAAACTCATATCATTTATTTCATTTAGACCATTACGGCACTTTTGAATGTCGAAAATACAAAAAAGCAAAGCTACAGTCACAGTCACAAGGCATAATAACTTGAGAAAGTACTGTAGTTGCCCATCTCACGGGAACAGATAGTTAACATCTCACGGGACTCTCGCTTGGCGGTTGGACCAAGGGCCTGATTCAGAAGGCAGTACTCGTTGATACGGCCCGCATTGTGAGGAAGTTCCTGTCTCTGGAGCCCTAACATCCGGTAGCTTGGCTCGCGACACCGGCGGCCTTTTATATTTTTAAATTATTTTTAAAGAAATATTATATCATATTTAAAAAAAAAAAAAGTAATTCTGTAGAAAATATGAAAAAATATAAATAGATATCATAATATAACAAGAACAACTACTACCTTTACATAAAGCACCGACCTATGTTATCTTTTCTCTATCTACATACATACATAGTATGATCTTTATCTCATATTTTCAGTAAAACTGAACAGCACTGAAATAACATTGATGCCAATAAATTATGATAATGTACGTTAATCCATAATTCATAAAACATATTTTACGTGATCCGAAATTGATTGGAGAATAGAATACAACGGGACATGTTCGCTTGAATTAGAACAGGTTCGTGGCTATCTTATCTTAGTTGTATAATTCCTTGGGACATGTTCTATCAGTTTTGTGAATTTCATTATTAATACTAAGTAAGTATAGACATACAAGTGACAGAAAACTGAACTAGACATCCGTCGTCAGACAGATTTTTTCTATATAAGATTTTATTCTCTCCTTCTTATTTCATCAGCAAGGTTGTTTTAAGTTTGGGATGTTAAACATGATGGCAACTACAGTCTACAAATTAGTATATTACTTATAAGTATGTGGCGGCACATCACTTAATGCTACGCCCATCCTTATTTTCCTGAGCTAGGTGTCAAGTGGACACAATACTGACAGATGGAATTTTCTCTGGATGTTCTCGGTTTTGTCTGATCTATTAAATACGTTTCTAGTGGATGTGTAGTTTACTTTATTACACACGATTCTTGTGAACAACATTCCCACAAGTACAATAAATAGGTACAGATTCTATTAATTAGGACGGCATCATGTTTTATTTCGTTAGTTTTCTCTGCCTGTCAAAAAGTCGTTGCCGCTAGGCGAGTGCCGACTGGCATTAGACTTCCGCAGCCTAATTGCAATTTGACACTACTCCGACTGCCCGTATCGACAACGGGGTTCCTTTGACAACCGACGGAATTGAGAATCGATGTGTACGGCAACGGCAGCACATAACATGACTGCTGTTGCTAGTAGGTACGAAATTGATACAACTGGTCAAATGTAGGTTCCAGGACAGTATCTAGTTCGTTTTTAGTCGAATTCATTTGAGACATATGAAACCCTCAGTCTTTCCGTATTTACCTCCAGATATTTTATAAAATTTGCCACCTATAACAATTACATCTATACATATAATAAAATCGTTGAGACCAAAATATCTGTACATTGAAGATTTAAAAAAAAAACCGACCAGGTAGACTTAAAATAAGTAACTGAACATATTAAAACCATTTTTAAAATGTTCGTTTGTTTGTCTGTTTGTTTGTTTGACCGCGCATCACGTGAAAACTACTGAACCGATATTGTAAAATGTTCACAAATCTATTTAAATACATTCAGAATAACATTAAGGCTATAGAAATTTTGGAATTTATTGGAAAAAGGGGGTGAAAAGGGGGGGTAAAGTTTGTATGAAAATTTTTTTTTTGATTTTTCTAGAATCATGAAACTCAAAATAAATACTTATTAATAAAAATAAAGAAATACCTGTCTTAGCATTTTTTTAAATCTCATCCAGAGACGCATAACAGAGGGTTTTGTGTTTAAAATTAATAAACTTCAAACACCCATACAAACAAAACCAATGAAGTGTAACCTTTTAAAGTTGCGACATATACTTCATATCTAATACACGTAAATATAATTTCTCAGTTTTCTCGAAATTTGATTTTTGAGGTGAATACGCACAAAATAAAATCAGCTTTCGTCGGTATAAGTAGTTGGTACGAAATGTTTGTGCGCGCATCACGTCAAAACTACTGCATAGATTTCTTTAAAGGCTTCTTCAATATTTAGGCTATATATTATCACGCTACTTCCTTACGGACATAATGCAAAATTGACTACCCCCTGGTAGGCAATTTTGCATTATGTCCGTATACTTCAATTGTTTGACGTTTCAGTCATGACATAAGTATTTGTAGATTATGTCAACGAACTAAATAGCCGTTTCATCACCGCTCTGTAAACTACGGGGTTGCAGGTTCAAACCCCCCCCCCCCACATTATTGTCACTTTTTGTGATTTGTTTATTTTTTTTATGTTGTGAGATTTCATAGATTTCTTTTTGTATTTAAATTGTTTGCATTTCTATATTTCCTATTTTTTTTCGTGAAATATATTTTTCCATAAAGTAATAGAGAAGTATAGAAGAAGAATAGAGTCATGCTCCGCCGACCCCAAATAAATTGGGATAAGGGCAGGAGTGTGATGATTTCTCCAAAAAGTAGTATAGCTAACATCAGAAGCCTGATAAATTCACGTGTTCTTGCCGTGCTATTTGCTATGCTGTGATATTCGCAATATTCAATCATCCATACGCAGTTTACGTAGATTATATTTACAGCTAAATTGTTATTGGCCTCATTTCGTGCACCTTGGTGAGAATTTAAGACCTGCTTGGACTGTCATCGAAGGTCTGATGATGGAGACAAAAGTCAGTTGCAAGAGGTCCGCAACAGTTTGCAACAGCTATATCGTGTTTGTGCTCATTTCATGCACCTTGATGAGAATTTTAGACCTAGCTGAAGTATGACTGTAATCAAAGGTCACAGTAGGAAGAGGTCCTCAACAGTTTACAGCAGCTATATCGTGTTTGGACTCATTTCATGCACTTTGATGAGAACTTCGACCTAGCTGGAGTATGACTGTCATCGAGTGTCTAAGGATGAAAACCTAAGGCTGTCGAGGGAAGCCCCTAATTAGAAAAACATAGTAGAATATTTTAATGATGAATGCAAATTTTTCCGAGAAATTAAATTGATACCTACTTGAATCTATACTTATTATAAAGGGGAAGAGTTTGTTTGATTGGTTGAACGCGCTAATTTTAGGAACTACTGATTCCAGTTAAAAACATACTTTAGTGTTGGATAGCCCATTTATCGAGGAAGGCTATACGTTATATAACATCACGGTACAATCAATTGGAGCGGAGCATCAATGAAAATTGTTGCAAAAACAGCGAAAAATTATTGCTTTTGATAGCTTCCGTTGCGTGCGCTGCGTAAACGGTTAAAGTTACTCAACAATCATGCATGTATGACGGGATTGTTCCTCTTAAAAAGTCCACTATAGCATATCTGCATTTTTTTTTTATTGACTCGCACTCTCTCTTAGCCTCTCTGTCTCTTACGTAACGCAGACGAAGTTGCGCGGGTCAGCTAGTATCACATAAAATCAATTTATTGCAAACATGTTGTACAGGGATTGGAATAATGTTTTATGTATGAAAGAAAGGTTGCTGTAAGTGCAGTACAAAACAGATAAATTACATTACAATACAATACATTTTATAATTATCATGTCACTTTCACTCCATTCTTCTGTATCTCTTAAAACTGCATCTATTAGTAGGTACTACATTCAAGATATAACATCATCAAAGACCTTCCAGAAGTGTAGAAGTCATGTGTATTGTCAATTTTCCCACGTTCGTAAAACCACAATAACGTAAGCTGCAAACTGAACGCGACATATGCATGATTGCAACCTCAATGTGTACATAGTAGATACACGTATCTAATAACGCGCTTAAGTACGCATAAATATTTAATTTCAGGTGATAAGCAAATTAATTTTGGCAGGCGCGAGATATGTTATCAGTGAACGTATCAAATGAAAAGTTTGTTCGTACATGGTTGAGTAATGTTAGGAATATACGATGACAAATATTCCGTCTCTGGGGCACAGTATAATCACACGTCAATATTTGCAAACGTAATAATTTGCAGTTCAGTAACGATGCACAAAGTTTGTTGAACTTCTACTGCTAATAAATAGATGGTAATTGCTTGTGCCCACGATTTAATTCTCGTCTTTGACCCATTTGACACCCAGTTTCACAGTTAGAGGCGTCTGCCAGTCTACTAGACCATACCATAGAGCCACTAGAGCTTATCAAGACGCTCCGTGCATGGCACGCAATGGTGACGGAACGTTCTGTTGGCATAATCTGATTATTTTCAATATTTGTTGCCTGTTATGTTCATAGTACGGCCATGATATGGCACGGAGAATCATTTGTTGATTTGAAAGAAAAAACTGCTTGCTTGTGCGAAATAAAATGTACGTTTAAATATCTCAAGATCACGAAAAAATTACGTCAGATAATTTTATTTCGATTCTTGATTAATATTTCCATTTCACCCTTCTTGATCCAATTATAATTCATTTGATTAAATACGAGCCTAAAATTACTTAGGCATTGGAGGTATATAAAGAGATCATTAATTCTGGCTTTCTCTTATTACACCTCACATATGAATTATTAATAGCAACCAGGTAATGAATTTATCCAATCTATCCATATTTATTTGAACATTCATCTTATATACAATGACTTAGTTACATTGTTGACTACAGGTTTGTTTGTACTAGATAACTAGAGGATAGCCAAGGACTATTTGAATAAACGAGGCATGCGGTCATTTGGTCCTTTAGAAATGACTTCCACAAACAGTAAATATAGGTGGAGGAGTTCACTGACGGTCTGCACTTTCACCCTTATGTCCTAAACAATAAGGTTGAAAAGTGGTCGACCGTCGGTTAACTCGATGGTACCTAGTATATTTACCAATAAATCCCAAATATAGTGTCAATTTTACCACCCATTTGCTTTCACAACGGGTTCTCAACTATACTACCAGGTACCTAAGTACCGATGTATACAAAGCCTTTTTGAACCTTTCTATTTAGCCCATTCATGTGGGATAAACCCATTCAGTCACTTGTAGGATAGGCAATCCCTTTTAATACTGTTGGTGACATAAAAGCTTATACAACCTGATAACAGACCAATATTAACCAGTACTTATAGGGTTGTTTTAGTTATCATTCGTTTTACAGATACTGGGCTCACAACCAAGTTCTTTGCAACCTTCTTCTTCTTTGCGTGTCGATAGACTCAAATAATACCCAACCAGTATGTTGCCACCATGATGTGACAAAATTGTTGATAAAGATTGGAGTGTTATCACAACATGACGCCCGTGCCGGTAAAGGATGACCCACGCTAGACTGAAGAGTGTCGACCGTAGCACGGTCAACTAAATATTACATATATTTTGAATGGACACACTCACGCTATACCGAGCGGCAACCGACTGACGGCCGAGCAACGGACAATACGATACAATTTGGTCGAAACTCGGCTCGGACACGACACGGCCTAGCGTGAGTCATCCTTAAGGCAGAATAGTACCTAGTACCTATAGTATATAATTGGGTCTTATCAGAATACCAGCTGTGATTATCCGACTTATCAGAATACCTTTTGGTCTCATACAAGACCAAGATAATCCAATGCATGTCTTCTATTTTTTCTCTGTATATAACATTGTTTTATTGTTTTTAATTAATTAATTTAATCATTTTGTTTTGTCCTGTCATCCTGTGGGAGACAAATAAATTACTTTTTCTTTAATCCTGCAATTTGCCAGTTAGGTTTGAGTATCTTGTATTAGTTTTATTTATAAAAATGTAGTACAAACCGTCCCCAATAAGTTACATTGTACTCGGCGCAACGTAAATTGAATTTAAGCTTAAAAATAAACGTACACTGTGAGATACAACAGTGCTTGCTAACAGCACTGTTGTATCTCACAGTGTACGTTTAGTTACTATTTCCATACTAGTCAGATCGCAAAATAACTACAGCTTCCTATGTTAATACACCAGTGGCGCCAATACCGTGTATCAATAGCTATTGCAAATAGTGTGAATAAACACTTACCGTTAGTTTTTATTTCATACAGCACTAGCTTATGGCGGTGGCTTCACCCAAGTGAAGGTTGGTAATATCTCACAGGTACAACACACATACTACCGGGTAAAAAATGTCCTAGGCCATAGTCTATCTGTGAGCTAAATTTTAATTGAAAGCCGTGAATAATCTAATACCTTTAAACGAGCAATTCTTGTATACATGTATGTAAATAATCGGAATCTCCAACGATTATCATGAAATTTAGTATGCGGGGGCGATAAATCGATCTAGCTAGGTTTCATTTTTAGAAAACGTCACCAAAAAAAAAACGGTCATCCAGATAATATCTGATTATTAGAGTAGGGCAGGATGTCAAAAGGGAGCTCCCCGCGCACACGTTTTTTTTTTGTTTTTCTAGTATTACACATAACACCCGGACTGAAACCTCAAGGTGTGACAAGAAAACAGACCGATAGATACTTTAGCATGTTTTATCATTAGCATTCACAAAGGAAAGAGCTCTACGACAAAACTCAAACTGCTTTGAGAGAAAATGCTTTGAGCATTTATTTCAATTAGACCATTACAAGCACTTTTGAATTTAAAAAAAGAACAAAAACGCGTGAAGCTAAAGTCACAGTCACAAGGCATAATAACCAGTTAAAGTACTGTAAATGCCCATTTTCATCAAAATTTCTCATTCAAATCTCTTTGTTGGCGCAATGTCACACTTAACTAGAAACCACACAGTTAATTTAGGTTGAAAGTTAAATTATAATGCACGATACACTAGCAAGTTTCATAGAAATCCCAGATGATATAGGTCTGAGGTTTAAATGAATATTAATGTGCGTTATAACATCGTGCTTCATCTAGTAAAACAAGAACTTATCTCTGCTGTTATTTTACTTCGCCTCTAATAAATATTTGTATAGATTTATACAACGAAATATGTAAAATATACTCTTATACTGGCTTCGCCCGAATGGAAGTGGAAAATTATACCGCGGGAACGTCCTACCGTATACCGAGATAAAATGTACCCTACATGTAAACCAAGTTATATTATATCTGTAACATGTGCCTTAATTAGTTAAAATCCGCTCAGCCGTTAAAGAGTCAAAGGTAACAGAGAACATAGTGGGTGTATTCGATGGCATTTTTTTTTAATTTTAAGAGCGAGACCAATTTAATAAAGAAAATTACGTAAAGATAATAATTTAGTAAACTGATCCCGCGGGATCCAAATGAGCGGGATCAGTTGACTAAAGAGCCGTAAAAATACTTTTTATGAAACAGAAGGGTTAGGTTAGGTCATTGCAATATTTTTTTTGCACTAGACGATATCTGTGAAACTTATAACTTGTATTAAAAAAAAACTCGTGAAACCAATATCTCCGTTATTGGTTTTACAAGATTTTTTATATTTAATACAAGTCTAGAACGTTATAACTTTACTATAAAAACCTTCACGACCCTCGTCCTATTCAATACATCCATCAGCACAGTGTTTTCAGTGCGTTACATTGAGTTCTACCGTAAAACGTAATTTTTCACCTCATAAAATTAAAACGCTTCCCAAGCAGTAATTATTGCTCAGAGTTACTTAGTTTGATGTACTTCGAGTTAATAGGCTTCTTTTGGGTTAGCTCTTTCCATTGTAAACATCATCTATGTCCTCAGGAGTAGATTGAGGTCAAGAGAAGACCCATTCAATATAACAAAAAAAAAATGTACAGAATGCTTGGTTGCCGGCTTCGTGAAGAGTGCGTTTACACCTTGTATAGAGTTGTTTTCGTAGTTTATAATATTAGTACCTCGCCTGCGCCTGCGACTGCCTAGTTGGTCTAGTGGTCGCAAGCGCGACTGCTGGGCTTGAGGTCCTAGGTTCGATTTCCGGGTTGGGCAAAGTGTTATTAGATTTTTCCATCAGCAGTTGCAACTACGGAGTCTGGATTTGCAATTTGTGTGTGATTACAGGGGACTTACACATAACTGGGGAAATGTGGGTGTACTATTAGGTAAACCTCTGCCTAACTCTTCGGGTATTACATGTGTGATATTAAGATGTTATGTAATATTAGTATGAATTCAATCCTCAACTTTCTTCAAGAAATGCCGATACCGTTTGTACAAAATAATTTAATGTACAATAGCATAATTATAGATGTTGATTAATTGAGACTGATTGGAGACCTCTGATTGAAATCTCTATTCAGTTAAAGATATTGATTTTCCATTCATACTATGCAAATACTTATTAACTCGAAGGATTCTAATAAAGCTCAAATGCTAACTCATCCGTATCTTGACTATCAATTAATATTCGTGAAATCCAGTGGTACCTAATCTCTTTATCTCTTGCCGAGCCGCTGGAAGGTAATTATAAATAGCCGTCACGTTTTATTATATTTACTTAATATTGGAGCCACAAAAAATCTACTGAAATTCGATTTTCGCTTCGATGCTTTTAAAACGTAGACGTTTGCTACGCGGCTACGAAATTGCTACGCCGATACGTAACTGGCCCTTTGGAACAACATAAAGAAAAGACGCAAGATGTGTCATCATAACATTAGATAACATCATCATCAAATATGTCGGAATCAGCTTACAGTCTAATCGAATGCGGTTGAAAAACCAGTATATCATGGAATCCCTAACTGATACAAACCCAGTAACTGAGAATCGCGTTACGCTTTCGCAAGATTGTTAGAGTTTTGGGCGTCTGATTATCCGTATCGACTGTCAAAGGTTTACGAATGACAGCCGGGGCTAACTGCTTAACGTCCATTCCGAGACACAAAAGGTATTGATTGGTATGTAATAGATGGTCACCCATTCAAAGACCGAATTCGGCATGTGTTCTTGGACCTCGAAAATAGACCCTGGGCCTGACCATTGGGGTATTACTATTTAGCCATAAGCCTCTTTTCAACACCAGCGTCGGTTGCTCCTTGTTTTTGTTGTTGTTTAGATTAAAGTTTTTTTAATTATTATTTCTTTTATTTCATATTGTGTTTTTTTGGCATGTGCCAAATAAACATGTTTTCATTCTTTCTTTCAACACTAGATTAAGGTAAGGTACAAAAATTAATTCAATATTTTCTTAAATGTGTTTTTGTAGATGTATGCTACGCGGCTACGACGCTATGCTGCTACGAAAATATTCCACTGACCCTTTGCCCTCAAAGGGTCAGTGGAATATTTTCTATGTATGGGAAATTTAACACATGACATGACAATCTCTCACTAGATTAACATAAGTTACAGAATTTATTAATTTGTTCTCTTGATGCTTTTTTCGTAGACACATGCTACGCGGCTACGAAACTGCTACGCCGATATGCCACTGACCCTTTCGAGGGACATGAGGGAAATTTGACACATCATCACACTACATTTTCCTGTTTCATAGGGACGTTTATCGGCAGAGATCACGCAAGTAAACGTCAAGATACGGAACAAGTGTGTGGAAGGACTGGAAGGCAAACAAACACGAAAATCGAAAGGAGATCGAGCCTGCGACCCTTATCATTTGCCTAGGGCGTTCAATGTGGCTGTCACTGAAGGGATTTCTTGGTATTGAGTATTTTTTTAAATTATTATTTGTAAGAAACAATAAAATCGAATGTATACAGGGTGTAAACAGACTCTTCACGAAGCCGTCAACCAAGCATTATGTATATCAAACCTAAGTAACTTTACGCAAAAATAATTGCTGGGAAACGGAAAAATTACGTTTTACGGTAGGACTCAATGTAGCGCACGCAAAACATTTTGCTGATAGATGGATTGAATAGTACGGGGGTCGTGGAGGTGTTTAAAGTGAAATCTTACAGTAAAAACATGTATTTAAAAAAGACTTGTGAAAAAGTTGGAACTTTGACCCCCTATATCTCCGTAACTAGAAGGTTCCTAGGTATGGTGTGGAACAAAAAAAATATCGCAAAGACGGGGAGAACAAGTGCCTTTCGGCTTCGTTAAGAATCTATGTAAATAGACCCTTAACGAAGCCGAAAGGCAGTTGTGCAGATACAGGTCATAAAGAGTGTAAACCATTTAGCTGTGTGACCTGTATCTGCACATATGTTACGTATTATATAGTAACAGTTGACAGAACTATTACACATTGGCTAGCATTCATTCCAATACGGGAGATAATATAAAGTAACAAGCACAACACCAAGAGACGGGTGAAATAATAGATAAATTATTCTCGAAATAGTTTTCAAAGAAACCACCACTTCAAAGCGTAACAGAAATTGTTTTAATTATAAACTATTACAGATTACAATTGAAGGACGTAGTAGCGACACAACAATATATTTCTTATAAGTTTGAAAGATCTGTCTTTTTACTATACAACGTGTTTTATTTTTAGTTATTTTTTGATATCCCATAACTCTACATCTCTCTTCTGTAAGTAAAGTAAATAATAAAAAAAGTTCTAGAATATCTGGTCCAAAAAAGGATATTTCAATCGATTCGAGTCATTTTCATTCAAACCAATCATATTTAACGACGAAAACATACCGAACACACGAACAATCAAACATATTCCACGTAAAGGTTACATGAATAATCGTAACTTGGTCGAATGATTTTGTATGAAAAAAAAAAAAAGTGATAGTTGAAAAATAATTCATATGCAAGTTGATTCTTTGATATGGTCTCGTTCATACCCTAGAGTTAGATATCAAAACAACACCTTGTATAAAACATTATATTGTGTTGGGTGTTTCAATAAGTAGGGTAGAAATGGCTTGGATTTCGAGTGCCTTGACCCTTTTATCCCTTAAGACCGACAGAGCAATTGTTCTGAGAGACTGAAAATAAATTCCTTTTAACTTCAATGTGTAGGTAATAGTGTATGAATGTATGTGAATGTATGAATCATTTCCTTTTTGTCGATTCCCGTTACTCGTGAAACAAATGACATCTGTTTTAAAAAGTTTACGCTTGACGTCGAGGTTGTTATACTTAAATAGCTGCAGGCTTCTTACAACCGTGGAAAGTTTATGCCTATTTTTGTTGTCACCTAGGTCATAGCCGATGGGGCGCATTGTACGTCAGCATGGTATGACGTAAACGTCGGAAGTTACAGAAATGTACTTACTGGTAGCTCATTAGTGTGCGATTAACATACGTCTAACCAGTTTGTTTTGGACGTATGTTGATTTAATTAAGAAAAGATGAAATTTCAATGGTAAAAAACTCTAAAATCCCTTTGTATCGCTATAATTAGAAACATTAATTATCATTTTGTACGGTTAACAAAAATACCAGATTTACAAACTCAAACTCAAAGCATTTATTTCAATTAGACCATTACGGCACTTTTGAATGTCAAAAAAACAAAGCTACAGTCCCAGTCACAAGGCATAATAACTTGAGAAAATACTGTAGTTGCCCATTCCCTAGCGTAGATCTCTATGGAGAAGAACGGGCATGAAACTCCATGGACAGTCTTTTAAATCAAAATGTTGTTACACAATTTTGGTTACATCATTGATTTTGAGATTATACATATATGTGAGAACAATGTAGAAAGACGTGCACATTAAAAGATTAGATCAACAATTTAAAAATAAAGTAATTAAAATGAACCGTGGCAGCTAAGAGATGACCAGTCCCAACTGACAGCGCCCGTTCACGAACATGACGCATGTACCGGCGCCATTCAACTCAACCATATCGAAGGGAGCTAAATGACCCGACACACCCGCCACGATCAGCGAGACATTTGAGTGAGCATGACATACCACACAGTTACAAACTCCAAAACAGGTTTTTCATTAGTTGTTGAATGAAAATCCAGCAAAACAGATATTATGTAACTACTAACCAGGCCAATGTAGTACGTAAAGCCCTACGAGAAAATCCTTCACTGACTAGAGTTTACGAGATGAGTATTTATATTGGACATAGAACCCTCTCTCCGGTTGACCCGTCTGATTATGATTACCTACATTATTATTATCTAACGTTGAGATTAGGGACTTTCCCCTCGACATGAATGAACGTTTGCGAATGTTATACTATAAATCAAAGAGATTACTCTCGAAATAGATTGTATTCATTTCGTACGCTCATTGTTGAGTAACATATTACGGGTGTATTTTATTGCGTGGGTTTTTTTGTGATTGATGTAGTATGAATATGTTTGTATGATCACTTGTTGTTATGAGTTTTATTACTTACGCTCGTCACGTAAACTAAATATAGTTTCAACTGAAAAAATCAGGAGTTAAGCAAATACATAAGAGGCAAACCAAGGTCGCTTTAGATCTACGTCTTATATTGAGATATTTATAATTTTCCCATTAAAACTTATTCTCTAAGTAATGAACTTTTTCGAAATTGTTCTTTGAAGTTTAATGATCTTTGAAGTTTTATAATTTAACGTCCAAATTAAAACAAAACTTTTTTTAAAATAATAGGATCACATCGCTCTCCTCTTCTACTGAATTTATTTTAGTAAATAATTTTCTAAGAAAATCCTCTGTGAGCAGACAGACGCTGAAGCGACAACATAAGTGCACACTTGAGCCAATTTTGGCACGGAACACTTTAAATAAGGTTGAATCGTGAATCTCTTACTTTTATCAAGACAGTTTAAGTTGACGTAATTTCTTATTCCCAGTTAGTTCGTAGACCGCCAATATTCTATACACAGGAAATTAAAATCTCCATGAAAGGTAAACTACGCCAACAACGAAAATGGGACGGTTTGCTATGCAGGATGTGTGACGCCCTGCACCTAACTAGCCGGCTGAAACTAAGTTTAGGCGCATTTCCACCAACAAATGACAGAAGACGAAATAATGATCACTTTTAATGCCAAAATAGCAGCCCAGTAATGGGTCTTGACTTCGAACCCAAGACACGCACTACTGTTTTTTCGGATTAATGTACGTATTGTTTAATTATCACTTGCTTCGGTGAAGGAAAACATCGTGAAGAAACCAGCATGACTGAGAAATATTTCTCGACGACAGGTTAGGCACTAACCACACGATAAATAAGAAGAAAAAAGAAGGCCAAAATAATTTGAGAATAAATCAAAAGAACAACAAATAATACGCGGGCAAAGCACGTTTCAGGCCTATTAAATTCTACTACCACTACTTATTTATTTCTCCAAAAATACTACCACACAAATAACCCAGCTTTATGACGTGTTTGCGTCAGATTTTTCGCATTTTCCAATACATTTCCCCATCATCAAAATATATTATTATCCCGAACACTGAGTTATTCGAAACATAAACGATTTTACGTTACGTATTGGTTTGTTTATATCGTAATTCTATGCGAAATTATGTTGCTACAAAGTATAGAATCGACCATGAATTTACCAATCTACGATCTACGTTTCCAATTTTTGTAGATCGTTCTACATTACAGCAATTCTCATGCCGTTCCACGCATTCGTATTTATCAAGAAGCGTGCGTGGTTTCATCACTGTTTTTCGCTCGATGTCGGTGATAAATTCACTCGTAAACGTATGTTTGGAAATACATTGCCAAACGTCCGATAGAGCTAATGAATGTCGTTATTATTCTCTGAGATATATCCGTTGGCCATTAACGCTTCCAGGATGAAACGAGAGTGCTTTGAAAATAGGTGTTAGTTCTGACAAAAGAGGAAGAGTTGCGATCTGTGTCTTGTTCAAAGTTAACTCATATACTCGTACGTCAATCGATCCTAGGTGTCGAGTTACGTGATATTGCCTCGTTGTTACGAAACTTTAAGATATAGAGACTCTTGGGTCTATATACTAAGAAACTTATGAGATAAAAAAGAAAACCTTTTACTTGTCTTCAGCAATAAATCATTTATCAGTAGAACATAAAGCATTTGAATTTGGAACTCAATGTAACTAAACTTCTTGTGAAATAGCGAAAGTCAATCACTTCGGGAATTTTAGATTCTACACGAAGTTCTTGCGGTCTAACCCTGTGCGACCCAATTAGTTTACATCAGAGTATCCAAAAGGCAGGGTAAAGACGTGATAGTCTGAGTATAAGGACGTGACACTCACGAGCGCACCAACATTTGATGAAAAAGATGCTATCTCCCAAGTTACAGGCAATATTTCTCGCGTAAATTGCATTTAAATTTATGAAAGTGTATACATATTGCTGGTCGTGTCTGTACATACATGAAGTGGTGGTGTTGTCAACATGTCACACACATTGGAAAAGTGGAATCTACGCGTCCGCTCCGATCATAATCAACATTCAAATAAACGTATTTCTTTTTTTCATTCGCTGTCTGCTACAGGCTTATTACTGTCGAGTACAGGCTTCTAACTTTTTAGGCAGTTTTGATACTTAAGAACCTACCTACCTATTTAAAGATTTAGACATTCTTACGTATTTTCTGAGCGTTTTCCCCACTTTGTGCTTGACTTGACATGTATCATGTAAGTATTTTCGGCGGAACGTCACGTCCTCACAGTTTTTAATAAATGTATTTTCTATGTCTCGTACTTATAAGATTCTTTTTCTTATGATACCTAAAGACGGTTAAAAGCTTATTTTCTTTTCATGTCAAAGGTCGTTAAACGTACTTTCAACAGCTAATACTCGTTGGGTGCAATGTATATACTCTAACTTTTGCTTTTTTGTGACAAAGAGAGTTCTTTAATAAGCGCACAGGGGTCCGTTGTTTCGTTTACGTTGTTTGGGTACGAGCAAACAAACAGTCAGTTTTTTTTTGTTTTGTATGGGAGCTACATCTGCCAACAAACTGCTTCACAGTTTGGCAGAACTATCATTTTTTGTAATGTGATGTCGTACGTAATACGCTTTTTTTAAATCATCCTCTACTTAGCATTTCCCCAAATATGCTGGGGTCGGCTGCCACTCACCTGATGCAGCTGAATACCAATATTACACATGGAGTCTTTGCATACCTCCACAACTCAGTAACTAGGTTAAATAAGTGTGTTGCGAAAATTAACCATGCGAGATAGGTCCTGTTGTAAACCTCGTTGTTCTGATTTAACTGCATGCAGCTAACATACTTCCATTCCATGAGGTGACAATTAATTTTAATAAACCTACGCCCATGTTTAGCAGTTTGCATAATATTCAAGCTTTTATTACACTACGGGTGTAGTATCAACATAGTTTAAGGAAGCGTTTATCGTAGTTTTATGTTTAGGTATATTACAAAATGTAAGAAAGATATTGTCTGTATTTGTAGTAAATACAATAATATTCCTAACTTCGTTGCCAAATTTAGGTTGGCAAACAAGCAGGCCTTTAGGTTTCGTCCGCCTTATTTAATGCGTGTGCTTACATTTTTTTTAAGTGACCGTTTGAAAATAGCTGTAACAAAATTACTTAACATTATCATTATCAACACGCCATGTAACCCCGAATGGTAAGGCAGTGGTGTACCTTACACCCACATTTCGCTAGTTATGTTTAACTCCCATATAATAGTGGTCGAGCTTATTGCCATCAATCAGGCACAATCCAGCCTCCGTGGCTGTTACTGAAAAAAATCTGATCGAAAACCCCAATAACACTACCCGACCCAGGAATCGAACCCAGGACCTCATAGTCAGCAGTCACGCTTGCGACCACTAGACCAACGATGCAGTCAATCCAACAAAATATGTAATAAACATTCCTTAAGGTGGATGCTCCAGGGTAGCCCGCGAAATTCAAATTTTCTTACGTTTTTTTGCAATTTGCAGGTCAGTTTCAGGTTGTATGTTGATTAAAATATGATTCCCGGCTGTAACACGTATGTAGTTACAGAATTATAATCATCAAAATCATCAATACAACCCTCCAAGCGCATAAAGGTGCAGGAATGACTTTTTCAAGGTCAAATTCATTCCTTTGAATTTCGCGGGCTACCCTGGAGCATCCACCTTAAGTACGTTACTTGGCGGCAGAAATAGACATTCGTACTACTTCCTCAGTTGCGACTAAAGGAGCTCCACTTTACTCCTCTTTAATTTCCTCTCGCTTAGAAGGAAATTAAGTAAGAGTAAACCTCCTTGTTTAAAAGCTTCTCAGAACAGTTATTTGTGTTACGTACTCAGTTGTCATACACTGTAAAGACACACGAAGCCTCGGTTAGAACGTCAAAGTTTCCCCAACTTTATTACTGAATTTGACACATAGTTGATGAAGTTTAGAATAGAAACTAATTGATAGTAAACGTGCATCGTATGTAAAACAAGCTCGATTCCGCATGACCTGGTACTCGTTTAATGCACTGAAGTTATTGAGTTTTTGATCGATGTAGATAAAGTATGGGTTGATGGGTTCTCAGAAATGCATAGCCAGGGAAATTCATAGTATTTTTTCTTAATAGCAATAGGTGCCGAAACCAATAATTCAGATGTGTTAATTAAGAAAGCTCAGGAAAATTATTTGTTAAGCGAATTGACCCCTATGTCAATTTGCCGTGTAATAGCCTTTCCATAGGAAGTACGACTGTTGTGATTTCGAAATATGAACAATTTTTCCCGACTTTCTTAGACATATTATGTATAACGTAACAGCATTTTAAAAAGCTCCAGCAAATAGCATGTAGATTGGTCTAGATTGGTATTTTTGTGACAATCAGCCCAAATGCTACATTTTTAGGTTTCCGTACCTAAAGGTAAAAACGGGACCCTATTGCTCCATCTGTCCGTCTGTCTGTCACCAGGCTGTATCTCATGAACCGTGATAGCTAGACAGTTGAAATTTTCACAGATGATTTATTTCTGTTGCCGCTATAACAACAAATACAGAATAAAATAAATATTTAAGGGCTCCCATACAACTAACGTGTTTTTTTTTGCCGTTTTGTCTAATGTTGTATAGATAATGATACGGAAACCTTCGTGCGTGAGTCCGACTCGCAGTTGGCCGGTTTTTATGTCAAATAGTCTGATGAGACGTAATGTAACTCTCGAAGTTCAACTTAACGATATAGAAAAACCGTACACGTCCGAGTCTGATTTGGCGTCGAGGGTGCAGTACAAACTTGTATGTTAAAGGTTTTTCCATCATTGAAATCAGGTCCCAAAAAATCAAAGATTGGTTAAAAAATTAAATTTTGCTGTTAAATAATATCATTTGGAGAATTAAATGCGATTGTAATCGCAAAAATATATTTTTTGTGTGATTTGTCGACAAATTAACGATTTTCGATGATTTTAGGTCAACGGGAATTACACTGTAGGTTTTGATTTACTTGCGAAGGAGCCAAAAATGCGACACAAATGTGGCCATACTTTTTGATTACGTTGACTAAGAAGCTTGAATTTTTACAGCTCCAAGGGACCGTAGACTTAAGTATTTCATTTTAATTTCAACTTGATACCATCACGCGTTCTTGAGAAAAAGGATTTTGACAGATATACAGACGGACAACGAAGTCATTCAATTCCGTTTTTGCTTATGAGGTATGGAACACTAAAACGGTTAAAAATTTCTTTCGTGCTGTTAACAAGTATCCAACTCTTTAGGATCAGAACAAATATGTGCAAATCGTTAACAGGCTGTTCATAAAATAAAGTTAAGAACGTAAAACCCGACCTCAGCTTTAAGAGCCACAGTAAATGCATGCCCTTCACAAAGCCATAAATAAGGCTTCGCACGTTACTGAAATAAATATCGATACCTTTTTGTACAGTCAAACTTAAAGTTTCTTACTTTCCTATCCACCCCGCACCCTGTCAATACTCAAAAACAATATTCATTTATGCTCTTTTTAACCTAAAACGCCTCACATATCTATGTGAAAAAAAACAACAAAAACGAGTGACCACGTAGACCTAAAAAAATAAAATAACAAAAGAAAGAACATTTTTTAACATTGTACAGAACATACCAATTATGCGGGTAATTAACAACGTTGGTAATTTAAATAAGACAGTTAAATAGAAACCTTATTTACAAAAAAACCGTAAATAACCCTAACATATTATGATGTCAATATATTTTCGGTACACAATTTATCATAACGCTAATACACATACGTACACTAAAAGCTCATTCCTTTTCAAAGAAAAAAATCTTTTGTGAAAATTCAGTGACTGGTAAAAATATCATCAATGTCAACCGAGTGATAGATGTGAAAAACTCACCTTACATACACTGAGTACATGAAAATCACCATTGTGTAAAACAGTCTATTAAATTAATAGCATCTCTTGAAATTTCACTTGGTTAAAACTTAATGGTCTAGGAGTTACTATGAAAACTTGGCAGAAATTTTAATTTGACGACAAACGTTACGACAAAAATTTACGAGTTCGCGAAAAGTTAATTGTCAATTTAATTTAGAGGTTCAACAGATGTTTGGGAGTACTAAACAATTATTTTTTCAAAAATAAAAATCCAGGAAAATAACGTGCGTTCCCACTCGAGCCTGAAATAATACTGATGAACGTTCACATAGACCCACAGTACTACGCTACGTTTGGAAACGGGATGGGGGCGACAACATTAAGACGAATGCTTTCCATTTCTGCTCTATAAGAACAACTTTTTTGCCCATGAAAGTAAAAACCACAGTGTAAGTCATACACAGCCAGATTTATTGAAATAAAATGGAATTAATAACAGGAAACAGAAGCCGTAATGTAGGTATAAACTAGACGCGATCAGCGAGTAAACGCGACCAGAATAAAGCTTCCAAGGAAACGATTTTCACAAGTATGGCTTCTCGTTAATTTTTTCCTTTTTATTTTTTAATTAGAACATTCCTAAATGAATTGCTAACAACAGCTAATAGAAAATCCTTTCAGATGTTATCAAAGAACTTTTTAAAATATTTCTAACTTCACGATTGAGTTAAACATTTTATTTTCTTCTTGGATTCGTTTATTCTTCATCGACAGCACATTTTAAGGGAAGCGGTATAAAGCATAGACAATTTGAACGTTTCTAACAAGAAAATACACAATAATACAATATTAAACAAGATAAGAAAAATCAGTTACCATTGTAATAAATGTAATCAAATCTAATTAGGAGGTATTTTATTGGAACCCTAAGAGGGTTCTTACTACTGGTTACAAATTAGTAATTTACTAAGCCTATAATTCAAAAGACGTCTGTAGAGTCGAGCTAATAAAATTACCAAACTCGTTCAACAATCTACACTAACCGATAATGAATGGATGGAGTAGGTCTCAAAAAGGCAGTATCCCAGTATTGGAATTGGGTCAACCGAATAACTCAGAACTTAATTAGATTTTTCCCGTTACTAGTAGATATTTTGCTAGCCAGTCCACTGTCCTTATTATATTGATTGTTCATATATCGAAGCTTTTATTGAAGCCATATGTACTACCAGAATTCTACGGGAGCTTTAGTCGCACACGTTTGTAATATAAACTACCTGTTGCCCGCGAAATTCATCCGCGTGAAATGAATTATGAAAATAGTTGTTCCGTAATTGGTTAACAATTTCAAGGGTTTAAATTTTTTTCATGGACCCCTAATCCTTTTTCTAAAATAAAAGTAGCCCAACTTTACAACAACGTTACTTCTTATACATCATGATCTGTCGAATGACCACTTTGGTCGAGACGCCATTGTTTAGCTATTGTGTCTAAATCGTGAACAGATCATGGGATATCATCAGCTATCAGCCAGTGAAAGTCCTGTCTAAATCGGTCCAGCTGTTTCGGAGATTAGCGGAAACAAACAGAAGACAGACAAAAATTTTAAAAAAAGTGGTTTTGCTATAAGTACCGAACTTACTTTCATATGCATTCAGTAAAAAGCTGTTATTTTGAAATTACAAGCAGACACTTAAATATTCATTTGTATAGATTAAATAAACTTTGAAAGTTAACTTTTCGAACTGTTGGTCTTCCTATTGTTGCAGAAAGTTAATGTTTATTGAAAGCTTTAATTCCACTTTATGTGTGTCTTAACTGAAAGTTGATAATAGTCATCATTTTACTAATGTTTCAAGCACTTTTGTCGACTTTGAAATGAGAAGCTACGTAGATTTGTTTTCATATTTTTTTCCGAAATAACAATAAGCTTGCCCCTATGATACTTGAAATGCATACACTAGTAGGTAAGTTCAGGTACTTAGTACTTGGAACCGGCGTGCGTGTATGAAAGTGGACGAGGCAATAGGAGTATGTAAAGATCGTAGCAGGTGGCGTTCTGTGGTTTCTGCTTACCCTCATGGGAAAAGGCAAGAGTTTGTTTATGTATGGGAAATGAGGATATCAGGGATTTCACGAAATCCCGGTAGATATCAAATATTCTTGTTTATTACGACTTCTCACTAAAAGTATCTAGTGATACAAAACACCAATTTGTCGTCAGTGATATGTCGTTTCAAAATCTAGTAAAATGTCAGAAAAGCGGATACGGCCGAATAAAAATCGAGCCATGGATTTCTCTCGCTCGCTCTAGTACCCACACGGGCACTAGTGGGAGCGAAACAATCCGCTTTTCTGACATTTTACTAGAATTAGTTTAGTGAAATGACATATCTATGACTTATTAGTAATCTATGCATATAATAAAATCGTTGAGACCAAAAAATCTGTTCATTGAAGATTAAAAAAAAAACCAGCCAGGGTGACTTGAAATAAGCAACTGAACATATTAAAACCATTTAAAAAATTTTTGTTTGTTTGTTTGTTTGTTTGACCGCGCATCACGTAAAAACTGCTGAACCGATTTTTTTGAAATGTTCACAAATCTGTTTAAATACATTCAGAATAACATATAGGCTATAGAAATTTTGGATTTTTTTGGAAAAAGGGGGTGAAAAGGGGGGGTAAAGTTTGTATGAAAAAAAAAAATTAGATTGTTCTAGAATCATGAAACTCAGAATAAATACTTATTAATAAAAATAAAGAAATACCTATCTTAGCATTTTTTTTTAAATCTCATCCAGAGGCGCAAAAAAGAGGGTTTTGTGTTTAAAATTAATAAACTTCAAACACCTATACAATCAAAACCAATGAAGTGTAACCTTTTAAAGTTGCTACATATACTCCATATCTAATACAGGTAAATATAATTTCTCAGTTTTCTTGAAATTTGATTTTTGAGGTGAATACGCACAAAATAGCGGAACTCAAGAAAATCAGCTTTCCTCGGTTTAAGTAGTTGGTACGAAATGTTTGTGCGCGCATCACGTCAAAACTACTGCATAGATTCTGTTAAAATTTTGCTCAAGTATTCTTTACAGGCTTCTTCAACATTTAGGCTATATATTATCACGCTACTTCCTTAAGGGGGTAGGCAATTTTGCATTATTTCCGTATACTTCAATTGTTTGACGTTTCAGTCATGACGTAAGTACATGAGAACGGCTATTTGTGGCTTATGTCAACGAAGTAAATATCCTTGCAGTTTCATGACCGCTCTGTAAACTACGGGGTTGCAGGTTCAACAAACCCTCCAACATTATTTTCACTTTTTGTGATTTGTTTAATTTTTTTTTTGATGCTGTGAGATTTCCTATATTTCATTTTGTATAAGTTGTGTGCATTTCTTATTTTTTTCGTGAAATATTTTTCCAAAAAGTAATAGAGTAGTACATAAGGAAGAAGAATACAATCATGCTACCCCCAAATAAATTGGGATAAGGGCAGGAGTATGATGATGAGGATGATTTCTCCAAAAAGAAGTATAGCGAACACCAGAAGCCTGATAAATCCACGTGTTCTTGCCGTGCAAGAACTGTGCTATGCTATTCGCAATAATCAATAATCCATACGCAGTTTACGTAGATTATATTTACAGCTAAATTGTTATTGGCCTCATATCGTGTTTTCGGGCGGGAGGAGACGCCCGGGTTCTTCCATTGTGAGGATCGACCGGAGGCCACGGTGGAGCACACTGTGGAGGTGTGCCCCACTTGGGCGGAGCACCGCCGTGTCCTCGAAGCGGCGATCGGCGGCGGCGACCTCTCTCCCAGCCCTGGTTCAATACATGGTCCGGAGCGAGACGGAATGGGATGCCATCACCTCCTTCTGCGAAGCAGTCATGCTAGCGAAGGAGGTGTTGGAACGTGAGAGGGAGAGATCCTCACGTCCCGGCCACAGCGGGAGACACCCCGGGCGTCGGGAGCCACGTATTGGCCCCCGGCCACCGTAGGCGCGGGCCTGTGGACGAGGAGCTATGGGCTAGCTCGCCGTCCGTCCGTCTCATGACGACAGGCCGTGTCGACGGCGCGTTCGTGTTCTACGCGCGCCTCAAAGAGAGTCAGCAAAAAAGAAGGGGTCCGCAAGGGCCGATGCCTACCGGGGCTGCGGGACTATTCGAAAGAGATACCGTGGCCCCGGAACACAAAGGGCGATGGAGGAACATGGATGGGTTTTAGTCAGTAAAAGTCTGACACTTCCTCCTGCTCCGGGAGGAGTCATTTGATGATTTCCCATCCGAAAAAAAAAAGCTATATCGTGTTTGGGCTCATTCATGCACCTTGATGAGAACTTTCGACCTAGCTGGAGTATGACTGTCATCGAGTGTCTAAGGATGAAAACCTAAGGCTGTCGAGGGAAGCCCCAAATTGGAAAAACATAGTACAATATTTTAACGATGACTGCATATAATTCCGAGAAATTAAATTGTTACCTACTTGAATCTATACTTATTATTATAAAGGAGAAAAGTTTGTTTGTTTGGTTGGTTGAATGCGCTAATTTTAGGAACTACTGATTCCAGTTAAAAACATCTTTTAGTGTTGGATAGCCCATTTATCGAGGAAGGCTATACGTTATATAACATCACGCTACAATCAATAGGAGCGGAGCATCAATGAAAATTGTTGCAAATACAGCGAAAAATTATTGCTTTTGAGAGCTTCCTTTCCGTGCGCTGCGTAAACGGTTAAAGTTACTCAACAATCATACATGTATGACGGGATTGTTCCTCTTAAAAAGTCCGCTAAAGCATATTATCTGCATTTTTTTTAGGTTGACTCAGACTCTCTCTAAGCCTCTCTCTCTCTTACGTAACGCAGACGAAGTTGCGCGGGTCAGCTAGTTTGTCATATAACTAGATACTTTTAGTAAAAAGACGTAATAAACAAGAATACTCGACTCGATTTTGTGAAATCCCTGATATCCTATCCTCTTTCACTGCGCCATATATAAGCCTAAACATAAACGGTAAAACCCACATTTTCGACGCCTGGCCGCCGCTGAGTGCACACGTGCGCTCCGCTCTGTCGCTGCCTTGCTCCCGCGCACCCCGCGCCCCCCGACTCGGTTTCGCCGCTCCGCTACGTCAGTAGCATCCGCCGCCTCGCCGAGCTCCGACGGCCCCCGGCCCGCCAAGTCGTAGTGTGACTACAGTCTTTGCCTTGTGCTCGGACTTAGTTGCGCTGCGCCGTGTTGAATTAACTACTTGTAGTTAATTCGATACGTTAAAAACTGTCTTTTTCAAGATATATTTCTTCAACGGCAATCGACAAAACCACGTCCGCGTTTTTTGCCCTTCAGGTGAAATCCACGTTTTTGTGGTTCTTGACGGAAACCTCACGGTGTTAACGAAGTCAAGAGGGTGGTGACCCGACACACCCGCCGATCCCCTTCAGGGTGAGGCAACCCGTTGGAAGGGCTCTGACTGCGGCCTTGGGGGATCTCCTAGTCGCAGTCTGGTAGCATCTAATCCCCGTTTGTCCACAGCTGCACCGGGGACGTCTGGGTGTCTCTACCCCAGCGGCCCGGATCGGTCGCAAGACCCATAGGGCCCTGCCGCACAATAGATCGGCGGCAGGTTTACAAGCTTAGGGCACACCTTAGCACTCACCTCCCTGTGATCCTAACAGGGAGAGAACACATCCCTGGGTTATCCCAACCGGGGAGCTAAGTTTTACAGTGTTTTCCGGCCCTTCTGGCCATTCAGACAGCAGTGGAGCTGGCGAGTTTGTTTGTGTTTTTCTTCTCGCCAGTGGAACACTAGGAAAATCTCAGGGGTAGCCTCGTTTTAAGGGAGCTGTCTGCCCGGGGAGTTTACGTTTCACGTACCTCCTCGGGATAGGTTTGGTTAGGACTAGGCATAGGTTTCCGTCGCCCCCCATGACACTGGACCCGAGACGGCGGCGCGTCGTGTTCCACGCGCGCCTCTCCGAGACGTAGCGGGGGGAGTTGTACACCTCACTCCCCCCGGGACGAGGCCCGCAGGTCGAGCGGGCCGGCACTAGTCCGGGGCAGCGGAAGTCGCATCAGATCCCGCTGCCCCCCGACGCAAGTGTGCGATGGAACACCGGTGTGGTTTTAGTCAGTACGAGTCTGACAGACCCCTCCGCTCTCCCCAGGGCGGAGGACATCCATTGAGGATTTCCACATCGTGAAAAAAAAAAAAAAAAAAGGACTAGGCATAGGTTAGGTTATGTGCTAGATCCCCCCTTTTTAATTCTGCCATAATGGCAACGCCCCGAACCGAGGAATTAAATTCCTCGCTAGGAGTACTTCTCAAGCGTCTGTTAGCGGACGACAACCCCTACATTAGGGAAGTATATGATGGGCTCCTTGAGCCATTCAAGAAGGAGAACTGGGGCAAGCCAGACGACTCCAGACCAAGATCTCCCTCTCCTATTCCCCGACCCAACTCCGCCGATATGGACGTTGTGGTCAGCCCCAAAGCCCCCGATAGCTCTCCCGAGTTGGTCTCCTCCTCTGAGTCCTCACCATCCGAGCCAGAGGAATTCCAACTCGTCCAAAACGGGAAAAGAAAGAAGGCGAGGAAATCCAATGCCGGAAAGGCCAAGAAGGCTGTCACGGCATCAAACGCCCCCCTCTCCGCTTCCCTTTCCCACATCCCCTCTACCGCCGGAGTAGCAGCTTCCTCAGCCGCGACCCCCATCAACCGCTCTCCCAGCCGTACGGCTACTGGCTCGGCTCCTGCCAGCCGCCCGGATAGTCCAATGGAACCGGTTCCATCCCAATCCGCTTCGACCAAGAAGCTCACACCCCCTGCTCTGTACATCAGAGAAAAGGGGAAGTGGACTGAAGTGTCCAAGATGTGTGCGGATCGCAAGATCCAATACACAAACGCCACTTCTACCCAGCAGGGTATTAAAGTAAAGGTCCCTACCTCCACCGACTACAGACAGTTGGTGCATGCCCTTCGTGGAAGGAATATCGCCTTCCACACCTTCTCCCTCCCGGAGGAAAAGCCGACCCGCGTGGTCATCAGGCGGATCCCGAAGGAGATCCCTGCCCAGGACATCCTGGAGGATTTAACCTCCCAGGGCATCCCCGTCTCGGCGGTTCACCGCCTCCACAAAAATAGGTCCCAAGGGGGTGACGAGTCTGCGGTGGCGCCCCCTGGAAAGCCGGCTCCGGTGAAACCGGCGCCGGCAAACAAGGCGGCGAAAGCGAGGAAGGGCAAGGCGGCTGCACAGAAGACTGTGCCGGCGCCAGCCCCAGCAGCGAGTGGGCCAGCGCCGGCGGCACGTCAGCCACCGCCGCCGCCACCGCCCCCCCAGCAGCCCCCTACACCTCCCACGGCTGAAGCCGGATGGCAGGTGGTCGGGGAGAAGAAAAAGGGGCGGAAGGCGAAAAAAAAGGCCCGAGATCAAGAGCGGCAGCGCCAGTTCAGGGCGCGAAAGAGCGCGGCTAGGCTCCGCGCCCCGAAGACCGCGGCTGTAGTGATTACACTACAGCCGGACGCGGAAAAGAGGGGCGTGTCCTACCGCGACCTGCTGGCGAAGGCAAAAGAGGCGGTGGACCTCGGGGAGCTCGGGATTACCGGGGGCCTCCGGCTTAAGGTCACGGCGACGGGGGCTCGTATGCTCGAGGTCCCCGGGGAAGCCAGCGGCCCGTCCGCTGACGCTCTAGCTGAAAAGCTCAGAGCGTCCCTAAACGCGGACGTGGCCCGAGTGTCCAGGCCCGTCAGATGCGCAGACCTGCGCATCTTGGGCCTGGACGATTCAGTGACCAAGGAGGAGGTGGTGGCCGCCGTCGCCAGGTCCGGTGGGTGTCCTGCGGACCAGGTCAGGGCAGGCACCCTACGTCCGGACCCCACGGGTATGCATACCGTCACGGTATGCTGCCCTGTGACGGCGGCGAAAACTATCGTGGATTGCCGAAGGCTACTGGTGGGCTGGGTTTCAGCGCAGGTTAAGCTGCTGGAGCCCAGACCTCTGAGGTGCTACCGATGCCACGTGGGACACCACGTGTCAGTCCGGTGCGCCTCGGAGGTTGACCGCAGCGGGCTATGTTTCCGCTGCAGTCAGCCCGGTCATCAGTCCGCAGGGTGCTGTGCCACGCCGCACTGCGACGCATGTGCGGCGGCTGGCAAGCCGGCCGATCACCGGGCTGGGAAGGCCTGCGCTCCGCCCACCAAGGCCACCCGAGGCAAGGGTAGGCCCTCCGCTGCCACCGCCACCGTTGCCACCGCCGCAGCCGCAACTGCCGCCGCTGCCGCTACCTCTGTCGCCGCCACAGAGGGGCCCTCACAGGGGGCCAGGTTGGAGGAAGCGGTAATGGAGTGCCAATAACGGCCCCATTACGCTTCCTCCAGGCGAATATCAACCACTGCGCCTGCGCTCAGGATTTCTTGCTCCAGAGCATGGCGCGGTGGTTGATTAACATCGCTGTGGTCGCTGAGCCGTACTTCGTCTGGCCCAGGGAAGACTGGGTGGCGGACCTAAGCGGCTCAGTGACCATAGTGTCGTCGGCCGCCGCCGGCACCCCGACCCTTGAAAGTGTCAGGAGGGGTCGGGGGTGCGTAGCAGCCCGGTTCGGGGAGATCGTCGTAGTGGGTGTCTACTTCTCCCCGAGCCGAACTCTCGCCGAGTTCCACAACTCTCTCGCAGAGTTGAGTGTCGTCGTCGGAAACCATTCCCTCCCCGTGCTTGTCCTCGGGGACTTCAATGCCAAGAACTTGGCTTGGGGTTCCCGCTGCACAGACGTGCGGGGAAGGATGGTGGAGGACTGGGCCCTGGAGAAGGGCCTGGTCGTCCTAAATCGGGGTTCTGTCGCCACGTGCGTGAGGATGCGGGGCGAATCGGTGGTGGACATTTCGTTCGCCAGCCCCGCCCTGTCACCGCGTGTCGTTGACTGGCGCGTCATGGAGGGGGTGGAGACCTATTCCGACCACCGGTACATCCGGTTCGACGTCTCCACCCAGACCTCAAGCGCGCCGGTCCAACAGGCCCCGAGTGGTCCGCGTTGGGCGCTGAAGCAGCTGGACCGGGAGCTCCTCCTGGAAGCCTCGATCGTGCAGGCCTGGGTGACATCACCGGACAGGCCTGCCAACGTTAACGATGAGGCAGGGTGGTTCCAGGAGGCCATGTCCGACATATGTGACGTGGCAATGCCCCGAGTCCGGCCAGGAAGCGCCCGGCGTCAGGTGTACTGGTGGTCGCGAGAGCTGACGTCCCTACGGGAGGCGTGTGTGGCTGCGCGACACCTGTACGCCAGGCACCGCAGGCTCCGCATTCGCCCACCGAATGCGGAAGCCATTGAGGTGGAGCTTTATGAGGGCTACAGAGCGGCGAAGACCGCCCTCCGCGAGGCTGTCCTGCGGGCCAGGGATCTGGCCCGCGAGGAGATGCTGGGGATTCTCGACAGAGATCCGTGGGGGCGCCCTTACAAGATGGTGCGGGATAAACTCCGCACCTGGGCCCCCCCGCTGACGCAGAGTCTCCGGCCTCAGCTCGTGGAGGACGTGGTGAGCGCTCTGTTCCCCTCGCGAGGGGAACACCCGCCCCCGCCTATGGCTCCACCGGTTGCGGTGCCGGAAGCGGACCACGAAAGTGACGACGACGACGCTCCGGAAGTGACCGGGGTAGACATGAGAGTGGCGGTACGCAGGCTCAGTGCCAAAAATACCGCCCCGGGACCCGACGGCTTGCCTGGCAAAGCCTGGGTCCTGGCCTCGGAGGCTCTCGGTCCCCGACTGGAGGGGCTCCTAAGCGCATGTTTGGAGAGAGGCCAGTTCCCGCTTCGTTGGAAGACGGGGAAGCTGGTCCTCATCCGGAAGCCGGGGCGCCCGGCGGACTCTCCGTCCGCATACCGGCCCGTAGTGCTGCTCGACGAGGTGGGCAAGCTCTTTGAAAGAATTATTGCAAACCGCCTCGCCGAGCACCTTGCGAGGACTGGGCCGGATCTTGCGGAACACCAGTTTGGTTTCCGCAAGGGGCGCTCTACGGTGGACGCCATCATGCGCGTGAGAGCCCTCACGACGGGGGATGCGGTGTCCCGGGGTGGGGTTGTCTTGGCGGTGTCTCTCGACATCGCCAACGCCTTCAACTCCATGCCCTGGAGCTGCATAAGGGAGGCACTCCGGTATCACCGGGTGCCGACCTACCTCCGTCGTGTGGTCGGGGACTACCTGACGGACAGAGCCGTCATCTACCCCGGTCGCAGCGGAGAATGGAACCAGCGAGAGATGTCGTGCGGTGTTCCGCAGGGATCGGTTCTAGGCCCGTCCTTGTGGAACATCGGTTACGACTGGGTGCTGCACGCCGACCTCCCTAGCGGCGTCAGCGTTGTCTGCTATGCAGACGACACGCTGGTGCTGGCACAGGGGAGGTCGCACGAGGCGGCGGCCGAAAACATGACACGCGGGGTTGCGATAGTCGTGGAGAGGATCCGGCAACTGGGTCTCGAGGTGGCACTGCACAAATCCGAGGCCATGTGCTTTCATGGGCCTCGGAATGCGCCACCTCCGGGATCAGCAGTGATGGCAGGAGGGGTTTCCATCGGCGTCGAGTCGACGCTGAAGTACCTGGGACTTGTCCTCGACAGCCGGTGGAACTTCGTGGAGCATTACCGACGTTTGGCCCCCAAACTGGAGCGGACAGGGGCTGCCTTCAGGCGGCTCCTACCCAACCTGGGGGGGCCAAACGCCTCCTGCCGGAGGCTCTACGCGGGAGTCGTGTGGTCCATGGCCCTTTACGGGGCCCCGGTGTGGGCGCGTTCATTGAGGCAGCGAGCCGCCAACTATTTGAACGCGCCCCAAAAGGTGGTGGCCGTAAGGCTAATCCGGAGGTACCGCACGATCTCCCGCGAGGCGGCGAGCCTCCTTGCCGGATTGCCGCCATGGGATCTGGAGGCGATAGTCCTCGCGCGCCTACATGAGTGGCGCGCGGAGGCGCTACGCCGGGCGGAAACTCCGCTGCCGCGGCAAATTGTCGCTCAGCGGAAGGACTTCCGGCGTGATCTCATGGCGACATGGAGAGAGCGACTTTCGCAACCCCGTGCAGGGCACGCCACAGTAGTGGCGGTAAGTCCCCTCTTTGAGGAGTGGCTGGAGAGACGCCACGGCGTCCTCACCTTCCGCCTGATGCAGGTTCTTACCGGACACGGTTGTTTCGGTAAGTTCCTGCACCGAATCGGGCGGGAGGAAACGTCCGGGTGTCACCATTGTGAGGATCGACCGGAGGACACGGTGGAGCACACGGTGGAGGTGTGCCCCGCTTGGGCGGAGCTCCGCCGTGTCCTCGTAACGGCGATTGGCGGCGGCGACCTCTCGCTCCCGGCCCTGGTTCGTGCCATGGTCCGGAGCGAGACGGAATGGGACGCCGTCACCTCCTTCTGCGAAGCAGTCATGCTAGCGAAGGAGGTGGCGGAACAGGACAGGGAGAGATCCTCACGTCCCGGCCGCCGCGGGAAACGCCCCGGGCGTCGGGGGCCACGTGGTGGCTTCCGGCCACCGTAGGCGCGGGCCTGTGGACGGGGAGCTATGGGCTAGCTCGCCGTCCGTACGTCTCATGACGACAGGCCGTGTCGACGGCGCGTTCGTGTTCCACGCGCGCCTCAAAGAGAGTCAGCAATAGGGAAGGGGTCCGCAAGGACCGGAGCCTGCCGGGGCTGCGGGACTATTCCAAAGAGATACCGTGGCCCCGGAACACAAAGGGCGAGGAAGGAACATGGATGGGTTTTAGTCAGTAAAAGTCTGACACTCCCTCCTGCTCCGCAAAAAAAAAAAAGAGGGTGACGAGTACGACATGGTGCTCGTCAAAATCAAGTCCGTCTGCTCCTTATCGGGCATCTCAATCGAGAGGCCCAAGAAGCAGAATATAGTTGGGCAGTGTCATCGCTGCCAACTATACGGACACAGCCAAAAGCATTGTTACGCACCGCACAGGTGCGTAAAATGCCTAGGCGAACACGTCACGGCAGATTGCCCTCGTCCCAAGGACAGGAGTCTGTGCACAGAGCCGCCTAGCTGCGTGCTATGCGGTCAATCTGGCCACCCGGCAAACTACAGGGGCTGTCCCAAAGCCCCCAAACAATACGCCAACAGACTGGCGAATCGCGCTCAAGCCCGTCAGCAGAGGGAAAGCCCCCTGACGAAAGCCCCATCCAAAGACCTCCCTGAGCGTCTCAGCCCACAGAGGCCCTCTCCGTGGAACCAGCTCAACCACCAGCGTGCTTTCCCTGCCCTGGTGAAATCCCAGCCCAACCCGTTGCCAATGCCTGGCCTCATGGACAACCCAGTCCCAGTGCCCACTCCAGTGGCTCGGTGCCAGGTCCCTCTTCCCTCCCCTAGCCCCCTGCCTTCCAACCAGGAAGAGGAGAGTACAATCGACACCCTCATGAGGTTCCAGGTGTTTATCTCACCTGAGGCCGACTGCTTAGCAGCCGAGCTCAGGTCAGCTAAGGACCTGAAACAGATCCATGAAGTATACGCGAAATATCCTAGGATCGCGGAAGCCCTTCGTAACCTCAACCAAACTCAGTAATGGATAACACACCCGTAGCATCGTGCACCCAACCCCGGTCCCTAAAGTTAGGCTTTTTTAATGCTAATGGCATGGGAGGGCAACGCGACGAGATCGCGTCCTTCCTTCGCGATTATCAAGTAGATATTTTCCTCATCCAAGAGACTTTTCTAAAACCCAGCAATCGTGATCCTAAAATTGCCAACTATCGTTTAGTTCGCAATGATAGGACACGTTGTCACAAAGGCGGTACGCTCATCTACTACCGCAAGGAACTGCACTGCATCCCAATCGACCCCCCTCCCCTTGAATCCCTACTGGAGGTTTCAATCTGTCGGCTAGCCATGACAGGTCATCAGCCGATACATATAATGTCTGCTTATATGCCCCCCTCAAACACGTCTGAGAATCATAACCTCCTGGTTAATGATCTCACCAAACTCTTCGGCATGAGTGGTTCCGTTATCATAGCGGGCGACTTCAACGCCAAACATCCCGCCTGGAATAGTAGTATGACTAACCCGAGAGGGAGAGTCGTCTGCGATCTAGGCCAGAGCATCAACTTTGATCCCATTGCTCCTATGGAGAACACGCACTATCCCGACACCACTAGTCATCGTCCCGATGTGCTCGATATAGCGCTGCTCTAGAATGTTAGCCTAAGGTTACATTTAATTGAGACGCTACACGAGCTTAACTCTGACCACCGCCCAGTGCTCATGCACCTAGTTTCTCGCTCGGGTATCTCTGACCCTAGCCAACCCACTCCTACCACCCTAATAACCGACTGGAAGAAAGTAAGCGATATGCTGAAATCCGACACGTCACCGCACCTAGACGGTATCCCCGACCACATTGTCTCAGTCGCAGACACCGAGGCCGCTATCGACTCGTTTACAATTCACGTGCAATCCATTTTAAAGGATTGCTCTCGGGAAGTCCCAGTGTTGAGTGATCAACGCTGGAAACTACCCGACGATATCCGTGAACTGATAAACGAGAAGAACGCGGCCATACGTGCCTATAGCGTCTGGCCCTGCGATGAGAACAAAGCTCACATGCCTTATTTGCAGCGTGCTGTAAAGAAGCGCACTAGTGAGTTTCGTTCGAACCAATGGGACAAGATGCTCAGCGAACTGGAGCCAACCCACCAAGCCTTCTGGCAACTTCAGAGGAAGCTGAGGTCCTCCGAGGAGGCCTCCTCTCCACCTCTCATCCGTCCTGACAAGAGCGTCGCTTTTGACGACTCTGAGAAGGCAGCACCCTTCCAGTAGACAAGCAGCACCTCGATGAGGTGGATGCAGAAGTCGAACGAAGAGCTGCACTCCCTCCCGTAGAAGACCCCGACGATCCCCTCCCTCCGGTCACTCCTGACGAGGTCAAGGATATAATTGACAAGCTCAAGCCTCGGAAAGCCCCTGGCGCCGACGGCTTCACCAATAGGATTTTTAAAACCCTCCCCGCTCAGCTCATAGTCCTTTTGGCAGCCATCTTCAATGGTGCCTTGAGCAACAACTTGTTTCCCCAAGTGTGGAAAGAGGCCACCGTCATCGGTATTCCCAAACCTGGGAAACCGAAAGCTCAGCCTTCGAGCTACAGGCCGATCAGTCTCCTGAGCGCGCTCGGCAAAATCTATGAGAGACTTATTTATAAGCGACGCAGAGATTATGTCGAGACAAAAGGCCTCATTCCCGACCAGCAGTTCGGTTTCAGAACCGAACATTCTTGTATACACCAAGTCCACCGCATCGTCGAACACTTGAGCGCTGGTTTCCAGCGTGGAGCGATGACGGGGGTGTTGTACTTCGACATAGCGAAAGCCTTCGACAAGGTCTGGCACAACGGCTAATTATACAAGCTGTATAAACTCGGTGTGCCGGACCGTCTCGTGCTCATCTTACGAGACTTTCTGTCGGATCGCACCTTCCGCTACCGCGTGGGAAAATCTCTATCTTCTCCCCACCCCATCCGAGCCGGAGTCCCTCAGGGCTCCGTCCTCTCTCCTCTAGTTTTCACGCTGTTCACCAGCGACATCCCAACGAACAAGAAAGTTCAGGTTGCCCTATTTGCCGACGACACGGCTATTTATTACACCGGCCGATCTCAGGATTGCATCCATCGTGCACTTCAACAAGCCGCCGATTCGCTCGGCGCTTGGTTTCGTAAGTGGAGGATCGAAGTAAACCCTGAGAAGAGCCAGGCTGTTCTCTATCAGAAGTTACGCCATCAGCGACCGTCACCTGCCCCCATCACTATGTTCGGCAAGCCTATCCGTTGGGAGAAGCAAGCCAAGTACCTCGGTGTCATCCTCGACGAACACCTGACTTTCGCGGCCCATATCAAAGCAGCTCGTAACCGAGCAGCCTTTGCCATGAGCAGACTCCACTTCATGCTAGTCAAAAAGAGCAAGTTGTCACTCAAGTGCAAGTTGCGTCTTTACACAGCAGTTATCCGACCTATCATGACATACGCTTGTGTCGTATTCGCTCATGCCCATCCCCGCCACATCCACAGGATGCAGACCTTGCAGAACCGCTTTCTCCGTAAGATCACCGGAGCCCCCCTGTACGTCCGTAACGATAGTCTTCACCTAGATATTAGAATCCCCACTATTCAGCAATTCATGAAACGTCTTGCAAAGCGTTTTTTCGACTCCTCTACTAAGCATAGGAACCCCCTGATCGCATCGGCCGCCCGATACGACTCATCGCGTATCAGCTCAGTCCGCCGTCCTCGGCACACTCTAGTCACTCCCGACGACGCTATTACCCTCTTACAGGAGAGTAGCAAAGACACCAGCACCGTACGTAGAATATACAAATACAAACCGAAGACATACCGACCTCGCCGCCGAGGTCCGGCGCGTAATCCCCGATCAATTCCCCCCTGACCCTTGCTAGAGCCAGCCCGCGATGCTGAGCCAGTAATGTCAAACGAGCCCCTAAATAATGACACTCAGATCCAGCCTGTCCCTTTGCTGCCCCCAGCGACGCCCTAAGCCGAGGTTCGTACCCCACAGGGGGTGCCCTTAGGCGTGGTCGCTTAGTTTTTAGTTAACATGCCCCTGGCTGGAGGCCTTAGCTTCAAGGCATCCACAGGTATAGTCCGGTTAAGCAGTAGCCAGTCTCTTCTAGACTGAACTGCGAGATGCCATTCCCAAAAAAAAAAAAAAGGTAAAACCCACTGTCTTTCCCTTAGTAAGTAAAATAATGTCATATTAACTTCTCCGATTAGATTCAGACTCTCAAACTAACAGTACTATTAAATCAGCTCTTATTTACTTGTCTTCTTGCTTTTGTATCAAAATGTAAAGTAATTCAATACTTAATCACAGAGAAACATAATTGAATGAACACAAAGCTACAGGGAGGAGACAGTACGAATTAATTAACAAATACTGTACTTGGAAATTGGAACAGCCTGAGGTATACATACTTACCTACATTGTTAGGGCTTACACACACGGTATCCATTTGTAGTTCGTGGCAGCCTTGTATCAATTTCCACAATCTCTCTCACCAAGTGGAGCTATGTCTCTGAGAGCTATGTCTCTAGTCTATGAGAGATTGTGGAAATTACCTAGGCCTCAGAATAGTGACGTATTTCTTGTGACCGATTTCCACACGTATGTCGTAGTGTGTATGTGGGGATAAACTACAAATCTGATTACTAAATTCTTTCACTACTTTCCCGTCGGAAAATTCTGATCATAACGCGAGCAAAGCCGCTATATAGATAGAAGCTAGTTTTTTTCATAATTTATAAATGGTCTTCCTTCTTTATCGTGTGGTTGCCCAACCAGAGTTTTTATGCCGCCCATGGGCCACTGATTTGGCTTTGCTTGTCGTCGAGAAATATCTCTCAGGCATGTTAGTTTCCTCACGATGTTTTCGTTCACCGAAGCAAGTGATAATACAATAGGCACATGAACCCGAATTCAGAGGTGCGTGTCTTGGGTTCGAACTTGTGATCAATGGTGATCATAGTTATTTTATTTTTGTGTTAGGGATACAAAATAGTCGCTACTGTTAATACTTCTACTGTTCCCACGCTATCGCTTTGTTGGTCGTTTAATAAAACGATTTTTAGAAGATACTAATGTTGTACTTGGGAAACATAAACGTGATACTCGTATCTTATTGCATACTTATATACCTTGATATGATAATGAGTGGGACTATTGTCACCTTATGGGAAAAAAATCCTGCAGATTATTTAGGTCGACTGTTATCTCAGCCTAACACTTTAATAGAACATTCACTTATTTAGAATAGAAAGCGCGAAGGAAAACGGAGAGCTGTTAGAAACTACGAGTAATAATGTAACTTAGTTGAGAGTTGTCGCCAAGTTAGTTTATTTGTTTGTGTAGTGTACCAGAAAAATAATATTAAACGACTCCCGCTGGGACAATTTAGTGGTCTGACTGTGAGGCTAATCAGTAATAAACATGTCAAAGTTTTCTCATAGATACGTTATGAGCCATTTAATTTAGTAATGGAATACACGTTCTAACAGGTTGAGAAAACGGTTTCTTTTGTATGAAATTAGATCAATCATTATCTTTATTGAGACCTGTTTTCACTGGCTTTTTCACCATTAACTTAGGTTTTTATTTATAATTCGTAGGCTCGCTTTTTACCTGTAGCACACCTGGATGGTGACCGAAGATGGAGTACGCTTTCTGATGAGTTACTTAAATAAGTACTAAGTCCATGTATAGGAAACTTCTAGGCAAATGCACCTCTATGGACTTGTATCTACCTATATTTAAAATACAGTTATATTATAGAGAATGGAATTTCTCAGTAGCAACCACGGAGTCTGGATTTGAGCGGTTGATGGCAATAGGCTTGCTCCCATATAACATGGGATTTAAACTGAACTAACGAAACATGGGTGTATTATTAGGTACACCTCTGCCTAACCTATCGGTGATAACGAGACGTGAGTGGGTGTAATGACGAATTGTACGATTTCAATCAATCAATCATTTGATATGAAACTTAGGCGTAGTGCTATATGGTATGTACCATTCAGCTCGAACGAATCTTACCATTTTCATTAACAAAGACAAGGGATCAGATGCTGCGATGCTATTGGTTGATGAGCGTACATAAGCGCTTCAATAGTGGCCGGATGCTGCAAAGAAAAAGAGCCGTAACGGTGGTAAGATTTCGTCCGTTGATACTGTATACGTTAACTTTGTACGTTATACCAATAAGAATAGTCGCATGTGTACATGTACAACTTCCTTATTAGAAACAGTAGGATTATTTTATGTTTGTCAAAAGGGTTTGTTGGCCCTTAGGCTTAACGAGATAATAAAACATACCTTTTCAGTCAGCCGCTTGATATTTCAGTGGAAAATCTTATAAAATTGGATCTTAAATCAATGTCAAGAATCTAATGTCGTTTCACCGGATTGACTTGTTTACGAGAATTTAAAACTGGGTCAAAGGTTTGAACAAATTAATAAGAGGAAAAAATATATGGCATCTTTTTTTAGCGGAAACAAAAAAGTTTGATTCGTTATGTAACTTGTACTTACACTTTTATTCTTAATTGTTTCTCAAATTAAATATAATAAGATTTATCAACCTAATATCCTATTTGTTAGGGCGACATACAAGTGTTTTGAATTATTTATATATTTGTAGAGAATTTCAGCGACAATTGATTGTGTGCTCGTCTACGGAGTTACATAAATCGATTTTCCACCGTGTTACTAATTATATATTGTATTGTTTGTGCTTTTGTGAACTGAAGCCAAGAGTCAAAGCCAGTAGAGCGTTAGTTTATACTACTGAACACAAATAAACACAGAATCCATAACATTAGGTAAACTCGACCTGAAGTAATTCTTGACAGGATGAAGTATTGCGCGACAGTAACCAATTGTTTTCGCAAATAGCAACATTAATCTTCCATTTCCTGTTTGAGAGTTGCTCCCCATTTTAACATGCAACAAGTGAAAACAAAAGAAGTGTCAGCCGGTGATTTCTGCGCTGTCGCAGGATTTTGTTAAAGTATGTTGTATTAATTTAAAAAATGAATACAACATACTTTAGGAGAGTCAGGAGATAGCGAAACGAGCTGGACAAAACCAGCGACCAGTGTTCCACATTAGCTCTAAATCGAAAGATTTGGAAGTCATGGAGAGAGGCCTTTGCCCAGCAGTGAGATGTCACAGGCTGACAGTAACAGTAAATAGTCAAGCTTTACGATCAGCACTGGCTAGCTTGTCATACTAGGTGTCAAGATCATCTGGAAGAGGCAGAGTACGACATTAAAGGGGCATCATCGTATCGTATGCTCTTCAGTCTATCTTACGGCCCTTTTCACTCTCAAGAGACTTTTTTTTTTTCGGATGGGAAATCATCAAATGACTCCTACCGCTCTGGGCGGAGCAGGAGGGAGTGTCAGACTTTTACTGACTAAAACCCATCCATGTTCCTTCATCGCCCTTTGTGTTCCGGGGCCACTGTATCTCTTGCGAACAGCCCCGCAGCCCAGGCAGGCATTGGCCCTTGCGGACCCCGAATATATGTATATGTCTCCTAGACACTTTAATGATAGCATAAATAAAAGCACTCTGTTAGATTCGATATTATTTTTATTCATTAGGGAAACTGGCAAAATAAAATGACTTCTTTGATCGCCACGCTCGCATAGACTGAAGTCATATCATCCCCACCAGTGTTTGAGGTACTTGTTATTGCCATCACAAGGTACCTAAGTACCAAGTCAGCATCGCTAGGTAATACAATGTTTGAAGGAAACACAAAATACAATACAAAATAGTTTATTGTGGCAATTAGATATTACATTACGTGTTAATGTGTTTGGAACCCCCATTTACGCAAACAATGCCTGTTTTAGAATGCTCCGCTCTTTCAACATCATTGTCGTACACTTATACTAATACGAGTTGATATTTATTATTTATTATATATATTTTTTTTATTTTTTTATTTTTTATTATAGTGTACTGTGACCTTAAGGGTAAATATGCAAAGTAAGTACATTTTTCTGTATTTATATTTAGCTTATAGGTATATACTAATCTTAAGAAAATGAAAAGGAAGGTCGCTGACTTCGCAGTATTTGTGCTAGTGCAAGGCTGAGTCGCCATAATGTCAACTGAAGGATTATTGAAGCAGTAAGTTATTTATGCGACGGGTCAACTTTAACTTATATGTGAATAAAAACAATGACATGAATGAACACCATATAAGCTCAAGCGTATTTGTATGTTGACTAGTGAAGTTCTGTTTTGTTGGTAAATAATGTAATGTTGTAACTCAAGATCATCACGCCTGTAATCCTCGAAGAATTAGACAGAGGTGTACCTAATAGTATATTTCGCCAGTTAAGTTTAGGTCCCATGTAATAGGGAGCGAGCCTATTGCCATCATCCGAGCACAACTCCAGACTCCCTGGCGGCTACTGAGAAATTTTTGATGGAAAAACTCAATAACACTTTGCCCAACTTGGGAATCGAACCCAGTAGTCGCACTTGCTACCACTAAACCTACGAGGCAGTGTAATTTTGTCTAAGTAAATAAAACCAATGCTATTACAAGGCATTCAACCGAAATGAAACATTAATGTTTGTGTAAACAAAGCTCCAATAGGTACATAAATTATAACTTATATACTATCTGCTAACAAAATAAACGTACACGTTTATCTACCGGTAACGCCTCAGGCTTGTTACTAAAGCTCTTTACCTACGCTTACTCCAAAACTGGTGTTTAACAGACAGACTCGCACAATAACAATGAAATGAATTACTAACGTGAGTCAGACACGGGAAACGTGTTATTGCCGCGCTTCAAAGCGATATACAAACAAACTATCGTTAATAGATTTGCAATCCGAACAGAGTTGCTCTAATTTTAGGCTTGACCTAATAAAGCAAGCATGTTACTGGCTGTTGAGACTCCTCTTACCTACGTGCGGCATCACCGTACCGCGACACAGATCTTCGGCCTCCTACCATCTCCGGCCAGCTGCGGGATCTCGCCTGCAACTACAGGGGAGTACCTATCTCTGCAGCTTTGACAACAAACAAAGTATAACCCGCGATCCTACAAATTTTCGTGTGCCTCCGACTTACGCTAGCTTGCTGGGTTTTATCGAATATACTTTTATTGAGCACACCCGTCTTTTATTATAACTCCTATTGCTAGGTGGGAATTAGATGGGTGGAGGCTACACTGGCAACAATCAGTCATGACCGCCCTCTTCAAGATGTGACTGCATAGCGAAGTACAACCTTCTCTTCAATTGAAAACTAATTTATTAAGTGGAGTTAACTAACTATACTCATTATTAATTAAAAACGATTAAATAAACTAACAACAAAGTATAAAAGGGCATCAAAAATCCCCCTCCTCAACGCTGTCAGTTTGTAATGAGCCTAAGAGACTGGCGGCGTTGCCACGCTGTATGGAAACACTTGCTCCTGGCCAGTATAAAAGCCAGCCCTTGGGTCATGGAAAGCGTAGACGTATCGAAATTTCCTTTACCTTTTGAACGCCATTGTCACATATACGTGACAAGCAAGTGCGTGCCTCGTACGCCAAACGACACGAATATGTGACGAAATAGTAGGTGAAATTGTGGCTTGGCGTGGAGGGTAAGCGCATGCGTTTATGCTCTGGCGGTCAAAAGGACAGGCTATGAACCTGTGCGATGAACACTAGGACCCAACGGCCCCAGATTTTCAACCACAAACGACACGAAAATATGGTTTCCACAAAGGTTACTTACTATCTAGCAGCCGCGAGTTCCTTGAGTAAACATCTTCTGCTCAAGCATTTGACAATAACTGTTCAAATGGTCCATGCTCCATTGTTCCATTGTTCAATGACTAACTGCTCGAGTTGCCAGTGTTTGGCTCCCTTAGGTGCGCCTCTTCATAAACTGTGATGAAAACGGTGTTGTTGCCATAATCAACATACGAATCAACATACTTGGCAAATGGTCTGGAATTGCAGAATCGAGATGATTTTCCTTTAATACATGTTCCTTTGGTATATGCAGTACAAGAAGCGTACTTTTTCAGGCGATAATCAGACTCTTTGTAAACAGTAATGTTACAAATAAAACAAAAGCTAGATCCACAAAGCCAACATTTTATTTATTTTGATATTATAATACATTTTGATAATATGACAGTGGTACATCAAATAATGTCCTCAACATTTTCTTTCTTTACAAGAAGCTCTAAAATATACATTTTTCCATTATACATTAACTCGTGGGGACTGAAGGCTTTACTAATACAAATATAACGTCAATAAATAAATAGTGTAAAAGCATAATATTATTACGTATCATTGAATTTACAAAGCGAGCAAATACCACATATTTGTATGGTCAAGTAAATGGATTTTGCAAGCTTTAAAGTACCTAGCGTTATTATAGTTTTAAATATTATATAGACATATTTACTAGAATTTCCTGAGCACCACAATGGAAGCACGGAAAAGATAGGCCTATCAACAATAGGTATAAATATTTTAAGGAAAGTGTAGTGTTGTTTTTTGAATCGATAACACTTCAAAGTGAACTTGTTTGGTTCGTCATTTGAATCTAACACCTCGTTAAACAGGAAAAAATACTAATTTGAAAACAATAGCAGACAAAATTCTACGTTCGTTCCACTAAGAAAACATAATTCTTTTACGGAATTAGATACTGTTTTTGATGTATTGGAAAAAAGTGATTAGAAAATAAAGTTAAATAAAGGACATACCATAATGAAAAGAGAAATAAAAGCATATGTATAAAATAACGGCTTGAAGAATAAAAAAGAAAAACATGTTCAAATTTTCTTAAAGGCGAAAGTTCAATATCTTATTCCGTGACTGTCAGAACAATGGCTTCAATTTAGAATCACATACTGTTTACGTCTACCAAACTAGCTTAAAGAATTAGATATTATTAGATAGATCATATTAGATATGTACATATCTAATATGATAACAGATCTATTTTTCGCAGATATAAAAGCAAACATGAATACCGTTACATGCACCGTTATTAGCAAATACTATTGAAAAATTTACTTATTTGACTGTTCCTTTTTATGGCAACATTATTTTTTTTTTCATAATATTTGTATTTGGAACTAAACATACATTGATCAAAAATCAAAATGGCCATGATTAGCCACGAATGACACATTGTTTGGATTAAATTCTACGCAATTCCAAACATTCTATGAAGGACTTGCTAACATCTAATAATGACAACTTCATTCTGACGTCACAATGACGCCTGAGTAAGTATTTGTGCTTCACATTTTTTGCTTTGTAATAGCGCATGATTGGTATATTTACTTAGTTCCAAATAACACTAACGTAAACTGAATCTCAATACAAATTCGGAATCTACAGGTGAATAATCAAACCTAACTTAGGAAAATAACGGGTGTTAGTTATTTTAATGACGACCATACTGTATTTGATGGAGTAGAAAATAATAGTAAGTAACGCATTACGATAATTATGTAAAACTATGATATATTTGGACTCCAAAAGATCTACACACACTTACTTAATTCCACAGTGACTGTCAACATATTATGATATCAAATTATAAATAAAACTCTTCACCGATTGTACACTGAAAGGGCTGCACTATTACATCCACTGTTTAGCATTTAGTTTTTTAAACTAAGTTATATTAATATGGCATAAATGTATTGTCCAAATATTAGTTAAAGCTTTCCGATTTATGTATGTACTCCTATAAAATTTGTTAGTATTGTCTACATAAAGCACTAATCACTATTTTATTATATAGAGGTTTAGTTTACGTTTATCGCTGACATCAATCATTTAGCAATAAGCATAGATGTGAATGTTTAATAAATAATTCAAACAATTTTGTCCTAGAAATTATTTCTAAAAATTATAATCGTTGCACTCACAAGTCTTACAACATTCCACTAAATTCAATCTATAGGAACCCATACTTCAGTTCAAGATCTAACAAATGATCTATAAAAGTCGCCGCTCAAGTGACGGTTCAATGTGACTTCGACTTATAATAAGTTTAGTGTCCACCAATACTACAGCACATACTGCATATATGTTTATTAGTAGTAGATACATATTTTCATCAAGTCAAAGACAGAGAAAAACTCGTGCATTGTTAAAGATTTAAAAAGGCGTTCTGAAATTAAAGGAAATATTTTACGATGTCAAGCGTTGAAGAGAAAACTTGGAAGGATAAGAGTATTAAATAAATAGTTAAAGCACTTAGAAATAAAGACGGTATCAGACATAATAGAATAAGTTAGACCTAAATACTTTCGTCAATTCATAAATAGACACCTAGCTTATAAATAACAATAAATAAAAAATCTTAAGGCACGTTTTTAGGTACCAAGATCACAATTTCATCATTTCTAACGTGTGTAAGTAGACAAAGGATTAGAGTTATGGAATGTCAGGTTACAGTTTAACATCGTACCAATTATACGAATACTGTGCACTATTGCAATCAAAACATCTTGCATTGCATTGCAGAAATATTATTCTTCGGATTTGCTAAAGAAGTGAATTAATTTTATTCATAATCTTTATACAGTTACTTAAAATAACATAAGCGCATACATTTAAGTATTTCTGCATTGTGCAGAATAACAATACCGATACAATTTACAAAAAATATTCGTAAGTTAACTAAATAATATGCAAAATTTGCAAAAAGTTCCTAAAACTACTTAATAAATAAATTCCAATGAGGGTAAGTAAAGCTCGTTAACGACGAGCATATGCATATTATGAAACATTGTAATGTTCGTGACCCAAGTATTTACATATCGTAGTCTGTCATACTCACTCTACTATTTACACGACCGATATTTACAACAGTGTCCTTGTGCACGTCCTGCGCGCGGGTCACTCACAGCGAGCACTAATAGTACCACACACTCACTGTTAGCGATACCGGTACGACGCCGGTAGCACGAAGTCCCCGAACGAGTACAGCACGCTCGCGTACCAGTGCACGCCGCGCGCCAGCTCGCGGGACGCGCTCCACCGCGCCATCCAGCGCAGCGGCGCCATGGCCGCGTGCGCCAGCGAGTGGCTCCGGACCAGCGCGTAGCACGACGCCAGCGCATCGTCCACTATGATGGTGCCGGTCCTCGTCAGCGGCGCGTACACTCCGCGCTTCGACACCATCCGGGTCTTCACAACCCTGGACGGCCGCATGACGTCGGCCGGCCCCCTCGTGAGCAGCACGTCCCCGACGTCGACGTTGGCCGCGAACACTTCCCGCCAGCCGTCGGCGGCCGCTAGCAGCAGCAGATGCGACGTCGTCGTCGTGATCGTCACACCGTTCTCTGCCGTCACTTCGATGAACTGCCGTGTTGTATTCGGATCGCGGTCGATGAATGTCAACACCTGGAAATGAGACAATACCTTTGTAAAGAAAAGAAAGAAAACTTTTCAAATCGAAAACAATAATTACATGTCCATTGTTCAATTTCTGAAAGTTTGGGATTAATTTCAATGGAATGTTTAGGTAAAGTTGAGGGTAACTAAGTCACTATAGTATTCTGTACTTCAGGTTCACGTTGTCTACACACCTCGGAATAAATCATTTTGCCATCATCGGAAGCTGACAGCACTTTGTCTCCTCTTCGTATCGTAGCGATATCGCGGGGACCCTTTTCTGTGTACACCATGGCTCCTTCAGGGAAGCAACCAGCTCCTGTACCCACAGATGACTCTGAAATAGATAAAAAAAACATATTAATGAAATTCATACAAATATGTGTAGGTATACGTATTTTGATTCATGAGTCCGTTATGCAGTTATGTTACTCATTTGCTGTGCCTACATCCCGTGGAACACAAGCAATAAAATAAAATTGAGAACATAAAATCGTGCAAGAGACGATAGTAAATTAGCTCGGAGCAGTCATATCCCTTTAAGGAATAACAAGATTTCTCTACGCCAGTAATTAAAATCGGATAAGATACGAAACAAAAGAGAGTCGCGGACAGCTCCCACTGTGGCCAGGTTATCGGCAAGTATAACCTACCAACCAGTGTGCTCGAGTTTGTCTTTTACTTAAACCCACAATTGGCTCGGACCGGCTCCGATGCTACACAGATACATTATCCGTTTACCAAATTCAATAATGAAGAAAAGTTTTCCACGAAATAGGAGCCGTAATCTTTTGAACAATCTTTTTAAGCGTTAGATAAGTTAATTCAATCCGTTTTTCGAATTCCAGTCACTCATTGTTTGTGCGAAAAAGGTATAGCCAAAAAATGGCACAGAATCCTGATTTGCTGAACTTTGTTTGTATTTTATCTAATAGTATTTATTTAAATCCTCATCCAGCTTAAACCGTACCTGTTCGTAATCTTCTAATTCGTTAGGATCTTTGGTCGCTGCAGCAAAAAAGTGTCTATTTACGTGCAAGTTAATGGTATCCAAAAGATAAATAAAAATGGCTTAACTTAAAACCCAAGAATAAACGTGTTCAGAGCACAGCCGCCACTGTTACGTTAAATAACAATTGTGTTACCTAACCGTGTACATTTTTAACTAAAGTTACAGTTACAGTGGGTGGTGCAATTACACGCCCAAATGAGCACGGCTAAAGATACCCTGCAAAGCCTCCGGTTTGCGCGAACTCGTTAAATTTTGATTTGTTGTGTAACCGACCGATAAATTCAGCCGATCCTTGTTCACAAGCTGTTCTCAAAGCGATGGGCTCGAAGCGGATCGCATTACACAATAACTACACAAATTAGATTTTGCTCAAAGTCAAGCGCTTATTGTCAACATGCGTTTGTTGTCCGGTGAACACATCACACGAGTTATTGAATAGGCGTCGGACACCTTTGCGTTTTTGTACAATTTAGGTGGGGTGCAGTGTTATTCATTTTGTGGGTAACGTTACTTGTGTGGGTATTTATTTACTAGCATAGAGTATGGGTTTTATAGCAATTTTATTGCGTTTCAGTAAACAAATATTGACGTTGATCATATTATGTACCCACCTAAATTATTTCCTTCGTATGTAAAATGTCTTAACACACAGTGCAGAAGATTTTATCTAAGTTTTAATTCCCGACCTTATTAAGCTTCAAAGTTAACGAATCCAAAGCCTTAAAACCAGTCACACGCGATTTCATAGTGACGTAAGTAACATTAGGCTGAAGATGCGGCGATAAGCGGTGCGGTGGCGGGGGAGGGGGGCGCGGGGGCCAGCGCGCCGGCGCAGCCGAGTGGCCGCGCAGACCCCGCCCCGCGGGGACCACCGGGAGAGCTAGGCGGCGCGCGCGCCGGGCCCCGCCGTCCGAGCCGCGCCGCGCCGGCCGGCCGCGCGTGACCATACATTACCAACTCGACAAAGCACGTGACACTATTAATAATTTATCTCTTCGATGGATGACATGTCGAACCAGCGAAATGTGACGCTTTTTCAGTTTTTTTCCTAACAGCTACACGATTATGAAACTTCAACATTTGTCAGAAGCGCATCGTCCGATCTAAAAGCTCGGCTACACGCGATAAAAAAGTAATGTTATCGATAGGGTTTTGTCGGCCGCCACAACCTTTTATTGTTGGGGCGATGTAAGGCTATCGAGATGCTCGCATGGGATCAGTAGAACTATATCTGATTTATATCGTGTAGAACAGCAATTAGCCGACGCGTGGTCATGCAAATGCCAAACCGCGCCGGTTATGATTCATGCGCCGGCCGAACGCGCGCCGTATCTTACAATGTAAAAAGAAAATAAATAAATATGGGAAGGTTTATTTTATCTGTGGTACTAGGCAAGCGTAAGAAAACGTTTTAAAGTGGTAGGTACTGATCAGTATGAAATTCCCAAAAGATGTACATACAAGTTGTCAATATGTTAAACATCTTTTGTAACTGCATCTCACACTGTTTGGTTTTGTCACGCTGAATTATTTTTAAGCAGTATTCAAATATTTGGAATATAAAATAAGCATTCTCATTGAAAGATTCATACTGGTAGGTACGTAGTAAGAAGAAATATCTACATATTTATAATGTTTAAACGGTTGGTAGATAAACACATTAAACGTATTAGTCTTCCAATAAATTAATATTTATAAAGCTGCCTCTCCAAAGTCCGATCTAGGCAATTCGTAATTCACATGTGTGTTCGTTCTATCATCGCAGTAGCAGAATGATTTAAGCGCCAAGTAAGCGACTTAGACTCTAAAGCAATATGTAGCGTCTCGAATTGTAATGTGGTACTGAGATCTTAACGTTTGAATTTATTGCCCACCAGTTCTGAATTGACGACGTTAAGGCCCTTTTCTGGGATATAAAACGATACTGAGTGCGAAAGTAGAATTGAAATATGATTAATATATAAAATTATACGCCTGCGCGCCTGTCTGATAAAATGTGGCTGCATGTAAACTGCACACTATGTCAATGTTAAATATTTACGCGCAAATTAATGTTAATGGGCACAAAATAAAAATATCCGCCTTGTTAACTTAAATAAAAGCGAGGGAAACACGTTATGTAAAAGCTAATATTAATCAGAATACGCTTTATTACTATGGAAATTGATAAAGATAGGTTTATATTGTACTGGATTCAAGTAAACAGGGCTCAGCAATACCGTATCTACTGTGCACAAGAGTTAAAATCCGATTGAGTACCTACTAGAAAAATCAAGAATTCTATCATAAGCAATTTAAGCATCTGATCAGAATTGCAACCTTCTCAACTTTGACTGATACTTAAATGTATAGGTACCCTAGTTAAGATTATGGGATTTATAAATTATTAAGAAGTGAACAACTAAAAAGTAGACCAAAAAGTAGCATAATCGGTTATTATCGAGTTCTAGTTATGAGTTAGTTTAGTTATTATAAAGTACAAACATCTAACACTGTGTCCCGAAGTAAGCCTCACTGTGAACTAACAAAACTATGCTTTGCGATTTTTCGGGACACGCATAAATAGGTATGTTACGGCGGCTACATCTAGTTTAAGCCGGCTACAACTAGGTGCAGCCGGCCCCATGCGGTTTAACTTAGATGTATCCTTTTTCCTTCGGTTAGAACTGGGTTTAGCCTTCATCATAGCGGCTAGAACTAGGTGCAGCCACACACCGGTGGTTAAACTTAGGTGTATCCTATTTATCATCGGCTAGAATTAGGTTATCAGTTCAGTTAAGCATTTTGGTTTTGTTTTGAGATTCTTATCTTGCGTTTCCCGATTGATTCGATTATATTGGAAAAATAAAAGACAGACATGTTGAAGTGACATTTACAATTTTATATCATGATCTGTCAAATGACCGATTTGGTCGAGACGCCATTGTTTAACTATTGTGTCTAATTCGTGGACAGATCATGGGATACGTAAGCAATGATAGCTAATGATAAATAGGATACACCTAAGTTTAACCACCGGTGTGCAGCTCCACCTAGTTCTAGCCGCACACTATACGTTCTATACACCCAGAACGAATTTCACCAACTGAGTTCAGGAGCTGTCAGTGTCATCATTGCTATGGGCAGCTGTTGAACACAGTTTATCGCGGTTATGATTCATGCGCTCCTAATAAATTGATCGGTAATCGGTATCAGGCTAGCGGGTGTGGGAACCTCGCGGGGTTCGGCCACAGTCTTCCGGGATGTGGCGTCTCGGGTGTCGCACCCCGAGCCTTTCGCACGCATGCCCCGCGCGCGCTCAGCCGCGCAACATCGCTCACTCACGCTTCTATCCTCTGCCTTATATCTTACAAAAAATATCGTTCGTCTTCATCAATTCTGTGCTCATTAAATCATTGATTTTTCAAAAATAGCTAATAATCGATTTAGGTAGATCAATGACACTGAATGTGATCAGCGAAACTGAGTTCCAGAGCTGACAATATCATCTTTTCTATGGACTATTGACACTCACAGCTCTTGAACGCAGTTTAGATGTCCTAATCGCATTCAGTATCAATGAAAAAATCCGCTCTTTATCTGTTCATTATTGTGTGTTCGATACCGGCCAAATCGATGTATAGCTATTGCCAGCTAACATCAAGCTTGTTTAATCCGGATAACATCTTGTACGGTTTACGTCCGATCAGTTTATTTTGATAACCCCGCGACCTACTAAACCCGTTTAATACAACACTAAAGTCATATGTTCTTCTGTCGTGTACACAAGAGCTTTTCGACGAAAGCTCATGGTAAAATAAGTTAACTAGGTGCTACTTTAATCGCGATTAAGTACGAGTAAATGCTACGCGTTAAACTTAAGCCTTTGCATTCTAGTACCTATTACTTAGTTTGTGGTTTATGTCATGTCGCCTCAAACATCACCGATGCCTAACTAACTTGCTAATGAACTCCGTCTGGGCCATTCAATTAATTTAATTAGGTAATCATTCCGTCTTCAGTACCTATTCATGTTGTAGAGACAAGCATTGAAAGAAATTCAAAGTATAATGATCAAAACGAAATCAATTAGAGGTCGACATTTTATTTTTATTGCCTATTAGTCTTTATTTTTACAACATTCGGCTGATTAGATTACATTTGAAAACAACTTTTTTTTTTAATTTCCCTGGAGTATCATTTAAACATTTTGATTACCTATAACTCTTCCTTCGCAATCGAGAGAGGATTCACACGTAGTATCCAAAGATAAAACCATAAGTGACGGCTACGTTAAAACGGTAAGTGCTCGTTAAGAGTTCTCAATGGGGTCTTGAACACCTAACATAATGATATGTTGGATTACAAGTAAATACCTGAGAATCGACACGTCAAACCCCTCGTTTGAATTCAGAAACCTTTAAAACATTCAAATGATTCCTCACTACATTTCTACGCAATGTAGGCAGCATCTCCATAAAAGTTTATGTCCGTATCCTATTAAAATTCGTCCTTCAGACCAAGCTAGGGTGGTGACATGTAGTGAGTCGTGACCTGTCCGGTCGCCGGTGGCTACGCCCCATTTACCGCGAGCCTCTTCAGTGTAGGGCCTTAACTGTTCCTACACTAGCCCGCAGCATTGTTTCAATTCGTAGAACAGATTCAAAAGCATTATACACTTGTCTTGATAAAAATCTACATCGATTTTATGTCCCCATAATGGTGAGCAGCTCCAATAGTCATAATTTAACGTGTCTACAACTTCCAGTCGTTCTATTCTGCCGCCGGCTTCAAAGAACTCTTAATAGTAGCAAAAAGCGAAAATATGATCGAACGAATCTAGTTTGATAAATAAAACATTGCTCTATTAATGTCTTATTTAATAATGTAATGTTGCACAACCAGCTTGTGCCAAGCTCAAGCACCAGGGTAATTTATAGTAACTGATGTTATAATTGATAAAATGCATTCGCTTCTTGGCGTAATAAAATGTTGTCGTTTATAATCTAAACATTCAATCACAAAACATCATAAAACGAATAGTAATATAAAATAAAAGAAATATGTCTACGTCGATACTCGAGGTAATGTCGTAGGCGAATGATTTGGATACATGAGTAATATCAAGTTCAACTATATAATTTGTCTAAGTGCACGCCTAAACTAATGACGTTCGTATAAATACCATAAGTCAACGATCGGAATAAAAAAAACAATCATCGCCGACCAATGAAAATCAATTAATCGAGTCCAACACAAAAAATTAACGCGCGGCATAGTTTTATTGGCGCCGAGTTGATCACTGAATGCTTCAATTTAATATACGAGCATATAATGGGCCAGTTTTTCTCTGTCTCTTTTTCATCCCATGTGATAGAGCGAAAAATGTTCCTGGCTTTAAATATTCATGATTATTCTTTGGATTCCTACGCGTAGTAGAGAGGATAGTTTACAATCGTATTTTTTGATGAATTGTGCTATGTTGAGCTCGTGCTAACTGACTTTAATCAATCTACAGTTTCATGCTGAAAATATTGACGAATAACTTTAATATTATTTTAATTTGTCGATAGAATATTACGTGTACTTTAGTACGAAAATACGGGAAAACATTTAAATCCCATATTTTCGGATGAGTGAAGCAAATGGCTTTATTATAGGTTTATTTAAATATAATACAGGTTGACGAAGATTTTTATATTGAAGGGGAGAGCGTAAGGAGCGGTGGATGGTCGTGCACGATCCGGCCTTGACCGCGACCAACAGAGAGCCACGACCGCAACACACATACCTACACAAAGCACATTAATTATTTATAAGATCCAAATTAATACTAAAAGACTCGGATCGTACAAAACGCCGGAATAAATGAATAAACATCGAAACAAATTGCCTGCGACCGCGGGAGACTCCGACGGATATCAGTGGTCGAGCTTTTGAAACAATGAATGCTCTTTATCGTTTTAGGATGAGTTTAGGTATCGTTTTTTTAATAAATTTACGACTTTTATTTGGTGCCGCTATATAGGCACATGATGATTGATTTTCCGAAGAAGAATTTTTTTTTCTTGGTAAAGCTTTAAGCTTCAGAAATGATGCATTTTTGTTTATTTCCATTATTACTTTTGACTAGAATTTATATCTAATATTACATAAAAACAACAAACAATCTTGACGGCCTCTATAACCTGTCAAATAAATAATAATTCTATGTTCATAGATTTGATGAAACACTAATCCGATAAATAAAATATTTTAGACTAACTAACAATTTATAACATCTACCTTATGTATTTTATACGATATTGATGAGATCACGGATCCTTTGATGTTAGGGAGCACCCGCTCCTTTAGAAAGTTTATGGGGACCTACGTAACTAAAGGCTACGAAAGTAGGATTCTTGAAATGCTGCTTTTTGGAAAGTCCAACTTATGTGTGATGTGTCATCAACCGGAGGTAACATATTACAGCCACAGAGGATACACCAATGAGTTTATTCCTTTGGGTGGAATATTGAGGAAATATCATTTGTGACTGGTTGATGGTAATAGGCTCGCCCCCTATTACATGGGACTCTAACTGGCGAAATGTGGGTGTGCTAGGTACACCTCTGCCCAACCCTACTGGGATTTCAGACGTGATGTTCTGTTATGTTAGCATGTAGAGATGAAAGTATTACTGCCTGGAATGTATGTGGCGGTTTGGCTTTAGAGTCTTAAAACTTAAAATCTAACAAAGAAGGATGGTCAAAATTGCCTCTTAACACTCAGATTAACAATTTGCATATTGATATTTAGCAATGAAAGCCTTTACGGTACTTTAATGAATCCACGATGAAACACTACATCGAAACCAAATTAATTAACAAACTTGTTTAATAGGTCCTGATCATTTAGTAGGAAGTAATTATAGTATACCGATATTAAGTAATGCGGTGTACATGACACAGCCTGTACAATAAATAGGTAAATAATATTTCTAAAGATTACACCTAGCCAATAGTCTTATAGTTCAATAACGTTCAAATATTTATTTTAACTATAAGGGATTAAGGAAGCTATTGTTAATTTATAATCTGTCAGCAAAACTTTCAGGGAAACAGAAATGCGTATAAACAAGGTGATAGCTTATAAGTTTAAACATAACAGGGAAATAAAATTAATCCAAATCTTTATAGCATTGTAAACCAAAAATAATAACTCATTGACGTAAGAGAACAAACTTAAATTCTTGAAACTTCATAATAATGGTAAGATGACTGTCTGTGCGTTAACTAGTATCGTTAACCACGTTACCCATTCAGCATTTTAGCTCTTGGCTCTGAGCACAGGGCCACTTATAGACCCATCTGCAAAATTAATTGGAACTATGCGAACGCGTCGGAATGCCTCCATAATATGTAAAAACACAAGCATACATATAAATACGCGCTTCTCTCATCGTTATGCCGTATACATATATATAGATATAAGTAGCCATTGAATCACCGGTGTAATTATAGAAGTGGGGGATTGGCTGCGATGCGGCCGCGTGCGCAAGAGATGGTTATAGTTTTCTCCGCGAGTGCGAGCGAGAGGGATGCTAACAAGAGGCTCGTTCGTCCGTTTGATCGACACCGCCGGGGCGCGGGCGCGGGAATCTGTCTGAGATGCATTCTTCTTGTAAAGTTCAACTATATATTTGGCCCGTCCCGAAGCCTTTAGCCCACATTGTACAGTTATGTATCCGTAATTGATAAGTACACGGGTTTCCCGCGCGACAGTTTTTAGCACCTAAGTAGCTAACGTTGAACGTAGATTAAAGTAAATACTTTCAGGGAAACCGCAGTTTTCCCTCAACACGTATGCTTTGCATTAGTAAAATAACACTAATATCAAGTTACAATAACATATGTCATGTGTTATAGTCATGATTTAACACATTCATATTCTTGTGGATTTTCTTTTCGGAAAAACCATGGACATAATGTTGTACGTAGGATACAATGACATAATCTCGTTTGTTTACGAAAGAAAGCAAACAATATGCCCTGATATGCCGCATTTTCCTGTTATGTGTGACTTGTAATTAGCAAAATCGTACTAAATTGGCACGTTAATAAACATATTTAGCATATTTATGGGTGCCGCAAATTATTAAGCAAATAATTTTCCCAGATTTTTTTAACACCAGCATGAAAACCAACTTTTTTCTTAGTCCAGTTTGAACTACTAAAACTGAAGAAATATAATGTAAATATGCAGTTGTTTGAGTAGAATCAAAATAGTATTTCCCCAAATAAGGTAAAATATGAAGCGGCGTCGGCCCGCCATACAAAAGACTTCAACGCATTTGTGTGCATTACGAAATAGGCAGCGCTCTTAAGAAAAACATTTATGATTATGTTTTACAAGTATTATCTATATCTGTATTAATAAATTTAGCATGTTATTGTTTACTATTAATATTCTGTTCGAGTTATTGAAATTGCTTTAGTATAGCTTTTTTAAAAGTGAATATATACTGTATCTAGTTTATTAAAACGGGTTTTAATATTAGTTTTGTTATGAATTAGTAACCTATTCTTCTATTAAATACTTTATCATCCTAGGGCTTTGCAACAACAGATGGTAGGTTGTTGGCTCATTATTAGTCAACGCATGATTCTTTATTTTCTTCAAAAAGCAAATAAGACAAATACCTGTTTTGACGGAGCAGTGTATATACGATCTGCTCTCATAGAAGACCCAGTCGAAGCCAGCCTCCACGGCGAGGCGCGCCAGCATGCCATACTTGGAGCGGTCCCTGTCGCTGGTGGTGAGGTCTACGGCGCGGCCCTCATAGTGCAGCGAATGCTCCAGGTGCGAGTTCTCCTCGTCCCAGCCCTCGATCACGCGCAGGCGCACGCCTGGCCACTGGTTCATCACGCTGATCGCCAACGTGTTCAGCTTCTCCTTACATCTCTGGAACATTTGACTTAAGAGATCAGTTTGTGTCTACTAAAATCTTCAAACGAACAACGGACACGAAACGATAAAGTGCAATGAATAGGAATGCTACATTTTGAATAACATTTACGTAAGAGAGCAAAGCACCAAGATGCTAGCTAGATATATCTCGATGTACTCCTTTCATCCAAAGATTGTAGACGCCCAGACATAAACAATGATTCAACATCGTAAGCGTTTACTAAAGCTCACAGAGTTTACAGAATTCAAAGGAACGCGAATGTTAGTGCATATTGTAACAATTCAAGCCCCACGTGTTAACAGCCCTCGGCAAACATCATGATATCTAATATTTACATCGCAATTCGCGTCGACCACCTAAAAGGTCCGTAAGTGGAGTGCGCACTCAATGCACCTCTAAGAAACAATATCGACGCTTTAAAGACATGCGAAACTTTTTGTTTACACCTACTAAAGAAAATACCAATAGATGTGCTAACAAATCGACAAACGCCGCCGCCCCAACGCCTTACAACACAGGATGTCGGACGTTTGTCGTCAAAGAATAAATCAAATTACACACGCTGCACAAAAGGATCCACACGGATTTGTTTGTGGACCAGCTCCGCGGGACGAATGAGGGAAATGTCAAAATATTTATAAAGAAATGCGGACAAAGCTCGGCGCACCGCGTGGCGGCTTTGTCGCGCGATGTCAACTCACTCTATGCAGATTTCAATGAAAAAAAAATTGGAGATTGACGTAACGAATCGAGGCTAGGAACCGGGCCGGGCGCCCCGCCTGGCCGGTGTATTCGGCCACATTCATGCGACAGATAGTTTGAAGCACCGTATATAATTACTTCTACGAACGTTTCAACCGCCTAATAAAGAGTTGCGAGAACTGCGACATATTTAGCATCGTCCACGATGCTTTTATTTTTTGGCATTTCACGGCATCAAAATTCCTCATGCAAGAGGGTTTATTTTGTTGCTGTAAGCGATAATTTTATAAGGTAATTGTCTTGGTTAATAAGGTTATCTTTAGCAAAGTACGTCTGTAATCAGAGAGACGAAGACATCGGCGTGAAGTGCGGCGGGGTGAGCGGGGAGGGGTGGGGGGAGGGGTCGGTGCTGCACGCTCAGGAAGCTCAATGTTTGCTTCTCCGCAGACGTCTCGGTCCGCACTAAAACAATCGAATGCTAAATGCTTGTACAAACACTTGCTGCATTTAAACGTGGGAACACATCGGTGGCGCAATTAAGCATCTCTCACCATCGTAACACCAACATTCTTTCTCTGACAACCTTCTATGAGTTAAATGTCTATAGAAAGTATTTTTTTTAATATCTATCTTCATTTAAATTAGTGGGCCATTTCCACCACTATTAAACTGCTCGTTCCTAACATAATGGTCACCTTTGTATGAAACTGGAGGCAGGTATCGATTTGTGCATTCATATCTCAAGAGGTAGACGGAGCAGACCTCATATGGGCACGGAGGGGCGAGGCGACGTGGCAGGCCCGATAGGCTATTATAAATTCATTATGCATATTTTTAGTAAACAAGCTGTCGATCACAATGCTCACGCGCAGCGGGGAGCCCTGCCTCCGACACCTCGCCCTGTCCCGGTCGATACCTACATACCCTAATATCACGATTATCATCAACTCGGTATGCATCCACGTATGTATACATGAACTTACACATCCAATAAGATTCGAATATTAAACCAGTTTTTACGACCAAGTCAATTTACGTAAATTTATTTTCGCAAATTATCAAATTACACCACATCAAAAGCTCATATTCAATTATATTGATTAACAAAAAATATAACAAGCGTATCGAATACCTAAGGTCAAGTTTTGAAGCGAAACTCCAAGCTACCTGAACCGGTGGCGACCGAAGCACTTGCGGACGCATAATGAAGGCCGCTCGATGGAACTGAGGTAAAAATGGAATAAAAACTCTCAGGATCATCGCACTGAAACAGCGGCTGCAGTAACGTGAGAACGCGAGTGCTGTCTGCAGCCCGCGCCGTGCAAGCGCACGCACGCGAATTATTAGATACTAGCACACTCTCAATACACCTTGAACCAATACAATGCAGATTAAATATTATGTCGCTGAAACTCCTATCTCTCATATTATCTAAATGGTTCTCCCATACAAGCGGTCGCTATGGCGCGGCACCATTCGCCACCTTGTCCTAGCTCGGACTGGCCGCTAATTTATAACCACCTCCCTCCGCGACCATAACAATATATTAGGATAATTAAATGGCTCTTTACATTCCTTAACACATGGTTTTTTCTACAAGGCCATTGGAGTCGAAAAGCCGACCAATGCTGACTGGTTTTTGATGTCCCGTTTTTTGTCTTTTTGTGGAAACCACAACAAATAGTTTAAGGGCACTTTTTTTGTAATGCCGACCGTTCATTTTGTTCACGCGAACCCAAAAGATTTCTACACGAGGGTGTTGGGTAAGGGTTCACGTAGGCACCTTAGACAAGTTACCTGTATCTCAAAGTATGAATGTGTACAACTAACTTTTAAAGCATTCCTATAAACTTAAAAAAAAACATTATAACTAAATTGATTGCCTGTATTAACCAAAACATTAACAATGTTAACATTTTAGAAGTGTAAACATTCAAATTTAGTGACGGACCGTGTACGTTTATTATTGTTGCAGATCTGTTTAGTCCGCCCGACGACTTAAACGGCACACAAAATCATTTAAGATAAAATAAGACCACTTAATGCTCGATTTTTATAGCCTGCCTTATTTCCCATCATACTTAGGTACCTGCAGAAATGACGCGTTCTAAAAACGTATGGCTGAGTCAAAGCTAAATAACATTTTCGACGCTGCAAAGTACAAATTAGTCGGCAAAATATCCCTTGTATCAGACCAACACCTTGTCTTTATGGCAATGAAATATTTTTTCGGATTGGTGGATGGTAGTGCTGGGAGGGACCATGAATGATTTCTCACAGATCGTTTTGTTCAGTCACAAATAGTCAGAGAAACCGCAACGTGTGAATCACTAGCCCTGGCGGCCATTTTGTTTTTTTAGGTTTTTATAACCTGTATTAGATTGACTCCGTAATTATATAGCACAGACACGGCCCGAAGTTGCAGACCACGGATTGTGTTGATAATTCCGCCAATAACTTACAGTTTTATTTATCTATTAGATAATATCTAATTAATTCTGTAAGTCATCGCTATTCATGCGTAAAGATTCTTGACAGTATTATTGGTCACATGGCTATTCACTGCGGTGTGTGCAAGTAAACACTACAAATATTAGCTGACCATAATTCTTAGTGTCGTACTAGTTGTCGAACACATCATAAATATGCATCGTGTGGGTGCATCACCTGTCTGTCATGTTCAAAGCCCTTTAATGTTTGTCCACGAAAAATATCACCCTTTGTTGTCTTAATGCGGCTGTCGTCAGTGAAATGCGCGGCCAAGGCGCGGTAACACATTCACTCATGGGCTCGTCTCTAACGAAATGTTGCCAGCTCTAATCGCCTCAACTCGTTAGCAAATTCTATTTGTGAGCAAGAACTCATCATGTCATGAGTGGTTCTGTAACATTTATCTCTCTCTTGCTTTAGGCGAGATGCGATCATAAAACAAACTTTAAGTCAATGTCTAACTTCAATAAATGATTTAGTATCGAAAAGTAAGCGTCATGAAGGAAATAAATCTTATTAAACAAGATTTTAGCCAAATCCCAGTCCATGATCAATTATGGATTCAAACAAATATGCTTAAACACACTTCTACTCGTTTCTGAGAGGTTTTTTTCCCATTGAGGGCTATATTCCGTATGTAAAGGCGCGCTAACAAATACAGTCCACAAGGCTTTTAAGGAGACGCGGGCGCCTTTCACTATGTTGGAAAAAAAACTTTTGAAACAAGACACCGATATGCGGTGTTTGCTTGGGCCACAGACCTCTGTTAATGAAACGTTACACTTCATTCACTCAACTGGAGCAAGTGTCTTACCAGATACAACCAAGTTTACTTTTGTACCTGTGTCAGAATATACTGAATAACAATTATTAACATCACCATTTGCTTACAAGCCGTTGTCATACGTGTTACATTATAACTAGCTGCATTCCCTGCACGAGGAATGTGTATTGGCTTCGTGATTAACATAATGTACCTTTGAATTCACATGTGTGTTTCGTAAATCTTAAAATCTTCATTCAGGAAAAGTACCAAGCAGATGACAATGGGCCATCTTATTTACAAGTAATTGGTTCCAGTTACCCTTCTTTACCCCTGGGGCCGATCTGTTAAGTTCTGTTTTATATTACGTTATTGTATGTTTACAGTTGTTAATGCCCAGGAGACGAATGTAATACCATAATTTATATTATTGTGATCGCTAAGTCTGGCTGACGCGAGGTCAATGGTGGAGTCAATGAGAGCATGCTCAGTTGTTGCAAGTCATCCGAATGAGCGATGGAATCCACGCTTCCGACATCGATCAACTTCGTGTATTTATCCTTTGTTTTCACCGTTCTCTTTGCCTAGTGATTCTAATATGAGATGGTTTTAAAGATATTGCTAAAGTCAAAGAAAGATCTTTTGTTTTTTCTTTTTAGTTGCTCATTCTTCTTCAAGTCTTCTTGAAGAAGAATGAAATATAGGTAAACAAGTTCAGTTATTTGGTGACCTGTTACTGTTATAGGGTTCTAATAGTATCTTTAATAGTATTTTTTTTAAACTTTAATAATTACGCTCCAGTCTAGTGGAACATAACTATTTGCTTATCATGAAAGATGGACGTGATTTTAATAAGGTGTGCCTGCAGCTATTAGGTTATGCGTTCCTTATAGGTTCTGTTTACCTTATAAATAATGTAAAATTCAAAAGCAACATCATTATGAGAAAATATAAATCATCAGTTTACAACTGAAAGGGGTTAGAAGCAGCTCATAACTGCGCACTCGCTTACCGCTACATCGTCGTAAATACCCATATTCGCTAAATCGCGGAAGGCTATAAACATTAACCGGCGTATCGCGCTAATTCCCAGCGTCAACCCTCGTCGACTCGATAACTGCTGTTGATCGATTTGCATCCGTAATTACGTCACTTTTAGCGAGCAGGTGATGAAAACGCGACAAGTACGTGATTGCGGGAGGCGATGCCCGCCCCTTCCGACGCGACCGGTTCGGAGCTTTTAACTTGGAGCTCCGCCGCCGCCGCTGCTTCCACTATCATATGATCGCTGTCAGTGGCCTAATAGATAAAACTAAGTAAGTATTCGATACTTTACTCAAATATTTTACACTTTCACCTAAACAAATGCCCTAGCACATAAACAGCCAAAATTTCCAAACAAAATAATGCTAACATCAAAGCTCAAACTAAAACATAAACATTAAAAGCGGATTCTCGGCGCATCTCTGTTATCGAAATGACTTATTGATTTATCAGTACATCAAAACTTGATAATTCTGCTTGTCGCGTCGGATTTGGTACGCGCCGATGCGCGGCTCACGCATAATCTCCGCGGTACGGTCTGCCGCTATGATTCACACCTAACAACCTATTCTCATCGAGATCTCAACTTCAAAGAAAAATAAACCATCTTTGTTACACCATTGACGAGCAATCGCCTCTCTCATTGTTTATCCCTCGGCCCAAAGCGAGGTGAGCACATCACGTGGGTGTTAAGTAAACAGCGCACACGTATCACACTATACGTCCTCTTTTGCTGACGGTCCCGAGGAGCCTCTTGATAATATTTTATAAGACAAATAACCCGATAAAGATGTTTTGACGTGAACCCGTGTTCATCGCTCACACTAAAATGAGTCCAGTGAACAAGTATAATAAAATATTTATTTACAATTTTGTGCTTTGGGTAGAAAAGAAATAAAAGTTCTAATTTAGTGTCAACTTTATTGGTGGCGAGCGAAGCGTTAAGGCGATCCGTCGAATGTTTAAATGCGTTGACAGGACTTAAGGCGGTGGACTTCACGTAGATCCATTAGCATTGTTTTAAAGGATTAGAGCGGTGCTTACCAGACACATTGTGGGGCGATGTGTCGCTGACACGCATATTTTTATGACACATGTCTTTTTCTTTCAAAATAATCAGTGAGAAACGACTACTGTATCTAATGTGCTGATAAGATCTTTTGTTGCTTTGTTTTGATGCAAAAAAACTTGTTGAGCTAGTTCTTTTACTACCAGGAGGTGCATTATCAGCGCCGATATAAAATGGCATACCTATATTTCTGAATCTGGGCGCTTTGACCGCTGTCGTGTCAGGCTGGCGTCCGCGGTTAGTGTCGTATTACACAAAAGATCGAACGTTTTTAGATTATTTTGGGTCGAAATAAAAACTGATGTCTCCGACAATTTTACAAAATTACCCGACGACAGAGGGTTTTCGTTTTTTCAACTAAAACCTTGCAACATGAATCTGTCGTGCAACTACAATTATAAACCTTAAATATAAACAAAAGGATTCCAATTTGCTTTTCGATCTGTAAAACATATCTTGGCAGCGATTCATGGAATATTGGTTTACATGTTGTAGTAACGCGCATCAAATCTATTGATGATTTATCGAAGAGACAATTTGACGTGGGACTTAGATGTTGCGGTTGTTTCCGCATCACTACTTGCATGGAATTCAGCGACATCGGTCGTAAAACTCTTTAAATAGACAGCTTTATACAAACTTAACGAACATTATTGAAATATTATTCTAATATGATGACGCATTATCGAAACATGATTCATTTGGTTTTTGTAGGACATGCCCCAGGACCTCCGAATGGTTATCATAAAGAGCGAGAGATAATTCGTTCGAGAGTCGCGTGTTGTTATTTATTTTGAGGTAGTAACTGTTTTTATCAATGGGCGTCCATTAGATGAGGCTTTTGTGTGCGCTCTGGCGCGAGGGCGTGAGAATAGCTGAGCGGGACATAACTTTTTGATTGCATATAACCTTTTTAATGTGTCACTTCTACGCGCCGTGGAGGTTTACGTTCATGATTTAGCTTTCCCAGGCCCGTTTTGCAGTATCTACAACTTTAAGTTACGAAGAATTCCATTCTGGCATGAGTGTTTTAATTACAGATACAAATTTTTAGGGACTTAAGTGACTGCGTTTATGATTTTTTCGCTGCTAAAGTCATTGAAAACGCAGTCACTTAACGCGAAATTATAGTAAATAGAAAATATTTCATAAAGAACAAACATTAACTCGATCAGGTGGCATGACCGAGAATTAATGCGGCTTATCTTGTGAACAATGCATAGGTACGGTGGAACATCAGTCAAATGTCATTGTGAGCAAGCGAGAAGCGGCCGCACGATTTATTAATTTAGTAGATATAAACATTTACGTTTCTTAAACCAGTTTGATGTTGAGCACAATTTAAAATAAAGCGATATGAACGACCTCGCAAAAATAATTCGGCACCATCAAACGCGTCGTTGGAAAATTAATTATCAATTTGTCGTGGGTGCCAGGGCGACATAAATCGATCGGGTGTATCTGCCTGCAGCCACATTAGCCACGCTCCAACATGAGATAAGGATAACAAATGCTCAGTTTAATGTTATCTCGACATCGCGGACATGAGAGAGCTTTTTGCCACCACTTCCTTCGACCTTCTTGTGTTTGGACCTTCGATATCTTTAATAAATTCATGCTCGTGTACCAAGAAAAATATTTGTTTCATTTGTAACGTTATCTTTTGGTTTTATGGCTACGTTATGGGTTTCTTATGTGTTTGGCAGTTTTCTCAAATGGGTATTTGTAATGTGTCTAACATACATTTTGTGTATTAGAGACTTGCCCACAAAAACATGCTAATCACTTTGACATTAAGTAGTCTGCGGCTAGTTGACACGCAGTCACGAAGCGGTCCTTCATTTCCACAAGCGCTAAATTTGCGGCCACACTGTCTGTTTCCACATCGTCAAACAAAACTTATATTATATAGCATGTTTGTTTTATTTTCCACCTGAAGCTATTGATTTATTGAAGTATACAGTTGTTGTAAACCAGTTTCACTTAATTCGACGGTACCACAAGCTTTGCTACGCGTGCTACGTAAAAGCTCCGCGCGTCACCAACTACATTAAAAATCATTTTATTTTTTATTTATTCTTGAACTTATCTATCTAATAGCATTACTATCCATAAAATATACATACATACATACCCATTACAAGTTTCCGTTGAGTTTGACTTATTTTATTGGTTGCAATAAATAGGACGTTTAGTATTCATGTCCTGCGATAAACGATTACCTGTGAGGCAAACGCATTAAAGGGATAAAAAATGCATACATACATTAACCGGTTATTATATACGCCCATAATATATCGAGTGCGAAGTGTTGAAAAATTGAATATTTATGTAAGCTTAGTTCTAGCTTAACACAACTTAGTTGCGACAGAATTGCGAATAAAGTTAAGCTCTACATACGCAACTAACTTGCTGTTTATAAATGCATGATGGTTTTTGATGCTTGTATTTCATAACTTTGAAAAGTAATTTTGTTAGAATAATATGTGCCTAGTAAATAGTTTATTACCTAGTTAACAAACATGTTTAAAGTATTTGTAGACATCATTCCCAAAGCTCAAAGCCAGAATAAAAATACTAACTTATTATATACTTGATTAATGTTTTGTCTGCTGAAGATTTTCAGAAAAATAATATAGAACAGAAATGATTGGCAAAGCAACGCTGCAGATAATCACAATTCTTGAAAACAGCTCTCTTCAGTTTAACGTGTGGCTAGAATCACTCAAAAAATCTAGCATCGCATTAAGCATACACCCTGTATAGCTACAGCCTTAAAGTTACCTATACAGCTAACCACAAACGTTAGGTTTATAGCATCCAAGGGTATCATGGGGAGTTACTCATATTCAATATAAAACAGCGACCTTTTTCAGCCACAGCTAGGGTATAATTATCAAGCCACGGGCGCATGCGAAATTGGGGTCTCACCTCGAGTCGGCGATCATAAATAAAGTAAAATGACCGACGCGGGTGGGAGGAACTGTGCGTTAATGAATAAGCTGCCTGGCCCGGCCAGCCGGCCCGGAGCACCGCGACCATCGGGAAACCCGCCCGGCTTCATCGTTTCCATTGGTCATAATCTTGCCTTACCTACACCAAATTCCTCAAAGATCAGAAGGTATATAAATGACGTGGCAACACACATAATAACTTCGTATAAAATCTCAGTTTCCCCTCGGTTCGGTATCCGCTTCTCCAGTGCACTGCATCGGAACTCGATATCATTATTAACGCCCGATTGTGGTATGGAAAGCATCAATTTATCTCACTTACAAAGACTCATTCAATTTATCTTCCAAGTGATCGGATTACACAATTGTAAATAAATGTTAAAAATTACCCAACAAGAAACACTAATTTGAATATGAATAGTTAGGCGCCATGTAGGCAGGTACATGAAAAAACCGGCCCGAAAATAATAATGATAGACAAATGTCCCCCTTACAAAACACAATGAACGGCTTTTGAGCGATCAATCCACTTTTAAGACATGCTAATTTGAAAGTCTAGAGCACTTTATAACTATTTAGGGTCATAATGGATTGCATATATGAATAAGAACGAGCTCTTATGATCCTACTAGAAAAGTTTACTACCTTTCAGTCGGCCCATTTTAGTTTTTGAGCCTTGAGAAAACAAGTTTGGCTACACGTATAAGGAACTCTGTCGTTAACATTTGTCCTTATCTACTGTAATTTACTTCAACGCTATTCATCACAAAATAAAGTATCACTTTAAGCGGGTTGATGATTGACAAGCTATCATCAAAACATTTGGAACAATTAAGTAGATTTAAAGTAGAACATGTGACGGTTGTCGGTTGTCGTGACGACGCGCGACGCTTACGACATGCGACAGACGGGTCGCAGTAGTCGCAGGCAGGTAGGTCGGGAGGCAGCTATTATTTAAATTAATTGGACATAAAACGACGACGGCGACACAAAAGCGTGTCGCCTGAACAGCCGGGTCGCGGACCGCTTGCGCCGAGACTCGTGATAAATCAAACATTCACCATTAACTTTTTCATGATCACATTAATGTTGAATATGTATGAGTTTTCAAGTCCAAGAAGATATTTTCTTACGTCTTTTCATTTAGAGTTCCTTAGAGGAGGAAATTCATTTGTAGTACTGATTGTATGAATTTGTAAGTAGTGCTGTGAAGTTAGTAGTAATTATTAAAATATCTTCCGAATGCTACGCCATTATTTCGTAGCACTTTTGTTTAAACAGTCCTACGGTTTTTTTAGTCTATGCTTTTATATTCCTCATCATTTATGATAAGTTTTGTTCTCATGACCAACGCTGCTAATTTAGTAACATTTTGAAAGAACCTGCGCCTAGCGGCTAGTGTCGTAGGCCGCAACGGTGGCGAGGTGCGCGCGCGCCGGTCCCGCGTGCGATCGTTATCAGACGTCGCCGTGTCGACTTCACAATGCCATCTTTTGTGTTCCGACGCGATAATTTATTGCCACCAAACACTGCGCCTGCGCTTACAAACCGACCGAGATAATTCTGCGATTTCAAATTTAATTCAACCACGCCATAAGGATTTGATACCCAACGTCGCATCTTCGTGCAAATAAGTATTACTGATAAATGATTGTGTTTGGACAACGAATTGTTGGTAATCTTTGTTTATGTTATGCAAAAACAAATGGTGTTGCAACTGCAGCCTTAAAATATATAATATGGCAATGCCCTTTGAAAATATTTTACGAAATCATTCTCATATGCAAAACAATGTTGTAAAGGTTGTTAGGCTTATTGTAAATCATGTAGTGACCACTCCTGAACCGCGTCAGGTGATAATTATAGTTGGCTATTGTTGTATTTGTAGTCGCCTTGTCTCCTTAAACCTCGAGAACTTTAGCCGAAGCAATTAACTTGGTCAACAATAAATATGTCCTTACGAAGTTACATAATGGCGAGATGCTAGTTCATTGACGCAATAATTCTGCTCGCTAAATATTTTGTATTGTATTACCTAACAAATGTAGGTAAAATCTAGTACTAGATGGTACCTAGGTACACCATTATCTTCGGTTACGTAAAACCTTTACGACTGTGCTAATTAGGCAATTTGAGTTCTAAACACAAAGAACACAAATGATGTCTTAAAATCACACGAATACGTTTACTATAATAATATCTACACGACAGAAGCTATTTATCTTCAATTATTCTAGCATTAATTGCTAGGATTACTCTATCCATTTAAGTTAATGAAGAAGCGTTGTTCGTTGTTACTGCTTTGACTACATATTTTCATGTTTTCCTGTGAAGAAAATTTATATTTACTTCGGTTTGTACATTGTTTTATGTAAAGATACTTGCTCGTATTAAAGGGAATTCTGAGTCCTCATGATACCTACCTCATATTAACTTAACATGAGGTATATTTTACAAAACATATCTAAATGAGATATTTAACCTGTTTACAAAACTCTTAGATGAAGGGACCTAGATGAAACAGAAATAGATGTAAGAACTAGAAGAAGCCTTGATTTCTAATGGCGAGTAAAAGAAGCAGTGTCGGACGATATGCTTTGAACATTTCCAGATATCTGCGAGAACATTTCAGGTCAACGCATCGCGCATCTTAATAGTTATGACCGGTGCCGCAGCCGTAGTATTAAAACAATGACCAATAACTTTATATTTACGTCTCATTGGGAATTACAAATAGCTTGCAACTGCGTGGCTTTGTCTCCCTCGCGAAATAAGCGCATCTTCTACAGTAACTAAATTAATGCCCAAGAAAACTATCCCACATTTATTTTATTTAAAAAAAAAAACAAAAGAGGCGAGACCCTTGGTTTATGAATTGATGTTATCATTTGCAAAGAAGGAAGTTCAACTTTCCCGCGACAGTTTCAATAACAATAAAACACAATCACGACTGCGTCGAGTGTGCCTTATCGGAGGCACGAAGTCGATCGTTCATAGTCAAAATAATGACGTGAACATACTGGCCGCGGGGTTACAATTATACCCATTAGTTTATTAATCGCGAACGTACCGAAGCATTGTTCCGCCGGGGACAATCGTCGCTAGACCAAATAACGTCGGCTCAGCTTACCTAAATACAACAACAGAAACAAAAAGTCCAGAACATTGAAAGTATTAGGTTTCACATTTGCACGTCATTACCATTTCAAGGTAAATCAATTTAAAACATGTACTAACTGGTTAAAGATTTCAGGAAGTGGGGACTCGTTTGTCGCCCTCTGTAAGTATTATGCTTTAGACTAGCAGAACATCTAAGTAACTAATTGTTTACAGAGGGAACAATGCTGAAGAAATGAAATACATAAAAAATCTAGTCGAAAGGTAAGATGTAAATAATGCACAATATCAAAAAGGAAGAATGTGTGTTGAATCTCAAAATGAGCGAGAAACAGATGCATATTTTTCAAGAGAGTGAGTGGGACAGAAATACAAACCGCGTGAGAACAAATCGCATGCGGTTGAGGCTTCACATGCGCCAACCACGAACCTATAAATATAGCCAACGTTACAATACGAATGCCTTTCTATTGCACGGTAGTTCGTAAATAAGCGTTATGTCAAATGCGCAGTCTTATATCAATACATTCACGCTAAGCCCACTCAGTGGCGATTTATACGGATGTCACAGGTTAATGTACATAAAACCTTAAGTAAGGGGCGCTATCCTCATTGAATTTGCAAATACTGGAAAGGTACGACATCGTTTCAACAATGAAGTCTTTTAAATTTATATACTAACAGGTGTAGTATATTAACAGATGGCCCCAGGACCGTAGATGAATTGCAACAACTAAGTAGGTACCAACAACTATTAGTGGCATCAGTTGATTTCATCACAATAACGAGTTGTTTCACCATCAGGCTTTAGCGACCAATTGTAATGAACCTTCCGTGCGGATAGCCGACAAGCGCGTTATCTCACCTCTAAACGAACAATCCTGTAGCCCGATAGTTTTCACTAATAAAGTACCATCGCCTTAACCATTGTTCAGCTACAGTGTCGCGTATACAATTCCAGTTCAAAATTTATAGATACTTTCATTTAGGACTGCGTCGTTGGTCTTTGGTCGCAAGCGCAACTGATGAGCATGAGGTCCTGGGTTCGATTCCCGGGTCGGGCAAAGTGTTATTGGGTTTTTCTATCAGGAATTTCTCAGTAGCAGCCACGAAGTCTGGATTTGTGCCCGGTTGATGGCAACAGGCTCTCCCCCATTACATGGGACTTAAACATAATTGGCGAAATGTGGGTGTACTATACTAACCTGGGTTTACAGGCGTGATGTATGTTCATTTAGTAAATACCTTACCTACATAACTAATCCCATAGGCATGACGATAGTATAAAAAAATTGCAAATCTATTTAGTCCGTCAGTTAGAGTATTGGAAATTAATGGACACGTATTTTTAGTTTTTGTAAATCAATGAATATTGACAAAGATAAAACGCATCAAAACTCGGGAGTGGGGGCTCGTGACGTCAGAACTAGCTAAAAATTATGCCATGGCGTGACGTATTGAGAATTTTAAAAGCGTCGTATCTTCATCAATTTTGGTTTACATAACAAAAGAAAAAACACGGGTCAAATATTTTTTGATAATCTAAGTGACGGACTAATTAGTTTTTTTTTGTCGTCTCGCCTATTACGTAGGTAGGTAGTACTTGTTCCGAAACATTTTCTGATGCGGATCATAAACGCATATAGCATACGAAGACTCGCATCAATGCCTTCCCATATAAACAACAAACCCATAAAGAAAACCAATTACATGCTCGTGAAGCCTTTTTAACAACAAACGAAAATGTAAAAAGTGAAATTGAATGATTTTATGATAATTGAAATTAAATGTTTAATGGCGCAGCCTGCAGGGCGCAGTCGTTTGCCACACCAATTGAAATTCCAAATGAAAACTGGAGGAAACAACATTTTCCGATCGCGTAAACATGTAATCAGAAGTGGGAAAAGCGATATATAATAATAAATAAATAAATAAATAAATATCGCTGGACATTACACACAGCGCCATTTAGTGCCACACTAAGCAACGAGGCTTGTGTCGTGGACACCAGATAGTTGATATACTACATAGATACTTCTTTTTTTTTTTTGTTTGTAAATACATACTTATTATACATATAAACATCCATGACTCGGAAACAAATGTCCATGCTCATCACACAAACATTTGCTCCTACCGGGATTCGAACCCGGGACCCTACGAACGTAAGGCAGCCTCACTACCGCTGCGCCAATCGGGTCGTCGAGCGATATATAGGACGAATACGTAAGGGGAACATTCCCGAAATTAAGAACATGTGTGATTCATGACGGGAAATGGCCAAACATTCATAGCTAACAAGTAGTAAAAGTGTGCTGAACGAAGTAGTGGGTGGAAACGCTGAGTTGAACGTATACTATCGAGATAGTTATTCGTCAGCAAATATTGCCCATAAAACGTTCTCTCGTGCTTCCCTTGAACTCGACCACAACCGTGTGCAGTGTTCACGGCCGCCGTAGAAGCGCACATTCGTAACATTTTGACTGCCTTGTAAGAAATAATTAACAGTATATAATTATTTATACGGACACTTAAACCTGCCGTAGTAAATTCTGTATCGCCTATTACTGGCAGCATATGACTTTTAAAGTAATACATTCTTGAAATTGATTTAGCAGGATTATTTACCTTGCTAGTTCGAATTTCAACGGTAGTGTTCGTAAAAAAGTTAATTGGAAACAGTCATTTGATCATATTATTCTGTAAACTGTTCTAAAATTATCCATTTGTATACGATTATGGCTAAAAAATAAACAAATTACTCATAATTCTTGTTACCAATATAGGATCTTGATAAAAGCTTATACAAACTTACCATATGTGCGAATATAAATTACGGTACGATAGAGTAAACAATTTGAATTCCAGTAAAGCCGTGCCCTCGATCGATTTCAGCCTTTCCGTTCAGCTTTCCCGTTTTCCTTACCCCACAAAAAATGACTATACAAGCTTTCATTTGTTTCGACATAATAATAAATCACTTGTCGCATTTCTTTTATTTACAACCAGAGCTTCACACACCTACGTTCTAACGGTGATACAACTTTGACATGACTCAATAACATACTGAATACTACCTAATTTCCATATCTATTTCACATTTAAATAATCGTTACGTCGAACCGCACTATAGACAGTGAAAGTCGTTATCTATTTTTTGCGATACATTTGATATGATATACAATAGCAAATACATAATTTAATAAGATAATTTCTCGCTGAGACAAAAGCATGATTCACGAGCGGGATGTTACTGCTCCGAGATGGATACAATAACAACTGGCACGCTCACTCACATTCGCACATTCTCGCGAATTGACTTCAAGAAACTAACACAAGAATGCACTTTACCTCCCGACGAGGTCTCAATCGGTAATTTTTTATATGTTATTACGGACGGACCACTGCGATATACATGACACCCGACATGGCGAGATTAATTCCCGATGTGGCAGATTGTCACTATAATTTATGATCGACCATTGTCTCTTAACTGACGTCATTTTATGCAAGACGTTGCCATCTGATTAACGTGCATTGTTAAAAATATATTTTCAAAGTAAACATTTTAGGGTTGATTGAACAGTAGAAGAGTCTTGAATATTAAGGAAGTAATAAGTTTGAGCTTTTTTTGTTTTTGGTAAGTAGTAAGAATAACTCTGCCAAAGTGAAATGTGTGCCAAAAACAAAGTAAACAACTAGACACGGCGACAGTGGGACGGTTGGTGCCGACCACAGCGCGGTTGAGTGCGCCGCGCGTGCTGACCGCCGCGTTGTCGTCGGCTTGTCACACAAACTGGTGACCGCTGCGATCTTCTTGTGTTTCAGCTGACCGCAACGGACCTCAGTCAACGACCCCGACACACCCTGACCATCACAATTTGTCGCATACAATCAAAAACATTTATAGGCGTTAAATCGTCTCTTAAACGGTCCTATAAAGCAGATGTAAAGCGGTCGTAAAATCGTTAGTGCACTTTGTGGAATTGACAAAGTATAGGTGTTAGACAGAACAAAATTAAATAATGTGCAAATGCCTCATTACGCCTTCTTAATAAATTTCACATTAATGACGTGTTAAACCGTTGCGACAGTTCTATATTTGCCTTTTCATTGAATCTAAATTCGATGTTAAACAGAAGTGAAAGCCGATACCTGAAGTGTAATATCAGCGCTAGGAATCTAATACATTCTCACGTTAAATATTTAACATTTTTGTGTGTATGTACGGATGTTATTTAGATATGTCAGTATATGTATATTAGATATGGCTGCGACGTCTTGAATAGTCATATTTAAGCGTTAAGTATGCGTGTCTTTAGGGGGCTGTCAGTATCACAAAGGTCTGTCCGCCAGAACACGGCTGGGTGGAGCTAATAAACTATTTGAGTAGAGGCCGTGTGTTGACACTGGCGTTTCACACCTGAACAATGCTCCTCGTTTGCATTAATGTAAATTAGGTTGGCTGCCCGCCGCCGCCGCGCCTACGTTCAATTAGATGTACCCTAAAGTAGCGCATGTGTGCATGTGTAAACGCAGCTAATAACGTGTACCTACTGAAACACGTGTGTAATGAGCCGCACGAATATACCTCATGTGCGGTGCAATGTGCAAGGGTACCGACATGATTAATTGTCAGAGAAAGCTTCAGAAGGACCTTGCAAGAGATGCAGTTCCTCCATTTGTAATTCAGAAACTTTCAACATCGTTTACTCAAAACGTTTCTGCTAATTATTTCCAAAGACGCATCTGAAGGCAACGGGTTACTTATTTCACTAGGTCGGACCCAGAATATATTTCAACAGATGTTATCCGTATTCTCCTCACTGAAATCTGTTTACATCGACGTTTTTAAAGAAAAAAGTGAGAACTTTTGCGGATCCATTGACCTCCAAGGTAAACTAAAAACTGAACTAATAAAAAAGGCACTACCCAAAATAATTGAGAAAAGAGCTACATATAACACACGATAATCTAGTTAAGTATAAGACAGAACCTGAAATAAATAAGAGAACAATACTTATGACTATTAAAAAATAACTAGCTAAAAATAGTTTGTTCTCAAACTCAGAGCAAGTTGGAGGCCGGGTGCGGCTACGGTGTCAAAGACTGGCAACTTCTGTTCATCGTCCGTCAGCGATGCGCCGGCGCGCCTGATCGCGTAAACAACGGCTGGCGCGCGCAGCCAAACGATCTTTGCGTTCCTAAGATATTCCGCGTAACCAGTACCACTTCGTATTACACTCTAAACTAAATACATTCAACCTACTCCGCAATTTCACGAAACATTTCAGGTTTTCAATCTGCTGCTGGAGTTAATACTCTAAAAATAAGAAGACCGCAAAAGGAAATCAACAGGACGTGCCATTAACATTTCCGAACGTCACAAATCACACCACCAAAATGCGAGATGTATAACCGAAAAAGATCTATGCTGGGAACGATTTTTTTTATTGTGAAGCGGCTGAGTCGCACGCGCGGCTCGATTGTGGCTGTGTGGTCCTCGCTAGCCACTTTGTAAATAGTGCGGTTTACCTTTTTCAACTTTTGTGTTTTGTTACCTTTTGTGCTGTTGTAGGGCCAATATTACCATAGCTATTTAGGCTCGTCGGATAAATAAATACGCCATTTATCATGATAGATAACTGATGCACGTGAACGTCGCCGCCGCGTCACAGATGGAGTGAAGATTTGATCTTTACTTTAAACAATTTGTAGTGATTTATCTTTGCATTGTTTTCTGGTAATATTTGAATAAATTATGGTCATCGATATTAGCAAGAAGTTGAGGTAATATGTTACTGTAATTTATGAGAGGTTCAATGCTACGAATTGTTTTCCAGCGCTTAGCGCTACGCTAGGAGAGAAATTACTTATATCATTCACTTATAGTTTCGGTAAAAACAGTCTAATGAAATATACTTTCTTTAACGAAATTGCACTACTACTTAATAGGCACGGAACACTGGTCTCTTAAACTGATAGTTCTCTGTTCCCAGACCGCACTAAGGTTACCTACACACGGACCCAAACGCGTATCGCAAATCTTCTACTGCACCTTTCGGTTTTCTCTCAATGCAGTCAAAGACACAAAAAGTCATCCTTTTTGTCATTAACAAAACCGATGTATATTTAAAAGCCGACCGTTCCAGAATGCGGGCGTCATCGGTGCTACATCAAATCGTAGCACAATAAATTCACCCAAACCGCAGGCTCTTTCACAATATTTGTATCGGGCGTATTACGGCGCGACAAAAAGGGCCGAAAGGTCGGCCCTCGTTGAATGAAGGGAAGGTAAATAAATATAAATAAAAGTGATGGCGGCTTGAGGTTCGGGGGGGCGTCCCGCGGCGCCTCTGGCCTCGGCTCGTAGACATGCGCGCGCGTCGCGATCTAGCTCTCAACGACCGGAGCTTTTCATCGGCGCAATCAACTGTTAATGCCGTTTTAAGTTGTTAAGCATTGGGTTTTAGTTGTATAAGACAGAAATAGTTGCTTATACATAAAATAGTACGTTTAATGTCGTACTACGAAGGATGAGTTATATGATGAGTAATGATTTCTATCACTCTGAGACTTGGAACTATCAATTGTTAACTTTGTTTTTCACTTTTATGAACCCTAACCCAAGATCTGTCCACGAAGTAGACACAATAGTTAAACAATGGCGCCTCGACCAAATTGGTCATTTGACAGATCATGATCTATACTGAATCTCAAGCTATCTTGAAAAAATTGCATTCAACAAAAAGTTTTTCCAAACCACAACATCTCTCACATGAACTCACATCCACCAAGCGTCGATACATTGCGAAAATCTTTGTACATTGTAAAAATCTCAATTACATGCTCATTGTTCTTTACATGTACTTGTCACACGTCATTAAATGAGACCAATGAGAGTCGTAAATGTATTGTCCGAGCAGTCGGGGCTGATCGCTCGCGCTTCGGAGCATAATCGTACAGCAGGACCAATTACGGGCCTGTGCCAGGCCAACGTGCACTTTTATTGGGTGTAAGATTTAAGTGCCGATCGACACACTGAGTTCTGGCCCTGCCTGATTTTACGGCCACTTAAGCCTTTACGGACCGCGTTTACTCGAAATTTAAGTACATTAATCGTTGTCTATCATTATTGACTTGGAGAATCAGTAATTGCATTTCCGATTCAGCAAATGATGACGGAGTGATGGCTTGAGGCACAACAAGATGGTCAGGTGTAGGAGTAACTAAATGAAGTAACTTGCAAGCTTTCAATAAAATTATCAATGCATGGAAGGGAAAAAGATAAGGGAAAATGATTTACACAAATGGTAAATACCATAAAGAAGGACGCACTATAGAAGAGCAAAAAAAAACTGTAAAAGATTTTCAGTGCATATCAATTTACAGTTCAATATCAGGAACTGGCAAGTAGTCATGGTTAATTCATAACTTCGTAAGTGATAGTTCGTACGTACGGTTGAATCACCTCAGCACTAACATTTCATAGTCAATATATCATAACGTCAAATAAAACCAGGGAAGGGATCGCAATAAATCAACGAAATCCGTCGATAAGCGCAAAACGGATTGCACTTTAAAGCTCTAACATTTCGATATTACGCGAACAATCTTAAATAAACACACTCCAACAATACATTTTGGACTTTTCATTGATGTTGGCGCCTGCTTGCTGACGTCATACGTTACAGGAAAAGGCATGGGTACCTACAGAAGGAATAGGTAGTACCTATGTATGTATGATGCCTATTTACTTCATTAAAAGTTTTTAGGGAAAAAAATAACGTAAGCTAATTAACCGAAACTATGAATTGACTAATAAAGTAGGTAATCGATTAATTCATGACGCAATACCTACTAACATATATGGTAAAGGTAAATTAAGCGGTTTTCAGGCAATCGCTTATTATAATGTACCACTTCCTCCTCGTAAATAGGGTCAAATGTGGGTAAAATCTTTCATGTCTTCAATCGAATTTGCGCTGGGATTTGTTACATCTATTTTTAACAATGGCCCATTTCTCTACACTTCCTATAGAAAATCCCTTAGATTTACGGTCGGGCGAGATGTATCAAAACTCTTTGCTGATGATGCCAAAGTAATCATTCCATCAATTGTGGCGGCTAATGTTTCATCATACGCAATAGTTATGGACACGGAACCGGTTACTTGTAAAAACAGTTTTTTAGTACCATGGTAAGCTTCTAAAATACTTCTTAAATGAAATCGAGGTGCGTACTTTTTGTATATTTTCACGACCTCTGTACCGCCTACGGGAGTTCATGTTTGATAAATTGTGTTTAAAACTAGGTCGAATATTATTTTAATCACATTTTAATGTATCAGGCCTTTCATCAAAATACCCGTTAATATATAGATACCTACATACATAAATGTAGGTAGCCATGATGTAACTTTGAATCGTGAAGAACTACACATGCTAACTAAGGATTATTGAAACTGAGGAAAATGTGTTCGCTGGGAAAACTTGGCACATTTTCTAAATCTTATTCATTCATCCATAACTAATACTTAAGCGAATAAACATAATAAAGTATCATATTAAAATCAGCTCGAAAAGAGGTCAAAAGTGAAATAACATTATTTATATTTCCTTAATCTGTAGCCGACACAAATTCCGAAATAAAATATGTTTGATTCAATATCGCAACCACACCTCATATATTGCAAACGAATCTTATATGGTTTAAGAACCAAAGATACTTTTATTAAATAAGTAGGAGCAACGTGTAGGCGGTTAACTAGGAGGAAAGCGGAACAATCATAAAACAGGTCGTCGTATTATGTTTATAGTGGCGTAGCCCGTGCCTCTTAGCATTGACTGAGGTTTGACAGATAACGCTAAGATAACCACAAACAGCTAGCTGACAAATATTTGCAGCAGTAATTAAAACAAACGAACGTCGGAGACACACGACACTCACGCAAACACAGGGGACCGCTTTTTGCGACGACCCACTCGGTGTTCTTTTCTTTTAGTTGAGCTTGAGATCATAAGAAAAAAATAGTATAAAAGGATAGTCACAAAGCGTTCTTCAAATCTATGGGTCCCATAGAGGATATCAAATTGGTTTTTTTGTTTGACTTTAGTATCGTTGCTTTGGCATAATTTGGGTAATTGAATTTCAGCTTACCGATAAATACGAAAGATTAAAATAAGACAATTTACCTGATGATGAAAAGCGGAAGCTGTGTTAGAAACGAAAAGTAAAAATTGCTCAAACAATCGCAAATCAAATAAAAATTGTGCTGTCGCATGATTTTCACTTTTATTCTTTAGGTATTGAGCTCAAAGATTGTGTAATTAGTTGTTCCAATAGTAATCCTGTGCGTTTATGTTTAACCAGCGAGTCTCGCAGGCGGCTAGTTAACGGAATAAATTAACACTCGGCGAGATTCTCCATCTCCTAAGCAATAAATAACTTATATTACTGCACAAACTACTAAATGTTTCTATTACCGCATTCAAATGTTCAGTACACGTAAGTTGCGCTTACAAAATATGGTATTGTATCAAATGATAGGACACAAACATGACACAAAGCATTATCTATTGTCATTTGTACATTTTCCTTGTTAGTTAATCTGTAAAACGAGTTCCTACTCACAAGATTATGACTGAATCTACAATAATTCATGCATGGCCGTTATAAGTTTTTCCGAGTAACCGACTACATTTCACCAAGGTTTGTTTATCCAACAAGTGCTCAGAGAACAAGCTACAACTACTCATACATTGTGCAGTGCTCACTAAATGTCTGATTTATGTTAAGGTATTAGCACACTTGTGTTTACATACATCACGACTGTTTACGTTTGTAAGAGAAATGCAAATCGTTAATTTATCGCCACCTTAAGAAGCAACTATATAAAACAAACCGCAAACACGGGCGAGGTTCAAAGACCTATCACTTGAACAGTTTGGCGTGTGTTTGAACAAGTGTCCGCCAACAACTTGCGAACGTTAAAGGGCTTCTATATGGAATGAACAATTATAATTCACTTTATCTTCCAAAGGAAGGACACAAACACATACTTTACTAAAATAAAACATTTTTACAAAGTAGAGTGTCCGCTTTTCAAGATCATTTTAAATCAAACAAGGACTCGTAAACAATAGAAGCTAAAAATAAAGCCACATCCACGTGGTTGTTACAACATACAAGAAAGATTATACTCAGTAAATGAGGAGAGGCTGAGGATATTCTGCGTTAACAATTAATTGTGGGTATCCGATTTCAAGCAGGCGTTGAAGAAATTAATTATCAGGAACAGTCAATGGTCCGGTATAAAAGGTACCTAAGGTGTGACTGAAACGAGCTTCAAGCTGCTGATTCCAAGTCATGAAAACAATAGTAAATAAATTAATATATAGACAGATATTTTGCTTGTCTTGTTTTTCGGATTTATCACAGTATTGTGTGAGAGTGCAGCTGTAAACTTGTCGTTTGATTCGGTCACCTACTGACTTCCTATGAGTCATACCTACATCTTCTATTTAGAATATAAAGAAGGATGTGTAAAATATGAAATTGTGCATCCTCATTTTAATTAATTCAATACACACATATCACTCAGTGTACATCGCACATAAAAAAGCAATTTCGCGGTGAGCGCATATCCAAATTTCACAACGACGCGTTGAGTCTAATACTGAAAAACTTTACTAACATCAGAAATGTTTATTTCATTGATTTTAATAACCTGCCAGATGGGATTTCAAACAAGAACCAATCCGAATATGAGTTTACTATCTAAAAATCACTCCGTGTAGAAACATCAGAATAATCCTATCGTAAAATTACTTTTCATGTATGAAAAGTTATAACTTTTTAATAGTTGTAAACTCACGTTCTATACATTGGAGTTGTAGATAGTGCGACGAGCGCCCGTTGATAAAAACGCGTTGTTATAATACGGCTGTTAGGAGGTCTTTATAACATTTTACAACGTTGTAAACCCACCGTAGAATTTTAGGATTAATTTGATTATGGTCAATTATTCACAAAGCGATCGGGGCTCGTTCCGTTTTTTATCCTGCGCTAATAAGCCGAAAAGTATCTAATTTGGACGGCGGTCTCTTTGTCGCTAACAAATTAAACCACTTTAGCGTATCAGGCAATGAAATTAAATCAATATTAACAATCGATAATTAAGTAAGTTTAAAACGGTGCCATCATATAAAACGTTTATTTGATTTACCCAACTATTGACATACCTACTTAATTACCGCTCGGCTTGAGAACATGCTTTTAGAATTAAGGTTAATTCCTAACAGTTCTACAAATATAGAAATGCCGTGTTAATTAATGTTTTCGTTATTTAAGAGAATGTCAAACACGAGGCTAATCTCCGGATTACAATAGGGTTTAAAAAGTAGATAACAAAAGCGAGTGTGGCGGGTGGGATTGCTACGCTATCTGCGCGCGCGCACCGCAGTAAAAGCTCATTGTAACTCGAGCCTCAAATACGAAATTGAATAATGCTGACCTATCCCGCGACCGCCTTGCCCATAAATCACCGAGATATTTATGTCCCTCAACCCCCGCGCCTCCGCCGCACCCCTTCTTGCTCCTTCGGCTTATTCGCGTCCAGGGATATAAAATATTAAATAAAAACTTACATAAAATGGTAAGTAATTCCGATTGGAATTGGAGGAGAGCAAGCTGTGTGGTTCTGCGCCTATTCTGCGGTTAGCTGGCTAGCCAACCCGCCAATTGCTAAACCATTTTTACTCTGGAATACCGACTCATATTCCTTTTCACGTGGTACACTGTCATTATGGCTTTGAGTTTGAAATAAATTGTGGAATAGTTGACGACTACACACTCACTCAGAGAGGCTTAGCATCACCATATTATATGTGTATTAGGTAATGCAATATGTACTTGTATACTTGCGCAAAATTCATAAAGTGTGCACTTGTGTACCATTTAATATTTCACTGCGGTGATGATGTAAATCTGGGCAATTGTTTGTAAATAAAGATTACAAGCTTGTGGAAGCTGTAGCATAAATCTCGAGCTGTCACCGCGCACGTTACGCAACACAACAACCGACGGAAAGAGCATAACGCATTTATCTGTGAAGCATCTGGCATGTAATGTACCGCTTCCCGTGCGCATTAACTTTACTTATATTCTCTCTTATTTATGAGAAATAAATAATACTATTAGACGGAGATACCGATTCCTGATAAAAAGTGGGGCCGAGTTAAATGGGAGGCTCGGTGGAGGCAGAAAGAAAGTAATGGAGGCGCATCGAACCGGTTTGGAGATTTTTACGAATGCAAGGCTGCTCAGCTCGGCTCCGACTATGTGCTGCCCGCGGCGCACATAACATGAGCGACGCCGGATTCGCGCCGGCCTTTCTTCCACGCACACACGCACACACTCGCCTCATCGTCCGTACATTCCTTCAACCGATTATTATCTGCATATAACTGGATTCTGCCTAAAGATACCTACGCCCATTAAAATATTTGCTGTGCAATCAACTCGCGGTCTTGACTCATTATTTACAAATACTCGCTCAAACAATAGTATCCTTGAACACCTCAACACTATTTCAGGATTTAGGTGAAGTTATGAACTATGTGTGATGACGTTAACCCGTATTGAGTTTATGTGTTGTTGATTGTAAACACCTTGTCTAAAGCGGTAAATCATTGCAACTACGTCCTAATTACAGTGGATTGACATTGCATCAAACTATTGAGCTCAGAAATAGCACATCCGTTAAACATGTCATACTATGTTACGGGAATGATTAACTATAGTTTTTCCCACGTCATGCCACCAGAATTGGAATTCTTGTTGGTGACAGAACTGCGTATGACGTGTAATTACACGTGTCACTTTCTGACCACAATAGTATTTCAAATAAAGAATGAATTTCATAATGTTAGAAATTATGATACATTCTCTGATTCCATTTCCATTATATCTATTTTATAGCTGTAGGTAACGGCACTGCTTTTTGGTAGGTACAACCTTCTTACAATCGGAATCCACTGTGTAAATTAATATGATAATAATTTTTTGTTTTTCAGTCTGTACGCTTATTTTACACATTTTACACTAGGTGTAAATCGATTAAACTAACAAAACGATAGAACTATTTTGGTACCGATTTCTATTCTTCTGCATTTTCGTAGCTAAATACAATACAGTGGAAATAGTATTTTTTTATCAATTAAGCGAGATGCAACATGTGGAAAAGGTGAGTTCATTTTATTTAACACAAAGAAATATGACTTTTCTTTAAATTATACACAAGATGTTTTTCCGCATTTTTTTTAAACATTGGACAAGGACAGGAAGTTGGTGATCTTCTAAAATTGCTACGACGGCGTACCGAATTTCGGCGTAGTGTTATTTTATAGTTGCAATAATAATTTATTCTATGTGGTGTTACCCATACTACTTCTACTTCTTACTAACACTCCACTTTCTGAGATAAATAACGTCGGATAACATGTGCCAGTAGCAACACAACATGTGCAAACATATAAAATGCAAATGTAATATTTTACCGCGACCAAGAATATTTCAGTTGATCTTACTATATTATATCTTATCTACATCTCGGTACTTACTTGTAGACTACATGAAGTACGTACATGAAGTATGAAAGCAAAGCATCAATTACGAAGTGACCTTTTAGTATAGAATGTCACATCTGACCCACATTGTACCAGTAACTGTATAGGTAGTGTAGGTATAGCTTGGATGGTGAATTTGTTTGTCAACATCGCACACATGTTTGACAAGCCATTAGAGCGAGGCCAAACACATACTTGTCCAATGTCCATCAGTTTTGCTGAAGGCTGAAATATGAGTTTTCCAGCCACTGACCGATTTTCCTACTAAATACAGAATAAACTTGTTGTCATACTTTATGGATAGACAAATAATACGTGTAAATATGATTTATAACAAGTTATGGGTATTATGTACTTACACAGTTTTGCAACTGACGCATGAATAACTATCTAACTCCATAGTATAGAGTAAAAATTAGCATTAATTAAATAGTCAGTTCTTTTCATAGTAAACATAAAAACAGTCTTATTGCTTTTAACATTTGTCTGCGTTACTAATAACTCACCCTATTTATTTAATTAAGGATTATAATTGGAGCCACTCATGACTCAATAAATTACATAGTAGTATCAATACATTCAGCCTTTTCCAAACTATTTTGGGATCGACTTCCAGTCTAACCGGATGCAGCTAAATAAGTACCAGTATTTTACATAAAGCGACTGCCTATCTGACCTCCACAACCCAGCTAGTACTGGGGAATACGATACCCCTTGGTAAGACTGGTTCTCCAACTTTTGGGCCGCTGACTAACTGTCCCGACTGTCAAAGATCTACAAATGGCACCAACGCAAGCACGGCTTAACCTGAAAATTGACCTGAGCGGCTGTTATTACTTAACCACGAGCTCCTTAAAATCAACGTCAAGGTAAATATCAAAATGTTGTAACAAGGCGTAGTCGACGTAGCCCCACTACGCGGGGCTCCTATTTCTATCTGCAGCGTTTAAAGTAACATAACACAAAAGAGATGGCGGCTTCTTAGTTCGCTTGCTTCGCTCGCTCTCAACCCCGCCATTCCTTTCGAACCTAGCCTGTCCGGAGACCGGGTGCCTTAAGTCCCGAGCTGGCTTCGTTAGCTTTTGCATTCTAAGTTTTCCTTGCCACAATGCCTTGTTGGTGTGGTGTGTAGTGTATTAGGGTTACATAAATTAAATAAATATTAAATAAATAAAAAAATAGACCTACGACGACTATATGTAGTCGCCCTTCGCACCACTATCCCCGATGAACTTAAGAACATCAAGAATGTAATACATTTCCGATCGTTATTTAGGAAATTAATAGATTTCCTAGGAAAAGTGCATATTCCAAATAAGATCATAGATTTCCTATCTATTTTAGGAATTGTACACATTTCCCAATTGTATACAATGAAGGATTACATACTATTTCGTTAACACTTAAATTTTGAACAATAATACTGGTACTGGAAATATCTATGGTTTCAAGGTATGGACCGGAACAAAAAAAAAGAAGTGCAAATGCCTTTCGGGGTCTTTTTACACTCATTATTTATTAAAATATACCTTTAAAAATTAAACACTTCTTGAGCAACTGTATTCCTGAAATAGTACCAACATAAGTAACAATCCTCATTCATAAACATTTTCAGGTGAACAGTAGCCGTTTTCTCAGTGAATCAGAATGAATCATATAAGACTAACATTTGTCAAAGTGTTTCGTCAGCTTGACTTGTTAGTCTTGGTACTTAATCTTATTTTAATGCAGCTTTGTATTAATTATCTTTTTAAAGAAAGCAGTTTTCCTAAGGGTGATTAGGTGGGCTATATTTCAGTTCATCAATTTCTTATTGAGAATCAAAAATATGCTCAGATGTTTAGCAAAAGATATTCCCTGGCTCATGCGAATCTTCAATAGTTTTGTCTAGCCTAGGTACCTATGCATAGCCTCTCCGTTCAAACTAAACCTGTTTCTACTAAGCTCAGCCTTAATGTGATTCCTTACGTTAAGATTGTAGATAGCGATGTCCAATTCATTCAATCTCCTTTACAAAAAATTATATAAGTACAAATTATCCAAACCAATGGTTACCGTGGGAAATTCAAGACAAACGCATTCGGGTGAACCAACTTAAATGCTTTACTGTAAACGTAACGGCGAGTCATTCACGGATTCTATCGATTTAGTGCTTCACGAGATTGCTTGGAGACGGACAGATCAGTACCTTCTTTATCTTTTATATATGTAGTGATATAGCCATTATAGACCCACGCAAACCTAGGTACATAGAACGCTAACCAGCACTGCGATGCTTGGCAGGAATCCGCGCGGTTTCTTTGACGATACGCACGATTACTTATTTGCTAACCGCGATTGTCAATTACTCATGTAAACTATTATAACGAGTCCGTAAATATTATACACCGTACGTACCTCTCTATTTGTAAGATATTTAGCACGAATCGATGTATACCACTGTTTTTTAATCAGTTTTGAAAACGGCCATCCTAGTTAACATTTTTCAATTGTAAAGGAAGACAGAAAATCGTCAGATTAAAATCGTTAAGGAATTGCTTATTACGCCCTGCAAGTTGTAAAGTTAACTAAAATTAGTGTGCAACCTGCCACTACAACATAATGCAATTTGTCATCTACTTACCCAGCAATGCCAAGCGTGGTTTCAAGATTAACTACCAACATAGTTCCGCATTTATCGATAGTTTGTTTCACCCGACCGGCTTTAAGCGGGAAACTACTGAAACTTGGATTAACAACTGTAAACTTGGCACACTACTAAAGTTTTCTGTTATAAAACATATCAGAATAGCCAGTAAAGATTTTAGGCTCCAAAGAGAAGCATTAAAGAAAGTATTACAAGCGTGATTGGAAAGACAATTGAAGAAAGGCCAAGAAAATGGCTTATCTTTCTGTAATGAGTCAACTGAAGGAAATAGGTTAGTATGTTGATCGTAGGCGACAAACGTTCAAGCTCCTATACTAGCTGTACATGCAGTTATATAAAACTGCAATCTTTTAAGCCGATTTTTATAGCTACATGTGGGCTCAGACGGAATAGACACGCCTCGTGGGTCACTAACACATCACTTAGCACGAATCGACTGAAAATTTAATGAGAAATTGTGATTTTATTGCCTCTTATCTTTCTTTTAATTCAAGACCTTTATTAAGTTTTGTGCATAATGCAGCCTGTAAGTAGTTTTACAACGAAATGATCAGACAATTTTTTTTAAGTTTTCTTCCATTTTTTCGCTTTCTTTAACATGCTTTGTAATATAGTAAGGTCTGATATGAGTTTAATTTACCAAAACTTATTTTAGTTATCCTACCACTGGGCCATGTGCAAAGTTTATCGACAGTTTCCAAATTGATAATGCGTCATTAAAAATACTATTATCAAATAATTCTATCGACGCGATTGCAAGGCGTACCGCGTTTTATAAACATTCAATTTGTAAACAGTTTGAACTCTTAACGTGGGTAAATAGTTTGATACATAAATATTTTTGTGCGGTGTAAAAGTAGAACCCATACAATAAACACATAGTTAAAAAATGCGCATCACCTGTTCTCCTGTAATCTTAAATATTCAAAACAAGATCGAATCTGCCTACAAAAGTAGGTAGTTTCAAACAATTCAGGGTATGTTTAATTAATTATTGATGCGTGTAAAATAAAAAACGCTTCACCTTTGTTCTAATACGTAATGTCGAAGCGAACCAAAATACAGTACAATGTAGCAACCCTCAACAATAAGTTTCCCGTAAGTTGTCTTTATATTTATACAAAGCATCTTGAATGACAACGCATGATACTGAATGCCTTCGACACCAAATTTTATGGCGGCCATATATTCACCGAAACTGGCACCCAAATTGTAAAGAATTCATCATTCATCCATTAGTCACAGAGTCAAAATATTTGTTGACAAAGCCTGCGTAATTGCAGTGCTACAATCGGAACACTCGCTACGAAGCTACCGTAACGCCCGCAATTTGTTCCCATTGTTCCACGCGCGTAATGTTTACATCGCCGATTGTCCCTGCCCGCGCACTAAGGAGCTGTTTTCAAAACAGCGGACACTTCATGAAATCCATTGTTTTGCAAGACAACTTCCAACGATTATAACGGCCCGCATACTATTGCACTGCACATTAAACATTAGAAAACGAAGTTCCTAAATGGCTGCACTATGCCGTCGGCTCTGAAGTCACATGCCTATTCAGACCAAGAGGAAAATTCATGGGAAATTATGAAAACTCACCTGTGTCATAAGGCGATCAGCACCGGTTCCCTCGTCATCCCTAAAGTCGATGTCCGGATTATAATTCGGCACTAAGTCTTTGAACCTCTCGTCGTCTCTGGTGATGCGACCCTCAGGGGGTCCACTGGCCGTGTTCTTGTTCTCACTAATGTTAGGGTCGTGCTGGCCGAAGACCAGGGGTGTGATGCGGCGCGAACCCTGGCGGCGGGTGTAGCCGCGGCTCGGCCCGCATGCGGCCGCCGCGCCCAGCCACAGTAGCACCAGCGACAGCCTCATCTCGCAGACATCACTCCACACGCGCTCGACGCACGACCAACGCGCGCCGCGATCTAAGCGACACTGAGAGCCGGCAGCCGCAGCCCGATCCGATCGCCGTGCACCACCGAGCCCGGCCTGCATCCCTTGCCCAGCGCCCAGCCGCCACCACCACCGAGCGCCGCGCACCGCACCATGCCGCTACCCGCAGCGCTTGCATTCACATCTCGCTCTCGCTTCGTCCGCGTCGGGAAAACTGATTGTCACTTACCTACCACTTGCGTAACAACTATTGATGTCATCAAGTTTTTGCAACTACCCGTTAATTAATGCTATTGTAGTAGTTGCACGAAAAAAATGTTAAAACTTAAGGTATGCACAAAATAAATAACAGAATGCACGGAATATTCGTAGACGTCCGATCATTTGGAAATAACAAAATAGATTAGTTCTGATGTTTTCAATTTTCACTTTCTCAATCCATATGATTTTAGATTAATTTTATTTAAATTCAGAACCAAGATCAAGAACCAACTGGAATATGAACCCCTTGCCAAAAAAAAAATTATTTTGTGTTTATGAAACCTAAAATATAATTTGTTCCTCGTCCTTAGGCGTTCAGCTTTAAAGTACCTTCTTAGTTTAAACATTTAAACAACTTTACAATTTAGATTATTAGTATAATTACAGCAAACATTGAAATAGGTGCTACATTTAAATAAGCAATGCCTCATACAGTAAGCATAACCAACTCAACCTAGATTGTGTTCTCAGATCAGAAGACGATAAAGAACAGATCAGATTAGATTTGTATTTGCAATTGCATATTTGCAAGAGCATATGCGGTCTCACAAACCGTTTATTGAGCAGCTAATGACCCTTTGTCTCCACATCGGAACCAAAGTCATAAGACACGGTGTTCTTACTGAAAACGTGGAGGAAACCGCGGATCACAAGGTTGAGGTTTCACATGGTCATTCTGTCATACATCATCAAGTCTCCTTAAATGTCATGTGTATCACCTAGCTATGACTTGTGTGTTCTATAACTTGCTCCATTTATCCTCCTTGCCGTAATTCGTAAGTATATATACTTATATATGAATATGAAGACGATAATAAACATGGTGTTATGTGTAAATAGGTACATGGGTTATATGGGTTTTCCATTTAGTAACCATTACTCAGTGAATTAGAAATGAGTAAGTGTTTAGAAACGCCATAGGTATTTTGAGGTATTTTATGATTTGTGGTTAACAAAATATGTCTAAAAACATGAGTTAATTATAGCTATGACTTACTTATTTGTAGCCTACTTTTTCAGGAAATCCCATGAAGGTCTCATACTCGGATAAACCCCCTAACAATTACCTAACATCTCTATTATTGAGGATTTTACCTTGTATAATGTTAATAAATGATTGGGCGATTGTCAAAATCTCTGGTCGAAACTCGGACATAGACAATGAGTATAGCAAGAATTAATTAAAAAAAAAAAAACGTAAACAAGTAAGACCTCTAAACTCCTCTAAAAATTGCCACAATATCAAATCAGATATCTAAAGTTGAACATACGCAAGTCTAATTTTAACTGATACATAATCAGTAAGACGATACCAACAAAGGATTACGCACATCTCTTTATTGCAGTCTCATTAACTCAATGGGATATCAGTGTCGTAGTCTCATATTAGCTCAACGCTCAACCCCATTGATCAAAGATTAATTGTTTGTCACCGCACTGCTATGTAATAGCGTTGAGTCAGAGCTGGGAGGTGTTACAGTAGAGACACGTGGAATGAATAATCACAGGAAAGACTTTTTTTATATGAATTAACTGATAAACTATTGGTATACAGGGTGTAAACAACCTCATCACGAAGCCGTCAACCAAGCATTCTGTACATCAAACTAATTAACTTTATTGCTGGGGCTTATTTATTTGGCAAAAATTATTGCTGGGAAACGACTTTTTTTTTTTTTGAAGTGAAAAATCATGTCTTTTGGTAGATCTCAATGTAACGCACTCAAAACATTGTGCTGATGGATGGATTGAATAGTACGGGGGTCGTGGAGGTGGTGGGAACTTTGACCCCCTCATCATTGCGATAATTTTTTTGCTCTACACCATACCTGGGAACCTTCTAGTTACGGAGATATTTGGGGTCAGAGTTCCAACTTTTTGACAACTTTTTTTTTAAATTCAAGTTATTAATGTAATTTTTTTTTCTATAAACACCTCTTAATCCTTAATCTGCTATTCTTTTCTGATTAATTTCGTTGCGAGATCCAAGACAATTAAATTGTTTCTCTGGGACTTCATCGAGCTTCATTGTCTAAACGCTTCAACGTTTTTCTGGTGGTCGCCACTGTTGATTCTTTCAGAGTTGCAGTGGTTCGGGAATAGTGTGGCAGGCTTGTTTCATGAAAAGTGCACAGAGCAAGTGAAAAGCACTTAATCTGAGGGCTAATTCACGTAACTTTATGACGCGCCAATGAAGTTGTAGTGCAGTTGCAGTTAAGTTCAAGTTCGAGTGTTAGACGGTATTCTTGTAATCTTTGAACTGCGCGTAAGCTGCGCGTGAACTGCACGTCAACTGTACGACAACCAAACTCTACCAAACTTACTTATGGTGTGGCCATTTGAGAGAAAAAATATTACTCACTAAATAATCGAATAGAATCGATTACATTTCAATGAATATGACGTTATTAAAATATTAAAATAATACCCCAGTACAGGTTTTAGTGCTTTTTCTTACTTAGTAGAATACCGATCATGTTGCGTACCGAAGCACGCACCAAAGACGCGCAACAGTAGTATGTCGTAATTGCGCTCGCGTGACGCGAACTTGACGCGAGCGTGTCTGACAGCGGTAGAGAATACGAAAAGCGTTGTTTTGGTCCAAACTTAACTGCAACTGCACTGCAACAGCACTTCTTTAGTTACGTGAATTAGCCTACTGGACATATCCGAATACCTACTAATAAGTACTTCTCATGTCTGTATCTAAGTAAATACAATCGTCGCTTATAGTCCATCTTCGATCGGCCCAAGTTTGAAATATTCGCGTTCTTATAAGCTTGCTACACAAAACGGGAATTTAGCTTTGTAGCGTAGTTAACTAAATTCTGACCGCAAACAGATTAACAAAGTCCAAACGTCAAATTAAATCTCCATACTTGTCGTGTTATAAAATGCTCTGTTATCCTAAGTATATGAAGCTAGTGGAAACAGTATTTCAAAAACCTCATCATCATCTGCCTAGCCCTTTCCCAACTATGTTGGTCGGCTTTCAGTCTCACCGGATGCAGCTGAATTACATGGAGCGACTGCCTATCTGACCTATTTCAAGTACCTATTTGGCCGACCCTATTTCAAAGGTGCTCATTAATTTCAGCAAAAATAAACACCCGCACGCCTACGAAGCCAAAATGAAGAAGAAAGGAAGTTTTTGTTTATGTAAATGCAAATGACAAAGATCCTATTTGGGACAATTTGTAGGCAACATCACTACATTTGCGTAATAAAATGCATAATTTGCATAATCAGCCCGTAAGTCATACGTAAAGCAGAAGATTCGTTTCGTTGACGCCCCGCTTGTTTTGCTTTATCGCTTACACAACAAGGAAAATATTTTTACTGAGCATTAAGCTTGATAACTAATCCTTGATAACTAAAACATTCTTTGATAAGTGAGTTTTATTCTTTCACGTTTACGCCTACGAGACGGTTAGAGAAACACTTTTCTGTTTAGAATGTGTCTAATGTTTAGTTTGTTTTATAAAAATGTTCAGACTTTCAAATAGAAACGACACATCCTTATCGATTTTACCCAGAAAAGACCCATGAGAAACTTTGAACAAAAAGGGTGCGAACGCAACGTGCTCGCACCTCGAGCACAAAGATTTGCGCTGCGAACACTGATAAGATAGGTGACGATAAGTAACTTCCTTGTGTACCTACCTCAGAAGACAGCCGATGACGTCAACTTTTTCCCCGTCCACAACAATTAACTAGGACTAGTGCAAGGTGCAACCCTTTTGTGTTTCATTTTTTCGGCCTTGTTAGGTGCTTTTGTTTCAATTCTGATAACTCATTAATGCATGCGGCGGCAACTTCATAAATAACTACTAGGTAATTAGGTATTACATGTTACTCGTGGGAAAAAGTTTGTAAATTATTCCCTATTTTTTGTATAATACTAATACATATTAAATGACGCAAGGTTTGGAAGTTTGCATGTAGGAGATAATCTCTGAAACGAACTACATATCTGATTTCAAAAAATCTTTCATTAGTGAAAACCTACACTTTGCTGAATGCCACAGAATGTTTTTTACTTCGACGAAGGCGCACGTAGAAGCTAGTATTAAATAAAACTTTGAAAATTATATAATGTAGAATATTTTTTCAGGAGCAATCTGAGAGTATCGTTCAGGAAAACAGGTTGTTGAGCAAACTAATTACAAACTTTAATAAATCTTTAAATTACAACCCAAATTGAATTATTGACGGTCTGAGTCACCCTCAACAGTTGATGAAGATATGGAAAATATTTAAAAAAAACTGGTCAATAAGGAAGGGCAGGAAGTGACCACAACAAAGAGGTCCAAATTGTGTAATGACTGTTAACACCTACACTAAGGCGCCAGAGCTGATAGCGGAGACTTCCAACACAAAGCTACAAGTTCGCATACAATTAACTAACCCAATAACCAAGGGATGTTATTGTAACGGCCATAACTTTAAACCACTCATTCATAACTCCAAACGGATTTGCGTTCGACAGGAATTTAAAAAGTAAACATGCTCTATGCTTTTGCATTAAAAATATCTGTTTTAAATTTCGAAAACTCAAGATAAATTCCGTTGGTGTTGGGGAACAAAAACTCTGGGGTGACAGAACAGAGTCAATAGATGTTTTCAAGACTTTAGATAGGTGGAGTTTTCATTCAATGTTTTTACTTATTATGAATGTGTATTTTTATTTTACCTGTAGATTTTGTATTGTCGCTTTACTAAAACACTGCCTCGATGGTCGAGTGGTCGCAAACGCGGCTGCTGAGCATGAGGTCCTGGGTTCGATTCCCGGGTCACCTAAGTGTTATCAAGATCTGTGTTAGAATTATCTCAGTAACAGTCGAGAAGTCTGAATTTGGGTATTAGGTCACCTCTGTCCTTTCGGGGATTACAGGTATGAAGTTTTGTTTTGTTAATTATGTAAATCAGTAAGTTTTTCAGATTCAGAAGAAAGTGTACCATCTCAAGAAAATTGCAGTTTTCAGGTCGCATTAGCACTCTTTATAACTCTTTTTTCAAAAACTTCCAAAATTCTACAGAAAAGAAACAGCCAGAATCAATCCAAGAAGACGTTATTATCGAAAAACATGAAGGTATACTTACCCACACATAGACAACTAAACAAGATCGTCAAGCCGATTAGCATCCTCTGTAAGGCAGCTAAAGCAAACTGTACCAAGTGGTGAACGAGTGTCGTGCCCGCACCTTCGTCACTGCGCTTGTGAACAAACATCATTTTCGTCAAAGGACCGGCGACTCAAGGTGTCGGCTAGGGCTAATGGAGGAGAGTGCTGGACCAATACGCCCGGCGTGTAGTGTTTTAAATTGTTTACTCTTCCATAAAACTCTCGAGCTCGTACACATAGACGGGTGCCGTGTCGACCAACGCCGCGGATGAAGTGAGATATCTCCCTACTCCGACAACAAACAAGGTTTCCTGCGAACGCACCCAGCACTGCATATTAAAAAGGATACCTAGTGACTAATGCCCTCTTTTCCACTTCAAACCTGCTTATTTATTTAAATACTGTATGCAATTAGTCAGAGATGGATTAAAATACTTAAGATATCTTTCCAGAGACATGGAATTGGCTTAAATTCCAGACTCCGTTGAAAAAAAAAACATCAAAGTTTAAAGGTTGCAGAGATGCAGAATCGAAAACTTGCTTCGCCAAAATACTTTGCATACTTTCGTATCGCCGGCGCGTAGCTACCGGAGCGTAATAACGTATGATATTTTAACACATTATACATATTGATTTCATTTTCCTTTGTTTATCAAGAATCACCGCACAATAATTTAAGGAGGATGCTCCAGGGTAGCCCGCCAAATTAAAATTTTCTTACGTTTTTTGCAATTTGCAGGCCAGTGAAAGAAAGAAAGAAAGAAAAAGTATTTTTTAAACTCACACAGGACATAATAGAAACAAAAAGATAGAATAGACAAAATGATTGAATGATGAATGTTGATTTAAATATTGTTCGCGACTGTAAGACGTATGTAGTTACAGAATTATAATCATCAAAATCATCAATACAACCCTCCAAGTTCATAGAGGTCGAGGAATGACTTTGACCTTGAAAAAGTCGTTCCTCAACCTTTATTAAGAAACCTCGACATTACAATTTGAATTTCGCGGGCTACCCTTACGCTTTCACCTTAAGCATAAACCTCTCCAATTGACAGCTCTATATAAAGTGACTAGCGGACGTCACGCGGTTTCACCTAATAGTAGTTCCCGTTCCCGTGGGAGTACGGGGATAAAATATAGCCTACGTTACTCGCTGATAATGTAGCTATCCATTGCTGAAAGAATTTTTCAAATCGGTCCAGTAGTTTTTTAGTTTATTCGTTACATACAAAAATACAAATCTTTCCTCTTTATAATATTAGTATAGATAAGTAATACATAAGTATTAAGTATATAAGTAAGTATAGATGAGGTAGTTACGTACCTAAGTTATAAAAAATTTCTTCACGAAATTAGGTAACTGATCATCAATTTTCAGGGCGTTTCAGGTGTCTTATTTTGATCGTGTGTGTCAATAAACTACAAAAAAAATATGAATAGGTAGTATTATGATTAATTAATAAAACAAATGAAATATTAGATCTGTGCTTACTTTTACTTACCATGATACTTATCAATAAAAAGTAGCCTGTAATCATATACCATAAACCCAAGAACTTATATCGTGAAACTTTCATCATGGAAGTTCTTCTTCTTCGCAATGAAGAAGAAGAAGAACTCCCATCGTGAGTTTGAATGAGTAAATACTTTTGTAAATTGCTTTTGTATTTTTATTTACTAAACGGATGTATTTTTTTCAGAGGATTCATCATTATATAGGAAATCAATGCTTATAGACATTCACGGAAAAATTGCGTTCCTCCCTATACCGTCTATTTTGTATTAACTGTAGGATAGATCTGATATAGAAAGTCTATCCCTTACTAGAGGAGGTATGCGGTTATTTACTAGACAATCGAAATGGTTAATATTTGTCAAATAGTAGGTAAAAATCCTTACAGGAAATAACCAAGAATTCTCTTTGAAAAAATTGTCATTCTCATCAGCCAATAAATCTACAACTGATTAGCATTTTTATGCATGTTATAAGTAAAAAACCACTTTCAAAGTAGTAAATATTTGGTAGCTAAAGAAAGTTATACCTGTAGGATAAAAAAAAAACTGTGAATCTTAGCATTGTATCCACTTCAACAAGTTAGGTATTCAAAAGCACTTTTTAAATGAAACTCATAAAGATACGAGGTGTAAAGGAGTCAAACCTGTTTGGTTCATGCGATGCCCTCTAATTGACAAATTGGAATCTTATTAAAATAAAGTTCAAGTTCCTAACTGAACGGGCGCGGGCGCAGGCTGACGTGTGTGATGTCAGTCGGGAGCTTGCCGACCGGGTGCCGAGCAGCGCCGAGAGAACACGATCGAGTCCCAAGCGGCGAGAATAAAAAGTCAGCAGCATTCGAAGCGCGTGCCTCGATGTGTGTGGTCTACAGTGGAGGTCCTCCTCGGCTTTTGATTTATGGAAACCAGAGTTTCACACCCGTTTTTGGTAATTGATTTGATTGGCGGCGTGCAAATGATCAAACCATGAGGTATATTTTTGCATACACTTTAGTATATAAATGGCTAGTAAACCTAATTATGTATGTATGTGTTTATGTTTGTATATAAGGGTAAGGCTTCTTTTCCACCAGAGATATGCGCCCGAGCGACTCGCGACATGGCTAAGTGGTTAACTTAAGGTGAATGCGCCAGGGTGGCCCGCGAAATTCAAATTTTTGCTGACCTGCAAATTCAATTTGCAGGTCAGTGTCAGGTTGTATGTTGATTAAACTATGAATCGCGGCTGTAAGACGTATGTAGTTACAGAATTATAATCATCAAAATCATCAATACAACCCTCCAAGCTCATGAAGGTGTATGAATTTACTTTTTCAAGGTCATAGTCATTCCTGCACCTTCATGCGCTTGGAGCATCCACCTTAATATAAAACTATCTACCAGTTCCACCCTGAGCTTAGTAATGTAACGGAGCGGGTAAGACATGTTCCGATGATTGTATAAAAACTTCATTGAACCCTTGCTTACCAGAGCTAAACCAAAATACGATGAAGAAATTAAACGCCTATTGAAATTACGAATATTATATACACATCTCATGAGGGAGCTTCCGTGGGGGATCCACACTTTCCCGTGGAGTTGTTGCTTCATCATGACCGGTCTGGCAAAACTCTGCTTGATTTATGCAAACGAATTAGACCAGCCTTACTCAGTGTGCTCCGCGGAACCCTAGGGCTCCGTGGAGCCTCTGTTGGGGCTCCACGAAAATACTGATCATAATTTAAAAAATATACCAAAGAAAAACACACTGTAATGTATGAAAAATAAAAAAACAGTTTCATACCTCTCATTATCTCTCATTAGATTTATGTAATTACTAGCTGACACGCGCAACTTCGTCTGCGTCATATAAGAGAGACAGAGAGATGGCTAGAGAGAGTGTGAGGCACCCTTAAAAGATAGACATAATATTGCTATCGCGGACTTTTTATAGAACTTTTTAAGAGGAACAATTCCGTCATACACAATTGTTGCGTAACTTTAACCGTTTACGCAGCGCACGCAACGAAAGATCTCAAAAGGAATACTTTTTCCTTTTTTTGCAACAATTTTCATTGATGCTCTGCTCCTATTGATTGTAGCGTTGTTGCCTTCTCCGATAAATGGGCTATCCAACACTAATAGATACTTTCAACTCGAACCACTTGTTCTTGAAATTAGCGTGTTCAACCAACCAAACAAACACTTCAGCTTTATAATATTAGGCATAGAATCAAGTAGGTAATTGTTTAATTTCTCTGAAATATTTGCATTAATCGCTAAAATATTCTGTTTTTCCAAATAAGGGCTTCCCGCGACAGCCTTACGTTATCATCCTTAGACACTCGATGATAGTCATACTCCAGCTAGGTCGAAATTTCTCATCAAGGTGAATAATATGAACCCAACACGATATAGATGCTGTAAACTCTTTATGACCTCTTGCAACTGCCTTCCGTCTCCATCGTCGACCTTCGATGACAGTCCAGGCAGGTCTTAAATTCTCACCAAGGTGCATGGAATGAGGCCAATAACAATATAGCTGTAAATATAATCTACGTAAACTGCGTATGGATTATTGATTATTGCGAATAGCACAGCACAGTTCTTTCACGGCAAGAACACGTGATTTTTTTCAGGCTTTTGATGTTCGCTATACTACTTTTTGGAGAAATCATCATCATCATCATACTTCTGCCCTTATCCCAATTTATTTGGGGTCGGCGCAGCATGATTGTATTCTTCTTCCATACTACGCTATTACATTTGGAAAAATATTTCACGAAAAAAAATAAGAAATATAGAAATGCAAACAATTTAAATACAAAAAGATATAGGAAATCTCACAGACCCAAAAAAAAAAAACAAATCACAAAAAGTGAAAATAATGTTGGGGGGATTTGAACCTGCAACCCCGTCGTTTACAGAGCGGTGATGAAACCGCTAGGCTACTTACTTCGTTGACTTATGCTACAAATAGCCGTTCTCATGTACTTACGTCATGACTGAAAAGTAAAACAATTGAAGTATTCGGACATAATGCAAAATTGCCTACCCCCTTCAGGAAGTAGCGTGATAATATATATTATAAGCCTAAATATTGAAGAAGCCTATGCAGTAGTTTTGACGTGATGCGCGCACAAACATTTCGTACCAACTACTTATACCGAAGAAAGCTGATTTTCTTGAGTTCCGCTATTTTGTGCGTATTCACGTCAAAAATCAAATTTCAAGAAAACTGAGAAATTATATTTACCTGTGTTAGATATGAAGTATATTTAGCAACTTTAAAAGGGTTACACTTCATTGGTTTTGATTGTATAGGTTTTTGAAGTTCATTAATTTTAAACACAAAACCCTCTTTTTTGCGTCTCTGGATGAGATTAAAAAAAATGCTAAAACAGGTATTTCTTTATTTTTATTAATAAGTATTTATTCTGAGTTTCATGATTCTAGAACAATCTAAATTTTTTTTTTCATACAAACTTTACCCCCCCTTTTCACCCCCTTTTTCCAAAAAAAACCAAAATGTCTATAGCCTAAATTTAATGTTATTCTCAACAATATCGGTTCAGTAGTTTTTACGTGTTGCGCGGTCAAACAAACAAACAAACAGACAAACAAACAAACAAAAATTTTAAAAATGGTTTTAATATGTTCAGTTACTTATTTTAAGTCGCCCTGGTCAGTTTTTTTTTTTAATCTTCAATGTACAGATTTTTTGGTCTTACTAATAAAGAATAAGTATACAAACTTTTTTATTATTTTAGGCAACAAACGTACCTATTTTAGGGCTCCATCAAATATTTAGGTTCCCAAAAGGGTTCCATTGCTAAAAAAGTTTGAAAACCGCTGAATTAGATATTTGATCTCTAGCCAGCGTACCTTGCTAATTTGAAGGCTAGACCATTTTGAATTCTTGACCATCATCGCTTTTTACGGGGCTATGTTCAGGAATAAGAAACTTGTTTGTTACACCGAAATATTTTTTCTTGTATCTTTATACGTTTTTGGGCATTTTAAATATTGTCAAGACAAATTATTATAGAAAAGTTAACAAATATACTGTAATTTTAAACACGATAGTAGATACAGATCATAATACCCGCCTAAAAATAAAAAAGATGATCTGATCTCAATCTGAAACAACAGAGTCTTCTTGAGTCGTGTTTTCAATTGGTCCTGCAGCTGCTGTAATATCCAGTTCATAAGAGGCGACGTCATTACTTGAATTAGCGCTAAGTTCTGGATATCTAGGTATCAGCTCAAATGTATTTATGTCATACACTTCATCCGTATTAGTATTCCACTTACTAGCGATCACTTGTAACGGCTCCAAACATTGTAAACTTTGCTTTACCCTTAGCAGTTCAATATTGCATTGGTTTTCTACTTCTAAAAGCTTCAGTCGATAAGCTTTAGCTAACATTTGTTTTCTAATAGCATTTTTCTTTTCGATTTGTGCAAGATTGAGAGTTTTCTGATATTTTTGAAGTTGTTTTTCATATTTCATTAAGTTTTCATCACAGTTGAGTTTGCTGTCGACACAGTCGCTGTACATGCTGGTGTTATATGAAACGTCCACCAACACATTGGATGTGGAAACACACTGAAAATGACTAGGCGTGGATTTCGAGGGTGTTTCAAGACGACGAAAAGAATTCTTGCTTTGCCTTTCCATTTTCGCTTTTTCTTCGTTAAGCTCAATCTTTAATGACTCAATAATGTTTTTACACTGCGCTATTCTGTCCTTCATTTTGGCTTCGTTCTCGTCAATCATCTGTGGCGTAACTTCAACCTGACTTACTTCAGCATTCTCATTTTCTGTCGGTGGATTTTCACCTTCACATCTAGGCGATTGCTTACCATCTTCTGCTTGATCCAGTTTCGTGGCATTTACATCCCTTGGAGACAGAGAATTTATATTATCACCGGATGCAAGCTTAATGGTACCCATGTAAATAATGCAAAGAAATGTAAATGAATGTATCAGTTTCAATAATTTAATAAATAACAGTAACGAAGCCAAAATCTGAAAAAGTATATTAGCTGTCAAAAACACTGGAAATTTTATTATGAAACAAAAGCAATTTGCACAGTGGCAAGTTTTAGCTAGAGGTTGTATATGAATAGAAGTAGGATCTGTTTTTTCTTTACCGTGAGAAGGATATATGAACTTGTCACAATTTGCGCTCTGTAGTCTGTAGACCTAGTTGTATACCTAGTATAAAATAGAAGGTCTAATACTCAGCAGTCCGGCGAGTGGAACAACGCTGCCAATGAATGATGATGAATTAAAGGATGACCATGGTAGCAGAAAAGATTAAGGTTACTTATAGGTAAGTCGTAAACCGGGATCCAGTGGAGGGTTGTTGAACATTGAAAAGACAGTCATTAGGATTGCACTAACTGCCAGGTCATTTGGAATATTTTTAACCAATTCCAGAGGAAAATATCTTTTATTTTGTACCTATCTAGCTAATACGAAGAGAAAATATTTTGTTTGAACTACATAATCAACGCTGCTAGGCTGCCTGCCCATAACGCAGCGAGCCCTGACAGCTTCGAGATTCTACCCACTATGCACCCGTTAAGCATTTGGTATTTTCAGGCGTATTAATAAAAAATGCACACCGCGCAGTCTATATCTAAACATCGTGCGCCATCAACGTGTCAACTTTGATAAACTAATCATTGACCAAGACGCCTGAAGATTTCATTCATTTTGCTTTTACCTACCTACAAACTATGAACATCATCACCATATTCACCTGCCTTGCCTTGTGGGCGTCGCCAGCGGGGGTGGCAGCTGCCTCAGGAGGCTAAGGTTTTTGACATGATAACGTCTTTTAAATCGATGAACACCGGCTGCACGAAAAGGTGCAGGTGCTGCTCGCCCAGCCCAAACCCTTAAACCTAGAAAACTTAAATTTTGCACAGTGGTTCCGACAAGGATTTTTCGAAATTTAACCCTTATGAGAGTTAAAAAGGGGATAAAGGTTTGTATAAAAGTCCGTCAGTTTTAAAAATTTTGTGTCTCTGCGTTTTTGATAATTCCACCCCCAAAGAGTTAAAAAAGGGGATGAAGATGTGTAAGGAAAGTCCTTCATTTTCGAAGTAAAAATCACAAAATGTATTATCTAGGCGTATGGTTGGAAGCTAACGCAACGGTGTTGTTAGAATGTCAATCCTTAGGGGGTTGAAAAGGGGGATTAAATTTTGTTTTAACCTCTTCGGCCAGTCGCGAATTAAAATTAAGGTAAAATAACTAATATCATGAAAAATGAAGTTATCACGTAAAATTATCGTTCGTAAGCCGACTTTACAGGCAACCATTTTTTTTAGTTATTCCTGCACGATGCCAAATAATTAGCAAGCACATCGGGCTATACTAAATGAACTTAGAGGGTTGTATTGATGATTGTTATGAATTGAGTTCTGTAACTACATACTTTTTACGGTCGTGAATCATATTTTTTTCAATGTACAGCCTGACAATGGCCTGACACTGACCACGGTCGCGTATCATTATTGTAATCAACATAGCAGGAGTCAGTGACTTTGGAGACGAAACACCCTCAACGTTACATTTTAGAGAACCAAGAATAGTACATTTTATATCGAGGGACTAAACGAAGCCATAATATACCAGAGGTGGTTTGACTCCCGAGCGTGAGAGGGAGTCAATGAAACCGAGGGTATAATAATATTAAGTTTGCGTTTAGTCTCGAGGTGCAAACTGTACTTTTCACTTTGAATGCGAGAAAAATAGTCAATTTAGTACAAAAACATTTATTATTCCTCCAGTTCATAGAACTTTGGTAAGTTTTTAGGTAAATCTTTAGCGATTTTGGCGGCAAAAGATTAGGTATCTATTGTCTTTTGCTCTTTGCTCGACGTCAAACTCGGACTGGAAATTCTCTCTTCACTCACTGGACATTCTTAATAAATTTATTTAAAACCGAACAAATTTACACTCGATAAAAATTCTCTTTTCGCGGTCTGTTTTTTTTTCTAAACCAGTCACAGATTAACAATTTAAAACGCATGGCGCCACCTTCTTTGCGGAAAAAGTATGGAACTAAAACTCTCAACATTTTTGCAATGAAGATGGTCCGATGGTCCACACTCCACAGATAATAGTAGTATATTTACTGGCTGTTTGAGTTTGTCTATGTCACATGAAGGAAATTAAAAAACTAATTACTCTTCACTCCCTAGGGATTTAGTCCCGCCCTGGCCCTGGCCCTGAAAACACCTCATTGGATTTTCACATGATCGACCGGTGTACACAAAGGCTGAAATAAATATTAGGAACCCCATGCCCCCATGGCCTTAATAGATAACTCTATGGCACACACAAAAAGACTACGCAGTTTATAGCACAGCCTAAAACCGACCCCGGCAAGACTGGCACCCAAACACGATAATGTGATCTTGTCCACATAGTCGGTGCCAATACGAAAAGATTTAAAGATTTGAGAAGCCTGAGCGGCGATAGTATGTCCTTTTATTATCTGGTGAAGGCAGAGACTATCGGAATAAAAAGACTGTAGTTGCCATGAAACGAGCTTAAGGTGAATGCGCCAGAGTGGCCCGCGAAATTCAAATTTTCTTACGTTTTACAAAAATCATCAATACAACCCTCCAAGCTCATAAAGGTGTATGAATTTACTTTTTCAAGGTCAAAGTCATTCCTACACCTTTATGCGCTTGGAGGGTTGTATTGATGATTTTGATGATTATAATTCTGTAACTACATACGTTACACACTACGTACATTACAGCCGCGATTCATAGTTTAATCATAATACAACCTGACACTGACCTGCAAATTGCAAAAAACGTAAGAAAATTTGAATTTCGCGGGCTACCCTGGAGCATCCACCTTAAGCTCTGGCTACAGCCGCTACAGGCACAAAATAAGTAATAGTATTAACGTACTACAAACAGCACCTTGCATAAAAAACGGTTTGTGCAACTGAGCTGTTGGCGCATGTAAACTGCTATAAATACTCTGACCAAACAAATAAGATAGATGTAAAAATATATGGTGTCACGGGCCCATGCCCGTGCAAGTACTGATACCCATGTATCAGTACTTAATAACAGGAATTATTCCCAATAGCCCCCTCTATCCCTGTCCTCCGGGGTGACAGCTGTTAATTGTCTTCCCAGTTGTCACCGGGGTGACAATTTAGATCGAGTACCCCATGTTAATTTAGTTCTCTACTTCGTCACGTTCATATAGATCAGTGTGTACTGTAGTTACTTCTACCATGCATAGAAAGTGTTCATAGCTACATGGTTACGGTCTAGCAACACTGTAGAAAACGTGAATATTGACATTGACATTGACATGATCATAAGCTCCGTTTGCCGGTTAATTTGGCGCGTTTATTGGTGAATTTGTTTTGTTATTCCTCGCTTCTCACCTTTTTAAACGGGATATGGGTCTCATAGAATTGTGTGAAAAATATTTCCAAACATCGAACCTATATGAAGTTTTACAAATTCCTGAAACTGCTCTAGACAAAGAAGGTAAGGACTGAAATGGACTCGGAACTTCTTCCGCCAGGCGTAAGCCATTAATATTCATCATACATACATTGGTACAATAAAAGGACTACTATCAAACATAGGCTACTTCATTTTATTAGAATTCCGTACAAAAAATGAAAAAAAACGGAACCCCTTTAAGATCACTCGTGCGTCTGTCTGTCCGTCTGTCTGTCACAGCCAATTTGCTCCGAATCCACTGGACCAAATCAGGTGAATTTTGGTAGAATGGTGTAATCCTATGACCCAAACACAGATGTGCAAAGTAAATAAATAGTTTTGTAAAATAAGGATCATTTTCGGGGGACAAAATTAGGAAATAAAAAAAGTTTTGCAAACCTCACATTGTCATTTAACAAATGATAGGGCTCGTTATGAGGATCAAATATATTTTTGTTATTATTGTAAAATAAATAGTTTTGATTTCATTAATGAAAGACGAAAATTGACCACCTATCTTCAAATTTACTGAGCCTAAAATTTTGAAAAAAAAATACTAAATATAGTTCATTGCTTGTAGATTACAGGAAAACCTATAAGAATTCTATCAATTGAAAATAAAGTTGTTAACTCTATCTAAGGCCCGGTATCCATCAAAGTGGAGAAGCGCGGAGCGGAGAGGAGATGTGCCAGATTCGACCAATCACAGGAAAGACGCGATGTAGACTTCAACCCATGTGGTTGGTCGAATCTTGCACATCTCCTCTCCTCTCCGCTTTGGTGGATACCGGGCCTAAGACTGGCATTGTACAGAACCCTGTCCACGCAAGTTCAACTCACACTTGGCTGGTTTTTTCATTTATTTATTAACAGCCATTTGTGTCCCACTGCAAGGCAAACGCCTCCCTTCCCTCCTTCCACTTATGCCTATCCAGTGGTAATTACGCCACTACTTGTGGAAACTGCATTTTATACTAATTAAACTTTTTGTACAAAATCAACATTTGTAGTTTCAAAGAGTGCTGTCTGCTGTTGATTACGCTGATTGTAAGGCAGACATTGTTCATACTAAAATAGTGATCGCTTTTGGATTCCTTGCTATCCTCAAAATTTTAGTATTAATAAAAAATATTTCACAATAAGTTGAGATGAATAGGTTGTCATTGTTATCACTTTGTTTTTAAGGAAATATTCATATAATAATACTTTCAATTGCAGTGAAGAAGGCATATCACCGCTTGTCACTCAAAGTACACCCAGATAGAGTAGAAGAAGATGAAAAACTTGAAGCTACTGAGAAATTTAAAGTTCTGGGAAGTATCCATGCCATTCTCACTGACAAAGACAAAAGGGCCATATACGATCAGACCAAATCTGTAGATGATGAAGACTTTAATGTTATTATTGACAGAGACTGGTCTGGTTACTGGCGAGTCTTGTTTAAGAAAATCACTGATGAAGACATCAGAGCTTATGAGAAAGAATATGTTGGTAAGTATTAACGATAAATTATATTTTATACAATGATTTTAAGACTCAAATATTCAATCTTTATACTTTGTATCGGCACTTATGATTTTACAGGCTCAGCATTGGAAAAAGAAGACATCAAGCAAGTCTATTTAACTGCCAAGGGTGACATGGATTACATTGTGGACCATGTTCAATTTGCAAGAACTGACCAAGAAACAAGAATTAGGGAGCTTCTGAATGTAAGGACAAAATTTTTATTTTCTTCTGTCTTTTAAAATTACTGTTATTCATTAGCAGATTATTACACGACTGCCCAAAAAAAGGAGTGTTATGTTCTCACAGATAAGCCTACCAAATAAGAGTAAAACTGTAATGAAAATAAGTGCTTAACTCACAAGTTGTAAAGAAGTAGGTAAAAAAAATAATTAAAAAACCCGAATGCGTAAAAAATATCTAATAACTTTAAATGAAAACTGAACAGAAAAAAACAAGAACAAATAATAAATTCTAATGACGGAACATATTGACTGCAACAGTCGGGACCCATATCGGATTGAATTTAGTCTAGATTATTTAATAAAATACCAAAAAAATAAATTGAAATTTCGATATATTCTTGACTCCAAAATGGTGTTTTTTAGGGGTCCGTACCTCAAAAGGAAAAAACGGAACCCTTATAAGATCACTTTCTTGTCCGCCTAGCCGTCAGTCTGTCCGTCTATCACCACCGATTTTCTCAGGAATGGGTGGACCTAGCAAGTTGAAATTCATACCATATACTGAGGTCTATAGTCCCTAGTAGTAGATTTTCGCGAAAACTTGTAAGTACCAAAATTTACCTTAATTTTCATTTTTTTTTATGTTTCGGACTTTTCCCTTTACTTGTACTGTAAGACCTTGCTTTTAACCAAAAATGACAATTCTAGGTCAACCAGAAGTACCCTACTTATAGGTTTTGCGTCGAAAACCTATATGGTGGTTCCCATTGACCTAGAATCACGCAATTTGGCAAAAAGCAAGGTCTTACAGCACATGTAAAGGAAAAGTCTGAAAACCGTAAATATGTAGTTTAATAACAAAAAAAAAACATTTTACTTATACAAACTTATTATTTGCGGTTGGTGCAATAGCCGTTTCTAGGGATCGATCAGCAAAGTTAAGTTTGTCCTTTAAAAAGTTTGTGCGGTACCCTCGGTGCGCGAGTCCGACTCGCTCTTGTTTCTTTTTTTTTAAGTAGCATAATGTTTATTAAATCCCCTCACAACGAAACTACAGATGAGAAATAATGATTTTTAGCATGCTTCTCGTAAAGTAACCATTATTTTGAATTGCTACTTTTGGTAGTGGAGAGGCAATTTAATAATGAACATAATGGTAGTTTTGTTTTCTTCAAAAGACGAAAATTTGATTTTTTATAGAATAAAAACCAGTAATGTCGCATTAGTCGGCCCGCAGTGACTGACGTAACAACCACTTTGTAGTGCAAGCTGAATAGAACTTTATTCTAACAGAATTTCAAACGAAGTTTGAACCACCACAAATAGAGTTGCAAATTTTGCTCGGGGACCCGCCCTAAAACAAATATTTATTTTATTTCAAGAAAGTTTCCTCAATAACACTTATTTACGTGTAATTGCATTTTAGGAAATGATAAAGAATGGAGAAGTACCAGAATACAAAAAATTTACTCATGAGCCAGCTAAAAAGCGGCTCAGAAGAATTGCTAAAGAGAAACGCGAAGCAAAACTAGCAGAAGAAATGGCAAAAGAGTTCCAAATTGATTCAGGTATACATTTCATTTACGATACAAATCTTTCTCGTGTAAAGGTGTTTCCGGACGATATCGATAAACTTCGACCTGTCATTAATCATCATTATGAACAACATATAGTATGAATAACTTGACATTGGCTAAATGCACAAACCGTGCGAAGCCAGAAAGGAAAAAAAAACTAATAGTATGGGACCAAACCCTGAATCGCGAAAAAACAGACTGACAAAAAAGTGATATTTTATGGGTTCCTTTTTAGGGTTCCGTAGTGACAAGGAACCCTTATAGTTTCGCTATGTCCGTCTGTAGTTTTGTAGTGTGTGGTCACTATATCAATAACGCCGACAAAGTGGTAAAATTTTGGAAAATATTTTAGGGTAGGTCCCCTACATGTGATGTGGGGATGAATTTTTTTTTCGTCGTCTACCACATCGTGTGGGGTATCGTTGCATAGGTCTTTTAAAATGACTTAGGGTTTGCCTATACTACTTTTCGATTTAATGCTGCATTTACGAAATATAAAACTTTAAACTGCAAATTAGTGTTCCAGTACGGCGTCCCCCCCCCCCCCCCCTCTGAACTTTAAAGGAAAACTATAGCGGTTAAGATAACTATTAGTTTAGCAGTATAGTCGTTGAACTAGGGTAATGGATAATTTTGTACCAAATACAAAATCCTTAGAATAAATTCGATAAAGTGACTAAGATGAAGTATGACATCGTACAATGCATACATATGTATACAATGCGCGTGGCCCGACACGCACTTGGCCGGTTTTTTTTTACCTTTTGAGGTACGGAACCCTAAAAATCAGCTGTTCCATACATTTTGACGAGTTAAGCGAACAGGGAACAGCTGATTTTTATTTCGCGTTTCAGGGTTTTGTCCCATAGTAAAAGTTGTTCATAATGAGTACAATGACCGGTCGAAGTTTATGGATATCGTCAAACACGGTGTTTATAATCCTCTATGCTTTCTAGGCATTTTTTGTTGTAAAACATTTGAAATACTAACAAAATTTTAATTATTTTCTTATTCAATTTTTTTTTCAGGCCCTAACAGCCTGGAACTTATGATACAAGAGAGACAAAAATCTAGGGTTCAACAAATAGACTCCTTTATTGACGACTTAGCTGCTAAATACGGCGGCGGCAGTAAACCAAAGGCAACTAAAAGGAAAGCAGCTGCAAAAACTGAGACAACAAAAAATAAAAGAAGGAAATAACTTCTGTGTATTTGTATAATACATAAATTAGGCAATTATTAACAGTTACATTTATTTTTGAAACCAAAATACAACTCATATTGTTTAAATTCAACAAATACATCAAAAGAAGAAATTATACAATGTTGTCGTTTTATCAATGTCATTACACTTTCAAGTGCCAAACATCTAAATAAACTACCAATTTAGCTTCTTTTTCCACAATTCCATTGTAGCTAGATTTTTAAAAACATGTTTTGCGATGTACTAGTAAGCCAATAGGTGTAATGAAATTGTTAAAATAAAACCCCCGCAAATTCATTTTTAGGTGTAATATTTCATTCTCCTTCTTCCATTGCCACTTCCAACTGACTTTCAGAATAAAATGGGCCTTGTTCAACATAAGTATGAAGTCTTCCAACAATTACAGTATCAAATGCGGGTGAATGAGCCAACCTTTTGATAATGTCATACTTCGTTTCATTGGTTTCTTTCGTGTAGACAATTGACCGATCCAGAAGGAATTCTATAAAACCTGCAAAGTAGAATTAATATTAATTTATTTATTAAGATCTGTTTGTGATTAATTATGTGTAAGTTTGATAAGCACCATTTTTTTAATTTTGAATAATGTATTCTTATGTAAAAAAAACGAAATGAAACAACATATGGTTTTATTTTCCATCTCTAAAAATAAAAAAGAGGTATTTAAATTACTTGCGCTCATTATCATCAGGAATTGAAAGGAACATAGATTTCTGCAGATTAATAACAACTTAATAATTACTCCTTATTTTATTTTTTGCTTGTTTTGGTAATGTAGATTAAATAAATTAATAACAATAACTTGCCTGCAGCTCGAGCTACCATTTCTTCACCCCACTGGTGTTGACACACAGCATCCAACAATATAAATGCAGCTTGTCTTATATCAGGAAATGGATTTTTGCAGATATCAAATAAAGTTTCCATAGGTTTAGGATCCAATGTTCTGAACCATTCGCGGGTCATTAATGTGACTCTGTGGTCTACAGGATTTAAACCCGAGTGTGTAGTCCCTGGTTTCATATGATTGCCCCGCACTACTGGATCTTTTTCTATACTCATCAACCCAGCAAAACAATGTAAAGCGCGTATCTTGGTGTCAGCATCACTGTTTCTGATGAGCTTACTCACACTATCTACAGTTTGAATATATTTACTCCCTGCAAAGAAAATCAGTTTATTACTATATTATTGAAACATTATTTGCCTCAGTATCAATAAGAAATTTCAAGCAGGGCTGTAATATACATACCTAGTGCAGCTAAGCATAATTTTCCTTCCAATGTTGTACCAATAAATCCTAAAGTATCCAAAGCAACTGGCAAAATGGCTGGATCTTTAGATTGAATTGCTTCGAAAAGTGTATCAAAAACAACAGAATGTTTCGCAAAAATTTCTTTAGGGTAGCTGTGGGCAATGCATCCAAAGAACTTCATGTAACCTGATGACATAAAATAATTTTTAGATTTCAACAACTCAGATCAGTCTATTTGAAGCTGCCAACACAGTTTCTAGGAACTTCATAGATTATGCTTATTTTAAATAAGTACCTGGTATCAACAAACCACGAAGTGGATTATTTTGTAGCTCTGTAACATAACCCAAAATCCTCTGAAGTTCGCCATTTTTCACAAGATAATTGATGCCATGAGGTTTGAGAACTAATCTTGATAACAGTTCTAGTATGTTAACTTGGTACAGTACATCATCTGTGTGCAATTCTGATACCATGAAATCAATATATTTCAAGTCGGCACATAGTTTAAACAGGTCAAACGATTTTGTTGAAATATGGACAATAACCTGAAAGAATAAAGCCCTGCCCCTGTATAATATGCCTCTAATCAATTGGTTCAAGACAGTCAGAGAAAAGCGATCTCTTTAGACCAGTACTTTAATATCTAATTTTATTGCAATGTAAGTAATTACCTCAAAAACATTACACTTGCTGCTGCTGTTATACTCGAGTGCAATCCGCATTTCATCTAAAACTTTAGGATAAGCCTCAACTGGCAAATTAGAAGTTATCAAAACAGCTTCATTGGCTACGCCTACATCTGTATCACTGACCATTTGAGCTACTGCGACAAACACATCAACATACTGCGGTACAGGCAGTGAGTTGGGATCAGTAGCAACTGCCTTCCGCACCTGGAAACAACATAATCATGAATCACATTTGACTGTTCTAATAATCAATCTTACTGTTTCCATAAAAATATAACAGCATTTTACTGACTTGGTCAACAGCAAGTCTCCTCACACAACTTTTTTCATGACGAAGTAAGTACATGATATGACTTGTGAAATTTTTCACCACATCCCCAGCTTGGAACTTCTCGAAACATGTTCTTAGGACATCGCATGTCAAGTCCACATGAGATCTGTGAAATTTCAACAACTTGAACAGTGAACTAGTTAATGCAAAAAGCAAGTAAAATGGTAACCAAAACAAGACGAAAACCAGATGACATACATGTTTGGGACATTGAGACATTGAATGATTTTAGATATTCCACCATCTCGTATTGTAGCGACAGCTTCACCAGCAGGCTTGAAGGCAAGTAGGTTTTTGATATCATTTAGAGCAGCCGGCCTTTGCTCTTCTCTCTGCAATCGACCTATAAACTGCCGATACTGATTAGTATCTTCACTTGACATTTTAATTCTAATTAACTCCTTGAGAATTTAAGTTCCAATGTCGAAAGAAGTGTGAAAATTAAAAAATATTTCGTGAATACAACAATCGGACAAAACAAATTCTATTTGTTGCTGTCAAACAAATGTCGAAACTGTCGAATCATGTCATGAATGACATCTAGATAGAGCTGCGGCCAAGAAACTTATATACCACAGAACATATATACCCTAAAGGGAAGAACGTCAACTTCATACTTTAAAAATGCTTACGTAGAAGCACACTAGCGCTACCGTTTGTGCCATCAGTAACTTTCGATAACGCGGGAGATTTGAAGTGTTTTCAATCTCCCTTTTATTTTTCGATACCGGAATTTCAATAGGCGTGAGCGACAATTAAATGGTACATTTAAGTTGTCACTCACGCCTATTGAAATTCCGGTATCGACTAAGTCATAGAATGTTCGTTTTCTGTTTCAGCAAATATAATTTTAAAAAAATGTGCAAAAACATCAAACGATAATTCTTTTTTAAGGAATTTCCAAGTGATGTCAAATAATACAAGTTTTTTTAGACGTGTTTTAGTATTTTTATTTTTCTTAATAAAGATTTTTTTGAGGCTTCCTCAACAAACCCTCGATTTTTAATAGTGCAAAACCGCTTCAGGCATATTTCAACTGTACTATTAATTATTCTTTTGAAATTCATCTCATAATGTTCGTCACACCCCTTCAGCCAATCTTTATTTAAATTATCGCACTTTTCTAATAAATTATGTTTTAATTTTTTTTTATAGGAATTTTCTTTTAAATAATTATTTATTAAACTTGCAGCATTTTCAACCATTTCACAGAAACTAGGCTGGATGTATTTTAAACTGCATTTTAGGTCGTCGTATTCCTTAAATGATGTAAATAAATGATATACCTCAGTGTTCGGATCAGCAAGCATAATTTTTTTACATTGCGCGCAATCAATTGCCATGTGTTTTGCGATAAAGCCGCACACATATGCACATGCTTGCATTTCTCCAGAACACTCAGGTATATCTAACTCTTCCACACCTTCAATAGAAATTTCTGCTGGAAAAGGTGTGGAAAAGTTTGCATCATTTATTGTTTGTTCACAACCTTTATGAAGAAATACTTTGAAATTATTCAATATATCATAATTATCATCCAGGCAGTTTCTGTTTTTGTTATTATTAATTAAATTTGTTATTATGCTAGTTTTCAAAGCGGCAATAAATTGAACTGAAGTGGGGTTCGGATTACAACCACAGTTGCTTCGAATGCATCCGAAACAGTTTTCGAGAGGATCTTGATTGAGCCTTCGGACACATAAAGTATTAATATGATACTTTTTCAAATTTTTAAATATACGCTCAATTGCGTTCATCGTCCTCAACCAGCCATCTTGTGATGGGGGCTTGCTTCTCGCCCCTAGAAACTTCATTTCCGTAAAAAAAACTCTCATTTCATTAAAAAAATCTAAATGAGGGCTGGTTGAAGACATGTTGGTAAGAAATGTTTTTCCTCTTTTTCTGTCAGGCGTGTCACCATTCATAGCGTCGAATAATTTGTCCAAATTTGAGACGAGTGTCGCAGTTCCCACGGCATCTTGTGGTAATTCGTCTGAAAGCAAACAAAAAAACATCAAATGTTAAAAGGAATTTCTGCATCTAACATGACATGACACTGACCCATATAAACGGGTATGAGTAATAGTGGTGCCATTTTACATTGTAGTCATTTTCAACAACAAAACGTTACTACACTACAATAGCAGTCGTTACATCCAGTCAGAAGCCTAAAACAGCAGCTAATCTCACCACAAGCTATGAGTATAGCTTGCGGCAATAGGATTCCAGAAGCCAGATAGGTACCAATTTGTACTGGTACAATAAAAAAATCGAAAACATCTTTCTTAGGTTTGGTTTTTATTCATTTAATCCGATTATCAGTCTTTAATTTGATGTGAATGATTTTATCGTCTTTTGTCAAAATCAGTTTGCCTGTTAGGTCTCTTTAAAGGAACAAATAAAAAACGGCATAGAATCATATTCACATACTCGTGAGATAAACATGCCTCCTTATGGGCCTGACCAGGGCCTGGCCATGACCCTCCTTATTGCCACAGTCGGGTAAAAAGGCTAGAAAGATGAATATAAATATATTATGCTGAAACTTACTTTGGGCTACTTTGGCCAATAATCCTGCAGCAACAGAATGACTCAAAACTTGAGCAGCTAGCCGTACTTTCATCTTCTGTTTGCCATTCGGCTGAAGGTGTTGCTGGGTCAATGCAGGAGCAAAAACGAAGTTGGGGTTCGTTTTATCTATATTATAGAATTCTTCAATGTGGCTCCATTTAGCTACTCCTGCAATAGAAGATTATAAAATCAATTAATATTCTTGTTATTTGATACAGAGAAATGAATATAAGGTTGGTAGTTTTGTTTTTAATATAATTATCAATACACACTAAGATAGAAAGATTAAGGTGGATTTAATATAATGACAGTATTGGCTCATCATAATGAAAGGTGCAATCACTCATGTAAGTATTTATCAAGTTCCGCGGCTAGAGCGGAATAGTTATAGAACAGTAATATTACCACATACCCACTATATTGCATAAGAAGTGTAAGTCTATTGGTATTCGCTACAGCAGACGGTAGCGAATACCAATAGACTTACACTTCTTAGGTATGAATAGGCCTTTATAGTTTTGTAAAACTGCTTAAAATACAGGCTGTTATATCTAAAACAAGAATAATAAGCAATACCAACCTATTCTTCGTTGACCTTCTATTTGTACATCTTGAAGAAATTGTACATTATGTTTTAAAAAGTTGTTTCTAAAACATTTAAGCAAGTGGGGCGGGTCTAATATGGTGACAATTTCATGTCCCTCATGGTCGATCTTTTGATGATCCTAATAAATTTATTGCCCGTAAATTAACGCCATCCAAATCACATACGACGCCAATGACTTCTAATCCAGCACCAAAACAAGTACTCAAGACCTGAAAATTCATATTTATTTTAGTTAACCTCTATGATATTCTTATAATTAATTAATATAAATAGTTTGACGCTAATATAATTTAATAAATTTAACAAACAAACAGAAGGCCCACCTCCTTAATAAGTACAGCTAATCTGTCGGCTGTGACGCAGTCTCCCGAAAAATAGAAGGCTATCGGCTGTTTCCAGGCTTTTCTAACTCCTATAGCCATAAAAGTTAGGGCATGGCTTGCAATTTCTTGCGTTCGGCCCTGGGCAGCATGATCCTGGTAGCCATCTAATTGGTCTAGTTTTGTGTTATAACTTAAGTTTTTCCTTATTGACATTTCATCAAAAGACACAACACATAAATTGTCACTGACTGACCTCTGTTTTGTGATTTCTTTAAATGTTTCAATCACTTGATTGTTTATTCCGCACATCATTGGTATTTTATTCAATAATGCCTTTAGTGAACTCACACTAGGCAAACAAAATAGTCGACTTAATAGCCTATAGCATGAACTAGACTTTTTATACATGCTTAGGGCTAAAACTTTGTCGTCTAGTGTCCATCTCCGCCCAGTTAACTTTCTCGGCACATTTTTTAACTGGCTTTGTAACAACAAATAAAATGAACTGCTCAGTTTGCTTTTCATCATGTTGTTCACCGCATTATCATAGTGCAAAGAACTTAAAACTTCCCTGTTGCACTTTTTAACATTTCTAAATTTTCTTCGAAGTCTGAATATTTCAGTTAAATTTTTTCTGCATCTTTTATAAAGTTTTTGTTTTCTGGGTGTTAGTTCGGTGATTTTGTTGACATCCAGGTCCTTTAATATGCCTTTCCTTTTCGATGATTCCTGTAAAACATAATAACCATGTCAGGGCCTTCAATGGGACATACTTAACAGTTACTCAACATACACTACAACATCAAGAACGTTACAACAGATTACTTTATCATAATCCAATAACAACTCAGACCTGCAAAACTTCTAGTGTGCTCATTCCATAGAATTTCATCTGAATTGAATAAACTGATTATAATTATTATGTATAGTATGACTTGCAAATTATAATGTAACAATTACCAAATAAATATATCTATGTCAACAGCAAAATAACATAAATTATATTTATCTAGTCTCTAAAGCAATAATGAATTTGGCCTATTCAAATTACCTTGGTCAAATCTGGGCTCTGAAGGTTATATTCATTTGAGTGTTCTATGGATGTAGAACAGTGAGAAGTACTGGCCGTAACTTCCACATCGGTCTGCATCTGTGTAGTCTCCTGATACTGAAATATTTTAATTATTTATTGATTAACTTTCTTTCAAAAACATGTCAATTTTTCTTGTATATATTTATGATTGGTTAAATAACCTGACTTTAGTTTTATTTATTTTACCTTGATTTTTTAATTCAATAAGCGTATTGGTACAGCTGATATTTTAGGGTATCGGTGTTGTATTGGCAAAAAGGCTTATCATCAACATGCGTCATGTTCGTGAACTGGCGCTGTCAGTTGGGACTGGTCAGCTCTTGGTTGCCACGGCTTATTTGAATTAATTATCTTATTTTTTAATTGTTTGTTTTGTTTTCACTATGGACACTTTTAACGTGCACATCTTGCTACATTGTTATTATATAATGTACCATCTCAACTGGAATGATGTTGGTTACATCATTCATGTTGAGATGGTTTCATAAAAATATTCTAATTTAAAAGAGTGTCCATGGAGTTTCTTGCCCGTTCTTCTCCATAGAGATCTACGCTAGGGAATGGGCATCTACAGTACTTTCACAGTTTTTATGCCTTGTGACTGGGACTGTAGACATTTAATTTTCAACTTTGTTTCGACATTTCAAAAGTGCCTGTAACTGGCCTACTTGAAATAAATGCTTTGATTTTGATTTTATCAAGCAACTGCGATCGTATCGGCATCCCTAAACAATACTCACTTGAGTTTTATGTGCTTCTTGAGGTGGTTGTTCATCTCGTAACTGGGCCAAAATATTTTGAGCTTCTGTTGGAATGGCAAACTTATTCAATCTTGTTTTGGCACTGCTGGTAAATGATGAATCTTCAAAATGATTTCCGCATAGCATCTTATGCTGTTTGTAAAGCTTCACCAATGATTCATCTGAAGACCAATCATCATTGGGAAAACAAAATTTAGCCCAAACTCTAGCCCTGAAAAAAATTTTTTTTTGAATTATTAAAAAATAGCTATAAAAATATATACTAAAACCTTCGTCTAGAATCACTCTTATCTATTTAAAAAAACCCGCATCAACATCTGTTGCGAAGTTTTAAAGATCTAAGCATAATTATGGACAGACATATGCGGCAGGGTACTTTGTTTTCTAATATTGTAGTGAAGATAGTAATACGCAACAAATTTTATTTTTATTTATTTATTCACAAGGCAACTACACTATGTAACAATCACAGTATATCACTAGGTTTTCACTAATTTTAGAGGCTAGACTACTTTATAGACATAGTATCAGCTAGTAAAGTGTAAATTAGCGCAAAAAAGACTTACTTTTGAGACCCATGAGTGGACGGGAGAGGAAATCTGTGAAAGGTCAAAGAAGAGTTTTCCTTTGAGTTAATACCGCATTTTGCACACCTAACATTCCCTTTTCCAACCATGGTGGAATAATAACACAAAAGCGTCAGTATCGCACCAAAATAATGAGTCTATATCTCTTAAAGGTTTCACAACACGAAAGCGTCAATTTCGCAAAGGAGTCTCTATCTCATATATGAATTCACAACACAAAAAGCGTCAATTTCGCACAGGAGTCTCTACCTCGCAATTTAAAAAACGATAAACAAACCGGCAAAAACACAAAAACAGCAGCTGAAAGCAGAGAAAAAATTTGGAAACTTGGAAAAAAGTTCTTCTTCCAGTGACAAGTACAACTACCGGCAAAGTAGTAAAAGTAAAAGTTGCCATCACGTGAAAATATAAGTCCGACCATTATTTGGTTGTGATAATTTTAATTAGAATCTCTAATACTGTAGAAATTTTATTTTAATAAATAAATTCAAATTATTAAAAACAAAAATCGGTTAATGTCCATCATCTATAAATATTTCACTTATCAAAATATAACAAAATCTACCAAAATGGTAGTTAAGTATTCAATCGGGCATGTAAATTTTGAATCCGACTATCTCATTCTTTCGTAGAGCGCTATCCTTGTTTTGCAAATCCTGCCACTGTAGGCATTGGCCGCTTAGAAAGCTGACCCCCCCTGTTATATACTAACTGGAATGAGGACGGGCAAGCCAAAAACGTTCCGAGCGAGAAAGCTTAAAGAGTGGATGTTGTCTCTTTCTAATAGGGTGACCAATAATCATACTAACTCTTGAGACAGTTACAGAGTAGCTGTTATTTTATTAATTAATGGTGATGACCTGCAACTCAATAGCATTCTAGGCGAAATAGCTTCAAGAGTGGATGTCATTAACTTTTTATGTTAACTTAAATGTATGTCTGTACCGTCCAGTTGCAAATTATCAATTTTGCAACCTGTCTATCCAGACGACTTTTGTATTCGGGGATTCGAAGACTGTTAAATTATATATTTTGTCAGACAGAAAATCGCATATTCATGCTATGATTGTTTGCCTATAATGTTTTAGTAATATTCGCCAATATTTATTTTACCTTCCGAAACCATTAATTTTCACTTGCAGCTCGCCAAATGGATTCTTTTGCTGGAGAAGCATGGAAAAATCCTTAGGACCGGCACGGCACGGTGCGGCGGACTCTTTTCTTTCCAATATTTGTATTTAAAAAGCAAACTAGGTACTACCGACACCATGTGCGATGTCCGATGTTTCTAATTTATAAAATATACTTTTGATTACTATGTACGACAACGATGTTCGAAACTTTGAACTAACTTACATAATTTATTTGGATATTGCCCGTTTGTCAATCTAAAACTTGGTAACCCTAATCTTAATAAACAACCAAAGTTAAAAAACTTCCCTGAAAAAAGAAATTCCACATCCAGCATACCCTTATTACTACACCCCTTCACACAACACAATTTTACCATATTTAAAGCGGATTATTTCACTTATATACAATAAAAAGTACCTATATGACTTCAACGCGAAAATGTATCGGCCATATTGTTTACATCGGTGACAAGGCAAGACACCATCCACCTTTGTCGGTTTCTCGCTCGGAACGTTTTTTTTTTATTAAATCCATTGTACAAATTTAAACTCTAAACTTTTGAGATAGTTTATTTTTTATTTTTTTAGCATTTTGTTCTTACTCATCCTAATTAGTATATAAGTGCCTTGGCTGCGTCTGACTACCTAGTTTCTGAAATGGTCTGCTGAAACTGCTAGCAACAGAACATAATAAAAAAAGTATTTTGAAAATAAAAATAACCGACTTCCCAAAAAAACAAAAAGTGGAAAATAACTTACTATCGGAATTTGTTGACTGTTTTTTGCCACCGACCAGCAGCAGCAGCAAGTGTAGGCTATAACGCAAAGACTCAAAGAGCATTAGGAGCGGAACAATGGGACCCATTGGATTCTTCGGAGATTTTTTTGAAGTAACCAATTTTATTGCTACGTCGGGTTAACCTTGGCCATAGAAACCGTTTAGCCTCGAGAAGCATGGCCCTAAGACGTAACGCTTACAAGCTATGGGCTTTTGGAAATTTTATTGTTAATCATATCTCAAATATTATTATGATAATTCGCATGATGAAAAAAAATCGGGAAATTGCTGATCTTCTCGAAAACGCGGCCCCACGACACGCGACGCACCGTTTCTAAGACATGAGCCTCAAAGCAAATCACAAAAAAGGAGACCATATCACATATCTACGGTGCATCGTACGGCTATGCTTCTGAAAAATAAGAAATACAGGAAAGCGTTTTTTTAACTAAACATATTTTCCATAAAAAGCCAATAATAATTTGCATAGAAATATTTTGTCAAAAGATTAATGCATTATTTTACGTATTTCGTTCCTATAATTATTATATACTTTCGTTAATTTTATATTCAACTACTACAAAAACGTCGAAAAATCTTAATTTTCGAGTTACGCCATCCTTGTCGCAAACGGGCGAAATGGTTTCTAGTTTCTATGGCCAAGAGTAAAATTTTTGAAGTCCTCGCTTTGTAGCGCCCATAGGGCGACACTCCAAACGAAAGCCCGCTTTAACTTTCCACCCTATACACTCAGAATCCAGATCAAGTAAATGTACATTAGGAATTTAGGAGTGAATGAGCCTCATTTCTTTGGAGCTTGGATTCTAAGATTGTCAGTATTCTTGATGTATTAATTCATAAATGCTAAAAGGAAGTTACACAAATAAAACGCCAAGCGTTCAAAATAACATTAGGTATAATAAGATAGAGTATGTTAAGTATACGACTTTTTCGCTCGCCAGTCTAAGAATTCATCAATATCATCTTCATTATCTGAATCTCCTTGATCATCTTCACTCATTTTTTCCATATCTTGTTTTGTTTTTTTAGTTTCGTCCTTTTTTAACTCAAGGTCTAAAACTCTGTAAAAATAAATACAGCTATGTCATTCATGTCATGTCACGAAATTAAATTATAATGAAAATGTGCTTGGGTAGCCCGCGATTTTTTTTCTCAACATACAACTTTAAACTGACCTTCAAATTGCCATAATTAAACAAGTATTAATAAATATGTAGCTCCTGCAAAACAATTTCAACTACTACAGAAGTCATATTATTCCACACTACAATTATTTTGTTTACTATCGTTTCCCAATTCTGTAGAAATAACTAAAATGACGGATGAGTAGGCAGGCCGGCCGGGCTCCATTATCTACTACCGGTGCTCTCATATCTAATAAATTAAAGATTTTAACTAAAAGAAGGGAAAGAAATGGAGATTCCGACATGTTATATGCGAATATTTCGGCAGGGTGACCGCCCAGCAACAAGAATTGCAGGCTAAGTAGGTACTCACTTTGACCAAATTCTTATTTGCTCATCGATTTCATCAATTTGTCGTTCCGCTGTAGCTTCTTCCTGTTCTCCTGCAATAATTTCTGCTGATGCGGTTGCTTCTTCCTTTATTTCCTTCTGGAACTTGTCCCATTCTTCTTCAATTGGGTCTTTATATTCAATATTCCGAACCTGAAAAAGACATTCAAGTTATTTCTTATTAGTGTTAAGCAGTAGACGTATTTCTCCTATACCGTATCGCAGATAGACAGCAGTGAACATTTAAAAATCTGTCTTTTATGCCTCGTATTCATAGGCAACAAAGCTGAGAAGCCGTGGGGAAGGTAGGTTGCAGGCGTAAATGGGATGTCCATAACTAGGTCCCAATCTGACCATTTGGGATCAACCTGTTTTTTTTTTAAATAAATTACAATTTTCAACCACTTAAGTTTGATACTTGCTATACCCGCGCCACTATTTTCCTATTTACATTCCCCATTGAAAAACCATTTTTCGCGAAATATTAATAATAGTGCATAAAACGGCTTTCAGACTACACTTTATTATTGTGTTAGATAGTATATCAAAGTGCAGGAATGACTTTGACCTTGAAAAAGCCATTCTTGCACCTGTATGAGCTCGGAGGGTTGTATCCAAAGAGTATTATGATTATAATTCTGTAACTACATACGTCTTACAGTCGCGAGGAATATTTTAATCAACATACAACCTAGCACTGGCCTGCAAATTGCAAAAAACGTAAGAAAATTTGAATTTATGTTTCCCGCAAAACGATACACGTAGGTGAAGCAATATGTTGCTACTCTGTTTCTCAATAACCGGTGCCGTGCCACATGTCTTTACTTTTGCACAAATGCACATTCTTATCGTTAAAAGCTCGACGAATTCTGAATTAACTAAACGCGTGTATGTATGACAAAAATGTTACAAATCCCGCAAATGTAAAACCGTGTTACTTGGAACGCCACAAAACTTGAAAATGTGGCAGTCAGTGTGACTCTGACTTGCTCGACTTGATTTTTGACAGTTTGAAGTACATAATTACTTTATTTATTTATTTTTCAATCCAAGATTTAATATTTCAGGTTAACGGTGAACTTGTGTAGTTTCTGACCACACCACACTTCGTTAAATCGTTACCAAGTCAAATCAATGCTAATATCACAAGGTTGGCAGACAAGAATAATTAAGCACTTTTCTTTAAATAATTTAAGATCCATGAGTAAAATGGAAGATTCATGTATGTTAAAAAACGCTAAAGCGTGCATTCCACCTTTGGAGCTCGGTAGTCATAAAGGTCAAGCAGGAAGAATAGGAGTTATTGGAGGATCATTTGAATATACAGGCGCACCATACTTTGCTGGGATAAGTGCACTAAGAGTTAGTGTTCCTGTTATTAAAATTTGTTATTATAATATAATCATAATGTACCTAATTGCTATGGATCTTATTATCTTTGCAGGTAGGAGCAGACTTGAGTCATGTGTTCTGTACTAAAGATTCAGCCACTGTTATAAAATCTTACAGCCCAGAGCTAATAGTGCACCCCCTATTAGACTTTCCAAATTCTGTGCCTGAGATCTCACTGTGGCTAGAGAGGCTCCATGCAGTAGTCATAGGGCCAGGACTAGGAAGACAGAAAGAAATATTCCATGTAGTCACAGAACTAATGGAGGTCATAAGAGAAAAGAGAATCCCACTAATTATTGATGCTGATGGATTGTTTTTGATCACTGAAAAGACATATTTATTAAAAGAATTTATGTCTCCAGTAATATTAACACCAAATAAAATAGAATTTGAAAGACTTTGCGCTAAAACAAATGGGCCTTCAGGGTTGAGCCAGTTAGGCAAATATGTGACTGTATTTAAGAAAGGATCAATAGATGAAGTGTTCAGTGTAGACCCTGCGGTTCAGTGGAAATCAAATATTGGTGGCTCTGGAAGAAGGTGCGGTGGTCAAGGGGACTTGCTCTCTGGAGCTATTGCTATTATGCTGAACTGGACCTTAGCTAACCAAGATAAAATTGATATAGAAACATGTAATGGGGATAAGGTTTTACTAGCTTCATCTCTGTCATGCTATGCCGCAAGCCGTTTGATAAGATTGTGTAATGAGAAAGCCTTTGCAGTTAAAGGACGAAGTATGGTAGCTTCCGATATGATTGAGTACATCCATGAATCCTTTGAACTTTTATTTGGCCAATAAGTTTTGATTTTATTTAACTGAGCAAGGAAAATAATGTTTTTATTATGAGTCTATCATACATATAAGATAGCAATAGTAAGTTTCATTGTGTTATTGTTTTACCATAGATGGGATATTTTTGTATACAAAGGGAATTTTAATAAAAATAAAAATACAAAAATAGTGGTATTTTCATTAATTGAATACATACCTTGGCATCTAGAATAGGATCATCAAAGAACCCTTCGGGAATGGGTTGTTCTGGTTCTTGTGCTCCTTCCACTTCCGATGTACTGGCTACTGGGACTTCTGCAAGATATTGTCATTTAATAATTTATACTTATATTACTCTAGCTTCTTTCTTTATTGTGTGGTTAGTGCCTAACCTGATGTTAGAGTTTTTAAGCCGCCCATGGGCCTCTGACTTGGCTTAACATGCCGTCGAGAAGCTGAAGAGTTAATTTGTTGTTCCCTTTTTTAGTTTTAATGCACAATAGTCTAACTTTGAAAAGAGTAACCATGGAGTTTCTTGCCCGTTCTTCTCCATGGAAACGACCAACCCGAACTGTGCACCTTTTTCGACGTTTTATAAGTGCCCATCTAGGCCTGTGTGAAATAAAATATTTTGATTTTGAGCTAGACCAACCAGTTTGAAAATTATTATTAGCCCAATTCTTGAGAAAGGCTATTTAACATGAAAGAGAAACTGCAGTTTTAAAACCACGGAGCACAGTTAGTCTAAAATATTATAAAATTATCAGCTTGTCATTGCCAAAGCTACTTTCATTTTTTTTCTGATTTACTCAATATTTTCAGAAATTCAGAATACAGTTTGATTGATCAGCCTTGAATAAACTTTATTTTAGCAGCCTTTGCCTGAGTGTCAATATAAGCTACTGATAACAATGGCAAAATAAGCAAGTGACAAATGCCAGAAAGTGTTCTATCAAACTTCAGGTAATATCCCCGGAGATCTAATCATTATGAATAAATTTCTGTATCATGCTAATTCTCTGTTTTAACTGCTTCATTACTAACAGTAAATACGAATTTGGAAGCTCCAATCAGGAAAAACTTAAACAGTTTCCGAAATTCCAGCAGTTGGCATTCCAGCTGTCTTAGAACCCAATGGCTTGGCACACAATGATGGCAAAAGACTGCATGTCACATGGAAGATAGGTAGGCCTTTAGCGTGGGATTCAACATCATTTATGTGGATACTCTTACGCCATCCCATCTTTCTAGCTCATCGTGCTGTGTTGTCGCTGCTGCTGCTGCCAGTCTCTTGGAAACATTACCAGTTGACGAGTTTTTTGATGACATTTTATTAGTTTAATGTTAAGTTAGTTTTCAGGTTATTTTAATATAAATGTATTTAATATTGTTTTATAAAATAAATTCCCCCAAATATACAGTCTTAGGATGATTTAGACTATTTGAATTAAATTACAAACCTTCACTACTAAGAGTTGGCGTAGAAAGGTTCAAAGGTGTCCTTTTGATTTCTTCATCATGGAAAGAAATTACTTGAGGTACCTTATTTTTAAGAATTGGAGAGATTTGTGTCTCAGCATTCTTCAGAATTCCTTTCAACTTTTTTTCAGGTGGTGCATCTCCAAGGACAGTCCCACTTTTATGTTTTATCCTCCCAATAGTGAAATTATTTGTCAATTCTTTTAACTGTTTGGCTTTTTCAACATTTTCTCTGTGTTGTTTGCTATTCGTGTGTACTTGCCACACATTTTCAGACCGCACTACTGAGTTACAAAGTATACACATTATCTGTCCAGTGTTGTTATACTTTGCAAGAGGGTTATCTATTTTTGTGGATTTAATATTCTTCTTTTTTCGTTCAGCCATCAAGCGACGCATTTCTTCCTGTTTTTTTTGCTTCTCCATTTGCAAACGAAGCGACATACTGGTGGTTGGTTTTTGGAAATATTAAACGAGGAAGACAAATAACGATGATGTGATCTTCCGATTAGCAACTGGCGTTTTGGGTTTAACAAATTATATTTTCTCACAAACGCAATTCCATAACAGTGCGATTTATTCATGGAATTTGAAATTGTTTTCGCAATTTTGTCAATAATCATTAAAATCCAAAATTCTATCAACAAAATTAGAAAAGCGGAGTCTTTGAAGTCTTAGAAGTCTAGAAATTGACACTGACAGGCACAGTCCACAGAACTTAAATACTTCTGACAGGCGCGTTGACATGAGTACAAGGAAATTGAGTACGAACAAAATGCTAAAAAAATAAAAAAAAACCCTATCTCAAAAGCTTAGAGTTTAAATTTGTACAATGGATTCAATAGAAAAAAAAAAACAAAACGTTCTGAGCGAGAAACCGACAAATGTGGATGGTGTCCCTGTCTTGCCTTGTCACCGATGTAAACACTATGGCCGATACATTATCGCGTTGAAGTAATTTAAGTACTTTTATGGTATATGGTGAAATAATCCGCTTTAAAAATGGTAAAATTGTGTTGTGTGAAGGGGTGTAGTAGTAAGGGTTTGCTGGATGTGGAATTTCGTTTTTTAGGGAAGTTTTTAACTTTGGTTGTTTATTACGACTAGGGTTACCAAGCTTTAGATTGACAAACGGGAAATATCCAAATAAATTATGTAAGTAAGTTCGAAGTTTCGAACACCGTTGTCGTACATAGTAATCAAAAGTATATTACATAAATTAGAAACATCGGACATCGCACATGGTTTCGGTAGTACCTAGTTTGCTTTTTAAATACAAATATTGAAAAGAAAAGAGTCCGCCGCACCATGCCGAGTCCTAAGGATTTTTCCATGCTTCTCCAGCAAAAGAATCCATCTGGCGAGCTGCTGGTGAAAATGAATGGTTTCGGAATATAAAATAAATATTGGCGAATGTTACTGAAACATTATAGGTAAACACTCATAGCTTGAATATGCGATTTTCTGTCTGAAAAAATATATAATATTAACGGAGTCCTCGAATCCCCGAGTACAAAAGTCGTCTGGATAGACAGGTTGCAAAATGTATAATTTGCAACTGGACGGTACAGACATACATTTAAGTTAACATAAAAAGTTAATGACATCCACTCTTGAAGCTATTTCGCCTAGAATGCTATTGAGTTGCAGGTCATCATCATTAAATAATAAAATAACAGCTACTCTTAAACTGTCTCAAGAGTTAGTATGATTGTTGGACACCCTATTAGAAAGAGACAACATCCACTCTTGAAGCTTTCTCGCTCGGAACGTTTTTGGCTTGCCCGTCCTCATTCCAGTTAGTATATAAGTTTCTTGCATGAGTATGAGTAAAGGATGGGTAGGTAGGCATAGATCTATGTACTGCGGTGTAGGTACCTTGTTTATTGATATTCTAGCAAAGTTGATTGATTTGTTGATAATGAAAAAATAGTTCCAGGCCCTTACGCTTTCAGTTCTTACTCAGTTGAAACGTAGTAAGGATTTTCAAGCTCCGTTACTACGAGTCCAGGAGAAGACAAAAAGGTAATTATTGGTATGCTGCGTCTAGCGGTGGATATATCCTGTCCTACTATTTTTAACCGACTTCAAAAAGGAGAGAGGTTCTCAATTCGTCGGAACCTTTTATTTTTTTTTATGTATGTTCCCCGATTACTCGAAGATGGCTGGACCGATTTGATTTTTTTTGAAAGGGTATACTTCCCAGGTGGTCCCATGATCATCAAGTCAGAATCTGATAGTGGGATCCTGGAGAAATAGAGAGAACTCTTCAAATTTTATAGGCACACTTGAAGCGATTTGGGTAGTTTTTGAAAGAGTACTTTCTCAGTGTGGTCCCATTTCAATTTGGTGAAGATCTGCTGAAGAACTTCGGAGGTAGGCTACGGAACTCCTCAATAAATGATGGCAAATGGCCTGGGATTGCTGAAATCTCACGACTGTTTATTGTTTACACCAGTTCATAACATAACATCACGCCGGTACGCTGCGAAGGGGTAAGCACATGTGAACCACTAAAAAGTGAAAAGTAAAAACTTGTCGGTGACCTTTGTTTGATTGATTTAGTTTTTTTGTCACTGACTTCTGAAGCTAACGTAATTTTTCACTTTTTTGTGTTTTTTGAAGTTGGTTTTATTTTTGGGGGAAAATATAATGACAACCAAAAATAACTTTGTGACCACTAACATCTATCACCTAAAATATCAATTGATCACCAAATTTAGTAAATTGTGCACCAAATTTTAATGTGGTGGTTGATGACAAACTAGTTTTGCCTAGGCCGACTTGGGGCACCCCGACACGGATAGATTAGGTTAGAAGGGTATGGCGGGGTCGAATGAGCGAGCAAAGCGAGCGAATAGATCCCGCCAAACCCTTCGTGGTTATTTTTATAAAAACCATTCAGAAGTATTAGGGGGGAGAGAGTTAGAACATGCACAACTTCAGTGAAGAAAGAGTTGCCATCTACTTTTCTTAACCAATAAACTATGTATCTCATAATTAACGATGGTCTCTGTTCAATTGTGAAGATCAAATAAGTAAAGTAGTTTTTAGAGAATAATTGTTACATTTTTCATCAAAATTATCACGATTTTAAATTTCATGGCTGTTTCGTTTTATAAATTGTACCACAACCTCATCTCGGAAATCCTTTTTGTGTAACATAATCTGGCAGCATCATGTTATGTTTAATTCTTGGTTTAATTATACAAATTCTATGTGTAACTGTCAATTCTATTCAAATATAAAGGTAGCCGGCGAAATTCTTTCTTGTCTTTTGCAAATAGAAGGTGTGTCTAACATCGTATCTAAGTGATCAAAATGCAATTCGCGAATAAAATGATGGCCCGTATTAGAATGTATTCGCAAAATTCATTATGATCAACATACGACGTAAACAAAACAACTGCTATTTGCAAAAAAACAAAAAAAAAATGAAATTGAATGATACCTATACGTAAGAAGGTATACATACATTCATAACTACTTAGAGCTTACTATTTAGTCTTAGTTCTCGTTAAGAAATCCAGATGGCGCTTCAAATCGGATGCTTCAAAATGGCACAAGAGGGCTCTGTTTTCCCTTATTATTATTATACTTTTTGGGGTCTCCTTGACTCTAACTAATTTTTTTTTGGTTCTAGTTTCACGATAAAATGGGGATCTAATTTTGGTGATCATTTACTATTTTTGGCATTCAAAAGTGATTTTTTTGCTGTTACATTTTACTAAATCTGGTAGTTGGCTATTTAAAAGCCTTTATTTTTTGCAAAAAAGTTTTTTTAGGTAACAACCAACTTACTCTGTTCCTAGCCTTAGCCTACGATTATATGTCTTTGTCATCCGTAACGATTTAATAATAGAAATAACCACACCTTCCTGACCCAGGCACGATAGCCCATCTCAACTCAACAAAGGGTTGCTCAAGAAAATACAAGTAAGTACACAAAACTTCACAAGAGTAGAAAATTATACTGTGACACAAGTGTATGCGCAAACACAGATTTCTTCGTCACTCTTATAATCTGTTGCAAAGCTTTTTAAAAGTCAAATGGAATCACCTTTCCAAGCACCAAATCGGAGAGGGCGTCGAACTAATGGCAGAAGAGCATTAGTGTAATCAAGAATGAAAGGTCAACAACTCAACTGTGTTCGATCTAAGACGAGAGTTTATATTTTCGAGCTCACTATGCTCCTATAGAAAATATCCTATACTTTCTGCAAAACAAATAAAAATCGAATCTATTTGAGGCGTAATGATTATCTCTGAAGGAAATGCAGTTAAAATTGGCACACTATTAGGATATTTTAGTTCTAGTTTATTTTTGAATTATTGTACGTTATAAACGCAAATGTGTGCAAGGAATAGGGACGCATTATCGTAATAACGCATGCGATTTTATCGACCGACAATAATGCGCCTGTGTGGTAGAGCCATAATAAGGTGGTCGCTTCGAGGCTTGGGTTCTTACCTTCGAAGTTTTGCATTCTTACCAATGCCATTTTTATCGTCAAACAGTAGTACCACTAGTACCACCAACAGTCCCAGGAGAAACAAGAATAAAACCTAGCATAGTTTTTTCTTTTATTCATGATCCTGGAAGAATTATTTTAGCAAGCTTGGCATTACGTTCGTTCACCGGCTGTCCCAAGCCAGTCTCCTATTCAGAGTATTTAACGGACTTATTTTGTAAAAATTCAAATGCTGTCATAGATGCCACAACTCTACAGAGTGATGTCAATTTCGGGATAGTTTTTGGTACTTCAGTTGGTAGTCGCCAATTTTTTCAGATTTTTAGAGCTAAAAACTTTAAATAATTTACAATTGCTTGTAGTATAATATTCCATCTATTTACAAAATAAGTTTACTTGTGTCATCTACGCGATACAATAATTAAAACTGTTAAGCCGGGCTCGAAACCCATATTTTTTATGTACGCTTATTTGTGGTTCAGTGTGCTGTGTTTATCCCTCATGCTGTGATATTTCAGCGCTATTTTAGTTCTACAATGGACATCGACGTTAGTAAAGAAAACATTCAACCACTGAGAGGTGGTAGGAACCTTGTGCAATTGGGTACAGCGTTGCAAGCACAGTCGGATGTGGAGGCCCAGAGACAGCTGCAATTGCAAAAAGAGTAAAGTTTTTCTTAACTTATTTTTAAACTTAAGCGTCTATTTCTCATTTAATGAATTCACTAATAAAAAGCATATTTTTTGTCCTTATTATCTTCATTTGCCAAAAGTCGTGGTTTACTTGTTTATTGCGTATTTTGTGGAGATGTTTCGTATGCTTGCTAGCATTAAGACTTGATTTGATTGATTTACATCGCAAGTATCCAACTAATTCATTGATTGCACCTGCAGGGAACATGAAGCAGCTATCAGGCAGTATCAGGGTACTGATCCTTTGGATCCCTGGTTCAACTACATCCAGTGGGTTGAGCAATGCTTTCCCAAACATGGACATGAAGGGCATATTGATAAGTTAATAAAAGACTGTCTACAGTTGTTTGAAAACGAAAAAAAGTACTACCAAGATAGGAGATTTGTAAAGCTATGGATAAAATATGTAAGTGGGAAACCAATTTACCTACTTAGCAGTATTTCAGCTTCTAGACTCAATCCAAATTAAAATACAACATCATTAACATATGTTAATCTATTACTTTGATGATCTTCCCTATCTATAGGGCAAATAGATGCTGTTAAGAAGCATGCAAGCATAGATATAGTCTTTGCAGGGTAATCAGATTAATTGTTTATTATTGATATTATTTGGTGAAAAAAAAAAGATTACCTTGAGAAATATGCTTTTAATGCACTTTACCAATCAGATTTTAATAATAACTGTTCCTTTATTGTACCAAATTATTATTTTATTGTATCCTAATAGATATTTTATTATTTATGCAATTGTAATTATTGATTTGTAGGTTGACTGTTTGTCCAACCCCTTGGAGATATATCAAAGGCTTTATAACACTGGTATTGGAGTGGAATGCTCAGAATTCTACCGTGCATGGGCATGCTACTGCGAAGAGTCCGGAGACTATAAGAAAGCCAATCAGGTGTACATGTTAGGTCTTCAGGCTAAAGCTCAACCTTTGGATGAACTAGAGCAGGCACATATGTGAGTGTTATGAGTAAATATTATGTAATAATATAGGCTGCCATTTTAAGCAGCATCATTCAGCAGCCTTGTATTGCTGTTGTCTTATGTATTATTAAATTATATTATATTGTATATAATACCATACAATTTAAACAGGAAGGGCTTTTGCATGAAAAGAATGGACTCTTATGTATTTAAAAGCCCATTATTACTTTTATCCAGTTATTTCAGCATGCTTATCTTTGTTCCTATTATCTAGAGGCACAAACAGATTCATGGCAGAGATTCAGACAAGTTAACACATAATACTATCCTTGTCAAATCATTTAATACATGCAAACTGATTACTGATTCATTAAAAGCAGCTGCACACATTTTCATATTTATTGTGTTGAGAGGTTAACCCACTATAACCACTGAATTTTATTGTGACCTCTTATGACCTTAGTCTTGTGTAACTAATACCAGACTAAAACCATAGAAGTGTATTCACTTATTTCAGTTTTTTCACAAGGCTCTAGTAGTAATTTAATGTAATTCAGAATATTGGCAACTAGCCAAGGATATCTTATTATTCAGTGTTCTTTTTACAATTTCAGCTGTGATGTAAATCTGGTAACCAAACCTTAAATTGAACAAGAATGTATTAACAGCTCTCAGTCACTCAATATCACAATGTTTTCAGGAATTTTCAACTATTCTTTGCCCAAAGAATGTTGCATGATGACTCCCCCACTAAAAGGAAGGCAGCATCAGCTCTTGCTGAGACTAGGATGGCTCTAACATCATTGAAGTCGTTCAAGCGCCGCAACATCGCTAATGTGCCTATACAAAGGGTGGGGGATAGTGTTAGGAGTCTTGTTCCAGGGGTGGTAAGACAGCAAGCAGGCAACTATGACAATAGGCTACCCAACTCCAATGTGATGGTCAACATTTATGAGGTAAGAACTTTCAGGTCATCTAATCTTGAATTTACTGATATTAATTAATTATGATAGCCATCAATCCAAATGGTTTGTTAATGAGAACAGTAAATTTAAATCCATAACTTATTCCATGTAAAAAAGAAACTCCTTATCCAATGCAATCTTACCATCTATTGATAATCATCATAGTTGAGATAAGGATAGTTTGGGCTCTAATAATAAAATGAATATGCCTTTGTGGCTGAGAGAATGTCATGCTCACTCAAATGTCTCGCTGATGGTGGCGGGTGTGTCGGGTCATTTGGTTCCCATAAATATGGTCGAGATGAATGGCGCCGATACATGCGTCATGTTTGTGAACGGGCGCTGTCAGTTGGGACTGGTCATCTCTTGGCTGCCACGGTTCGTTCATTTTAATTACTTTATTTTTAAAAATTTTGATTTATTATTTTACTCTGGACTCTCTTAATGTGCACGTCTTTCTACATCGTTCTCACACATATGTATAATCTCAACATGAATGATGTAACCAAGATTGTGTAACAATATTTTGATTTAAAAGAGTGTCCATGGAGTTTCTTGCCCGTTCTTCTCCATAGAGATCTACGTTAGGGAATGGGCAACTACAGTACTTTCTCAAGTTATTATGCCTTGTGACTGTGACTGTAGCTTTGCTTTTATTGTATTTTCGACTTTCAAAAGTGCCGTAATGGTCTAATTGAAATAAATGATTTGAGTTTGAGTTTGAAATAATCCAGCTGTTTAGTCAGTAACTCTGTATTTATGAAAATAATGGTAGAGTTAACTGAGCGAGACTGTGATGAAAAGTTTACTAATATAAATAAAAACTAATAGAAAGTTTGCGAGGATGGATAGATGGATGAATGTTTGTAACTCTTTCATACAAAAACTACTTAGCGGTTTGGATGAAATTTGACATACAGATGGTTTACAACCTTCTTTTTTTTTTCGGATGGGAAATCATCAAATGTCTCCTCCCGCTCTGGGCGGAGCAGGAGGGAGTGTCAGACTTTTACTGACTAAAACCCATCCATGTTCCTTCATCGCCCTTTGTGTTCCGGGCCCACGGTATCTCTTTCGAATAGTCCCGCAGCCCCGGATGGTTTACAACCTGAATTAACAGTATTAACATAGGTTACTTTTATCCACGTAGTACGATTCCGTAGGACAATTACCGAACTCCACACGGGCGACGCCGCAGGCATAAGCTAGTCTCGTGATATTGCAATTTGTGCTGGCAATTTACCTTTGCATGTGTTTTGTATATTGTATTGTATAGCGGGCGGGTGAACTCCACGTCAAAGCGCGTATTTTGCGTACGGATGGGAAATTTATTCGATCCACCCTAACTCCCCGAGAAAGGCCAGCAGCGCCTTGATGTTGCTGACAATCTCGCGGAGAGTACCTGGGTTACCGAATTACTTTGCCCTGTATGTTGCAACCACTGGGCAGTGAAGAAGCACGTGGGCTGCTGTCTCGTCTTTCTCCATGCAGGCACGGCACAGGGGGCTGTCTGTGACTCCTATGACAAAAAGGTGTTTATTAAATGAGCCGTGTCCAGTAATGGCGGCTGTAACTGTGCGCAGCTGCGGTTTGGTCAACTAGAGCGCGTGTTTGGTGAGGCGGCCGTCGATAGTAGGAAGTGCTTCCTTGGCCTGCCTGCACTCGCCGTTGTCTAGCCACAGCTTGTGGTGTTGTTCACTAGTTCGGTTCCTTACCAGTGTGCGTACGTATCCGAAAGGGAGTGGTACGATAGGTTCGGGTCCCACCGCTGCCATGCTCGATCCCCTTCTAGCGAGTTAGTCCGCCGCATCAATGCCTCGGGAATCGCTGTGTCCCTCGATCCATTGGATGTCTTTGCATGTGTAAACAAGTGATGTTTGTAAATGGAGACTGTAGTTTACCCAAAATTTATTGCTGGTTTTAGTCTTTCCAAAGTGATTGTGTTTTTAATACTTTCATAAATATCTTAATAGGATGCTCCATCAACATCACAAGCTGCTATCCCTATAGCGGAAGACCCAGGCCCAGCATCCTTGGTTCAGGCTTGTAGTAATGTTGAAAATCAGAAAGAAGTTGGGATATGGACCAACCCCAAAACTAAAATGGTACATGCTAATGTGGTGCCACATCAACCTTTACCATTTACACGTAAGTAATCTATATATATAAAAGGCAAAAGTGATTGACTGATGTATCAACGCACAGGCCAAACCCTTAGGGCTAGAATCATAAAATTTCGCAAACGTATTCCTCTTATGACGTAGGCATCCACTAAGAAAGGATTTTTCGAAATTCAACCCCTAAGGGAGTTAAATAGGGGATGAAAGTTAGTATGAAACTTTTTATTCTTTGGACAAATTTGCATGAAATTTCGTATGAATTGAGTGCGGCAAAAATAATGAGTTACGTATTTCAGCGTTTACCAAAATTCAACCCCAAAAGAGTAAATTAAATTTTGCACAAAGTTAGTTTAGAACCTCGATTAACACATACGAGTAAAATACTTTTCATCCCAGTAGTATGATCCCGTGAGACAATTATCCAACTCCACGCGGGCGAAGCCGCGGGCAACAGCTAGTTCTCACATAAGATTAGTAGACAGGTTTCCAGCCAGACTTTGTGTAATATGGAACTATGAAAACAAAATGTATTTTTTTTTTATAGCTTACGAAGATGAAGATGACGTCCTTAGGCTGCCAGCCAATCACATGCCTTATTGCATGGATGACTTATCATTTACTGTGCCTCTATCTGTACCTGATCCCCCAGATTCTACGAAGATTCCTTGTTATAATAAGTCAGAGGTTAGCATTCCTATACATTAATTGTTTTTCAAATGGATATATTGTTAAAAAAATTGCTAATGACAACATTATTATGTTTCATAGGTGTATGTCAATGACCAAGAATACAGTTTAGAAGAAATAAGATCTAGAAAATATAATTTAGTGCAGAAAGTGAAGACTGAAAAAACTGAAGCTGTTCAAGTTCCACAAAATTATGAAAATATTAATGAGACACTTGCTCAGTGCAGTGCTTTAGAAACATTAGCTAATTGTGCTTTGGACACAGAGCAGGATCACTTAGGGCAACTGATGCCATTGACCATGCCAACATTACAAAACATCACAAAAGTAACTAACATGCATTCACCTGGTGAGCCCAAAGTATTAGTCAACTTAGATTCTCAGGAATTTAGTGAGCTGACTAATAAAAAAGTTGATGAAAATTATAAACCAGCTTCAAGTATGTCTGATAAAGAAAATGAAATGGTCACTTCAGGTAATAATTATGGCAACGAAAATGCTGTACCAAATTATGGCAATGAAAATGCTGTACCAAATTATGGCAAAAACAATCTGATGGAGGAATTCAATAGGAGTTTGATGGGTAATCTCCTTGGCGATTCTGTAACTGTAAACACCAAAGAAGCCAGATGGGAACTTAGAAATCTTTTCAATGACAATGGTAATAAATCTTTGACCATGTTTGGATGTTTTGATGAAAATATTATGAACTCAAATTGATAGTAGTTTGCATTGTTTTACAGAACCATCAATAGTGCAGCCTGTAGTGCAGCAATTTGAAGTTCCCAATTTCGACATTCACGAAGATAGATCTATTACGATGGCGATCAATACTAAGAAGAAGCATGAGCTTACTGAAATGAAAACTGTGCCTCAAGACAAAGAAAATGCTTCTAAATTTCAAGCACCTATAACTGCTGGACAGCAAAATGTATGTTGATACATGCCATAAATTATATAATTTTGTTAGATTTTATAAATTAAACATTTTATTCTTCCTCTTTTATTGACAGGTTAACAAAACTGCTTACTATGAAGAGCCGTCTTGTACACAAGTTTTTAATTTCAATATAAAGGATGCTAGTACACCAAACATGTCCCAATTCAAGAAACCATCCTCCTGCATTGATCAGTCAAGTAAATTTCCGTCTGTGCCAAAATTTAGTATGGACGAGAGTGTTATAGAACATCATGACCCTGGACTCACTAAAAGGGAAGAAAGTTCTAGACAACATGCTACTGATCAGCATGCCACTGTTGACAATCAAGGAGCAGGACTCTCTGTAATCATGGAAGCTACAAGAGAATATAACAGGTATGAAAGATTCTTCAATCTCAACTAATGTTTATAATAAAACAGTAAAATTTGAATTACTGCTTTCAACTATTTCAGTAAATCGGGATCTAGTTCTTCAGGACAATCAACAAGAACAAATTTTACTGCCTACACAACAAACTACGACTCTATGTACAACAATAACGACCCATCACAAGCCACATCTTCGAAAAGGAGTTCAATGTCCTCTCAGCCTAGACTGCTGAATGGACAGTTTGCCAGAATCCAACAAAAGCGAGAGATGGAAAACAAAGCCGGTGCGTCTACGTCAGCGCCGTACCCGTCGCACGACCATCAGTATCAAAAGCCTATGCAACCGAATTACAATGGCTACTCTCCACAGCAACGGTCGATGCATGCAGCACACTACCAGCAAAATTATAGTTATCAACAGAACTATTCCAATAGTCAGATGATGAATCAGCAGCCACAACAAGGCTATGTGAGCCCTAATTCTAATGCCTACCATAGTCCACAACATACTGGTATGCAGAGTCCTCACGCGATTCCACCTGGTTTTCAAAGTCCAACTTACTCCAATCAAGTAGGTTATCATAGTCCAGGACATGCAATGATGAGTCCTCAACAGAATTATGCTGGCCGTCAGGAGTATCATTATCCTAGTCAAACTGATAGACAGCACATCTATGTAAATCAGCATCAGCAGCAGCAGCAACAACAGCAGCAACATCAGCAACAACAGCATCAGCAACATCAGCAGCAGCAGCAGCAACAACAACAACAACAGCAGCAGCAACAACAACAACAGCATCAGCAACAACAGCACCAGCAACATTCACAGCAGCAACAACAACACCAACAGCAGCAGCAACCAGCAGTTTTCCAAAGTCCTCCGCATCAAACACAATATCAAAATGCACAGTACTATCAGAGACCAAGCCCAGTAGCTGCACCTACTCAAGCTTACAACCAACAGGGCTACCACAACATGCATGGTCAATACAACAATTCAAACATGTATGCCAACCATTCAAGCAACCAAAGCTTTAATGCTATGCAAAATCCATACAGGCAGCCTCCTAAGCAGATGGTTGAGAATTCTCAAGCTGGGTATGGGACTCAAAGCAACCAGTCGTTCCAGATATACCAGAGTCCTCAGGCTGCTCAAAGTAATTACCGCAGTCCAGCGCCGCAGGGTGCAAATATCCCGCCAGAGGCCTCTGAAATACACATGAGACAAGAAAATGCTGCAGCAGCAGATCAAAGTGTATCAAGTAAAAATAATAGTGTGTCTAAAAACGCGTCAACACATAAAAGTCCTACATCTGCATTGAGGAATGTGAGGCATGACCAACCAAATCCAGTGAAAATTGGCCAGAATTCACCAGACATTGGTTTTTCAAACCAGTATCTAAACTTCATTTCAAACAGAAATGAACCTAAAGATAATGCCAATACTCCTAAATTCACGAACAGTCCTAGTATTTCTCAGAAGATGCATAAAAACTTGTATGTATCCAGTCCTGAGCAGGCTCAGATACCCCCTTCATCTGGTATGTCTGATTCTGATAGTAAAGATGGTATGACGACTGCACAAACAGGAACACCTATTCAATCTGCTAAAGTTTCACATGCTGTTGATAAACAAAAAGATATTTCCAAGAGGCAGTTGGACTTTGAGCATAGAGTTGACTTTCAGTCTGAGGACAGCAGAGACTCTGTCAGCAAAGATAATAGGATCTCAGCAGTATACTCTAGACACTCAGACTTACAATCAGATGGATATGGAATGGATGTGGATAGTGAAAATTCCATGGAGTGTGCTGCATTTAAATCTACTCATTCTATATCCTTAGTAGAAACCAGTGACATACCTAGGCCAGCTGATATTGAATTCCCAGCAAAAATTGATCCTTTCAGTAAAAAACTTCTGAATTCTTTGCTAGAATATGTCAAATTCCCAAATAAAACTCATGCAGATGGGTATGTTGAAGTGAGATCAGTTCCTAAAGTGCAACTAGCAACTGTTGTAAGTGTTGGACACAGTAAATTATCTATTGAGAAGCAGCTAGGCAAAGGAAATTATGGAGCCGTTTTTCTTTGTCTTGATTTGCATAGTAATAAATCTGTAGCTGCAAAATATCAAAAGCCGAGTCGGCCTTGGGAGTTCTACATTTGTCAGGAAATAAAATCGAGAATAAAAGACCCATTCATGGTAATTTTTTTTTCATTGTTTTTTTTTTTTTATTTTTTTATTTAAAACGTTTTTTTTCTAATATTTTTTTATACAGCTTCCAGGGTACATGGATATAACAACGGCCTTCTTAGGAGATAACGCCAGTTTATTCGTGTCTGAATATTCTAAATATGGATCTCTGTTAGACGTCGCCAATAAAATCAGGGCTGCTACCTCTAAATGTATAAATGAGTTTATCGTCATCTTACTAACATCAGAGATGTTGTCGATAATTCACTATCTTCATAAGGCGCAGATCATTCATGCAGACATTAAACCTGACAACTTTTTGTTGATGAAAATGTAAGTAAAACTAGTAATATGATTCTATTTTGAAATACGCTTATTATTTATGATTTCAAGAAGTAGTAGGGTTTTTCAATAGCCAGTCAAAGTTAGTTTATACATATTACGTTTCTTTTTTTGCAGACCTACGCAGGAATGGAGAACTCCATCTTTACAACTAATTGATCTTGGATGCGCTATAGACATGTCCTTGTTTCCTGAAGGGACTACATTTAGAGAGGTAAGTTTACAATGCAGAAGGAGAACTAAAAAAACTATGAAATGATGTATTTATAGGATGGATCATTAAAAGCTCTTGAATTCTAAATAATGACGTCTGTTTTTTTTTCTAGCTTATCTCTACAGAAGGTTTCACTTGCACTGAGATGAGGGAAGGGAAGCCTTGGACTTATCAGACAGATCTGTACTGTTTAGCTGGTACAATACACGTGATCTTAATGGGCAGTTATATGAAAGTAGCTAATCGCTTAGGACAATGGAATATAGACAAAAAACTTCCAAGGTGAGTTCAATATTAATTTTAACCACAAAAAATCGCTACTTTTTAATATAAAAGTAATATTGTAAATAATAAAATATAAAAGAAATAAATCGATTAATATTTTCAAAATACTCATAAACTTGATCTTTTTTTTTTCAGGTACATGAAGGTTGGCTTATGGGACAAGATATTTACAACACTACTAAATGTACCGGATTGTAACAATCTGCCTGATTTAATGGAACTGAAAAACGAAGTTGATAGCGTATTGAACGAAATCGACAATCTTGGCTCTCAGCTCCGTAACTTTGCTAATGTGCTTAAGTCTAGGTAAATTGCGTAAACGATCCAGATTGTATGTATTTATTGCATTTAGATATAATGGCGATTGTAAAAACTAGATACCTAAATATGTATTATTATAGTAATACAAATATATCAAAGTTCAATGAACTTCTTGAATCTTTTGCCAGGTTGAACTTTGCTCTTCTCAAAAAGCAATAAGTATTAAAAATACCAGAATCTTATAACTTAGTTATAACATGCCTTGTTGTGTTTAGTTAAAATGTGATATTGTGATTTTTAGGTTTTTTTGTTTTATAATGAATTGGCTTAGATTAACTTGTTAGCTTGACTAATGTTGCAATAAACTTAGGTTCATTTATTTTTATAAAACCTCATAAGACTTGCACATTTCACATTTCTTATTTGAATTGTAACAAAGATAATAAATAATTACCTGGTTGACTTGGTGTTTAATTTATGAAATACACAATTACCTGTAGGTACACAGACAGATATGCAACACAGTGTCGAACAAACACACCCAATATTTTTCTGCGTAATCAAAACCTGGTAAGTTCTCCTATGCCCATTTTACTGCAAGAATCTGAGCAGGTCATCGTTAGCAGGAAGGGTTGATTATGTAGTGCTGGGACCTTCACGGACTCTCAATCCGTATGGTATATAATCTATATACGTCATAGTGTAAAATGAAGTATGAGGGGAAAAAAGAAAACTTGCAATAACTTTTTCTTTTGGTAAATTGTTTATTTTTTCGTTCCTATCGTATAGAACACCTAAAATGAAGGCGAAAAGCATCTTAGCATCTGGGTGATTTTTGTCTCCGACCAACCGTTTGTCGTAAAAACGATGTCGAAGGGATTCCGTTTATTCTGTCCATATAGGTTAGGTTAGAACCACTTTGGTTAGAACTGACCAACTACGCGCGAGCCGAGCGAGCGGTGTCGCGGCAGCGGCCGGCGAGCGCCGCGCCGCTACCTCGAAATTGGTCGCAGTAAAAAATTACTGCCCCGTTTCGTATCCACTGACCAAATAAAGTCTGTTAGCGCTTTAAACGGTATTTTGCACTTAATGTAAAACTCGGATCGCGGATTCACGATTGTTGAGCACGAGGTCGTGCGTGGGTTTGATTCATTAGGAATTTCTTATTACCAGCCACGGAGTATCAATACATAGCCTATTACATGGGACTTAAAACATAACTGGCGAAATATGGGTATACCTACTATTTAAGGTCCACCTCTGCCTAGCCTTTCGGGGATTATAGGTACAGGCGTGATGTTATGTTGCTGTTTATGGTCCATCCATAACTGGGAACCTCCTCGTTACAGGGATATGAAATCTTATGTTACTTACAACAAAGCTTTTTTAGCCCTGAAACGTAAGCAGTGTATAACATGCTTCTATTTACATTGCGCTGCTAAAGTAGCGACGACAAAATTATAGTACCTACTTAACGTTTTTGTGTATGTGCAAAATCGCTGTATAAGAGCCCCAGCGTACTTCCATGGCCTGTGGACGGGGAGCTATGGGCTAGCTCGCCGTCCGTCCGTCTCATGACGACAGGCCGTGTCGACGTCGCGTTCCTGTTCCACGCGCGCCTCAAAGAGAGTCAGCAATAGGGAAGGGGTCCGCAAGGGCCGAAGCCTGCCGGGGCTGCGGGACTATTCGAAAGAGATACCGTGGCCCCGGAACACAAACGGCGATGAAGGAACATGGATGGGTTTTAGTCAGTAAAAGTCTGACACTCCCTCTTGCTCCGCCCAGAGCGGGAGGAGTCATTTCATGATTTCTCATCCGAAAAAAAAAAAAGAAAAGCGTAACTTCCATGTTTCTTGGTTACCGAAAGGCGTAGAAAACGGCTTTAGTTAAAATAATTGACTGATTACCTCGTTGGTCTAATGATTTGGTTTCATTTCCAGGACAGTCAGTTTTATTTTAGGAAGAATAGTTTTAATGTAGGTACTTATGGGGAATTTAATTTGTTTGATTTACTGGCAGTGACCTCCCCATTACATAGGTATTGATACTGTTAGCTTGCGTCATCCCACTGCTGGGTACCATATGACTTGCAGTTGTTTCTATCCAGGGCTAATATATACCACTGGTTTATTGGTTTTGTCCAGCTCCTGCCGCCATCTTTTACGAGGTCTGCCGCGATGCCTTCTGGCTGTCAGGGCTACAGAAAGTGGCTATTTAGGCCCACAGCTCATTGGGCATGCGGCAGACGTGGTGTCCAGTCCCACTTCAGCTTAGCGGCATTTTGAGCAACGTCAGTAATATATGTTTTGGAGCGCAGTGTGGTGTTGCGTACATGGTCGGTTAGTTTGACGCCTAAAATGCTACGCTCCATTGCACGTTGGCAAAGCTTGAGTTTGGACTTTTTAATATTTGTCAAAGACCAAGTCTGGGATCCATAGGTCAAAATGGGAACAATGCACATGTCCATGATTTTTCGCTTTAGTGACAAAGGTGGCATGGACCAGAAGCTCTTCCAGGCATTTTCGGTTCGTCTTGTGTTGCCTGGACTGGAAAGAAACTAACTGGCCCAAGTAGATGTATTCATGGACATACTTATTGCAATTTTTCATCATTCATTCTGATTCTATGCTTAGTGCTGTTTGACATCAGTTTGGTCTTTAACCCTATTATTTAAAGGACTTAAAATAATAAGCAAAATATAAGTTAAACCACTGCCCTGACTCTTTGGAGAATATAGGTGTAATGCTACACACAAGAAAATTGGCTTTCCCAATAAATATTTTTTAAATGGGAGGAGTGGAGGGAGGGTGATTTGACTTATTTGTGTAGGAAAGCCAAATAATAAAAAAACAATTATTGGATTACTAAACAATTATAATAAATTAACAAAATAATTTTTCATAATGTTTAGTCATTTTGAAGTTTTCTCTAGCCTTTGCTTTTTTCTCTCTTGATATTCTTGAACATTATCAAACTTCCTTTTGTATAAAACTTTGATAGACTCTAATTGACTTTCGTCAGTTTCTCGTTCAATATTTTTGTTTTCAAACATTTTTATTCTGTTACTTTCTTCCATAGAAATCCTTCCATTAGTTTCTTCTAGCTTGTATACAATGAGGGTGTACTCAGTGTCATCATACACAAAAAGTGTGTTTTTGTGAAGTTTTATGGCGCTTGGAAATTGTTGCAATGTTAGTTTTTCTTCTAACCTGTGGCTATATTGGTTATCTATATTATTTACAGTGTAAATGAGGATTGCATTAAACATATGCACTGTTACAGCCAATAAACTAGAATTTTCACCTATTTTAGAGGCTGTGTAATGTACAATAGGTAAGGTAGTAACTTCAATACCACCTTCGTCCATAATATTTATAAAATTCTGCTTCAATTGGTCATCATTCACATCACTAGAAGTATCAATTGTGTGAATCAGTCTACCTTCGCTGTAGTCCCAGATTTTTACAGTACCATCCCCTGAGGAACTTGTCAAGAATTTATCATTGTGAGGCAGAAATTCTATGTGGTTCACAAATTCTTTATGGCCCAAACAATATGTTTGGATGTTATAGGTGTTAGGAAAGCAGGAAACTCTTATTTTTTCATCTCTGTCACATGAGATGACGCACTTGGTATCATTTGACTGTAAAACATCCAACAGTAAACTCAGGTGACCCAGAAGTTTAGTGCCAGAATTCTCTTTTTTAATGTCATAAATAAGCACGTCGCCACTTTTATCGGCCACTAATATCTGTGAGTTATCAACTGTGAATCTTATTCTACTGGCACTTCTTGGTATATTAAAAGTTTGTTCACGTTCCAGTTGAGCTACGTCATAAACCAACAGTTGTTTTGATGTTGCTGTAACGACAGCTAAATAACTGGAATCATTCGAAATTGCAATATCAGATATATAATCTTTTTCAGGTTGCTTGGGGGTTACCGGGATATCAATAATTTTATGGTTTGAATAGTCATAGAAATCAACATGAAGTTCTTTTGCTACTACAATATATCTATCACTTGCCACTAAAAGAGACATTATCTTAAAGTCTGTTATACTTTTGATCTTAGTGCACTTTCAAACAATGAATTCAAAATCAACAACAAAGAATTAATTTATTTTAAAAACTTCCGTTTTGTTTTTAGGTTAGTTTTTTTTGTAAATACTGAAACTTGTGACTGTTGACATGACAATTGACATTTGTGTCAGACCCAATGATTTTTTTTAGCCAATTTATGAAAGAAGTGAGCATTCCGGTGATTTCTTTTTTGTATTTTTTATTTTCATGAGGCATAGGAATTCTATAATTGATTTTTGGTCACATAATCTTAAGCCTGTTAAGGTCGATGCTCCAGGGTAGCCCGCGAAATTCAAATTTTCTTACGTTTTTTGCAATTTGCAGGTCAGTGTCAGGTTGTATGTTGATTAAACTATAAATCGCGGCTGTAAGACGTATGTAGTTACAGCATTATAATCATCAAAATCATCAATACAACCCTCCAAGCGCATAAAGGTGTAGGAATGACATTGACCTTAAAAAAGTAAATTCACAAACCTATTATGAGCTTGGAGGGTTGTATTGATGATTTTGATGATTATAATTCTGTAACTACATACGCCTTACAGCCGCGATTCATAGTTTAATCAACATACAACCTGACACTGACCTGCAAATTGCAAAAAACTTAAAAAAAATTGAATTTCGCGGGCCAGCCTGGTGCATTCACCTTAAGTTAACCGCGTCACGATCATAATTTCTGAACGTAGTTCCGATAAATATAACGTGGAACGAAAATGCAATGAAATGTCACTGTCAGTCAGTCAAGCAAGTGCCAGTCCCAGTCTATTCGTATTTTTTTTTAAATCTGTTTGGTTAAAACTAAAAGAAACTCTAGTAACAGAAATAAATAATAACTAAATCTTGCAAAGCTGTAGGAGAAGTACATCATGGCTGCTATGATAAGTTCTTGGAATCCAGAGAAAAAACACAGCGATGTGGAAAGGTAAGCTGGTAACAGATACTTAGCTACCTACCATGGATTTATTCATCAGACCAAGAACAAAACTAATCATTTGATTTCAACACATTGTGCCAAAAGTTTTTAAGAAAGTGTGACTTGTTTAGCACCAGCTAAAATCCTATTGGCTAACTTAAGAAAGTTTTAGCTAAGGTACACTAACAAGCAACATATAATTTCACAGATGGGTATGTATTTACCCAGCATACTTGAACAGTAAGAAGACACTGGGCCAGGGCCGCAAGCTTTCGAAGTCACACTGTGTGGAGAACCCAACTCACCAGGAGATCAGAGATGTTCTGGTAGCGGCTGGTCTCAGAGTGGGAGTAGAGAACAAACTGTATCCTAGGGAGCCCAGCAAGGTAATATTAATTTGTGTTCTACCTGTTATAGTAATAAGTGTATTTATGCATTTTCTGACATAATTAGGTTCACAAAGTGTGTGGGAAAGTATCTGTGTTCCGAGGACCCAGACTCATGATATCAGCCAGAAGAAACAGTTGGGATTTAGTTACTAAGGATCTGACATAGGTAACCCAAAGATGCAAAAATTTCATACTAGTAATCATTCTTTTACTATATTTTTAATCTACAGAGTTTTGCTAACTAATTTAATTGATAAACCTGATATTGAACCTGATTTATAAAATAATGAGGCATAAAAGTGGATTCATTTCTTAATAAATAACACTCAACTTTTTTAAAATACAGGAGATATTGTTCAGAGGAAGAATCAGAGTGCAGTTAAAGAATGATGATGGCTCTCCAGTCAAGCCAGATCTCCCTACTCGTGATGCTGTGATGAAGCATATTGGTGAATCAATACCCAAGCTGAAGACAAGACAAAACAGGTGATTCTTTTTATCATCTACCTATAATGGTCCCACTGTTGGGGTAACAGCCTCCTACAGTCAGAAACTGACTCTTACAGTCCATTCCCTCATAGAGATATGAGGGAATGGACTGTAAGAGTCAGTTTCTACCAAGCGGAAAAAACCTTGTTCACCTTTTTTATTTCACTGACTAAAGGACTTTATCAGTACTGCTTTTAAGTATAAAATTGAGCACTCACTCATCCTCACGCATGCGCAACGAGACAAGAAATATCTGCATCAAATTTTATACTTAAAGTAAATTAAGAAACAGTCCTTTAATGTCAATGTCCTTTGATGTCACTGACATCAAAAATGTGCATAAGGACTTGTGGCCTAGTGCTGGTTCTTTGCCACAATCATCTTCTTAAGTTTTAGGAAAGGGCAGTTTTTTCCACACTGCTGTTTGAATGGCACAAAATCAAAACATTATTGCTGTACGTCTATATTATAGTTTTTCTTTTCTGGATCACAAGCCAATTTCTACCATATAATAATGACAAGTCACAGTATATTGTCTAAAGTGCAAGTAACTGTGTATCTGTACAAAGTCTTCAGCAAGGTTTTGTCCTTGGAGATTAGTGGTCAACCTTTACATTTAATTGCTTTTCTTTTTTCTTTTCAGGCCAGTGGAGCAACAGCAACAGGCAGCACAAGCAAGCCACGGCAAAGGCAAGGGGAAAAAAGGACGCCGATAACTTTAACTTTTTATTACAAAATTAACTATTTGTACAAAATACTTATCTACTTCTAATATAAAGTTTCACAAAAAAATCGTCTTTCAAAATTACTAACACTAAGAATGTATGCGAATCGTTTTTTCCGCAAATTTGTTCTGACCATTCTTGTGTTTCACTATGCTGTACCCATCAAATATCATCATAACTGGTGACTTTTTCTTTGGGGTGTTTGATTGACTAGTTGTGAAGTTCAAGCTGTTCATGATCATCATTGTTTCATTTCCTGTACGAACTTTTTGATTTTTTTCGGTAATTGGGCCATCCCCGTCAGTGACTGGTTGATAACCGGCGTTATCGTGTGTGACATTGACGACGCTTTCTTCATGATCTTCGGGCTGTACAGACTCTGTGTTTTTGTTGACATCTTTGGAAACGAATCCTCGTAATCTTCGAAAAGGTTCTTGTAGAATTCTTCCGCTTTTTGTTTCGTTTCTTCTATTTTTGAATTGATTATCTCGATCGTGGTCAGCGGTGGTTTCAGTTTGCGAGTTGTTTTCTTTACTGGTTCCATTTCTTCCCGAAAATAATCCGGTATTATTTCGATGTCCGGTTGGTCGTGGGAATCGAATGCCTCTTGCACCGTTTCGTGTAACACCGTGGGTATTCTTTTCATCATCTTCTGTACAGGACTCATTTTCTCCGCATCCGGCAGCATGTTCATTATCTCCATGATGCCTGGTGATATTTCCTTCAACGTTTCCGTGAAGTGTGGCGCCGCTTCTCTCACCGATTCCATGATCGTCTCCCCGACCGCTAGAGGTATTTCTTGGAAGTAGTACGGATATGTTCTTATGCTGTCTGAAAGCGCTGAAGTCACGAGGGGTAATATTATTGGCTGTCGTGGAGGTAGCCTGGGTAGTAGTGGGAGTCTCGGTAGTAACCGAGGTCGCAGTGGTGGCAGTCGGGGAAAAAGTAACTGTCTCTTCTTGCGACCCCGGTTCTGTGATTCCAGAATCGGATCGATGTGTGCCGAGTGGGATTTTGAAAGCCTCTTCAGAATAGAATCGATTACGCTTATACTTCTTTGTTTTGACTTCGTAAGACTCGCTCGAGTCTGAATTGAGAAGATTATCAAACAACATACTAAGACTTTTAAGAAGCGGGATATATTTTTGTTTGAGATCCTCATTTCCATTAATTTCACGTTTCACTGACTGATTCTTACGTTTGTATCTTGATTTTTGTGAAAGTTTCAGCTTTCTTGGTCTCAGTGGGCTTTTGATTTGATATGTCTTTTTATATTTTAGTGGTGATAGTATATTTCCTCCAAGAGGGGTGCGATCTGAAAGAAAAAAAAAACAAAGTGTAAGTACATACAAATTAGGTACCTACACTTTAGTGAAGGAATGAAACGAATTTTCCCAAATATCTACCTCCAAAAAGACCAGATTCTAGAAAGTTTTTAATCCTCGAAGGCGACCTTAGGCGTTGGAACAGGGAGTAGCGTTTGCTGGTACCTGTTGAAAATGAAGAATAGGTTTGGGTATTTTATATGGAGTGACATTCCTTAGTGCTCATTTTCCTTGTACCTATACCAAAATCATCATCTGCCTAACATTTTCCTAACTATGTTGAAGTCAGCTTCCAGTTGAACCGGATGCACCCGAATACCAGTATTTTACATGGACCGACTACCTATCTGACCTCCACAACTCAGTACTGGGCAATACGATACCCCTTGGTAAGACTGATTGTCAGTCTTTCGGGCCACTGACTACCTGTAACGACTGTCAAAGATTTACAAATGAGCACAAAAAAAGCACAGGTACTATCGAGGACACTCCCGCCTGATCACCACTAAGCAAATTTTTGCTTGCACTCGCAACATAGAAACGCTCTGTAGCCCCGCCCCGTTGACTTTGTATAGAAATAATAAATGAAAAACAATACTGGTCGGCCGAGTGCACTGACGACGCACGCCAAACGAGGTTTGGCGCCTCCGCATGATTTAAGCGAAAAAATGTTAAACTGATCAGGCGGAAAAGACCACGACTGTACCTACATATATTTTAATTCTAAGTAGGTATCTGTTCGGAGCCAAGGATCCCACTAAGACGATTTTTTAGAATAGTAACCGCTATTAAAATTCCATTGGACATACAAAATATACCTTCTGGTTTTCCTAAACGTGAACCCTGAACCGTGAACTGAGCAATTCGAATCCCTGACCTTGCGTCTGACAGCTCGCGCCTGAACCTTTGGGCTATAAGCCCTTGTCAAAAATATAGTTTCTATTTTACTAGACACAACCCGTGTGTTAGAAAAGATTAAGACTACCAATTGTTTTGTTCATGGTTTGGTAACCGTAAACAAAAAATTGTTAGTCTAATTAATTAATGCTTAATTGAAACCTATACTGATGATCCCAAATTATATTACTGTACTCTGTACGCATATGTGACATCTACCAATCCGCACTGGGCCCGCGTGGTGAATTATAGCCCATTCCCTCTCGTAGAGAGGAGGCCTGTGTCCAAGCAGTGGGAACATTAAAAAGGCTGTGACGCTATGGGTGATCGGTTATCGTGGTATGGACATGTGATGCGGAGGAATGAGGAAAATGTTGAGTATGAATGGAGATGGCTATAGTAGAGGAAAACGAAAGAAACGATGGATGGACTGTGTGAAGGATGATATGGCTAGAAAGGCTTCTGAGATGATGAGTAATAGAGAAGTATGGAAGAAGAAGACATGCTGCGCCAGCCCCAAGTAAATTGGGATTAGGGCAGGAGAATGATGATGATAACTCTGTGGGTGATCCCCTCTATGAGAGGTTTCAATTTTCACAGTAGGTAAGCATGGGTACCTACCTGCCGATTTTGGCGGAAGTGTGGACTCGAAGGCTTCCTTTTGCTGCGACTCGGCGGTAATCACGTCGTTCAATGAAATCGTCTTTGCTTCCAGATCTGAAGAAAATAAATGATTTTCCGTAAGTAAAATTATTTTTCTACGTTATGTGGGTATAATGGTTACGAATTTAACACTTACATTTAAAAACAACACAGTTAAAAATAACATAGTAGTGCCATCGTCGGACTTCCATTTTCTGTCATTTTCGCGATAGCTCAAACTACTTACTTTGTTTATTACGTTACGTGCTGTCTTTGCAATGCACTTATATTTATAAAGTTCTTCAATAAATGATGAAGCAGTATCGTGTTATAAATAATGCACGTTTCCATTACCCGCTTACGCTTTGCCGTCTGTTATGATAACTTTACGTGATTTTATTGAAGTAGGTAGGTGACTATTGACCGTTTTTGTTAGTACGTAATTAGGTACCTACGTGATTGCAAAGTAGGTATCGATTTAAATTGCTGTTCAACAAAATTCAATATTTGTTCAAAATATTTAATTATGTAGGTATGTAGGTAGGTATTGTAGGTATCTAAAGATGGTGTAGTGTATGGTCAGCAATAAAAGTAGATGAACTCTGTTGGGACTGACCTATAAATCTAACTAAATGGACCAAAATTATCCGATCTTAGAAGTGCTTTTCATGCATTTGACGTGTTAAGAGTTGGTTTTTCATATTTCAATATACCTCTCATGATATCAAACCACCCAAAAACTAGGGTGTCGAAGTGAATCTACTTTCGTTGCTGACTGTAGGTAGGTACGTAACTCAAGCGCGACTTGAAAAGCAAAGTAAGCGAAAAGAAAAATACAAGACAACAAATTCCGATATTGTCGGAGTATAAAGGGAATAGTGAATACACTGAGTCATTACGAATGTACTAAGACGTGTCTTCCGCTTTCATATGGAATTTCTGTTACGGATCACGTAGGTGCCCACATTTATGTTATATTGGATGTTACACCTACCATAAACTGGTAGGTATATAAGTGACAATGTTACCTATTCTTTAGAATGATTTTATTTCTATGAATATTAAAATAATTATCTATAAACTAACTTAAAAAAGGTGCATAATTATGGGTCGTGGGGCTTTATGTAGAAAAGGAGAAAAAAATTAAATGGCGTCAAAAGATTCGTCCACATTGCTGTCGACAGGAATAGTGCCCAAGAAGGCTGGTAGCATTACTACGTTGGATGGCAATGCTGATTCTTCGACCAAAAAACAGGTCAGCCACGTCGGGTCACGGGGAGAGTCGACCAACCGCTTGGCGATGTCCCGAAAGACAGGTGGACACTCAACCTCAAACGGCTCAAATATATTATAACCATGATGTGGTTATTGTATTTGTTATTCTTGTATAGTATTTATGTTAATGTAGTATGTTTTCCTTACATTAATATGATTGACTGACTCGTTGGTCGAGTAGTCGCAAGCGCGACTGCTAAGCATGAGGTCTTTGGTTCGGCTCCCGGGTCGGGCAAAGTGCTATTGGGTTTGTCCATTAGGGATTTCTCAGTCCACGGAGTCGGAATTCGTGAATGGTTGATGGCAATACTCAGTGTAGAGTCTAGTACTAGTGAAGAGTCATAGAACAAAAGTTGTTGATTATGATGTTAGTAACACAGTCCTGAGAGGTTGTCGGTGTTTTACAAATAACCCTGTATAAAGCATTATACATCTTTTTGAAAAAGGAATACGCATTTATTATGCAGTTATGATTATTAAATAAAATTACGAAAACCGACAGGGCGTATGAGCTTGATGCCTTTGCTTTTCCGACAAAAAAATATTAGTGTAGGAATTTGCCGCGTTTTTGTTTTCTTCAAATACATAAACGTTAAGTTTATTTTAATTTATTTTTATAAATAAGTTAATGTTCTAAAATGCTTATCTCATATTATTATTGTGTTAATTTTTTCGCAATAGGTACGAAAAGTTGAGTATTTTACTCGGTGATAAAGCTGTCTTAGTCTTGGGTGAACTTAAATCCCTCGCTACACTCAGGACTCGTCTTAAATCCCTCGCTTCGCTCGTGATTTAAGTTTTTAACACCCTCGCTACGCTCGGGAGTAAACCTCGAGTCCTTCGTTACGCTCGCGATTTAAATCGTCACCCGCGACAGAAGACACTGCTTTATCCCCTTGGTTAATAATCTACTATTATTAATATTATTGCAAGATAGGAACGAAAGTTGTCAGTGGTATGTGTGCGTTGGTCTAATTTAGAAATGCGGGCAAAAATCAAAATCAAAGCATTTATTTCAAGTAAACCAGTTAGAGGCACTTTTGAATTGTCGAAACAAAGACGAAAATTAAATGTAGCTACAGTCCCAGTCACAAGACATAAAAACTGTGAAAGTACTGTAGTTGCCCATTCCCTAGCGTAGATCTCTATGGAGAAGAACGGGCAAGAAACTCCATGGACACTCTTTTAAATCAGAATATTGTTACAAAATCTTGGTTACATCATTCATGTTGAGATGGTAAATTATGTGAGAACAATGTAGCAAGATGTGCACGTTAAAAGTGTCCACAGTAAAACAAAACAGAAAAAAAAACAATTCAAAAACTAAAATAATTCATTAAAATAAGCCATGGCAACTGAGAGATGACCAGTCACAACTGACAGCGCCCGTTCACGGACATGACGCATAGATCAGCACCATTCAACTCAACCATTTTGAAGGGAACTAAATGATCCGACACATGCGCCACCATCAGCGAGACTTTTGAGTGAGCATGACATATTCTCAACCGCCAGGGCACATTCAAGTCAAGAAAAGACGTAGGTTTCCAGTGAATGATAGCTTTCTAGTACATAGTACTCACACAATATGGGCTATGCGATTATATAATACTAAAGAGATTGAATCAATACAATGCAAAGATAGTTGTACAATCTTCAGCAGCTCCAACAATATAATTTAATGCTATCAATTTATTGTGGTCGTAAGTAGGTCTATTGTACCTACTAACTACGTACTTAATTTTGTTGTGTATGGGCACTTGCCCAGGGACCCCGATCCAAGGGGGCCCCAAGTTCCTGTAACTGTCAAAATAAACTTAATTTATCCCAGGCAGGACTGCAGGATACTAAAATTTTCGAGCTCGTTTCGCTCGATTTTACATCTAGCTTTTCATCCTAAGTCAATAGTTATCTATAACGGATATTTATAGAGGCGGAGAACTTTAAATTGAAACAAAACACAGATAAAAGTTTTTAATAACCTTGTAATTGTATTGCTTTATTTGACTGATAATTTTATGCCCTTAATGTTTGTTTGCCATGATGGAGCTTATGAAAGGAAACCTTTTTGGGGCACTCACAAGCGAAAAATCATGGACATGTGCATTCTTCACATTTTGGCCTATGAATTTGGAACCATATGTCTGCAACATTAATGTCTTGCAATTGCGGCACGAAAAGTTAGTTATCATGTCTCAGTACTGCTCTCCGTTGACTGTAACGTTCTGACCATCATCATTTTTTAACCTTTGACGAAGCTAGAAACAAGTGAGCTTGGAAGCCAGCATTATTGCCGAAACACAGGCTTGACCTCCACATTTTAGCATGTTCGCGCCAGCCGCGGTGGCCACATGACCAAAACCATATTCAAACATAAATCGCATAAATTTTCCAGAGCCAAAGCCAGTTTAATGGATATCAGAAATATTTGTCTGTGTTTTATTTTAAAATAAAGTTCTCCAGCGCTAAAAAAACACCTTATAGTTTTGTATTAGAAAGAAATGTAACAAGAAACACTAACTCATCCGAGGCGGACTGCAAAAAAATTCGAGCTCGGTCTTGCATCCTACAAGGGCCCCATTTTACTTAAGTGCCCGGCCCACAACTGGTAAAAGACGGCCCAGTGTATACTGGGGAGATTATATTATAACATTCAGTATTGCTAGAAATAAATTTCGAATACAATAATACGTAGTAGGTATCACAAAAATTGCCATAGCCATCAGAGCCATATATAATCTTCGTAGGCGCGATTCTCTAAGGGAACTGTTTAAGGATATTGGCATCATGACAGTACATTGTCAATACATCAACGAAAACATAATGTACGTCAGAAAAAATCTGCACCTTTTTGGTAAAAGGGGTGACAGACATAATTACAGTACTAGAAATACGGACCAACTAGTTCAGCCAGGCTTCAGACTCGCTAAAGTAGACTCATCTTTCATGGGCTACTGTTTGAGATGCTATAATAAAATTCCACAAAGTATTCTTGAACTGAATGAGACGAAATTTAAAACATGCATTAAACGCACACTATGTAAGCAAGCATATTACAAGTTGAGCGATTATATCGCTGATAAAAATGCTTGGCTCAATGCTGGTCCTGCTCCACAAGGACAGGGGCGCTTTAAAAACTTTTATCTGTGTTTTGTTTCAATTTAAAGTTCTCCGCCTCTATAAATATCCGTTATAGATAACTATTGACTTAGGATGAAAAGCTAGATGTAAAATCGAGCGAAACGAGCTCGAAAATTTTAGTATCCTGCAGTCCTGCCTGGGATAAATTAAGTTTATTTTGACAGTTACAGGAACTTGGGGCCCCCTTGGATCGGGGTCCCTGGGCAAGTGCCCATACACAACAAAATTAAGTACGTAGTTAGTAGGTACAATAGACCTACTTACGACCACAATAATTTGGCTCTGCATCACCCAAAGGTAGAAAAGCTCATTTATGATCTATGATCGTTGATCTATGTTTATGGAGTAAGCGGTGTGTTAACTGATTGTTTCGTACATGAAAAGAGTTTTTACTCTTTTATATTATACTCATTATTACTCGCATACCTGCTATATTTTATTATTAACTGGGAACACTCAAGAAATACTGAAAAGTAACAGAAAGAGACGAAAAAGTAATAAAACTCACTTGTCTCCGAACTCGTGGAAGTGGTGGATGTTTGATCTTTTTAAAAAGCGCACCTATACAACAACTGTTATTTGCAGTTTGGGTGATAAATTATCACATAAAAATTGTAGATAATGGCTCTTTTATATCAAATGTTTCGATAAATAATAAAATAAGGGCAGTAAAACAAAGGAGTTGCTGCAGGGTCGGGCCATCGTTAAAATATTACGATCGTCCAATATCGTAGGATGAAATCTTTAATCGTATAGATCCCAGTTTTACGTGGAAGTAAAGTGGGTTCTGGCGGCCGGAACAAAATAGTTAGATAAGTCCAAAAACTTATAGCCGAATAAATCAAATTCCCTAATGTCATAAAACTAATCGAGCTTATAATATTTGAACGACCCTATAATTCGGCACTTCACATCTTATTCATTACTTTCATTACAAGGGCTCGTGGTCGACTGCGTGACTGCTCAGCGTAGGGTTCTTCCTGGGTTCGATTCCCAGGTCAGCCAGTGTTATTGGGTTTTTTAATAGCAGTCCATAGTTTGGAAGTTGGAGGTGTGATACCCCCTCTTTGCCTTGGAAATAACGTTTAGCCGTTAGTTCTGCTCCTGATCTTGTGCCCGTCGACCTGTCGTGTCAGACTGCCGTCCCATCGGACTATGAGAAGGATAATCTCTGTTGATGTTGGCCGCCGTGACCGACATTAGGTCGGGAAAATAATATTATTATCATATATGTTATTACATTTATTTTGAACAACTTGTATTCCTGTTTTTAGTATAGTACTTAATTCATACAGTTATAATAGCTTTTATAACACATTTGCTCGTAAGGGTCTCTTATTTCACCAATTTCAATATCGTAATGTATCTCATTACGTACTTGTGCTGTAAAGTAAAATGCACGGTTTATACTTTTTTAAATCTTAGCAAAGAGTTTTTATGTCAGAAAAGTGGTCAATATTTTATGAATAAAATTAACTTTGGGAGATGAAATGTAATAAATAAACATTTAATTCTTTAATGTAATTAATTTTGACAATAAATTACAACCATTTATCTGTAACAAAAACACAAAAATATTAATTTACTTTAATAATAATACTGGCTGTTTTTTGTGTCTTTGCCATAAAAAAAGCGCTGATGCGCGCGCCTCGCTAATTTGTGAACAAGTAAAAATTATTCCGCGCGCTTTTCTTTTCGCTGTATTGTTTTTATTAGTTTTATTTATTTCCTCGCAAATATGTTATAAAACGTCGTATGACATACATGCGCTTTGATAATTACAGCCTCTGCTTTTTTATCGCCCTTGCCTACGGCTCGGGCTAGAAATATCGCCTCGGCTGTAATTTTCAACTTACCGCACTTATATCATAATGTACTATAACGGTATCTAGACATATTAAGATGTGTATGTAGAGCTTCCCAAGTATCCACTCACTAGGATTCAGAGCGTTCCATCACAAATTTCTTTATTTGAGTTTGTGAGGCGAAGAACGTACGGCTCCCTTCGTCCCAATTTATAATATAAATGGGGTTTATGATATGAATTTATATAATAAATGGGGTTGAAGAGCATGTTTTTTCCTCAAGGTGAGCGATGGAAATTATTCTTAAGTAGATATTTTATAACTTGTGACATAAGTAGTTATACTTTTACCTAAATATTTTGAGGACTTTCATTTAAAAGACTAACTGAGGTGATGGATAGCAGTATATACCTATACTTACTGCTTGCTTTACCTAAAGTTAATTACCTAGTTTGTTAGAACATCAATAGCTAAGGCTAAGGCAGGTAAGATTCGTACCATTTAGGTTCGTTGTTGAAATAAGATAATAGAAGGGCCTTTTCAAAAACAATGAATTTAGGTCTACAGAAATATCTACTATCGTTGGCGTTACAAATAGATTTTCAACCTGTAGGTAGGTGTAGGGTAGTAGGGGAACACGGGTAAATTGGCGCCACTTAAGCTAAAACTCCAATAACTTTTTACGATAGTCACTTCCCAATTTAGTTTTTGGTTTTTATTATAGTATAAGTAATCACTGTAATCCTAACATTTAGAAATTTTAAAAAATGTCGCACAGTTATAGTTACTATCATTAAAAAAGTAACACTGGCTCCCATTGCCCAAGAGTACGGGGTAATAAGAACCAGAGTAAGAGGTAATGGGATCTACCGGGGTAATGGTAACCCAAAATATTGTATTCTCTTGTAACATCTTGCATTTTTGTGTTAGGATCTTATAACTTATACTTATTCTCATATTCAGAAACATAAATCAGAGTTAGTAATATGTAAGTATATGTATAATTAAAAACAATTATTGCCCAATACAAAAATCACAATCAAAATCTTTGGTTATTACCTATTTGCTTATTAATATCTGAGCTTTTTAACTATTATAAGTTTACCTTCCGGAAGAAATTGATCTTTGAGGAACCTAAATGTAGATTTAGGGGAACATAAAGTCTTAATGTTCGTGAAATATGGCTAATTAGCATCGTAATCATTCAAAAATTATTGTCTCAGCTCATAAGTATTTATTCACTAGTCGGCCATTTTACTCTGCGGTTGATAAAACGTTCGTTTTATTTGTACCCAAATCCGAAGGCTCGCCGCGGCTCGAACGCTAGTGGTCGGTTACTTCCTCAATTTACGAGCGCACATAGCCCAGAGTTAGTATCGTTGTCGTCACGCTTCGTATATTGTGCATTTATATTTCAACCAATAAACATTACTTACTATTTGTTAGGAAACGAGTATTCCGATACTGGATTTTTTATTCGTCTTCGGCGCGGCCATTAGTTTCTTGATTAGTTCACGTTTTGCGAGGGAGTGGGAAACAGATAAAAACTGCCCATGTTTTGAGCATGTAAATATAGCAAGAAAGTGTTCAAAATACAAAAAAGAGAAGAAACCACTAACGCTAAATATCTAAACGCTCAAAATTCGTAACTCGTAAGTATAAAACAATTTCCCAAGAGCTTTGGTTTCTTAAACATTATCACGGTGTTCTTTTTCGTCGGCTATTTCGGTATGATGTTGCACGAAGAGAGCCGAAACTCGCAATTTGAACGAAGTATATCGAGTGCACTGTATCTAAACAGGCTGAACCGCCTCTCAGAGAGTCCACTGTAGCGATAAACGGATTTGGGAGGGTTCGCATTATTCCGCAGTAATAGAGTGATACTTCTTTAGGACCATTCAGGAAACTGATGACACTATTTGGTTTTGCCATAAAACGTTATGATATCATATTTGCGGTATCAAAATATTACGAACAAATAATGCTTTCGTTGGTAGCCTCTCGCCTTTGATAATAATTTCTTATTTTTTATAGTTCCACCGAAATAAATATTTCAGCTGACACATTTATAACATTAGTTACTTTTATTCGTAGGATTCTTGCTTTTGTAATAAAATATAAACAAGCGGCACGGAATTATTCAATGTGTGTTGTTTTCTCAGGTTGTACTTGCGTCAGCAAAACGCTTTCACGAATGCGTGACTGAACATTGATGTTGTTGATAAACAAAAGATGAACGTTGATTTTACATTGGAATGTGATTCACCGTGTTTGTTTTATCTAAGTCAACTGAAGCAAGTTTATTCCGTCGCTATAGGTATCCGGTATCGCCCTCCTAGTCAGTTTAAAACAAAGCAGTGGAACTGGCAAGAGGGACCTGGCATATTGCCTCAGTTCCAAGTTTTACTGCCGCTATCTCAGGGTTTATGCCTTATAAAATCTGCTGTCGCGACCACGTAGAATCGCCGCCAGCTAAAAGTATGACTGGCGAATAGATATTATCGCAATTGGTGGGTAGTATTGTTCAATGGAGAGCAGCTTGTATTTCAGGACTTTATTTTCCGTGCCTCTCTTTAGGGTGTTGAGGACTTTACGACTCGGTTTGTTCGTTGTTTATTATCAACACTGGACGTATTGTATATCATTACATTTTTTCCTCTAAATCGTCAGGTTCTCTTATTGCGTTAGGGTTTGTTACAATTATAAATAACTATCCGTATAGGTAGGTAATTAGGAATTACAATTCAATTACCTACCTGTAACTTGTAATCTACATTTCATACATTGGATGTGTCAATTAGTATACCTAATTGATTTTTATGTGAAATAGGTTAGTAAATTAACGAATAAATATTGAGCTACCAGGTTAAATTGAATGATCTAATTCAACTCTATGACACGGTCGGTTTGTTTATTATTTGGCAGAAAACTTGAGTGTCATAGGTAGGTACAGCAAGGTTATAAGGGCAACATTTTTCGTACACAAAACTATTTGCAAAAATCTCGGTCCTAACGGCATATAAGGTTGTTTATACGTCCACGTCCCTACTTGCAAACATCCGCAGGAGATGACTTGGGCGAGTCCACATTTTATATCCCACCCCGCTTTACGTCCGTCTCTCGGGTAGTCCAGTCCGGTTCAATACCGATGTGGCAGGCAATTTTATTTGCACGCAAATTCGAAGGCTCGTAACATGGCCGGAACTGATGGGTCCCGGTAACGAACTCCACTCTCGTATGGTCCGACTTATGACTTTCATTTCCTTCGACTTCGTTGTAAACGTTACAAGACCCACGGAACGTTGTAATATTTTTGTTTTACTTCGATTAATTCGAGAGACAATAACGTGTTCCTAACTCAAATATGATACAATACACGTGTGGGTGTAGTAAACAACACCACACAGTCTGTTTACTAAAACAATAATAATTGGTTTGAACTTTACTCGCAAATCAAGAAACACGTTCAGAAATAGGGTTTCTTACTCTTCTCATTCCAAAATCAAATTTCAGTCCGTGGAATATGTTCCTGAAATCGTAAAAACACTGTCAACGTAAGGGTAAAGGCATATTTTGTATTGAGTGCCGTCCCCAGCAAACCTTAGCCATTGAATCCGCAGAATGTACGCCCAAATGTAATAAGGAGAGGCGATAGGATTCATAGATAGGTGAACAAAGACGTGCGACCACAATAGGAGTTGCTCTCTACGTATTGTCTATATTTTTGGTTTAAAGTATACACGCTTTGTGTGTCCTGATATACAATTTCTGTTTAGAAAATTATGTGCTTGGTTACCTAATTTCGTTTTAGTGTGTTTCGTGTCACTTTCAAACGTAAAGCAGCATTGTTCAGTGGGAGTATAGTTCGGAGTTTCGAATGTTCAACATTCATTTGTTTTGCTACCTAATTTTGTTTAGATTTCTGACGTGCAAAAAGTTATAGTCAGTATAAAAGTTAATAGGATAAATAAACATATAAATGCATTTAAGTATAAAGTGCTTAATATTTTTATTAAAAAAAACCGACTTCAAAAAACACAAAAAAGTGAAAAATAACTTTAGCTTCAGAAGTCGGTGACAAAAAAACTAAATCAATCAAACAAAGGTCACCGACTTCTGAAGCAAAAGTTATTTTTCACTTTTTTGTGTTTTCAAAGTTTTTTATTTTTCCATTTTTATTTGTTCCCAAACAAATATTTGCCATGAATTTATTTTACATTAATCATACCTAAACCTGTCGAAATCTGGGTATATTGTACTCATCTGCGTACCCCATCAGAGCATACAGGCGTGATGTTACTGCAGATTTGCCGTCTATTTTTGAAGAGTTCCATTGTATATCTCCGAAGATCAGCATCAGATCTTCACCAAATTGAAATGGGACCACGCGGAAAGCACCAGCTTTCAAATAAAAAAAGAAATATCAAAATCGGTTCACCCAGTCGAAAGTTCTGAGGTATAAAAACACAAAAAAAATACAGTGGAATTGAGAACCTCCTCTTTTTGGAAGTCGGTTGATGAGTCTCATTGAATAATCATCCAAAATGTGTTTTTGTCGATTCGTTATAATTTTTTTTTGCTATAAGTTTAGGGGTTAATAACTAAACGAAAATCGATTATTATAAGCAAGTGCATTTCTGTAAGATGCGGTCGCTCAAAGCTTAAGGTGATGGAGGAATTTCCTTTGTCGAGGACCACATGACCACATGTCAAAGTAAACAATGTCTATAGGAACACTAACGAATTTCCATTAAAAGTGTGTGAGTAAACTTTAACCTTTGCAGGCGTCAAAGAAACCATAGAAAATGTATATTGCAAATTATAATTTCCGTCTGACACGTGGAAAATTTCGAAGACAACAAACTTCTCCAATATCCTCCTCCGTCCCACACTTACCTACCGTTAGATACTGTTATATGTTTACGAATATGTGTTTTATTTTCTGCCTGTATATAGGAAGAAACCCATAAATGCTGAGAAGGTTAAAGAATTCGGGCGAAGGGAACTTTTATGTGCAATATCTCGTAATAACGGTCAGTACAATACCAGGGTCTGTGTTACAGCAAAATCATATGAAAATTGATTTTCACGCATTAATGTGTCAGTTAGAGTATAGGTACCGAGCAGCATCCGCGGCGAGGGCCTTATCTCTCAGTTTATGGGCGCTAGCATCCGTTCGCGAGGCAGGAATCGACCGTTACAACCTAGTTAGAGCAAATATTCAGCTCGTATTTAAATATTCTCCAGTACAATCTCGGCTTTATCTTCTGCAAGGGACGTACTACTACGGCCAACAGAAGGAACGTACCTGTGCTTTATCTTTAGTACCTCTGCTACTGTTATTGTTCGCTGTCTCATAATGATTGCCGATTACGTTTAATAGAACTATAAAATTCCTCTTCGTCAAGTAAATTGTTTTGCAGCTGCTTAAGTTCTAATACAGTGCGAAACTGGAGAAATTGCCGACAATTTTTGTGTAGATTTACCTTAGCATATCCAATAACATCTCTATTGAAATACAAAAGAAGACTTGTCGCTACAATAAAATATTCACAGAAATAAGAGGTTTCGGTAGCGTGTTGTGCCTACAAGGACAAACATCATTCAGAACATATTTATACGTGTGTGAGATGTTAGTCCCTACCTACCTATGTAGTACGTAGGCTCTCGATATCGGTACATAGGTGCTTAATATTTCATGTGCGAGTCGGGCCGGAATGCGAACGGAACAATTTGCCAATAATCCTATCCCGGGGCAATAACTGAGGTGGCGCCCAGCAGAAATGGGTGTTATTGCCCATGAATGATTTCTGCACAACTCATAAGGCCGACTTGAATTCTTTCTGTATTGAAATTGCGTATTCCTCTCTTGTGTTAGTCTCATTTTGGATATTCTATGTGTACAGGCTTTCGTATTCTTGTGTCAGGTTTTCACGAAATTTTGTCAGCTCTCTAGACTTCATTTGTTTATGTGCTTAGGTCCTGCATTTATGAGACTGTTTCAATAAATTCTACGTGTCGTTGAAGAATATAAATATACCTGTTTTGTATATATTTGAGATCTTAACAGAAGTCAATTTACATATTGAATCCGACAAAATACGCAGCGGCAGCGCTTTAAGTAGTTAGGTCCATACTGTAGAGTCCATACTGTCCATAATTCAGCTTGAAATAATGAGGACCCCATTTAAAGCAGTGCAGTTCATAATTCATATACAAACGGGTTTATTACCTCGTTATTGCTAAACGAATAGATTTTTCGTCTGCAATTTCGGTCCAGGTTAATAAATCAATTTGTCGAGCACAAATGTTCTCTGCGAGCAAAGTCCTGCGGGGGACAATATGCTCGCTCCATTGTGGCTGCAAATTCAATTTATATTCAGATCTGTACAGAAATAGAATTGAAACTTAGATTGCGGCTAGATACTGGCAGGTTTATAATAGCGAGCTGCTGCCGCTGCTGGATACTACTAACTAAATATCCTAGACGGAACTTTTAACTTAAGGGCCCTAAACTGACCTCTAACAAACTTAGCCTCTAATTTAAGTATTTAGACGTCAACCGGATAAATGTTTAACTTCATCTGAATTAATTTTATAGGCCTTATCAGAGCGGCTTTATCTGAGACAGTCGAACTGGGGGGCCAGTCTGCATTTACAATAGTGTCACAATGATCTATCATTGAATTCATAATAGTTGATTTTGACAAGTTTCGTAATCTACTAATATAGTGGCGTCATTATGACTTTCCAATGACTTTCCAATGATCAACCACTGACACTCCATTGAAAGAAATCGCATAGAATGGTAATCTCGTACACAATTACAAATGCATGACTGATTTACGCGGTAATCTGCTAAAATTATGACAGTTCCAGCCGAAATTTGCTCAATTAGCACCATTTTGTATTGCTATAAATATGGGCTTCTATATTAAGGATAATTTTAAACACAAATGAAAATAAATCAAAACACCGACCGCTAGAAATAAAAACAGATAAAACGTCAGTAGGCAGTAATGTCACATTTGACTTTGACAGCTAAACAGATAAATATTATTGAATTGTATAGTTTCACATTAATTCGCGTTACACATACTTAACTTAATGTTTTTTGCTATTTACGAACTTCTTACTACGCTTGATGAACTAAAATATGATGAATTTTTAAAAGTCATAGAACAAAAGTTGTTGATTATGATGATTGTTAGTAACACAGTCCTGAGAGGTTGTCGGTGTTTTACAAATAACCCTGTATAAATGAAATCTGGCATGATTAGATGTTCAAATTTAATTCAAGTTTTTCCAAAATAATTTCTATTAAGGTTTTTTAATAATGGCAATACAACAATGTCATTTTATCAAAATTCTATTACGAGACCATTGACCGAACAATGATCGACCATTATGAATTTAGCAGATTACGAATTTTTAGCAAAATGACCATTGTCATCGATCAACAATTATGAAATCAATGAAAGACCATTGTGACACTATTTTATTAGCAGACTCGGCCCCCAGGATCAGCCCTATTGCCCTAACACTTTCTTTTCAATTTATTAATAACGCAATCTCTTCCCTGTCCGCAGTATAAATAACCCGTCTGACACACTAAATATGCGTTGTCCACCCATGAGGAATATTATCGAATGGAGGAAGATCTACTATTTTATCTTATTGCTGGGAATAGGGTCCTTCATATTTATTTGCTTAAATAACGACGTATCTACGTCGAATTTTGGGCGTACTTTCCCTATTAGGTGGCTATAAATTATGAGATAAATGATAACGCTTATCATTAATACAAAGATTTATTCGAGATAATTCCACGTAGGGGATATGGAGGACGATCGTAATGTACGTTTTATGTACATTTATGTATATTAGAAATGAATTATGATGGTAGGCCGTGAGATATGCTCGCAGACATCCAATTACAAATAGATCGCGGAGTGGAAGAATTGACGAGACAGCTTGAGATAAAAAAGGAAATTGCTTATACACGTGTAGTTCGACTAAATATAATAAATAGTATCTACCTGGGAAATTCCAGGGAATTCTTATTGCGAAGGTTTCCTATCGTTTTTACTTATGTCAAATAGACGAGCGATTTGGGTGGCAGTAAAACCTCAATAGACGAAAAGAAGTCGTATTATACATTAATTTCTTCGGAAAGCCTGTGGCGGTGATAGCCTGTGAGGGGAGAAGGGGGCACATTAGATAAATTAAAAGTGGACAGTGGCGTTAGGAGGGAGTCACAACGGAGGGGTAACGTTGCAAACGTTCATACTCGTAAGTGGCCACTAAACTTTATTGTAGTGTTTACGACCAACGAAAATACTTTATAGACATTTTTCGACATAGATAGGAGATGTGCGGTTTTCTTGCCGCCGTAAATAAATACTTATTTTAGACTGCGGTAAAGGGGATTTGTTTCTGGTGCAGAGTAAAATAGGAATAGTTGTGAGGGACCAGGTGCGGTTGCATGAGCCCAGCCGTCCGTGAGCTTAGATAAACTTTACTTATATATGCCGCAACTGTCCTCACCAAGTTCTGGAGGCCGGGGGACACAAGACACGTATATATTTAAACTCAACCACAGCTAAACGAGAACCTTCAGGTACAAAGTAAGTACCGTACCTACCTGAGATTAGTTATTTCAACGTAAGCCTTTTTTTGTAAAAGTAATTTGTAGAGCTCCTTGTGAAGAGCTCGTCTACGGAACCACTGTGGTGAATAAATGGTAAAATGAGAATTTAGCTTTGTTTCCGGGTGACACGCGTGTTGGTTGCAACAAGCTGAGGTTGCGCCTTAACAACTCAAAAGCTACTTGCTTCCAACAATAATCACCAGTCTCTAAGATACTGCATGGACTAAGTATATCTATAGATTCCATAGTGCTATTGGTTTCTTTATAGACAAATACCAGTAGGATTTGTCGTTTCTGAACACTTGGATAAGCAAAAATTATGATGACCATTTTAGGTATATAGGGTGGTATCCCACATATGACACACAAACGGTTATTGGGGGGGTTGGTACGATGTTCTGAATACTACTGGTAATCGTTTGGGCGTCGATGTCCCTTCCAACCTTTTTATTTAAGATTGTGCTGTTGACAGTTTGAAGGCCTCAAACTTCAGCGAATAAATCAACAAAAACTTTATTTTATTTTTATTAGTTGTAAATATCCCATAAAAATGTTTGCTATGCATTTATTTTACATTGTTAACAATAAATGTCATGGTAATAGGCTTATCCCCAATTAACGGAACCTAACTGTTGGAATCTGGGTGTATTGTCCACATCTGCGTACCCCCTGAGAGCATACAGGCGTGATGTTACGTCATGATGTTGTATAAAAAATAAACGTCCAAGCGATTGCAGCAATCACGACAGATTTGCCGGCTGTTTTTGAAGAGTTCCACATTGTATATCTCCGAAGATCTGCATCAGATCTTCACCAAATTTAAATGGAACCACCTCAGGAGTATACTCTCAAAAAGAATTTTGAGAATCGGTCCACAAATGGGGGAGAAATCGCTGAAAATACATAAAAAAAAATACAAACAGTCGAACATTGAATATAATTATATATTTTTAACCGACTTCAAAAAAGGAGGAGGTCCGTTTTTTGAAGGCGGTTAAAAATATGAATCCATCAGTTTTCAGTAGTTCCATTATAGTTATTTTAAATTTGATAATAAGTTAATAATAATAAGTAATTAGTAGCCTACCCGAACCTGCCTTGCACTCAGATAACAACTATTAAGTTCGGATCAAATGCGGTTCTCTAAAAACATTTAAAAGTTACGGCTTTGGTTACGGCAGAAACGGACTCAATAGTTCCCGTTACAACGTCTTTGATGTGGAACTTATCTCTATTTCGCATACAAAGGCCGGAGATGGCACATTTTCAACATCCACAGCTGTATCCATTCGTATAGTCTTTGAAACGTTTAAAAAAAGCTCTCAATAGGCTTAAAATGTATTGAGCAAGTGATTACGCGGCTACAGAGAGCGACATAAAGTTTGAAACAAATGAAATAAGCTAGGATCTGCTAGAAGTCTGTTTTTACTACAGTACACTACGATTATAGATACTTCTGCGGCTATTACTCGTCGTTTTAGTACGTACTTGCGTCTTTGCTTTCAACTCCTCCACTCCTCCGTTTATTAGCTGCGCGGTAACTCAAATAATACAAAAGTAATGAGGCCGAGGTACTTTCTGCAAGGAGGTTCTTTTTAACAACGTTTTATTTTAAAATGTTCTTCATTAAAACGAAAAAAGTCAATTTGTTTCTTGATTTTCTCAGAATTAACTACATAGCTTCATTTGGAAATTACAAACTTCGAAACATTGCCTTTGTAAAGGGATTAAAAGCTTAAGTTACAAAATTACCTTTCACAAAATTTTCCCCAATATTGCCCCTTGGTAAGTACCTACTTAACTTTGAAGTTAGTAGGTATTTATAGATTTCCCCATAACAATTAAAAAGTTAAATATTATTTATTATTTTTAAATATTATTTATTTTTGACTGTAACCATTTCTTTATTCTATCTCTGACTTTACACCACTATCAAAATCACAGTTAATCTTCGTTGCAGTACGTTCATTGCAGTATGTTCGTTACAGTATATTAATTGCAGTATGTTCATTGCAGTATGTTCGTTGCAATATGTTCATTGCAGTATGTTCGTTACAGTATATTCATTGCAGTATGTTCATTGCAGCATGTTCATTGCAGTACGTTCATTGCAGTATGTTCGTTGCAGTATGTTCGTTGCAGTATGTTAGTTGCAGTATGTTCGTTGCAGTATGTTCGTTACAGTATATTCATTGCAGTATGTTGGTTGCAGCATGTTCGTTGCAGTATGTTTGCTGCTACTGTCAACTAGTGTGACCAAATCACAGTGATCTTTATTTGCATTACAAAACTTACATTAAAGTAGCTGTCAAATAACTAGGCATTGTTTTCAAATACTCTTTGGATTAAGCTACTGGTACACTTTTTTTTCAAAAAATGGTGTTATTAGGACCTGAATAGAAATAATACTTATAATTTTAGGTTTATTCAATTCCTAGTTAATACCCTCCGATCGTCACTTTTCAAATTGTCTGCAGTAAGTTTTGGGTTTCGACTGAAATGTCGCACTCTACAGTACCTACCACCACACTTTATCTTTGTGGTAGTGTCAAATTGTTAACACTTGCTATTAATTTCGCCTGTATAAAGAGTTACTTAAATCAGAATCAATTTTTCAAAATTCCAGTCCATACTGCAAAGATGAAAAATTGATTTATTTTTGCACATACAAAAAAAATAAAATAATCTATCGTGTGTAAAATACTTGGTATAGAAACCTTTTGATATATTCAGAAAGGTACTATAGTTACTACGTTATGTGAATACTTTTTTAAACGAATACGAAAAGTAGTGAGTTCATGGAATGCTGAATTATTAATTCAACGCTTCACCATTCATTCTGAATAGTACCTATCGGAAAAATGGCTGCAAGAATAACTATTGTAAAATTTACCGACTACGAATGGAAGCTGAATTTACAGTTATTTAATAGGCACCTACTTAATATATGCAAAAAAACTTCACTTACCCTGGAAACGAACATTTTTAAGCGCAGGAAGAGTTTTACACATGGTTTTACTCTATTGTAAAAGTAAGCGATATTTACGTGTTGGTCGTAGAAAAGGATCAGCTCGATGTTCGATAACGAAAGCCGGTTAAGGTATTAGAGATAAAGATAGGGCCTAGATTTTCCGCTGACGCAGTGTCGGGAGCCCGGGACGTCCCGCGAAGCCACCGTTTTGTATATTATCTCGTGCTACAAATCACACCGGATGTCCCGCCGAGGGGAAATGAAAATTGAGATACCGGAGAGGCATTGTTCCGTGAAAATATATCTTCTTGATATTCGCAGCGCGCGGGACAGCGCCGACGCACGGATATTGCGATAATGTTACGTCATCTCGCGAGATAAAAGCGCTTTTGATATCCCTCCGGATAAATTTTCACTTTCACACAACAACGTCTCCACAGCTCCCTGAGATTTGCTACTACAGATTTTCCGCTCGTTAAATTGTTCATCCTGTCAAACAACTAATTCGGATGTTTATTTGTTTATATCCTGCCATGGTTGTGGGGGATTCTTCTCGTGATATTCATGTAAGATAAAGTTGAAATGATGTTAAAGTTAGAGTGTTATCTTCCAGTAGCTTTAGCTTCATCAGAACTGCTGATTAGGCTGATCATAATGTGTTACTTAGTCAGTTCAGTCATCATCATCATTTCAGCCGAAAGAGGTCCACTGCTGGACATAGGCCTCCCCCAAGTGTCGCCACATTTACCAGTCCCGTGCGTCTCGCATCCAGCAGATCCCGGTCACCCTCACCAGGTCATCGGTGATGCGGTGTGTTCCAAAGGAGTCAAAGGATTTTATCACCAGTTGCTGGACATGTCCCACCCAGGATATTTTCTTTGGTCTGGTTGGACCTGGAACAAAACAAAAGTTTGTAATATTAACATAGAGAAGCGGTTAGGTAAAATATTTTACCGAAATTAATAAATACAATATATTGCCTCGCTACAAAATGTGGCACTTGATTTATTAGACACTTCTGTTCTAGATGAGCCTATAAGGCGCAGATCAATTCGTGATAGATCGATTGACCTAGTTGGCTCCAGCTAATTGATGAAACTTCCAAACTCCGATAGATTGGCGCGGTTACGTTATAATATTTTATGACTACCATTAGACATATTTTACATTGCCCAAATTGAGTTAGGAGTTCGTGTAGCGAGTTAATAAGTCAGCGTTTAATTTGGCTGAAGTTGTTGGTAGTGCCTAGTGGTTTCCGAGAGGAATAGAGGTTACTAAGTAAAAGATGAGTAAGGGATTTTATAATATGTATATGATGATAGGTATTGTAGGTATATCTACTTAGGTTTTATCATTAAACAAGGTGTTACTCTAAAAGAGCTTAGGGAGTGATCAGACGATCACTTCATATGCTCATTTAGAGTTACAATGTATAAAATGTACTGTTTTGAGCAATAAATATTTGAATTAGAATTGGAATTTATTATGCTATCTATGATTGCCTAATCAAACTGGACAACTTTCTTAAAGAACAAGGTGGGATAAAAAATATGGACCCTTCATACTAATTGCGACATCCGATGCGATATTTTGTACGGGAAGTCTAAATTTTCATTATGGTTTACAAAGACTACGTTCAGAAACGTAACAGGAGACAATCGACTCGGATCACAAGGATTTGTGCTAAGACTAAAAGAGAAATAATTTACTCATCAAAATATAGAGAAGTAAAAATAGGGGTACCGCAAGGCAGTGTTTTAGGACCACTTTTATTTATAATTTATGTGAATGACTTGCCGCGCATTACGAACCAGCCGACTGTTTTGTTTGCTGATGATGCCACTGTTGTATTCTCCAATAAAGAGCTGTCTAAACTAAAAGAAGAAGTAGAAAATACATTACTAACTATTATAGAATGGCTGACATCAAATAATTTAAAAATAAACTTAACCAAAACTAAAATTATGACTTTTAAGAATAGAAATGGCAAACAAACAAACGTCGATGTTTATTTCCAAGGACAGAAGATTGAACAAATCAATACAACTAAATTCTTAGGCTTACATATAGACTATAACCTAAACTGGAAGTCACATTTGGAAAGCTTATGTCTCAAATTAAGTCAGCAGTCCTACGCGTTATATATGCTTGCAAAAACGGTCAGTACCAGTGCGGTCTTAGCATCTTACCATGGTTACGTAGGATCCTTGTTGAGATATGGCATTATGTTTTGGGGCTATTCTACAGAAAAGGAAGCTGTATTTAAAATGCAAAAGAGGTGTATCCGCGCAATATGTAGTTTAAAACCAACAGATAGTTGTAAACATGGTAGTGTTAATATTTTTAAGCTTTGGAAAAAAGCTTAAAAATATTAACACTACCATGTTTATATATATTGGAAGTCGTAGTCTTTGTAAAACGCAACTTGCATTATTTTAAAAATTATAGAAGTCAACGTAACAATAAAAAAATATATTTTCCTGACAGCAGTAAAACTGCTTTGTTTAGCAATAGTATTTTTTGGATGGCACCTCGACTTTATAACCATTTACCAAAATGTATTATAGACTTAAAAAGTATCGACATATTTAAATGTAAGGTTAAAAAAATGTTATTGGTAAAATCTTATTATAGTGTTAATGAATATTTGTGTGACAAACTCTGAATAATGTTTATTACTTAAGTTTGACATAAATTTCGTATTTCACAATGATTAATTATTGACATTTTAGCATAATAGTTTAACTTTGGCATTATTAATTTGACACTATTTACTTTGACTCTAATTGACATTGTAATAGACATGTAATTTTAAACTTTAATGTATTTAAATTTTTAATTTAGGGACTAACCTCGTTCCGAACTAAATGTTGCATGCCTAGTGCAGAATATGGTGACACTAACAAGTTTCCTGTTCTCCAAAAACCCACCTGTATAACTACCCATATTTGCAATAAATGAATTTGAATTTGAATTGAATTTGAAGAAATCATCATACACACGCTTTCTATCACTAACTTGTACGAGTTCTAACTAAAGTCAGTTTAATAACGTCGTGCCATGCAAGGAGAAACTAGCTTGTAATTTTTGCATCCAATCTGTTACGTTGCCTGTGGATCCAATCGACGAGAACGGTAGGTACCCACCTGCAATATATTGCATGTGGGGTCTCCCAGCTCATGGTAATAGGATACCGGGTTAACGGGGCTAGTACATATTAAACCAACCAATACTTAGATAAGCCGGATAAATCTTTATGTAGAACAGCAATCATGATCTAATCTCAACATTTTACAAAATTAACAGTTTTTAAGAAGAAAAGGTAAAACAGCAAAGTTGCGGTAACAATTTATCATTGCGCACAAAGCGTGATGATAAGAGGGCTTGTTCTCACTAAGCGTAGGACAAAGGAATACCGCGGGTCGCGCCGCCCACCGCCGCACCGACGGGCAAAAACCCTAAGGATTACAAGGTTTTGCTAAATATTTACCTAACACTTGGTGCCCAACGTTGTACCAAGATAAGAGACAGCTTTAAAGCCTTCAAAAGAAATACTTTAAGAGCTTAAACTATGTACCTGCGTATTTAATTCCAAAGGATTAAACTGAAATTAATCAAGTATCTTTGTAACTCGTGAGCCGTAAGTAATGTGCATGCTTATAAGATTAACGCGAGTTTTCAATTTTATTTTACGTTTCATAAACTTTGCTACAACCAAAGTATGTTCAGTAGCTGTACGTGACTCCAATAGTAAGGAATGTTCTGAAAACAAAGTATCTTTAATTCAAAACCAATGAAGCGATACTTAAACGAGTACAGAATTTACCTCCGAAATAGCCTTATCTCGCGTCCACAGGGAACTACAAAGAGCGACTTCGTTTGAATTTAGAACAAATTTCAAACTAAGTTGGTTCGGAAATCGCGCGGTGGCACTCGTATGGTCGCGTTCGCATTCTAGTGAATGCAAAGAGTGAGTTGCGTTCCTAATTCCGCATTTTTTCTACGACAAAGTTAATTGGAACACGGGCGTATTTAGCGCGCACTCTGTGATTCTGTTTGTATGCAGCGACCGGCACTCGCGCGGAAAATGATCCGCGTTTGACTCGAATAAGCGTTAATGATATTTCTGCATGAATAATTCCTCTGGGGTTATTTTCCAGTGGATCAGAGCAGAAAAACTGACAAACTTTGCTAGCCTTTGATTTGCTTTCGACTTCCTTCAATGACCGTTCGACGTTCGATTTATTTTATAACGAAAGGATTTTTTTCAGCTTTATGCATAGCTCCCAAGGCTGAACAAAAAGTCCGCATTGAATGGAAGCTATAAAGATACTAACTAATACATATTTCTGTTTTTACTCCGTGTGTGAACGACGATTAGCACTTTCAGTTTACCAGAAATCATGTTTCATATTAGTATGCTCAAAGTATAAATAAGCAGAACGATTCTTAACACGATTTTGCCAAACTACCGGGCAGCAGCATGTTTCGAAACGTGGAACGTACAGAAACAATAAGTATTCGCTACGCAGACGAAAATGATTTTACTATGATCCCTCTAGTACCGTGAGAGGAACATAGAGAAATACGACTAGGCGTATCTAACACTAGACTCGAAAGCGGCTAATTTGCAGAGAGCGGTGTGAAATGGACCGAGTCATTCCCGCACAAAGCGCTACTAATGCGCGCCCGTCCGTTGCATCGGCCCGCAATTATATTTGCATACGACCACCTCTTCGTCGCACAATGACACCGACCACGGCCACGACAAAAGGTAAAGTCAACGGAGTTACTTTAAAGTTCTGAATCGAATGAACGAATGACCGAATGAACGAGCTACGCAATCAGAGCGGTGCCGGACAATCACTTGGATATGTTTACGTTTGTTGCTTCGCTTGATTTGTTTCACCTGGTGAATTCATTTCTAGCTGCATCGCTGCTGCTATTAATTAAGTTGAGTTAGAAATAGGTTTCCGGTTCAACCGCAAACCGGAGGACGCTGCGTTGCGTTGTGTTGCTAGTGAAGGTTGCGGGAATCCGCTGGATGCGTGTCACACGGGACCTGTCAATGTGGCAACACTTGGGGAAGGCCTATGTCCAGCAGTGGACGTCTATGATAAATTAACATCCTACAATTAAAAAATCTTTAAACACAATTTAAAATTCTTCAGTTTCTCCAGCATTATTTCCAAAGGTCGTTCTTAACTGGTGCATATGGAAAGTAGATGGGTCGTGTGGTAAAGAGAGGTTAAGTGCCCATCCGTTGCACCGGCTCATGATATTTGCATAATAACTTCAATGCATACACATAGTTAGATTGCTTAATTGCCGGTCGTAGTGAACAGACGTATCGAACAATTATTGCAATAAACAAATAATCGCTTGCGAAATTGTGACCTAGTTACAAATAGCCATTAGTAACGCTTACTTGTACAGTACATTTGTGTAAGGTGTATTATTAGTAGAAATGACCGGTGTTTAACAGGAACAATATATTATCCTGGTTCATGATGGAGGACAGTCCATTCAACCGGAGTAGTAAATGTGTTCGCTCCCCGCCTTCTACACCTGTGCCCGGCACCAGTGCACCTCTGCCCGGGGTCGTACCCACCTCTACCCCTGTGCCCGTTGCCGTACCCGCCTCTACCCCTCAAGCGCCTATCCAAAGGAACGATGCCCCTGCAGTTGTTTCGACAGCAGAACTTCAGAACTGGATGGCGATTATTGAACAGAACCTGAACGAGGTGTGCGCTATTGCAAATGAGGGAAAGCTGAATGTGGAGCAGAAAACGCGCATCATTAACTTAACCCGGAAGATTAGTTACGGGACCTCGCAGATGGCCGTCATGTACCAGTCCGTCAAAACTAAAGCCCTCCAATCGCAATACGCCGTCAGAACTCTGGAAAATCAACTCGATCTTTCGCAGCAGCTACAGAACCTTAAGCTGAGTATAGAAGAGTCGACGAAACCTGCCCAGGGATCTTCCTTTGCTGACATGGTGAAGAAAGGTGCCAACAATTTTATCCAGCCAAGTCACGTAAGTTCTGTGGCCATTTATCCGAGTGACAAATTGAAGACCAGCGATGAGACGAAAACCCTTGTCCAGAAAATTATCAGACCCGAACAATTGAAGCTCCACGTGAGAGGCCTGCGCAAGACGAAGAACGGCGGTGTTATCATCAGCACCGAGACGAAGGATGACATTGAGAAGCTGAGGCAATCGGTGCAGCTCACCAAATCAGGCCTAACAGTCGACGAGCCCCATAAAAGAAAGCCTAGGGTTGTAATTATAGGAGTGCCTACAGACATGCAAGAAAATGAGGTTTTTACCTGTGTGTACAACCAGAACTTAGCCGAAAAACTTCAGGATTGCAGCCTTGAGACGTTCTTGAGCCTAATTAAATTAAGTCATAAGTCAGGTAAGAAAGACTCGGAGACTTGTAATTACATTGTTGAGGTATCTGCAGTCATACGCAAAGCCCTGATATCACAAGACCGAGTTTTTGTAAATTGGTCATCATGCCCTGTGAGAGACTTTACTTTGGTCACACGATGCTATAAGTGTCAGCAGTATGGACATGCGGCAAAGTCATGTCGACAGACATCGTATACCTGCGGTCACTGTGGTGAGCAAGGTCACTCAGTTAAAGAATGTCCAAAAAAGGCTGACGAACCAAAATGCGCTACTTGCTTGCATTTCAAAAAGCCAGACAAGCATAACACAGGTGCTGCTGACTGCCCGGCGAAATTATTGGCTGAAAAAAGGTACATCAATTCTGTAGATTATGGAGGCGCCTAAGAGCGCCGTTAATTAGGTATTTTTCTGCCTTTTTATTTTATATTCTTATTTAAACTACTACTATGATAAATAGTTTAATTAATGATTTAGATAATTTCTCTGTATCCGAGTCCAAAGTTTGTGAAGCTGAAAACTGCAAACAATATCTATCCGGCTACAAATCTCCACTAACCATATTAACACAAAATATTCGCAGTGTTTTTAAGAATTTTGATAGCTTTAGCACATTTCAGCAACGGCTAAACATAAATTGTGACGTTATTGTTTTAACCGAATGCTGGCTTGCCAAACAATATAACATACCACTAATCCCGGGATATAATATCTATAGAAGTACTATAAATTACAACCAAAATGATGGTGTGATAGTTTATGCAAGAAATCATCTGAACGTCTCTGTTGAGGAACCCGATATGCACGACTGTAACAGATTGTTAGTTAAAATTGGATCAGATTTTGCGATATTAGCATTATATCGACCTCCGTCTTTTAAAAATACTAGCAATTTTACTGACTCTCTGAATGAGACCTTGCAGAACCTGTCATCCATCAAAAACACGATTGTAATTGGAGATATTAATATCAATATTCTTCCAGGAAGTGCTGATGCTTCTGCTCAGGAATACCTCAACCTATGCGCCTTTCATGGCCTGCTCCCAGCACACAGCTTTGCTACACATCACAGTGGCTCCTGTTTGGATCATATTATGCTTAAATCGAATTTCCCTTCACTAGCACTTGTTGTTAACTCAACAATAACCGATCACAATGCTGCCCTACTAACCCTAAATTGCAAATTTCCTAAACAAGGCACTCGCAAAATTTCTAAACTGAATATAAATAAACTTGAAGAAGATTTACGCGTCATCGATTTTGATCCAGTCTATAATTCCGCTGACCCGCAGTTTTGCATGTTGTTTGTAATTGAAAACTTAAGAAATGCAATTCAGAAAAACACAGTCGTATCGCAGCTGAGCAACAAAAATCACAACATTAAACCATGGATCACATCAGGTCTTATTCGCTGTATGAAACATAGGGATAAACTGCATATGAAAGCTAAATCTAATCCAGAAAATGTTGTATTGCAACTTTCGTACAAAAGATATCGAAATTTCTGCAATGATCTTCTTAGAAAAATTAAAATCAACTACGACAAAGTGGCATTGGAAAAGGCTGGAACAAATAGTAAAAAGATCTGGAAATATATTAAAGACGCAACGTATTCTACAAAACAATATGAGTCATCTTCAAGTTTATTACAAGCACACTCGTCACCAGTGGAATCCGCTAACATAGCAAATAATTTCTTTGTTAATGTGGGTAAGTGTCTGGCAGAAAAAAATCTGGGTCAATTCCAAAACCTGACGAGCATTCCTTTAACTTCTAACACTGCTTTAACATCCTTCGCGCTGCTAGATACTGACGAGACTGAGGTAGATAGTATAATCATGACCTTGAAAGAAGACTGTGCAGTTGGCTGGGACAACATTTCGAATAAAATTATTAAAAGATTCAAGGACATTTTAGTACCACCACTGACCTACATTTTCCGCATTTGTTTATCTTCAGGACAGTTTCCAGAGTGTCTCAAAAAGGCTGTTATTATTCCTGTCTATAAATCAGGCAGCAAAGAGCAAGTGACAAATTATAGACCTATTTCTTTACTACCTTCTATGTCAAAAATATTGGAGAAAATAATAAACAAAAGGTTGTTGAAATATTTGGAAGATAAATCTATTCTGTCTGAAAGACAGTTTGGATTTAGACCTAAAGTTTCAACTGCCGATGCGGTACATCATCTGACTGACTATCTAGCGAAAGAACTTGACAAGGGTAACCACACAGTAGGAATTTTCCTGGACCTCGCCAAAGCTTTTGACACAGTTTCCATTCCAATTCTATTGCGCAAGCTTGAGATCATGGGTGTAAGAGGCACCCAATTGAAAATATTCAAAAGTTATTTAGAAGATCGTTCCCAGTGCGTAATGATTGGCGATGTTCTCAGCGCTGTTCAAAAAACCACATTTTTTGGTGTTCCCCAAGGAAGTATTCTAGGACCCACCCTTTTTTTGATCTACATAAATGACCTTTGCAATCTAAAGCTAGAGCATGGTACTATCATTACCTACGCTGACGACACTGCTTTACTTTTTTCGGCTGACTCAGAAAATGAAGTCTACAAGCTTGCGCAACACGGATTTAATATTGTAAATAAATGGCTTCAAAATAACTCACTAACTCTAAATGCAGAGAAAACAAATTACATTAAGTTTTCGATGCGCAAGCATATAGCCAATATCCCCTCAGCGTTGCACGCTCATTGTTGCCCAGTCCCTGCAGATAGCCAGTGTAGGTGTCCCAATATTAAGAAGACTGATAAAATAAAATACCTGGGTATTATAATAGATGAAACCCTTTCTTTCAAACAACATATGGAAGCTCTAAATAATAGAATTCGGAAGCTGATATTCGTATTCAAAAAAATACGACATATTACAGATCTAAAAATACTTAGGCAAGTATATTTTGCTCTTTGTCAGTCAATTCTGACTTACTGCATTACTTCATGGGGTGGGGCGAGAAAAACTCTGTTATTGCCCATTGAAAGAGCTCAAAGAGCTATTCTCAAGGTGGCTACTTGCCGCCCTTTCCTTTTCCCCACTAACCTCCTGTATAAATCTTGTGAAGTACTAACAGTTCGACAGTTATTTATTATGAGCACTGTACTAAAACAACACGCAGCACTTCCATACAGCACTGAATTCACAAAAAAAAGACGGAAAGATATAGTTTGCCCTCAAAAAAGTACAAAACACGCTTTCACAGCCAAGTTTTATATGTACCTCGGACCGCTACTCTATAACAGGCTTAATGAAAAAGGAAGCATCTACTCCTTAAATCACAATAACTGCAAGAAAATCCTCAAGGAAGCTCTTCAAACTATGTCCTATGAAGATACAGAGAAGTTATTACTTGTGCTAAAGTAAATATTGTTCACATTATTGTTATTTTATAAATTAGTTTGCTAAGTTAAAATAGTAAAAATGTTATATACCTTTTACATTGTTACCAATATTATTAATAAGACATGATTATTTAATCAATTAATGTTACCTCAAATCGCCTGAAACACAGGATTACCTAGTTCAGGCTCAAAGCATGGGTGAACTTGACATAGATTTAAGAAAAACTGTAAACATTTACCTTATATTTTTTGAATAAAATTTTATTTATTTATTTATTATTATTTATTATAGTATATTATACTTAAAGTACCCAACTACGGTTTGTCAGCTTACATGGGGTATAAGTTTTCAGTAGAACATTATCATCAGTATTATCTTATTGATATTGTATTGTATCCGCTGTACAGCTTGTATCAGATAGGTGTGGTCATGTTTAAGGGACAGATACAGACCACGAAACTGTTTTTTTTTCATGATAGGTATTAAAATCTAAATTGCGAATAAATTACATATCAGCTGCTCCAAACATTTGGGTCTTTAAGTTTGTTTGGGACACCATACTTATATAATTTTTTGACATGTTGTGTTCACTTTTTTATCTACAAAATATGTTTATTTGTCAAATATTGGCAAAAACAACACGAACTTGCCTGCTTGCTTGCTTGCTATAATAGGTATAGCCATTGATGATGACGTGGCAGTGATGACATAGCGTGGAGTTGTGACGCATCATATTACCGCCGCGGTTTGTCAGCCCACAATACATCTAGAATTACTGGGAAAGGCTTGAACTGTTGTTAGTAAGACGTCGCTAGACGGAAGATAACAACGCCACTAAGACTTAAGTAAAATAATAGATACATCTGCTGGTGGAGCGGTACGTGCCGTGACTCCGGAGTCCGGAACGCCCCGGCCGGGCTACTCCACCGCTATATATGTCCCTAATAAAGCCGGAACAACGTCACTGGTCCCACTATTAGCAGATGCAAATTATTTTGTAATACCTCGCTTATATTTCATAACAGAACAATCCCACAACGTCTCGTATAATACCATGTTTATTTTACCCACGTAAAACAGACTTACGGCTGTAAAACGCTATATTTATGTTAATAAATCATTTATCATCTCGCTTTGGAAGTAAGTAATTAAATTGTAAGCGTTTTCTAGGTATCTGCTGAGTTTGCTCTAATTTCCATATAACGAGTCGATTCTTGGTTTTAATAACGGCCATAAGTCAATATAAATTTTATTGTAATTCCGCGTAAGTCATTATTGATAACAGATCCGTGGCGTGGTGCGGACGCGGCTCGGATGATACTAATAAATATGCTAATGTTGGCGTCCCTGAAGGATTTTCTCGGATTTTCATCTCCCCTATACCGATGACGTAGACGAAAATAAAACTGGTGGGTACAAGTATCTTGAAATACGGCTTTACCTGTGGAGATTTCACACACGGGTAGGCCACCTGTGCTACTACTAAAGTTTCAATCACCGCGGCATTATCTTGAACAGTTCTAAACATTGCGGCCAAGCTCTCTAAAAGTTATAGCCGTACCCTGAAAAAATATACCGACTTTTCACTTCGATCTGGCTTCTAACAATAAACACCTGTTTTAAAATTATAATCAGTATTGTAAGTTTTTTACCTTAGATAAAAAAATGTGTAACATAACTAATCTAAATATAATAAACAGTATAAAAGCTAACCTCTGTGTTATTTTCTGAAATTGTTTTACAGGATAGTGCATGAATTTCGCCTAACGAACTAGCACGTCCTCGACATTTGTAGAAGTGAATGGCCTATTGGTGATTACTAAATAGGGGTCGCATCCCTACTCGATTAGGCTAGGCTTTACAATACCTTCCCATTGTAGCTAGGCTTAACAGGTAGGTACAGATTTTAACGACATGGCCGGGATGGAGAAGAACAATTTGTACCCTCGACGTTATACCCTTTTCACCAGATCAGCATGTCAGCTAAGTGGGTTCGTTAAATTATTCTCATATCTACGTCTTCAGTACTGCAAACGTGGAGATAAATATTTCTCATACAAAACCAATTTGTCGTGAAGGCGGCAATAACAATAAAAGTGCAGCATCATAAAATTGTTATAGCTCTAGCATTTTAAGGATTTTTGATTTGACGTGAGAGGAGGTTTACTTAAAATATTCAATGTCGAATTTTCCGTTTACGATGTACGAAAAAAGGGATTTGGAGCCCTCGTGGGAGTGAAGTGGCTATTAGATTATACAGTCTACATATGCTAGATGAGACGAGTGTTACTGTAATCGCAATTTAATGAGATTTTTAGGGTGTAGTCACAAAGGTAATGGATTCGTCGTTACGAAGATTCACACGTGTGTTATCGCGCTGTTACGAAGTAATCCGCATATTAAAATAAATGTGGAAAAGAAGAATATTAGTGTGGAACGAAGTTTTAAAGTAAACCAGGACTTTTTAGCCATGACTTATCGGAATGCTAAAAGCATTTCGTTCTTTGGTTCGTGTTTTTTGGACCACCGAATAAAACAAGTTACAGATTTAGATACTAAAAAAGCGCCCATAGTTGTTTTCGCAAACACTAAACGTATTCCAAAGTTGAAATTGTAGATTTTCTGACAGATAATTCCTACTAATAATATTCTCGCCCCATCACTTGGGGTATAATAACATCATCAGCGAACTCTTAATGTACCAAAGTACACGTTTGCTTAATCTTCCCGCGTTACGGTAACGGTTATTAATAATTTAAACAATCACTTCCAACATAAAGTTTTTATGAAGATTGGACCGTTCCGCGTTCTCTGAATTTTCACACACGAAGGAGGGGTTCGCAATTGTCGTTTAAACGTATGTTCTGTACTTTGAAAATTAATATTTTTCTCGTCGAGAACACTTCAAACATGAGAATGGCATATTTAACGTTTAGCGGAATTTAATATGTCATAAAACGTTATTTATATGCCGTTTACGCGCCGGCGGCGGGCGGCGGAGATTTCATCGGCTCGGGGCTCTGCCTCGGTACCTCAGCACTAACGGGTTAATCTCATTTATATTATATTGTTGGATAAAGAAGTAAGAAGCTTTCTTATGTAGCACTTGGATGAAAGTGGAATATCGGCTGCCGGATAAGTAGTTAAAATATCTAGACATAAATCTTTATATGGAAACTATGCTGGCGGAGTTGGTGGAAAATTGTGTGGTTTATGTTGTCAAAAGATAAAATAAAATGATTAAATCATCACTACGTTCTGTAGCCCTCTCGTTAAAATAGTCGTATTAATTTATGTGTACAGATTACCTACGTTGCACAAAATCTTGTGCAACGTAGGTCACAGTCTCAAATATGGGTTAAATGTCAAGTACATACAGTACTCACCTCTGCGAACAAATTGCAACTAAAGCGAAAATGAGAAAAAAAAATTCTACTTACTAAAATTAAACACAAACAGCAATTTATTTTTAATGTTGGTAATCGCTTGGAGAGCTATAGTTATAAAATTTATTGAGAGAAAAATCAGAGCTCTATTGCAAAAACGTTTCGTTATACTTAACATAAATATTTATTTTAAAGGGGTTTGTCGGTGGCTTTTATAGGCTATTTCAGTGGATTGCGTTCAGCCAAGACTTTGTTTTCTGCGATTTTAATCCAATAAACGTACACTGCCTAGACATCTCATGATCGTCAGATATAATAATAAGCCAAACATACTGTATTGTAGTTTCTATTGTTGTATTATTTACACAGATATCAGTTTAGGGATACGTCTGGAATGATACATCTGTAGGCTTAGCCAAGTTGACAATCTACAATCGTTAACGCATAGAAAACTAACCAAATGTATGGGATTGACATTATTTCAACGTTAAGTCACGTGGTCAAAACAAACGAATAGAAACATTAAAGTTCAGTCAAAACTGTAAGTTGGCTACGATTTATATGGGATGTAGCAATCACGATTGTAGAAACGAATACATTTCATTCTATCATCTTGATCGATGTAAACTTGTCTACGAAGTTTCTATTCGTTTGTTTTGACCACGTGACTTAACGTTTACGATTGTAGAAAGAGAATCGATACGAATCACATACACATATTAGCTCATTCATCCACTCAAATATCTGCTTACTCACGACGTCGTCAGTCTGAACAACATAATTTAATTGGGGGGCCCGGAGTTCTAAAATACAGGCCTAGGCTTAGTTTAGACTCCAGATCTTCCACAAATTACCCACTTTGCAAAAATGTCTGTGTGTGACTGTAATATTTTATACTCACGTTGATATTTAATTTGTAGAGATAAATAAAGATTTTTATTATTTTATTATTATTATCATCTATCAGTTTACAAAGATAGGTAGTTCCTGACAAAGCGACTTACAAGGAGTCTCCTTGTCTTCATCAATGGATTAAAAACTGCTAAACAGTTTCCTATTGCGTCTACTTGATAACAAGTAAAAGCCGATGTAGGGTAAATTGCCTTTAGGCTTAGATTAGCAACACCTAGTATTGGCTCTAATTGGAAGTCACCGTACTATCGAGGACACTCCCGCCTGATCACCACTAAGCTTATTTTTGCTTGCACTCGCAACATAGAAACGCTCTCTTCTATGTAAGAAATAATGAATGAAAGACAATAGCGATCGGCCGAACGCACTGATGACGCACGCCAAACGAGAGTTATTGTTATTTTGCGCGCCAAATTGACGCTTTCTTATTAGGCCTAAACTTAGGTTACTTACTTAATAGGCTCGGCGCCTCCGCATGATTTAAGCGAGAATTTTTTTAACTGATCAGGCGGAAAAGACCACGACTGTACATTGTAGTGACCATTCGGACTCCTATAATCGGGATTGGGCTTCGGATACGAAAGCTAATCGATAGTAAACACGTAGTATTTTTTTTCCTTCGTCACAAACACGGCTGTATGTGGGGGACGAAGGCACTACTTTTCCCATCTGACCCTATGGGGACAGAGCATAGGGGCGAATGGGAGCAAGTCGTTGTAAGCTAGTTTAACAAAAATAAGTTCAGCAATCATAAAATAAATCAGTAATTTTCCACATTCATTAGCATTGTGGTTGAATATAAATGGAAACAATATTATAAATTAGGAATATTTTAATGGTGCACGTAATTGGTCACACACTCAAACAGCATGGTTCGAACAAAATATTTATTCTACGAATTAATTAATAAATGGTGAACATTTCACTACAATTGGGATCAATATTTGATGTTTGAGTACCTACCTATTGTTTTAGTTATTAGCTAATTAGTGTGTGCAATGATTTGTATTTGTCATCTATTTTCGAGAAATCAAACAGAATTGTTTACGCGTAGGTATTCAAAACATCGGAGCCACTTTTAAAATTGTCAAAGCAGCATTATGTTTATGAAGCGGACGTGCTAGTCCGGCGAGCAGAGTCAACAATAAATCACGATCGACCGAGCGAACACAAAATTTTGTAAACTTAATCCAAAGTAAGGCGAAGTGATGTCGATGAATTGTGTAGAACTCTGCAAGTTCTTCACAACTTCGGGAAGAATGCCCGAGCGCCGCATCCACTACGAAAGAGAGCAGTCGACTGTAAAATAACTTAACATAACAGTTTTTTCTTGCATTGGAGACTTTGCGACAGCTTTTTCTTATTCAGTCGACATGAACTGTTGTTAACTTTGCCTAACTAGCTGTTCGACGCGAATAGCTCTGTAAACTACACTTCCAGTGCACAGTGTGAACTTTCAAGAACGATACCTTCCAGACGACGAGGTTCTGTTATTGTGAACTACTGCACACTCAGCGTTGGTGCAAACTTGAACCCTAGAACATTAAAACAACATGCTCGTTTCCTTGACATCGTTTCTCAGTATTCAACTTGTCCGTTCTGCAATTGATTTACAATTTATTGATACCACCTCCGATTGAGCTGTCGTGCCGATATCATGATTTCTCGAATGTCTCTCTGACGAAATATGGGTTTAATATTTTCCCCGGTACAACGTGACCGTTCACTGCAGTTTCAAAATGTTTCAATATACCTATATTGACTGACTATATGAATGAATATTCCAGGATTGGTAAAATATGGGGTGAATAAATTTATCCATCGACTTAAGAGGATAATATTGAGTCACGTCCCGGAATGGCTGCATTTCACTGTGAAGAAATTCGTTGCTCATAGTTTTCATATTGCGAATCTGATCACGTCACTACCATTGAGGTTCATTCGATTCCCATTTATTACGTTATAAAGGTTTGTAGTTCTTATCGAAACATCACAAACATAGCTGTTACGGACTTTTTTCTTTTACCATACTTTTAGAGAAACACGTTCGAAATAATTCCGATAAACTCATAATCGAATCTTAGCTAATAATTTAAATAAAGGTAGTAAAACTTTTCAAAGTAAAAAGAAATCCCGATAGATATCCGAATTTAAGGTTTAAGAAGTAAAAGATTTTGTGTGCACGTCACAATCATTCCCTTCGAGGGGTTAGTGTTCATTGGGTGGAAATAACAAAGACGATAAAATTGTTCGCTCGGAAAAAGGATATTGAATGAGGTCAGACGCAGATATATTCGTATTCAAGGCAAATGTCGAGGCGTGTTGGGGACAGCCGTTTGCGCACTGTTTTTACAGTCGCGACGATATGTCCTGTCGTTACAAAACTGATATTGCTTCGAGATCTCGTCGGTGATTTTCGTGTTTTCCTTTTGTCTGTTGAAGTAGGTATTGTTTTATTACAAGCGGTTATTACACACATGTATGTTAACGACATTGTTCACATGCTATTGTCTACAAGTTTCTACAATAGCCTTTTTTTTTTCGGATGGGAAATCATCAAATGACTCCTCCCGTTCTGGGCGGAGCAGGAGGGAGTGTCAGACTTTTACTGACTAAAACCCATCCATGTTCCTTCATCGCCCTTTATGTTCCGGGGTCACGGTATCTCTTTCGAATAGTCCCGCAGCCCTGGCAGGCATCGGCCCTTGAAGACCGCTTTCTTTTTGCTGACTCTCTTTGAGGCGCGCGTGGAACACGAACGCGCCGTCGACACGGCCTGTCGTTATGAGACGGACGGACGGCGAGCTAGCCCATAGCTCACCGTCCTCCACGAAGTACCACCGGCTGTCCAGGACAAGTCCCAGTTACTTCAGCGTCGACTCGACGCTGATGGAAACCCCTCTTACCATCCCTGAGGATCCCGGAGGTGGCGCGTTCCGAGGCCCATGACAGCACATGGCCTCGGACTTGTGCAATGCCACCTCGAGAGCCAGTTGCCGGATCCTCTCAATCACAGCCCGACTAGCCCTAGACTTAACTTTTAAGATACCTACTCAAATTACAAAAAAATATATTCTTAGTTTGGTTGTATTTAAAATTTTCTTGTAGTTAAGCGGCATAGCGAAGCGGTAAGTAAAGAAAACTGACGGAAGGTAGAACAAAGCCCGCTGGAAAGTTAAAAATTTGCAAGCGAATTTACATACATATACGTTGTCAGTGGGACGGCGAGCCGAGAGCCGACGGCTATGACCCTTACACCTGCATATGTTCTACCACATTTTACAGTTTCTTACCGCACAGTTAGCACATATTTCAGTAGCTTTAAGTGGGCCTTTAGCTACATTTCGGTGTTTACTTGTGAAAAGAAGTTAATAGTGACTACGTCTTAAGTCTAGTGGGTGGATTCGATTCCCAGGTCGCCTATTGCCACATGTTTTTGTCAAAGAAGGGCTCATGAAGGGTCAACATTCTCTTCAAAACCTGTTTAGTAGCAGTCTCATGTTAGCCAATGGATATTCCAACATATTCCCGTTTGAAATTGAAACCCCATTCCGTCTGTGTATCTATTGGTTTAGAGATCTATTTACTCGGTAAACGGTAACGTGTTATAGAGTGATCTTCAAACTTTAGTTAGTGTATCTACGCTATATAATGTGTTGATGCAAATAAAAAAGATCTATTATTCAGTCAAAGAAACGTGCGCATCACAATGCATCACAATGTGACGCCCTGATGTTATATGGAGCGACGGGTGGCTGGTGCAGCTGTATGACAGTTGCCTGAAATCGAGTTAAGTGGTGTGCAATTGGAGAGGCCTATGTCCAGCAGTGGACTACTGTAGGGTGATTGGTGATGAGCCGCAGTGACAGTGACAACCATTTTGCTGAAAAATCCACACCTCACTTATGTGCATTGTATGAGAATGATGTGCAATGATTTTAGAATGAAAGAATAAAAATTGGCTAAGTGCGAGTTGGACTCGCACACAAAGAGTTCCGTAGCACCTTTTATTTTTCATCGTTCAGTAACAAAAAAAAAATAGTGGTGGCCCTCCGCCGCCTACCGCCACCACAATTTTTTATTCCTAATTTCACATCACTTTTTTAGTTTTTCATAGAAGACACCTGCTCTCCAAATTTCAACTATGTGGTACCAACAGTCTCGGAGTAAAATGGCTGTGACATACGGACGGACAGACAGACGGACAGGCCGAATCTGTAATGGTTCCGTTTTTGCCCTTTGGAAAGGAACCCTAAAAAGCTCTTGGCTCTCCGCGGACAGTGCGCGTTGGTTTCTCCGCTTCATTCGTTCACAAAAGGTCCATAAAAGTAGTTCTATCAAGGGATATGGAGGTGTGGTTAACACTGGCCATTGTGAGCAGAAACCATTAAATGCAGCTGATGGACCCGCGTAGGGTTGTCAGATCAAAAATAAGATAGCGCAGTTAATTAAGCTGGACATTTTGCGTTAGATGCCGGACATTTGGGATTTGACCTAACAGGACCGTGTAGGAAAATGGAATTTATTCGATTATCATGTTGCACATGACATTACTAGACAGAGGTATTATATCCAGCCAGACCACACAAAAAAGAGCACACTTTTAAGAGCACGAAAAATATTCAACAAAGCATATAGAGGGACATCTGGGGGCACGGTAGTGCCCAAGCCAAGACGAGCTAAGCGAAGCGCAAGCGCAATTTCTCGAAACGCTTCGTCGTTTTTTTGAACCCTTATAACTTGGGTTAGGATTATACCAGATAAACGAAACGGCCAAGCCACATATTTTGACTAAGATGTAGAGTTTGTGAAGTTAGACCTTGTAGAGTTAGGGCGTGTAGAGTTAGAAGCTTGGCTCTACATGAGATCTGATAACTTTTTGACAGTGCAGTTCATATGGTCTTGTCTTGGCAACATTTTACATGCAAATGTTTTTGGTTGGGATTGACTTTGATTGAAAATATCGATAGTTTAAAAAAAGTTTCAGATGTCGCAGGAGAAAGGTACCCGGATGGATATAAGGGGAGGTCGGAGGTACCCAGCACTTACACATTAAAGGCTGTTAAAATAAAAATGTTTTAATGTCCCTCTCTACAGTGAGCGCTTAATGCAATATTTTTCGTACTCTTAAAAGTGCGCTCTTAATTTGTGTGCTCTCAATGTAATCCAGTTGACATTTCGAAAAAAGGTGAGATTAATGGAATGTATGCGAAAAACTGGAAAAAATCAGACCCAAATTAGCACAGGGTCCTCGACGTCGAAAACTTAGGATGTGTCCCTGAAACAACCTGTTAAAGTTCGATTACCTTACTTATACTTTCCAGTTGCAGGACTAAAGGAATACCTCCCTAAATAGGCTCGTTACTTGATTTATTTAGTGAACTAACCAAATACATAACAAACATTCAGAAAAACATCAGATTAGAGTCAAAAAGTTAAGTCTCTAACAAAATAATTTTATTAAAATTCTTCGAAGCCAATACTTTCCTTAAACCTGAAAAGCTATTCAAGTGTTATAGATTATTCTTATTCATATCTTTGACAAAGCCGGGATGAACGCTATATATACAAGGAAGCCCCCGCCTCGATTGAAAAGACCGTCTGTTATCTAAGTGCCGCCTTAAGGGTTGCCTACTCACTGGAAGCGAGGCGACCAAATTATGTACTACCGAGTTCACTGACAGTCGACCAGTTTTCAACTTTATTACTTAGGACATTAGTGTGAAAAGTAGACCGTCACTGAACTCGGTAATACATAATGGGTGTAAAAATACTCTTAACGAAGCCGAACTGCACTTGTTTTCCCCGTCACTGCGATATTTTTTTTCTATTCTGGACCATATGGCCTGTAGGGCTATTACGTATCTCGGTTGACAGCTCGAAATGATAGTAACTGGGCTCAGTGTCCATCAATTAATGGTCAAAAGGTTAGTTTCGTATTATGTATGACCCTGTTAGTCACCGTAAAGTGATATCCACTCAGTGTGATACGTAATACCAATATTATGACATTCACGGTGGTCATCAAAGTTCGGTGTAAGTACAACCGAAGTTTGATAGTCACTGGATATCAGAAAGTAGGTAATAGCCTTGCAGACCTACCTTCTAGTTACGGAGATATTAGAGTTCAAAGTTCTAACTTTATCTCAAGTCTTTCTTTTAAATATTACTTTTTAAGGTTATAACTTTACTGTAAATATCTTCATGACCCGTTTCCTATTCAATGCATCCATCAGCACAATGTTTTGAGTGCGTTACATTGAGTTTTACCGTAAAACGTGATTTTTCACAGCAAAAGAAGTCGTTTCCTATAGCAACATTATTTTGAGTTACTTAGTTTGATGTACAGAATGGTTGGTTGACGGCTTCGGGTCCTTTTACACCTTTTATAGTTCTGCGGTAACGTGAGTGTATATCTAAGCTTTACTACCGCTAGTGGTGAACGGTAACCCTTATATCCGATTCTTTGTGTCCTTTCTATTTAAAATGATAACCAAAACGACTCTCTATAGACCATGCTACTTTCAATTAGGAAATCTTCGCTACTGAAAAGGTAACCTGTTACAAGTATAGTAGAGCCAACACGGGTTATAGTTCTATTCGTCGAAAATAAATTATGTACTCGGTCACGTTTGGGAAATTCGACGAACTTCTCATGTTTAGGTTTCTGTTTAAGTTTGCTACTTTGCTTGAATATTTCAACTAAAAAGATTCCCTTATTTCTTCTCGTATTTTACATATTTATAGGGCTTCTTTTGTGTTTTGAGAAACAACACAATATTAATTTTGTAGGCGGGCTATTTATAATTTTTCTGAAGCTTTTTGTAAAATAATACTAATTGGCAAGTATTTGCATTTATTCTGGCGGTCCAGTGTAATTCGAACTAATTAAACCTTAACTAATTAGCTCTTATTATACTTCATCGATAACGTCGCTAAATTAGCCACTTACTAATAATGAGGGTGCGTTAATGGCACCCCCTCTCTCTGATATTATGTGTCTTGAACACGTATAAAATTAAAGAGCTTTAAATCTTTTGATGATTCTGACTACAGTGTTGTTAGTGTTACGATCGTTTGTGTATGTCTTGTTTTAGTATCACGCTCGTTACTTTGTCCGACAGCTAGCTCCTGGCTTCGGATTATCAAACTTCCGCCATAAACTTAAAGTTACAAAATGAGAACTTCCAAAATTTCCCACGTAAAATCAAAGTTTACGTGCGGCCGGTGTTCAATGCTGTACTCTGACTACAAACGTTTGTTAGAACATTTATATTGGCGCCATGGAACCGAGAGTATTTTTTGTAAACTGTGCGATGTGAGGCGGTGGCGATACGCCGCTCACAAGTGCCATGTTCTGCCGATAAATTACGAAACCTTCGAAGGCCACGATTTGAATTCGGAGGCCTCTCCCTATTATTCGGAGCGGGAAACTGAATTCTGTTCTTGTGGGAAGTACGTCGCTGATGCCCCGATGATAGGGTGCGACGGGCCCAGCTGTGAGCTTCAGTGGTATCACTTCTCCTGTGTAGGAATCACCTCAGCGCCCGACGGGGACTGGCTGTGTCCAACCTGCGACAAATTACAAAAAATAAATCAGGTGATGGTCACTTTCAAGATTAGATTCTATAACACTCACAGTCCCACAATGATTGAAACTATTTTAAAATTCATTAAAGATAAAACGTTTTTTATTTAATAATCTTCGCAGGAATGAATCTGAATTGACAGATCGTAGAGTTTTTCAAAGAAGTAATTGGAATAACCAGAATTGAAGTGGCATTTGATAAAAAGAAATGATCGGAGCGATTTCTCATCGCTCTGAATAGGAATCCTCGAATGCCTAATGCTTTTAAATAATTGAATAAGGTCGTAAGTGTACTTTATGAAAATATGGATATTTTTACGTTTTGCAGGTTAATCTAGTCAAGACGGGGGATGAAACTTGAGTGGATCGAGTTATTAAACAGGCACACCATACCTCATTGAGTTTGAGAAATCACAGGTATCTAAAAATGTTAAAACAAACCTATAAATAAACCTTAATTTCCTATTAAGGTGGTTATTACATGACACCGCTCGTCCGCGCGGTCGATTGGTGAAGCGGATCTCACGCCGCACTGACTTGTATGAAATCCGTTGATGCCTAACACACGAGCGGTGCTCACCGCCACTCCGCGCGGACGAGCGGTGGCGTGTGATAATCGCCTAAAAAAACAGGAATTCAGTGGACCATTTGCATTCAAATAAAAATTATATTTTTGTTGGTCAAGTTTTAAAACAATATCGCGTAAACTCCCTGAACAAAAGTTTTTATTATTTCAGGATGATAATCGCAGCGGACAACAGATTTGGGCCCAGACTCCACCGGAGAGGAGCGAAGATTTGCAAAGTGGAGAGGAGAGGTGACCCGTTAAAACTTTGGTGTATCCATCGAAGCTGTGCGGAGATGTGCAAAGCGGAGAGGAAGGAGATGTGCGTAGCGGCACGCCGCTCACCGTACGCCGCTCACAGCACGCCGCGCGTTCTCGTCTCATCTGGTCTCTGCTGGCTTAGACAACGAACTGACGACGTGTAGTGGTAGTGAGGCTGCCTTAGGTTCTTAGGGTCCCGGGTTCGAATCCCGGTTGGAGCAAATGTTTGTGTGATGAGCATGGACATTTGTTTCCGAGTCATGGATGTTTATATGTATAAAAAGTATGTATTTACAAATAAAAAGTATCTATGTAGTATATCAACTATCTGGTCTCCACGACACAAGCCTCGTTGCTTAGTGTGACATTAGATGGCACTGTGTCTGTGTTTATTTATTATTTATTTAGACAATTACGAGACATCTCCTCAACCGTCTCCACTAAAGCTAAGCGGACACATCTCTCCTCCCGTCTCGTCTCCGCTTCCGTGGAATCCGGTTTGAAACAACCGAACGCAGTGGATTTATTCATACAGAGCATTAAGATAAATTAACATTTACATAAGGATTTTGTATGTTAAAATTGTTTAATGAATTTAATAAATGTTTATTACACTCTTCCATATGTTTTGTTTTCTTTAATAAACGCACTTTTCACTGAATTCAGTACATGTGTAGGACTAAAACTTCTGAAAAATTTAGAATAAGCTTATTATTTCTTGTGATGCAAAAAACTGAATCGAATGACTCCTACAGGGATAAGTTCATATCAAATCATGTGAAAGAAATAAAATCAAATTGGCAAAAGCCATAAAATAATGTAAGAGGCAAAACATACATTTTAATTACTCCGATGGAATGAAAAGCATTTCACTGTGAATTACGCCCATGAGTGCGTTCAGAATTAGCCAAAGGGAATTTATAAAAGGGTGTATCGGAATACTGGTAGAGATGAATAAAAGTGAGCAGTTTTAGACAGCGGTGGGTAATGAAAGCCAGGATACAAAGATCGGTAGCTTTCATCGTAATGAGGGCTGTGTTTCATGGCTTAATGCGATGTTAACGAGGAGGCATTAACGTCCAATACCGGACAAAGCCGCCACGCGTGAAACTACGCGCTGTTTTGATGCCTTATTAAACAAATTAGGGATGTTCGCGACATCCATAGTGGACCATTCAGAACGGAATGGTTTAGCTGCACCCCAGCAGATTAAAACCACATAACATCATAGTAGCACTCTCCATTAGGATGCGGAAATGTTTGGGTATTCTATACGTTTATATATTTTTATGCTACCCATATATGGACCTCTGACTTGGCTTTACATGCCGTCGAGAAATATCTCTCAGGCATGTTGGTTTTCTTTCACCGAAGCAAGTGATAATTATACAATACAAGATAACAAACAATACAGGAACAGACAATACAATACATTTGACATACATATGGCTGTTACTCAGAAACTCCAGTTGGAATAAACCTAATAATTCCATCATCGGACCTAAAATCGATTTCAGGACTATGCTTAGGTCGCCGTCACCTCCTTCTTTGAAGCAGTCATGCTAGCGAAGGAGGTGGCGGAACGTGAGAGGGAGATATCCTCACGTCCCGGCCGCCGCGGGAGACGCCCCGGGCGTCGGGGGCCACGTGGTGGCTTCCGGCCACCGTAGGCGCGGGCCTGTGGACGGGGAGCTATGGGCTAGCTCGCCGTCCGTCCGCCTCATGACGACAGGCCGTGTCGACGGCGCGTTCGTGTTCCACGCGCGCCTCAAAGAGTGTCAGCAATAGGGAAGGGGTCCGCAAGGGCCGAAGCCGGGGGGCTGCGGGACTATTCGAAAGAGATACCGTGGCCCCGGAACATAAAGGGCGATGAAGGAACATGGATGGGTTTTAGTCAGTAAAAGTCTGACACTCCCTCCTGCTCCGCCCAGAGCGGGAGGAGTCATTTGATGATTTCCCATCCGAAAAAAAAAAAGGACTATGCTTAGGTACCACGCTCGTGTATGTAAAACCTTTGTTATAGTCTATAATCTCCGAACTACACTGCATTTATGAAAAAAAAGTACACTGGCATGAAACATGCATCGAGCTTACTCTGAAATTATAATTCCTTGTTCAGAAAGTACTGATGGAAGGTACTCCAAACTACTTTAGTATTAATGTATCGCTTTTATTCTTTATTAAGTAAGCGAAGCGCATTTTTTGTTTTCCCTAGGACCATCATAAAATAAACTGCGCGTGCTGGATATTGCTTATCCATCATTTATAAGCGCCATAGTAATTCAATTTCTCTTATACATGGGCCATATAAATTTTCTTGTAGCTTCTACAAAAATTTTCAGTTTATTATGAAACAGACTTACCTTAATGGAATATATGTAATGTCTTTCGAAAACGATTTGGTCTCCGGAATCTGTTGAAGACATGTCAATATTGGTATGTCGGATACTTACTGAAATAAAAGTAAGCTTGCGTACTTATGTGCGTATTACAGGAGTGTAACTAATATAATTACATGAAATAAAAAGAAAATGGAACTCCAAGGGTGACGGGCGTACGAGCCTTGAAAGAGCAAAGAGGCTTTCCACTTTCGAGGCCCAAAATGTAAGATTTGCTTCCACCACCTCACTTTCTACACTTATGGCTAATGTCACACAGGAAGTCAACTCCTTGAGCCCTCAGGCTACGTACTTATAAAAGTACTTTTAGACTTTTGAGTTTACTTTAAGTAGGTCCCAAGTTTCATAACCAATGAGAATACTTAAGATTAAGTTCGCTATCTGAACTTGTTTAATAACTTCCTTTGAAAAATGAGAAAGAACTATTTAACGGCATACGCTGAAGTTATAACAACTACGACAGTTCGAAAGTTTCTTATTATTAAAATTCAGAAGCGACGGGCTTTTAACTAATTATACATAATGATATCTTTGAACAAGGAAAAGTTCGCTATCGTCATGTAAGTAAATGTTTAGCACTTATTTGTTCGTTAATTAAATTAACTTTTGGAACTCTCTAATTGTATAAATTAGACGAATGTTAATTTGTTCAAAAGCAAGAGCTCTCAGAAACGTTTTGTAAAAGTTGATTGCTTTATTGTAAGTAGTTACTTAATTAGTGTAGACAATGGAAGTTTGAGAGTATTAGTAAGATGTATAATTTCGCTTTGGTTGGAGTAATTTCAGGCTTGTGTGTGCTACTGTAGTACATCATGCGCAGTAAGTTGTAATTGCTTTCCATAGTTGTACGCGGTATTCAGGTTCCGTAGCAGTTGTGTAGATTGGTTATGTTGGAGTCTTGTGACCCACAAGTAAGGGGCTTTTGATCGATACAGCTTAGTTTAGGATCCCGATGGCTGGCTAGCTAACAAGCTAAATACGAGCTGGCTGGAGCTTTGCGTGCTTATGTATAGATAGCTTCGTTAAAGGCTTAACTCAACTTCTTAAAGGAAATGGTTTTACTATTTTTCTCATTTTCAACGGACTATACATCAGAATCTCAAGTAACAGAACTTTGTGTTTTTGCATTGGGTAACATGTTTTTAATTCTATTGTATAAAAATAAATGTACTAATATGTTTCGCGTTAGATTGTAGTTCGGTGGGAGGAAAAAGTATAGACCTTTTTTTAAAAAAAATCAATCGTTGCTGAAATATGTTCCTGAAAATTAAACGAATTTAAATGTAACTTAATTAGTTTGTAATTTATTCATGTCTCTATCTCCTGAATAATGGTCTCACTAATTTGATCGTTGTTCTTAAGACCTTTTAATTACGTTCAACAGTATCGAGATCCATTAAGTGTTGTCTGAGATTATAGGCGAGTACTGAAAATGTGTACTGAAGATTTTAATTCTGCCATTATATTGTAATATTTATGACGAGAAACAGGAAATTTATTGCGAAAATGATAAATTGTAAAACAGGACCAAATAATTGGAGCACGCCTGGGACCCGAAGGTATTTAATTCATTTCCGGGATCAACGAAAAAGTTACCTTACATAATTTAAAGAATGCGTCTTGGTGTTTAATGAATTTCTTGAAGTAATATCCTCTTTATTAGTAAGGAGTTTATTAACACGGAATGTAATATCTTTTTTGTTTTCGTATTCATTTTGAGGGTTCCGTACCTCAAAAGGAAAAAACGGAACCCTTAGAAGATCACTTTCTTGTCCGTCTGTCTGTCCGTCTGACATCACGGATTTTCTCAGGAACGGGTGGACCTAGCAAGTTGAAATTTTTACCAGATACTGAACTATAGTTCCTATAGTATAGTGCCTATTAGGTGTATAAATCAAGGTCCTGAGTCAACACGATAAAAAGATATGGGCAAATTAAGATTTTGCGCTTACCAAAATTTAGCTTAATTTTGAACTTTTTTTATTTTCGGAATTTCCCCTTTACTTGTTCACAAAAATTAGTTTGTGTTGGTCGTAGTTTCCTGGTGGTATCAAAAGTAGGATAAAATAATTTTATTACTTCGTACAACTTCATTCATAAGTGTGGTTATTAGTTATAGGTATACTTTGGTCGGTTACTTACTACAAAGTATACCTTCGACTGCATATTAGAGCTCCAAACAAGATGCTTTACATTTTAAAGTCATTCAGGTATTTTCACAAGCGTTTCCTCATGCATATATTTATAGAAAATGTTCCTCTTGCTTCAGTTTTCCCCAGTGACGTCGACATTGATACAAATTCAATGATACTTTCGATACTGATACGAATTCAATGATACGAGTACCTACCTCATTTATCAAAATCGGTTCAGCTGTTTTCGCTCTACGAGAAAATAAAAGTTCATGCAATTTTTTTGTAATGTCATGCCACAATCCGAGTATTCTAAAGAAATATTGAGATATACCAGAAGGAATTTGAAACACATAATAGATATATAGGTACAGTAACAACAGACTCAATGGAACGAATAGGATTAGAGATGTAATTGCGGAAAAGCCTATGCCATCCCTAGCGATTTCCACACCCGTCCACAAAATGTGGAATTCCTATGCACATGTTGAGTTATAAATAACCTTTTGGGTTAAATCCCAAGATGGAAGCTGAACTTTCATGCACGCTAATAGCAACTTTTAGATTAAAATGAAAGCTGCTATTGCATGTTTGGCTTACAAACAGAAGCAAACTAATAACTATACGATAATGCAGTTCCCCAACTAACACACCCCATAACAAGACTATTAAATTTGCGCTATTAAAAGATCACGTACATAGAACAGCGTTTATAAAATGAGGTTAGAGGGATTACCTCCTGAATACTTAACAAGTATTCGCTATATCTGAAGTATGGCGGATCATACAGCGAAGTTGGTCGTCCCCAAGACCCGTCGAGTTCGGTGCCTACGGGGGATCCGAGATTCCGATAACTTATACCAATCATGATATCAAGGCGCCGTTTAGGAAGTTGTGCCCGGGTTATGTAAGTACCTAAGTACAAGGACAAAAGTGACCTTGGGAATACATATTTGAATGGTTCGATTTTGGAACTTTGTTCGGGTGGTTTACCGTGATAATCTTTAAGAAGTTCGGTTTGGTTGGTTTCGGTTCGTTCACCCAGGAAGCTTTAAATATCTCATGGCTGAGTATGAATCCGTAAAAGATTTATCAATAATACTGTTAAAGGTAAAGTAAGTGCTAGTTAAATTCCTACCCATCTTTATTTTATAATGTTGCTCAAATGCCTAACCATTTGAGCAAAATAAAAAAAAATAAAGAAGATTTATAGACTATCTAGTTTTTAATGAGGCAGAACGACAAATGTAGCAACTTACAGAAGTCAGAGCTTAGATGGATTATTATTTGTCAATCGGTAGTTTCGCTGCGAGAGCTGTTGTGTCCACAGGCACAGATCAGGTTAATCAACAATTCACGATTTCAAACCTAAGTAGGTAACTCTTAAGCGCAAAACAGTCCGAAGAAACCCACAGTGTCCCGGTAGTACGTTTAGTTCGTAGAGATGTCAAAATGCGATTTGTTGGAGGTACTTTTACCGCTGGGATACGAGACACAACTGTGGAGACAGTGACTTTGAAGGAAAGAAAGAAATGCTACCAGCATGCCACGGGTAACCAAGACGAGACGACTACATCGGAAACAAGTGACGAACGCGACTACGCGAGTGTTGTGAACGGGGCGTTAGAGACGGGACTTACGTCATGATGCCACGTCCCGCTCGATGATGATGATGATGATGTTTTAGACGCTAAACGCTTCGCATCGTGCGAATATTCGCTGCAGCGAATGTCCCGTGGTCAGACTGTTACGAGTAAGAAGTCTTACGAGAAACCAGAATATGTGACAGTATCAGCCAATAATAAATAAATCAAGAATATGGCTACAATGACCACTTCTTCATAAACATCTTCATATCAGCCGTAAGACGTCCACTGCTGGACAACTGGTCTCTCCCAGAGAATCACCACTTAAAAGCATATAAGTCAAGTGTTCTTTATATAACAATCGCTTAATTTATGTGTATGACTACTACTACGTAGGTAAGTGTCTACATATGGAATATTAAATGTTGTGTAGCTTACCTACAAGGATGACCGACCGCTTTGATCCCAGGTAACGGGGCAAGTCAAATTATGTAGCTGAGCAATCTAATCGTACTCATATGAGTGCAAATTATCTTCATATTCGTGTGTGCATATGTATAAAGATAAGTCAAATCCAGTCGTTTAAGAGTCTTCTATGGGCCGCTGGTTTAGTCGGGTTTGGGCTACTAGCGCGCCCATATGGCTAGACTGTCGCCCATCTAACGTAGTTAGTATATGGTACCTCAAAAATCTACCCATAAGAGCATACACAATTTAACAATATAAGAATTTAAAATTGATATTACACACAAATTAAAAAAACTTTAACTTTAACTAAAAATATTTAGAATACAATTAATAAATTTGAATTTTCTAGCATTATATTAAATACTACGACGAAGAACGTTATTCTCTTAATTTCACAAAAAAAAGAACTGTTTCAATCACAACATAAATGCCTTTTCATACAACGTGTAACGTGCAATATACTCTTAACTTTATTACCAAAATTTCATGTTAAAGCAATAGGCTTTTTCGTATAATTTCAGTATGCTAATCTCGTCAGGTGGAACACCCCCAACAACTAATCAACCCCTGGGGAGGCTACGTCGCCGGCGCCCTTGTCATACGGTATAAACATCTGACAGTTTTAAAGTATAATATTTTCTGCTGAAAAAGACTTCGTTATTAAGAACGTTTTTGGTCATTTTTATTACATCGCGTTATGTACTGCAGAGTTATTCAAAGTTTGGCTAAAATAAAAATTGCGGATTAGCTGCGGACATCAGAAACTGACACATCTACAGGGTGTAAACGGACCCTTCCCGAAGCCGTCAACCAAGCATTCTGTACATCAAACTAAGTAAATCTTTTTCAAAAAAATTATTGGGTGGGAAACAACTTTTTTTTTGAGGTGAAAAATCACGTTTTACGGTAAAACTCAATGTAACGCACTCACACCATTGTACTGATGGACGCATTTAATAGTAAACGGGCTATGGAGGTGTTTAAAGTAAAGTTATGGTCTTAAAAACTAGTATTTGAAAAAAAAAAACTTGTGAAAAATTGGAACTTTGACCTTCAATATCTCCGTAACTAGAAGGTTCCCAGGTATGGTCCAGAACAAAAAAATGTCCGCAATGACGGGGAGAACAAGTGCCTTTCAGCTTCGTGAAGGGTCTATTTACACCCTTTAAATGTTTGTCTGTTTGTCGGTCGGTCTGTCTGTTTGCTCGGGCAACAGCTAGTATGGAGTATAATATCTGTAAAGTCCGGTGTCTGGAGTCGCGTACGCGCACACTATAGACAAGACTGTCTTAAGACAAACTATTTCCCTACTAGTGCGAGCGAGACAGACTATTTATCTCTAGCTTCATCATCTTTTTCACTATCACTACACATTATAAAAGAAAGTCGCCTGCCGCGTCTGTCCCTATGTATGCTTAGATCTTTAAACCTAAAACGCAACGGATTTTGATCCGGGTTTTTTTTAATAAATAGAGTGATCCAAGAGGAAGGATTTAGTATATAATTTGCGGGCGGGCAAAGCCGCGGGCATTAGCTAGTTTACTATAAATACGAAACTAATATTTCACAAACGCTGGTATTTGACTGTGATAGGAGCAAGCCAGTACTTACTCGTCGGACACGGTACAAATCCCTGGCTATAAGAAGACCTCACTTCGAGAAGTGCTTGCAGTCCAAAGTCATTCTATTCCTAAGCCAATAAAGTGAAGACCAGTTACTGTTTCAATTCGAGAAAATACTCTCTGTTAGTTTAAAGATTTCCTTTTAAAACGCAGCGTTAGCCAGACCAGTGGGTCATAGTAATCTACGGACGGACGGACATAAATATCTATGTTTTCACGTCATTTGCTTTTGGGTCTAAAGTGGTATTTCTGTCGCGTTGTGCTAAATGGCTTGGATATCCTCCAAATATGCCATCTAGATAAGCTACGGGACCTTTTACTGTTATTATTGGGATTCCCTATTAGCAAAAGTTTTGTATATTGTTTAAGTTGAACTTACTTATGGCTCTGTAATATCGTGGAAGGCACGACTGAACAAATATTGGTCGTGTTCAGCTGAATTTAGTGGGATTGTAGTTTCATAATATATGTGAGCCTATGTGTAATAATAAATGAAACGAATGAAGTAGGGTATGAGAAAGTATAACGTTTTTATAATTTGCTTTTCTATTTAGAAATAATATTTAATTATGGCAATTTCATGTGAATCTTTTTACTGTGTGTGGCATATTCCAAACAGATCTAGACTATATAGAGATGTGTTTGGATGAGTATATTTTGATATCATATCCTTTGTTACCATGAGATAACGCACAGTGCAACTGGGACTACACCATAGGAGGACAGAAACAGAAACTATAATACCCGATCTTCGATCGTTTTAATGATTCTTCATACCAGCAATTACGAAAGGGGTAAAAGGCTTCAGGAATATGATCCATCACTAGTTCCAAACACGGCGTGTGTTTAGACCCGTCCGTGTGTTTTAAAACGAAAAAGATAAATTCTTGTTGGATTCGTTATGCACGGACCCACGCGGACGTAACGCGCGCGCGGGCGAATGTTTGAGTAGTTCGCACCTCGCACTAAGCTGCGTAGCTCCAGGACGTTGTCCATTCGTGTCAGGATTCATCAAGGATTTTAATTCTAAAACTTTTGTATGCTACTATATACAGGATTCATTCATTCTTGTATTATAAGACCCCATGCCTGTCAGCAAAATTTTTCACAATCCCATAGAAGAATGCTACCCGTAGTCATAACAATAGCAAAAAAAAGAGACGCTTACCTATTTCTTACTAAGAACCGCACGAACACAATATATCAAAAAGAGAGAGAAATTACTTTGCCATTTAATTAACTAACTTTAACGGACAAAGGGACTCCATGGGAAGCTCCATTTCTTTAACCAAAACCTTCAAGTTACGTATAAAGGCATGGCTTCAGAGAAAAATAACAAAAGGTTGATAACAGGAGAGTAAGTAAACAAAGAAAGAAATCTTCCTTCCCTATTAGATTTACTTCCTAAAAAGACGTATAACTTTCTGGCTCGCGATAATACCTGCAGACCTCGCACATCAAGTGTTTAGTTTAATTAAAACTTGAGTAGCGACCTACTTAGTGCGAGTACATCCTATAAACACAGTTATTTCTCGTGTCGCTTAACTCACTTCCAAAATAGTTGATAACTATGCGATAGCTTCACAGTCGGAGGTTTCAAAATGACGCAATTATTAAATTGCAACAACGGCTTTGATAATGACAGCGAACTGCATGTCGCTGCGACATATCTCGAATTGTTGGAATTTACGGATATACGCTACACAGAACTGTGTCGCGTTGAACCAAATACATTGAAAATTAAACGCTTCTCGCTATAGTGAATTGAAATGGCAGCGGCTACGAAGAAAAACAATCGTTTCTAAAAAGACATCGCTTATAATGAACACATCCACTTTGTCCTCAAAATATTGGATGTACCAATCAGACGAAATTCACGGTTGTCGCACAGACGACTCAGCCATACAGAGTGTTTGTGGCTATTCACTTTTATTCGAGTAATATGAGTAGAGACGCAAGCGATGCGTGTCACGCCACTCACTTCGTATCGAGGCATTCACGGCGGACGGCGAGTCGGCAAGTCGGCGAGTCGGTGAAGTATCGCTACTAAGAAAACTCCGATCCAATTTAGAAGTCGAATCCGATGACTGTCCCGCGGGACACGCAGCTTTATTCATGAAACGAATTTTAACGGGGAAAAGGGAAAATTCGATTCTATCGCGAATACATTAACATTACAATATACGTGTACATAATACAGATTTACATAAAATGTACGTTTTAACATACGTAGGGAATGACCATTTCAAGATAATCATTTTCTTCACAGATGAAGAAAAATGTACCTTTGCTGGATTTGTTGATTGATTAGAAACTTCAAAAATACTGCATCTTTATGAAAAACGTGCTACATCTGTATGTCTAGACTTTTTACTCAAACTATGAATCCTGTCTTAAATTACTATCGCATTTATCTAAACCGTTTTTTTTTTGTTTTAAAAATATTGTACACTTAAGAATATTAAAAAGTTCCTGTTATCAAATTGTGTTTGCATTTCGATAACGTTAACATAATCAATATGGCCGTGGAAATATTATAACGTTTTACTTTTTTTAGTTTCCGCTCTAGCCGAGTGGAAAATCAATCGCAGAGCTAGGGCTATTCGGTGCAATGATGTGAAAGTGACAGATAAGTCGCGAATTTTTCCAAAGGAATTTGTCTTTCCAGCTTTTACATTCTTTACAGATTTTCAACCGACTAGCGACTGCGGTGCGGAAAAATGGAAAGTTATTGTTTTGGCGTGACTTATTTTTTGGTTGTCTACACTGTATATTAAAGCAAGGTAGATGAAAGCTAAATTCTTTGTGGTATTTTCAATCTACATATTATATTAAACACTGTTTTAAGCTTTCACGGTTCGTAACCATACTTAAAATGAATGAAAGAAGAAGAAGAAAAGAAGAAGAAGATATCCCGTAAGTGAGATATTTTCTTCTTCTTTTTTCGTTTTTCCATCCACCCGCATTCTTCAGTTAACGCGCGATAATGGCGTTTGCAACAGCGTCGAAATATCGGGAGCTCAAAATTATTTTATACGCAAAGGCGTTTATTCAAACTTAAGTCAAAAAGTGTTTTAGCTAGCAATACAGACGTTGAGTAAAAAGTAAAAAATTAAAGGGTTTAACAAGAAACTTCACATTTAAAATTCTAAAGGGTAAAAAGTCGAGGGCGTCCTAGTAATATTATAAAAAGCTTTGAAAGTGGTCCCGACTGCATTTTATTTTAATTTAAAACGTGAATTTTCTTATTGTCCTCGTTCATTTTCCGTCTTTTAGCCAATGTTTATGTTCCCAACCTACACCAAAGTTTGTACATCGTATTCTACAAAAACTTTAGTGGCGTCTGTAAAATAATCTTAGTTTTTTTTAAATAAAGCTTTGCGTTAAAAGAAGATACGTTTTACATTTCATTGCATCTAAACCAGACCAGTTTTCATACATTATTTGAGTTACAAACATGCGTCCAAACTTTTGCAACTACAATATCCGTAAGATTTATTTTTCTTTTCCCCTAACTTTGCTTCTCATTGTGTTGTAAATCATATTTTATAGTTGCGGTAATGTGTACGTAATTTGGCCAAGGCTCGGAACTTGTCAAATATTCAATGTATTGACACGATCCCGTATTGGCATGTAAATGTATATGAAGTAACCCGGCCAAAGTTCACCGAGCTCATCGCTCCACACTATGTAAGTTCGTCTAAATGTTGTGTAAGTTTAATTAGAATTCCTACATGGCAGAGCGGCTGCATCGCCCTAGCTGACAAATGAGTCTATCTTGCGTCTTCTCGATCTAACATCCTCCTGTTTAATGGGTAAATATTATTTCCTTTGATACCAGAAAAATCTACTAAACCTGTATGTTTTATTTAAATAACTTTAGCTTAAGAAGTCGGTGACTTTTATTCGTTTGATTCATATTTTTGCCCCGACTTCGAAGCTAAAGTCATATAATTTCACTTTTTTTTCGTTTTTGAAGTCGGTTTTATTTTTGCAAAAAGGTTTTTGTTGTGTAAACAATAAACATCCAAGCAATTGCAGCAATCACGACAGATTTGCTGTCTATTATTGAAGAGTTCCGTTTCATATCTCCGCCGTCCATTATCAGATCATGACAATATTTCTATGGGACCAACTTGGGAGTATACTCTTTCCACCGATTTTTAAAATCACTCATCAAAAATAAAAATAAATATATAAACAGTGGAACCTATGTTCCACTGCATATATTCTTTATGTATACATCTTAACCGACTTCAAAAAAGGAGGAGGTTATAAATGTTGATAATTTTATTTAGATTTTCGAAAGCTGACAACACAGTTTGCTTACAATCATTATTATAAAATTGTTTAAACCATAAATAACTTTTAATAACAAATTAAACGATTAAGGAAATTTCGCACTACAAAAATGAGAACGCTCGTAAAGCCTTTACAAACAGTGCTAATTCACCAAATAATTTAATTTATTATTCTGAAGTAAAGCTTTGGCGTTATGCCAACATTTAAGTTCCGAGAAAATGAAGGTTGAAGCTGTATAATGTAAGAATATTGTACATTCTTTTGAATAATGTCAACAAAATTAAATTCATTGCTGTTACTCTGCCGTAAATAAACAAATAATGTGATAATGATGGGACTTAGTAGCTTAACCGGAAAACTGATTATGCTATTCTGAAAAGCTTTTTTTGAGTGTTATACTGGTGGCATTAAGGTTCGCTAGTATCTATAGCTTTACAATCATATAAATAGGTACCTATTTACCGATCATGAATGAGATTAAGTCAAAAGTACTTACAAGAACTACAAGAACTTTGACTGACATATTATAAAAGAAAAAAGTCGTCCAAAAACAAAAGGCTCGATTTAACTTGTTCAAAATTCATCTCGCATTCACCTCAGTCTAACTGTGGTTCAAATTCACGTCTTGTATAAAAGTGAATGCATAAAGCGAATGTAACAACAAGCCTTAAAATTCTAGGCAGAGTGGGGCCATGTCCCGGGCACGCCGCCCCACTGAAAATATAAAAGCTTCCTTTCTTATGCAATGCTCCGCAGCTCAAGACGAATACACATTTTTACTGCAGTTGCAATTCTAACGTCACGCGCAGACGTACCATTTTTTTATATACTTATTCAGTGTATCATACACAGACAACTCTCTGTGACGAGGACAGCGGGACTTGGTTGCCAGCAAAGGAAATTATACTTTTCTTGTTGTATTTTTTGCAGGTCTGCAAAAATTTTGAAGGATTATTTTGGTACGACCTTTTACCCGTGGCTTCGTCTGCATGGAAGTTGGAAATTATCGCACAGGAACCTAGATAAAAAGTAGCGCATGTCCTCCGTATTTCAAGTTCCATTCAAATCCGTTCAGCTAATGGCCAGCTTTGAATGTGCCTACTACAGTGGGACGTTCACGGCCTTTTTTCTTTGGGCCTCCCCCATATCCTTACAGCTACTCTTCTCCTGCGCCACCTCGAACCAGCGTTCGTGCTGCGTGACCAGGGCATGTTGCCACGTGTTCTTAGACTGGCCTCAGAAGCGCTGTCCATCCTAACGCGGGAAAACAAAGAGCCAAACATATCTAGTGAGTTTTAAGTATACTTACGAAAGATACTTAGCAAGACAAATGAGGAGAAACACTTTCCTTATGTTTATGCTAGATTTTAATCGTATTACATGCAGATTTATATATTTTTTATCGAGTCTTTTTTTTTTTTTTTTTGGATGGGAAATCATCAAATGACTTCTCCCGCTCTGGGCCGAGCAGGAGGGAGTGTCAGACTTTTACTGACTAAAACCCATCCATGTTCCTTCCTCGCCCTTTGTGTTCCGGGGCCACGGTATCTCTTTCGAATAGTCCCGCAGCCCCGGCAGGCTTCGGTCCTTGCGGACCCCTTCTCTATTGCTGACTCTCTTTGAGGCGCGCGTGGAACACGAACGCGCCGTCGACACGGCCTGTCGTCATGAGACGTACGGACGGCGAGCTAGCCCATAGCTCCCCGTCCACAGGCCCGCGCCTACGGTGGCCGGAAGCCACCACGTGGCCCCCGACGCCCGGGGCGTCTCCCGCGGCGGCCGGGACGTGAGGATCTCTGTCCTGTTCCGCCACCTCCTTCGCTAGCATGACTGCTTCGCAGAAGGAGGTGACGGCGTCCCATTCCGTCTCGCTCCGGACCATGGCACGAACCAGGGCCGGGAGCGAGAGGTCGCCGCCGCTTTTTATCGAGTCTACAGACCACTTTGTAGTTACATAGTAAATAATGAAAAGTCAAAATTACTTATCTTTTAGATACATTTTAATTATTACACTTAAAGTACTTACGGGATGATAACCGTGATTTTCTTTTGGTTCGATGAGCTCCCGATATTTCGACGCTGTTGCAAGCATCATGATCGCGGGAATACTGAAGAGGTATGCGGGTGGGACGAAAATTATTAGTGAAAAACCGTGAAAGTCTAAAACAGTGCAATTTAATTATTATTCCTGCAATGACCCATGTCTCTTTGAATGTGATTAATTTATTAAATAAACCTTTGAAATTTGAAAATTGGACATAGGGTGTTGTGATGTTATGGTTAAAATGATAAATTCGTTAGGTATTTACAATCTCCCATATTCATTAATAAATAGTCAGTCATTTGTATAATTAAACAGGATTAACAGGCCCGTATTTATAGTTCATCGCTAATTGAAACAAGTTCTATTCGGGTTTGGTTATTTCCATTATACATCGAATCTATTGTTTTCTTATCGACTACAAAAAATTCTAATTAAAAATATAATTTATATTTGTTTTCATAAAATGACCTGAAAGTATTTACATCTATTATTATAAATAGCGTACAGCAAACTCGTTTATCGTATCAGGCCATGTGACCGCTTAGTTATCGGTTGGGTTTTTATGTGATTTTTACCATTATTTAGAGATTTTATTCTGGAAGGCTTGTGTGTATAAAACATTACTGCTTATCTTATCTATATCACGGAAATCTCCATGTTTTGACATGCCGCCAAATATGTAGATTGCGTCCGTGCAAAGCAAGGGCGGGTCACTAGTTAATTTATAAATGTTGAAACCCAATTCAAGTGAATTATTTCCTTAGCTTGTTCCGAAGAAACGAACCAAAGCTGGGATTAATCACGTCGGCCAGAAGAAGAAAGTAGATTCTCTTAAACTGAAAAGTAGTAGTATTTATCCAGGATAATTTCCTTCCTACTGTCCGGACTATGTATTTAAATTAAGATTAAGTGTTTACTGTACATAGTTTTTAAGTCGTTACGATGGTATCTCACGCCGAGATATCTTTATTGCTTTGAAGATTTTGTCCCGTCCCGTCTGCGTCCCTAAAGAAGTGTAGTTTCAACTTAATAATTATGTTTCTGGTCAGGTTGTAACTTTAAACAACTACACTCGGACACTGCGGTCACATATTTATGAGTCTACGTGTTTTTACTTCCATTTTTGCCTTAAAGGGTTTTGGGATTTTATGGTACATAAAGGGAATTTTTATTAGAGGACAGAACATTCTTTCCAAAATATTGTTGTTGTTATGTTCCCGTAATGTATACAAATGTAAGATGACAAAAGTTCGTGCAGGTTCAACGTACAGCTAATTCTGTGTTTGTTTCACGTGTAATCGATATGTAGTAGCGTGCGGTTTCCCGGAAAAAGGGAAAATGCCGACACAAGTTGCAGAAACGGGGATTATCCCCGATATTGCAGCGAGTAAAACGTTTGAGAGAAATGTTCCTGCACCGCGAAGGTGGATAACGCGCCTTACGGAGAGTTGCCGAGCGCCGAGCAAGGGAGCAGTCGCGCAGCTGCCGCACCGATAGATTGCTATAAAACAAGTGCAGCATCTGAAACAGAGACTTATGTCATGATCAATGTAACATATCCTTCATACGGATATTAATTTTTAAAGTGACATAGTTGGTAGGTAGTAATAAATACATCGTATCGGATCCTATCCTTTTTCATTCTATTTGAAAACGTAGCAAACAATACAAATAAGAAATAAACGAAGAAGATTTTCAGTGCCCGAACAAATAAACACTCGAAATACAAAATCTGGATTCGATTTGTCTCTAAATAATTTCCGTATTTCGAACAGGAAATCCTTAATTGAGAACTGCGAATTAAAACTTGAAACAATTTCCAGCAAAATAATTCCGTCAAGTTCACTTGCGCAATACGATGGTCGAGTTAAAAGGGGAATTGTTTACACAAAGCAGCAAAACCGGATATCTAGAATTAGTTCTGTCTACACGACAGGGAACGGGGCACACGTACAACACATAATTTCGCTTAACCGCGTTCGTCGGCGGAAAGCACAACTCACTACGGAGAGACGTTACTTTGCAACTGTAATTACAGATACACGTATTGCTTCCCCGCTGATCTGCGAGCGAAAGAAAACATAGAATACGTTAGCTTTGCCGCGTTCGTGTTTGCACTAAGCTTCGTTTGTACAACGGAACTAACAATCCAGTTGTGTCCAATTGCTATATTTAATTAAAGTGAACACTTGCAAGCCACTATAGAGACACGTTAGAACCATCTCTTGGCAATTCTGATATCCTAGTAGCAGCAGTATTGCCATCCAACGTGGCAACGCTGCCAGCCTTCTGGGCACTTTTCCTATTGACAACGATGTGGACTAATTTTTTGACGCCCAGTAATTCTTTTCCCATTATGACCTGTACATATTTTTCCATTTATTTTGATCATCTTATTTTTTAATATTTCTTTAAAAAACATTTAAAAATATAAAAAAATAGTTTTCCAGTGGACCACCGGTGGCTTGGACCCTGCTCCCCACACCGGCGTGTGGGGAGCAGGGTCCAAGCCACCGGTGGTTAGGGCCCAGAGACAGGAACCTCCTCACAATTCGGGCCGTATCGAGGAGTAGGTACTGCCTTCTGAATCAGGCCCTTGATCCAACCGCCTAAAAGAGCCTCAACAGATGTTCGTCGAGACTCTTGGCCATCAGGCCATTGGCTGTTGATAGCCGGCACAATAATAGCCGAGTTCATATTCCACTTCTCTTTCTCAGCTTTCACGAGGTTCTCGTCATGCGGAATGGTAACATCGATTATCATTACGCGGCGCGCTGATCGATGTCAGACTTATTGGCGACCACAGTCCTGTCAGTAATGATAGACTGATCCCAGTACAGCGTGATATGGTCTTTCTCGAGAAAAGGGTCGGGCACATATTTTATTATTATTTTACATGTATTTATTTGTTTTAACTTCATGTACAATAGTGGTACATAGGCGGACTTCATGCCACAAGGCATTCTCTACCAGTCAACCTTTGAGTTAAATAGGACAACATTGTGATAGGATACAAAAAAATGTCTATATTTTTATTATTTTAGATCTATGTGTAGTTTGTAAATAATGTTCATATTGTATTCAAATCAAATTCTAGTAACACTTATGCGAGCTATGTGGAATTGATATAAAAGCAAAAGGAATCTTGACGTATTCTCCAGTAATTTCTAGTGCAATTTTCGTTCTCACGCAACTTTGAGAGCGAAATTGAACTTACAAAGAGATTTAGTTTTGGTTAAATTTTCTTTTTCTGTCTGGTGGACGTCTAGAATGCTTTTCGTTTTCCGCTTTCCGAAGGAGGAAGCGTGGAACACGAACGCGCTATTTCCTTACTATCTTAGGAATATGTACAAGTTTTGGGCTGCTCTACATATAAGCTTTTGAAAGAATTGCTAATAGTTTGCCTTGCCTTTGGTAATTTTGTTTAGGTATTATTTCGGTTCAATTTTGGTTAATTATTATAATATTTGTTGGACACTCATTATTTTTAAGAATTATTGTAAGGCCATCCGAAGGTGACGGTTGCGACAAGCGTGACTGCATGAGCATGAGGTCCTGGTTTCGATGCCCGGGTCGGTCAACGTGTTATTCGGTTTTATCATCAGGAATTCCCTATTAACTGGGGCTTTAAAAATTTAACTGGTGAAATGTGGGTGTACTATTAGGTACACCTCTACCGAACCCTTCAGGGATTACAGGCGTGATATTATGTGTATGTGTAAAATAAATAATAACTCCATAGTATTCTACCTGTAGTTGCTGCCAGTTAAGATCGCAATAGCGGTCATTGACCCACCTACTTTTATTAAAGTTCTTAACTTTGAAATCCAAAAATAAGCCTGTTCAGGTCTTGAATCGTCATCTATCGTAATTTTCAACATTTTTTCTATTGAAAAGCGATACATGGTTCATTTGTTTTGGTTTGTACGAAGAGATGTTAGTTAAAGGGCAATGACCGATATTGCGATCTTAACTGGCAGCTACTATATCAATATGTATGGTATGGTGTTACACAATAACTACCTTTTCAATTACGCTAAATGCAAATCATAATGCTTGTCTGCAGCTGACCAAATTGCATTGTTAATGACTATTTTCGCTATAAATGGTGACAGATCTGTTATTATTGAATCACTTGTTGCTTGATATTGTTACCTACTAATTTCAGTTGATTGATTTTAATTTATGACCTACATTATTTAGAATCTATCAGTTTAATGTACCGTTTACGTAAATAAGTTATTAAGGCATTCAGAAACTGGGGTTTTGGGTTATCTTCAAACTTATAATATAATAATAATTTCTTTATTTCTCCTCACTATGACAAACTTATTCTAGGTTTCACATATTATTTGTTTTTTTAGCATTGTGAGGAGCTGGTATCTGAGTTAGGCGTAAAATGCCTGTATTACAACGCCCAGTTCCCCACCCCACGGAAGAACAGAAAGTTTTACTTAACAAAATATGATATTACAACACAATGTTATAGATAAGGAGATTTAAGCCTAAAAACTTATTATAATTGTGAGGGTAGAAGTTAAAAAGAAACTATCAACAAAACAACTTAACACATCATAGTTCAGTGTAAGATAATAAATAAATAAATATCGCTGGACAATACAGCGCCATCTAGTGCCACACTAAAAAACGAGGCTTGTGTCGTGGACACCAGATAGTTGATATACTACATAGATACTTTTTGTTTTAAATACATACTTATTATACATATAAACATCCATGACTCGGAAACAAATATCCATGCTCATTACACAAACATTTTCTCCTACCGGGACCCTAAGAACGTAAGGCAGCCTCACTACCGCTGCGCCATTCAGGTCGTCAAAGATGTGATCACTACAAATACAAATATGTACTACAAAATATACACACTAATAAACTAATAAAAACATAATAAACCCAAAAAAAAAACAATAACTAATATACTATTAAAGTTTATCTGGGAAACTCTGTTTTCCTGCTCCCGGCACCACTAGTCACTACGCTATAGTTATTTATCTACCTGCAGGTAAATGTATCATCATCATTCTCCTTATCCCAATTTATTTGAGTTCGGCGCAGCATGTCTTCTTTTTCCATACTTCTCTATTACTCGTCATCTCAGCAGTCACCTATACAGGCCATACCATCCTTTACACAGTCCATCCATCGTTTCTTTGGTAATTGTAAATATTAACACTAAATAGAAAATCCCCCGTGGAAAACAGAACACTTGCAATTTTTATCAACTTTTTCATTCACACCTTTGAACAAAAATAAAATGCATACCTACATAGTGAGTAGTGTAAAAGTCCCTAACAAAAATTGTTAACGACCTGCCAACCTTCAATATTGCGTACCTGAATCACTGTATTGAATATACAAAAAAAAAACATTAGGGTGCTTACATACTGCGCCCGGCATCAAGTTAACAACTTTACATTTCCCTAAGAGCTTCAAGAGAGCAATCATGCCGTAATAGTAAAATCTAACTACATTTATGAGAGAAAAATAAATACTTTATACCTGTATGTTTGTGCCGAACGTGTACCGAGTCGTGTACGAGGCACTTGAAATGTTGATGTGTACAGTTTTAAACATTTTTGCATTTCAACGGTATTTCGTATTTTTGGTGAAGAACGTGAAACTTTCACAAACATTTTTGTGTGCACAAACATTATCGGTTTTATTTTTGTATATACACCACTGAAGTAAATATAATAACCACAAAACAGCGTTAAGTTTGAGTTGGAACTTGTAGCTCAACTCAGTCTCGAAACAACTAATTCTGGGAAGACAGGTCTGTTCTTAGAACACTAGATCTAAGCAATAATAATCAGAATCAAGGCTTTTAGAGTCTTATACTTAGGTTTAACATGAAAATATATTAACCCGATATCATTAAACTTTGAGATGCAATGGCCTACCTAGAATCATATCGTTCCTCAAATGAAATCAAATCTTACATCAAAACATTTCGCTCTAAAACATGATAAACATATTTAAAAAGAATATTTTAGACGAGAAACGTTTGAAATGCAGACATTTTACGTTGTCTTTGCGAATAGGTGAGTACAATATTTGCTAGTGTGCGCCCTTTAGCGTGCATTTTATGTCAGATTCAGGCTCTACTTGGCCGTCACTTTGCATATGAGCGGCGAATACGGGATAAAACCGGGATGAAACCCGGGATAACTTTATCTCACAATCTCTTCTTGCGTCGCTGATTTTTAAATTCAAGTACACGCTACGTGTATTATGTAAATTGATTCGAGACTGTTCATTGTATTTTGACTTAACACCCAAAGGATTTTGGCGTGGGTAATATTAATATTAAATGTCATTTATTCAATATTTTCTCTGAAAATATTCGTCGTGATTTATATTTTTTGGTGAACGAAATAGAAATAGAATTTATGCTGCCATGAAGATTTGATTTATTATACTAAAATGGCACCAGACTGTCAATCGTTTCAGCATCATTCTTTTTCAACTTTGATAACTGCACTGAAAACGGTGCCTATGATGGTAGGCTTTGAAAAAATCTGTTTCGTTTCACTACAGCGTATCAGTTTTCCAAGACAGCATCATAAACCATTTCCTCTGACATTTGTATAGATCCTTCCTTACAGATGTAGGAGTCCTCTTGTTGGAGATTCTTTTTATTATTTTGCAACACCAACATTAAATTGTAAAACTTTATGTAAATAGTGGCAACACTATTCCCTTCCATCTGCGACACTGGTACAATACAGACGTGCATGTTATTGCTGTATACCTGCCTATACCTGCCATATTTTATTTAATCTTCCTTGGCACCAACGTACCAGCACCTCGTCAGCTACCTACCATCTGTCTACAAGCTACACACCTCTAGAGCTGGATACAAGTATTTTACATAGAACGTCTGCCTATCTGACCTCAACACCTCAATTACTGGGTAACGTATATTCCACGGTAAGACTGGTTATTAGACTTTTCATATGGAGGTCCTTCTCCTAGCCTGCTCTGTCTCACTCCTGGGCAAGGGCCTTCGTCCACTCCTTCCATTTCTCACGAACCCACACGTCCTCCTTAGTGTTCTCGCGCTACCAATCCAGTTTGTCCTTCTGAATCCATCCTGGGGAAATGCCTCCCTCTCCAGTTCGTCCTATGGAAGGTTAAACCCAGAAAATTCTGGACCAAATTTTATTGCGCTTAACCGTTTAGCTCGGCGTGGACATAAAGAAGAAATATTTTAAGTGTTGGTTCAAGCAAGAGGGCACTTTACTATCTGACTTAACGCGTGTTCTCGGGGGCTGCTAAGTGCTCGCAATAAATTGCTCGGTGTGAGCACTACTTCAGGTGCTTTTTCATTAGTCAAGTTTCCCTGACAGTTAAATGCTGCAAATAGTTACCTTTGCTATCTAAACAATTGCCCCTCTAATTGTACTAATCCTGGATATTTCAATAGGTGATAAATCTGTATTATATTTCGTTTTGTTTTGTTTTGTGAAAATGTTTATTGTTGCGGATACGGTGTTAAGCCTCTTATTTAAAATTATATGTATGCAGTTTCAAATTATACATTTTAATTCTGTATACGCTTTATTGTATTGTCACATAGGTAAAGTTTTTAACTGGAAATAATTGAATAGATTAACTATCAATTAATAACTTATTGCAAAATAATTTTGCGTTTATAATCGTATCAACACATCAATACCAATTAACAAGAATATTTATTGTGACCTATTTAAAATTTGAATTTCAACCAGTCGTTAACAATAAAACAGTATCTCATTCAATGTTGTACAAACAATAGAATTGGTTTATTTATATCATTGCGTTTTCTACCAGGACTTAAGACTGCGACCCTTCATGCTAGTGGTAAACTTGAAACTTGATACATTTGTGACATTCAAAACATGGTGGAGATGTGACAAACAACGACTCAATACGTATAAACATACTTCGATTTGCCTTTTATTGGGTTGGTTGCCACCTTATTGGTAAGAAATGCAAAGTACTGCCTCGTTGGTCGAATCTCTTGGGGTCTTGGGTTCGATTCCCGGGTCGGGCAAAGCGTTATTGAGCTTTGTTACTCACTAGGATTCTCGCAACGGCTACGGAGTCTGGATTTGTGCCCAGTTGATGGCAATAGGTTCGTCCCCTATTACATGAGACTTAAAAAACATGACTCGCAAAATGTGGGTGTACTAATAGGTACAGCTCTGCTTAACCCTTCGGGGATTACAGGCGTGATGTTATGTTATAAAAATACAAAGTAAAAATCTTGTTTCCGTTCCATTTCTTCTATTCTTGCCTATCAATTCCCAATGCTGGACAAAAGCCTCGATCTAACACAATAATTACAAAAATACACATACCTACCTATATTCGCTTTTCGAATCAATTTAGTTGCAGAAGCAAAGGAGCTTGTACGGAAGATTATCTAGACATCCAAAGCATATACCTACAGCTTTGTAATCCTAGGATTAAGGGCTACCGCTGGATACTAGTAGGTATACATTTTAATCCGTTCCGCTTATATTACAATGTAATGCAGGCTTAGCAGAGACTCTTGAAAGCAATTTAATTCGTTTTTAAGGTGGAACCACCAGGGTAGCCCGCTAAATTCAAATTTTCTTACGTATTTTGCAATAGGTTAGATGACAAAAAAAAAAACCAATAAGTCCGTCAGATTGATTTCCAAAAAATATTGGACACATATTTTTCTTTTTTCAAGTAAACAAAAAATAAAGACGATACAGTGCGTCAAAATCTCTTGATCTTTGACACGTTATAAGTTCGTCAATTTTCATTAATTTGATAAAACAAAAAACACGTATCCAATATTTTTCGATAATCTAACTGACTGACTAAACAGAATCATGTTGTTTTTAGTCGGTCATCATCCCTATTTAAAGGTCAGTGTCAGGTTGTATGTTGATTAAAATATGATTCGCGATCGTAATTAATAAGGTTTTACTGAGTAATAATCATTAAAATCATCATTTCCTCCTTAAGTTCGTTAAATCCTATGGAATGATAGTCATTCCATAGGATTTAACGAACTTAAGGAGGATTCTTCATGGAAAAGTCTTTCGGGGGCTACCCTGGCGCTTCCAACTTAATCAATGTCTTCCTGAGAGTAAACGAGTTTCGTACTGGCTCGCTTAGTAATAGTGCATCTCATCATCTCGCTTAGTAATCATTCTGTCGGGTTACCTACCCGGTTGCAGTTCGTCATCTCTGTGTGTCACTCAAAAGTTTTTTTTTAAAGGTTTTACACAGAGTTGAGAGAGACGAAAGATGTAAATCTATAGTTTTCAAACCATAGACAAAAAAATGTATTTTGAATTTACTGGATTAAATTATTTGGCCTTTTGTGTATTCTTCGGATAATTTCAGTACTTATGATGGTTCACTTATCACGGTAAGTGGTGAATTAAACCTTTTTTATTGACTGACTTTCCCAGTGAATTGTTGCCCCAAATAAATACGATCATCTAACTTTTCAGATTACGAATTCCTGGCAAAGAGTTTTCAATGACTAAGAACATTATAAAGGGACTCTCAGCATTAAACAGCCAATAACGTCCCCTTATTGGCTAATTACATTCCCCACTGCTGGAGCACAGGTCTTTATGTCAAGCAAATGATAATTCAGATAGCGCTACTAAATTAAATTCAAATTTGATTTCCGCTAACGTGACTCGTTCTCCACAAATGCAAACAAAGGCAATCAAGCTATAAAGCATTTGACTCTGTTGACGTTTTAAAAGCCCTCTCGCTTCCACGCTTGCCAGTTGCCTTACTTTCTCAATCAAATTCAGAGTTCAACATAAAGCTTCTATTAAGGTGTATAAATCATTTGATTTCGAACCTTATATTTATTGAAATCTGTGATTCAATTCGCGGTTATGTTTCTGTCTCCAGCAAACCTGCATTGTTGGCCATATATTTTTGTCGTTTGACAGATGTACAATATTTGTCAATGTTTGCGAACGGTAGCTGAAAGCAAACTTCAATGGCTTTGAAACGCGAAATGAATCTTGATTTGTTTCAGACGTCTCTTGGGCCCTGTATTCTATCCTGCATCTTGGAACTCGCAATTAATATTGCTGTATTTTAATATAATATACTGTACTTTAATTAAAATGCTTTAATTGAACAAGCTGACGATTTGGTGTAATTTAAAGATGCAAATAATTAATGTTTCTTTATTAAATATACCTATAGCTACTCATTTTTTCTTCTAATTTGGGATGTCGGATTCACTATGAATCGATGTCTTGTAAACGTATAAAGCAATTTAAAGAATGCTGCTTAGCTCGAATACTGAAATTGCTTAGGATGACATCAACAGGTTTGATCAAAGAGACACGAATACAGTGGTTTTGACAGCATGTAATAGTTTCGGGTCGAGACCCATATACATACCTACACAAACATACATTATACATAGCATGGATCTGTTGTACTGTCTATATTTAGTAGAGTTTATTTATGAAATTAGTTGTAAGGGTTGATGTGTTTGGGTAGTTATAGTTAAAATTGGTTAGTGCGGAAATTTAATCAGTAAGTTTGTCGAGGCATTATCGTGGGCTGTCGAGCGGTGGTCACTGGGACGTAAGACTGCCTACACACTGTATTATCGGATTTTACTATTAGAGCTGCATAATATGTTCATAAACCAGGCGATAACATAGCGCATCGAACGTTCTTATAAGCGTGTCACACTGGTTGAGTGATGGAGACGACATTCGACGACCATTACTGAAGTAACTTTAAATCACGATTGTTTTTAGTATTCGTTTGTAAAGAATAATTGATTTATTTGGCATTTTTACTCACCGATTTGAAAATAAAATCAATTCCTGAATATTCCCAACACATTTCTGGCTAAACACAGAGTTCACGAACTCCCGTAAATTCAATAAAAAATTAATCCCTGCTGTGTAGTCATTTTGTTTATTTTATATACGGACCTCATGTTTGCATTTAATATATTCTAACTTGACAGCTCTGATAAATTACTAATGTTTAGTAAATTGAGCTTACGTAATGTGAGTTTCTGTGTCAAAAGGAATTTCGGCCTTAATAGTGGCTCTTGAATCACGTTGAAATCCTTAAAATGGTCACAGACGCAGTTAATATTATGAATTGTCACTTTATGACCATTTTACGAATTATATCGTAATCCATATTAATATCCTATTATGATTTTGCTAAAACGTCCGTTTTAGGCTCCATGACTAAGTTATCATGTTTAGTTGCTGGGTACTGGGTAGGTGTGTTCGACCCCTTACTCGTAGTCCTAGTAATTAATTACAGTACGGTTTTCGCCGAATCACGTGCAATAGGCTGACTGTCCGAACCTTTGCCAGCTCCCATTATTGAACATTTGTTCGAATCCTATTAGTATTTCATTAAGTGAAATGCATTGTGAAAGAGCTTAAATATAACAATGTAGAACAATTAGTTAGGTTGTCTATTCATGTTTACTAGCACTACGTAGTATTTTACCATCTTTGGTACCAGATTTCCTGCGAATAATTAATTTTGTATTTGACCAAATCTTTTAACTAAGATTTAATTACAGTGTACATGCTATTTCTTACTATAAATCATGATCTGTCGAATGACCGATTTGGTCGAGACGCCATTTTTTAACTATTGTGTCTAATTCGTGGATAGATCATGGGATAACAACAAATGGTATCAACGATTACAGTTATGCATTTAAACACGAAAAACATTACCACCCTTCTGGGTCAATCGGGTAAAAATATACTTATTATGGTTTATTAAGCGGTCTGAGTGAAGATATCGGGAAAATAATAACAGATCAGTTTAATTTGGTGAGCCGTGCGGTGCGGAGCGGTTGCGGGGCGTCAGCGGGCGGCGGTGGCGCGGGCAGGGTGCGTGGCGACCGGGACCTCCACCGTGTCCCATCAAGACGTGATCAATTATCCACGTGCGTTCTTTTCTTCCTATCCTTACCCATTCAGCTACTATGATTACTTACTACGGAATTTTAATAAAATTTGCTTACAAGCTAGAAGGCATTTCGTCATTGTCAGCCGTTACCTATGAGTTATGACTTCATAAATTTATTTATGGTTAATGAGAAATTTAGAACCCTCATAAAAGAGATCATGGTTGCTTCTTATTCGGATAATGGTGTAAAGAAAAGTTAATGAAGATACAAAAAATAAGGCTAATTGATGCATATCAAAAATGCCCTTCCTTTTTGGAACTTATATTTAATGCAATATAATAAATTAAGGAAACAACCTAAGCAAGTCCCTAACAGCATGAAAATCGTGTGGAAAAAAGGGAGGTTCAACGGAAACCGTTATATTAAAGATTCAAATTTAGATACAAACATAATGTCCGGTGGCGGGAAAGCTTCATGTTTTCATTGTTGTGAAAGACCATTAAGGATAAAAGAAAGCAGTCGAACTTTACTGTTATTTTATAGCACATTGACAGTAGAAGTTTTTATGACAGTTTTTAGTAGAACGCCGTAAAATCTTATGTAAGTCTAATGTACGCTAACAGAAAATTGAACTAAGATATTAAGCTATTATATTACCAGCTTTTTCGAGATCGTCCTATATTGTTTGGGTTATATTTCAGAGTTTGATTAAAAATTAAGTAAGCATAAAACTAATTTATTTGAAATTGGAAAGTCATGTTTTTCTTCATTGTGTTCGTTTAAAAGAAAAAATGCGTGGGATTTGGCATTTGATGTTTTAGAAAAGAAAAAATCCTTCGTTTTAGTCTGCTTGAAATGCCAGTTGGTACCTTAATTAGAGGTGATTAATGGCTTCAAAGTCTGTATCGAAAGTCACTGCGCTGTGGTTACGGCGTAGGCTTCTACGCATTATTTCGGAGCTACGCCGTAGCAGTTGCTACGAAAAAACCTAGTAAAATGTCTGCTCCGTAAAATATCTTAGAACTTTCTTTTTTAAGGTTCTATATTTCAGCCGGCAATATTTACTTGCTTATATTTATTCTAAAAAAAAAAAAATACTCAGATTTGCCACTCCTTGCAGTAGTGAAAAAATCAACCTTGTAAGTCAACTCAATCAAATATATGACCGTTTATGTTATTTTTTTTTGCGATTTCACAAGGCAATCAATACCTATAAGGTATTTCCCATTGACCTAGAATCATGAAAATTGGTAAGAAGCAATGTTTTACAGCACATGTAAAGGTAAAAATGATGATAACTACAAGATTAAACGGAACCACCGTTGCGCGAGTCCAATTCGCACTTGGCCGTTTTATTTTAATTTAGTCAGAGAATTTCTGTAAATATCATCAATTGAGAGCTCTTAAATACGAACAATTTTTAAAAACAGGCCGAAAGTTTATACCAAGAATTGGCCTTCTAAACAACAAAACCGAGAGATTCTTGAATGCCCAATTGCCCACTTTCTTAAGCAAAAATAACTAAATTAAGTAAGTGCGTACTTACGCTCAAAGTTTTGCGGGAATCAATTTGATAGGCGTACCGTGTTTTGTTTTGCCCTCGAGCAGTTTCCGAACATGATGTTCTTTTCACTTGTTTTTCGCTGTTTTTTCATAAAACCATGTTTTATTTGTTAGTTTCGCATGAACTGCGTTTCCAAAAATCGAGAGGAATAAAAAGTAAACCAAATGCTATGGAAGTTAAAGTGGCTAAATAATAACAGCCGCTCGGGTCGATCTTTAGGTTAAGCCGTGCTTGCCAAGGTTGGTCTGTGGATGGGTTACCACCCATTATATACCGAGTTTTCTCCGTGCCTCGGAAAGTACGAAGCAGTTGGTCCCGGCTGCCATTTGTAGATCTTTGACAGTCGTTACAGGCCCAAAAAGTCTGACAACCAGTCTTACCAAGGGGTATCGTATTATTCAGTACTAACTGGGTTGTGGAGGTCATATAGGCAGTCGCTCCATGTAAAATACTGGTATTCAGCTGCGTCTTGTTAGACTGGAAGCTGACCCCAACATAGATGGGAAAAGTCTAGGCAGATGAATATGCTGTGGAAGTTATTTGTGTTACCAGCTATTCTAAAGAAATCTTATTGTTTTTTTTTTTGTAGAGAGAAAGATATTAGATTGCAACTAGTTTTTAGATTTGACCTTTGTTATGTCAAAGTAACTTAATAAAATTGGTAGTTCATGCAATGATTCTCAAGTACAAATCACTCTTATAGTCTTTCTTTCATCTCTAACTGTCACAATTTTGCTTTCCACCGTGAGTAAGATACCTCATAAAATTGATATTCCGCATGCAGAAAAATTTATCTGCAATGATTTGACATATTCGAAGGCAATACATCATCAGATATATTTCCCGTATTATTACGGAAAGAAAGTGTTTATCTCACCGTATGATCTCATCACTCACATTCTTTGAGATAAATATTGTGCATTTGAACCAGTATTAGTGCATTTATTATCCTTATTAATATCTCATTCACAGAAAACCTTGTATTTTAATTGGAAACTCTATGTAAACTACGTTTATAACACATTTGCACGTAAAGGGTCTCTTATTTCACCAATTTCAATATCGTAATGTATCTCATTACGCACTTGTGCTGTAAAGTAAAATGCACGGTTTATACTTTTTTAAATCTTGGCAAAGAGTTTTTATGTAAGAAAAGTGGTCAACATTTTATGAATAAAATTAACTTTGGGAGATGAAATAGAATAAATAAACATTTAATGCTTTAATTTAATTAATTTTGACAATAAATTACAACCATTTATCTGTAAAAAAAAAACACAAAAATATTAATTTACTTTATTAGTAATACTGGCTGTTTTTTGTGTCTTTGCCTTAAAAAAAATGCGCGCGCCTCGCTAATTTGTGAACAAGCAAAAATTATTCCGCGCGCTTTTTCTTTTCGCTGTATTGTTTTTATTTGTTTTATTTATTTCCTCGCAAATATGTTATAAAACGTCGTATGACATACGTGCGCATAAGTTGATAATTACAGCCTCTGCTTTTTTATCGCCCTCGCCTACGGCTCGGGCAAGCAATATCGCCTCGGCTGTAATTTTCAACTTACCGCACTTATATCATTATTTGATGATAATTTCATCGAAAAAAAGGCATTTAACATTACATAACATCACGCCTGTAATCCCCGAAGGGTTAGACAGAAGTGTACCTAATAGTACATCCACATTTCGCCAGTTAAGTTTAAGTCAAATGTTAGACGGGGTGAGTCTTTAGCCATTAACCGGGCACAAATCCAGACTCCGTGGTTGCTACCGAGAAGTTTCCAATACAAAAACCCAATTACACTTTGCCCGACCTGGGATCTAACCCAGGACCTCATACTCAGCGGTCGCGCTGGCGATCACGAGACCAACAAGGCAGCCACTTAACATTTTTCATTTAATTTTCTTCTCGTGTTTAAATAGCATGTCTAACAAATGCCACTAGACCGACAATGTCAAATTAAATTTATTCACCGACCGGTCGTTTGGTTAGTTTAAATTCTACTCTAGAAAGTTTATTAGGCACTGGGTTCACAACCTTTTGCTATGAAACATTCTGTTCTCAAATATTTTAACAGTTGGAATAACTTTGCTGTTCTTAAGTCCCCTATTATGTTTGAAGGAGTTCGTCTGCTCCTCATTTCGGATTTAGTACGGCCGGCAGGCCAATTGAGATTCTGTCTACGGCTTTGCGATAATTTGGCTAAACAGACGAGGAAAGTTCTTGATAACAAGTGATTTTCTTGAGTGAAGAAGAACTTCTTCAACATCTTAATGACAAGGAACTGCTGGTAAAAGGTTAGGTTAGCAAAAATCTTTAGTTTTTATTCCACAAAAATTTGATCCAGGCTTGGATGTGGAATGTAGGAGCGCAATACCAGGGTCCCAAGGTCAAAAAAGGGAATAAATAAATAAACAAGATCTGATAATTTTGATGCACTATGTACCCGCGGTGCTGCATACATAGTATATATATTTATTAAAGCAGGTACGCCAACAGTACATATATTATACATTAAACAATAAAAGGATATAGGTTAGGGTTCTTATGTAGATCCCAATTACAGGTGTACGCAACCTTCTCTGTATTCTACATTAAAGTCTGGATCTAAAGATCTAGATCCAGACTTATATATTCAATTAAGGTATGGTATGTGGTATTATAACAAAATTAAGGCATGGTCCACCAAACCTTGCTCCAACATACCTTAATTTAGGCAGTGTTGGGTTAGGAACTAGTTTGAGATGTGGCAAGTGTGTTACCTCAAAGTAGATTTACCTACGAGGGGTCCAACGAAACAGAGTTATGTTGTGGAGTTACAGAATCATTGCTAAACCAACGATGCACTCAGGCCGACCGCTCCAATGCTCGCAGATATTGGTCCATGTTAACTTACCCATATATTGTCACATCTCTGCGAGGATTATTGTTTACTCAAAATTACTTTCGCTTGCTTGCTTTAGCATTGAGGTTATACTGTCCAGGCGTGTTCTTCATTTTCATAACAAAATCGATAAAATATTGTTTCCTTATAGTTAGATAGGGTTTGATTGTCTTTAAACCACTGCATGGGTGGTGATCACCTCTTAAATCCATGCAAAGGCATGGATTTAAAAGTCTATAATCCAATGCAGTAGAAGTATCGTCATCTTCATAGCAACAATAAAAAAGATTTACATTTAGCAGCCGGATTGGTTATTACGGTACTCGCTTCTCGGCTAAGTCATCCTCTTTAGCCTCAATACAGTGCCGTACTTGCTTGGTTTTTCCTAAAAAAACCTATTCAAAATTGTGATCCAATTGTTGGTTTTGTTAGTAACACTTACACAGTATCAAATCTCCAATCACTCTACAATACTCTATCACCAAAAATAATTTAATAAATACAAAGTTGATTCCATCTTTGTAACCATTCAATAAAAATATGTATGTGATTCCAAAAGTATCATTATTGACGGAAATGTGGAAGAGAAATCGTAAAAGAGACAGTCAAACTGAGAATAAAACGGTTGAATGATTGCCCTCTTACAAAATATCACTTTTGTTCGAGGGCGCGTCTCGGAAGGTCGGGTACAGCAGAGATTCACTTGTTTAGAGTTCAATCGAGGGCAAGCCATGTCGAGTTGTGCCCAATGATATCCCGTGGTTATCAGCACTGCGATTTATCGACCATTCGCATTGTTTTGTTTACTTTTTACCGATATAACTAAGCCTCTTTATGTGAAGGTTGGAACTAAATTAAGAAAGTTATATGTATACCATAAGGTAAAATGTTTAGTTTATTTAGCTTAACATGTATCGGGTAAATAATGTCCTACAATTCTTATACAATATTCTCTTGTCGTTCTTAACTCGCTTATTCCAAAAACGCCCTTCACAGATTGCGTCTAAAAAATGAAGTCGGTTTCGTAAACAATAACCCGCTTGAGTAGTTGACGAGCTCGATGTTTGCTCAAGTACGTAAGTTAATTAATACACGAACAAATTTTATTTAGCGAAAAACTCAATTTCACGTGTAAACAAAACGGTAGCCACTTCCATCCGATTGGGTCCGAATTATTTTCGCCTGATGATTTATTGCTACAAACAGACGATAAGTGGCATAGGATTATATAAAGTGTATTTTGACGTCTCCCGTTCGTACATTGTGCCATAGATATTATTAGAACACATTAAGATTTGTGAGAATGAGAGATTTAATATAAAACATCAGAGATCTTAAAAGGTTTTTCCGGGAAAGTCAACATTGAAGACTTGTTAGGTATGACTTGTCTGTTACTACTTGGTTGGTTTTGTGTTCACATAACAATATTTTTATATGTTCACATAAATGAACATTTGCTATAAAAGCTCAACGTTTGCACAAATGTGAGAACACATATTATTATAATGTAGATTACTGTCGAGTGCGCGATCGTTGGTAGGTATACAGTTTTACAGCTGTTTATACAGCATCTTTACGCTTCCCTTCGACTCGTTCTCACCGATTGAACATAAAAACGTCTCTGTGCCGAAAAGATTCGAGTCGGTAAAGGAATTCTCACGTCGACGGAATGTGGCAAGATTTGTACAAGTGGGGGTCCTTCGGGAGATGTGTGTAACGAATTCTGGGGAGGCAAGGCTATAACGCAATGCACTACGTACGTACACGGAGTGAGAAAAACAAGAGAGCTAAAAGTCACCAGTCTTTGTATAATTCGGAAAAGACCGTGATGTTTTTGATTATTAATATAAAAGCCACGAAGAGTGAACAAGTTAAGTAATTTGGTTGTTAAATTTTTCGGGGCAGGAACCTTCGCGGACTTACACAGTAGAACCCACAAAAGGTTTATCACAATCGGATCAGTAGTTGGTTAGGAACGCATAGAGAACAAGCATACAAACTTTAATTTATATATATATATATATATATAATATAGATAGATACTGCCTTTTTTTTTTCGGATGGGTAATCATCCTTCCTCCTTTCGTTTCCTCTCTATCTCTATCTTCCTCGTTTCGTTCCTACATCGCCCTTTGTGTTCCGGGGCCACGGTATCTCTTTCGAATAGTCCCGCAGCCTCGGAGATAGATAATTATTGCCTAATGTGTCATGTTTTATGCTATATGTTACAATCTACACAAATTCATCTTGTGTCTCATTTTCACAAACTGAGAAAACATGCGTATTAACTATTAATTTCCCACTTATCCGATATTGTATTACAGTGCACTACTGGCGTACTGGCACTAAGGCACTACGGCTACTGGTATGGCTTACGATCAGAGTGACACTTACTAAGTGTCCTGACACAGTGTTTACGTACACGGCATGGCCACCGGGATGTTTGTAACGGGATTACCTTTCGTTCGCCTGAGGTTCGGCTCTCTGGAATCCGTAATGACGTTGACGTCATTCTCGTTTGGATATTTAGAGGGGTTTTTGTTTTAGCTTTTAGCAGGGAGTTAACATAACATCACGCCTCCTAACTCAAGTTAGAGGCAGTGGTGACCAATAGTGACACATTTAGACAGTTAAGTTTATGTCAAGAGCCGAGGACCAGACTGCCATCCACCGGGCACAAATTCAGGCGCATGTAGCCTGAATTTGTGCCCGGTGCTACTGTATTGGTGCTACTGTATTCCTATATATTATATTCAGATATTTGTTACACATATTAGTGTATAATAATGTCTTTTTTTAAATTTATTATTTTTGTATTTTGCTATTATAGTTAAGGGAATGTTTCAATTATAAAAACTGATTAACTGAAAATAATATTAGTTGAAGTGTATCTTAATGTTGATTGTTCCCAAAAATCTCTTTTTTAGAATTTAGATACCTTCTAGTGACTGTTTGAGGATTTGTAAAAAAAACAATTACTCGATTGTTTTTACTTTTAAATCGTCTTTGAACATCATTATTTAAACATCATTATCCGTTACGTGAAAATTCTCTTCCATTATTTTCTCCAAATGAGAGGGTTACAGTAATGGAATGTCTATTTAAATAACTTTGAATTATTATCTTATGAAAACATTGATAGCACTAAAAAAAAGACATCAAACAATTTCTTTAATTTGTTGGAATATAGTATAAACATTTGAACTGATTGATGGTTTTTATCTGAAGTACTTACTACTTACTTAACGTAACATCACGACTGTAATCCCTGAAGGTTTAGATAGAGGTGTACCCAATTATAGTACACCCCCAAACTTACTATTTATACTTAGTATTACTTAGATTCTTATTATTATTTTAAGTGTGTAAATCAAACATGTTTTTCGTTGGTTTTTCATGACAGCAAGTGGTCGAAAGCGTCGACAGCTTGGCACAAGGTCCTGGGATCGATTCCCAGGTCGGGCAAAAGTGTTGATAGGTTTTTCCATTAGGATTTTTTTCAATAGTAGCCACGGAGGTTTTATGCCTGGTTGTTCGCCCCCTATTACATGACATTTAAACATAACTGGCGAAAGTGGGTTATATAGTATACACCTATACCGTCGGGGCTAACAGCTATAAATCGAGAACCAGTAATCTGTTTTTGTTGTTACTCATAGTTTTTTTTTGTGTCTAGGTTTAATCACGAGAAAATCTGATTGGCATAACTTAGTATCTTTTGGTCAAACAGGTTTCAGTGTAATTATCGTTTACATTGGAAAAGTCCACGAAGCAGCTCGTAAGTTACAAACTTTATCAAATAAAGATTAGCTTGTTCTAAAATGTAACTTCAACCTCAACGAATTTCAATACAACATAAGTGATGGAGAACTAAAATTTCTTAGTAAGCTCGAAAGATTATTATGAAATTCATGATAACTTTTGTAACTTAATATTTCTTAGACGCAATTTATACTAACTACCTAAGCGGAGCTTGATTTGCCTTAAGCTAAAGTTATAAAGCAAACAAGTATAAGAATATAACGAGTTTTATGAACACGTACAACACGTTACTATGCTGAAATAGTTAAAAAGAAATACTACATTTACGTGAAAGTTCGTTGACACCAACTTTACATACACGTAACATAACGCCTATAATCCCCGAAGGGCTGGAGGCTAGGCAGAGGTGTACCTGAAATTATACTCACATTTCGCCGTTTTTGTTCAAATCCCGTGTAATGGAGGGCGAGCATCTAACTGGGTTGTGAAGGTCAGATAGGCAGTTGCTCCAAGTAAAATACTGGTATTTAGCCGCATCCGGTTAGACTGGAAGCCGATCCCAACATAGTTGGGAAAAGGCTAGGCAGATGTTGGATGTAATAGGGGCGAGCCTACTGCTATCAACCGGGCACAAACCAGACTACGAGGCTGCATATACTTTACATTTTTGGTATCTGAGCTGGTCGTTGTGTCAATGTTTGGGGTAGGCAATATGACCGCAGTTAATAATTATGCTTTTAATAATTCAGCGACAACAATATCATCATTCCGTCCAAAAGATACTAATCCTTTGGAGATAACAGTTTCTGTCTACTTTATGTAGTTAGGAAGTACCTACTTACTTTTTTTCCTTAGGGTCAGTTCACACAGAGACGCGACGCGTCGACGCTTGAAGAGGCCAGAGGTTTCGCGCTGCGCAGCGAGCCGCCGCGCGTCGCCTCGTGATGTCGCTAGGCGCATCGGAACATGTTTTTCACTCGAGTACTAAACTGAACTGTATCAACTCTACACGAAATCTGGACGAAAAATAGTAGAGACAAGTCGCCACTACGGCTTCAGGCTCGCCTCGCGGAGTAACACGCGTTGCAAGCCGTTGCATTTTCGAATCAATAATATGTTTATCTTTTTGTGTAGTAAATAAACTTACATTTTGTATCACTATGTTAAAAAGTGCGCGTCACGTCTCGGTGTGTGAACCAACCCTTACGTAATAAAACTACTAAGCAGTGACGAAGTAAATTAAGTTTGTTGCGGACAACTAGTGGTAACTACTTATGTTGCCAAGTTATTGCGTCTTGAGCTCTTGAACGGATAGAGCATCAATACTTTCCCGACTTTGACAAGGCAGACTTTGAATTTATCTACCCTATTAATGCTTAGGTACTGTTTATGCGATTTATATTATTCTAGAACATATAAGAAACAGGAAGCTTGAGAAGTATGTCACTAATAAAGATCGGGAGACACATGAGACTAAATATTTATTATGCGACTAATTGCCAATCGCAAATCGCAGGAGTCGTGTCATGAATTGTTCCTCGAAAATAGTAAACTATACAAATACGGTTTGAAGTACACTGGCCAGCAAAACAAAGTATCACACTTTTAAAATTGCAATACGTTTTTAAGTACACATGATATACTTTCGAAACAAAAAGGACTCGAAAAAGAGTTTAATTTTGTCAATGGTTTCAAAGAAAGCTGATAAAAATTGAAAAAAGCGTTTTTTTATTTTAAATCTCTAACTTCTCTATAGTTTAGAAAAAATTGAAATTTTAAAAGTGTAGTAAGTACTTAGTTTTGCAGGCAAGTGTTTTTTTTTTTCGGATGGGAAATCTACAAATGACTCCTCCCGTTCTGGGCGGAGCAGGAGGGAGTGTCAGACTTTTACTGACTAAAACGTTCTGACTATAATGTTCCTTCATCGCCTTTTGTGTTCCGGGGCCACGGTATCTCTTTCGAATAGTCCTGAAGCCCAGGCCAGTGTAGCTTGTGATCTTATATCCTTCGTAAGGTAATGTGAACAAAGCGTGCTGCAGAAATTTTTATTGACCTAATTTAGGAGACTACATTAATAATGCCTTTTCTAGTTTAGGCATTACTTGCTTCTGAAAAGCAACTTAATGGTTTATCGGGTTGCTGAAGATATTACTTGTGTTCATATCCGAACTGCCAAGTGTTACCGTGGCGTGACGATACTAATAGGAAGCAAACAGTAGACGCACGCGCGTGTCGCTAAACGCAACTCGCATCGTAAGTCACATCGGCTGAGGTCGTGTACAGGGCGTAAGTCCGTCGATAAAACACAGCGAAAAGAGAGCAATGAGTGGAAGCCATAGCAATTATTTTGGTTTATTTGTGCGCCCGTTTTCAAAGACTACCAATATTACACGGAGGTTAATGAGGTTTTCATTATACATCTCAAAGGGTTCAGCTATTAATCGAACGGTTTAACATTATTGGAACGTTTTCAGAACTCGGTTTTTTTGTTTTCTGTTGAATGTCGCGGCTTACCCTTATGGCTGACGTGACAGCGATTGATTAACAGTTTCTCATAGCTTTTATTTAGTGTATAATAAAAATACTCTTTCAATCACACTAGTTTTGGGATTGGTGTATGCATGGACGATGGTAATTACTTGGCTACGTTGAGAATCAAACTCGGAAGGGAGAAAGGGGATGAGATGACGACTAAAAGAGAAGAGAAGACTCCAAATAAATCAGGATAAGGACAGGAGGTTGGCTATTTGTAAATATATTTATTTGAGTTTAAAAACATAATATCACGCCTGTTATCCCTGAAGGGTTAGGCAGAGGTAGGTGTTGATACCTAATAGTACACCCACATTTCGCCAGTAATGTTTAAGTCCCATGTAATAGGGGGCGAGCCTATTGCCAGCAATCGGTCACAAATCCAGACATATGTGACTTTAAATGTTTGTAAACGCTCCGATAGAGGAGAAATTCCTAAAGAGGGGCCACGTTTTTTTTTTAAGAAAAGAAGGATGAATCGCTTAAGTTTCAGTGCAACGCGATTCTAGTCTTTAATGTCACATAACTGACAGACATCTGTAGGTACGAGTGATATGTGGTTAAAGGTAGCAGAAATGGTGTGAATGTGACGTTGCCGTCTGCTCCATACAGCTACGCGTCTCACTGAGAATTTACGCCGAGAAACTCGCTTGGTACGTTTAGTTTACACCTTCGAGATTTTCCTAGTATACAAAGTAACCGGTGTGAGGTGGACATCGTGAATGCAATGCTTGTGTAGCTCACAGAGCGGCTGGGCATTGTGCCGTCGCAAATGTTAACGGTATTTGGACACGGCACAATGCCGTCGTAGTAGCAATAAATGTAGGTAACGCTGGGACATACTTTGTGTACAGTCGTTTTCTAACTATTAGATAGAATTGATGGTTTATTGTTTTCTTAGTTTGTTTTGCCATTTGTTCAGTGTTTCTCCTGTTCTTATCACAATGTATTCTTCTTCCATACTTTTATAGTAGTTGTCTTCTCATGAGCCGCTTCTTCACCCCAACTCAAACACAAGGCATTGGTGAAGTGCGTTTTGGGGTACCTACTATCTTATGTAATTTTGACGTTCAAAAAGTACTGGTTCATAGTCTTATTTGTATAATTGGCTGGATTTTGATTGTACACCAGAAACTACATATATAGAAGATAAAGTTTGTTTTTTTAAGTATTTCTCAGTACACGATTGATTGTTCGCTGTTAAGGCTAATGAACAAATCGAAAGAGATACCGTGGCCCCGGAACACAAAGGGCGAGGAAGGAACATGGATGGGTTTTAGTCAGTAAAAGTCTGACCCTCCCTCCTGCTGAGAAGTCATTTGATGATTTCCCATCCTAAAAAAAAAAAAAAAAAGGCTAATGAACAAATCCGATTGAGTCCTAACCGAGCCTTTAGAGATGAACGAAATAAACAGAAGTAGGTAGGCTTTTCGTAACATCATCTGCTTAACCTTTACCTAATAATGTGGAGGTTGGCTTCCAGTCTAACCAGCAGCTGAATAACATAGAGCGACATTCGTATCTGAATAGGCGAGACGACAAAATTTTTAACTATTTCTGACGTCACGAGCCCCCACTCCCGAGTTTTGATGCGTTTTATCTTTGTCAATATTCATTGATTTACAAAAACAAAAAATACGTGTCCATTAATTTCCAATACTCTAACTGATAGACTAAATAGATCTGCAATTTTTTGATACTGTCGTCATGCCTATTCAACAACTTAGTTAATGGATAAAACGATAAGTAAGTAGGTTACATAGGTAACTTAAATGAAGTTATTTTACTTGTTCTTAGGGAATTGTCTTCCAGAAAGATCCTATTGATCCCGCACGGTAACAACCGCGGAACACACGCGGTGTTCCAACCCTATATCTAAAACTCATTCACTTACGTTCGCGTGATGTCATATCCGTCTGATATCCGATGACGGTAAGCCACTTATCGGATACAAATGAAACGTTGCATGGAGAATATATTGATAGCGGATTAATACTACCTACTCGAAGGATTAGCGGATCACTCGCCGACTCTCGCAAATGTTTATAAGCTTCAGAACATTTTCAGAGAATCGGATGTGAATTTTTTTGTTGTGTTTACAAAAGGATGTTTTATTTTTTTGCATTTTACATATTTTATCGAAGTCCATTTAGATTTATGATTTCCACCAAACGGATCGCATCGCAACGGATCGGAAAGGACTCGAACGGATGCGGCGACAGCCGATCGCATCTGGTAGGATGTCGATGCATACGATTGGTTCCGTACCGTCGCTTGCGAACATAATCCGTTTCTGCGCCTAGTCAAATAGTTCCATTCTTACCGTGTGTTCTAATTTTTAAAAATGGTCGAAGTTGAAGACGACAGGCAAACAACAAGCTGCTGTGTGCGGCTTGGTAATATAGACTTTAAATACTGTGTATACGATTTAATATCGTATAAAGATTGTAAAATGCGTTCCGATCCGATGCGATGAGAGCCGTTTGGTGGAAATCATCCTTAAGAATTCCTAAATACGAGTTTTTGATGTAATTTGTTAACCTATTCGGTATATTATACGAACCGGGGAATTTTATAGACACCATGAAACATCTATCTTCTCAAGTTCTCAGCCAGCACACTATATTAAATGAAAAACAAAAAAAGACCGTGCCCACATGTAAGCTATAGGTATTTGTTCGGGAGTGTGGATTTCAGAATGGACTATTTACTATATCCCCGGTCGTAGGGGCAGTCTCGCTTTGATTAAACCCTTTCGGCGCCTCGGCATCAGTCGCCCATTCCACTTTTATCTACTTCACTCCTCCACTCATAAAAGGACCTTACAAAATATTTTCTCGGTTGACAAAACGACTTTAGTTTGTAAGCACGTTTACGGTGATATGCTTTTAAATGTCAAACTTGGTCTGTGAGACTATAAAGGGAATAATTAACTTTGATATAAGTAGGGTCTTTTAGAATAACTTTCATGTTATTTTATCTTGTTAATGGTAAGTTCGTTAGTGGAATTTGATTTAGTGTCGTAAGCAGTATTCCAAGATCTTGAGAATATTTTACTTCTTCTCCTTTACGTGTCGATGAACTCAAATTGTGTTAGACCAGTGTGTAGCCACCTGCACAGCTCTATCATATGCTTCGATTAGATCTTGATAGGTGCAAGGTGGTTGTGCGGGATGGGTAGAGCGCCGCTGTCTCAACAGAAACGCAAGTCTCTACATCCAAGATGGGTTTCTCGCAAGCATCGTTATTGCAACCGAATTTTTTCGTAAGTAATAATTAGCGATCGAAAGTTTGCGATTTTGTCGTTGTCTACGTCGAGACTGCCGCAACAGGACAGGAGGTGGTTCAAATTCAATATATTACTGTATTTTATTTTTAGATATTTTTTTGGTGATTTAAATCATGATCTGTCGAATGATCGATTTGGTCGAGACACCATTGTTAAACTATTGTGTCTACTTCGTGGACAGATCATGGGTTAACTGTTTTTTAGAGTGAGGTGTCACTTCCAATATCATGTAAGGCTCATTTTCATGAGCACAACCTGTAGCAGTAATGCCTCTAAGCGAGTTTACAGCGCCTGAACCTGCTTGCTACCGTAACGAGCTAGATTAAAAGATCAATATCGGGGTCCACTAATGACACGAAGCACGACCATAGCCTACCACCCTGATCACACGACACCTCTTAACCCCCAGATTAACAGAATTGCTACACATTTTTCGTAGCAAACGTTATTTTCGCAAAGGAAAACTGTGACCAATTTATTGGAGTTCTTTCTTTTTATTTTCATATTATAAAAGAATAAAGCAGTAAACATAAAACACTCACAGATAATATACTTACAAATACAAGTTAACTCAATATTTATTGGATACGTCGATAAAATCGCCTTTCTTTTATTTATGACGTTCACCTGATTTCGTTCGGTCCCTCAAACACCTCGCGGCCCATTTTCGCGAAGACTTTTTTTCCTTTTATTAGATTATAGCTTTCCTTTTTTCCAAATCGTTCCAAAATAAATTACACACTGTAGAAGTCAAATACTTGTTTTGAGACAAAGTCGGCACGTGTCATTCTTGACACGGCTGTGTTTATCTAAATTAAATTGATGCAATAAATAATGTTAGGAAGCAATTTGTCGTTGAAGTTCTAACACCACGTAAGTAAATTTTTGGCGGTTTTGGACATTTTGATGCCGTTTGCTACAGAATCGGAAGATGCATTGTTTCAGCCAATCAGAAACAAGCAACGTCCATAATCTAATATGAAGTGAATACAAATTAAAAAATAGTTTCGTACTTCAGTTTTTTCCGTTTCCTGTAAAGTTGCTATTTTTGACTTACGTGATGTTAGAACTTCAGCGACGAATTTGAGATTGTTTCGATTGAAAAGTTATTTAAGCTCTCGTTACGGGATTGTAATTTGCGATTTGGTTACGTTTCTACATTTTCCTTGAAATTATTGTTACGTGAATTCGGGGGTGTTGAGTAATCAAGAGTGATAAAGACTGGGCGTATTGTTATTCGGAACCGTCTTTTGTTTCAATAATAAAGAAATAAGTACACTCATTTTGGAATTGGATTTCGAGAGGCAATAGAATGTTGGGTCTGATTATGATAAATAAAGGCTTTATTTATATAAGTTGCTTTATGTTATGAAGCAAAAAAGGCAAAAAATATTGATTGAGCAGACGGTAATCATAACTACACTTTAAGAAACGTTTATAAAAACAGACAAAAGAAGGCCGCCGCGAGGACTTTCTCGTTGGTCAAGTGGTTGCAATCGCGACTTCTGGGAATGAGGTTCCGGGTTCGATTCCCGGAACGGACAAATTGTTACTGCATTTTTCCGTCTGGAATTATTTTTTATTCCCCCCATTACATGGCACTTAAACATAAGTGGCGAAATGTGGGTGTATTCGCTACTATTAGTAGCAACTCTGCCTTACCCTTCGGTGATTACAGGCGTAATGTGATGCTATGTTATCTTACAACAGAAGGTTTCAGACAAGTAGCAGACGTAAACAAAAATTCTCAACCCAATTCAACGCAGTTTAAATTTTTCACAGACAAAATATCACTTCGTCCAGGTCCTCAGCTATTGCCAAGCAAAGTCAAACAAACGGTCGTTACATCTAATAGCGAACTATGACAAGGCTAAATGATTGATTGGCAATGCCTTACAGATTTGCTTGATTTTGAAACAACCCGTGTTTTCATATAAACTAAACGATCTACGAACAGAAGCGCACACGCAATGAAAGCTCAACCGTTTATTCACGAAAGTACTTCGTTTTTATATACCACGTGAAAGTTGTATCGTACTAATATTTTAATGCGAACGAAAGTTTGTGAGGATGAGTGTTACTCTTTCACGCATCATCATCATCATCATAAGCCTATAATGTTCCCACTGCTGGGACACGGCCTCCTCTCAATGAGAGGGAATGGGCTATAACCCACCACGCGGGCTTAGTGCGGATTGGTAGATGTCACATGTCTTCGAATTTTTGATTCTAGGACATACCGGTTTCCTCACGATGTTTTCCTTCACCGTTTTGAGAGCAGTGGTGATGATATAAATTACACAAAGTAATGCGCCTGTCTGGGTTCGAACCCACGACTTACTTTTCGTAAGTCGGGGCCGCCACCACTGGGCCACCGCTGCTCTTTCACGCAAAAACTACTAAATGGATTTTGATGAGATTTAGCACACAGATATTTTATAGCCTGGATTAACACATAGGATACTCTATTATTATTATTTGATGACCCGGATGGCGCAGCGGTAGTGAGGCTGCCTTATGTTCTTAGGGTTCCGGGTTCGAATCCCGGTAGGAGCAAATGTTTGTGTGATGAGCATGGACATTTGTTTCCGAGTCATGGATGTGTATAATAAGTAAGTAGTTACAAACAAAAAGTATCTATGTTGTATATCAACTATCTGGTGTCCACGACACAAGCCTCGTTGCTTAGTGTGGCACTAGATGGCGCTGTGTGTAATGTCCAGCGATATTTATATTTATATCCCGGTAGTATGATCCCGTGGGACAATTATCGAAGTTACGCGTGCGAAGCCGCGGGCATTAACTAGTCGGACATAATTTAGTAATTTCCTCCAAACATATGTTTGTAATTGTGGTCGATGCAAATGTAGTATTAATGAAGTTGCTGCTAGCACACTGACTCCATTAGGGACTCTTCGAAACGTTCAGCAGCAACACAAACGTTTATTTCATGGGTTATTGATTCTCTAACGGCTGTATCAAATGAGAATCAGTACTGGTTGAGTGAGCCATTTGTACGAATAATTGTGTACTCCAAATATAGAATGAACTGTAATGAACACATTATTGTGTCGTTAGACGCTTGGATGTACAAGTGGCCTGTTTGTAAACAGCCACTTGTAATTCCGTTTCAGTATGGGAATATTGTGACGTGGTATAGAGAATTCCTTGTGGTCCTGTGTTCGGTTCCCAGGTAGGGCAAAGTGTTATTGGATTTTTTCATCAGGAATTTCTTACTAACACCCACGGAGTCTGGATTTGCATCCTGTTTATGGCAATAGGCTTGCCCCTTAATACATGGGACATAAAAATAACTGGAGAAATGTGGGTGTGCTATTAGGTACATTTCTGCCCAACCCTTCGGGGATAACAAGCGTGATGTTATGTTATATGCGGTACAGAGAATTATTGTCTGTTTTTTTATCGTTGCAAGGCTAAATGGTTGATTGGCAATGCCTACAGATTTACTTGATTTTGAAACAACCCGTGTTTTCATATAAACTAAACGATCTACGAACAGAAGCGCACACGCAATGAAAGCTTAACCGTTTATCCACGAAAGTACTTCGTTTTTATATACCACGTGAAAGTTGTATCCTACTAATATTATAATGCGAAAGTTTGTGAGGATGAGTGTTACTCTTTCATACAAAAACTACTCAATGGCGGTAGTGAGGCTGCCTTACGTTCTTAGGGTTCCGGGTTGGACATGAGCATGGACATTTGTTTCCGAGTCGAATAGGCCGTCATTTATTTTTCCTATAAATGTTTAAGGAGGCGGGGCGGTAGGATCCTCTGAAGTACTAAACCATCATCCATCATCAGCCTATTAATGTTCCCACTGCTGGGACACAGGCCTCCTCTCTATGAGAGGGAATGGGCTATAATCCACCACGCGGGCCCAGTGAGGATTGGTAGATGTCACATGTCTTCGAATTTTTTTGGTTCTAGAACATGCCGGTTTCCTCACGATGTTTTCCTTCACCGTTTTGAGAGCACTAATAATAATAATAAAACAACACCGAGGTACAGATATCCGTTATATTGTGTTCATCCGTTTTTGTTGATGATAATTATTACAATGAAAAAGTCGTGTTTATGTCGACAGATAATAGCGAGTGACTGAAGAACAAAAGGTCTGCATTTCATATGCTAACATTTTTTTGACTGAGTCTTTCAATCTAGAGAGTGTCACTTTTCACAAAATGTATTCTACAGCTTTACTATAATTCTATACCAAGTTGTAATTTATAATACGTTGTCACTCGATATTATAAGGGGACGTGGTTAACATGTTTATTCTGTACAAAGTTAGTATACTAAAGTCAATTTTGGTAAATATAATCCCTGTATTACGTTGTCGTTGTTAATTAAGTACAACACAAACTAACTTTACGCGACCCTCCGCGTCATGCAAGCATGCTACGGTACATCGATGAACACTTTCATCGTTCGTAAAAACTAAACTCGTCCATTGAAATTGAATAAGCCATTTTCATGAAGATAGAAATCGAATTTAGCTGCTTTTTTCATGTCTACCCGAAGATTTTGGGGCGTGGGTAACTTTTTGGCTCCCAGGAGTAAACCAACCGTTCTGAATGGCCGCGACTTTTTTCAGGATTCCCTTTTCTTGCCACAAAGAAAGTCAGATTCATTTAACGAACGGCCTTTTAAGAGAGAAACTTCTTTGAAGCTTATTAAAGAATCGTTTCTGAGGATTAGAACCCTTGAGGCGTAGTTACCTAAAGTTGCATAATATAATAATATGAATATTTTAAATAATCTACTAAAAACGGACTAGGGGCGAGAAAAACAATTTCATTCACTGAATTGAAATTATATACCAACACTATTTTTAGGGTTCCGTAGTCCTGACAAGGAACCCTTATAGTTTCGTCATGTCTGTCTGTCTGTCCGAGGGTTTGCTGTCGGTCTCTTCGGTACGGTCTCTTGACCGTTAGTACGGGAAAACTGTAATTTTGTAGAGGTATGAATATCAACTACGCCGACACAAAGTGGTAAAATAAAATTTTGGAATATATTTTTTAGGGTGGCTCCCCCTCCCCCTACCTACATGTGAAGAGAGGATGATTTTTTTTTCGTCGTTTACCCCATCGTGTGGGGTATCGTTGAATAGGTCTTTTTAAATGATTTAGGGGTTACTAAAACTATTTTTCGATTTAATGCTCGATTTACGAAATATTAAACTTTAAAGTGAAATGTTTTGTTCCAGTAGGGCGTCCCCCCCCCCCTCTAAAAGCTTAACTGCTGGCTTGAAAAATTCATGATGATAGTGCATTTTATGAACTTTAAAGGAAAACTATAGAGGTCAAGGTAACTTTATCAGTTTAGCAGTAATAGTTGTTAAACTTGGGTATTGAATAATTTTGTATCAAATACTTAGAATAAATCCTTTAAAGTGACCAAGATGAAGTAGCTGCTTGAATATAACGGGCTATTATGTAACCCTATACTGCGCGTGGCCCGACACGCACTTGGCCGGTTTTTTTCTTTTTGAAACATATTGATATTCTCATCGCTACAGTACTCTGAATACCAAGATAACCGAGTCCGTTTAGTGAAAACAAAAACAATCTGATCGACATGAGATTCGTTATTAAGTCAAGTCTAAATTGGTTGGATTTATAGTTTATCTAGCAAGGAAGAATGTAGGCAAAGTGAAAATCCGATTTAACTCCCTTTTACCTGGCCGCAATCGGCGTCTAGATTCGATTCCCCGGCACCCTGAATGGAAATTGGATTTGCAGTTCTGCGGAGCTATGCATTATGTACTCCTGTAGATACTTTTCAAATTATCTGCGCTAACTTGAAAGAGAATTTACAGAAATATATGTTTTTTATTCCTGAAAACGTTCATGATGTCTCATAAAATATTTTAGTGGTTTATTGTTTTAGTTTTTGGTGGGTCATATTGTCATTTATGCTTTAGTAAGTTTGTATTAAAAAGACTTATTTGCATATACTACTTTCATAAGTACGAGTAGTAGAGTAGTCATTTGTATTGATAAAGAAACACCCAAAACTACAGATCATCTAGTAAAAAGACATAGTGATTATTAAATAAAATAAAAGTAGTAGGTGTCTACTACTTTTATTTTATTTTCTGTAGAAAGACAAAGTGATCATCGCATTTAGAGTAAGCTTGTTTATTTAAATTCGTCTCTTTTCCCTCAAATAGTTATATTCTTATTTGATGAGAAACAAGCTTCTAGGGCTCTGTGGGACTTTTAAATTCAAGTTCACCAACGTTTTTCCTACTTACGTATGTATTACGTCTTGACAAAATACTACAAAATACAAGGGTTGCCCAAATAAACAACGTAAATCACCTAGGGAGATCTGCTCATACTTGAGTAAGAATGTTCATATTCTTATGCTACACATGTATATAAAACAAAGAAAGGTAGGAATCTAAATAGATATGTATATGTAAACTTGAGACCGAACCTATTTACGACCGAACTATTCCGACCGAATCTATTATTCCTATACGTGTTGAAGTTAAATTTTAGAAATTTCTAGCACATCTATTTATCCGAGGAGCTCGTGGCTAAAAACAGCAGCCAGTCGGGTCGATCTTAAGGTTAGGTCGCGTTTGCTTGTGGTCTGTGGATGGGTGACCATTCTTTACATACCGAGTGTCCGTGACTTGAAAAGCACGTTTAATCGTTGTTCCCGGCTGTCATTTGTAGATATTTGGCAATTGTTACAGGTAGTCAGTGCCAGTGGCCCGAAAGTCTGACAACCATCTTACCAAGGGCTATCGTTAATACGATAGCCGCCACGGCCCTGTTAGTACCTACTGGGTTTACCCAGTACTAACAGGGCCGTGGAGGTCAGATAGGCAGTCGTTCCATGTAAAATACTGGTATTCAAACTGAATTCGGTTAGACTGGTACAGCTAGCTGGACAGATGATGTCCCATCTATTTATCAATAACTTAGCAATGTTGAAAAGTGAATTTCTCATTATGTTATTTTGGAACTAAGATTATAATGAAGTATCTCAACGTTGCAATAGTTATTCCACGAGAAAATCGGTTTTATCAGGCCGCCTCTTCTGATTTTTTTATTTTTTTCTGGGCTCCTTACGGTTGTAGCGCGATGAAAGATTGCCTGTAACCTCCTCAAGAATTGGGTTATCAAATACAAAAAGTATTTTCATTTCCGACTGGTAGTTCCAGAGACTAGCGCGTTCAAACAAACAAACAATATTTTTAGCTTTACTATATTCGTGCTCGTGTTTGTGACAACATCATTCCACATCATTACGGGTTTTTGTTCGCTTTTCTTCCGGGATTTGACAAACACGTTACCGTCCATTTTCCTCTGTTTGTGCGACTGAAATTAGCTCTGGCAGTCCGTGCGTGACTAATTAAAAAAAACCGGTCAAGTGCGTGTCGGGCCACGCGCAGTGTAGGGTTTCGTAGTAGCCCGTTATCACAATATAGAACGAACCTGTTGGTCCAGCGCCATCTAGCGGCAGCTTTGTGAAACTTATGATAATTTTGTTTTTTTTTTTATAAACAAGCAACTTCATCTTAGTCACTTTACCCCATGATCTGTCCACGAAGTAGACACAACAGATAAACGGTCGATGATCTGTCAAATCGGTCATTTGACAGATCATGATTTATAGGATTTATTCTAAGGATTTTGTATTTGGTACAAAATTATCCAACACCCAAGTTCAATGACTATTACTGCTAAACTAATACAGTTATCTTAACCGCTATAGTTTTTCTTTAAAGTTCATAAAATGCACTATCATCATGAACTTTTCCAGATTTTTCAAGCCCGCAGTTTAGCTTTTAGTTTTAAAGTTTAATATTTCGTAAATGCAGCATTAAATCGAAAAGTAGTACTAGCAACCCCTAATTCATTTTAAAAGACCTATTCAACGATACCCCACACAATGGGGTAGACGACAAAAAAATATTTTACCATTTTGTCGGCGTTATTAATATACACACTTCTACAAAATAACAGGTTTCTAGTACTAACGGTCTCTTAGCAAAACTTCGGACAGACAGACAGACGGACCTGACGAAATCATAAGTTCCTTGGTTCCTTGTCAGGACTACGGAACTCTAAAAAATTGTTTGAAACATTGGGCAGAATGCCGGGCGCCCGTGCCAGGCTAGAACTAAACTTCTGAAGTGGTACAATTATAAAAGATTTCAGTTTACTGATATAAAGTTACACTAATTATAAATAATTTATTTTCTTAAATTTCAATAAAAATGTAGCCACATTTTCATGAGAAATTATTTTAGATTCAGTATAAAATGTTATTACTAAAATATTGAACTGAACGAACTTCCACTTATCGTAGAAAAAGTAATTATTTCACCTTTCGTATCAGATTGTCAAATATAAGTTGAAAATATGTGATTCATTCTTATTTCCGAGAGTTGAAGTAAATAAGTGTAGATACTAACGTTATTTGTCGAAATGTTTGTATCCATTATATACCATGTATTCACATCAAAAGTTTTCTATGCCAAACACAAAAAACGATGTTCCTATGTACCTAATCGGATATCGCAGAGTATTTATTACAAATTTACTCTGAAAGCGTTTTCCACATTCAATCGTATATATTGTGTTAAAAAATTATCATCAATATCCGATATTTTTGTGTTCGCAGCGTGGCACGCGTCAATCACGCGACACATGCGGGCGACACACTCAAAATTGTTGCTCAGAGATCAGAGAGAAATATTAAAAGGCATATTTAATATCTGCCCTGTTTTTTCCTCATTCTGTGCCATCACAAATGTTAATAATGTATGAACCTATACGTGGGAAACGGAAATTTTGCGGCGTTCCACTAAATTGCCAATCGGATGTTGTTTATCAAAGAGCCGAAATTACTCCGCCAATGGAAAAGTAAAGTGTAAATGCTCAAAGGCTCCATTGATTAGTTTTATGGGACATCGCGGGGGTAGGAAGAAGTAATTTCAGATATGTTTCACGTCGTTTGGACTCCTAAACGATTTGTTCACGGTCTGCTCAATTTGAACAATCAAATTCTGAATTGTTCGCAATTGAAGTGGAATCTTTTGTTTAGACCTAGTTTAAATCTCCATCTCCAGCTCGATAATTGTGTTCTTTTAGGAAAGCATTGAAGAATAAAAAGTATAAAAAGTGTAAAAAGACTCTTAGCGAAGCCGAAACGCACTTGTTCTCCCCATCATTGCGATATTTTCTTTGTTCTAGACCATCATACCTGGGAACCTTCTAGTTACGGAGATATTGGGAGTCAAAGTTCCAACTTTTTCACAAGTTTTTTTTGAAATACATGTTTTTAATGTAAGAACTTTACTTTAAACACCTCCACGACCCCCACACTATACAATTTATCCGCCAGCACAATGTTTTGAGTGCGTTACATTTAGTTTTACCGAAAAACGTGATTTTTCACCCCAAAAAAGAGTATTTCCCAGCAATAATTTTTGCGTAAGTTTACTTAGTTTGATGTACAGAATGCTTGGTTAACGGCTTCGTGAAGAGTCTGTTTACATCCTGTATGTGAGTTGTTAGGTAATACTATGACTTGAAACTTGAAGGCTGGGTTACTCGAACCTGAAGCGCTGTTAAATCTCCTAAGAATTATGTTTCGCTTTACAAAGTCAACCTTTAATTTACTTTTATTAATTACCACCCTTTAAAAACGTTATGAACTTTCACCACAGACGTAACTGCGCGAAAGAGTAATAAGTATGTAAAATTAAAGGTCTGCAAATAAAAACAAAATTCACTCTTAAATCGTAGAAGGCGTTTATTTTCGTCTTTAAATCCCCCTGTAACCAAAAAGTACATGAATACAATTGGATTAAGTTCTGGATCACCTATTGAATATTTATAGCAAAATTATAAATGTAGATAGACCCTGAAAGATACCAGTTTAGAATACCTAACATAATTATTTTATAAAACATATCATACATTGTAATATTCGATTAGTATTGTTGAAAGACTTTCAAAGATTGAAATACTGCTGCAAATCTGACAGATTGAGAGCATCGCTTTGATACAACTTTTAGTATCTCGACAACTTCATGATTTATACTTTTGAATTCTTTTCTATACGATTTGATTTATGTAACCTTTGTCACTGCCATAACAAATTGTCAGAAATAAAAATATCACTTATGTCACAATAGCATAATCAGCCTGTAATTTTCCCACTGCTGGGATATAGGCCTGTAATGTAGTGGGCTGTAATCAACCACGCGGGCCCAGTGCGGGGTGGTAGATGTCACATGTCTAAGATTTTTTGGTTCTGACTGGTTTTTTTGAGGACATGCCTGTTATAAATGTTTTCTCATGATGTTTTCCTTCATCATTTTGAGAGAAGCGGTGATGAAATAAATTACTCAAAGTATTGCGTCTGCCTGGGTTTGAACTCACGACTTACTGCTCATAAGTCGGGGCCGCCGCTGAATTCACAATACTTGGGACAAAACTTTATTTAGCATCGATTTTAGGAGTACTAATGTAAATGTAGTTTTGTTCTTCGTTAATAAATTAGAAACAAAATACTGTCCCGGCAAAAGCACTATAGCTTCCATTAAGTCACCAAATCGTTCGGTAAGGCGTCCACTATGCATTCGTGCCACGTACAGTCATAGTTCACCAAAAACGACATTAGCGCTGTGATATGGGGCGAATATTTTGTTCTATTGCTAACACGGAAAATTCTGTTAGTCCTATTCCGACTAGAGAGTAAACACATTAAGAAAGAAAAAAGAAAGAAAAATGTTTACATCACATCTGCTTAGCCTTTTCTTAACTATAATAATAATAATCAATAATAATTGTTTTACAATGTTACCATTCCGCATGACGAGAACCTCGTGAAAGCTGAGAAAGAGAAACAAATAAAATATCTCGACTTGGCACACGAGGTTCGCGACATGTGGAATATGAACTCGGTTATCATTGTGCCGATTGTCGTGACGGCCAATGGCGAGCCTCGATGACCATCTATCGAAGCTCTCTTTAGCCGGTTGGATCAAGAGCCTGATTCAGAAAGCAGTACTCCTCGACACGGCCCGCTTTGTGAGGAGGTTCCTGTCTCTGCAGCTCTAACCACTGGAGGCTTGGACGACACCGGCGGATCACTATTTTTATATTTTTTAATGTTTTTTAAATAGGTTTTTTTAAGAAATATTTCGTTAGTTTTTCTTTAATGTAAATAAATACGCTAGTAAAATAAGTAAAGACGATAATAATCATTTTTTTTTTCTATGTTGGGGTCGGCTTTCAGTCTAACCGGATGCAGCTGAATGCCAGTATTTTACAAGGAGCGACTGCCTAGCTGACCTCCACAACCCAGTTAGTACTGAGTAATACGATACCCCTTGATAAGACTGGTTGTCAGACTTTCAGGCCACTGTCCATCTGTAACGACTGTCAAGGGGTTACAAATGACAGCCGGGACCAACGGTTTTTACGTGCTCCGAGTAGAGAGTAAAGTCAGTCAAATTGGAAACTCGCGAATCATTTTAGAACAAGTTCATTATACTTTCAGGGAGGGTTTCCCCTCAAATATGTTCCAGCTTAGAATTCAATGGATTCTGACGTGGTTCCATGAACTATCAAATTGGCCTGAGCTAATCAATCCAGACTCTATCAAACCGACTAAATGTGTTGTCAGCGATACTGCTATTTAATGATCACATTACATTAATAACATGTAGATAGCTAGGTTACCTAGGTTGGTGTTTACTTGGTTGTAAAAAATATATCTTGGTGAGAATTTATTGTTATTAATACATATTTTAAGGTGAAAGTTTTTTAGGATGTATAGTAACCTGTAATTAGGACATAAAGAATAAGAACGCTGATTTTAGCAATCCTAAAATCAGCGTTCATATTCTTTAATGCTTCAATACTATTTATTAACGATGGGAGTAAATACAAATACACACCAAGCCGCCATTTGTTTGATGGAAAGTGTGCCACAGACAATAAAAAAAATAAAGCCCCTTTTTAATAACTTATTGTCTATTCTTACTCATATTCTAGACCACCTCACATAACACCTCATGGAATAATTATTAAAACCAACACAAAACCAATACTGTTTTACATTCTTTCACGGATTATTAGTATAGCATCAGAATAATCCATAGCTTATTATTAACAAAGATATTGTTAAAAATATAATTTACGCGAGCGAAGCCGCAGGCGGAAGCTAGACCATTATAACAACACTTCAAGTGTTCCACTTGTTTAACATCACTTGACATGTTTTCGAGAAATTCATAATTAGTAATCAAATTAGCTCGAAATCAAATAGAATTTAATGATTGATTGTTACTAGAATTTTGATTAATAAACACCAACGGATCACAGCATTGGTTTCAGCAGGTAGGTTGAATTGAAACCACAGTTGAAATATCCTTTGGTTGTTTTGCTATGTTGTCAATTAAACAATGTATTTAGTTACGTATTTTGAAAACCAGTAATTTGAATGACTAATTTTTAAGAACGTACGTGGTACGTGAACGAAGAAGATATTTTAGAAATGAGATCCACTCAGAATCTTCAACACGAAGGGTGCGTTTTCTTCAATACAAATATTATAAAGAGGAAAGATTTTTTGGTTTGTTTGTTTGTAACGAATAAGCTCCGAAACTACTGGACCGATTTTAACCATTTTTACCAATATAAAGCTAAATTGAATCGAAAATTGTTTGATATTCCCACGGAATCGAGACTTACGCAGGTGAAACCGCGGGGCGCAGCTAGTACTTGATAAAAGAAGCGACATCTTAAATGAATAATGTTTCAGTAAGAAGTAATATCAATGATGGGTCGTTATGTTAAGTTATCAATACCATTCGCCCGACAGCGACGACATGAGAGAGACAAATTTAATTTCACTTTAATATTTTAAAAGCGTTCGTCGCTTTAATCGCATTTATTGAAGCTGGATTTTATTGATAATTTTATTGGTCGTGACAGAATAATTTTAATGATGGCGCCATCACCAGCGAAAATGCGTTTGGAACGGCAAATGTACAAAGCTTTTAACCAAATGAAATCCATATATTACTGAATAACACACTCGTAACTCGGTGATATAAGTCGCTCAGAAAATTGCCAGGCACAATGTAACCGTGATAAGCATCGCGCACACTCGTAATTTGTTTGTTTTGTGCACTATATTACACTTTATGCACTATATTAAAGTGCCTTTTATTAAAGTAACTTTTGCTAATTCATTTTGCGTAAACGTTGCTGTTTGCACTCAATTACTTTAAAATGCTGCGACAGTACAATTCTGCACGTACGGGGTAACAAAGGATTTTCTAATGAAGTGTTTACAGAAAGAAACCTGTTTAGTGTTTCTCTGCTTAGATATAAAGTGGCACAAAAGGATCGAAACACTTCTGATCGAGACGTGTATGCAGTTCGCCATTTTGAAATCGTTTAACGTTTCTGTATAAGCTACGAATATTGGTTAGGCAAAAACTTGTAGGTGTTTTGTTATTAAGGCTACTACAGGAGCTAAATTAGCAACCCTATTTGTGGTGGTTCAAACTTCGTTTGAAATGCTTTAAGAATAAAGTTCTAATCAGCTTGCACTACAAAGTGGTTGTGACGTCAGTTACTGCGGGCCGAATAGTGCGAAATGAGTGGTTTTTTGCGATTTACAAAAAATCTATGGTTTGGACTAAAAAATAAAACACTATCATGCTAATAAATGTTGCTTGTAGTATTATTTGCCAACAAATCAGAATGATCGCATGTATTTTAGTATGGTTTTTACTCGTTAAATTATTTCTTTAGAGATAAGTTCATAATTTTTTTTATAGAGTAAAATTAGTTGTATTATGTATTCAAAACATATATATCATACATACTATCATACTAGCATATATCCTGAAGAATATCATTTTTTTTTTCTGGTTTTGTTTATTGCAGTGAATCATATGCTTTTTTGCATTATAATACTCTCGTTTAGCTCCTGTAGTCCCCTTAAACTACAAATTTGCGGTTTTCAGATTTTTCTTTTACAGGCTTTAAGGCACTTGCCAAATTTCATGATTCTAGGTCAACAGGAAGTACTCTATAGGTTTTGATTCCCTTGTTAAATCGCAAAATATGCAACATAAACGGTCATATCTTTTGATTGCGTTGACTTACAAGTTTGATTTTTTTACTGCTCCAAAAGTTTTGATATTTCAGCTTGATACCTTCACGCGTTTCGGCGAAAAAGGGTCTTCGCAGACGGATATACGGTAAAGAAAGTGATCCTATAAGCGTTCCGTTTTTGCCGACTGAGGTACGGAACCCTAAAATGGTCCACAGAAGTGTTTTTACATAAAATTCGCACAAGCTTATTGTGTACCTGCACTAATATGCTAATATCATAGTTGATGGGGTGATAGTTATTGCGTACTTAATTCCATGAAAGTAATTTGCGTAATCAATTAAAGTATTAGCGGGGTTGTGTTCACAGTGCGTCGTATAATATGCTAATGCTAAACGAGAGTATTACCAATATTGATTTTCAATTTGAATTCCAATTCTATAAATTGTTTGCATACAGCCAACATTTCTTTGGGTTTGCATCAATTAAGCAATATTTTTTTTGTTAAACACATCAATCATTTACGATATAAGCAATCAAAATTTCTATATGTCTAGTCCCAAGTGGGTTCACGCTGTTTTTTTTTTGTTCAACTTTTTAATAAATAAAATGGCGTCCTTGGTCGTTAGGTTCGGAGGAATTTAACAAAACACGGTGATCACATCCATCAAGCTGTCTTATTGTATAGACGGAGGTCGCTCGATGGTATAAGTAGACGGTTTTTATTATGCGAAATGCCTTTAAATCTCCATGTTCATAATGAATGAACGAACTTTCGGCTTTATATCGACGGTGAAAAAATGTAGAGAAAACTTTCGGTGATTAAAGAAGAGCTAGATAAAAAAACTTATTCAAATATATTTTGTTAATCGCTACGGGTGACGAGCCTGAAAAGTAAGTTGTTGTCCTTTGTACAATTTTTTTTGGACCTGAAGGGTAGAGTAGAGACATTTTCTATTATGTAAAGGCATAATTAAGGCAGGAGCGTAAAACTCTAAACCCAGCAAAACTTGCTTTCCACTTCTAAATTAGAAAAATATCATATTCATATTAATTTATTTGTATTTCAAAAGGTAGAACATGGTGTTAACAAAAGGCTTAGGAGTTTTAAACCTTGTCAGGGCACAGCATGTCCGACATAGTCTTACAATGTCAGTAGAACTCAAGTTTAATAATTTGCCTAAGTTCTTTGGCTGCATTTTCTCGTGAACGACGGCGACGTAACAAAAGGTCATAGATATTTTATAAACTTTCAAACTCGGCAGAGAGTTGTCGGTTTGTTCGATAAGAAAGTTTAGTTCGTTAAGTAGGCACATTAGGGTGAAACAGGAAAACATTAAGGCGTGTCGTCGACAGTGGCTCGACGCCAGACGCTATTAAAATATGCTAACCAATTGGACGCACTGACTTCATTTCGACTCGTCCTCTTTTCTGCCGGCACCCCAAAACTTAATGGTGTAATTTGCACGGAATAATATTGAATGTCAAGCAGTCAAGCTTCTATCTCTACTTACTTCATCTAATGTTAATTTAAAAGAACACACTAAAACTTCATAACCACTTTGAGTTTACCATTTTATTTATCTGCAAAATTACCATTATATCGTCTAATAAAACAATACCAATGTTCTTTTCTACTGACTGTGGAACGAAACGATAACTTTGGTTCAGAGCTAGAATCAGAAACCATTGTTCGGGAGCTAAGCGAGATTGTACCGAACTGAGTAATTATTAGCTGCTGGAGCCGGCAGCTCTTGCAAACAAATGATCAGGAAACAATAAAGGAGTTTCAGCAATGGAACAAATCAGCGATGATTTAATATTTGCCGATGTTGCGTGGGTGGAATGTACTGGCAAACAACGATAAGTACGCAGGTATAAACTTGCAAATACTTTTAAACAATGTTGTAAGTAGTCCTATCTTCTTTAGCACTCTTTCTTTATTTTCTTTGTGTGTTAAGTTTGAAAATTTGTTTAACATATAGAAAATCGATTTTTCTAAAACAAAAAATCAGTGTAAAACAAAAGTTGCGAAACCTTTAGGCATGCGACTGAAAATATCCTGAGCCGAGTTGTCCTGTCAGTTCAAACATCTCTCAGTTTCATATTTGTATCAGACATGCACCGGCTAACAATTCAGTGGCGGATTGTCGCACGATATGGCAGGTAAATTCGTTAGCGTGAATATACCTTGGACGATCGGAATGCCCGTCCATGTTTGACTGTGTTATGCTCCATTTGAACGCAAATATTTTTGTTTTGAAGCTCAAAAAATCAAGCGATTGGTTGCAAACATACAATTTACTTTGTTTTGTAGAAAACTTGGTTTTTCGACCAACAGAAATAAATTCGAATAAAAAAGTTAGGTATATTGAACTGAATTAGATTAGAAAAAAGTTTAAACTGCTCTAAATTTTAATTAAATAAACAATAATCCGAAATTCAAACTTTGAATGAACACTGTGCATTCATGTTGCTATTTTCTTCAGCATCAATTTTCATTCAGTATTTACTACATACAATGTAAAACACGAACAATTAACCATCGCTTGTATTAAATTAACTACGCGCACTGCCTAACTAGTGAATTCGTTACGCAAATTGACCGCGACCTACAACAACATCTGAATAGAAATCACCTATTTAGCCGATAGCCGAATTAGAATGAAGTGATATGAGTTTTTATTGCCAGAGTGAGAGCTTGGCACTTGTTTATTGCTTTCTAGTGGGGGTTAGTTTTAAATGAACAGATTAAACAACTACCAACAACACAGCAACTAACAGCAACAACTAACAACTATGGCATTAAGTCTGCCTCTGTACTTTGTACTTGAAGTGTTAAATAAATAAATAAATCAAAGTCCTGCTGTATCTGAACATAAATTATAAAAAAAGGTAAGTTGTTTTTTTATAGAATGCAAATCCATTGAGGATGATTACCATAGTATCGTGGAGTGTGTTCGAAAAGAGCCGGGGAGACGAGAGCTGTCGATTGAACCTATTTGATAACATCTGCGCGACTGGGGTGTGTTACTGCATCCTAGCTGCCCCTGCTTCGGAAGCAGCCAAGATGTTGTACGGGCTCGTAACTTGTGACTAAAGAGGAATGGGTGATATCCTCAGGGTGTTGAGAGGATTAAAAACGCAGTGACTTCATATTAATAGTGAACTGTTTAATAAGATTGCAACAAGGAAAACAAAACGGTTAAATTAAATTGAATAGGCGAGTAAAATAAGACAAATGAATCGCTCGGTGGACGATGACATACATTATAATATAAAAGTACTCTGTGACGATGACGCAGTGCTGGGCCGGCCGGTGCACGCTCACAGCTCGAGCGCTCCCTCCGCGACCTCAGCTCTCCGCCCGTGGTCGTCTGGCGGCGATAATCTCGACAATGACATCAATCGCAGAAGTAGTTCAAGATGATTTTGAATTTTGTTTAGTATCAATGAGGGTGGCATAATCTGTCTAGATTAAACCCTACCCAAAAAAAGGGCGTCCTTCGCGTTGGTCTGCATGATTATGGTTTTTCGGATTTTGATACGGTTTTAGAGTATAGATTCAGAAAGATTTATGTGTGTAATAAGCAAAGAAGTAAGCAGTGCTTGAAAGGTACTACCGGTCTATATATTTAACATTTATGTGTATGTTTGGTTAGCTTATAAAGTAAAATACTTAAACGTTCTGAAGATAAGTGTTTCATTTTCCTACATAACATTATTAGTTTCTCGTGTAAGCAAATGTACAGACCTCCTCCTCATACATTTTTAGAAAACATACGTAAAATAAAAATAGCTGATATAGCCTTACTAAGATTATGTTAGAAAATAAAGGTTGTCTGGCAGGGTTTACTGACCGTGCTTCGCAAAACCTTTTTCCAAAATAAAAAATAAACCTGTCTTATGTGACAGTTTTATATCAAAGAGTAATTCTTTACTTTAACATAATACATTTAAAGGCTGTTATTATACAGCAACTGAGCTGTAGGTACTAGGAATGATTAAGTAGGTGTAATCGATAGTCAAGTATGTGCTTTCATATAGTGGACTGTCGAGTATCGTGTGACGTTTCAGATTCTGATTGGCCGACGGTATAGGCAGGTGAATACAATTCCGACCTACCGTGTTTCAAAGCCACTGGCACTCAACATCGGATCACTGATTCCACCTATATGAAACCGAGTAGGTGTTTCAAGTATTAATTTGACGGAACTCATTATAGATATGGCGACATATCTAGGTTCCGAAATAAAAATCATATTCACGTAAACAAAAAATTGCACAACATTGTTTCAGCGACATGGTTTCGTGTTGTCGTAACATGTTTTTGGCTATACCAAGTAATTGTATTTTTTTCTTCAAAACGATTTCCATTATGTTTTTCGATCTTGAAAATGAACTTTGAGGCGCCTATAAAGTAAAATTAATTATTCATAAAGAGTGGCGATGACCGTGATCAAAGAACGATTGCTTGACATTCAAAGTTAAGTTGCAGTCTTGTTGAAATCCATACTAATATTATGAAAGCGAAAGTAATGAAGTCTATCAGTCAATTTAATCTAAAACAAAGGCATTCAGGGCTTGAAAATTATGCCTAATTTTTAGACCTTAACGGCCCGGTTTAACGCATTGGGATAAAATTTGGCACACATATGGACAATGACCTGGGTTCGGAAATAGGATCATTTTTATCCCGGTAGTACGTTCCCGTGGGATAATTAACAGCAACTTCTAAGGACGAAGGCGAAAATTTGTCATCTAAACGTCACAGAAATGATAAAAAATAGCTCATATAAAGGACTGGATATCTGTTAACGTCTAATTTTCCTTATCACAACCAGTGACACGAGTAGGTACTTGTTTTTGTTCGTCCTTAATAATAATAATATTATAGTTACGAATTACTTTCCGACGGTAAACAATAAATAATCCTTTGTGTGAACAACTAACAAACAACTTTCCGCTTCAAATGAATAATGTTGATATTTAAAAGAGAAAACTTTGTATGTTTAAAGGATTCAGTAAAGCATCTAACACGTATACAATTTACTTTTAAATTATGTTTGACAATAAGGATCACAAAGAAGTAAATATACATCTCCGTTTTCTCAGAATTCTGTCGAAACGAGGTACACATTTGTTTACAAACACATTTATAATTATGTTACATCACAATCATTATCATGATGATATTTCCCAAAGGGTTAGACAGAGGTACCTATTTAGGTATCTACATTTACATTGTTATTTTTCTCACTTCTTACCAATATTATAAATGCGAATGTTTGTATGGATGGATGTTTGTGACTCAATAACGCCAGAACGGCTGAACGGATCTGGATGGAATTTGGCATACAGATAGTTTATAACTTGGATTAATGCATAGGATACTTTGTATCCCGGTAGTATGATCCCGTAGGACAAATTTCCGAACCGAAGTCACGGGTATAAGCCAGTATCCCAATAGTAGGGGGGAGTATATATTGTACCTAAAGAAAAGTACGGATTCCTAACTGCTGCTGATTTTTTTTAATGTTTGCTTAGCCTGGTAAGGACCAGGACCCAGGACCCTGTGTTCAGCTGGCCACCACTTGAGCAAGGCGATAGTTACTGTTAGCTTATGTCATCCCACTGCTAGGCAAAGGCCTCTACCTATGAAGAAGACCAGCGTCAGACAGCATCACCATCACCTGTCTGGCATGAATGCTGAAATGGACCTTTTTGGCGCAGCCGTGAGGCACACAGCACATGCTGTTTTCCTCCTTATTTTGTATCTTTTTTTTTATGTGTGTGTGCTTTAATAACTGACATCAAATAAATATTTTTCTTTCTTTCTTTATGACTTCCATATTCTTCGATCCAGGGCGAATGTGGACCACTGATCGTTGGCGATAGTACCTATTAAAAATATTATTCAACACAGGCTGGGCCTCTCTAATCCGCCTATACTAATATAATACAGATGAAGAGTTTGTTTGTTTAAACGCACTCTCTGACGTTATAGGCTTAGGACCCGAGGCGGTTGAAACCGCGGAGCACAGCTAGTGCGTTATAATTATGTGTCACCGTAAGGTAGTAAACCGTTAGATTGTGATCTATCTAGCGAGATTGTAAACTCTCGAAAGATTGTCAACCGAACTAAAAAAAAATTTTCGGTAAATTATAATCTATCGAAGTGAAACCGTAAAATTGTGAAATGCATTAAATCAAAGTATCTCTGCCACCTTAATCGGGACTTGAAGCACCCCGACGTTAGTTTAGTTAGGTTAGGCGAATATAAAGAGTTTTGAGGTTAGCTTACATTAATCGGTTTTTCTCAGGAATGGTGCATTACTTTTTTATGGGAGTGGTACCAGGGGGCGAGGGATTACAATTAATTGTTTTTTGGTTTTACAATTTTACGCTGACTTAAATCATGATCTGTCAATGGACCAATTTGTTCGAGACACCATTGTTTAACTATTGTGTCTACTTCGTGGACAGATCAAGTATCCTTGATCTGTGTCTTGTGTGTGTCTTCATATAAGGCAAGTGCGCATGAATGATTTTAGTTACGCATGGTTATGCGTAACTAAAATCATTCATGCGCACTTGCCTTATATGTGCAGTAGATTGGTACTGTACAAAGCCACATGCATGTTGTAGGAAGTAGTTCCGTGTTAAGCCAATGTTCGGTGTCCGACTCCGGCTCACAGCGCACCGCCGGCGCCTGTGGGCCGCCACGGCTGCACCCTGTCAGCGGTCGCTCTTGAAAACTACAAGTAATTAAACTTGCTACTCAACTATTATCTGTATACTCCTCCGAGTCAGAAACTTCGCCGTGTTTCGGGATGTGAAACTTTTCCTGCTGAAATTAACCCTTACTTTAATCCAAAAATCTTTGCGAAATCCTTTCATTTTCCAACTTCTCCGCGAAACGTAGTTTGTAGTTATAGCTTCGTTCCGTTATTATAATATGGGTTTTGAGTTATTTTGTCGAGAACAGCACACATGAGGTATTAATTGAACTATTGATGTTTACGTCGTTAGATAATGACGCAACAATAGACAAGACAAATTGATACGGACGCGTTACGTGATAAATCACATCGTGAAGCAATATCTCTGTAATTATGAAAATAAGAGCAAACACTCTTAATTAGAAGATAAATTTCATGAGTACATCTACTCGTATCGTATGCGATGCGAGGCTCAGTTAACTCGCGCGGTAGGAAATTGAACATAACTCATTTTGAATTATCCGATTTCATAACAAGATGAATACTCAGTTCGAATTAATTTTGAACCAAATAACATGATATATCACGCAAACATTTGCTCAACGCTTCGCAACACTTTCGCAAAGTTCGAGTTTTAAGATGTAAGTATCTCATAACAAGACATATTTATGCAAAATTCAATAAATGCTTCAGGGTTTAATACCCTCCGCAAGTTATGAGGGAAAAACGAAAAGTGATCTTTCAAAAGTAATTGCCATTTCTGGTAATACGGCTTAGCTTTCAGATGTTTTTCCAAGAAAATTGAGTCACTTTAAAATAAATTCAATTTCACTTATCCAATCGGCAAAGTCCAGGTTTTTGAGGGGTCCTGGACTTTCCGAATTGAAGAGAAACTTATTAAAGCGGCTTTTAACGCTTTTGCTTTTGCGAATTAACAAAATTATTTGATTTACGTGTTAATGTTGAGTTGTGTGACCCTCGCTCTTGACGTAATTTGTATGCTTCTGTTTATGGCATCTCGGGGTTGTGAGGCAACGTTAGGTTTATTAGTTTACAGTTGCTTGGCCCCGTCAATTGATCTGGTATTAATATTTGTAGACTTCCTCGTTGTTAGTGACTGTTGAGCATGAGGTCCTGGTTCGATTCCCAGATAGGTCAATGTGTTATTGGGTTTTTAAATCAGGAATTTCTCAGTAGCAACCATAGAGTCTGGATTAGCGCTCGGCTGATGGCAATAAGCTTGCCCCCTATAGGCGAGACGACAAAAAATATCTAATTAGTCCGTCAGTTAGATTATCAAAAAATATTTGACCCGTGTTTTTTCTTTTGTTACGTAAACCAAAATTGACAAAGATACGACGCTTATAAAATTCTCAATACGTCACGCCATGGTATAATTTTTAGGTAGTTCTGACGTCACGAGCCCCCACTCCCGAGTTTTGATACGTTTTATCTTTGTCAATATTCATTGATTTACAAAAACAAAAAATACGTGTCCATTCATTTCCAATACTCTAACTGACGGAATAAATAGATTTGCCATTTTTTGATACTGTCGTCATGCCTATTACATGAGACTTAAACATTACTGGCGAAATGTAGGGTGTAAATTTAGGTACACCTCTACCTAACCCTTGGGGGATTACAGGCGTGATGTTATGTTACGTATGTTTCATCCACCGATTTTCATAATCACACAAACATTTAAAGCTCCAGTGTCATACAAATATAGTCACAACACAAGCTTAGTAACATTACTAGTACCTAACTCGCAGTACATTCGATTTGGGCGCATCAAATGGCATATTCAAGTAAATTATGATACTCGAATGCAACGGTCCCATGACACGTAACAATCTAATTACACTTAGGGACATACATACCAGCTTTGAGCGGATTTTCCGCTAATTTTCTTCACAGGCGTGCAGTTGCGTCCAAGTGCTTAGTGACACATGGTTTACACGAGTAGCGAACACGCAACTCCGCAACAGAGTGAAAAGCTGTGGACACATGTAACGAGACGGAGATTCTAGGAATCTAGGCTAGTAAAGTACCGTCTATGTACTCAGGTCTAGAACACACAAAGACGTGTCTTGAGCTATTTAAGAGCCTGTCTTGCAGTCTTAGTCTAAGGATTGGTAATAACGTGGGAAGGATGAGGTTTTATTTATGTTAGTTTGATGTTTCTCTGTGGTTGTGTATTCCGGGCTTAGTTCATTAGGTTTTGCTTTGTTTTATAGGTCTAGGTATCATCCTACACGTTTTTATGTAGGTGGTAAAAGGGTTAAGCGAAATACGCCTGTATTATTAGGGTATTTGGATCGATGTTCATCTTGTTGCATTCAATATATGTCGGATCCGGTCATGAGTACGGACGGGGGAATGGATCGAAAGCGCGCCAGTGGTACATCACGCGACCTACTTACCAGTCTACCCCACCATGGCGTGCTTCTACAGAGTCCTGATGTTAGCAGCTCGCAGCAAGGAAGACATTCTGGGTCTGATCGCAGCAGAGTTGAGACGTCTTAAAACTGTAGCCGATTCATTGTGCCCCGTGTTATGGTGTTAAAGTCTAATTTCAAGTAATCTGTTAGTTTAATAGAAACATTGTATCGCATCCAGTGTGTTTTCATTGCACGAAACCAATCTTCTGCCCACATAATACTCGAGCCTAACGAAATAAATCCTGACGACCCGACATCTTTATATAAGTTAGCGTAAATATTGTTTCAGCGTATTTATTTTTAAACACTTGGCTACTAAATCTGACATATAGAACATAAAGATGGTTTAGTTGTTGATAGACGGACAGAATATCTATTCAATAACTTAGCTTTTTGAGTCGAACGTAATGTAATGAATCCGATTGAAATCAGCCTTTGAACGCGTATTTTTACTACACCCGAAATCTTTATACCCAGAAACACGCTACGATGTTATCAATTGCCAATACAAACTAACCCTACAATCTCTTTTAAAACCTCCAGTGAATCCAAATCAAGAAATAGAGGGAAAACCGACCGAACCCTACAACATTATGTAGCATTTGCAGTAATAAATCATGTGATGATCCTCATCTTGTCAGTTACAGAAAAGTAGTCGTATCATCCCTTCTCATTTAGCGTAATGTGGATAGTACAAAATCCTGTACGTCTTTATTCTTTAGTAGGCGCCCCACGTAGGCCGTTGGATCGTAAAATCCTTTTGCCGCAAAACGGCCCTGAATAACACACAACTAGATCACAGATAAGGACTTATATCACAATATGCTGTTAGTTTTTGCTACATGGATTACGGATCTTGTATGCTGAATCGGAATTCGCATCATCCCCCTTTGTAGCTTATTGTGAATCGTGTTTAAAATCGCTCCACCTATTCAACATTGAATTCTTTTGTGCAGATGTGAATTGATTGAAATGTAAACATTTTTAGAGCGCCCGTGCTTCAAAAGGAAAAGAAATCGTAAAAGATCACTCACACGTCGGCTGTCAAAAATGTTTGATGTAAAAGCCTGCATAATTTATATTTGAACATGTTTGCTTTAGATTCATGGGGTGGCTTTGCGATAATCTTTGAGTTTTGAGAAAAACACATTACGAGAACTTGGAAAATTGTGCGAAAGGAAAAATGAATTACTTGTTTATAGAATTTACATGTCCTCAATAAAAAAACGGGTCAAGTGCGAGTTGAAATCGTGTACGGAGGTTCCGTTAAACTTTGTAGGTATTTTATTATTAAACTACATATTTACGGCTTTCTCCTTTACATGTGCTGTAAGACATTGCTTCTTGCCAAACATGATTCTAGGTAAACGGGAAGTACCCTATAGGTTTAGATTCCCTTATGAAATCGCAAAATATGTGACATAAATGGTCATATCTTTGGTCGCATTGACTTACAAGTTTACGCAGCTCCAAGAAGTAGTAGATTTGAGCATCTGATACTAATTTCAGCTTGATACCTCCTCGTGGTCCTGTAAAAAATGCCCTTGACAGACGAACAGACAGACTGACAACAAAGTGTTCCTATAAGGGTTACGTTTTGGCCGACTGAAGTACGGAACCTTAAAAAAGGATAAATGTAATTCGTTGCACACCTCGGCATACATAGATACCGGTACTATCGGAACTAAGCTTATGTGTCTCAGCTCCCTCACTCGGGTCTCCGCAACAAATACATCACGTAGTTCATAGGATTCCATTTTAGTGTCGCATACGTTTTCGATTTCGAGCTGCTTACTGTCGAAGCTGAAATCCATGTGACAGATGGAATATCAAAAATCTATCTAAGTCTATTTCGTTTTTTTGGTAAATAATTGATAAAACCACGGAAAAATGCGTTTACATCGATAATCATAAATTATTATGAGATTGTGACTGTGTTTCTATAAAATTTAGAATACGAGCTGGCTAAATTATAGTTCCGAAAAACCAAATACACTTTTGTAAATACAGAATTCTCAATGTTATAACTATTTAAAGTATTTGACATTGGTATTATATCTATGTATTTTGTTAAGTTCACTCAGAAGTAAATCACGTCCATTCCTTTATCGAAAAAATAAATAGAGAACTCTAAGCAAGGTGAAAGGTTAGTCTTGTACCGTCGCCGCGTCGCGCAATTCTGCCAAGACGCACATACAGTCTCTCACGGTACTCAATACTTTTAAAGAAATACGTGACTGCATGCGTTGCGATAAAATGCTTTTTAGACGTGTGAAGATTGCCATTACTACGGAGTAGAGTTACTACTAGCAAATCACAAACGCGCCATGTGACTCTTATGTTATTGACATAAGGTTTAAATTACACCGTTCGAGAAATGGTAACGATTTAAGTCGTTAGATGAGTCCTCACGATACTTAGTTCACGCAAAACTCGTTCATACTGAGAAGAGAGTCTTCGTATATCAGGCATAGCGCATGGAACGATCGCTAAATAATTTTAAGTATGATCCTACTGTAATATTATAAATGCGAAATTTTGTGGGTATGGATGTATGGAGGTTTGTTACTCTTTTTGGATCTCGATTTGGATGAAATTTTGCACACAGATATTTTATAACCTGGATTAACACATATGATACTTTTTATCCCGGTAGTACGATCCCGTGGGTCAATTACCGAACTTCACGCGGGCGAAGCCACGGCCATAAGCTAGTAAAATATAAGAACTATGAAATAGAAAAGTTACAATTTTTAGGCAAATCCATCGTTTTAAATCTCTGGTGAAATGCACCAACTATTCAGGTAGAAGTGACAGAATCTCCTTATTCTACCTGCAGATGGCTCACTTGAAAACGTCTGAAAGCTTTGACTGTGAAATCAATATTCAATCAAAGCTGGCGCATTAGTAAACTGTTTTGCTTTGTACACAAATGGACAGTTGATTCCTTGACCATGTTGAATTTCGACCAGAACATACATATTGAATAGTGGAGGAGCTCGTGGCTAAATAATAACAGGCGCTCGGGTCGATCTTTAGGTTAAGCCGTGCTTGCCTAGATTGATCTGTGGATGGGTGACCACCCTTTTTTTTCCGGATGGGAAATCACCAAATGATTCCTCCCGCTCTGGGCGGAGCAGGAGGGAGTGTCAGACTTTTACTGACTAAAACCCATCCATGTTCCTTCATCGCCCTTTGTGTTCCGGGGCCACGGTATCTCTTTCGAACAGTCCCGCAGCCCCGGAGTCCCGCAGCCTCGGAAAGCACGTTAAGCAGTTGGTCCCGGCTGTCTCCACAAGTCAACCACTCTTACCAAGTGGTATCGTATTACCCAGTACTGACTGGGTTGTGGAGGTCAGATAGGCAGTCGCTCCATGTAAAATACTGGTATTCAGCTGCATCCGGTTAGACTGGAAGCCGACCCCAACATAGTTGGGAAAAGGCTAGGCTGATGATGATAAATATTGAATAGCCACCTGACCAGAACATGTCAAACATGACGACTAAAGTTGGATTGAACGGAAAGTCTTGCAAAGGCTAAGACTAACTAGAAGACTAGCTAGAAATTAAATTAAACCGGGCTGAACGAAAAAAAAATATTTTCATGTAGGTACTAAAAAGTTTCGGAAATATAAGACAGACTAATCTTGTTAATATTTTTCCGAATAACAGGGTCCTTAGTGTCTTTGAAAAATAGCTTGCCACTTTTCCAGTAAATAGGTTTGTTTTTAACACAAAGTTTTAAATTTCTGAGAAAATAAAGTCACTAATTTTCATCAAAAGTGAGGGCTTTTCAGATAAAATATTTTGGAACTACCTTTCAGGCGTTTTATCTAAAAGATTATCAGGCCCCAGGAGAGGTACCTGTCTATCCCCGGTCTGAGAACTATTACTTTGTTTAAGAATATTTAAATATGAGCAAATTTTATGGTTATTAATTCATTAACTTAAAATGTTACTTATATATAGATTACACGACACCTTTTTTTGCTCTTCATACAAGTGGTCAACCAAAAACGAAACGCTCAAACCCAAAAAATTGCATTGTCAGAGAAAAACATCTCATTTTTCACACAAACCGCAGTAGCTCAGAAGCAAAGAATCAGTATTAATAAACTTTACCTTAAACTTTGTGAAATAACTCTCTGTTAAAGGAATTCTTTAAATGGTACTTAGGAGTGTTCGTTGTTGCCTTTTCTTTGTACTCTGTAAACATACAGTCATTTTGATAGTATCATCATCTGCCTAGCCTATTTCACAACTAGACCCACCTACAGAAACGAAATACTTAATAAACGGTAAAAATTGCGCCCATCCGCGAAAAACATTTTTTTTTTTTCGATGGGAAATCATCAAATGACTCCTCCCGCTCTGAGCGGAGCAGGAGGGAGTGTCAGACTTTTACTGACTATAACCCATCCAAGTTCCTTCATCGCCCTTTGTGTTCTGGGCCACGGTATCTTTTTGGAACAGTCCCGCAGCCCCGGCAGGAACGCGAAAAACATCCTCATACACTGTTTTCAGCTACGTAGGTTTAGGTTTAAAACTAAACAAATATTATTAATTTATTTTATCGGGAGCTCAAAATGATAAATAATCACGGCAGATATCCCGTATATAAGTTTAAACATCCTCATTTTCACAAAAGCTCAGAAGCAGTGAATCAACAGTTTAAACTTAAACTAAAGCTTTTAAACTAACTATTGTTAGAAGAGTTTTTAATACAACGTAGGAGTGGTCGTTATCAATGCTCACGTCGCATTCGCAGTTCTCATTGAGGCACAGCAGCGGCAGCATTTCCTGTGAAACCGGCGCCGTATCGCGTCCAGTACGTCCACCGGTTCCGCATGAACAAAATTCTGTACATAGTTTGTGCCGATACTGTGCAATAACTTTGTGCATGTACGCCGCAGGATCACTGTGAACTTTTCTAGGCTCGAGTTTAGAGCTAATTAGCTGGTCGTGGTTTTTTGAATGATTAATTTTTGCTTTGAAGTTAGTGAAGCTGGGGTTGGGATCGTAGGTGAGTTAGGTTATCCAATACGAGCTTTGTATGCGGTTATTACGCAAGTATTTTGACCAAATAATTGTTTTGATTGCGGTTTCGAAAGACTTAGTAAACTGTAGGTCTAACTGTGTCTTGTACCTACCAAAATCTTTTCTTGTTATAAGTCAGTCATCATCTGCTTAGCCTTTTCCCAACTATGTTGGGGTTGGCTTCCAGTCTATAAGGATGCAGCTGAACTGCTGAATACCAGTATTTAACAACTATCTGACCCCCAAAACCCAGTTAGTACTGAGTAATACCTTACCCCTTGGTAAGACTGGGTGTTAGACTTTCGGGCCTTTGAGTTCTAGTAACGATTGTCAAAGATCTACACATGACAGCCAGGACCAACTGCGTGCTTTCGAACGCACGGAGAAAACTCGGTATGTAATTGTTGTAACCCCTCAACAGACCAACCTAAGCAAGCGCGGTTTAACCTGAAGATGGATCCGAGCGGCTGGTTATTATTTAGCCTCTAGCTTCTCCTCCTCTGATTACAAGTCAGTGTCTCCATAAATTCCATTACAATTGCGATGGAATAATTGTCGGGACTTGTAAAGTAAGTGGCGGGCTGGTCACCTAGCAAGTGTTACATGTTCATTACCTAAAGTGCTTGACTATTAATCCAAAAAACACCAACATTTCAATCCCCAGCACAATATTTCACAATAAAACACACAGGCACGACATTCACTCTACAGTAATGTACTAATACATTACTGTATATGAATAAAATGCAAAATTTTGGCAACAATATCCGGCCGTAATAAGAGACATAGCTGAGTGTGCGCGGCGATATTATGCGCATTAATAATATTCACGTTTATGCAACCAGCATTATTTTATACCAACTAATGCACTGCACTTATTTACGACGTGCAAACAGCTTTGAAAGATGGTACAAGTAATGTTACATGTACTTGTACGATCAAAGTTCAGTGTAGCCGCGAATGTGAGTGATGTGTCAGATTTTTCAACGTTTCAATGTTGAGTTATTGGTATTGCATTACTATTTTTGTCAATGCTTTTTTTTAAAAAAAACACACATTCCCTCCTGAAAAGTCCACACCTGAAAAGTAAGTGAAACAAAAACTTTCACATAAATTATGCGTTTAATACAAAATTAATCAAACAGAAAATAAACAACAAGAATTTCAAATGTTTAAAATGTAAAGTTACAGTGTCACAGTGGATATCTTCCGTGTTTATCAATTATTGTGAGCTCCCGATATTTCGACGCTGTTTCAAGCGCATATCATCACAAAAACGGTACTGCTCTCAAAAACGGTGAAGGAAAACATCGTGAGGAAACCGGCATGTCCTAGAACCAAAAATTGGAAGACATGTGACATCTACGAATCCGCACTGGGCCCGCGTGGTGGATTATAGCCCATTCCCTCTCATAGAGAGGAGGCCTGTGTCCCAGCAGTGGGAACATGAATAGACTGATGATGATGATGATGATCATCACAAATCAACACGATTCAAAAATTTTGATACGTTATCATGACTAAGACCTTTTATTACGTCATTAAAGCAGTAAATCTTATTAGTAAATATTGTGCGGTGAAGATCTGATGCTAGTGATCATGACCGCAAGGTGACTAGTCATCTCGGAAGATATCCCGTAAGTGACAGTAAAAGTTTAGTTATAAACCATAAAAGCTTAAGTAATAAGAGGCTCGCTCTGCCATAGACAATGAGTGTCCTAAAACATCAATTAAAGTTTAATTAATAAAAAGGCCCCCACTGTGGGTGCCAAAATAAAGTTTGGTTTCGCGAGTCAAGTCAGCTCATCAAGCAAAATGATTATAGGTGTCGCCGACGCCGTCTACGCCGCGACGCTTCGTCGGGCTACGACTAGGAGAACTGTTATTATTATTACTGCCGTAACCCTTTCCTTAAGTCGACTTTTACGGCCGCTCCGGATGATTCACAGTTCTTGCTTGTGTTGGTACTTGTCTTATATGACTATGTTAGCGACAGCGTGGATGCAGTCGTATACATATTTTAATAAATAACTAGCGGACGTCACGCGGTTTCACCCGCGTAGTTCCCGTTCCCGTGGGAGGACGGGAATAAAATATAGCCTATGTTACTCAGTAAAAACGTGGCTTTCTAATGGTGAAAGAATTGATTGAAATGGGCGCAGTAGTTTTTGAGTTTATTCATTACAAACATACACACACACACAAATACAAATCTTTCCTCTTTATAATATTAGTGTAGATATACCAGTATATGAGAAAAATATTTAAGGGTTCAAAGCACAAAGCAAAGCTCTTTGCTGAGATTAAAAAAAATATTGTCACCGCTGACTACAGGAATTGAACCACAAACTTAGTTTATAGTTATTAGTAAAAATAAGACACTAGTAAAAAAACACGAGTGTGAAAGATGAACTAGAGCCAGTTTTCGAGGAAGTGTATTGAAAAAGCAAAAACCAACTGCACACAACAGTCGGGCTTGCCATAACAAAATCAATAAGGCAGTTGTTGTCACAATGTTTTATCAATAACTGAAACACGCTACAATGTTCATTTCACTTAATTCAGTAGCAAAAATGTGCAACGAGGAAGTGGGAAAATGTAGGAAGATGAAACTCATTCAGGAATCGAAATCGGTTAAGTGCTAAGTAGGGTGGGGCCCCGGCTGATGTCATTACTTCTTATGTGTTCGTTCGCTCCACACCTAATCTAATCACCTATCTACCTGGAGAGCTTTATCGTTTCATTTCGGATTGGGGGAACTCCAAACTTGTTAAGAGTCGTTCAGATGTTTTGGGAGAAATGCATCCTATGTCAAGATCTTCTTGGAATTGGAACGCTCTTCTTGTAAATGCATTTAGTTTATGAATGTTGGGTGATGTTAGTGACATTTGAGTCAGGATCGGTTTGTATAATTCTCACGCCTTGTTCCCATGAAGGTAGGCAAAAACAACAGAACGTCACCGCTACTTTCCTACTTTTGCTTCGTCCTCGTGTATACATCGGGTCATGTATTTACAGGCAAAGAATACATATGCTATGTGTCATAAGGTTAATTTAGCCATTGTCAACCTCATCTACATAATCTATACTAGTATTATAAAGAGGTAAAATTTGTTTGTATGTAGGGGGTTATCTCCGGAACTACTGATCAGATTCCGAAAATTCTTTCACTAACGGAAAGCTGCGTTATCCCCGAGTGCTATAGGCTACATTTAAAACGTTCCAGTGTGTTAATTTCCATACATAACAGAAGCGAAGTGCGAGCAAAAGCTGCTTACCAATTATTTGAATTAAAATGACAGTTGGAAAAGGTGACATGCGCCCGCCATGTGAGTAGAGTTATTTGAGCGCTATGTGACCGTCGGTCGCTAGGTTCTGAACCTTACACTAACATATTATATATACTATCATAACATATTATTTATTATATTATTTATTATATTATTTCGTTTTCTTTTTTTTTTCTTTTTTATGTTTAATTTTTATTAGTTGATAATTTCACCATTTTGTTTATGTGTTTTGTCCTGTGCGGGCTAATAAATGCTTTTTCTTTCTTTCTTTTCTTTCTATATTATGCAAATGAGTGCACTTACCACTAAACAATACTAATAACTTTTATAAACACCGAAGTTGGAACAGCTTTCATAATTGCAAAATAAATAATAAAACAGTGAAGTTGGTTGATGAAAACATTAGATGTTATGTGGAAATAATAGCTAAAACTCAGACGCAAAGTATAATTAATAAACTAACTATATGAAACAACATCGTTCTGAGGCTAACGACCTGTCTACAAACTGTTTATTTGTGCACCTGCAATATGAGTGCTAGCCGTTAGGAATAAATGAACGAAGTAGCAAAATTCGGCGAGGTTTCAGACAACCATCCAAGAAATACCGAAAAATAATCGATTATTTTTACTTAGTTATTTCTACTGGTTCGATTATAGACCTTAAAGAACATCGATACGATACGATATTCCTTAAAGTCTTACTAAACTCATCATCAGTCTAGCCTTTTCCTAACTATGTTAGGGTCGGCATCCAGTAACCTAACCTAACCAGGTGCAGCTGAATACCAGTATCTTACATGAAGCGTCTGCCTGTCTGACCTCTACACCGTTAGCACTGGGTAATACGATACAACTTGGTAAGACTGGTTGTCAGAAAATTCAGAAGGACTGGTTGTTAAATAAAGTCGTATTACTAAACTGTGGATAATATAATACACTTACTTTTTTTCATTGCGATTATTTATACATATATCGAAGTATAGAACACAGAAATCCCCTTCGTTCGACAGATTACGCCATTTTAAACAGGCCAGAAGCAAAGTTTCATCTTACAATTTACTTGGAAAATGTATTGGAATACTGTTCAATAACATTGTCTAACGCAGCCAACTGTACTGAGAGTGTTCGCAGAAAATGTCTAAAGTGGATTCGCTACAGATATGGTTTTTCTAAATATATCCAGACTTACTTAGAGAGGAGCGCCCAGCTCTATTTAAATTGTTGGAGAGTTTTGCGACTCACATAAGGGGCGATTGTACGTTGAAAACAACAGGTTCTAATTAACTTGCATGAGATTCTGCAATTTACGCCGGACTCCTTAATTTTGCTTTCTCTTTTACACTTTAATATTTAAAAGCAACCTGAACTCCGGAACGAAAACTTTACGCTTACATATTTGAAAGCTGCTCATTATAACCCTGTAATGACAGTGTGCCGTCTGTGAGGAGACATGACATTGTAAGTGATATCTTCGAGTATTTTGCAATACTTAATATTACTACTGAAATGTAATATTTACCGACGGCATTTCTGCTGAGCTCTTTCTGTTTACTTCCAATGGTTTCTCAATACATTCTCGAGACCGTCTTTGTTGGTTCCCTACGTGATGTTTATGTATGCTTTGCTTCAAGCTGCTATTGCAATGTGGATGGAAAGGTCAATATCAGGAAAATTGGCCCAGAACTTCATAAGTTCAAGCCCACGCGGTGCGAAGCCCCTGGGGGCACATCACCCACGGTTGTAGTCCACATCACCCACGTCTTGTATCTTGTAAATGTGTAGGAAGTAGAAACCTTGTGGAAGTATTTACTGAAACGACCATGGTAATGACGGCCAATTAAGTCGATGTAGGTAGACTTGTCTACCTACATCGAATTGAATGTAAAATTCCCAAGTTCCATTCTTAATTCAACGAAATAGCCCATATTGTAGTGTTTTACTTAAATATTATTACGTCACCGACATTATTTCATAATGTCAAGTACATAACCCGTAGATGGATCGTTATTTAAATTAAGGGCAGCACATAAATTAAATTACCGAGAAAAGTTTTAAATTGCTCAATTTATTTAAAGTATTATCAGGACATGGCCGGGGTATTCACCAGAAGCGTTTGAGGCGCTTTATGTCGTGGTTATAAAGTCGTTAAAATTATGCAGGCTTCCTTTATTACAACGAGTTATTGGTTGGCCTGAAACTACATCAACTTACAATGTATGGCGATAGTGTATACCGTATAACGATGTATCAATAGAACCCCAGAATATCTTTAACTATAGTTTACCAAGTTTGTGAGTTTAGATGTAGGGGGTCATCTTTGGAATTTATTTTTTTATTTTATTATTTATTTATAATACAGGGGGTATTATAAATAAATAACAAAATAAAAAAATAAATTGTGTCACAGACTATATTAAAAATATTCCTGTGGTGTAATTTTGGCCAAAACGCGAGCGAAGCCTTAGGCGAAAACTAGTAGAGAATGAAAACAGTGGTAGCCCAATGATAACGGCATCGACTTCTAGTTGTAGCTCGTGGGTTCGAACTCAGATAGGCTCATTACTTCATATAAGATGTCCTAAGGAAACCGACATGTCCTAGAATCAAGAAAACGAAGTTATGTGGTATCCACAATGGGTCGCGTGGTGGATTATAACCCACTGTCTCTCATAGAGAGGAGGCCCATGTCCCAGCAGTGGGAATATTAAAGGTTAATTACGCTTTTGCTAATGTAACCCCAGAATTGCTTAAAACGCTATTTTAGTTTCTTTGTACCAAATACCAACGACAAACTTTTTAGATAAAGAAAAAAGTCCCCGAATTGAAATTTTACAGTCCACAGTGCCTGTGCCAAGCATGGCCATACATTGAATACACAATTACAAGTATTTCCTAGCGTTATCTGAAATTGAAATCCGTATTATTGCCAAATACTTCGTCCGGTATAAGAAACAGTGTTATAACGGTTGCAAGGGACCTTTCAGCTAGTGTATAAAATGAAATGAATTCAATTAACATCTACACTAATATTATAAAGAGAAAAGATTTGTATTTTTGTGTGTGTGTGTGTGTGTGTATGTTTGTAATGAATAAACTCAAAAACTACTGCGCGGATTTCAAAAAATCTTCGCCACGTCTTACTGAGTAACACAGGCTATATTTTATCCCCGTACTCCCACGGGAACGGGAACTACACGGGTGAAACCGCGTGACGTCCGCTAGTATTGAATATATTGACTGCTACGTTGGTCTAGCGGTCGCAATCACGACTGCTGAGCATGAGGTTGGGGTTCGTTTCCCGGGTGGGGAAAACTGTCATTGGACTTTTTCAGCAGCAGGCACGGAGTCTGGATTTGCGCCCGGTTGATGGCAACATGCTCGCCCCTTATTACATGGGAATTAAACATAACCGGCGAAATGTGGTAGTACTATTAGGTACACCACTGCCTTACCCTTCGGGAATTACAGGCGAGAAGTTTTGTTATGTTATTGAATATACTAAGTATGTGTTTTTGGAATTTTTTCTTCAAACCGAAAAAATATGAAGTAAGCAATATTTTTCTCTTTTGCGGTAATAATACTCGAATTCATGTATGCGCATCACACCCGGTACCCTCATATCATTCAACGTGTCATGTTTACGTATTCACAAAAGCAAACTCAAAAACCTACTTTTCAAATCAGTTAACTCAAATAACAACACGATCATTATTCCACAAACGAATCGGAACATTCGAAATTGTTTGTAAATACGTAATCAGCCACGGCCCACGTGTGCCTATCATTTCTAAAGTTTCCGTTTTATCACGATTGGTTGTGCATTATTCCTCTCCCCCAGCTTATATTTTAAACAAAGTTCGAGCGGAATATTCTAATTCAGAAATTTCAATGTAAATATGGTGGATTGGGCTTGTTTTACAAAGACAGTTTCCGGATATTGTTTCCTAACTACGAGTAACCGGGACAGTTTGTGACTCTTTCCAAATTAATACAACCGAGTGAATTTATACTAATATTATAAAGAGGAAAGATTTTTTTGTTTGTACCGAATAAGCTCCGAAACTACTGAACCGATTTTAACCATTTTTCACCAATAGAATTCTAAATTATCAGGAAGTAACATAGGCTATAAATTAGCGGAGCTATTACAATTTTCGCGGACAAAGTCGCAGGCGAAGTGCTAGTTTGTTTATAAAGGCAATCTGGCAGTCGTTTTGTTTGATAGTCGAGCTACGACCGGACTTAAGCAGTGAAATAAATTGTATGAGTAGCGTCGAAGGGCTGCACTCTTGTTTATTATTCATAAATCTTTACGCTCTGTAGGCGGATAACGGGGCATTACAAATCAAATTTCCTTGGATTTCATGAATTCAGGAAACACATTTCTCTCTAAAACAACCTTTCAATGTGAAAATTATATTTATTTATTGTGGAAATGTCAGAAAGTTATGAATGCCGAGGCAGCAGATTTAAGTAAAAAAAATTCTAGTAGATTTACTCAAGTAAATAAACCTGAAAGACTTCTTAAAACTTCCTTTAATTTATTAGATGATACGTAATTTAATCTTAACAAAAAGATTGAAAGCGTAGCATTTAGAGGTTAACTGTAGCATTCGGACTCGACTGCTAATTACAGGTTGGGCTAGCTTCGCTTAATTTGAAACGTGTTTGAAGCGGGCGTAGCTTTGGTCCCAAGCAGGCTAAATAAAACTCCCAAGATATATTTTTCTAGGGCGGCAGATGGTTGAAACTATAGAAATATTAGACGGTCCTTTGAATAAAATACCGTCTGTCATATTCTATTACCATCCGGCAAATAGGTGTAGACATTACTGATTTTCGATTTTGTCCTGGTGAATTAATGCTATACGCAATTCATCCGCCTAGCATTTTCTAAACTATGTTGGGGTCGGCTTCCAGTCTAACCGGATGCAACTGAATACCAGTATTTTACATGGATCGACTGTCTATCTGACTTCCACCACCCAGTTAGTACTGGGTAATACGATACCCCTTGCCCTTGGTAAGACTGGTTGTCAGACTTTCGAGCCACTGACTACCTATAACGATTGTCAAAGATCTACAAATTACAAAGTCTTATCCATCTAAATATAAAATATTATTTAAATCACTTCTAAGAAAAAGCATCTAATCGGGGATTATAGTAATTTGTAGTTATTTTTAGAATAGCAGCCATTTATAGTTAAACGGAACCCTTCTTAGAAATTCATTGAGACAAATACCCATCTACCTACTTTGTACCTTTGGAAAATCCTTTGAAGGATATAAGAAGGCTTTACGTGATTTGTGACAGGCCAGACATAGCTTATTCATTTATAGATATTCAAGTGTCACATTTATTATGTTACATTTATAGGAACTGTACAAGTACTTATTACAAGGGACGTCATAGTAGAGTTTATTAAGGCTGTTAAATTTTGATACAACAATTGCGAGAGTATTGGCACGTCTTAAGTGTGGATTCTACGAACGACATTTACAGCAGTAGTTAAGGCGGCAATTACTACAAGTAGTAATGACGGAGACATTGTTGATGTGAAATATATTGCATAACTTGGCATTGAAATTGTTTCAGTACCTACTACGTGACATATAAATGACATGTGAGAAGTCCGTGTAGTACGGATTACGTCAAGCGCTCCGGGACTAAATAAAGGCAAAGAACTCCTTTAATTATTTTCATTTAATCAACAACACAAAGACATACCAATGTTTAGAATGTAATGCGCTCGGCTGCCTCGCCCCAATCAGTGTAGCCGTCTTTGATTCAAGCGGGTAACTTTGTGTGTTACTTTACCATTAAGGGGAACGTGGAAAATTAACAAGGAGCTTTGGCGTCGCAACCTGCATGAGAATGGCGCCTTTACCATCCATTACGGTCCGTTCCTTTCCCAACACTAATTTGTCTTATCCCTTATTGTCACGCATGTCAATGAATGAGGAGCGGCACTAGCATCTCTTTGAGTAAATACCTTTTGTTCATAGCGAACCTTAAGGGATTTTTCTTATTAGGGATATGGGATGTTGTACTCGGACATGTTTAGTAATAAGCTGAGATCTTTTGTCTTATTCTATTGACATGTTTCTGTTTAGTTATTTAATCCGTAGGATTTATCCTATTTGTGTCCCCGTGGATTATTATCAAATGCCATTTTAGCAATCTAGTAAGCCCGGGCAACCGAACGCCCTTTAATCTATCGCAATATCTCATGTCAAATTATACCTACTATTGGTTGTTGATATTTTGGGAAATTAATTCTAGCAGCCGAAATGAGATTTTACAATAGATATACTGATGAGAAAATTGAACAGGCTTTCAGTAAACGGGAGTGGATGTTGTCTAAAATAAGTAGATAGGCATGAATTGATAATGATATTCTGAATTGTTTATCAAGCAATTTCGAGGGTACATTAGGTATCTTTTATAGATAAATCTGAAACACGGGGTCTATACGCGGCCTTGGATGAAATTGGGTTTGAAGAGCTTGAGCTCATAATTATTTAGAAAAAAATAAATTCCACTGGAGGAATAAACTTGAAAATGTAGAAATAAACAGAATATTTATTTCAATAAACGTCGACACAAGTATTGACTCGCCCTAAACGAGAGTCGAAACTTTTTTATCGGCAGCAGGAGACAGGCGATTTACGGTGAAGCTATCATGGCAAAAATTAAATTACGGGAGTCGTTACCGACCGACGAAGGGACAGAATTACTGGCAGTAAAGCTGATTAGTTAGCTCCGAAACTAAGCGTTAATTTAGATCGGTACGTTACGATGTTGCCTTTGATAAGGACGCGGAAATCATTGTTACGAGTACCTACTTACGGATCGTTGACTTTGATTATTAAGTTACAAGTGCTTGTTGATACATTCCTGGGTTGTTGGGTAAGTTTATTTATTAGAATTTTGTTAATTTGTATTAATGAAGTTTGGTAGATGTTTTTAAGGCAAATGAATGATGTTCATGCTTTAGCTATACAAAAGAAAACAGAAAAGGAAAATGATAATATAAGATATTATGACAAAAAGAAACAAACTTAGTACCACACCATTCATAGCACACATATAGCACATCTATTAATTTACCTGACCAAATACCTCTACATAAATGCCAATAGGTTGCGAAACTTACAACAAAATAGTTCGATAAGAACATAATAAGTTACCCAAGCTCCCTATATCCTTTATGGGTATAATTGTATGAGGAAAAACAACAGTTTCACCCAAAGGCAAGAACTGGATTAAGGCCAAACAGATCACGTCTTGTATTTCCGTAAAAAGGAAACTAACTTCAGAAATGAGAAGACATTTCTTTACGACCCCGCATTTTCTCTACAGCTACCTGAAGTAAACAGTATGATGGATGTAAACGGAAAAAAGGTTTACACTTTACAGACTTGAGATGCAATACTTTGAATGTTAATGAATGCCATGAATTTATATTAGTATTTCTTTGGTTTTGTTTTTAGGTGCATTTATTAAGTTATTCAGTCTTTTTATTAATTCCTCTTTAATTGTCTGTATCAGTAAAATACAAAATACTAATAGCAGTGATAGCCTAGTGGTGTGACCGTCGGACTGCCAAGTCATAGGTCTTGAGTTCGAACCCAAGGCACGCACCTCTGATTTTACGGATTCATGTGCGTATTGTATAATTATCACTTGCTTGGGTGAAGGAAAACATCATGAGGAAACCAGCATGCCTGAGAGATATTTCTCGACGGCATGTTAAGCCAAGTCAGAGGCCCATGGGCGGCATAAAAACTCTGACACCAGGTTAGTCACTAACCACACGATAAAGAAAGAAGTAGAATACTAGACTATCACATGTGACTAAAAGAGTATAGAAATGTTGATAGATCGAGAGGGAGAGGAAGAACAAAGAAAAGATGGATCGATTGTGTGAGGAATGATATGAAGGAAAACCGGCCAAGTGCGAGCTGAACTCGCATGGAGAGAGTTCCGTACAATGCCAGTCTTATATTGAGTTTACCACTTTATTTTCAATTGATAGAATTGTTATAGGTTTTCCTGTAATCTACAAGCAATGAACTATATTTTGTATTTTTTTTAATTCTAGGCTCAGTAGTTTCGGAGATCAGGGTCATCTTGGTCAATTTTCATTTTCGTCTTCTTTCATGAATAAAATCATAACTTTTTATTTTACAACAAAACAAATATATTCGAGATCTTCATAACGAGTCCTTTCATTTGAGATATGGCACAGTAAGGTTCTTTTTTTTTAATTTTCTAATTTGTCCCCCGAAAATGAGCCTTATTTGAAAAATATATTTATTACACCATCCTACCAAATTTCACCTGATTTGGTCCAGCAGATTCGGAGCAAATTAGCTGTGACAGACAGACGTACAGACAGGCAGACGCACGAGTGATCCTATAAGGATTCCGTTTTTTTTTTTCATTTTTTGTACGGATCCCTAAAAAGGAGAAACTGATAGCGTGACGATTGACAGGGGAGAATGTATGAAAAAAAAATGTTCTTCAAGGTGAAGCACCGTTTGCAGAAGTTGTGTGTTACTGGGTGACCATCCATTGTACTCGTATATCCCTCACTGCCTCGTGATAATACTGAGCCGTAGGTCCTGGCTATAATTTGTAGATCTTTGACAGTCGTTACGGGTGGTCGGAAGATAGACAACCAGTCTTACCCAGGGGTATCGTGTTATCAAAGTTTACTGGGTTTTGGAGGTCAGATAGGCAGTCATTCCATGTGTCTCCACTGTTATCCGGCCACATCCGGTTGGACTGGAAGTTGATTCCAATCCATGACAAGAAATGTAAAGCAAAAAAAAAACTAGATCTTTAGCTGAAGGTAAATTCATCTTTGAACAAAAAGTATGCCACCAAAATGTTCTGTAGGCTTAGCCAAGTTGACAATCTACAATCGTTAACGCTAATAGAAAACTAACCAAATGTATGGGAATGACATCTATCAACGATAAGTCACGTGGTCAAAACAAACGAATGAAAACTTTAAAGTTCAGGTAAAACTGTAAGTTGGCTACGATTTATATGAAATGTAGCGATCACGATTGTAGAAACGAATATATTTCATTCTATCATCTTAACCGATGTAAACTTGTCTATGAAAGTTTATATTCCTTTGTTTTGACCACGTGACTTAACGTTTACGATTGTAGAAAGAGAATCGATACGAATCGTTTGTAACTTGGCTAGGCCTGCTGGATTGACAAACGAATAGTTCACGTGCTCTGAAAAATTCATTGTTTTTTTATGCGTTTATGCCGATCCGAAATTATCGTTCACACTGTCAACAGCATAAATATGCATTGTAGTGTTGTCAATCAACTGCATTGTTTCATTTATTTATTTTCACTGGTTATTTTGCACAAACACGATTCGGGAGCGTGTAGTGAGTCCTTAGGGTGTTTATTGAGATTGACTCTGTTTTGCATAGGAGAATCCAGGAACTTTCCTGGTGTGAGAATCATCTAAAGAATGTACTAGATCACTAAGACAAAATATCTAAAGATTTTGATTTATAGAAACTTGAATAGTGAACAATGACATGATTTTTCGAAAAGATTCAATATTTTTAGTAATCCGGTTTTTTACATGCGTTAACGATGTTTTATTCCAAAAATTGGATTATGGAATTAGCTCGTTCGGCATTTCATTGTCCAGCTTGGACCATTATGTGTAGGCATCATGGAAATGCTGGGCCATAGTGGTCTTGAGAAGATATTGTGTGGCGTCTTTGACATAAGTGTTTGTACTTTGTATGTATAGTGTTTATATTGGCTGCTCTCTACATATTGGGGTCATTAGTTGTGCATGAACGGGATCCAGGCATTACGCAGAATTATACGTGGGGAGATTGTGATGTTGACAGTCTATGAAATATTTAAGATGAACAGCATATAATGGTTTCCACACAAATATTTCAGACCATATAGTTAATGGGCCATCTATGTGTTTAAGCAATATCAAGCCAAACTCCTTCCAAGGTAAAGCAAAGTTGCCTTCAACACCATGCCCTTTTTTTTTTTTTTTTTTTTTTAGGATGGGAAATCATCAAATGACTTCTCCCGCTCTGGGCTGAGCAGGAGGGAGTGTCAGACTTTTACTGACTAAAACCCATCCATGTTCCTTCATCGCCCTTTGTGTTCCGGGGCCACGGTATCTCTTTCGAATAGTCCCGCAGCCCCGGCAGGCTTCGGCCCTTGCGGACCCCTTCCTTATTGCTGACTCTCTTTGAGGCGCGCGTGGAACACGAACGCGCCGTCGACACGGCCTGTCGTCATGAGACGGACGGACGGCGAGCTAGCCCATAGCTCCCCGTCCCCAGGCCCGCGCCTACGGTGGCCGGTAGCCACCACGTGGCCACCGACGCCCGGGGCGTCTCCCGCGGCGGCCGGGACGTGAGGATATCTCCCTCTCACGTTCCGCCACCTCCTTCGCTAGCATGACTGCTTCGCAGAAGGAGGTGACGGCGTCCCATTCCGTCTCGCTCCGGACCATGGCACGAACCAGGGCCGGAAGCGAGAGGTCGCCGCCGCCAATCGCCACCTCGAGGACACGGCGGTGCTCCACCCAAGCAGGGCACACCTCCACCGTGTGCTCCACCGTGTCCTCCGGTCGATCATCACAATGGAAACACCCGGGCGTCTCCTCCCGCCCGATTCGGTGCAGGAACTTACCGAAACATCCGTGTCCGGTAAGAACCTGCGTCAGGCGGAAGGTGAGGACGCCGTGGCGTCTCTCCAGCCACTCCTCAAAGAGGGGACTTACCGCCACTATCGTGGCGTGCCCTGCACGGGGTTGCGACAGTCGCTCTCTCCATGTCGCCATGAGATCCCGCCGGAAGTCCGTCCGCTGAGCGACAATTTGCCGCGGCAGCGGAGTTTCCCCCCGGCGTAGCGCCTCCGCGCGCCACTCGTGTAGGCGCGCGAGGACTATCGCCTCCAGATCCCATGGCGGCAATCCGGCAAGGAGGCTCGCCGCCTCGCGGGAGATCGTGCGGTATCCCCGGATCAGCCTTACGGCCACCACCTTTTGGGGCGCGTTCAAATGGTTGGCAGCTCGCTGCCTCAATGAACGCGCCCACACCGGGGCCCCGTAAAGGGCCATGGACCGCACGACTCCCGCGTAGAGCCTCCGGCAGGAGGCGTTTGGCCCCCCCAGGTTGGGCAGGAGCCGCCTGAAGGCAGCCCCTGTCCGCTCCAGTTTGGGGGCCAAACGTCGGAAGTGCTCCGCGAAGTTCCACCGGCTGTCGAGGACGAGACCTAGGTACTTCAACGTCGACTCGACGCCGATGGATACCCCTCCCGCCGTCACTGCTGATCCCGGAGGTGGCGCATTCCGAGGCCCATGAAAGCACATGGCCTCGGACTTGTGCAATGCCACCTCGAGACCCAGTTGCCGGATCCTCTCAACGACTATCGCAACCCCGCGTGTCATTATTTCGGCCGCCGCCTCGTGCGACCTCCCCTGTGCCAGCACCAGCGTATCGTCTGCATAGCAGACAACGCTGACGCCGCTAGGGAGGTCGGCGCGCAGCACCCAGTCGTAACCGATGTTCCACAAGGACGGGCCTAGAACCGATCCCTACGGAACACCGCACGACATCTCTCGCCGGTTCCATTCTCCGCTGCGACCGGGGTAGATGACGGCTCTGTCCGTCAGGTAGTCCCCGACCACACGACGGAGGTAGGTCGGCACCCGGTGATACCGGAGTGCCTCCCTTATGCAGCTCCAGGGCATGGAGTTGAAGGCGTTGGCGATGTCGAGAGACACCGCCAAGACAACCCCACCCCGGGACACCGTGAGAGCTCTCACGCGCATGATGGCGTCCACCGTAGAGCGCCCCTTGCGGAAACCAAACTGGTGTTCCGCAAGATCCGGCCCAGTCCTCGCAAGGTGCTCGGCGAGGCGGTTTGCAATAATTCTTTCAAAGAGCTTGCCCACCTCGTCGAGCAACACCACAGGCCGGTAGGCGGACGGAGAGTCCGCCGGGCGCCCCGGCTTCCGGATGAGGACCAGCTTCCCCGTCTTCCAACGAAGCGGGAACTGGCCTCAACACCATGCCCTGGAGCTGCATTAGGGAGGCACTCCGCGGTATCACCGGGTGCCGACCTACCTTCGTCGTGTGGTCGGGGACTACCTGAAGGACAGGGCCGTCATCTAACCTGGTCGCAGCGGAGAATGGAACCAGAAAGAGATTTCGTGCGGTGTTAGGCAGGGATCGGTTCAAGGGCCGCCCCTGTGGAACATAGGTTACGACTGGGTGCTGCGCGCCGACATCACTAGCGGCGTCAACGTGGTTTGCTATGCAGACGACACGCTTGTGCTGGCACAGGGGAGGTCGCACGAGGTGGCGGCCGAAATCATGACACGCAGGGTTGCGACAGTCGTTGAGAGGATCCGGCTACTGAAAAAAAAGGTAAAACAAAAGGTAAAACAAAGTTCCTTTGAGTTACGGTGCGATTCAATAATTATGTTAACAATATGTTAAAAAAGGAAAAGAAAAAATAGGACATACTCGAATGTACATCAACATATATTTCGTCTTTTTATGTTTTGTCTATTATACACAAAGACTCAAAAAGCCTATCATTTCTTTCCTCACAAAGAGTTCTATCAAGCACCTCTAAGAATAGATACCTACTCAATCAATGGTTGTTGAAGTGTACGTGGCTACAGTAAACATACAAGGAAAGGTTACGAGGAAGGGCGACCACTGACTGGCGTATACTTTTTATAGGTTTCAATAAAATTGCTGTCTTAGTATCCGCTTCTTAGTGCGTACTTTGTAACGTCACTTTTTGTTTTCCTCCTGTTTTTACAGTTCTGGTTACACTTATTGTCTAGCATAAGGATAATATATATTCCCACTGCTGGGATGTGTCTCAGCCGCCTTTATTAGAAGAAGAGGGCTGAATTCCACAATGTGTGTCGATTATTGGTAGGTGTCACATCTCTTCGAATGGTTGGTTCTAAAACGTATGACAAAATAAATTACCTACGCAAAGTAATGCGACTGACCCCACGACCGTATCGTAAGTCTGAGAACCTTTACCATTGGGCCAACCCTACTTACGCACTTATCACCTAACTATTTCCAGTTCAGAGCATCATTTTTCTACTCTAGTGCAAAAAAATACCCACCACCATGCATGTGATAAACGTCAGCCACTGACAGTTATACAAAATGGCCGCCCAAGTGAACCGAGACGAACTAAATAAGTGATAACAGACACCAGATTCGGGTTCCCGAAGCAACCATAACTTTATCGTGTTTGCATTATTTCACGGTTGACTGATCGCCCAGATCTGCGTGCAAATGTGACATGAATATTTCATCATGTCGATTTTACAAACAAAATAGAACAAAATGTAGGTAAAGGTTGTTTTATATCGGCAATAGTGCAACTATTTCTATTAAAAACACCGACGTAGTTTTTCAATTCCATTGAAATAATATACAAAAATTAAAAAAATAGGTATTTGAGCTTAAAAGTTACAGAGAAAAACTGATTAGGAACAAAGTATCTATCGACTTGGCTGGCAACACATCTGATAATCATTTTTCAATTAATAAATTCTTCCTGATTTTTGATTCCCCAACCTAACGTCACAATATCAATGACTAGTGTAGACGAAACATCGATCCATCTGGCCGGTTTTGACGATTGCTCACAATTCGACAATTGGAAACGACCATGCATGACCACCTTTATCAGTATAGATTGACAAAAATGCAAACGATGCTTTGTTTTAGTCACATAGTTTATGTGTAGAGCACAGTCATCGGTACAAATGAATTCGGTGAAATTTATGTACGGCAAATACACATGAATTTATGTATGGCAATAAAAAGCAAACGGTAACTAAGTTAACAATGCTGTATAATTTTATTGTTGGAATATACAAAATTAATTTATCATGTCGTTGGGTATAAGTAGGCACCTAATACATGTTATTTCTGATTGTAGGAGATGACTGAAATAGACCTAAGGTAATAAACAAAATTTATTTTAGTTTCTTAGAAATATTCTTCATTTCACGCAGTATCAAAAATTTTTCATGACGCTGTTAAGGTTCATTTCTAGGTAATAGGGTCGAACATTTTCCGGTCACAATTATAGCGAATTGCTATCTAGTATCAAAACCTTACAGGTAAAGCTGCTAAAATTGTTCGAACTACCTAGGAATTTATCTGAAATTTTGATCTAGAATAATGGCGCAGTTAGGTACCTACCTAATTGAATGAATGAATGAATGAATGAATGAATGAATGATACATTTATTTGCAAGAATATAGGTTGTTAACATAAGTTCTTAACGTCTAAAGGTTTCACTATATTCGGCATTTCGGCCATACAAATATTGAGATTTTACATCTTGGTACTACTATCTACGACACTAATAGCATGCAGTATACACATCTAATAATTAGCAATTACATATAAATACTTATCATAATTAAAATCAAAATTACAAACCAATTAAATATAATTAGACTCATTTAAAATAATCATTTATGCATATTAAAATAGTGATCAATAATAACTAGGCATGTCATGTCAATCAAAATTGTATTTGACGTATCCAAAAAAAAAAAAACAATGTTAAAATAGCGTTGTCGAATTATGTCGTTTCAATAAAAATAGCAAGAATAATAAATTAAAAATATTTCAATAATGGCAATAATTAAAGATATGTTGATGTTTGATCTATCCAAACAGTACCCAATTTCTAGGTACTACTAGGCATAAAAATATATCAGTAAAACAGACAAGAGTACACTCAACGAAAAGCGTTGTCTTTGTGTTGGTAAACGGAGATTAATCCAAATAAGAAATGACGGCTAAGAATATATTTTATTTTTCCGAGTAAACAGAATTTCGTTGTGGCTGTACAATGACCTTAATCGATAAAGTACCTATTGTCGGCGGAGCAAAGGGTCGAAGAGAGAACTTTCGTGGGCGGGTGATCCCGACAGATCACGTAGTTATGATTAAAGGTTAACGTTAAACGGACGGTTTTGTTTGTTTGTCACAACTCATAAGGCGGTGAAAAGTTTTGTTTACGGGGGATTACACGTGTTGTATTGTCGAGTTAATCTGTAGCTCACGTTAAGTGCTTAGCTAGTCTTCAAGGGACGACTTTGGGAGCAAATTGACGGCACGTTTCTCAACGTCATAGTGTTTGTTGAAGCTTATGCAGACAAATGGTGCACGCAGCCGATAGATTGGAATTGTGTGCTGGGGTTGATATATTTTGAGGTGAAGCCCAGCTGCAGCAAGCTGTTGATTGAAGCTTATGGCTTGGCTTGGCCGGAGAAGAATCATCTTGCTATATATCGACCTACATTACAAGACTGACGAAGGCAGTAAATAAGTAATTGAAATATAGTCTCTATTCAAAATAAGGTAGAGATAATTTTACAGAAGAGGAAGTAATAATGTTCGAAGCCATAAAAACGCGTAAACTCAGCAGTGAACTACATAATATCACAAGTTATAATACACAGTTGGGAATATTCTATTCTCAATAGAAAACTGTTTGCTCTCCAATAAATGTACGATAAATCTAATTTCAATAACATCAACAAATCGTTCGCATTATATTAATAAATCAATATTATGTAAATATTATTATGTCTGGATCAGATTGTGTTACATAAAGTAGATTGACTACAGCAATATTCGAAAGAAATTGAGAATAGAACTTTATTACAATAATTTCAAATAAGATCAAAATAATGTGACTTTGATGGAAACAGAAAAGGTACCGGTTATTTTCTTTAATTTGTTGGTATCTTTGGCTGGATACACCTATGGGGACATGATACATAATTATTTTCATTGTAAACATTTAATATGGGATTATGGGATTTGTTTCATTTTATTTCTACTCACCTCAATCGCGGGTGACTTTTTGTTTTATAATGACAACCCAAATATTATCATCATCAGCCTATTAATGTTCCCACTGCTGGGACCCAGGCCTCCTCTCTATGAGAGGGAGTGGGCTATAATCCACCACGCGGGCCCAGTGCGGATTGATAGATGTCACATGTCTTCGAATTTTTTGGTTCTAGGACATGCCGGTTTCCTCGCGATGTTTTCCTTCACCGCTTTGAGAACAGCGGTGATGAAATAAATTACACAAAGTAATACGCCTGCCTGGGTGCGAACCCACACGACTTACTGTTCGTAAGTCGGGGCCGCCACCACTAGGCCACCGCTGCTCCACCCAAATATTATAAGTCAATCAAATAAATTCATTTGTCGACAAATCTTTTTGTATTGTAATAAGTAAATGAGTAAGAATTAAACCAGTTGTCCAATTAATTCCCAAACTAGTCGGAAATCCACATAAAGAAACACGCAAGTAAAACCGTAAATAACCGTTGACATAATTGTGTTTTACGAAAGTTAGGTAAAGTTACTTAATTTCAGTAAAACCTTGATTTGCGACATAAGCGAAAGAAAATGGTACCGACACAATAGGTACAAAAGAAGTAGGTATTTGTATATAAAAGAACATCGTTCAATTAGGACAGTCACAGAAGTTTTCTTATAAACGTAGATTGTTACTATATTTTCACGACAAACAACACGGCGCTCTCGTATAAACAAAGAAAAATTCCTTCCATCTGGTAGATTTGGGAGCAATCGTTCGGACTAAAAGATTGTTTCTTTGTTGGCGAGGAAGTGATGAGAAAAACTCAATGAATACATGAAATGTTTCAAATTAATTAACAGAAACAAAACAAGTCGTCATACGAGATTTCTTGTCTGACAAAACAACCCTTTGGCATAATCATACAGCGTGTGTATACCCAACATTTAACAGAGCGACTTTCCTTATGAGCACCCCGAAAGCAAAAGGGAAATATACCCAAAATACATCAGTCGCTTATCACTAGGTACTTATTATAAGGCAAAGTTTCCACCCGCGTCTGTTTTCCGGTTAACTTTAGAAGTTACCGTCAAATTTTCACCACTACACTTATATAGAGAGAAAATGTGTTTTTCCGGAAACGTTTCCAAGTAACTAGAAGTTTGTGCATTATGGGCTGAATTTGTTCATTTTCCAAACCCCTCGGATAGGCTCCGTGGCTGATCGGGATTATCCCATTTGCGGATACGACCGTGGAGATTTTAATTTTGTATGACACAGTCTCCGTGTCGGTACTCTCCTGTGGTCGCATAATCAGCCAATCCGATCATTTTATTTCAGATCCAAATAGTGTCTGTATCTGATGCAAATGATTGTGAACCGACAGAAGAAAGGTGGAAATTATGTTTTATTTCTACTCCTCCGCTAGCTATTCTTGTCTCGGGGAATCCAAGACAGTTAAATTGTGTCTCAGGAACTTCGTCGAGCTTCATTGTCTCGCCGCTTTTCTGATGGTCGCCACTGTTGATTCTGGCTTTCAGGAGATGCAGTGGTTTGGGAATAGAAGAACCTTTGGCTCAATAGTTCCTCCAGGTAAAAATAAGTTATAGTACTCGTACCTAACGCCCACTTGTACCACCTAATATACGCTAAACAAATTTAGCGGCAACTTATTTAGAACATAATGTTATCTCTGTTGTCTTCAAACGATTGACAGAAATAAAATAAAAAACTTTTAGCGTTAAACATAATTTGTATTGGCCTCAGTAATTCAGTATTGGTAACTGTTGTAGTTGGCTTACCCATGTGTTCTGACTGCAGCTTAAGAATTTGATGATGTCAAAAACTGCTGTTAAGGGTTCCATACCCAAAGGGTGAAAACGGGACCCTTTTACTAAGACTCCACTGTCCGTCCGTCTGCCAGTCTGCCTGTCACCAGCCTGTATCTCGTGAACCGTGATAGCTAGACAGTTGAAATTTTCACGGATATTGTACCTATTTCTGTTGCCGCTATAACAACAAATAACAAAAAATTAAAGGGGGCTCCCTTACTCTGATGGTACGGAACTCTCCATGCGCGAGTCCGACTCGCACTTGGCCGGTTTTTACCACGTCGTAGACGACGATTTAGGATAGATCTTTTAAGTCTTAATAATCATTATCATACAATAATCGTTAACGATCGAATCAGAAATGAAGACATCCGCAAGAGAACCAAGTTACCGACGTAGCCCGAAGAATTGCCAAACTTAAGTGGCAGTGGGCAGGGCACATTGCTCGCAGAACGGATGGCCGATGGGGCCGAAAAGTTCTGGAGTGGCGACCGCGAACCGTAAGACGTTGCGTTGGAAGGCCTCCCGCTAGGTGGACCGATGACCTGGTGAAGGTTGCGTGAATCCGCTGGATGCGATTCGCACGGGACCGGTCAATGCGGCGACACTTGGGGGAGGCCTATGTCCAGCAGTGGACGTCTTTCGGCTGAAATGATGATGATGAATCGTTATCATTCGTACATGTAGCACATACTGGTTTTTAGCTTTCCAACCATACCTACTTGTGGTATTTTAGCTCTTGGTAGGTAACAATGGTGTTTTCATGTAATAAACTATATAAATCATGACTAATAAAATTATATGGTAGTGCGTGCGCTAAGGGCTGGAGGTTATTGTTAATGTTTACTTTTACGATCAGCTGTGTCATTCTTATTGATTTACGTTTATATGGTTTTGGTAGTTGCTTTATTATCAGCGACGATTGCCATTGTTGTGTGAAGAGTTGCATGAAATAATTATTTAAGTTGTAATCTAATATTTTCATGTAAGTACAAACTTTCTTGTCTTCTGTTGTAAAAGATAAACAGGTACAGTTGACGATCTGAAGCCCTACCATTAGATCGGGGAGGGTAGAGTTTCGCAGTAGGTAATTGGGTTGTAAGTGTCAGAGAGAAAAAAATCTAATTAGTCCGTCAGTTAGATTATCAAAAAATATTTGACCCGTATTTTTTCTTTTGTTACGTAAACCAAAATTGACGAAGATACGAAGCTTTTGAAATTCTCAGTACGTCACGTCGTGGTATAATTTTTACTGCGTTCTGACGTCATGAGCCTCCACTCCCGAGTTTTGATTCGTTTTTTTATTTGTCAATACTCATTGATTTACAAAAACAAAAAATACCTGTCGATGATTTTCCAATACTCAACTGACGGACTAAATAGATTTGCAACTTTTTGATACTGGTGTCGATTCTGTTGTCCACAAACTAAACTTAATTTAGGCTATTGCTATCTTTTACTAAAAGACAGTGCGAGAAAAGGACGGCTATAGGTATGAACTAAGTTAGAGATGTCAAACTAGTTTATGCCTTGCGCTTCACCGTGTTTTTAGTCGACATGTTTTTACGTGCACCCTTCATTTGTATGGAAATATTAGTTCCAACTAAATTTGACAGCTCTAAATTACGTCCGTCTCTTTCTCGTTTTATTAGAGAGAAAAAGATAGCAATAGCCTAAATTATGTTTAGTTTGTGCACAACAGAATCAACACCACTGTCGTCATGCCTATTCCGGTATGCAGCTACATCTGTTTAAGCTATACATGGATGACGGACAGGGTGTAAAGTTCTTCGTCACACACAGAAAGGGAGGATCCTCCGACAAAACGGGTGTTGTGTCTGGGTGGGCTCCTACCCGATTGTCGAGTTGTCGGGTTTTTCTATGTATATTTTCTCGTACCAAGCTAACTTAAACCATATTTTTAGGAAAAATATGGCTCTAAATCCTATGGTCCCAACCTGTGGTAGGCCTTGAATATGGTCCGCTTAAGGTTAAGACGCGGATAACTTTAATAGCGTGATTCTGAATTTTGATGTCAGTTCTTCATTTGTAACATAGATGGCGCTGTAGTACTTTTTGCTATGCTACTAAAAGGCTGCAAGCCGACCCCACTGATTAGATAGGGAAAATCGTTAAAGCTGATGAAACTCAGTTAAAAATCTTTTTTTAGTAATAATACTGCTTACTGCGTACTGTTTGCTTTTTGTTTACAATACCCACCTCAGATAAACCGATGGTATAGTAGTCCCCAGTAAGGATACCGGGGACTTTAGGACCAATATTCCTTCCAAAGATGCAGTTACATAGAAAACGAATAATATCTTCGTTGGCGCATTATTTGCAGTACACCCAGAAACACTCATAATATAATGAAAATCGCCCTAAACTCAGACTACAATAATATATTATTAAACAAATATCCTCGAGACACTGTTGCGCCCCAAGCTTAGCAAAGACAGGTGAACTCACTTCCGTAGAACAGGGTTTATGACGTCATAAACCCATGGCACCATCGCACTGCCGATGACCGATATAAACACTTTATTTACGTCACACGGGAACTAAGATAGGTTTGTTTCCGAAATAGTTACGGTTACCCAAAGGTTATCAGTTGGGTTATCGCCGGTGGGTTCCCCATTTACATCAATAAACGTACTCGTAATTTATGTTTTTAGGGTTTTCATACCTACTTAACAATAATGGAAGAAAATTGCCTGAGGTTGTTTTGGTCATTTCGAAACATTTAGAAAATAATGCAATATTTTCATCATCATCATAACGTCACGCCTGTAATCCCTGAAGGGTTAGGCAGAGGTAATAGCACACCGTGCTTGTACGCCGGTTATGTTTAAAGCTCACCCCCTACTAAAGGGGGTGAGCTTATCGCCATCAACCGGGTACAAATCCTCCGTGGCTGCTACTGAGAAATTTCTGATGGAGAAACAAAATAACACTTGTCCCGACCTGGGAATCGAACCCAGGACCTCATGCTTAGCAGTCGAGCGTGCAACCACTGAGTAATGAGTAAGTCCGTAATATTAATGAGGATTTTCAGACTTCTATGACGACGCGACGTATCAAAGGGAATAACGGTTGAAGTCTTGAAAACACAAAGTGGTTTTTGACACCTGTTTACTCGTATTTGCCTCTGCAAATAAGTAAGTCGTAAGTCGGATCGTTACCACTGGGCTCCCCCAGTGGTAACGATCCGACTTACGAGTGGTATGTCGTGGGTTCGAACACAGGCGGGGCGTATTGCATTGTGCAATTTATTTCGTCACCTGCTCTCAAAACGGTGAACGAAAACATCGTGCGGAAACCGGCATGTCCTATAACCAAAAATTCGAAGACATGTGACATCTACCAACCCGCATTGAGCACGTAGTAGATTACAGCCCACTCACTCTCATAGAGTGGAGGCTTGTGTCCCAGCAGAGGATGGCAGGGGATATTATGAGTTGATTAAGCTTTCTTGATAACCAATAATTATCATTAAAGCTGGTTCGCACACCCTAACTTCTAGTCAACTTCATAATTACGTTGATTAATATGGTAATCCGTAGCTTCACGTGACGTTGATCGGAACTTACCAAGATTGGTGCTTTACAAGGAATTAGCGCTAACGACAAACTTTTAAGTGTCAATTTAAACGCAAGACCTCTCTTGTGTTGTCTCGGCCCATGAATCTGAACAACATTTGGTCTACAAGTTCTTGCAACTAGCAAAAATAATGGACTTTCTAATGAACTGACGCGGTCAGCTAACCAACATCTATGGTAAAACTAAAAAAAAAAGTTATGAATTTTTATGTCATAGAGCAAAAGTTGTTTAGGTTGGTCGGTTGAGTGTTTGAGCAGTGATAGATTGGTGTGACCGTCGGACTGCCAACTCATAGGTCTCGAGTTCGAACCCAAGACATGCACCTCTGATTAATCGGCTTCATGTGCGTATTGTATAAAATAATTTTCACTTGTTTCGGCGAAGGAAAACATCGTGAGGAAACCAAACCAGCGTGCCCTAGTGATATTTCTCGACGGCACGTGAAAGCCAAGTCAGAGGCCCAAGGGCGGCATAAAAACTCTGACACCGGGTTAAGGTCGCCTAATAAGCACACACCCATCTCCATCTTTGCTCGAATTTTTCTATTCTCGCGTCCATACACACTCGCACGTACAACTCCCCCACTCACTTACACTCCAACACCACATACACCACTTATCCACACTCACACACAAACACTACACACCCACAATCACAAACATTCACCCTCACCCTTTCACATACTCATACCTACATTATTAAAAAAAAAAAAACTAAAGTAACGAATAACTTCTCTCCTTTCTGATGGCTAATCGACACAGTCCACTCATGCATCAATCACTTGGAACCTCATTGTTTAATGTAAGTGTTCTCTATCACTAGTTCAAAATTGTAAACTGTAGGTACAATTATCTGTCTTTTTGGGAAATAATAGTAGATTATTGCATCGAGCACAAAGTAATTTATTATTGCACCGAGTGCCTGATTTAGAGCCCGAGCATAAGCGAGGGCTCTAATCTAACAGGCACGAGGGCAATATAAATTACTTAAGGCGAGGTGCATAATCTGCTTTTCTTTCAACTATTACCTATAGGAAAAGTAGATAAAAGAAACTCATATCAAACAGTTAAAAAAGATTTTCTATAACACTGTCGGCTTCATTTAGAATGTTTTCCGGAGTTAATGTGTCGCTAGATGATTCCATTTTAATTCGAAGCCGAAGCACTCAAAATCAGATAGTATCACACTTTATCGTTTCCAAAAATATTGTCAAGCAAAATTAACAAAGTTCCCGCCAAATTACTTTTTTAAATTTCTTTCATTTTTAAATCAGAGTTAGCAGCAATCATTTTTTAAATTTGGAACAAGTAGGATAGAAACGAATAATACGTACGTAAAAAAAAAGTATTGATATCGGCTGGCTGAATAGAGCTAATCCTTTGAGATTGGCACCTTTTGGTGCGATTAAAAAAAAAACTGTGCAATAATGAAATTTCATACATTTTTATTGCTCTAGAGCATTAAAGACTCGCTTTGTACTGAGTTTTTAGTGTGATTGTGATGAAATTAAAGCATAGTTGGAAGAAAAGATATTTATTTATTATTTATATAGAGGTTAGGCACTAACCACACAAAAAAGAAGAAAGAAGATGGTCTGACTGATGAGTCAACACACGAGAGGTCTAGCGTTTAGTAGATATACATTGTGGATGGATGGATGTTTGTTACTCTTTCATGCAAAAACTACTGATGATGGATGAAATTTAGAACACAGATAGCCTACGTTAGCCTTACGTTCTTAGGGTCCCGGGTGCGAATCCCGGTAGGAGCAAATGTTTGTGTGATGAGCATGGACATTTTGTTTCCTGGTCATGGATGTTTATATGTATATTAAGTATGTATTTACAAACAAAAAGTATCTACGTAGTATATCAACTATCTGGTGTTCACGACACAAGCCTCGTTGCTTAGTGTGGCAATAGATGGCGCTGTGTGTAATGGCCAGCGATATTTATTTATTTATTTTATTTATAACCTGGATTAACTTATGGGATACCATTTATCCCGGTAGGTACTACGAACCTGTGGGACAGAACCGAATACCACGCGGTTGAAGCCACGGGCATAAGCTAGAACTACTATAAATCCTGTATAAATCCTATAAAGCCTCTTAAATTCGAGTCTCCATTCTGTTTTTACTTAATATGAAGCACGTAAACTTTAACCTTAGACATTGTAAATATAGTTTTTACCCTTTACTTTGTACGTACTTTGGCAAAATTTATTCAACGCTGTTTGTTTGTGATCCCTGCTGTTGACAGTTTTACGTCTTCATATTAATGATACGATCTTTCTTTTGGCTAAATGGCGAATAACTAGATGAGATGTGTGTTTTTGTGCCAGTAAATGTTTGGGTATCCTGTTTGTGTTCAACGAGCTTAATTGGGATGTGTTTTGTGACACGTTTTTTGTGAATAAATGGATATTATGTTCTTACGGGTTGAGTTTGAATTAAATTGTGTAACTTTGATTAATATGACTGCCTCGTTGGTATAGTGGTCGCAAGTGCGACTGCTGACCATGAGGTCCTAGGTTCGATTCCCAGTTCGGGCAAAGTGAGATACCGTGGCCCCGGAACACAAAAGGCGATGAAGGAACATGGATGGGTTTTAGTCAGTAAAAGTCTGACACTCCCTCCTGCTCCGCCCAGAGCGGGAGGAGTCATTTGATGATTTCCTAAAAACCATATTAAATAATATTATTAAAAAAAATATTATATTATTTAATATATAATAATAAATAATATTTTTATTTATATAATAATAAATAATAAAAAAAGGTCGGGCAAAGTGTTTTTTTTTAATTTTTATTAAGGGACAATAAACAGCTACAATATATAATGTTTACAAATAACAATAATATACAAAATTATGAAGTATTAACAATATTGCAGCCAAATACATTATTATTTGTTATTGAGTTTTTCTGTCAGGAATTTCGCAGTAGCAGTCACGGAGCCTGGATTGCTGGCTGGTTGATCGCAATAGGCTCGCCCCACATTATATGGGACTTAAACATAACTCGCGAAATGTGGGTGTACTAATGAGTACACTTATACCTAGCCGGCGTGATGTTATGTTATCACTACATATTATCAAGCAAAGTCTCCCGCCGCGTCTGTCTGTCCCTGTGTATGCTAACATCTTTAAAACTACGCAACGGATTTTGATGCGAGTTTTTTTAATAGATAGAGTGATTCAAGAGGAAGGTTTTAGTATATAATTTGTCAAGCGGGCGAAGCCGCGGGCATCAGCTAGTGACGAATATAAAGGTCATTGCCTGTTTTGAGTGTAGTCAAATAAGGTTTTTATAGATCTTAATTAATAAGTGCGTTTTAAGATGCCAATGAAAGAAAACCGGCCAAGTACGTGTCAGGCCACGCGAAGTGTAGGGTTCCGTAGTAGCCCGTTATATTTTAGACTAACTGTTGCCCGTGGCTTCGCCCGCGTGAAGGTCGGTTACTGTCCCACTGGATCAATATAAAGGGATAAATAGTATCCTACATGTTAATCAATCACTGTCACAATCACTGTCAGAGTCACTGTCACAGTCACTGTCACAATCACTGTCACTGTCACAGTCACTGTCACAATCACTGTCACAATCACTGTCACAATCACTGTCACAATCACTGTCACAATCACTGTCACAATCACTGTCACAATCACTGTCACAATCACTGTCACAATCACTGTCACAATCACTGTCACAATCACTGTAACAATCATTACCATCGTTTCATAATCGTTATCACAATCATTGTCACCGTAATCACAATCAACATCATCGTTATCACAATCATCACAATAAATCTAAAATAACCCTGTATAGAAGTCAAACCATCATCTTCTGGATCTCACAATAAATGCCATATTCGTAATCAGCACCCTTGATAATCTCGGTATCGACACCCATATTGATTTTTAGACATTTCAACCCCATCGCACCCCAATTGGGGATGATGATATTTCAGGTCCACCATTTTCAATCTTAAAATCGTTGTTTTTGTAATACACCATACAAACTATACCAATGTTGATTTTCAGACTTTGTCACCCCATATCCCCCTCTTAGGGGTTGAATTCTGAAAACACCCGAGCCCCCTTTTATACTTATTTATCAATAGGAGCACTCCTGTGAAGTTTTGAATAAAATTGTCTAACTAATCTTGTTTCCCCATACAAACTTTGGAGCCCCGTTTAACCCCCTTAGGGGTTGAATTTTGAAAAATCCTTTCTTAGTGCACCCCTAGACCACAAAAGGAACCTACTTGCCAAATTTGGAATCTGTAGACCCAGCGGTTTGGGCTGTGCGTTGATAGATGAGTCAGTCAGTCAGTCAGTTTCTTCTTTTATATATTTAGAAGATTTTGTATTTCAATGGAAGTCTTTACCCGTTATAAACAAGCAACCACTTCATCTTAGTCACTTGATAGGATTTATTCTAAGGATTTTGTATTTGGTACAAAATTATCCAACACGTATCCAAGTTCAACGACTATTACTGCTAAACTAATAAAGTTATCTTAACCGCTTTCTTTGAAGGTCATAAAATGCACTATCATTATGATTTTTTCAAGCCAGCAGTTTAGCTTTTAGTGGGGGGGAGGGGGGATGCCCTACTGGAACAAAAATGTGCATTAAAAAGTTTCATATTTCGTATATGGTGCAATAAATCTAAAAGAAATAGTATTAGCAACCACTAAGTCATTTTAAAATACCTATTCAACGATACCCCACACGAAGGGGTAGACGATGAAAAAAAAAAATCATCCCCACTTCACAAAGTAGGGGATCCGCCCTAAAAAAATTTTATTTTACCACTTTATCGGCACAATTGATATACACACCCCTACGACTTTACAGCTTTCTAGTACTAACCGTCTCTTAGCAAAACAGACAGACGGACCGACCTGACGAAACTATAAGGGTTCCTTTTCAGGACTACGGAACCTTAAAAAGGAGTACATGATAGCGTAACGATATTTATAACATATTGTGACCACAAATCCTGTTGCAAAAAAAAATCATTTGGAAAGCCAAATGTTTTTTTTTATTGAGACTTCAAAAAAAAACCAACGCCTTGTGTAATTGGCCTCTGTTTACAAATCTACAACGTCTGTTCTTTAGAAAGCACTTATTTAAAGCATCGCGTCAGCCCTAAGTTAACCCTTCATGCAAATATCCCTGATCTTATATCCAGAGGTTCGACAGTTGAGAAGGTCAAACGGCACTAGATCTGCGTGAAATTTTGATATTACCTGAGTCTAAGAGCTAGACATATCGATGTCATACCTAACTTTTATGCTATTTCTTAGATTATATTTTGTTTGCGACACGTTTACAAGTTTATTGAGTATCACATCATCGTTTATTTATAGGATCGACTTGTGTTCCACCACCATGTCAGTCGGCAATTTACGGAGTCCTTCTGAGTTCTACAGATTTCTACAGACTCCAACTGATTTTTGATAACTTCTACAGATTTTGCTTTTTCATAATGATTGTGTGAAAAATGATATGAAAAATAAAAGGAGTAAATGATTGCGTGACGGTTGACAGGGGAGAATAGAAGAAAAAAATAGTGTTGCGCCGATCCCAAGTACCTACCATAGGTTAAGGGCAGGAAATTGATGATGATCGTCAAATTTCCTTTATTTTATGAGTAAAGGCATTATTTCTGTACTACTTGTGACAATCATAGAGTGGAGGCCTGTGTCCCAGCAGTGAGAACATTAATAGGCTGATGATGTTGATGACTTGTGACAATTACAGGCAGCTAAAAGATGACTTATTTACCTTTTCAGGCTTTAAAAATATTATAGTGCAGGGTCTTTGAATTATTTCATTACATAATAATTATTATTCATTAATTAATTATTTATTTCAATTCTTTCATTACGGCATTTTTATTTGTCGAAAATACAAAAAAAGGAAAGCTACAGTCACAGTCACAAGGCATAATAACTTGAGAAAGTACTGTAGTTATAATATTATGCAATGTTATGATGTTAAAGCCTAGTTGCCTAATATGTTATCGCTGTATGTAGCCACAGGCGACACGGCACGCGTTTGTGTAGTTAGGACTTATACTCACCCACAACGTGGGAAACAAAGGCATGCTTATATCACGGAGGGTATTAAAATCGAACTCAAACAACTTTCCTTGTTGTTACGCTAGAGAGCAGTTTTGACAAAGTCAAATTATGTGCGTTGTATGAATCGAGGGGATCGGTTTTTCAGCAGAAACTAAAGTTGTCATGTCACCAGTGTAGGTAGCGCCAAAACAAAGAGTACTATTGCAACATGATACAAAAAGTACTACAGCGCCATCTATGACACAAATGAAAAACTATCGTCAAAATTCTAAATCGCGTTCTAATTAAAGTTATCCGCGATTTAACATTATAGAAAAACCCGACAACAATTGTCGGGCAGTAGCTCACCAAACACAACACCCGTCTGGTCAGCGGATCCTCCCTTTCCTATAGGGGATGAGGAATCTTATACTCTGTTCTTCATACCCCTATAAAGACATTAGGACAAAATGGCCTTAGACGGAAAGGACCTTAGGACACAAATAAAACTTAGGATACAAAGGTCTGAGGGCACAAGGTCCTGAGGACGTTAGGACACAGAAGGGTCTTGGGGCACAAGCACTAACGCACGACCTTAAGACTCAAGGGTCTTAGTACCTTTTGATAAAGTCCCTGGTTTGTTTATCTTGCTGAGAGAAAAAGTGGCATGTAACTTAGGTAATAAGGTTACTTATTTTGGCAGCGTGAAATTGGGCATACAAACTATTCTCTAATACTTTGTGGTCTCGTGAATGCTTGCATATCTCATCTAATAATATCAAATAAAACCGTATTTATGTCGAACTCCACGTTTTAATATCGGTTAGGTAATGTTGACTTACCATGTTATAAAATAGTGAGATGGGTTCTACAATATCATTGGTCGATCAGTCAAGTCTTTCGTGAGTGCTTTTTTAAGAAATCTAATATCGGCGACTGCTCTTCGTGCGTTGGTGTGACCCATTTTGATTGTCCTTTTGTATTAATAGATTGGTTTGTTATATACGTTTACTAGCGACCCACCCGGCTTTGCACGGGTGCAATGTAGATCTATATATATGTACACATAAACTTTCCTCTTGAATCACTCTATCTATTGCTGAAAACTGCATTAAAATCCGTTGCGTAGTTTAAAAGATCTAAGCGTAGTATAAAACAAGAAAAGAAAGATAACTAAAGATTTCTTTTTTCTCCAATAACTGCATTTATTTAAGGTCGTAAATGACAAATAATGGTAGGAAATGTCCCAGGCCTTATGCCTAAAATAAATTAAATTTTACATACATGTCAAAATAGTATTACCTATAAGATTTCATTGAGAAGAAACACTGAAGCAAACACATACCGAGACAACACAAATATGATAAAGGCAGCTTTCAGTATGATCAGATCATGTGACTGAATTAGTGTTCAAAGTTATATAGCCAACTAGCTTCTGCCAGCGGCTTTGCCCGCGTGAGGTTTTATAATTGTCCCATGGGATCTTACTCCCGGGATAAAAAGTATCAAATGTTTTAATCCAGGTTATAAACTATCTGTGTTTAAAATTTCATCCAAATCCGTTCAGTAGTTTTTGCGTGAAAGAGCAACATACACACATACAACAAACATCCATACATCCTTACAAACTTTCGCATTTATAATATTAGTAGGATTTCTTATCAAATGCCAAATCTTCCTTACCTAATAAGTCTCGTGCTGTTAGACAACAGGCACTATAATTAATTATTTTGGAAACTTGTAACACAAACTTGTATTCTAAAAGCTAAGTAATGTTGTTTTAGGTTACCTATTATACATTTTATGTACAAGCACAGCCGGGAAGCAAACAATACCTTTGGAAGTAGTTTCCCGGAGAATATTACCAGAGAATATATTGCTTGCGTTATTATAATAAAATCTGCAGTGATTAAACAAGTAATTAGTAGGCAGGTCTTAAGTAAAAGCGCATAGTGAAATTTTTAAAATGTTCGATGCTTTTCACGGTTCAATTGTCGGGATATTGCGCAATGAGGCGCGACAGATCCGGCGCGCGTCAAAGGAACTTGCTTCAATTTCGAACGTCTTTTCATTCAGTTTTATTACTAAAAGTTATTATTAGGCTTCTTACTGGTTATCTTTAAGTCATTTTGAACACAAAAATACGGAGTTTCTTTTGCAGTTACGCAAAATGGCAGCTACTTAAAGAAAAGAAAAAATCAAACTTGAGTTTTAGGTTTTTAATATTTATGAGACCCGTGGTCGGGTAAACTTAGTCAGACTATCTATCTGAAATTACTTAACTACTTCGAAGCTTTCTGTAACTTAACAGATACCCTTGGAAAGTTGAAATACCATTCTTAGAATTTGTGGGAACGAATGGTTTTCGACGAACGTAGGCTGGTTATGTTCGGCATAGACAAGAGTTTGTAGAAAAACATCGTCGAGCAGAAAAAACGTCGCCCAAAAACTAAAATGAATGCAATGTTAGATTTTGATTGGTTTCAGATTTTATTAATCAACATCTGGGAAAGATTGTTTGAGGAATGATATGAAAGAATAAGTGAAATGGTTGCGTGACGAACTGCAGGGGAGAATGTAAGAAAAAAACGTGTTACCAAGGTGTAAAACCAAGTACCATGGGACAAGGGCAGGAAGGCGATGACAGTCATCTGAAAATGAACCTTACAGTTTGCGAGAATAAAACAAAAATTAGAAACGCATACCCATTTACCCTCATCTATTTTCTTGCATGCCAGATCGATTTCCTCGTAATAGACGTGACAGTACCCAAATTTGCCAACAACAATATAAAACGGCCCTTATGCGAAAAAGTGTCTTCTGCATGGCTCCAAAAATCTTCCGAAAAACTGGAGGCAGTTAAGGAATGTAGCATTCAAAAGAAAAGTAATTAATTTACTAGCAAATAAGGCTTATTATTATTATTTGAATGAGTTTTTAGATGAGACATTCTGATTGTTGTATGTATTGTACTCATGTTTGTGCAAATAAATAAATGTTTATGCACATATTCTAAAAAACTAGCTTTTTCTCGCAGGTTTGCTCCCGTTATGTACGGAAACTAACCTATGAGAACGATTTAAATGTAACTTATAAATTTCGGGTATAATATTGCTTCCCGTTATTGAAAGAATTTTCGGAATCGGATCAGTAGTTCCGAAGATTTACCCAACTTTACCTCTTTATTCTTATACATAAAAATCTCGCGTCCAGTGTTTCCTCCAAAACAGCTTGACCGATTTTTATGAATTTTTTTGTGTTTATTTGGTAGGTCTGAGAATAGGTCGTAGGCTATTTTTTAGTCTCACTCATACACTTCAAAATTTCTACGCGAACAAAGTCGTAGGCAATAGCTAGTATTAGTACAATAAAGAAGGGTTTTATGATTCCACCTGAGTCCAAAACAGAAAAGTTTACCCTTTCTCCTTTCTTAGAAATGAACCTGTAACTTGTAAACTGAGATAATTATGAAAATTAATCAATATAAACTAAAAACAAAGAGAAAATAACCTGACAAGCTTTTCAACATTAATTTCTTCTCGAAAGATAATAAATAATTCATAAAACCGTCAGAAAGTTTCACCAAAGTTGTCATTCTTTAAGTTTTAAAGACGCATTGACGAATTTCTCGTGAACATCGCTGTGAATTGAACTTAAGTAGGTCTGAGCAAGTTTTTCGATATGTTATCGGATACGACATGACGTGTTAAATCGTTCGTTCCGTATTTAAAGACAGTTGAGGTTTTATGCTTTATTCACTGTTTTAAGCTTTCACGGTTTAAAACTAAACTTATACTGTCACTTAAGGGATATCTTCCATGATTGAAGAAAGAAAAAAAAGACGAAAAAAAAAAAGAATTTGGAAGCTCAAAATAATAAAGAACAATCACGGAAGATGTTCAGTCAGTATAAGTTTAATGCTTGATGTTACTGTAAAGTCATGGTTCGAGTTTTATCATCATACATGTATACATATACATCACGAATGTAATCCCCGAAGGGTCAAGCAGGGGTGTACCTAAGAGTACACCCACATGTCGCTAGTTATGTTTAAGTCCCATGTAATAAGGGGCGAGCTGATTACCATCGTCCGGCCACAATCCAGACGCCGTGGCTGCTACTGAGAAATTCCTGATGGAAACACTCAGTATCAATAATTTGCTCCACCAGGGAATCTAACCCAGGATCTCATGCTGAGCAGTCGCGCTTGCGATAACAAGAGCAACGAGGCAGTAATCCCTTTATCATCCTTTTTTAAAATCATGTGTGTAATTAACTGGGTTCAGGTAGAACAATATGAGAAGTGACTTTGTGTCTTTTTTTTGAAAATAAATATCTTTAAACCCAAGTCAATTAGTCAAGTCCTCATTGTTATTACAATCGCAAATATAATTTTGATGCATTTAATTTAGAAAAGCTCATACATTTGTGCGGGCGGCCTGATGGACGAACCTCAATCATTAGGAATGGCTGACACCACTACGTGCAAATATTCATACAGCTTACTAACTTATTTTTACAGCACTATGTATTATTCATAAACGTTGCTAAAAGTTATGATTATCGTTGCCTTGTTAAGTTTTTTTTGATGTCTTAATTTATTTTTACTTTACCGTGCCTCGGAAAGCATTTTAAACCTCCCAGCTGATATTTGTAGATCTCTGACAGTCTTACAGGTAGTCAGTGGTGCGAAAGTTTGACAACCAGTCTCACCAAGGGGTATCATATTAACCAGTGACTGGGCTGGCATTAGCTCCACGTCAAATACTGATAATCAGGTGCATCCGGTTATATTGGAAGCTCACCCCATCATACAAGGTGTCCAAAAAGAGTATCGGGTATTTGTTTGTTCAATAAAACAAAAACTAGTGGTAATCAAGTATTTTTTTTATTGTTCATCATAAGAATACAAAATGGAAAATTATTTCGAAAAGATAATGTTATCCAAATGGTGACCGTTACGCTGCTGGCACTCTTCAAATCTGGAACGAAGATTGGTGATTACACGCTGAAACATAGCCCTCGATAGTGTTGCCATTTCTGACCTGATGTTTTCACCCACACAACGACCTTTGGGCTGTGCAGGGGTCGTTCATGCTTTAGTCTCGGATTCTCCTCTGCCCAGTATCGACCATTCTACTTATTAACATGACCATTCAGGTGGAAGTTGGCTTCGTCATTGAACAGTATGTTTTTAAAGTTGTTAAATCGCCGCAGCATTTCGTTCGCAAAATTCAATCGATTTTCGTGGTCGCCGCAGATTTTCGTATCCTTCAATTCTTGAACGAATTGAATTTCATACGCTTTTAAATGCATATCTTTCTTTAAAATTGTCAGCAAAGACGATTTTTTTGATGTTTAATGCTTGACTTCGCTTTCGGACGGATTTTGACGAACTGACGCCTACACTTCTTCGATTCTTTCTTGGTCGCGGACTGATCGAGGGCGACCAGATTTTTGAATTTTTACCGTCGCACCTGTATTTACGAACATCCTGATCCATTTTCTAATGGTATCGTCGCTCGGTGCATTGCGTGTACGATTCTCCGCACGATACAAACGTTGAGCAGTCACTATTGAATCACCGTTACGCTAATACGCTCGTACGCAAAATGCGCGATGCGTCCCCGCGTACTGCTCCATTGCAACTAAAAATGCACAAAATGGCAGACTTGACAATCCCCCTCCCCGCGCCCCCCGCCGCTTCGAGTCAACTTCAGCGCTGAAACAAATACCCGATACTCTTTTTGGACACCTTGTATTATGTAGTTGGGAAATTCTAGGCAGATGATGAAATGTATTTTTCAATACACTTCCTTGAAAACTGGCTCTTATCGCACTACGATTAGGTTCAACATGAAATGTATTTCAAACGCGCGCGATTTTTTCATTTTCCAACACGTGTGCAGGAATGAAAATTGCCACAGATAACTATACATATACTTAGTCCAAATTGGTTCAATGCCGTCGAGTCGGAGGTGAATGTTTTTTTTTTTTTTCATTTCCGCTTTCGCGCTTTCGCGCAACAATAATGCGTCTTTACGGCGTAAATATTTTTTGAATATTCAAATTGTGTTTATAAATAGAATATCAAAGATAACATGATTATTTAAAACTAATATTTACTTTTACAAAATTTGCATTTATTTGTGTTCTAAATTTAAAAAAAAACAACAACAATTGTTTATATCAGGCTGATTAGCGGCTTCATACCTTTGCTTCTCCTTCAACCTGGCGAAAACAAAACGCGGAAAAAAAGAAAATTAAAATCATAGTTTCCTAATTACTCATGACAAAAATATTTTTCGTTCTTTTATTTCTTCAAAAGTGTATTGAAAAACGTCGTTTGATACACGTCGTTTGATGCAGTTCTCGGCCTGAAAACAACCTCGCCTACGGCTCAGTTCTTAATTCCGCCTCGAATGCAATAACAAACTTTCTCCATTTGTATCAAAATGTACTATTTTCGTTCTTCTATTTTATTTCTTCAAAAGTGTATTGAAAAACATCGTTTAATACACGTGGACATTTGTTATTTCGGTTCTTGGCTAAAAAACACCCTCGCCTACGGCTCGGGAGTTAATTCCGCCTCGGATGCGATAACAAACTTTCTTCACATGTATCAAAATGTACTATTTACTTTAATCAACGTAAACAAAAAAGAGCACATGGAAGGGACTAGGGGAGGCCCTTGCAATAGGACAGAACAGGCTATATAAAACAAGTTATAACTTATAAGTAAATCCTCATTAAGAGTAATAAATTTCTGAGTCTGAGTTTCTAGTAATCGTTTTATTTATGTACTATACTAACTTGAAAGAGGCTTGTTAGTACCTCTATCGTTGTAGATTCCTACCTTATTAAATTTCTTCAGATTATAGCAAAAGGTTTACCAAGATTTCAGGATTAAAGGTGTCGTCGGCTCGCTTTTCAAACGAGCGGGTATGAAACGTATTTAGAAAATGCCGCCGCCGCGGTCTGAAGTAGGTATTCCAACAATGCAATTTTTCTCCTACCTAGCTTCTTTATAAAATACTGGTGGAATAAGTATTCATAAAACTGAAGAACTGTTATCATATCAACAAGCTTACGTTTCCATTGTTTGAAAAAAAAAAACCTTGATGCTTACAAATAAGGCAGATATTTTATTATAAATAATACACCATAAGTATAATAATAATAACTGAAAAAGGCACTTATTTATTTTGTAACCAATGCTCATTTTTCAAATATCGCATATTAAAGGCAAGCCCTAAAAAGGTAATAAATGTAACAACATTTTAAATCTAAAAATACGATGTTACAAAATGGGACTTTGTGATCTGAAAAAACCCCAAAGGGTTGTCAAATTTCGTGTCCGCAAAAAGCCGCGTTTATTAAACCGGTATTAATACGAATGGGTGAAGCTCCACAAAGAGCTTTAGGCTACTTATTATTATGTAACCCATATTATGTTTTAACATAAGGTTTAATTTTGTTTGCTATTTAAAGTTACATTATGTTATCGGTCATCATTATTCTCCTGCCCTTATCCTAATTTATTTGGGGTTGGTGCAGCATGTCTTCGTCTTCCATGCTTCTCTATTACTCGACATCTCAACAGTCACCTCCTTTCTATCCATCATGTCATCGATAAATACAATGAATCCTAAATACCGTGTCTGATACGAACACAACCAGTTATTAAACTCTTGTTAAATTACGAGTATTTAAAGTTACCATTCTGTGTCGGCAAGATAAACAAAATACTATGAAAATATTTAGTGAAGTCTCAAGGAGCAGAAAATGTTGTCAGAGTTAGGCCGTGTTCGACCTGACGAATAAATTCGGTAGACAATACACGCTAATGAATAAAGTTGGGTTGTTAACGAACCTACTCCGGAATTTCCATTTAGAAGTGTTCCTGCTTTATCGTAAATACACTGCATATTTTGGTTTTGTGGCTGAATAAAACTTTGTGAAATTATAAGATTGCTTACTCGTTTAACATCGTTTAATGTAATATGTTATGGGTAAGTTATAGTACAGAGCAAACCAGAGTAAACCTAGAAACATTATGAAAACAAACAAGAACCAACGATGATATATATGATATATGTCAGATATTGCATTAGAAAACTAAAATTGAGGTGGGCAGGACATAATATGACGAGGAGTAAGACAGAAAAATGGGCCGAAGACGTAACCAGTGTCCAAGGCAAAATAGAAAAAATAGAGGGAAGAATAATAGATGGGAAGACGATATCCGGCAAAAAGCCGGTGTAACTTGGAGGAGAATGACCCAGGAGAATGTGGCAAGCTCTAGAGAAGGCCTTTGCGGAAACGCCAAACAATCTTAATACCGGTGTAAAATAATGTATTTGTTAATAGGTAAGAAATATAAATATCGCAGGACATTACACACCTGCCGGGGCTGCGGGACTATTCGAAAGAGATACCGTGGCCCCGGAACACAAAGGGCGATGAAGGAACATGGGTGGGTTTTAGTCAGTAAAAGTCTGACACTCCCTCCTGCTCCGCCCAGAGCGGGAGGAGTCATTTGATGATTTCCCTTCCGAAAAAAAAAAAAGAAATAAAAGGACATTACACACAGCGCCATCTAGTGCCACACTAAGCAACGAGTCTTGTGTCGTGGACACCAGATAGTTGATATACTACATAGATACTTCTTGTTTGTAGATGTCCAAGCTCATCACACAAACATTTGCTCCTACCGGGATTCGAACCCGGGACCCAGAGAACGTAAGGCAGCCTCAGTACCGCTGCGCCATTCGGGTCGTCCCGTTCGTCGTTCGTTAATTGGTTAATAACTTTTTAAATAGTTTAATTGTATAATCATGGTTTTTAAAATTGTAAAAATATAATTTTATGATAGGGTAGAGACAGATTATGGGTAGATTTGTTAGAAGAACGAATGTAAAGCTAATAATCAAAATCCAGTTGCGGCGTCGAGTGTTGCCCCGGTCGCCGACATCCCGGTCGCTCCTTGATCCCATCCAATTGGCAAAAAGATCTTTATTGGCTCAAGCCGGATACCAATTCGGTGAGGATCAATCAAATGGACTACTGGAGTGATTGTTACTTACTATTGAAGATAGATGCGATTACATGATTTGATACATTGCTGTTCTCGGGTATTATTTTCGCACAACTTAATATTTGGTGATTAGCGCGCAGACGAAGCGTGTGTTATTATGATTGGGGAATATAATATCATATATATTGGGTTTATTTTGATGTTGGTAATGATCAGTATGGATACCTTATGTGCTCGGTTTTAGAACTTTTCTTTTTAGGGTACCGAACCTCAAAAGAAAAAAACGGAACCCTTATAAGATCACTTTCTTGGCCATCTGTCACCACCGATTTTCGCAGGAACGGTTGGACCTAGCAAGTTGGAATTTATACCATATACTGAAATCTATAGTCCTTATTTGGTGTATAAAAATAGAGGTCCTGAGTAAACACGATAAAAAGATATGAGCAAATTTAGTACCATAATTTACCTTATTTTCAACTTTTTATTTATCGGACTTTTCCCTTTACTTGTGCGGTAAGACCTTGCTTTTAACCAAAATTAACAATTCTAAGTCAACCGGAAATACCCTATAGGTTTTGGGTCGAAAACCTATATCGTAGTTCCCGTTGACCTAGAATCACGAAATTTGGCAAAAAGCAAGGTCTTACAGCACATGTAAAGGAAAAAGTCTGAAAACCGTAAATATGTAGTTTAATAACAAAAAAAAAGCGATTTTACTATTACAAACTTATTATTTGCGGTTGGACCAATAGCCGTTTCTAGGGATCGAATAGCAAAGTTAAGTTTGTCCTTTAAAAAGTTTGTACGGAACCCTCGGTGCGCGAGTCCGACTTACTCTTGGCCGGTTTTTTTGGTGAGGTTTTTGTACACAAAGGCTATTGAATTTCAGCCGGTCAACCTGGGAAATATTAGTAATACATTTTCATCTATACAGTTTCAGTTTTCCACACCCACTCGGCGTAGTTTTCTATTCGATACTTTTTTTTATTATTTATTTATTCAAAATCTGTATAGCAATACCATATAAAAAGTCTGCCAAACTGCAAAACAGTTTGTCGGCAGTTGTTCTCGTTTTTTATTATAAAGTAACATAATATAAATATAAATAAAAAAAGGGAAGTGAGTTTACAAAAAGAAACACATTTGACACCTATGAAACAAAATGCTATTGTCCATAGATACAAAATTAGCTATGGACACAATGAGAGGTAATGTTGTCCAGGAACTGTACCTAGGTATTATTTGCATAGGAAATAGAATCTGCTTGTGTGTGTGAGTTCGCGTGTGTACCACTACATTACTGTTTATTTATTTGAACTTCATTTAAATACATGATAATCTTACTTCTAAAAGTAGCAATGAATACTACCATCATAAACAGCAGCAAGAAGAATCTTAAAAAAATGCATTTTTGAAGATTCTTCTTGCCGTGTTCTTACTAATGTAGAATTTGCTTTAGTGGGAAGCGGAGAGCACACAAGGAGATCAGATAGATTAAATTCCCCGTTCATTCATTAATCGTTAGCTTCAAACCGCGCAAGAAAGCATTGGGGTTCATTGTGTTCGAAGTTTCCCGACAAAATGTCACAGGCACACAGTGTATGGAACAGCGGTTAAGGTGTATGCACACGAAAACAATAGATGACTTTATGATGCTGACTTCTTTTTTCTTCTGAGGGGTATATTTAGGTACATTATTTATAAGATGTATCACTGAGAAGAGAATTAAGAATCATAATACCCGGTTACATTGTGACACAAACTGTATTCAGCAGATGGCTGACTGATTTTTTTACACCGGTTATAAAAAAAAATGGCCGCGATCTGTTCCATTAATTTTGACAGTACTGTACGTTTGTATGGAGGAGCTCGTGGCTAAATAATTCCAGCCGCTCGGGTTGACCTCCAGGTTAAGCCGTGCTTGCCTAGGTTGGTCCGTAATTTGGTGACCGCCCATTACATACCGAGTTTCCTCCGTGCCTCGGAAAGCACGATAAGCCGTTTGTCCCGGCTGTCATTTGAAGATCTTTGACAGTCGTTACAGGTAGTCAGTGGCCCGAAAGTCTGACAACCAGTCTTACCATGAGGTATCATATTACCCAGTACTAACTGGGTTGTGGAGGTCAGATAGGCAGTCGCTCCATGTAAAAACTGGTATTCAGCTGCATCCGGTTAGACTGGAAGCCGACCTTAACAAAGTTGGGAAAAGGCTAGGCAGATGATGATGATGAAGATATACGTTTGTATGGAACAGCTGTTTTTTGCTTAATATCGATTTTGTAATCATAAGCTAAAAACCCTTGGAAAAAGTCCGTCACGATTACCTTACACCGTGAATACTGGGATCCTAAAATGGCCTCTTTAGCAGCTCTTTAACTAATTCTGTCTGTAGACCGAATTAGTTCACATTACCTGTTATAAAATAGCTGCGGGATGCGTTAACAAGTTGTAACACGACGCAATGATGTCTGCGCGTGGGCAGCGCTTACGCCAATTGTTGGAGGATGTAGTTTAACGGTACTGTTACCACAACAGTGTTTTGTTTCTATTTTCGCCCGTGTTCAATGTTAGGTGAATCCTATTTTGCTTGTTTATGACAATGTATACTCTTTGACAGAAATAAGTTTGACATAAAAATCCATCTATGTGGAGTTTTCGACCATAGATATAGCGTATTTGTTTTGTTTTTTTCCTAGTCTGGTAATGAGTTTTCTAAGTAAAGACGAACATTAAGTATGCGCTTGAATTTCGAACGCGTAATCCGTACTAAGCACAGCTAAATTCCACCAATAATACAATTTGATCAAACAAAGGCTTAGCCTTATAATTTAGCGTAATAATATTCTAATTGCTTTGGAAGCATCTATTCCTCGGAAGCAGAGTAAGTTAGCATTGGATTCAAATTGTATTGCTACAAAATTTGCATCGAACGCCAAACAAACCATATTAGAAATTTGGTTCTAATTGTGTGCAATATCTTCCAGTGTATAATGGTCTAAAGGAATTTCTAACAGATAGTTTCACAGCTGATGATGCAAGAATAATCCGGTAGGGAGAAGTTTGAATAAAAATTGTAATTAGGGACACAATGAGGAAGTTTCAAGGAGCAAAAGTCAATATTGGTGCGGTAGTTTGTGCCCAGTTACCGGGGCGTGTCTGCCGCCGCTCCACGGAGTACACACGGGCCTCACGATCATCTAACAGTATAAAGGACTTTCTGAAAATTGCTGAAATCTTCTAATAAAGATGTATGGAAATGGATAATAAAAGATAATGCTGCTAGGATAAAGGCGGGAAAATGATGATACGAATTCAATAGTTCTAATGAGATGACTGCTTTATGTAACGGCATCAGTATTACGTAGCTCGATTCAATTGTTTGCAGGTTTATTAGGACTTGATAGGAATATTGAGCTGAGCGCTGTGACCCACCATACCTGTCTCAGCTGCTCATTGATGTTATGCTACTCGAATGAATCATTGGTCTGTGTCGCTATCTTGAAAATAGCAGTATAGCAGCATAAGTATAAAATATTAATTCAAAATTGAAAGATTTGTTTAGTTAACATGCCCCTGGCTGGAGGCTTTAGCTTCAAGGCATCCACAGGTCTAGTCCGGTTAAGCAGTAGCCAGTCTCTTCTAGACTGAACTGCGAGATGCCATTCCCAAAAAAAAAAAATGAAAGATTTGTTTTCTACAGCTTTATGAAAGGTTTCTAGTGTATGTAAATTGTTGAATAAAAAAAGAACAACATGTTAAAAATAGCTACTCTCTAAGGACGTATACCTTTAACAAACTTGCGTTGCGCTTGCTTCTGTCACCAATAGCACCAACACGTTGGCGAATCTATTCGTCAATACGTAAAGTATTGTCAGTGGGCAGCATTCCAGCGAACCTGCAGTCCACGACGTGCAATTCATTCTAGTTTAAAATGGGTTACTCCATTTCTCGCTGACTACGCGGCTCCATGACAACTCCCGCCCCTGGCCGCCGGGTTTGTTTTTGCTCAAAGATATCGACGCGATTTTAGAGTTTTGTTCGCGGATATGTCCTGAGGGACATACTTTACGCCACGTAACTTGGACTTGTTGTTTTGTATCGGATTTTGAACTTCGCGCTGTTCTTGGCAAGCTTTGACGGGGCAAGCTTTTTTATTGTGCGGACTTCTCAACTTTGCATTTCCTCTAAACTTCGTTTCGGTCCAACTTTACCGAACATATGACGCGCGTGTGCCAACGGTTTCGTTTTATGAAGGTGTATAAATTTCGTACATAGCTCTGGTCCAATCGTGAGGTGTATTACGTACGTTTACAAGATGCGTGATCGGAATTTCCCGTACGGCTCCGACACTTCCGATACATATTAATATATTATGATGACGTGCGAAAGGGGTGGTTAACACACGAATAAAACTACATATTCATCTTTGTTTTTCTTCATAGTATAATGTAATCAAGCCTGCTACATGTGCTTGTGTAAACTAATCCCGTGAACTGACTTTGATGGAGTTTCCCCAGTTCGAAAGCTTATTCTTTAAGGAAGCTTTAGAGCTATAACATTTAATGTTATCCCTTAGAGGCCGAGCTGAGAACGGTATCGTGCAGCTACTCAAATGGGTTTCACTCAAAAATTCAGTATTTTATATTTTTATCGTTTCTTCCTCTTACGGAACAGTTCTGCTTAGAGTTTTTGGCTGAAATATTGTGACACGCTATTATAACTCCTCCATGACTGGTAATATTATGTAAATTCGTATTTATAATTAATGTAATATTTATGATAATACAAAATTTGATTTGCCTCGTTGGTCTAGTGGTTGCAATCGCTACTGCTGAGCATACGGTCCTGGTTTCGATTCCCGGGTCGGGCAAATTGTTATTGGGGTTTTTCATCAGGAATTTCTCAGTAGCAGCCGCGGAGCCTGGATTTATGCACGGTTGGTGGCAATAGGCTCCTACATGGGACTTAAACATAACTGGCGAAATGTTGGTGGACTATTTGTACATCTCTAACTAACCCTTCGGGGATTACAGGCGTGATGCTATGTTATGTACAATTTGAACACTGTACTGATGCAAAAATGGCCCTTCAATACTGTTTTCTACACAGAACGGTCACTCTATTTTCAAAACAATTCCTTGTGAAAATAATACTTTTAGGCCCTAACAGTTAGGGATTGTTGTTAGTGCTCAAGGGCAGACTGCTTACGTCTACATATTCCAAGAGGCTTTTATTACACCCACATGATGAATTAAATTCTTAGCTACTACCTTTTTTTTTTTCGGATGGGAAATCATCAAATGACTGCTCCCGCTCTGGGCGGAGCAGGAGGGAGTGTCAGACTTTTACTGACTAAAACCCATCCATGTTCCTTCATCGCCCTTTGTGTTCCGGGGCCACGGTATCTTTTTCGAATAGTCCCGCAGCCCCGGTCTTAGCTACTACCTAACTAAGCTTCATTAATTTGCATTTATTAATACCAAGTTTTTTGTTTGTTCTTAGTTTTCCAATTAAACAATTTAATTTCTGTATAAAAAGTAACGAATTTCCCTTTTAACGAAACCGTGGCAGATGCAACTTTAGAACTAAGAGTAAATAAGTGGGAACGGAGTAAATAACATTAATAACATCAATTACATAAAGTTTTTCGTTCCGGGACAGTCGGACATTAAATTGTTCGTAGTCAGAGAAAAACTTGACTTAGATTTAACTGTCTCCTGAGTATTTAGACCGAGACTGTGGAACTTGTTACTGGGAACTGAAAAGTTTCTGTGATGTGAAGCAAGTAGCCCGACGGTTTAGTGACCTCCTTGTAAACCAGGGGTCGCAGGTTCGATTCGCAGTCAGTACTTACACTAATACACATTTTGTGATTATTTTGTATTTTGTGTTGTGAGACTGCATCGTTGGTCGACGGGTTGCAAGTGCAACTACTAAGCATGAGGTCCTGGGTTCGATTCCCGGGTCGGGCAAAGTTTTTTTGGATAATTCTATCAGGAATTTCTAAGTAGCAACCAGCAGCTACACAAAAATATCAAAGATAATACAAGTTTGGCTTTGCCACTTGATTTATTGTTTCATGCACGAGTTTTCATTGTTGAGGGAAACGGGGGCTGTTTAAGACTGGGTACTTTAAATAAGATAAATGTTAATGGAGGATTAATCGTTATTTGTTGTTTGGCAATTATAAGAATTTAGGTTTTGGAAACAGTTTAGTCTATTACTATGCCTAGTGCCTTAGGTACACCAGGCGTGATGTTATTATTTTCTCTTATTATTATCTCTTAAACACAGACTATTTTGGCCTACCTAGGAGGACAGAGCTACACCCACCGTATTGTAGAATACAATTCTGTGTTGCCTGTTGTTCCAATTGATGTAAAAATCTGTAAATCTACAACTACTTTTTATTTGAATAAATTATTATGTTATGTCATTATAATCGCGAGTCCACCCTCGAGACTGACGCTGCTAAGTTATAATAATAAAGAAATAAATAATATCGCTGGACATTACACACAGCGCCATCTAGTGCCACACTAAGTAACGAGGCTTGTGTCGTGGACACCAGATAGTTGATATATTACATAGATACTTTTTGTTTGTAAATACATACTTATTATACATATAAAAATCCATGACTCGGAAACAAATGTCCATGCTCATCACACAAACATTTGCTCCTACCGGGATTCGAACACGGGACCCTAAGAAAGTAAGGCAGCCTCACTACCACTGCGCCATTCGGGTCGTCAAGTTGGTTGAATAGGCTTAATATAAGAGCCTATTTTGATCAGAACTAGTAAGGCTAGGTGGACCAGGTATTTCACCGCTATTCTTTTGCCTTTATACCGCCGCGGTATGTCTTTTTCTGGCTCTCAAACTTCTCTCTTACTCGTCATTTCAGCAGTCATCCCCCTTTACAGCCATTCGTCGGTGAGACAAATATGTCTACACGGAGTTTATTTCCCACTGAGCCCTTTTTACCAATACAGACCGCCATAATTTCAACGTAATAATAAAAACAGTACAATTAGCATCAATTTACGTTTGTTTTTGTTGACATACTCGTAATTACGGTTACGAGTGCCACTGCATAACGGCACCGCATTACATGCCAGGACTTACAAACAAACCAGCGGGCTCTGGTTTTACGCTCACTTGATACATTAAAGCCTGTGTGCACATGTAGGGGAATAGCGTCGAATTAAAAGAATCGAAAATGTACTCGTTATAGTCGTGGTTTCTACTTACAAAAGTGCTAGTGGAATTAAATTGAAAAATATCGACGGCATAGTTGTGTCAACTGCAGTTACGTAATATTTGATGCCTTGTAATTCTTTTCCTATTTTCTTTTTTAATTATAGTTTGGAAATAATGTAGATACGCGAAGTAAATAAAGTGCTAAGTAACTGTTATTTTTTTTGAGAACCAATAATTATTTATGAAAGATTTCTGTGTAATTATAGATCTATCTCTATAAATCAAATTGTTAATACAATACATACGTCATACTAAGATTTCTTTCGAATCCGAAACAGTATATATTTATACTGTTTCGGATTCCTAGAGATAGATCTATAATTACACAGAAATCTTAGTATGACGTATGTATTGTATTAACAATACATACGTCATACATCTATTATCAAAAATGGACGCCATACACAAACATTCTATGTCGAATATTTATTTATTTTCGTGTTATTGTATCTTCGGATAAGGGATACAGGAATCCTCAAATTCTCAGAAGGTAATAAAAGGTATACAGACGTATACCCGCCGTTTGCCGATAGCGGTGAAAGGTCCCATGAAAATGAAGGTCGACGGAAAATTCACCTTGAGCTTTATAAGAAATACACAAGAAGATATTCTTTCGTCTTCTTAGAAAAGTAATCTATATTGAGTCAGGCCAGAACTTTGCAACGAGGTTGGCGCTGTTGCTAACGTTCATCAATTCCTGGAGCAGCGGTGACCCAGTGGTGGCGGCCCCGACTTTAAGTCCGTATTACTTTGTGTAATTTATTTCATCACCACTGCTCTCAGAACGGTGAAAGAAAACTTCGTGAGGAAACCGGCATGACTTATAGAACCAAAAACTTCGAAGACATGACGTGACATGTACCAATCCGCGTGACATCTACCAAACTGGGCCCGCGTGGTGGATTATAGCCCATTCCCTCTCATAGAGAGAAGGCTTGTGTCCCAGCCGTGGGTACATTAATAGGCTGATGATGTACAATTCCTGTGGATTGCAGGTATCCGGCTCGAAGGACACGATATCAGATGTCTTATCGTTTGTGAAACAGCACCAGCCTTTCAGGATAGAATCGTCTAGAAATCTGAACATGAGCAGATCTTCCCTGCTTCTTTATTCTTCATATACGCTTTGCTCAACAAAAACATTATCAACTAGGCGTCATCAATGTTGCAATCTACCATACAATGATACAAAATTACACAGTATAATTTAATAATAACAGATAAATCACATTTCTGTTTATTTGTGAATGAAAAGTTAATCAATGTTTGTGAACGGAATGCTGATCAAATAAATCGAAATTAATAAACACAATTAAGTCAACAATTGCTAACAACAATGAAGTTTGATGAACTCAAAATTATTGTTTCTCAACCCTTTCGTTTGAAGTTTCCCTCTTTTTATTGATCAAAGGCTTTAAGAAATCACTTAAGGGAAATTAAGACAGGGACAATAGATATTACGAATAATGGTAGTCTTCCGTATTTTTGAGCAAAAAATATGATAATTGTAATTTTCTCGAGTAGATGTCGTTGACAACTTTTTATGGCGAGCACATACTTACTTGGAAAAGGTTTCTCGTTATCATAATAATACGATAAGGCCTTAAGACACCCTTATTTTTTTATTTTTGCTTAGTGCCCCGTCAGCTCGCGAGTCAGTGTGTTTTTAGATGAGGCTTTTCCTGTTTGTTCAGTCTTCAGTAATTCTTTTTGATGAAACCCATGACATTTAATATTTGAGTTCAAAGCAAAATGTCACTCACTATAATTATTGTTGAGTAAGTACATTTTTAATGAGCTTTAATCCGGTGAACGTTTTTTTTTATTTTGATAATAAATTATGTTTGATCACATATCATTAATTTAGCAAACAGAAAGAGACTAAGCAGACTGTTCGACATAGCCTACAGAACAAGTAAGCTGAAGTGGCAATGCAGAACGGCCATATTAGCCGCAGGACTGATGAGCGTCGGGGTAGACGTGTCTCTTGAGTGGAGATCGCGAATCGGCAAGCGTAAGGTGGGACGGTGGAACGACGATCTTCCCAAGGTGGCTGGTAGCAACTATATGAGAGTTGCCGAAAATTGAGTTGAGGTGCGTGCGATTGAGGAGGCCTATGTCCAGCAGTGGACTGATGTAGGCTGATGATGATGATCATGAATCAAGACCTTATTCTACCAAATTATTTCAGCGGTTTAGCTATAAAAATGACACCAAAAGACACAATGTTCCTACGAGTAGATTTTTCAGAAAACAAAACAGAATGTTCTATCGAACACCTCGCTATTTCAGTACAAAATATATTATTCCGTAACCTACATATTGAAGTCACCGGCTTGTTCCCCATCACAGTAAGCACATACAGAAAACTATAAACAAAGGCTAAAAGACAACGGCCAGACAAAAGTTTACACACCTAATAAAATATGTGCTTTGAATCGTAAATAGAGAACGTTCTTGAAAATGTGTTTTGGGAATAAGTGAAAAACTAACACATAACTGTTTTATTGTATTTGCTTTATTTGCGTCTAGTTTATTCTGATGTGGAATTTAAATAATGGTTTGTATTTTATTTTACAAAGTATCTACGAAAATATACAGGGTGTTAAAGTAGTCGCGTGCCATAGCTTAGAGGTAAGTTCAGTATCGATAAAGGAACCCGAAAAAATAAAAACAATTCTAAAAAAAAAAAAAACAAAAAAATATATTGAAAGATCAACCTAATTTAGTACCTACTAACTTCAAATAGCAATATAAAATTATTTTAATTATAAACGATTGCTATGACCCCTAAGCTATGGCACGCGACTACTTTAACACCCTTTTTGTTTTTTTTTTCTTCGGATGGGAAATCATCAAATGACTCCTCCCGCTCTGGGCGGAGCAGGAGGGAGTGTCAGACTTTTACTGACTAAAACCCATCCATGTTCCTTCATCGCCCTTTATGTTCCGGGGCCACGGTATCTCTTTCGAATAGTCCCGCAGCCCCGGCTACTTTAACACCCTGTATTTGGCATAAATAAATTAAATGTCTACCTAGTCTTAAAGAGAAAACACACCACATAAACACAAAATAAGACCTACGTAGCTACTTCATAAGTAAAATAAATAAACATGTATGTAAGAGAAACTGTACAGAAAGTTTATAAACTCGGTTCTGTGATCCCCTTGAAGTGGCATGCCGCATAACCAATACGACACGAATGACAAAAAACAGCTAAAACTCGTTCATGCTTAGATACGTTGAGACGGCGATATTGAAAGGATTAAATGAATTATTCAGCGACAAAAGTCGCGAGCGCCTCCCGGGCTCGCCACGCTCAGCTTTCTGTCAAAGTGTCCTTAAAATGCACATATTTTATTTTTTTGTTTCACAAAAATAAATAAATACGGTTTAGGTGGTATAAGAACGGGATTTGGTATATATTTAGCATTTTAATTAAACAATATATAAGTCTAAATGGTTTAGACTGTGAATTAGCCTAACGCTGTGTTTTCTTGTGGATAAACCGATGAACTAAACCTACTTGCAATTGAGTACTAGCCTACACATACACACCAAAACATTAAAACTAACACTCATCTTAACATACACACATTGAGTTACCTTTTAGTTTTAGTTTTCTTTCATGATTGGAACCGTTGCATTTGATACCTCTTCATTATCAACCCTATTTGTCGAGAGAGACTGGATCCTGCGACACAGGGTATCCTAGTGCAGGATCCAGTGTCACATCTTAATGTAACACTTTTTAAGAAACAATAAAAATTTATTATTTATTTATTATTTATAACTGAAAAACGAAACTGAGGAGAAATCGGCAATGGCGGAGAATCGAGTGCAGTTAGCTTAGTTATTCACCAGCGGTATACTTAGAGCACAATGGGGACAGATTCGTTCATTCGTGTCCCTGACAGTTTATGATCAGAAAAACAACCAAACATAATAATTGGCACTTTATAAAGACTTATTTCGACAAAGAAAGTCAATACCCAGAAGAACTTTAAATTCAACCCCACCTCTAATTTGACAAAACCGCCAAATACATTCAAGCGCCTCCATTTTAGGTTCAGCAATAACTTAGACTAACCAACATTAGGTACAACTTGGTGAATTAATCGAGTTCGATCGATCTAATCGCACAATCCGTTCGCATTACTCAACCTCTAAGAGCGCAATTCAATTTAGCGAAAGTTTCCGCGGCAGACTAATTAATTAGTGCTCCTCATATGCAGTGCTTGATATTAATCCAGTTGTAATCCGCGGCCGATAGTGTCAAGAATGTCCGGTATTAGCCGCTACCATGATATCCAAGAACTTTATCTAACTCGACCCTTTATGGGATTAACATAAACTTGTTCCAATATTTGTCTTTATTTATAATTTCGATGGGATTTCCGCAACATGTAGTGGTATTTTAATGATCCCTGTTGTGTGGATTTACGTATTACTCGTAATGAGTTCCCCAAAATTAGTAAATAATTTTAGTGGAATAGATAATAATTATTTGCAATGAATATCGTTGTGTTAAAACATAGACAATAATATGGTAACCGCTGAATAAATAGGTATAAAAGAAGCTGCTTGAAAACAACGATCTATGAGTAATAGATGGGTAGTTCACATGATGTTATTAATACTTCTGAGGCCGTCTGGAAACTTTTGCTCTATTACAAATAGTGAGTTCTGTGGAAATGAGAGTGTTTTGAAAATAATGCTACGAAGACGATCTTCTCAATTGGGCATTTTATTGACGACGCAAGCAACTTTTTATTTGAATCAAACAAGTGGTTATAATTCCATCCAAATGACTCAAAGCTAGTAAAGGAATGAAACAATTGCGTGTAACTACTGACGAAGGCGTGTCTAATTATCATATTTTATGATGTTCTGTAAAGCCATCCATTAAAACATTGCCCTTTATAGTACAGCAGCCCTAAAATCCAAAACTCTCTAGATAATTGCCGGCTGTCGTAGCCGAACAAGCGTCGTCACGGGCGTGACATTTGGCGGAATGACGTAGCAGATGTCGTGACGATCCCTGTCGAGCCTGCATTACGTCATCACGTGTCGTAAGATCCGCTAAGAACGTGACTACACGATTCTTATGGTGTCAGCCAGTAATCTCCAGCTGACGACGTCATTATTTCCAAACTGAAGGAAGCTGCTTAGCCAAATCTTTCTAGGTAAATAAAAATGTATTTGCCTAAAGCGATTGTGTTTTCTTTTTATAGTAGGATAACTGTTTTCTCTCGAAGTAAATGTTATTACTGGCATGAAAAGCGCGGATTCATGAGATTTCCTCCGACAAAAGACTTGATAAGATAAAAGTGGCGTTCTCACTCTCCGTTGAACTCATTGCCGCTTTTATTGCATTGTTGCCGAACGTACGAGTATAGGATAAAACAGATACATAAAATACAAACATTAAGCATAATTACACACCGAATCACTTGTCATTGTATAAGATAAAATTAACGTCAAATCGTAACGAGTCGTAAATTACAGACTTAATTACGATTGTTTTAACGACTAGACGCGACGGCGAGGCATCCAAGAGACTGTTAGGCGACATGACGTCATTGTTATCACAGATGATGTATTATGGGTAGACGGTGACGGTGGGTGTGTGAGCCGCGATAAGCTATCGGCGAAGCTAATGATTCGTTGCAAACGAACTGGTGTCTGTCACCCTATACATAGCCATACATTCTCGCCTTCACACAATTCGAATCAGCCGCAGTTGCGATAATGGCTCTAACGATCGCTGATATATCAACGATTGTGGCACCTCTTTTAAAACGTCTAAGGACGATATTGGGATTAAATGAACCTTCTATTTTTCATTTCATTTCATTCTTTGCGATAGAACCATTGTTACTCTTATTGTTCTTAATGAGCACATTCTATTGTCATGAATTAATAATTTTCCACCTATTAGTTCTCTATTTGACATAAAAGCCTTTCCAAGAAAAATAATACATATCAGATACATGTATTTGTGATACATAGGTACGAAATAGCTAAATACATGTCAAGCACGGTACATAATACCATCTCATAAAATGTTCTTGACGGGTATCACAGTAACGTCTGGCAGGCCGATATATATAGCGAATATAATCATCTTGTCTCGGAAGACCTGAGTAACTAACTACCCATTATAATTATGTGGTAATTGTTATCCAATCTTACTGGTTTTATATTTTACTGGCCTCATTACTAAGAAAACTTTCTAAGCGGGAAAAACCAGGTGACAAGCTGATAATATAATTTATATTAGCTACGTAAAATGAAAAGAAACAGGCTTTTTTTTAAATGTTGATCTAGTAGTCAATATCTTTTTCGTAATCTGTTACTAAAAAAGGGTAGATGACATAAAAAATCTATTTAGTCCGTCAGATAGATTTCCAAAAAATATTGGACACATAGTTTTTCATGTTTCACGGAAACAAAAAATGAAGACGATACAGTGCATCGAAAACTCGTGTGACGTCACATTTGAGTACATTTTTTACTCAAATGTGACGTCACAAGCCCCCATTTATGATCTTTGACACGTTTTATCTTCGTAATTTTTTATTAATTTGATAAAACAAAAAACACGCATCCAATATTTTTCGATAATCTAACTGACGGACTAAACCGAATCATAGTGGTTTTAGTCAGTCATTATCCATATTAACCTCGTTGGTCTAGCGTTCGCAAGCGCGACTTTCGGTTCGATTTCCGGGTAGGGCATAGGTTATTTGGGTTTTTATATGTTATTTGGATTACTGTGTGATGTGATGATATGTGTTATCGCAGTTATGTAACATTAAAAGCCTGTTTCTTTACATTTTACGGAGCTAATATAAATTATATTATCAGCTTGTCAAACTGGCTTTGCCCGCTCAGAAAGTTTTATTTCTTTTCTAAAAAAGAGTGCACAAGTCATAAGTTCATTCTAACATCTTAAGACCAGGCTTAAGTTGTCTTATGTGTACTAAACATTATTAACCAAAGAAAAGTATGATTAGAACTAATGAAAAACTTTCTAACCAATGACAGGTGGATGAAAAAGATAATCTTTTGAGCTTTTTCAATTTTCGGCGTTGAGCTAGCAAGCTGTCAGCGCTATCAGTTTGTGGTATTTTAATGAAAATCAAGGCATTTATGTTGTGAGTTGAAAATCCAACAGTGCGCTTTAATTAGGCAACACATTTAGGTGTCGCGTAGTTTTGGTGAAAACGGGTATTAGTATCTTTGGTCTTCAAAGAGTCAAGAAAACTTTTAAACTTCTTCCAACTTATCTATCTATCTGTATTCACATCAGCAGGGCCATCATCCCAAACGCGGGTACTTTTAAAAGTTTCTCCCAAAACAATCATTCTAACAAGTTAGTCTTTTTAGTTTTTAAATAAAGTTTGTAGCAGTAAAGGTTATAGTAGTGATAGCCTAGTGGTGTGACAGTCGGACTGCCAAGTCATAGGTCTCGAGTTCGAAACCAAGGCACGCACCTCTGATTTTTCGGATTCATGTGCGTATTGTATAAGGATCACGAAGAAAAAATAAATAAAAAAATATTTCTTCACGGCATGTAAAACCGAGTCAGGGGCCCATGGGCGGCATAAAAACTCTGACACCAGGTTAGGCACCAACCACACGATAACAAGAAGATAATGTTTATTATTCAGTAATTTACCGACATGTGAGTGGCCTCTTCTGTGAAAGGTCACAAAAGTTGAGCACCCACAAACAATACGTCATCCTAAACTATCATTACATAACGATACCTTTACCGACTAACATTTGGCAAAGATTTCATAATCCGATACTTTTGGGAACCGACGCAATATTAGCGTATCGGATATTTTCGAAGGCAAATAGGTCAATATTCTTCTGTGACATCTTGTTAGTGGCTTAAATATTGTTATATTTAGGGAAAATGTGTAAGCTTTTTGTATACGACGTTGGGGGTTAGAGATTTATTAGGGTAGGTTATAAGTTTGTCAGTATTTAGGTATTGCCCTTGTTCTTAATATCTGGTTTTTCTTTGCTGAGATTACGATTGATATAACTGTACCACATATTAAATACTTCTGTCTATGTGACTTTTTATGTCTATAACGCGTTTCAATGACCTTTTAACTGCTATGATAGCTCAGCACGTCGTCGTTCACGAACACTGCTTAAAGGATATTTTTAGGGGTGTAGTTTGTTAAAACACCTTGCTTCTTCTTGCTACAGCGTTCAGGGGTTCCTGTACGTCTAACGGAAGAATATCTTAATAAATACTTATATAAAAATCATATGTCACTATGTTCGTACACTCTGATCTCCGATACCACCCAACCAGTTTCAATGACATTTTCGGCCATTTTCAATAACTTACTAACAGCTGGTATCGGTATAGGTTGCTATCTCTGTCTATTTGACATTTAGCTGCTCACGGTCGGTTAGAAACAAAACGTCACAGAAAAGCTTTATTTTTATTTTTCTATGTATCAAGTGTATGTGACGCGGATAGGATATTTCAAGCTAGCTTTGTTTATAGAAACACCGATAGCTACGAGACGTAGGCGTATTAACTGACAGTTATACGTGAGTAAGTTATAGAAAACGCCTTTTGTGAATGTGTATGGCTGGTTCCAATTTTAAAAGATAGGATGGTTTTGGACCCAAAAGGTGGCGTTGTTATTAGTAAATTACACCCCTGCAAAGCCGGGGCGGGTCGTTTTCTATATGTTTAATATTTGTTGGTTGTCTACCCGTCACGGAAATGTAACAAGAAAAGTATCATCACAAAATATGAGACGACCTCCTATTTTACATGTAACATTCACCACCATATCAGAGAGATTATTTCACCGCATAATGTTAAAAGGATAATCTTGTGTGATAAGTAACTAAGTCCACGGGATTCTCTCATAAGTGCACCACCCCGACCCTCATCGAGGGTGACAGTTGAGTTGTCAATTTGCGTTTAGCGTTTCCCGTTTACTTTGATTTATACGGGTAAAGAGATTGAACATTTTGTTTGTAAGTATTCCCCGAAGAGCGGTCCTATGAAAAATGAGATGTAGAGGAAATATATTCTATTGGGGATTTAAGATAATATTGCGTTTATAGTTGAGATATTTTTATAGAGGACATGACGTGTGGGTTTTTCTTTAAGGTGGAAGCTCCACGGTAGCCCGCCAAATTCAAATTTTCTTACGTTTTTTTCAATTTGCAGGTCAGTGTCAGGTTGTATCTTGATTAAAATATGATTCGCGGTTTTAACACGTATGTAGTTACAGAATTATAATCATTAAAATCATCAATACAACCCTCTAAGTTCATGTAACTGTATTGAACGACCTTTTCATGAAATAGTCATCGAATACAGTTACATGAACTTAGAGGGTTGTATTGATGATTTTAATGATTATAACTCTGAAAGTCCATATTTGTTACAGCCGCGAATAATATTTAGTTCAACTTACAGCCTGACACTGACCTGCGAATTGCAATAAACGTAAGAAAATTTGAATTACGCGGGCCACCCTGGCGCATTCACCTTAAGTTGAGTAAAGATAAACACACTTAGAATACTTTTTTCAATGTTCTTATAGAAGTCTCATAAGAGGTCGATTGTAAAGGTCTTCGCACGAATCAATAAAAAAGATAAAAAGTAAAAATCCATTCGTTACTATGTTGTATACAAGCTATTGCCATTGGTTCCGTTCCCGAGGATTTGTTTTGTTTCCAGTTTCCCACGTGACCGTTATTTTTCCAACGGAAAATTTGCTGTTTCGGCATTCATGTCGATTTTGTATTACGGTTAAACTTTTTTGTATTGAATAATAATATATGGGCTCTGGACTGGTTTTTATTGTAAAGGTTTTTCACTGCTTTTACCTGCAATTTTTTTGTGTGATAAATTGAATGTAGAATCATTGATATGTAAATAGTATTCTGTACAATTTTATTTCCAACAATGGTTATTTTCTGAAAAATGTTTCAATAGTTATTATGCTTTTCCAGAAATTGGTCATAGCGTCAGCCTTGTAGGTATTTTCGTCGACGTAACAGAAGCCATACTATAGCTAATATCTCAATTAAACATGTGTCACATCTTTTGTAAAATATTTATATTATGCACTCTCACACATTCGCGTAAAACACGTTGTCCGAAAGAGATAAATATAACATTAAAGAATAGTAAACAATGTGTGAGAGAGAGGAATAGAGATTTCAACATGTTAAATCTGAATGTTACTCCTGCTACTGCTAACACAGTTAAATAATAATATTGTTGGACATTGCACACAGCACCATCTAGTGCCACACTAAGCAACGAGGCTTGTATCATGGACACCAGGATATACTACATAGATACTTTAAAAAAAAATACATACATACTTATTATACATATAATCATCCATGACTCTGAAACAAATGTCCATGCTCATCACACAAACATTTGCTCGTACCGTGATTCGAACCCGGAACCCTAAGAACGTAAGGCAGCCTCACTACCGCTGCGCCATTTGGATCGTCAAAAGTTACATAGAAACGAAAATGTTTAGTTATAAAATAAAAAAAGCCTTTTATTTCCTAAAAACATGCTATAATTCAAATCTATAATTTTTCTTAAAAACTAATTAAAATATAATATCTTGATTTGTTTATAATATAATACAGTTTTTTTTTTTGCTTTTTTCAATTAGCAACTTTTTTATTTAATTAGTTATCATTTAATTAGGAACCGAAAACCGAGCTCATATCGAAAATGTTTAGTTACTTTCTTCAAAATACCCATGTAATGTTTCTGTTTCTGTATCAAAAGCCGTCAAAGATCGGTTACAGCGTACAGCATCAATAACTGGAACCGTACGTGAGCTAGCTTGACTGCTAACAAATAACTTAATTAACTCTATTTGTCTTTCATTAACCAAGTTTTAGGAATTCATGGCGGTCTTGCTTCTTCCACGTGAAATACTAGGAATTGTCGCTGCCCAGGGGGTTGAAAGGCTTCAAAATGCTTTGTAAGATGGGTGATCATGAATAAGATTAGGTACTTTAAAAAGTAAGTAATATTTAACTTGACTCTTTCCCACGACTGGTATGTACATTATTTACAAACTACAATTTATAGACCTGTAAAAACAATAAAAATATGTACAATTATTAAAAAGGGGAAAAATAATTACTAACTAACTAAGTCCATCCTAAAAAAAAAGGGCGGTAAAATTCGTCCGTATCAATGTCATTGTCAATAGCAAAAGTGCCTAGAAGGCTGGCAGCATTGCCACGTTGGACGGCAATGCTGCTTCTTTGACGAATTGTTAAATTAAATGTTAACACAGACAATTTACATCAGTCAATTTTCGGAATAGAGCAGTTCATAAATTAACTATTGATGGTATAATCAGTCTGAGCATAATTCCTTAAGCTCCAGGCCTGCAGTCAACAACTCGTTAAATTTGGCTCAGATCGGGAATTAAGTGGAACCCACCCTCCATGTAAATTAAACCATCTGAGCGAGTGTTGCAACGGAAACCGAATGATTTATTCCTGAAAGCTCAGTAATAGCTTTTTAATTCTTTCAGTTGGCGATCGAAACGAAGAAATAGGTTGTATCATTCGAATGAAATGAAAACACCGCTGCTGCGTGGTTTTAGCAAACCAACCCTGAATAATAAGTGGTTTTACTTGGAGCCTTGTTCCGCCCCACGTTTTGTATCAAAATTAAATCGACTTAAGTTTCTCGATAATTTCCTTGTTAATGAAATCCTTATGTAAATTAATCAGGCTGTCAAGCTCTGCCCGATTGATTTAGACGAGAATTTAATTTGAAAAACCTTTGATACTTTGTTTATTTCATCTAAACTAGATAATAACTCAATGCAACATTATTTATTATTCATCTCAAACAAATCTCTCACAAGTTTCTGTGTTGGCGTGATGATTTTACAAAAAACCCGAATTAATTATACTCACAAAACCGAAATGGAACTAATTAAATCAGACAAGGGAAATCCCAATTTCCCGAAACCAACGGACAAATGTTTTTTTAAACTGTCCATGCAAATTAAATTGCTTTTGAAACACCAACCTGCCCCGTGTCTTCCGTGGACACTCCAATATCTATTTAGTTTAATAAAAATCGTAGTTTATTTTTTAAAGGAAAATTATTCCGACTTTGATAAAGAATAAAGTCCAAGGCTATTGTGTCGCTGGGGAGCGAAGGTTCAATCTAAATTTGACGTTGAAGTAGTTATTTGTTTTGCTATATTTCTGGCGAATGTAATTACGGCGTTCTTTGTTCCCAGATCTAACCCAATTAAAGATCGGTATCGTGGATTTTTGTTGTGAAAACGTTATTTATGTTTTACGTTTACTGAATTGGCTGTATTTTATTTAGGAGTCTGTCCCTGTCTCGTTTAAACCTAGAATTACTTTTTACTTGTATACCAATTCTGTTTTTTGTATTGATGCTTTCTTTTTTTTTGCATGAAATTGTCAGACGGCAATTAGTTTTTGAAAATTATGAGTTCAAAAAGATATTCTTAGGTCATTTTAGAATAAAATAACGTCATTTCGGGTAATTTGATAAATCAATACATATAACATTTACAACGAACAGCGTTCATTTTTGTGACACCCAGCGATATCGCAAAACATTTCATGTCCATTTCAAGTTTTGTAAGACTTTCGAGCGGTCAGGAATTTTCAATTCCAAACTCAACAGCCAGAGTTAAACAAAGTTATAATACAATCTAACGTAACGTCGGAATAAAAGCAACGTATTTCATGTGGGGTTTGGGATTAAGTCCCAGATTTTCTGGTAAAATATTTTGTTCTGGTAGAATATTTCTAGTGTTACCCGCTTTATTTTTGAATAACCTTTAGTAACATGAGTTTATGTTTAATTTTTCTGACTTAAAAGCCCTTTTAATAATGACAGAGTTCGAGATCTTTTTTTGACAATAAGCCTTTAAATCTAAAAATAGACTCGTTCTGCTCTAATAATGGCCGTTTTATTACCCACTGGTTGTTTTTGTTTGTTGTGTAGAACTATTGATAATAAACTCGGTGATTAACTGTTAGTTACAGATTTGATTAAAATTTAAATAGAGAACTAGTCAAACTGTTCTTAGATTAGAATCCGTCTATGTAATGTAGAACTCGAAATTCAAATATTTAAAACTTAAATTCTAAGTTCGAAACTTCTATTAAGTGCTAAATTCGGAAACCGGCAAACAAATGAATTGTTCTAATTATTTGTTCCACTAAAACAATTGAAAGCTACATTACAATAAAACAAATGGCGAAGCTTTCTCACATAAATGAATCAAACAAAGTTTAAAGCAATATTGAAATGGATGTGAAAAGCGAAGTGCAAATTGATTCGGGCGATCTGTCGTCGAGTCGCGAAGATGAGGGTAGTGTCAGGACGATGAAGCGACTACCGTTCCTCTGATTGTTTGTTGTACTCCACTGGATTTAACGGCTTTATTCTAATAAAGGACGTGTTTATTATTGATCAGGATTATGTAGGTTAGACAGTTTGTTTTGACTGTTTGATAGGATGAGGAAATTAGCTGAAAAACTTGCGTTACTTACTTACACGTTTATCATACGATAACGATGATCGAATAGCCAAAAATCCATTGGATTAAAGGTACCAAAAAACTTCTTAATAAACATTGGAAAGTTGTTTTGTGTTCTTACTTGGCTTTGCAGGTTACAGGCAAGCAAGCAAGCATCAGACTCCCACAAGAATCATATCGAGAGGTCTTGCACCACCCGCATTGAGTCATTCCCGCATTCTTTATTAGGTCGGATCATTAGTCTATCTTGTGAAGAGTCCACCCCACCCTGAGCCTCCCGGTACGTGGTCGTCACTCGAGAACCCTTTGACCCTCACGTCAATTCGTTCCATGAGAAACGTGGCCCGCCCACTGCCACTTCGATAGCAATAAAATAAGAGAAAAGATTGAAGGCCTTACAGTAAAAAAGCTTGGGAGGTTTTGATCTTTTATCCGTAAACAAGGTGGGGAATAGAAAAATTACCGTAAAATAACTAACCCAATTTTCTATACCTAAGCTTGTAATCTGTATTAATGAAAAACAGATTCCCGGAAAAGCAATTTTCCTGTCTGCCATCAGAACATGAAAGCAAAAGTTTCATACTGGAGTTACGCCTCTATATTAATTTAAGGGGACTACAGGAGCAAAACGCGAGTTTTATAATGCATATGATTCAATGCAATAAACAAAACCAGAAAAATAATTCTTCAGAATATTTGCTAGTATGATAGTGTTTTGAAAACATAATACAACTAATTTTACTCGATAAAAAAAAATCACGAACTTTTCTCTAAAAATTTCTTTTAACGAATAAAAACCATACTCAAATACATGCGATCATTCTGATTTTTTGGCAAATAATTCTACAAGCAACATATTAGCATGATAGTGTTTAATATTTTTAGTCCAATCAATTGTTTTTTTTTTAAATCGCAAAAAAACACTCATTCGCACTATTCCCGCAGTGACTGACATAACAACCACTTTGTAGTGCAAGCTGATTAGAACTTTATTCTAACAGCATTTCAAACGAAGTTTGAACCACCACAATTAGAGTTGCTAATTTAGCTCCTGCAGTCGCCTTAATAAGAAACTAGGGCATCAAGATAAAAGCTAAAAACCATAAAATAAGCATGCTAAAGTAAATATTGGATTTTAGAAAAAGTATTCTCCCTCCAAATTTGAAATGAAAAAAAAAAAAAAAACCTGTTTGCCATTTTGGTTTAACAGCTAATGGCGATGTTTCCAGGAAGCAGACAAATAACAAGATAGGTTAAAACTATTTCACCACCTGCCTGAATAAATTAGCATTAATACTTTGTACCAGGCAAAATTATTTTAGCATATGGCGCAGTATGGAGCAAAATCTAAATATACAGATTTGAATTTGCAACGTTTTGGACATACTTTGGTTAGTAGGTACGTAGATACAGACGCTTTATAATATAGATGGATAAACCACTGATAATAAATAAACTGTTCACAAGCCACTGTCATCTAGAATATGAGATAAAACTTAGTTATATATTACTGATACTGACACTGTTAGCCTTAGAGACTTCCAGTTATTTCGATCCAGAGCTACTTGTGGATTAAATTACGAGTTTTTTTTTAACAGTCACACATGCCATTACATAGCGTGCCGTCATTCACCAATCTTGAGCCAACAACCCAAAACGTCATACGTCAGTTAAAATCAGTGCTAGGTGCCAGACAATCGATCACTGAACTAAAGCAACTTTTTGGGTTCCTGGAAGCTTTAATATCACTTCACACAACTGTTGCAATATGTAAAAGTATACAGCATGATAAACACACTTGTTCTCCCCGTCATGTCATTGCGATATTTTTTTTCTTCTGGACCATACCCGGGAACCTACTAGTTACGGAGATATTGGAAGTCAAAGTTCTAACTTTTTCACAAGTTTTTTTTAAAATTTTAATACCTCCATAACTTTTTCACTATTAAATGCGTCCATTAGCACAATGTGTAACAGTGAGTTTTGCCGTAAAAGGTGATTTTTCACCCCAAAAAAAAGTCGTTTCCAGCAATATTTTTTGCATTCAGTTTCTTAGTTTGATGTACAGCTGTAATGCTTGGTTGACGGCTTCGTGAACGGTCCGTTTACACCCTGTTATTGCATATTTTATTTTTAATGTTATTTTGATTTAGTTGTTTTTAATTGTAAATTATTTAAATTTTTTGTATTATATGAGATTGTATTACTTGATTTAAATTTAGTTTTATGTAATTGTGTTTGTGTTATAAATGTGCAAATTGATTTTAATTTAATGTATTTTATGGATTTTAATTATCTGAAATAAATGGATTAATAATATTAATAGCACATACAAAAGTAACATTAACGTAGATAAATATTATATCACAAGTAATTCCATTCACCAGTTTACTATCGCTGTTGTCAGCGTTTATTAGGAACTTCTGCCAAAGATAGCCATTGTCTGCGTAGATCAGCAATCCCTTTCAATGGTATAATCGATTCTTAAAGAATAGTGAGCCTCTTCATTTGTAATGATCTCTATCTACGTTAAAAGAGGAACATTATACTCTAATACATTAGTCTTTGAGGTTAAAAATAACTAAGGTTTACGTTGATGAAAACATAACTCATGGAAGCCAAAATCTTTCTCGTGTTTGGACAGAAATAGAACTGAAAAATTCGCCTAAAGTAATTAGTCATCCACCAACGTATGAAAGCGATATTTTTAATCAAAAACTTCATTTTAAGAGATACGTACACAGCGTACAGCGAATTAAGTACTAGCCCGTGGCATCGCTCGCATTAATTTAGAATTTGAGAATCAATTCGGGTTGCACTGTGCTTGTAATAATATAATTCAATCATGAGTCGAAGTCACGTTTTCCTCGGGACCAGTACTTTTTTTCGGGATGTAAGGTACGTTCGTTACGGTATGTCCGTTTTTGTACACCTGACAAGGTATAAAGGGTGTAAAACACCTCTTAACGAAGCCGAAAGGCACTTGTTCTCCTCGTCATTGTGGTCATTTTTTTTGTTCTACACCATACCTGGGAACCTTCTAGTTACGGAGATATTGGGGGTCAAAGTTCCAACTTTATGACAACTTCTTTTTTAAATACAAGTTTTTAATGTAATGTTTTTACTTTAAACACCTCCACGACCCCCGTACTATTCAATCCATCCATCAGCACAATGTTTTGAGTGCATTACATTGAGTTCTACCACAAAACATGATTTTTCACCCCAAAAAATAAATTCGTTTCCCAGCAATAATTTTTGCGTAAAGTTACGTAGTTTGATGTACAGAATGCTTGGTTGACGGCTTCGTGATGAGGTGGTTTACACCCTGTATATGCAAAATTGGATTTGGAAAATTGGACAGGATGATCGGTCCAGTGATTTAGGCGTGAAAAGGTAACAATTAAACAAACAAACTTACTTTCGCATTTATAAATTTATTATATTAGTAAGGATTTAAGTACGGAAAAGCAAACAGCGTAGACCCGTTTTCGTAAACATTTTTATTAGAATTTCCAAGTACAGTTTATGCATTGGGTTTATCGATATAGAGTAGAATTCAATTTCACTGAATTCAGTATAAAATAAACTAGATTGTCAGGGGTCGTATTTATGTGGAGAGGGTATAAAAACACAATCTTAAAAGGCAGAGCAAACGCCCTAAGGATATAGGTAAGCTTCGGGAAAAGAGTATGAGCACTTGTATGGAAACCCGCGGAGCTTATTGAAAAAATATTGCGTCTTAGTTTTCAAAGTAACGATAACAGTAAACGAAAATAGCTCAATCTGGTTGCTTTTTATGACAGTTTTGTGGTAGCGCCACACAAGTGTTTGTTTTCAATTAAAATGATGGTGGCTGTACACCCTCGCCGAGACACTCCGAGGCAGGGCGATAGTGCGAGAGTTTATATAGGGTGACTTTGTATAGGGCGACGTAATTAGTGACCGATACCTAAAACATGTGAAAAAAAAAATCTGCTGTTTAATAAATTTTGACCATGTTAGGCGAACATAAATTACTGAACAGGCAGCTTTTTTTTAACTCGCAGTTCAGTCAGTTGACTGGCTTCTGCTTAACCGGGCTAGTCATGTGGATGCCTTGAATTTAAGGCCTCCGTCCAGGGGCATAATAACCAGAAACTAAGCGACCACGCCTGTGGGGTACGAACCTCAGCTTAGGGCGACGCTGGGGAGGGCAGCAAAGTGACAGGCTGGATCCGAGTTGCATTATTTAGGGGCTCATTTATCAATACTGGCTCAGCATCGCGGGCTGGCTCAAGCAAGGGTCGGGGGGGGGGATTGAACGGGGACGTCACGCCGGACCTCGGCGGCGACGTCGGAATGTTTCCGGTATGTATTTGTATTTTCTATGAACTGTGCTGGGTAGTATCGGTCACTAATTACCAGTCACCCTATATATGTAGTACTTAGCGTTCATCTAGTCTCGGTGTTCCTCACTTGGCTCTACTCTCTCGCACTTGCTCTGCCGCGGAGTGTCTCGGCGAGAATGTGTACAGCCACCACTACAGTACGGCTGATGCGGCACAGGCCTATGTGTGATCCCATCCATTTTTGGCACTTTTGTAAAGGAGGTGCTACCCACGAAACGAACCGCCTTTGAGAATACCCGCATATTTATTGAAGCCTTGATTTCAAGCAAGAGATAGCGGAGCTACACGCTAAATTTTCAAGAGCTCGCAAGACCCTTAGTTTGCTGCGTTATGCAGCTTATTTAGTTCCGTTTTAGTATTCTTTATAGTTCGGGCATGAAATGCACGATATTTTGAAAACTACTATAAACTAAAATAATAAGAATAATAAGAACTTAAAACTAGAATAATAAGAATTATTTCATGAATACAATAGTATTCATGAAATAATTCTTATTATTCTAGTTTCTACTGAAATCAAACTCAAATTATAATTTATTTTTGAGAATAGCTGTTGCTTCTTTTGAAAATCAATGACACTTAAAAAGAAGCTAAGATGTTCATTGCACAACAAAATAAAATAGCATGAAACACCCACCACCTACTTCAGCATTCTCTTGCCCTTATCCCAATTTATTTGTCTTCTTCTTCCATACTTCTCTATTACTCGTCATTTCATTAGGCACTTCCTTTCTTGCCTAATCATCCTTCACACAGTCCATCCTTCGTTTCTTTGGTCTTCTTGCATTCTCCTACCCATTCAGATTCATACTCAAAACTTTTCTCACGACATCTTCATCATATGTCCATCATGATTTCCTCTTATGTACAAAACACCCACGTACATAACGTTAATTTATCCCTAAAAGTATGTAGGGTATTTCATTATACATTTACCTACCTACCTACGAGTAGATACCGCTCGTACAAGCCGAGCCAGACCAATATTTCCTCAAAACCATAACCGTAACACTAACAAACCAGAAAAACTAATAAAATGACTAACTAGTTCCAAAGTCGTAATAGTATGTTACGTTAGGTAACCAGATGCAGCGGCCGCGGACCGGTAGAGATACCGGGCGCCCGCAAACTTTTTCTTCCCGAGGAATAATCTCAGGAATTAACTGGCGTTGCTTAAGCGAAGAAATTTTAATACCAAAACTTTGTTTTCAGCTTATTAAAACGTTGCTTTTTTATCTCGTGAGCTTTTTAATCCAGACCCCAGTTTGAGATAAGGTTAAATCTTTGTTATTTTATAACGATTTTAACAGGTAACCGTTACGCGGTTCGGTATCAGCAATTAGTTTTATGTTATTGCTTTTTTATCTTCTTAAGGTTTTTGGGCAATCGCTGGTCGCTTTTACGTTGAAAAATATCTTAATTTTTCATAGTCTCGTTCAAAATAATTCACAAAAGCCTAAAATAAATATTTATTTTGTTAATTATCTACATAATATCAATAAATACTTGCTGCACTTAAGTCTCAAACTAGTTCAAAAACCAAAAACGTATTAAACAAGTAGGTTTTTACGTAATTTCAAGTTCATTCACTGCTTTCCATATAAAATAAACTATGCACATGAGTAATCGCAGTGACAACGTGGTCATAACAGAGTCTGTTGGCAGTCACTGACATATCATATACAGGAGCATATGTTACCGACGCGACGCCGCCGTGCAACTCTGGTTTAAGATCGGTGGTCGCACATTTGTCGTCTAGGAGGACACACGACCAAAGCCTTAGGTCAACGTACTGAAACGTCATTTCTATCTAGTGACTCAAAATGATTTAAATCTCAATCGAATTAAATATAATTTTGTATGTATGCACTATTTGTTAAACTCAGATAAATATTCTCAAAAGCGTGTTGTAAATTCTCCATATTCAAAATTTAATTGACATAAAAATGGCTTCGTAGTAACTCCCGGTGGGACGTCGACCAATAAATACTACACGAATATTTTTTATTAAAGACCACCAAATATTTTTTTCTAAAAATTTTAATGAGACATTCTCATGTAACAAAATGCTGAAGGCAAATTCTTTATAATGCCATTATAATTGAAGGACTTTATTAAGTTTTGATACTGGGTTATTACAATGAAAATAAAATTAAATTTTTGGTCGGGAAACAACTTTTTGGTGCATAGACCTCCTCCGGAGAGCTTATTGTCACGACTTCTTATTACTTCGGCTTCTTTCACAATATATTATCCTTTGTGTGGATTTCTTGAACTTTTTAAAATTATTTGTTTATGGAAGCACCATTTATCCCTCTCTGGCGGACCCTATTATCTCATTGTTATTATTGAATGCATACTAATAAGTTGTGTTTAACAAGGTCCAATTTTCTATTCGTATTTGGGGCTGAAAATGTGGAATAATGAGAAAAGGTGAGCCTCTGGCGTCGCGGCTCATAATGTTCCCTTTTTGTAGATCTAATTTATGACGTCGGCCACGTACCGTGTAAAAATAGGGGACGTATACGAATATGCAGGTTTAATTTTATAGCCTTTTGTAAGAGAATGAATAAGAGGTAAGTCTTTAATTATGAACAAACCTCCCCGCTTGTACCGCTTTATAAATTAACTCCATACAAAACAACACTTCTGAATGGAAAACGAATATACTTTTTTCGGGGAAAACCGTTGAGCATCCAACGAAAACAAGGCGGCATTGCGTTTAAATTTCTAGTTGTTTTGATTCTTATCTTTTGTAAAGAAACTCGTTTAATTGGATGCTCATACAAAACGTGGAATATAAATCAAATTCTGGAACAAAAATGCATGATGCAAACAATGCTATCGCCGAAAAGAATTTGCGCTTCCTGGTAAATACAAACGTTGCGATGTGAATAGCTATGGCGTTGACAATTGCTGACTAACAAAAAATGGTATACAACATTCCCGAACTAGGTTATTTGTTTTCGATCACTGAATATGTAGTTACAAAACTTGGACATTGTAAGCACCAATGTTTTCGAGGAAGTTGTTAATTTTGAGCATTATGCTGAGACTGTTTATTTCAGTCGTTAAAAAAGTTCACAAAAAGAGACTTTGAAATCAAAGCACTGGTATATATATATGTATATTATTGACTAATCAATCGATTGAATGAATATTCACAATATTACTTTTGATAATAAATTCAATGTAGTCAGGTATGCTTAGACTTGAGGCCAAAACTGCAACGAGTAGAGTTCGAACCCACGACCTCTCTTCCGCTACTCATGCCTCGTCCTTAAGACTTTACCGCTTCTTACCTTATAAACTTCGTTCCCGTAAATATTATTTACCTAAGTATTACTTAACATCTTGTTTCAGTTTTCAGAAATCTTTCTCTTAATTTCTCAGAATTATATTGCTTCGTTTTATTGTTTTTCTATATTTCGAACAAAAACCGTTCCCTTTGGTGTCTAATTAATCCGCTTACTGAGATACTGTTGGAATTAATTTACTAGTAGCTATAGCTATTCATTTAGTTGGTATAGTATTGCTTTATTGCCTTCTCTCCGAGTATTGAATGTGTAATAAATAAATGGGTTACAATGGCGGCGCCTCAAAGTGCTAGCAACAATTCTTCGTTTTCTCAAATCTTCGCATAGCGTTCCTATTGTGCGCGGGCACATTTTTCCGTAGGTGGCGAGTGTTTGGTGCCGGGTTTAATCGACTAAACTTGAATCCATTGTGGGCCGGTAGGCAACAATGGATTACTGCGCTTCTGTGTCGGCCCGCACACTTTGCAACCGTGCACAATTTACACGGTATGAGATCAAACACCCACATAGGAATTGATACGAATAAACTTGCAACAGTGGGAAAACGCTGCGATCTTTTTATTTGTCCGATTGTAGGTTGGAGCACTAGGTACCTACCAGCCAGGATTTAAGTTCATGATTTTAATTTTGAATGTTCTGGTTACCGATACGAGGAGACGAACAAAGAAAATAATGAAGATTTGATTATGTGTGTTTAGTGCTAGAAAGGTCCGACTACTGAGATGGCGGCTTTTATAGATTTATGAAAAAAGAAGAAATGCTGCATCGAACCCAAATTAATTGGGATAAGTGCAAGAATATGAAATGTATTTTTGGTAGACTGATATCCACACTACACCATGTAGATATTATTACTAATTTCATAGGACTAATACAGAAAGACAGTTCAGGGGGCCTAAAATGGCCGCTTCAGCAGAATCATATACACTGACCTGCAAAAATAAGTATTACACTTTTAAATTTCAATTTTCCTAAACTATAGAAGTTAGAGATTTAAAATAAAAAAACGTAATAAAGCAATTTCTATCAGCTTTCTTTGAAACTATAGACAAAATTAAACTATTTTTCGAGTCTTTTTTGTTTCGAAAGTAGATCTTGTGTACTTAAAAAGTTATTGCAATTTTAAAAGTGTTATACTTATTTTTGCAGGCCAGTTTAGAATAATTTGAGATTTTAGATTCTTAAAATGGTCACAGTTACAGTTAATATTATAATTTTGTCACTTTGTGACCATTTTACGAATTGTAACGTAATTCATATTATTATTCTATTATGATGCTGAATAACAGGTCATTTTAGACCACCTTTTTTTTTTTTTTTTTTTTTTTTAGGATGGGAAATCATCAAATGACTTCTCCCGCTCTGGGCTGAGCAGGAGGGAGTGTCAGACTTTTACTGACTAAAACCCATCCATGTTCCTTCATCGCCTTTTGTGTTCCGGGGCCACGGTATCTCTTTCGAATAGTCCCGCAGCCCCGGCAGGCTTCGGCCCTTGCGGACCCCTTCCTTATTGCTGACTCTCTTTGAGGCGCGCGTGGAACACGAACGCGCCGTCGACACGGCCTGTCGTCATGAGACGTACGGACGGCGAGCTAGCCCATAGCTCCCCGTCCACAGGCCCGCGCCTACGGTGGCCGGAAGCCACCACGTGGCCCCCGACGCCCGGGGCGTCTCCCGCGGCGGCCGGGACGTGAGGATATCTCCCTCTCACGTTCCGCCACCTCCTTCGCCAGCATGACTGCTTCGCAGAAGGAGGTGACGGCGTCCCATTCCGTCTCGCTCCGGACCATGGCACGAACCAGGGCCGGAAGCGAGAGGTCGCCGCCGCCGATCGACACCTCGAGGACACGGCGGTGCTCCACCCAAGCAGGGCACACCTCCACCGTGTGCTCCACCGTGTCCTCCGGTCGATCCTCACAATGGAAACACCCGGGCGTCTCCTCCCGCCCGATTCGGTGCAGGAACTTACCGAAACATCCGTGTCCGGTAAGAACCTGCGTCAGGCGGAAGGTGAGGACGCCGTGGCGTCTCTCCAGCCACTCCTCAAAGAGGGGACTTACCGCCACTATCGTGGCGTGCCCTGCACGGGGTTGCGACAGTCGCTCTCTCCATGTCGCCATGAGATCCCGCCGGAAGTCCGTCCGCTGAGCGACAATTTGCCGCGGCAGCGGAGTTTCCCCCCGGCGTAGCGCCTCCGCGCGCCACTCGTGTAGGCGCGCGAGGACTATTGCCTCCAGATCCCATGGCGGCAATCCGGCAAGGAGGCTCGCCGCCTCGCGGGAGATCGTGCGGTATCCCCGGATCAGCCTTACGGCCACCACCTTTTGGGGCGCGTTCAAATGGTTGGCAGCTCGCTGCCTCAATGAACGCGCCCACACCGGGGCCCCGTAAAGGGCCATGGACCGCACGACTCCCGCGTAGAGCCTCCGGCAGGAGGCGTTTGGCCCTCCCAGGTTGGGCAGGAGCCGCCTGAAGGCAGCCCCTGTCCGCTCCAGTTTGGGGGCCAAACGTCGGAAGTGCTCCGCGAAGTTCCACCGGCTGTCGAGGACGAGACCTAGGTACTTCAACGTCGACTCGACGCCGATGGATACCCCTCCCGCCGTCACTGCTGATCCCGGAGGTGGCGCATTCCGAGGCCCATGAAAGCACATGGCCTCGGACTTGTGCAATGCCACCTCGAGACCCAGTTGCCGGATCCTCTCAACGACTATCGCAACCCCGCGTGTCATTATTTCGGCCGCCGCCTCGTGCGACCTCCCCTGTGCCAGCACCAGCGTGTCGTCTGCATAGCAGACAACGCTGACGCCGCTAGGGAGGTCGGCGCGCAGCACCCAGTCGTAACCGATGTTCCACAAGGACGGGCCTAGAACCGATCCCTGCGGAACACCGCACGACATCTCTCGCCGGTTCCATTCTCCGCTGCGACCGGGGTAGATGACGGCTCTGTCCGTCAGGTAGTCCCCGACCACACGACGGAGGTAGGTCGGCACCCGGTGATACCGGAGTGCCTCCCTTATGCAGCTCCAGGGCATGGAGTTGAAGGCGTTGGCGATGTCGAGAGACACCGCCAAGACAACCCCACCCCGGGACACCGCATCCCCCGTCGTGAGGGCTCTGACGCGCATGATGGCGTCCACCGTAGAGCGCCCCTTGCGGAAACCAAACTGGTGTTCCGCAAGATCCGGCCCAGTCCTCGCAAGGTGCTCGGCATTTTTAGACCACCTGACTTGAGTATACGGACAATTTAGTTGACGGTCAATCTGCTCAACAATCCATTTCCCGGACTGCACAAAGGGTACAAGCAACGAAAGGTTTTAATTAAGAAATGCTTAGTAGTGATTTGTGTTTAATTACAAGGTAGCGTCGATGCACCTCTATACGTTGAACCTGCATTATATAAGAATTCATCCAGTCGTGAAAGTGCTTTTAAAGTGTTATGTTTTCCATCATGTGCAAACTATTTAAGTCATTGTATAATTAAGTTTGAATTTGAGTCTTACCTACGTATGCCTCGTTATTACTTTTTTTTCTGACTTAATTTAAATAAGTGAATATAAAAGCCATCTACGATAATAGGACATGATACAAAATTCCATCAGCGAAAGCTTCTTATTTGTGGCCCATCCGGTATATTAAAAAGCAAGAGGTTCTTTAAATATTAATCATCAAAGAAAAAAAAAACTTTATACTGATTGATATAAATAAAGTCTTAAAAGGTTCATAATTAAGTTGAGAAACTTCCTGTCAAAAAGGGCCAAAGAAAAATGTTAATAAAAATGAAACGGAAAGCGAATTATTTTATTTCCTAATTGTCGGCCTTTTTTAATGTAAAAATAAAAGGAACCATTAGGCTAATTACAAGACTTTGGCCAATTTATATATTTAGCTGAATCAGAGGTGAATGCACCACGTGCATTCAAGCAATAGATAGGTAGGCAAACTGTATCTAGTAGCTCCAGTTCTTTGATAAAGAACTGGAGCATAGTGGGAATATTTTCTTTGACGACCCGAATGGCGCAGCGGTAGTGAGGCTGCCTTACGTTCGTTGGGTCCCGGGTTCGAATCCCGGTAGGAGCAAATGTTTGTGTGATGAGCATGGACATTTGTTTCTGGGTCATGGATGTTTTTATGTATATTATAAGTATGTATTTACAAAAAAAAAGTATCTATGTAGTATATCAACTATCTGGCGTCCACGACACAAGCCTCGTTGCTTAGTGTGGCGCTAAATGGCGCTGTGTGTAATTTCCGGGGATATTTATTTATTTACTTATTATATTTAAATCAGCTTAAAATATTCCAGGCCTCGCTATGAGTACGATTGCCGTAATCCACCCTGAGGGCTCACTGCGGGCCAGTGAATGTCATACGCCTACAATTTTTTCAGTCCTCAGACGTACCAGTTTCCCCACGAAGTTTTCCTTCACCGTTATGAGAGCAGTGATGAAATAAGTAACACAAAGTAGGTTGCTTTAGACCTGCTGTCTTGTGCAAATCAGGATGTTGGGCCTCAATAGGGATGCATGACTGAGATGAGAATGCTAATGTAAGTGGTGTAACGCAAATGAATAAAATAAGAAATGAGTAGGTACGTAAGAGGGAGTCTGAAAGTGGCGCCGGTGATTGATAAGTTGTATGGTAACTTGATCTGTCCACGAAGTAGACACAATAGTTTGTGGGAACGTTGTCACAAGAATCGTGTGTAATAAAGTAAACTACACTTCCAATAGAAACGTATTTAATCGATCAGACAAAACCGAGAACATCCAGAGAAAATTCCATCTGTCAGTATTGTGTCCACTTGACACCTAGCTCAGGAAAATAAGGATGGGCGTAGCATTACGTGATGCCGCCACAAGTTAAACAATGGTGTCTCGAACAAATCGGTCCTTTGACAGATCATGATTTACGTAATCGGTTATCGTGGTATAGACATGTGATACCGAGGGATAAGGAAAATGTTGAGTATTCTGAATGTAGATGACTATGAATAGAAGAAGAGAAGTATGGAAGAAGAAGACATGCTGCGCCGACTCCAAATAAATTGGAATAAGGGGAGGTGGAGAATGGTGAGGTTCAAAACCCATGATCTACACTCAACTCGTAATTCTCTGGACCAGGTCCTCTTCATCGGACAACATTATTGGACCATTTCATTTCACGTTTTCTTTTCAAGCACTCTTGCAAATATTGATCTCTTGGCAGTTAATTGACCGAAAATTCTTCACGGTGACACCAATTTTAGAATGAATCAGTTATTTCTGCCGTATTGACACTATGTCTGGCTTTGCCTTATATTTACGCTTATTGCCAATCGACTGTGGTTGGAAAAGGGGATGCAAACGGGAGGAGGGAGGGGGTAGGTACAGAGGTGGCCTTTGGTGGATCAAACTATGAATGACGTCATTTGAAACATAAAATATGAACCTAAAAATATTTTACTAAAATAGTGTTAATTTGTACTATTCAGCATACAGTTTGTATGAATGGTTCAATTAGGCACTGGACGCTGAATTTGTGAAGTTGTAAAATCACATTTGGAGAGTATAATCCGAACACCTAATTATGAATAAAAGTGGGTACTGCAGTTGCTTTATCTCTATGATGTAAAAGATTTTCCATGTTGAACACAGTTTATACAGCCTGCCATAATAAACGAGTAAAGTTTGCCCATATTGTTCTAAACCATGCACATGGAACTCATGATATCTTTAAGCTGCCGAAGTGTAATGTTGCTTACATGTAACTTGATAAAGTTAAGAAGTAATTAGGGAGGTATATAAGAATGGGGAGTTTTATTTTCTGGTGAATATTTAACTTGTTAATTTTTATCTATAACCAACAGAAGAGTAGGATTATGAATTTGTTTACGCTATCTAGTTGACATAATTTATAGAGAAATGAGATAACTATAGCACCATTTTTCCGCAATATCATTTGATTTAAAACCTCCTTTAGTTTTCTTTTCTGGTGCCTTAACTCGTTAATTATTGTAACCAACAGAAGAGTAGGATTATGAGTTTCTTTACGTTAGCATACTAGGTCCAACTTATTTATAATGAAGGCTAATTGATTAAATTTTCCAAACAGATTTTTCTTTTACAGCGCATTGTGGCTCTGCTGATACGAACCCAAAAACACGAACACGAACGAATACACACAAAACAGTTCTATTCAAATCCACCATTGAACGCAAATAATACTATCACGAACAAAATTAAAAGCGATACAGTTTTATTTGACAAACGACTTTTATCGCTAACGATGTTACTGCAGTCGTTCGTTGGCTGTAAACCCATTGTCGACAATAACCAAATCAAGCGCGCTCAGAAACAGGCCGACCTGATTGGGTTTTGTACTGACGTACTTACGAGAACAGAACGCCTTTAATTCTATTAAATCACTAAACTGCTTTGCTATAAAGAACGGAAAAGGACGATTTTGTACATCGTAAACGAGATTCAGTATAGATTCGATTAAGACGTTCGTTGAAATTGTTTTTCTTTTGACGTGAGCGGTTGACTTTTTGTTGGCGATTATACAGATGTTGAAATGGTTTTTGTTTGGTTTAAAGTGTAACTGAAGGCGTTTTCATACGTTTTTCATGACTTTTAAAATAGGCAGAAATATAATTAAGCAAAAGGGACATTTACTATCCTCCGGCTCGCCCTCTATTATATGGCGTAACTATAAACTATATAACTGATGAAATGTGGGTGTAGTAAAGTCCTTTGCAAAACCCTTCAGGAAATAAAAGCGGAATGTTATGTTGAGTATTTAGTTTTAGGCTTCATTTTTACTTCTAATTTTCAATCAAGGCGACTACAGGAGCTAAATTAGCAACTCTATTTGTGGTGGTTCAAACTTCGTTTGAAATACTGTTGAATAAAGTTCTAATCAGCTTGCACTACAAAGTGGTTGTTACGTCAATCACTGCGGGCCGAATAGGATTGCGGATAAATAAGTGTTTTTTTTGCGATTTACAAAAAATCTATTGATTGGACTAAAAAAATAATCACTAAAACTACTACACACAAAACACTATCATGCTAATATGTTGCTTGTAGAATTATTTGCCAAAAAATTGGAATGATCGGATGTATTTTATTATGGTTTTTACTCGTTAAAATATTTTTTTAGAGATAAGTTCGTGATTTTTTTTTATCGAGTAAAATTAGTTGTATTATGTTTTCAAAACACCACCATACTAGCATATATCCTGAAGAATATCATATATTTTTCTGGTTTTGTTTATTGCAGTGAATCATATGCTTTTTTGCATTACAAAACTCGCGTTTAGCTCCTAGTCCCCTTAGGCCGTTTATCGTCTACTTCTGCTCGGCCCCAGTCAGCCAGCCAGTAGTGACAGTCGTTTACCTCACGTCCGGCACTAGAGCCTACATTTTTCTTACCATAGCTACCTTTTTTAGTTCCGGAAATTCTGCTGAGCATTTCCCCGTTGGGCAAACTGTTATTGGGTGTCCTGTATCTCAGTAGCAGCCGCGGAGTCTGGATTTGTGCCCGGTTGATGGCAATAGGCTCGCCCCCTATTACATGGGAGTTAATAATAACTAGCGGAAAGAGGGCGTAGGTACTACTTTATAAACAAAGCCTCACGTTATGTTATGCTTATTTAATTAAATCATTTTTCCAAATTTGATTAGATTAGATCGTGAAATGTGGAAGGAGAGAAGGGAGGCCTTTGCCCTGCAGTGGGACAATATAGGCTTATAATAATAATAATATTTTTTCCAAATAACAATGTGTTTCATTTAGGTACACCTCTCAGTCTAACCCTTCGATTACAGGTGTGACGTTATGTTTGGTATATGCCTAAACTACATAGAACAGGACACCTTAACAATGTTAACCAGTTAGCAATACGAAGAGTCAAGAATAAATTTTGTCAAAGCTCGTATGCGCGATTAACCAGAGAATGGCGGTCGGAAAGTGTGGTGTAATGGCCTGATTTTATTGGTGAATTCGATTGGCCGTACTTACAGGGTCTTGTGTAGCTAACCCCGGGCTTTAAAGGATCAAAAACACTAGTAGGTTCTGCTTATTAGATTTAGTATTTCAAACTAGCTGTTGCCCGCTAACTTCGCCTGCGTGAAATAATTATTAAAATATTACTTTACTATTCGAATCTGATTTTGTTAACAATTTCAAGGGTTTTAATTTTTTTGCACGGAACCCTTATTTTTTTCTAAAATAAAAGCCTAACTTACTCCTTATATTTATAGCATTAGTGAAAGTCCTGTCAAAATTGGTCTAGCCGTTTCGGAGATTAGCCGGAACAAACATACAGACAGATAGACAGACCTACAGACACACAGTGAGACAAAGAAAAAAAATGTTGTTGCTGTTAAACGACAGTAGTTGCTTGTTCCAAAGCGTAAATCTCTATAGAAAAAAATGGGCAAAATAACTCCATGGTTATCTCAAGTACTAAACCCAAGTAGGGCAGAAAAGTAAAGAACTCCTCATAATTTCACGGTTAGATTCTACTTCTCCCGCAAAGTAAAGTTCAATTAATACCGCGAGTGCGGGGGAATATTTCGTTCTTAAAAATAATGGTCAATTTTCCGTGTAAATTAACAGCGGTTAAGTTAAGAAAATGTTTTCCGTGAGCGTTCTTGCTTTTGAGTTAATGTTCCTTTTTGGTGCATTGTTTTTGCTTATATTTCTTGTTGTTTTACAATTTTTAGGGGTGATTGTGATATTTGTATCGAAACGATGTTGAATTGATGCTGTGTTAATCGAATATAAACCGTATTTATCGTAAAAGTTACTTTAACACCTCTATATCTGCTCTATCAGCTGCCCTCCTATCTGTCCCGTCTGCAAACTTTCAAAATGCTGTCGTTAACGACTCGAAGAGAAGTTTTGGATGTTTATTTATATTTTTTTTTATGTTTGTTTGTTTTTTTATGTTTTTTTGTTTTTATGATGTTTCTATACAAACTACTCAGAAAGCAAATAGACTGTCCACAGTTACTGGGTCTCCTCAAGTTGGGTGCCCCAGCCTAGAAATCCCATCACTCCGCTTTAGCCGCCATTGCGTAGAACTGTCCTGGGTACTAACTCACTAATACCGCGAATGTATAAAATCCTAAACCTGATTGACGTTCACCACGATAGCATATCAAAATTTTGTAAAGTCATTATTGAATACTATTCGCACAAATAAAATACTTGAATAGCTAATTGTATAATTAGTTTACCTACCTGTTTAGCTTTAATTAATTTTAAATAATGTATTAATTTATTTACCATATATTTAATCTTGGTTTAATTTATTTTATTTATCTGTTATTTTTCTTTTATTACTATCAATTTATACTACATATAATTTAATTTGATATTTATTTGTTTGATAAGTCTCTAGATCTATTTTGTTTTATACTAATTTTATCATTCATAATTCACAAATTAATTGCAATAATACTACGTATAATGTAATTTAAATAAAATAGTGCATGTGGTGTTAGCCTGTAAGTAATTGTTGCACTTATAAATGTATATCGTGTACTTTTAAGTAAAACGTAATGTGTAAACAATTGTAGGCTGACCTTAAAAAATAAATATCGTCACGATCGATCTGCCGTTATGCCAATTTTATTTATAGGGTCGGCGAAGCATGCCTTCTTCTTTCATACTACTCTGTTCCGCGTCATCTTAGCAGTAACCTGACTAGAATGAAGTCATCATCCTTCACATAGTCCAGACATCGTTTCTTTGGTCTACCCCCAATCTTATGGTCCCTAATCCACATTCATACTCAAAACTTTCCACGCGACGTTTTTCTCATTCCTCCACATCCCGCATGTCATGACAACTGGGGTTCTAAAATGGCCGCTCTAACAGAATCAAAATATGAATCACGTTAAAAAAATTAAATTCTTAAAATAGACCCTATAGTCATGAAAGATTCTGCTAAAGCGGCCATTTTAGGCCCCCTGATCACCACACAACACAATTTTCAGTCATCATTTACTTCTACATGTTACGGTTTAATTGTAATCGTATCTACAGCTGTCTCATAAACAAAGCCTCTTTATTCTAGAATTCTAACATAAATCATGTAGACCCAAGCTAACACTAATAAACATTGTTAATAAAACCGAGAAAACGTAATGTCACATTATTGTGACAAGACCTTACAACAAAATAAATGTCACATTTAGGTTACGTTCGTCTATTAGGCACCTAACGTTGGTAATATGTTTATCGCGGCAAAAGAACTGAGCAGTCTATTTATTCTTTGTCAATGAAACGTTTTCCTTATCGCCGATTTCTTATTGGATTGTTGTGTAGTTAGTTCCTCTTTCACCGGAGCACGGCCTCTCTCTTATTGCTGTTATTAAGTTAGCGAAGGGATGGCCACTGAGTCGAGAAACAAAACTTCACCAGTTACATCCTCCATGTTTGTTGTTATATTTACTAAGGAGCTCAGCCCCGTGACTCGTGTAATGGCTTAAATAATTTATTGTTTACGCTAATGACGTCATCGCTCACGCAAAACAGCAAATTAACTTCATTTTGTGAGCTAAATTGAATATAAGGATCGTGTAAACGTGAGTAATGAAATAAAATGTAAGAAAAAACTTTAATACGCTTAGCTCCACGTGACTGTTTTTTGAAAATTCATCACATAATAAATATTTTGAAGCAGAAAATATGAATATTTTCTCCTAGGACAAATCCTTGTAATGTTATTGAGAAACGTGATGAAATTATTGATTTTTAATGGAATAATTTGCATTACGACTATCAACAATTTTCCACTTGACAATGCTCTTGAAAATTCCCACGTATTGATTATACCTTGGGTCTATGTCATCAACTAATTAAAGAGGCTTGAGCAATTTCTCCAGGGATAATTTATTATTAAGGGTAGGTATCTACATAATGTGGGTATACGATGATTGATTGCGAAGCTTAAATAGATTAAAATTGCAGTTTTAATTTAATTTTTTTATAAAAATCAGGACGGTCAAGATTTTTAGAACTACTGATATTGTGCTAGGTGCTCAATTGATTAGGTTTTTTTTTTATTACAAAATGGGCCTGCTCTTGACCTCGATCACACCTGATAGAAAGCGATGGATGAGGTATATGATTAAACGAGCGTGTCCAGAAGATGCCTGTTCACTCTTGCTTTGACGGCAGAAGGGTTAAAGGAAAACACTGTTATATGCTTTCACCGTTTAAAACTAAACTTATATTCAATATATAAGTTTAGTTGAAGATATTCCGTAACTGACAATATAGGTTTATAAGTTGTTGTTATTTATAAGTTTTGTGTTAAAGGTTACCGCGTTCACAGTCGGTCTACGACTTTTCACCCTTATTAAAGTAATAACGTTGAAAGTGGACGATCGTCAGTGAACTCGATAGTACATGATTATTTTGCCGTTTTACAGGGTTCTTATTCAGTATCATAATATAAATTCCTCATATAGCTAAGCAGTTATTTTTAGAACGTCAACCGGAGGGTTCACGTAAAGTAGCAGGGTATAAAAATAAAACTTCCTTATCCCTTCAGCACAAATGTCATATATTATGCCTTTTCATGGCAAACACTTGTCATCCTTGGTTTTGATGTTATACCAGATTTTATACCGCAGTTCCCATGCGATACCCCTTAAATATTATATCGCACTGTTTAAAAGATCATACGGAATTTTACCGACTTCGTGTTAGTATTTCCCATTCATTTCCATGGAACAAAAAAATGTAGGTACCTACTTCCTATCCTGTTTTGGCTTTTAGTTTTTCCGAAGTTCCTGTAACGAATTTTTGCCGTTAGTTTCAACTTTGATGTTCTTGTCCTTAGGGATAGTTAAAATACGAGGGGCCGGGCATCGAACGTCACGTTGGATGAACATTGAAGGATATACTATCCTCGAGTGGTACAGAAGCTATAAATGTGCGTCTGTTATCTACACCACTTTAGAAATAAAGGCCCAAGATACGTAACGTTCTAAGAAATATTTTGCTGGTAATTAAATTGGTTTATTAAACCTTGATGCTAGGCCGTAAATGTATAGCAACAAGATATTATTATGTAGATAATATTATAAAAGAAGAAATAAGGTATTCATTAATTTAACTTTCCAATACGGCCTTGTAATTACAAAAGTGTATTATACTAATCTGAGTAATTATATTTTCGGTACAAGGCTCTTCAGTAAACTGATCCCACTCATTTGGGACCCGCTGGATGAGTTTACTAAATTATTATTTTTATGTTGATTTCTTTAGTCGATTGGACCCGCCGTTAAAATAAAAAAATGTCATCGAATTTCAAATTTGAGTAAAACGTGTAGAAAAATGTTAGGAGGAATAAAAATAATTAAGGATTTTATTCTGTTCACGACACGTTCGCTTAGTTGGGCAGTAATCTCACGAAAAGTACTAGGCTAGCATGAGTCCAAGATGGTATTTAAATAATAGTATTAATTAGTAGTACAATCGGGATTTTATCTCATTTGTCGCTAGTGCGGTGACAAAGACGGTGGTGACGACTGGGAATAGACGGATACAGATGGTAACTGAACAAGACAAAGCCAAATGTACCTTCGAGTGTATATATATATATTTATTTATAATAATATCAAGAAAACTTTTCTACTTGACTATACAAATCATAAAATTGGTCAACGGGTCCATTTGACCAATTCAAAAATGTACTAGGTCGAGTGGATTGGGTCCTGCTTGTGTGGGATCAGTTGACTTAAAAGCCCAAATCTTCATTTTAATGGTTTCACAAACTCTACCTTATAAATTTTATATTTGTAAAGAGGTGAAGTTATTATTTTACGGACTGTTTAATACAACACTGGTGAAAGTATTACATTGTCCCTAACATGTTTCCAAATAAACATGATTAATATGCCGACAGTACCCCCGTCTTCGCGTTAAGGGTAACTAACTCATTAAAACTTTAAATTGCGGTCACCTAAAATTATACAGGTAACGTAAACGCTGTGTAAATTTTATGTTACCCATTTGTTTTTGATTTAATTTAAGAAAACAGAATTTATACTCATTCCGCTTAAAATGTTATCGAATTAGTTCACGAAAAACAAATTGGACACGCGACTGGCAAAATAAACCACACTGATTTATTTGTTTACGGTCGCGGTCAATAAGAGCTTCGTATTCAGGATAACTGTTTCCACACCACCTTTTATTTAGATGAGGAAGTACCTGAGAGGTGTGTACACTCTCGCAGCGCTTTTAACCGTCTATCCTTTGTTTTGTGAACGAGCTACTTTTGTTTTTTCCTCCAATTGTTTTTTTACTATAGACTAAAGTAACAAAGAAAATATTCCATCCAGCTTTGGTGATGTTTGCTCTCAGAATTTTATAGTAACGATGTTCCCAGCTGTACCTACATACGTCAAATTACATCTAGGTATCTGCGTAGGCACGTTCTTTGACTTCTTTTATTTTTTCTACAACTGACGTAGACAACAGTGTTATAAACGATTGTGTTATGTGTGATCCACTGTTAGAATATGTCTGTATATATTTTATTCAGCGCATCGTCCTCACGTTTGCATCAACGTTACACAGTTAAGGAATTTTAACTTCGTCTACACGGCGTTAAAATAACGACCTATAAATTAATTTGACGCAAACCTAAATAAAATTTATGTAATAGCCTTCATAAAATATGGGCTATTAGTGTGATGTGTTTCCCAACTCGACGCAAATTATAGTATAAATGAGGAAAGCACAGATGCTGAGGCAATAAGATCCGCACATTACACCAAAATCGGCCAAACGACGGGGATATTAGCAATGAGTGTTTGCTGCCTCGCGTATGCAACTAAATATGATTCTGATGACACCTCCTTCAGCTGCAAGTCGTCGTAGATAAAGCAATGTTCTGGGATCACTTTCTGATGAGTAGCATACATAACATCACGCCTGAAATCTCCGAATGATCATGCAGAGGTGGACCTAATAGTACACCCACATTTCACTATTTATGTTTAAGTTCCATGTAATAGGGGGCGAGCCTATTGCCATCAACCGGGCGCAAATCCAGGCTCCGTGGCTCCTACTGAGAAATTCCTGCCACACACAAACCCAATTACACTTTGCGCGACTGGTGGGATCGAACCCAGTACATCATGGTCAGCAGTCACGCTTGCTACCACTAGATCAACGAGGCAGGGATGAATAGGACTTACCTACTATACTGCCCTCGTAAATGAAAACACAGTAACTTCAGTTACCGTGTTTATGCTTGTATTTGTTATTGTAATAAGGAGACCGAGTGCTATCTGGGAAAATTTTCGGCTTGTCTGTATCTACCACCGTTACGGAGATACGATAGACAAGAACACAGTATTTCGCTAAAAATCAAGAAATTTTTCATAAAAACACAGTGCGTTAGAATTTTTAGGTTTGAACACAGTAAATTACTATTTACTGTGCTGTAATATGTGTTCATGTATTTTTATAAATATGTTTTGCTTGGCTATAACACAGCTTCTTCAAATACTGTGGTTACCTATAAGTAAAATTTCCGTAAATCACAGTATCTTAGTTACTGGGTTTAAGATGCCTGCGAAGCCTGCTGTTATTAGGTTTTAACCCAGTATGTGTACAGTTACTGTGTAGTAATAACACTAGTGTTCCTGTCTTTAAATGGTTAAAACACAGTAACATAGTAAAACGAACCTAGGCCACAGTAACCAATCAGTTACTGGGATTTAACTTAAAAAAAAAATTGTATGAATTTTGTTCCTATTTTATGACACATTAACTGATTTAATTAAATAAAACACAATTAAATATTAGTTATTTATACACTAAATTGAAGCTTTGTTCATTTTACAACATATAAAAATGTAATTTTCAACCTAACTTAAATGTTTTGTCTATAACAAAACGATTCAACAATTTAACTTTAAACGCGTTTTTTACAAAATCGCATTTTCGGAGTTACTGTGTTTTCGTTTACGAGGGCAGTATAAGGATTCTATACCTACCCGCCCCACCGACTCGACCGACGCCATTACTGAATAACGTTCCAAGTTATTTCAAGTCTGACCGCCAGGTGTTTAACCCGAAAAGTCTGGCTTTGATCGCTGCTTGAAAATTAAAAAAAAAATATATATTACAAAATAAATACAATATTCTGCGAAAATCTTGTAGTTAAAATAATTGATAGCTTGTGGATTACATTTTAAATTGGTGTCTTAATTACTTAATATTTTAGAAATTTTCTGAAAATCTGAAGCAATAAAATAACGGTAAAAAACGTTATATTTTCAGGCTTGGAGTTTGATTTTTAAATGCATAAAGATAAAATGGTATCGTGTATAGAGATTAAAATAAACGATATGTAAATGCGATTCCGTAACGTATTTCTGCGTTTTAGATAGCGTCATTCTGTACACTGCAGGACGAGGGTGCGATACAACTTCGCATAATTTTAGATGAAGATATTATTTTTATAACTTATTACGTTGTATTATGTTATGCGGAAAAATCATTTAATTTCCGCCAGTTATTATTAAATCACATGCAACAGGAGGCCAGCTAATTGTCATTAATCGGACTGCTACTGAGAAATTCCTGATGAAAAACCCACAGTACAGATAAAAGTATTTTATCCATTCCGTGGAAAAACCCAATAACATTATTTTGCCCGACTTGGGAAGCCAGGCCACTAGATATTTTTATTAAATGAATTTTCAAATTTTAATTAAATGAAATACGGAAATATCGTTTCATTTAGAATAGGTGCTTTTCTAAAGCTTTGTAAATCATTGCAACTCGTTATATGTTTTGTTTGTTGCATACAAACGTTTCATTGAACGTCTTTGAATGAGGTTTTTATCGATGTGCTGGTTTGTGTCCCTGGGGTGCTGTGGAAATAGTCTACTTGTCCATATACTGTCCTTTAACAGTTTGTGTAACATTCAGCTATAAGGTTGGCTGACTTGAGGAATGTATTAAAAAAATGTCTACAGAGGAATTATTTAAACCTCACGTAAACAAAGGAGCTCGTTTCTAAATAATAACAGCCATTTGGGTCGATCTTCAGATTAAGCCGTGTTTGCTAAGGTTGGTCCGTGGATGCGTGATCACCTATTACATACCGGGTTTCTACCATGTCTCGGAGAGTACGTTAAGCTGTTGGTCCCGGTAATTTGTAGATCTTTGTCACTGGCTATAAATATTCTTTCACCACAATCAATAATCTAAAATTAATTAATTAATTCAACTCTAAAAGACAAAATTATCTTTCCGTTCTTTATTTGTTCATTTATTAACCCGTAGACAATGGTGTGGGTTATATGTTTACAAATTTATCTACCTACTCATAATTTTAAACCTGAACATGAAACTGTTTTTTGTCCTTAATACCTAAATAAAATAAAATAAAATTTGTTAATTATTACAGGTAGTAAGTGGTCCACCTATGTGTACACTCTTGTACATGAAGTTTAAATAAATGAAAAAAAGAAAGGCCCGAAACTCTAACAACCAGTCTTACCAAGGGGTCTCGTTTTACCCAGTACTAACTGGGTTGTGGAGGTTAGAAAGGCAGTCACTCCATGTTAAATACTAGTATTCAGCTGAATCCGGTAAGACTGGAAGTCGACCCCAACCAGAGAACAAATATGTAGTCCATTAAGTCATATTAGACTTATGTATGTGCCTATGTTTCATGCTATGAAAGCTAGTAGGTACTTACTAATATGCACACACTTCTTTTTTTTGGAACGATGCTGAACTAACAATTTTTCATACCTAATGGTCGCACGTAGAAAAAGTTCCACAAGGTAAGCATGAATAGTATCAAGCTGACACTTTTATACCAACATATTTCTATTTCAGTAGGTACGAGTACGTCAAACTGTCGTGTATCCCTCGTTTAACTTTTATGTTTTACGCAAAGGTTACCGGCTGCCAGCTACGCTTCATGTTTTTAATTTCATATCCAGGACCGAGTCGGACATAATCATTTTTATGAAAGTGAAAAAGTTTTTATTTCATTCAATTAAAAATATGACTGCTAAAATACTTCGTAATTGGTACCTACCTTACTTAAATTAAGTTGTGAAACTAATCATCTTTATTCGTTTACGTAAAGTGAAGTTCTAGGCTCAGTTTTTATTTTGTCTGGAACTCTGGACGTACTTAATAACATTATAAATGGATCTAGAATGTTTTTTCCTTGGGTCGAAGTGCTGTCACGTTATCACGTAGCGTATCTTCCAAAAAGCTATTCTGTGTATCCATCATGTCCAGTCGGCAGAGTAATTTCATTAATTATGTTGGAAAAAGAAAACACCTACGCACATAAGAACCTACACTTGTACACGTGCCTAGCTAACTACTCATAGCTAGATAAAGTAATATGCACCGTAATGATATTTATTCATCATCATTTTTATAATAAAGGGACACAAAATACTAACGGACGTTTTTTTATAAATTACTCAAGTATAACTGTTCAAACAAATCAGTCCTTTGACAGATCATGATTTAATATGCCTACGTCTCGTAGCTATCGGTGTTTCTATAAACAAAGTTATCATGAAATATCCTATCCGCGTCACCTATCTGTCACTTGATTCATAGAAAAATCAAAGAAAGCTTTTCTGTGACGTTTGGTTTCAAACGGTCCGTAAGCTAAATGCCAAACAGACAGAGATAGCAACTCTGTTACCTGTTAGTAAGTTATTGAAAATGGTCGTAAAGAAATAGCAAAAAGATATGAAGTACTTATAATAAATTATGCTTTAATAAAAAATCAGCAGGTACGACTAAAAGTTAATTTAGCGTTAATACTGGAATTTACCGTTTAATATGACGGTATCATTAAACGTTTTAGAAAAAATAAATAGTTTCTCTATGGTTTTTTACTCTTGATTATTACGTAATTAAAAGTGATGCTATATTTTCTTGTCAATCACACCGAATTAAGTTGTCTAGCGCTAGCCAAAGTTTTAACAAAACAATTGGTTAAATGAAGAAATCTTGGGCCACGTATTTACTGAACAAACAAAATAACTAAGAAGCCTGTACGAGATTGTATTCCTTAATGTATTTAATGAGGTCAAACGTCAGGGGCAACAGTTCTAGACCTCAAAACGTTGGGAATTCTTACGCGTGGCCGAGAGCGAGACAAGCGAACTACTGTTGACTTCGTAAGTGATTAATGGACGTGACCTGAACGAGTTTCCGTTTAAATAACAGCAATAATCTGAAGGATTCGTGCCTTAAAAAAAGTAAGTTAAGCCGTTGGTTTGACAGTCGTTACGGAGAGTTTGAAGACTGAAAATCTGACCATCAGTTTTACCACGGCGTCGTATTGGCTCGTAACTGTGTAGTAAAAGTCAGATAGGCAGTCGCTCCGTGTAAAATACTAGTTTTCGCCTGCATTCGGTTAGAATGGAACCAAGCTCGAACATAGTGGAGCAAGGGGAGCCAAATGATGATCATACGTCAGGGACAACAGTTCTAGAGTTCAAGACGTTGGGAATTCTTCCGCGTGGCCGAGAGCGAGACAAGCGAACTACTGTTGACTTCGTAAGTGATTAATGGACGTGACCTGAACGACCTTCCGTTTAAATAACAGCAATAATCTGAAGGATTCGTGCCTTAAAACAGTAAGTGAAGCCGTTGGTTTGACAGTGGTTACGGAGAGTCCAAAGCCTGAGAGTCTCACCACCAGTCTTATCAAGGCATATCATTGCACCCTGCACCCATGTGTCTAAATGGATGCAAAACTAAGGTCACGAAGTGGCTCTTGACATTAACTTATAACGAAACTGAAGACTTACTACGGATATCGATCGCTTAACCTTATGTAGTTAGTCAAATAATAAATTTATAATTATATTTATACAGACTTACATCAACACAAGTTTTCACCATATAAATCTATCCCACACACTCTTAAACACACCCATACATAGATACATAAATAGGCCACATCTTAGTTGCATTAGCTAGTAAATATAGTATTGTAATTAAATGATGATATACTGTGCTCGTCTTACAACTACTGTAACATGTTCAAAGTGTAGGCGAGGACGCTGGCACCCTAAACACAAGTTAAATCTTACATTGGGTGCCAGAGCTCATCGTAAACACTCTTTCCCCTAGTTGTAACGCTGCATAGTGCTTAGATAAGTGTTTCTTGTACAATGATTGAAGGTATATTTTTTTTTTTTGTATTTGCCCGTAACGTAACTGTGTAGTGAAAGTCAGATAGGCAGTCGCTCCATGTGAAATACTAGTTTTCAGCTACCTACGGTTAGACTGGAAGCCGTCACGAACATTGCTTTACTTTGGGATATTTTAATTTTATGTTACTCTTTTAGTTACTGTTAGGTTAGGCTTGTTAGGCTGTTAGGTTTAAAAGAAAAAAAGCCGTAGTAATTAAATAAATAAATAGTGGAAGAGTGAATGGTAACCTGAAAACAACGGTTATACTTGCATGTTTTTTAAATTTAATTTTCCATTTACTTTATACTGTTTGTTCTGACAAACTGACATAACAAAACCACTTTTCCACTTTTTGTGAAAAAAATAATATATATATAGAAAAGAGCTCTGCAGGATTCCGAGCTATAAAATGAGTCCTTTGTAAAGGAGGCCAAGCCTTGATTGCAGCGAAATTAAATTTTCATAAAGACTCATCTTTCAAAGGTAAGCATTGGAAAAATGCAGTGTCGACACTGCGACAAGAAATTTAATGAATATTGTAATATCAGAAGCATGCCTCTACTCAAAGGTACTAATAATAAAATGTAGTATTAAAGGACAAACTAACTCGAAATTGCCAGAAGGTATTAATAAAATAGGTCGGGAGAGTAATTTCAATTTGAATATCTTCCCGTCAAGTATTTCGTAAGGACGGTAATGAGGATATAGCCCTCAACACTGATATTTCGCTTCCTTTAGAATCCTCTCGTCGAGAAATCATTAAATGGAAACGAATAAATATGTAAACTTTTCGTGAAATGATCTATACCTGGAATGAATTTTTAGTTGCAGCCCGTAGTCTGGATTTGTGCCCGGTTGATGGCAATTAGCTCACCACCAAATAAAGGGACTGAAAGTAAAATATACCTGGCGTAATTTAGGTACAGGTCACTTCTGGCTAACATTGCGGGGTAATCTAACGTGCAGGCCTAGCCAAGTTACAAACGATTCGTATCGATTCTCTTTCTACAATCGTAAACGTTAAGTCACGTAGACAAGTTTACATCGATCAAGATGATAGAATGAAATGTATTCGTTTCTACAATCGTGATCGCTACATCCCATATAAATCGTAGTCAACTTACAGTTTTGACTAAACTTTAAAGTTTCCATTCGTTTGTTTTGACCACGTGACTTAACGTTGATAGATGTCATTCCCATATATTTGGTTAGTTTTCTATTAGCGTTAACGATTGTAGATTGTCAACTTGGCTAAGCCTAGTGATGTTGATGTTGTCTATTCTATCACTTGGTGATGGCGTGGGCCGGGCAGCTAATGCTGTATATACCGGATTTGGTCACTAGTTCGTAAATAAACCCATTGTTAAAGCTTATCACAAGATTCTACGAATTTTCACTTTGCTGCATTTTCATTGCTCGTTACTAAGTCTTCAGTGGTGTATAGAATGCTGTTTAATCATGTTATACGTAAGCTCTGACGAGCTTGTATCGAGTTCAAAATGTTTCATATAAATACACTGATAACATGATTTAGCATTAAGTTAAAATAACAGTAAAATAAAGAAAACTTGTAAAGCATTTAAATAAAACTGTAACAACATTGTTAACAAAACTCACATCGATTTTATATTAACATAAAATACGGAAGAGATTTAAAACAACTACGGAATTCTCTGGTATTCCTCATCAATTGTAGTACAAACAGATTAATTAATTAAAAATACGGCATTCGCAGGATTTAAATTAAATATAAAGCGGGACGATGTAGCCGTGGAGCTTTAATAGCCATAACCTGACATCATCAGGGGCCACTTGACCCATATACGTTGAGGGTCCATATTGTGTTACGAGTGCTGGACTGAGTAAACCGAGATGTGTTCCATTAGCTCCTGTTACTTAGCTCATTGGCCCGCATGCTAATATTGTTTGCGTGAGAACTAAACAACTTTTGCTTAGCAGCTTTTGAACTTTTGCTGATGGGGTTGCCGCGCTTCTGTAGTGCTTCAGGGATGTTTGCCGAAGCCCGCGTGGATTGCTTTTATACAGTAATGCGTAAGAGATGCGCATCCCTGGTACGCAGGGTGCGGGGCAGCACCAACAGAATCCTAAAAATGATCTCTGGCCGACTGGACTGCGTGATCTTTAACCGGTGCTGCAAAATGTCTGCTGGACCTGCAGCATAGTTACGTTGTGCCCCTTATTACATGATATGTATATAATCTTGTTTACTAACTTAGCTATAAGTGAAATTGTTACTAACACTATGAGTTATGTTACTCGAATAAATAATTGAATTATTATTAAACACAATCTGCGAGACGTCGTGGCAGGTTAAAATAACAGGCGGTATGTGGGTGTACTATGTTTCCTGTTTAGTATATTTTAGATTGAGGCTACCTAACTTTTCCAACTCGAGAGAACGCCCCTTTTTTTTCGGATGGGAAATCATCAAATGACTCCCGCTCTGGGCGGAGCAGGAGGGAGTGTCAGACTTTTACTGACTAAAACCCATCCATGTTCTTTCTTTGCCCTTTGTGTTCCGGAGCCACGGTATCTCTTTCGAACAGTCCCGCAGCCCCGGGAGAGAATTCCCTTTTTTTTTTTTTTTTTTTTTTCGGATGGGAAATCATCAAATGACTTCTCCCGCTCTGGGCAGAGCAGGAGGGAGTGTCAGACTTTTACTGACTAAAACCCATCCATGTTCCTTCCTCGCCCTTTGTGTTCCGGGGCCACAGTATCTCTTTCGAATAGTCCCGCAGCCCCGGCAGGCTTCGGTCCTTGCGGACCCCTTCCTTATTGCTGACTCTCTTTGAGGCGCTCGTGGAACACGAACGCGCCGTCGACACGGCCTGTCGTCATGAGACGGCGAGCTAGCCCATAGCTCCCCGTCCACAGGCCCGCGCCTACGGTGGCCGGAAGCCACCACGTGGCCCCCGACGCCCGGGGCGTCTCCCGCGGCGGCCGGGACGTGAGGATCTCTCCCTGTCCTGTTCCGCCACCTCCTTCGCTAGCATGACTGCTTCGCAGAAGGAGGTGACGGCGTCCCATTCCGTCTCGCTCCGGACCATGGATTGAACCAAGGCCGGGAGCGAGAGGTCGCCGCCGCCAATCGCCGTTACGAGGACACGGCGGTGCTCCGCCCAAGCGGGGCACACCTCCACCGTGTGCTCCACCGTGTCCTCCGGTCGATCCTCACAATGGTGACACCCGGACGTTTCCTCCCGCCCGATTCGGTGCAGGAACTTACCGAAACAACCGTGTCCGGTAAGAACCTGCGTCAGGCGGAAGGTGAGGACGCCGTGGCGTCTCTCCAGCCACTCCTCAAAGAGGGGACTTACCGCCACTATTGTGGCGTGCCCTGTTCACGGGGTTGCGAAAGTCGCTCTCTCCATGTCGCCATGAGATCACGCCGGAAGTCCGTCCGCTGAGCGACAATTTGCCGCGGGAGAGAACTCCCCTTGAGTAATGTTTACGTTATACTATAAAGGTTAATAGTTTTGTAATTTGATTGGCTTTCCATAACTTTCATATAAGTAGTGTGAAATTTTAGTATTTGAAAAACTTCCACATGAAAAACTTCCAAAAATGTTTTCAAGTACCGAAGTGATTGTAATTTCTTATTGAGAAATTTTGTTTGACCATATTGTGGAAGTAATCAGACAGGTCATAGTTCAGATCTCCAGAGATCTTCAGCTCGTCGTTTATCGATGTCCCTTATTTAGACAAGGAACGTTGTAGCTGTGGGAATGGTGTTGTTTAAGTTTGCCTTATTCTCGTATTTTAGTTCGACGACGACCTAAATTACGACTTGCTTGAATTTTTAATTGGCTATTCGAGCATATGGGTCAAACGAGGCCAAGGGTCAATGCCGAATGAACAACAAAGGGCTGATTGTGTTCCTTTTATTATGAAGCCTTGCCTTAAATTCATGATTTCAAAGTGCAGTTAATAAATTAACAAGTTTTTGTATGTAGGTACAACGTATTCAAGGGAAATACATTATTTTTTATTTGCTACTCGAATTAATTGACAGCCTTAATGGATTCCAGTAATTTTAATTGAGATGGAAAAAAATGCGCAACTAACAGTTTATAAAGTAGTTTGTACGCTTTAAAATATTAGTGGCTATTAGTAGTTACGCAGAATATACTCTGTTGCGTTGTTTAGGTGTTTTCATTAAACGTACTAGGTACTAGATAATGCCCGCGGAGTTAGAGAATGGAGTTCGGTAATTAATTGTCCTACGGTATTGTACTACCGGGATAACCTATCTGTGTACCAAATTTCATCCAAATCCGTTCAGCAGTTTTTGCTTGAAAGAGAAACATCCATCCATCCTTACAACCTTTCGCATGTATAATAGTAAGTAAGAAGTAAGATAAGTACCTCATCATTCTCTCTGCCTTATATTAATAATCTGGTTTCGAAATTAGCATTTTTATTTACGGAGAAAGCAGAGAGCGTGATTGGCAAGACTTTCTAAAAGGTGTGGGAGTTTCAATGTATGTAATCGGATCTGGGTACTATAGGCATGACGACGGTATCAAAAATTGCAAATATATTTAGTCCGTCTATTAGAAATAAACGGACAAGTATTTTTTATTTTTGCAAATCAATGAATATTGACAAAAATAAAACGCATCAAAACTCGGGAGTGGGGGCTCGTGACGTCAAAACTAGCTAAAAATTATACCAAGGCGTGACGTATTGAGAATTTTAAAAGCGTCATATCTTCGTCAATTTTGGTTTACGTAACTAAAGAAAAAACACGGGTCAAATATTTTTTGATAATCTAAGTGACAGACTAATTAGATTTTTTTGTCGCCTTGCCTATTATACTATTAATCATAAAAAGATCGACTGAAAATTTCGTATTGATGTCATCACTTTTAATTAGAAGTAACTATAGGTACTTTATCGCACACATCATCCATGATATCCCTATTTATTTTTTAATTATTCAGTCTCAGATATCATCACTTGTTACTCTTGCCTGAAAAAGCTTTCCCCCACATTGCCCTACATTGTTAAATTCACACGTTTCCACCATAATGTGTCGGCTTTAAAAGAGACTCTGAGCTCCTCTGGCCTTAAACTTAGTTTCGGTTTCTTTTCAGGAATATTGGGAAAGGAAAAAGCGGCGTCATCTTAAAAAATACTCTTAAATACGTTCCTAAAATAAATATCTTTTGAAAGATTTATTTCATTCACGCCCACGACCTCTTCAGAAATATCTTAATTGTTTGATGAGGTCTTAGGATAGGCCAAAATGGCAAATATTTGTCGGGAAAAACTAGACCTAAATAAATCCATACGAATATTTATAAATGCGAGATTAATAGGGATGAACTGACTAAAAAAATATGATTCTGTTTAGTCCGTCAGTTAGATTATCGAAAAATATTGAATGCGTGTTTTTTGTTTTATCAAATTAATAAAAAATGACGAAGATAAAACGTGTCAAAGATCATGAGTGAGTACGCACGCACGTGAGTTTTCGACGCACTGTATCGTCTTCACGTTTTGTTTACGTGAAAAAAAAAATAACGTGTCCAATATTTTTTGGAAATCTATCTGACGAATTAATTAGATTTTTTTTGTCATCTACCCTATTCTGTCTATCTGTCTGATATCCGTCCACGCCTTAACGGTAATATATATATATATATTTATAATAAAACATATTTGCGTAAAACTTTACTCACGAGTAGACCATACCGGGTCCTAACCTAGGTTAACTAGGAATTTATGTCATGTGAGTTTTCTTGAATAATAATTTCAACTCTGTATTATGATTATAGTGTGTACTGAGCCTAACCTCAACCGTACCTACCTATGCGAAGCGATTGCTGAGGTCACTTCGGCCGAGATTTGGGTCTGCGGCTGAATGCGTCTTTGTTTCAATAATGCGTATCATTGTTCCGGTAGCAGTGAGTAAAGTAAATGTATACCTTACACACGTACAGTAGTGTATGTTAGTGTTAATGGTGTGTAGGTACAAACTGTGCCCATAATTAAGTAGATAGCTGGTATACATTCACGGGCACATTTTGCCCGATGGGGTTTGGCAGAAACTACAGAATCCGTACATGCTCCTTTGGACTCTTCCACGTTAACCGTGGGTATTATGTAAGTATATTAGGTGTATCTATTCTTACACGAAATCTCTTAAGGGGTCATTGTACTCACCATTATGAACAACTTTTACTATGGGACCAAACTCTGAATCGCGAAAAATATAAGCTGTTCAATAGAACAGCTTATATTTTTCGCGATTCAGAGTTAAATTCGCACAACTCGTCAAAGTGTATTCACTTTGACGAGTTGTGCGAATTTTTTTTTCGCGATTAAGGGTTTGGTCCCATAGTAAAAGTTGTTCATAATGATGAGTTCACCTTATATACCATTTTTGAATAAAAGAGAGTTCAACCGCAAGATAGCTTGCATGTATGTAATACAGGCAGAATATGATGAAGCAAGAAAACTAAGAATCGTTAAATAAAAAGACAGTCCTTTTGACTTGACAAGTTAATTAATTTCAAAATGTTTGTTGGAGAGGTAAAACAATGGAATAGGTACGTGAACTAGAAAGATATAACACACGATGGATTATTCGATTGGTATTAAACCTGTAACCGAAGCGGTGAGAGATTATACAAAGTGTACCGTCGTTGAAGTTCTAACAGCATGTAACTCATTTTAGGCATTTTTTAATTCTGATATTTGATGTCGTTTGCTAGAGAATTGGAAGACGCGTTATTTCAGCCAATCACAGAAACAAGCACCGCCGTCTTTATCTAATTTGAAGTGAACACAAACTATAAAATGGTATTGGTACATGGTTAAGTCATGCAGTTTGCAGTTGCTGTTTTGGACTAACGTGGTGTTAGAACTTCAACGGCAATATGTAAATCATAGGCTCTATAAACATATACATAAACAGAAAAAAAAAACCTTTCAATCTCTATGAACTATTAAACAAATGAGCATTACAAAAAGTTAAAAGCTTTGTTGCTTTTAAAAAACAATAACCATTTACAAAAATACTTTCCCTTTCGTTTGATAACGCATAAAAAAACGGGTGCTGCATAAAATAACGGGATATTGATAAAGTTCAAAGCGGGAGCCGCGTCCACCATTTGAACGTGCTTGCAAACACCGATTCATCCAGCTAGAGCCCACAAAAAATATTTCAAAATAAAACGAATCTACATTCGTCAGTTGCAAGTTATGTTGATTAAATGCACTCTTGCAGTCCTCACAGGATAGTTCGATATGTGAAACAGATTTAGCATATTCGATCAAACGTCGAAAGGTTTCAGTTAGTTCGATATAAACCTTGGAACTTTAATAAAAACATAAGAAAAATATATTTTAAGCCCAGTGTTTATTTGGGGGCTAAATAATTAATCACCGCCGTGATTAATTATTTAGCCCCCAAATAAATACTAGACTTATAATTGATTAAAATATGCACTCTTGCAGTCCTCACAGGATAGTTCGATATGTGAAACAGATTTAGCATATTCGATCAAACGTCGAAAGGTTTCAGTTAGTTCGATATAAACATTGAAACTTTAATAAATAATAAGAAAAAAATATTACAAGCCTAGTGTTTATTGGGGGGCTAAATAATTAATCACCCCCCGTGATTAATTATTTAGCCCACATGTAAGATGACTTCGAGTTAGGTAACGACAATATTGTCATAATAGGCTTGTGTACAGAAAAATCTAATTAGTCCGTCAGTTAGATTATTAAAAATTATTTGACCCGTATTTTTTCTTTTGTTACGTTAACTAAAATTGACGAAGATACGACGCTTTTAAAATTCTCAATACGTCACGCCATTTTTAGTGAGTTCTGACGTCACGAGCCCCCACTCCCGAGTTTTGATGCGTTTTATCTTGGTCAATATTCATTGATTTGCAAAAACAAAAAATACGTGTCCATTATTTTCCAATGCTCTAATTGACGGGCTAAATAAATTTGCAATTTATTGATGGTGGAAACTAGCTTAGTAGTTAGTAATTAGTTGGTGTAATTATTTCAAATAGAGTTAAGTACTTAATATCTATATCTTTGTTAGTAGGGTACTAAACACGATGTTCCTGAAAAACCATATACTGAAGACCAGACGTGAGTGAAGAAGAAAGATTTGGACTTGAATACCGAGATTACCTTGTAGAAGGTAATCTCGGTATTCAAGTCCAAATCTTTCTTGTAACTACCTATGCTGTATAAATCATGATCTGTCAAAGGACCGATTTGTTCGAGACACCATTGTTTAACGTTGTTTATTGTGTCTATTTCGTGAACAGTATTGTAGTGAAAAGATATCGAAGAGAAAACCTATCAGATACTTACCATACTTACGCTAAAGCACGAAGGTCAGCTCATGTGGTGCAGGTTTCACAGTCGGCTCACTAAATGAAAAATCTCGATTCCATGTTCCAAGTCATTTATTTTGAACGTATAGTGTTTCGTTTCTCATGGCTGAACGGTTACATACCACGAAGCCCTGTTACCGCTTTTAGGTATAGCTAATGGATAACGGATGTAAGCGTTGCCGGCGCGAGGTACGGGAACTTTACAGATGTACTCACCCATTATAAAAACATTAGACGCCCACCGTTTGAATCTTTCTACTTTTCTTGAATTTCAGAAGACTGTTAAAATGTTACGCAATTGCCAGCGTAATTCGCCTTATTTATTATGCCTATCCATTTTTCTGTTACGGAATATTTTTTATTGTGTTGGAAAACCACATTTTGATTAGGTACTTACCAGAAATTAAGTAATATCTTTATTTCTTTTTCGCCTTTCCGTTCAGCTTTATCCTTGAATTAGGCCCTTATTTTCGGGTGAAATAATCTTTTAAATTCTTCGTAGAAACAAAAATCTCAATTCCGACCAAGCAATTAAAACTATTGAATCATTAAAAAGTAACTCAAACAGATAAAATTTGCTAACAATACTACAAGTATAACGAATTAGTCCGTAATGAATAAAGAAATTTCAACTATTTTGTTGGAATCCAGCTCTTTATTGCCGAAGTATTTTGTATCATTTAAATGTTGCAAAGCAGTTGGGAGCAAAAGTCTCACAAAGAATCTCCTGTTCGCGACTCTTGCCGCTGAATTATTCATGTAATCCATTTAATAGGGACAGAGCATTCGAGGTGGACGCGAGGCAGTTAACTCCTTCGACGAGATTTATATTGTACTATATGTGTACAGTACACAATAAAAAAAGATTCGATTGCGTCCCAATAGCTGTCAATAACGGGGTTATTTACCCTTGAAATGCTATCTCAAGATTAGATTGGCTTCTCATGTATGTGCTTGTATATTCCAAGAGATGAAACAATATTTGAGAGAGATGTGTCGTGGGTGCGCGACGCTTTTTCTGTAGGAATGTGTCTCCTTTTAAATTTATAGAGATGTGTGGGGTTAGTACCTACCTACGTTTCCCTCAATACTACGATGGCTTTTTGTAATCATGTAAGTAGTGTTCAACATTTCTAAAGCTAAGCATTCATTCTTTAATAGCTGTTGCCCGCAAATTTCGTCCGCCTGAAATTTTTATAAAGTTTACTTTTCTATTTGAATCGGATGTTGTGAACAATTTTATGGGATTTTGTAGCCTATGTTACTCCTTATACACATCAGCTATCTGCCGATAAAAGTCCCGTCAGAATCGGTCCAGTTGTTTCGAAGATTAGTCGGAATAAACAGACCGACCGACAAAAAATAAATGTATTTTCTTATAAGTACCACACACATATACTTTCATATGCATTCAATAAAAAGCTGTTATTTTGATGTTACATACAGACACATCAATTTTATTTATTTGTATAGATTTAAATAGTAAGTCGATAGAACTTTATCAAACTTCTCTAACGAACAACATAGCTTTTGAGAATCCTTTCTTATAGTTCTACGATTGTAGACAAATCGTGTAGATTAATTGGGGCTCAGTAAAATAGAAAACGAGATTTATAATAATGTTTTCAAAGTTTTATTAGCAATTCTACAGTCTTTACACTAGTTTCAAATGGATTGTGATGAATTTAAAACAGATATCAACAGAGTTTGGTACAGTTATATTGATAACGCTAAATTGAGTCTGATATCTTCGTTTATTTATTACATAGTCGTTATTTATATCTATCGGTACATTATCTAGTAATTATAACTATGGATATTTAGAAATGTGTGAGTATAAATATTCGTTTTTACTTATTACACCATTATGAGACCGTTAATGTTTTCTATAACACTGTCAATACAACTATCAGAGTAGTAACTCATTTGAATTTATTATACACAACATATTTTAAAATTTATTCTAAATCTTAATATTTAATACTTAGATCTATGATAATAATCACAATAGAAATTATTATATTTTTAACCGAAGATAACGTTAAACGTTAAATCAAAACTTAAAATAGTATTCATAGTAGATTTAAGATCTCTTTCATAATTTACATGTTGTTTGATCGTATAGTTTATATACATTCCGCTTCAGTTCGTTAGTTATCAAAATATTTTGCAAAATCTTAATAATGATAATGTTACAATGAATTGAGATATTTTGATAAGCATTTACTAGTTTACAATGAACAGAGGGGTATGACCGCTCAAAGACTGTCACACAAAATGATCGAAACAAAAATAAACCCCAGGGTTCATTTTGGTATAGATTTTCTTGGAATAATACAGAAGACGCTAACAGAAGATGGTCTAGACTAGATTACGCAGTTATTATAAAGTTAGGTTACCAAAACATTCTGGTGATAAATACAAAAACTTTATGTAAGTAAATAATTTATAGAAAGAAAACGTTACGACCTCTTCAAACACGACATAAGATATAAATTATATTATAGCAAAAAAAAAGAGTACCCTGATGACGTAAAACTTTTTCGATTATCACACATTTCGTTATTGATAGCTCGTAGTTGTAATAATTCATTCCTGTCTGCCAAACTTCCTGGAGATACCTCAAAGGCGCTGTAGGTATAAAAGGGGTGTGTTCCAGCATGAGTGGCATCTACTCATAGGGGAATCAAATTAGAAAATATCCAATATTTCACCGCTCTTTAAGTTTCCAAATTTGAACACAATATGAGAAGTATTTAAATCACATTTCAATCATGTTTGCACTGTACTTTCGTTTTGTCTGTTATAGTATTGATATCCATGTCAGTAGTCTGAACCTCTACCCCGGGAGTATTGAAATTGTCGTAGGAGATGTACTGAGGAGCTTGCTGCACTTCAGCTTTTACTATGACCTGACGCTTCTTAGTTTTAATGTACCCTAACGCGGAAACTAACACAACGAACACTATAAATCCGATACAACAGCCCACAACCAAGCTTAGTCTCCTCGTTAATATATCCGCTATGTCACTATATGTATTGGAGAATGGACTGTCTATTGCCGCTCCGAAGATCTCGATAGTGCTAACACTAGTACATTTACTGCTCAAAGAATCGTTCATAAAAGGACGGAGATGGCTGAAAATTTGTTCGTCCGAGTATAAATTATTAATACTTGTATTCTCAGGTGAGAGAGCTATTCGTGCGTCGGGTACAGAAAATCCTGGAGACGTTGAAGTACCGAAGTTGCCGAGCGCTATCACACAAACCGTATATCGGGATCCCGGTGTCAAGTTATTGAGTCTCGTTGTTCTCGCTGTAGCGTTCAGAATTTTCCCTCGTATCTGTGAAAAGAATGAAATTTCAGAAATATGGCCACCAAAGCTGGTTTAATAAATCGAAATCGACTCTTGAATTGAGTATTAAAAAGTTTTGAGCACCTATGAGCCATTGTTAAAAGAAAGATTTAAATGGATTCACAGCACAGTCGAACATCCACAGGCGAGAAACATAAATATTTTTTATGGACCATTGAGGTGATACACAGCCTTTGTATTCAAATGTTTGTTGTAGCGGTTGCCGCGCACGTTTTGTTCAACGTTTTACTAAAAATTATAAGCTTTTAGTTACTCAGGTGAAAATATTTAACATAAAACTATCGTAAAGAAAAATGTTTTTGGATTTCCTTAGCGAGACTCACCGTAGTCGGATGATCCTCGCTAAAATAAGCTACTTGATATGCATTCAAACCGGTTTGGTTGCGGCTCTGCCAAGACACAATGATCGAATATGTCTGTATATCTTGTATAGCAATGCGGATGACGATGGGTATATCGCAAAGTTTCTGTGATGGTAATTCGATGAAGCTAAAACCGTGAAGATCCTCCGGATGTTCACAACGCAAGTTACGACTGCCTTTGATGACAATTTTATAGTGTTCTTTCATCCATCGCCAAACCTCTTGTGTTTCACAATTGCAAGTTAGTGGATTCTCTGAAAGCAATAATATGCATGAGTATTGGACATAAAATCTAGAATATACAAATAAACCCCTGCTTTAATATATTACCATTAAAAGATAGACTCTTGATTTGTGTTTCTAGAACTGTGAGCATCTTCATCTGTATTACTTCAAAGTAATTTCGGCTCAAGTCAATAAATGAAATCTTGTTCAAGTTTCGAAATGCGTCTGCAGATATAACTGATAACCAGTTTCCACTTAAATACAATTCAGTCAGACTCTGTAGTCCTCGGAATACGTCTCTGTTTATTCTAGTTATATGGTTAAATGAAATGTCTAACTTTTGTAGACTGTGTAAGTCAGATGTGAAATCTTCCAGTTCTCTGATGACGTTCTGAGACATGTTGAGGACGCGCGTTGAATACAATCCTTGAAGTCTCTCTCTTGGAATGTTTTCTAATTTATTCTGACTTAAATCAAGCTTTTCTAAGTTATGCAGCTTAGAGAAAGCTCCCGGAGATAAACGAATTATGGAGTTCTGGGACAGCATCAGCCTCTTGAGCGATGGGAAATTTTCAAAGTCTTTGCTTGTGATAATCGTTAGGTTTGTATTTGTTACAACTAATTCCTCTAATAGCGGAAACAATTTTGAAGGATATGTTTGCAATAATTGCACTAAAGAATTAGAAGACATATTTAATGTTGTGAGTGCAGGAAGCACTGATTCTGATAATCCATTGCTGGGTATATTTTTAAATAGATTATGTGATAAGTCAATCTCTTTCAGGCCTACGGAATGCTGAAAAAAATTCGGTGGAAGAACTGTTAACATATTATTGCTTAGATTTAATGTAACTAGATTTTTAAGAGAAGGAGAATTAAAGCCATTTAACATAGAAATACGATTATGACATAAATTAAGAGACCGCAAATTCTGTAAACCGATGAATTTGAAAAAGTCAACACTGTGTAATTGATTGCTACACAAGTCTAATATTTCTAATGAAGTTACATTGAAAAGTGCGTGATGAGGGAAGTCTGTGAAATTGTTCCCTTTCAAGTTGAGTTCTTGTAATATTGTTGTGTATGCGAATACATCTTTGTGTAAGTCTCGCAGATTATTATAAGCTAAATTTATTCGCAGCAGATTCTGATTTTTAATGAACGTCGTCGGCGGCAGTTGCGATATATTAGAAAGCTCCAGCGACAGAGTCTGTAATGAAGGGAGATGCGCAAACGTCTTATTTTCCAACAACGTGAAGTTATTTTCTGATATAATCAGGGATTTCAGTCCAGGTATCTGTATCTGTATAATGTCTTCCCAAGTCAAGTCATTGTTATTCATCTCTAGATCACTTAAGTTTGGTAAACTTTTGAGGGACTCTACTTCAATTATTGCTATCGAATTCTTACTCAGTCGAAGCTGTTTAATTGGCAATGACGAAATATCGAAATTAAATATAACGATGTCATTATGAGATAAGTCTAGAATTTTTAACTTAGTTAAAAAATGAAATGTGTCTTTGGTGACTTGATTTATATGATTATTTTGTAGGTACAGTTCTTCCAACGTTACAAGTTTATAAAACGTCTCATTACTTAACTTAATAAGCTTATTATTACTTAGGTCTAAAAACTTAATTTTTCTCAAGTGCATAAATGTTCTATTTTCTATATGTACAATACTATTATTCTTTAGATACAGCCTTTGAATATTTAACAAATCATTGAAAAGATTAGATGTTAACACTTTTATGTTATTTTGGCTAAGCCACATAATTTGCACGTTCATCTGCCCTCTAAGAGAGCTATTTTTTAACATTGATAAATAATTTGCACCAAGTTGAATAGAAACCAAAGATGAATTCCGGTTGGGAAACACATCTCCGATAGTAGTTAATCGATTACCCTGCAAATTAATGTGTTGAAGACTTTTAAGGGTAATGAATGCATGTGAGTCTATGGTTTGTACAACATTATTTTGCAAATGTAGTTCTAACAGCCCAGGCAGAGGACTGAATACGTTTCTTTTGATTTGACTTAACTTATTATGTTGCAAACGTATTTCTTTCAATTCATCGAGTTTTTCAAATATTAATTCGTCTAATTCATTAATTTCATTATTATCTAGACTTAGTGTTACTAGTTTACGATTTGTTTGAAAAACACTACGAGGAAGTTTATTTAAAAAGTTTGTTCCCATATGTAGTTGCGTTAAATTGTGTAGCGACGAAAAACAGTTTGGATGTAACTTTTGAATGGCATTGTGTTCTAAATTGAGAACTGTTAATCCAAGAGCGTTCTCAAACGCGTCATCAGATATCTCCAAAATATTGTTTTCAGAAAGAAATATTTCCGAGAGTTCATGAAGGTTTGAAAAGACTCCATTTATGTGGTGAAGATGGTTGTGACTCAAATCTATTGTGCGTATTTTTGGGTTCTTCTGAAATATATTCTTAGAAAGCATTGTTATTTTATTACGACTCAAATCCACAGTTTCTAGTTTTTCTAAGGAGTAAAATGCTTCTTCGTCTATTTGCTGAATTTGGTTGCTAAAAAACGTTAATGTTTTTATTTTAGGCATACATTTAAACCAATGTCTTTCAATTTTTGTAAAATAGTTTGAATTTAAATCTAAAGTCAGCAAATTTGACACTGTAACATCTATATCATCAGGTATGGAATTTATTTTATTCCATGCAAGCCTTAAATTGGTGAGCTTATGCAATTTGCCCAGAGGTTGTAAGGGGAATACGGTCAGAAAATTTTCACTAATATCCAGTTCCGTAAGAGTTTCTTCTAAATTGTAAAATGCGTTTTCTGATATATTGGCAATTTTATTTCCTTTCAAATTGATTTTCTTCAATTTAAGGTTTCTGAAAGTGTTTGCTTGTATATCTTTGATGTCGTTGAGCTGTAAATCAAGTGCTTCGATATTGTAAAGTTCCAAGAATGATTCATGCGGAATTTTGCTTAATTTACTGGAAATTATGCTCAAAGATCCTAACGAGTCACGTAACGATGTAAATGCGTTAGGGCTTATCTTGTTTATCCCTGACTGTGAGATCTGTAGATTGGTTATTTTTATTTTTGATGGGAAGATGTCTGCGTTCAGTTCTGTCGTTGAGATTTCTAAGTCATATATTGAAAGCGATTGGATGGTTCCTCTTATCTTGGACAGCACATTTTTTACGGCCCCGGGGGTCGCGCTGGGGCACTCCAAAAATAATCCTGAAATAAATGTATCCATTAATGACACCAATTTATTCTACGGAGCATTTAATGTGGGAGCTACAAGACACTTACCTTCTTTAAAGTTATAACAGGGGCAAATTGGGTTCTCTGCTAAGCTTGGACATTGCGATTGTTCTTCTCCTTGTAGAATTGGTATGTGGATAATGATTAGAAATGCAAATACGCCGCATTTCAGGCGAGACAGAAGAGTGATAACGCCCATGGTGTTGTGACGTCATTTCAATAGCATCGTGCATCCGGAATCCAAATGAGAGGATATTCGTTCTAGAAAATGAAACAACATTAAAGAGTTAATTAAGAACTGCATTGTAAAAATCATTAGTGGCTGTTATAAATAACAAATACTAGATATCTTGACTCGAATAAATAAAATTTATCTGTCAGTAGCGTTAGATCCTGGAATATGATAAAAATAATAATGAACGGTCTTTTTTTGCTATCAAGATTTACTAGACACTTTATTATGATTAAAATTTTTAGAAAAATTATAAGTTGATTACCCACAACGAAAATTAAGAACGTTAAAAAAAAAGCTTTTTATTGGGCTGATTGATTATTTGAAGATTTTTATTATTTTTGTCTTATTTTAACAGTTAAGTTGAGTACTAAAAAAAATATTTTTTAGGTTTACTCGAATAAAACTTTGCATTCATTTTTGTGCATAAATCGGACTTTATTCTCCCTACTTAAGTTTCCTACTGACTTTTATTTCAGAGTTTCCGAGCTCACTACATTCCCTCAAGTAAGACTTACATCGGATCTCCGTGTCTCGGAGTCCGTTTCTAAATGTTAGGAGTAACATGACGTGGAGGTGTGCCCCGCTTGGGCGGAGCACCGCCGTGTCCTCGTAACGGCGATTGGCGGCGGCGACCTCTCGCTCCCGGCCTTGGTTCAATCCATGGTCCGGAGCGAGACGGAATGGGACGCCGTCACCTCCTTCTGCGAAGCAGTCATGCTAGCGAAGGAGGTGGCGGAACAGGACAGGGAGAGATCCTCACGTCCCGGCCGCCGCGGGAGACGCCCCGGGCGTCGGGGGCCACGTGGTGGCTTCCGGCCACCGTAGGCGCGGGCCTGTGGACGGGGAGCTATGGGCTAGCTCGCCGTCCGTTCGTCTCATGACGACAGGCCGTGTCGACGGCGCGTTCGTGTTCCACGCGCGCCTCAAAGAGAGTCAGCAATAGTGAAGGGGTCCGCAAGGACCGAAGCCTGCCGGGGCTGCGGGACTATTCGAAAGAGATACCGTGGCCCCGGAACACAAAGGGCGATGAAGGAACATGGATGGGTTTTAGTCAGTAAAAGTCTGACACTCCCTCCTGCTCAGCCCAGAGCGGGAGAAGTCATTTGATGATTTCCCATCCGAAAAAAAAAAAAAAAAAAAAAAAGGAGTAACATGACACGCTCCAGTCTTTTATGAAAACCTTTATTTTATCTTTTGCTAACGTACGTAACGTAATTTTAAGCTTTTAGTTTTGTAGAAAAGCTATGTAGCTAGTTATAATATCTTATGTAAATATTTGGTCTTGTGAACTAGTTAAATACGAGATTGTTCGGCTAGTTTGAACTCGAACAGGACCCTTGTTTGAGCTGATATTGTGCTGTGGTCGTTTACCGGTCTATTTCAGCTATGTTTAAATCCCATGTAACAGGGGGCGAGCCTATTGCCATCCACCGGGCACAGATCCAGAATCCGTGGCTGTTACTGAGAAATTCCTAATGGAAAAACCCAAAAGCATTTTGCTCAACCTGGGAATCGAACCCAGGACCTCATGCTCAGCAGTCGCGCTTACAACCAACAGACCAACGAGGCAGTCTTACGTAAAATATTTGTGTAGCCAGTGTGACGTCAAACTGTTACATTACATTATGTACAGTGTGGTCAGATTCAATTGACCCACTCTTCCTAATTCAGTCCCATTATAAGCTTGCCAATAATTCGTTATTCGATCTCATAATCCCCTAGTACCTTAGCAGCCTGTAGATTTAATACAGTCAACTTAATAAAGCTAACTTTGCTCATTTGGATACTTTTACTTTATAAACGTAATAAAATTACGCGTAACCGAAATATCTTTATTGCTTCAGAAACTCATTAGTTGCAGAAGGAATTAATAAGACTAAGAACAACATCGGTCTCTAGAAGACTAAATTAAAAGTCGATTGGTTTCCGTAACGTTTATTTTGGACAAAGCGTCCCTTTAGCGTTCCTACTGCGAAAAATAATAAAGACCGAAATTACCTTGCCTGCTTAACTTTTCTCAAAGCCAATCCTACGCCAACAACTTTGGCAAAAGAAAATATCTCATGGATACGGCTTTATATTTTCACTTCTAATGTATTAAGAATTTTGTTCCAGTTTGCTAATTTTTATATAAAGTTACGACTTTGTAAGCAAACTAACCAAGTGTAGTTTCACCATTACGAAAGTTTCAGCGTATAAATTATCTCCGTGTGGTTTTAAGTAGTCGAGCATTGAAGATAAACGTGCTGCGTAGTTGCGGCGGGTCAACGACACCAATTAAAACATATACTCTGCAGTTTCTAGGCATTTGCTTACAACTTTTTCTCATTTCATTCAGATTATTTTATTTCTGTACAAAACAAAATTAAACACTATGCCTGTGAACTAAAAGATAAAATTGGATTAAGCCGTTTCTGCAAAGCTATTAGTCACTCGCTGAATTAATGAAACAGCAATCTGATAGAAGTAGAAGTTGGTGCGCCTATTCATCATGCGATTATTCTGAAATCACAATATAATTACGCTAAATGCCCCGCGTAGCTGGCGATTCATCATTGCTAATGTTCCATAATTAAATTTTATTGGCCATATTTCCCGGATGATATTAGTTTTAGCAGTATATGGAACTATAGCAGTAAACTTACTCCGCCGAATTGAGCGACCCATTTATTTTTTGATGCTTCAGTACTGTCAGCAAATTAACGGCGCCAAATAGTTTTGGCTTCGTTTTGGCGACGCTACAAAGAAACGTTTAACACAACGAATTGTTGCCCACTTATACCGAACTGCTGTGTATTTATTTCTCGCTGTATTCAGCGCTTAAGCGGTGACAGATTGCCAGCCAGCGCCTCTGAGCACAACATGACCACGCTGCGGGAGACATTTGACGGGTGCAGCCGCATGCAACTTTTACAGACAGATTGGTTTGTTGAAGCTATTGAAGCTTGTGAAGCACATAAAGTAAATAAATACGTTGGTACCGTATACCACCAAAGATACTTTAATCTTTCAAACTCACAGAAAATGAATTTACGTTTAAGCATGAAAAATGAAAAATAAAGTCTTCTTGTACGAACAATGAGATTTAAATTGTATACCTATGTTAACACAAATCGCAAATCTGTTGCAGGTTCTATAGATAAGTATACCTATCTAATGTAAGCAACCCAGGTGCTCTGGATTGCATGTTTTATACCCGTACATAAAAATAGACGCAGTTTACTTCACTTCATTTAAAATTCTACCAGGATTTTCCTTTAGTTTTATTTACTGAATTCCGCCGTAACGTATTCGCGCAGTGAAATAAATGCAATAAACAAGTACCAATAAATATAAAACTTAGTTTATTTTTACTCATTCGAAAAACAATATTGAAATGAATGTTTATAATTATTCAGCATTCACTCAATCTAACAGAAATTCTGAGGGCTCGAAAACCTTGTTATGGTTTTGAAGATTTACAAGGAAAGCCAAGGATCAAGGAGATTATTATTATACAGCATTTTGTGAATAAATAATGTTATTTACGTAAATGTTACGACGCAAGGATTACAAAACGATTAGCTTTACCTACAAGTGTTTCAGAGATCTTCAAAATACGAGCTGGGAAAGAAAGCATGCTGTGGTGAATAGACGGGAAAATGATAATGAGGGGCCAGGGATACACTGGGCTCTCTCGTGGAAGCTCTTTAAATATCAGAACTAGAAAAATATTCTTTCTCCATAATAAAGGGTGTAAAACACCTCTTAACGAAGCCGAAAGGCACTTGTTTTCCTGGTCATTGCGATCATTTTTTTGTTCTACACCATACCTGGGAACCTTCTACTTACGGAGATATTGGGGGACAAAGTTCCAACTTTTTGACAACTTTTTTTTTAAATACTAGTTTTTAATGTAAGATTTTTACTTTAAACACCTCCACGACCCCCGTACTATTCAATCCATCCATCAGCACATTCTTTTAAGTGCATTACATTGAGTTCTACCACAAAACAGGATTTTTCACCACAAAAAAAAAAGTAGTTTCCCAACAATATTTTTTGCGTAAAGTTACTTAGTTTGATGTACAGAATGCTTGGTTGACGGCTTTGTAATGAGGTAGTTTACACCCTGTATATGAAATGACATACATGATATAGATTCTATTTCTATATGGCACAATTCTGCATTGAGAAAGGAGGAATTGATGCCGTGACGCCTGACAGGGGAGAATGGAAGAATAGAAGATGTTGCGCTGACCCCAAGTAGAACGGTAAGATGATGGTGATGGCATAATTCTGCATTTACTTTTGTCTACTTGTCCAACATCTAAATAAAACAAAAACTTAGTACCCACGTTTCTCATTTTTGAAACAAGCGGCAAGACTTAATTGCGGGAGACGCATTATTATTGCACTCGCGGGCAATGGGGCTGGCAGTTTGTTTACTCGACTATTATGCTGTCTAACCGGCGTTTAGTAACTGCGCTTTAGAGAGATAACGTATTGGACCGTTGGACGACATTTACGTAGAATGCGACGGCCAAAACTGGACTGAATCAGCTTGACTATGTTCAGGACTATATTGTTTGAAACGACATTGTTTGATAATTTGTTTTCTAATAGGTTGGGAAGAAGGTATAGCTGCTAAGATGGTGAATAGGGAATATTTTATAGGCCTGCTGGTTTGGTTTAAAGCAAGTGATAATTATACAATACGCACATGAATCAGAAAAATCTGAGGTGCGTGTCTTGTGTTCGAACTCGAGATACTATGACTAGTTATACATTTATAGTCATACGTTATGTTTAGTTTAGTCATAAGTTACGTAACGTGCGTTTGCTTTTTATCTCTTCCTGTCGGTATTTCATTATTGTTACTCTTTTGTCTTCTTATTTACGTTATTGTATTAAAAAAAAAATGTAATATTTTTTATTTTTGTTATTTTTTACTTGTCTACACTGTATCTTCAAACCAAGTAATATGTGGAAACGTCGTGGATTGTACATTAGCCTACTTCTAATATATTGTAACATATATTGTACAATTGTTTATTTTCCCTATATAAATAATTAAATAAACATGACAAGAGGATAAGTGTTTCTCAAGTCTTAAGCGAACTAACCGGCAGACAGATGGGGCGTTGAGTTTGTAAGAACAGCGATAGCACGGTTCACAAGCTTCAAGTGCATTAACACTCTCATAATAAATTAGTCATGTGTGTCAAATTGAACCATCACTGTAATTTTTATACCAGCATATCATAAAATGAAATCGCTTTTTAAGTCTGTGACCGCTGAAATCTTTGAAACTACACAATGGATTTCGATGGGGTTTTCACCATTTTTGGAGTATCTAACTACCTAAGGTATAGTATGTGCGTAATATTTAGTACTAGTTGTTGGCCGCGACTTTGTCCCTAGGAAAACATCGTGATGAAACCGTCCATCTTCACAAACTTTCGCATTTACTTATATTAGTAGTAGTATATGTATAATATAGTAAGATTGTAATAGCATGTAAATCTTCATCACTCGTGCATTGACTGAAGTGTTGACATGTCAAAACGTCAAGATTTCGCGCGGAGCATAGACACATCAAAAAAAGTTTGCGATCACTTAGAAAAATCGAAATCTTTTTTATTACGGTAGATTTTATTATGAAATAGTATTTTTTAATTTCAAACAAGGTCAAACTATTTAAAGAAAATACACAACAAAGATTTTTTCTTGATAAAGTTCAATTTAATAAATTATATCAGCTTTATGCTAGTGATCACAAACTTTTTCTGATGTGTGTATACATCGCAGGTTTATGATAAATTATTTAGAAAAAGAAAAACTTAAGCTCCCATAGGGACTCCAATAACGCACTAACAGCCTATACGTCAAGTGCATTTACTGCTTAAGTGGTGCCAACGTTCCTCTTTACGTTGCAGCCACTTAGTTTCCGTTCATTAAGAAAAGACAGACGAGGATACAAGCGTATAACTTACCACAGGTCAATTATGTATTTAGTGGAAGCACTCTTTAGAAATGGGTGATAGAGAGAGATAGTTGTATGTGATTGCCAAGTGCTAAAAAGAGAGCAAACATCACGTGGGCGCTGTGATCAGAGGTTAAGTAGTTTACTTGTATCTTCCTTTTCCAGGAAAAGAAATGTTGTGGTCGGTTTTTCTGTTAATTTATTGTTGACTTCGTTTCGTTTTGTAGTAGGTACTTATCGCCCGTCTTACCGGTATAGCTCGAGGCAGATTTGTAATGGATTAACAAACAAAAGTTCGCGATTGTAACACTTTTGAGATCTTGCTTTATCATCTCAGTTTAATTACAAGAATATTTCCCTTTATACATATTACCGAGTTCACTAACGGTCAACCATTTGTCAACCTTATTACGTAGGGCATAAGGGTAAGAAGTTGTAGGCCGTCAGGCCGAAACTCGGAAGTACCCACAGCGACCAATCAAGCTAAACAAAAGTAGTTTATTCGCATCTCTCATTGTCTGTGAAATCAATACAAAGCGAGGCCATGTTATACTGGAAATGTAAAGCTTAATATCGCAAGACTGGAGCCAGACAGCTAGACGGGGTCGCGGCAGACCGAGGAGAAGATGGCGGGACGTCTTGGATGGCTTCCTCATGAATTGGCGATAAGAAGCACACCATCGTGAGAAGTGGAAGGAATGGGGGGACACCTTTGCTCAGGATGGGACAGGGCAGGCTAACTTAAAAAAAATGTGTCGCCGTGTGTACAGTCGAGGACTTTAATTGATGAGCCACTTGCCACAATTCGTATTTTAGCCGTGTAACACAAATCGGGTTTGATCGTTAATATTCGTACTCGTGAATGTATAAAAGTAGGCTAGTCTAGTCTATTGGAAAGCTTATCAATAAATGTCGTCGACTCTACATAGGTACAGTCGTGGTCTATTCCGCCTGATCAGTTAAAAATTTTTTCGCTTAAATCATGCGGAGGCGCCGAGCCACTCCACTTTAAACTTTAGGCCTATTAGGAAAGCGTCAACCCTGGCGCGCAAAATAACAATAACTCTCGTTTGGCATGTGTCGCCGATCGGTATTTTTTCATTAATTATTTATATATAAAGTCAACGGGGAGGGGATAGAAAGCGTTTCTATGTTTTAAGTGCAAGCAAAAATTAGCTTAGTGGTGATCAGGCGGGAGTGTCCTCGATAGTACCTACATCAACTGACGTTTTTTTCTTTCGTGGACAGAGACTTCTTCTGCTTCTTTTTTCATGAAAAATCTCCATTAATTAAACACCATAAAATCCATATTTCCAAATATGCATTTTAATATACAGTTTGTTTTCTAAATACTAACTAACTATACCTACTGCGTAGTCTTCGGTACCTGAGCATTAACCTCATGAAAACTTAAAGTGCTACGGACATAAACAAGGCTAGTACAAGTTTATCATATAATATCTCGCCGTAAACATGCCGAGACTTGGCAGCCGGGTTAAGGATCCCGCCACACGTTCACCTCATAAAAATACTTAATTGCTTCTTACAACACCTCGGGGAAAAGATGGGGTGCTCTATTCTTAGTTGAGATCATGCAGATAAGAATTTATTATTACCCAGATTTTTCTGGGTATTTCACTTGTGAAGTTTGGGTGGTATAAAATATTATAGCAACCAACACAGTTTCTGTCATCATTGCGTTTATATCTCCAGAACTACATACTATTTATTTATATACATTACATATATTACAATCTAAGTGAATTTTATTTCAATGCATACTTGGATACGGTAATTTATTCCTTGATTTATTGAGAGGCTTATAATAATCAACAACAAACTTTTATAGGCCAATAAAATTAAAAATAAGATTCTAAATAACGAACACGTACTAAAACTTACGAATCCAAAATACACAAAATGAAGCGGACCCAGGATTATTAAGCAGAAGCCACGATAAAATATGATGTCAGGTAGAAGAAACAACAGCACAATTTCAAGCTGTCGAGTAGCTCAGTAGTGCCGTCGACTAACGTGATAAATATATTCTGCTAACTAATCAAATATGCAGTGCAATTATAATATGCAGAGAGAATCTCCACTGGAAAATTTCACAGGGAACAATTACGTGCGTCCATTTTCTTTTCTGTTTTTAACAGATAAGTACTTAACGTATAATGTTTTATCCTTTGTTGTTACTGGGAAACATCAATAGCTTAGGGCATTTCGGACCTTTTTTTTGCGATCAATATTGAATGTTTTTATTGTCATTGGTCATTTTTGTGAATCCATTTCCCTTTAATATTCCAAGATTAATCTTTTAATCGTTTCAGGTTGAAAAAGTGTTTTAGGTTTTTTTACTGGGGTCATAATACGTCTACAATATATCGATCGGAAATGGAAACAGACAGTTTTATCAAACGTAATTAAACTTGATCGTGCATAATCCTGTATTGCGTTCATATTTTTTTTAATCACATTTCGCACATTTTAGGGGAAGCGTTTTTTCAAAACAAAACATTGATAAAACATTTTGTCAGTAACAAAATTAGTATGTACGAACAATACAAAAATAAAACAACATAATCCACCCTTTTTTGATTGTCATAAAAATATCATGTTTCCTTTTATAAAGTCGTATTTTTCTATCTGTTTCTAAGCAATTATTGGAAAAAACATACTCGAGTATAAAGTAACAACTTTATTTATACAGAGGCAATGTGAGGTTCAAAAAAGTATCAGTATATTAGCTTCCGTTTCGCAGGAAATAAAACTCGGATACAGAGAAGTTTCCGTAGCGACATCGTATAATAACAGCAAATGTGTGTAGGTTTCGAAAACTACCTTTTTTAAATTATTTTTGTTTCATTTTTCTTTCAGACGTTCTGGTACGGACGACTTGAAAACGAAATTGATTTTCTTTCGGAATGTTTACCTTCGTTCGATTGCTTTTTTATGAGAAAACCGAATCTCAGAATCATGTTTATTAACCAGACAAGATGGGAGCTTAATCAATTTGTACTGAGTCAAACTTCGTGTTCTTTATTCAAATGACCACTCACAACAGTAATTCTAGCTTCAAATGGCTTGTACAACATTCTATATCGACGTTCGATACATTTAAACATGTTCTATGTCTCTGAATAGCGATAGATTGAGCCACCTGTCATGTCGGGAATGCTGCCGGCGGCGGCGGGAACTTATAGTAGTGACTGTATTTTACTGGCACTCTATTATTTAGCCAACTATGAAAGCACAACTTGCGAAGATTGAAAATGGAGTGATGATACTTGATTTTGAATACGTGGTGTATTTGTGCACAGTTCAGTGAAATACGGAGCTTCTCTCAATCAATATGAGCATTTAGGAGAGTAACTCATTCGTTGAAAGATGGCAGAATCAATTCACCTTGTAAAGACTCGACAGAAGTCACAAATCATTTGAGTTTTCAGTAATATCACACCATTTAACTTATAGCAATTCATTTGTAATCAGCAGTTCCACGATAATTTATTCCTTTGTAACCAAAACAGACATGTTGGCGCCTTCGGAAGGAGGCGAAAATAAATGATTCAGCCCAATTTCGTCGAACACTGAGATAGGTCCCGTAATTTTGGTTAATAGTGCGATTACAGAATGTGCGTTTGCGATAGTCCCTCACTCGTCCCCATGAAAAGATGATTACGTTGACAAATGGGTCGTCCCTTGAGGACGGAGGTCACTTATCTACTGGCGAATGTGGTCCAATTAATTGTCTCCTATATTAATGCTGGAATCATTTCTGCAGCTTTTCCCTGGAGCTGTCGTGGCCTTATATCATTTAACGTCTGTTAGACAACCTTCTTTTGTTTTTTCTTTTCGAGGAAATCTCATAAGTACCCGTACTAACCAGTTTTTTTGCCTTTCGATTTAGTTTTTTTTTTTTTTTAATTTAAGTCGCTGGATTTTGTATGTGTCCTATTTGTCATAAAGCTATATAATATTTGGGATGTATGTATATTTGGAATTTCTCTGTCACAACTGTAACGTTACAGACTTAATACGTTTCATAATACCAATTTCTAAGTATTATCTTATTTATATATATATATATTTTATGGGACGATGCGAATCTAAGCATTATAAATGAGACACGGTGGTGAATTTAGGTACTCGTTCATCGGTTTATTGATTAATTATTTTTATATTATTTTTTGATGTTATAACAAACACGTTGGTATAGGTACCACCAGTCCACCACTCTTGTGAGTGACAATTTATACAAATAATGAACTATTTTATGTGTATTTCAAGCATATAAAAAGATTACTTCAATTAATTTTTATTCGATGGTATGTGCTTTTTAGCAAAGTCCAGTCACTGTGTTCATTTGTTGATAAGCCAGTCAATTCCCAATTGTATTTTTATGCAAACTGTAACTTTCGGTTTGCACTTTCATTCCCTATGATATTTTATTCAATTCATTTGGATAGTATTGTATTTATATTAGTAGGTATGATTTTTGTATGCATGAAACGGTTACTAAAGTTCTACAGAAATAAAAACGGGAAACTGTTTCGTACGTTCAGTTTTGCTGAAATCAGTTTTTTGTTTTGTCATGTTGTAAGCGGCGGGCGTCAGCGAGAGACAATATCAAAGACTCGATCTACACTATCGGGAAACGTAACAAACTGCGAGAATAGACAAAAACAACACGTAGGTATTATGGGTACGCCTCTGCCTGCCCTTCGGAGAAATATAGGCGTGATACTATGTTTATTTTTTATTATGGTTTTAAAATACTAGAGCTGTAACAAATTGCGAGAATAGAAAAAAACAATTCGTATTTACAAACCTCTGCAGTTTGCTTATCTATTTGTGAAAATACAAGTGAGTAGGTACTTATTATTGAGTAGGTTACTACAGTTTTAAAATTGCATTAAAATCAGACAACCAGTCTTGCCAAAGGGTTACGTATTACTCAGTACTAACTGGGTTGTGGAGGTCAGAGAGGCAGTCACTCTTTGTAAAATTCTGGTAAGTATTCACCTGCGTCCGGTTAGACTGGAAGCCGACCCCAACATAGTTTCGAAAAGGCTAGGCAGATGATAATAAGTTTTAAAATTACAGGTCTACTTTTAGAAATGTTACAACATGCGAAACTGATTAAAACTATAACTAAAATAAATACAATACTGTCTATATTTTCAGAAAAATACAGGCACGTTCTAGCATGTTGGTACCAGAACTTCATGAAAGAGTATTGTTTTAAATACGTGCCCACTACTGGCAACACACAGTAAAAACATACAAAAAAAATACAGGCACGTTCTAGCATGTAGGTACCAGAACTTCATGAAAGAGTATTGTTTTAAATACGTGCCCACTACTGGCAACACACAGTAAAAACATACAAAAAAAATACAGGCACGTTCTAGCATGTAGGTACCAGAACTTCATGAAAGAGAATTGTTTAAATACGTGCCCACTACTGGCAACACACAGTAAAAACATACAAAAAAAATACAGGCACGTTCTAGCATGTAGGTACCAGAACTTCATGAAAGAGAATTGTTTAAATACGTGCCCACTACTGGCAACACACAGTAAAAACATACAAAAAAAATACAGGCACGTTCTAGCATGTAGGTACCAGAACTTCATGAAAGAGTATTGTTTTAAATACGTGCCCACTACTGGCAACACACAGTAAAAACATACAAAAAAAATACAGGCACGTTCTAGCATGTAGGTACCAGAACTTCATGAAAGAGTATTGTTTTAAATACGTGCCCACTACTGGCAACACACAGTAAAAACATACAAAAAAAATACAGGCACGTTCTAGCATGTAGGTACCAGAACTTCATGAAAGAGAATTGTTTAAATACGTGCCCACTACTGGCAACACACAGTAAAAACATACAAAAACAGAACCTCCTAAAGTACAAAACATTACTCTTTTCAGTTAAAAGCTCACGCGCTTTTACTTAGTCAAACATATTTCTTGCTCCCTGGCTAAAACCCCAAAACCATTATAAAGAACTTGCAAGGGTTCAACAGCTGAGGCAAAGACAAAAAAAAACGGGAGCAGATAAAGCAAATTGCTAAGTAGATAATTTTTTATTTGAGTTTTTACACAGTTTTTATGATTTAAGGGCGGTTAACCTTTGCGGACCTCATCATTAAGGCCTTGTGAGATGGATTATACCTACAGAGTGGGTTGTGAAACTGAACGCGATAAACTACTCTTTTTCTGAAGTTGGTTAAAAAAAGAACTAGGTACATACCTGTTTCAACTTTCACTATATATAAATACAATTGATAAGTAGATTTTTTTGTGTTTTTACAGAGTTTTATGATTTAAGGGCAGGTTAACCTTTGCGGACCTCATCATTAAGGCCTTGTGAGATGGATTATACCTACAGAGTGGGTTGTGAAACTGAATGCGATAAACTACTCTTTTTCTGAAGTTGGTTAAAAAAAGAACTAGGTACATACCTGTTTCAACTTTCACTATATATAAATACAATTGATAATTAGATTTTTTTGTGTTTTTACAGAGTTTTATGATTTAAGGGCAGGTTAACCTTTGCGGACCTCATCATTAAGGCCTTGTGAGATGGATTATACCTACAGAGTGGGTTGTGAAAGTGGACGCGATAAACTACTCTTTTTCTGAAGTTGGTTAAAAAAACTAGGTACCTATAGTCCGCGCGCGAGCTCCGAGGAATCGGTGGCTTACTTAAATCATCGGTGGTTTTATTTCAAGTATATAATACCCTCATAGAATGATTTCATAATTTAGTTCGCGCGGAGTAGGTACTAAATTATGAAATCATTCTATGAGGGACCATACCTGTTTCAACTTTCACGATACATAAATCCACGGTACGTTAATAGTAAGAAAACACTCATACATTATTGTTTACATTTCTCCTTTTGCGGGTCTGCTGTTAGAAATTTCTTAGGACCTTTGTAATCATAATGTTCTATTCCTGTAGAACAATGTTAAAAAAAAAATCCCCAAAAAATATTTAAATAAAATCCAAAAAAGAAATAATAAACAAAAAGGACTTAATCGACTGCCTCGTAGGTCTAGTGGTCGCAATCGCGACTGCTGAGCATGAGATTCGATTCCCGGGTCTTGCAAATTATTTTTGAGTTTTTCCATCAGGATTTTTTCAGTACACTGGATTTTTGCCCGGTTGATGGCAATAGGCTTGCCCCCTAATACATGGGATTTATCATAACTGGCGAAATGTGGGTTTAATATTAGGTTCACCTCTGCCTAACCCTTCAGTGATTACAGGCGTGATATTCTGTTAAACAGGGGTTAGTGATTGGTGATAAAAGAAATAAAAGTCTTACAGACTAAACGACCTATAGCCACTTTCCTAACATACTTAGATACTCGTACCTATACAGGGTGTTAAAGTAGTCGTGTGCCATAGCTTAGGGGTGAGTTCAGTATCGATAAAGGAACCCGAAAAAAAAAAAAAAATCCAAAAAAAAACAAAAAAAATACTTAAAATGTCACTTACGGGATATTATTATCTTCCGTGATTATTTATTGTTTTTGAGCTCCCGATATTTCAACGCTATTCCAAAACAATAAATAATCACGGAAGATATCCCGTAAGTGACATTTGAAGTATAGCTATGAACCGTGAAAGCATAAAACAGTGTTTGATAAAATAAATATTGAAAGATCAATATAAAATAATTTTAATTCTAAACGATTGCTATTTTAAGTTAGTAAGTACTAAATTAGGTTGATCTCTCAATATTTTTTTTTCGTTTTTTTTTTAAAGTTTTTTTGGAGTTATTTTTCATTTTTTTCGGGTTCCTTTCGTTCCTTTCGATTTCGAACTCACCCCTAAGCTATGGCACGCAACTACTTTAACACCCTGTATTTGTGATAGTTTCTATTTCATAACAAATGTACTTGTTTACAACTGTGCGTTACACACGTAGGTAACACAAACATAATGTCATCAGTTTCCATAACTTCTATTTTTCAGTACGTCATATTTTCTGATTATGGAATTAGTTTGTCTCATTTGATCTGGTGTAAACGTTTAGAACTTATAGGTAAGTTCACGCCTTTATCCTAAGGGGACTTAGCAAAAACAGAAGAAACAAATCAGAAATGTTCCTTTGAACTTACTTCTATTTACAGAAATTGATTTTCGAGATATTGAATAAGAAATAAAACAAACCAGACTTTTTATAAGTAGGTTATAAAGTTCAATAAAGTCAATTCAACGTCTCCCTTCTTATAAAAATGTCAACTTGCTATTCGAAGCTTTTTCATAAGAATGCGTTAATGCATTTTTTCTCATGGGGCGGAGACAGGAGACGGACGTAGAGTTTATTTTAGGTAGGTCCTATAGTTGGTGCCAGTTAAGATCGCAAAAGTGGTCATTGATCCACCTACATTTATTAAAGTTCTTAACTTTGAAATCCAAAAATAAGCCTGTTCCAGTCTTGAATCGTCATCTACCGTGATGTTCAACATTTTTTCTAATGAAAAACGATACATGGTTCATTTGTTCTGTTTCGTAGGAAGAGATATTAGGGAAAGGGTAATGACCGCTATTGCGATCTTAACTGGCACCAACTATATATATACACGATCTGAATAAGCTACTACAATTTAATTTGTTTGTACTTTATCTGTATATTTTCTAGAAGCTCGTGACTAAATAATTACAACCGCTCAGATCAATCCTCAGGTTAAGCCGCGCTTGCCTAGGTTGGTCTGTGGATGGCTGACAACTAGTTACATATCGAGTTTCCTCCGTGCCTCGGAAAGCACATTAAGCCGTTGGTCCCGGCTGTCATTTGTAGATCTTTGACAGTCGTTACAGGTAGTCAGTGGCCCGAAAGTCTGACAACCAGTCTTACCAAGGGAGGTTGTGCATTCGCCTTCTTCTTCGTTTCTAATACGTTGTAATGTTTACTGTAACATATATTGTGCGGTTGTTTGTTTTCCCTAAATAAATAAATAAGTGATTTTTATATCTTCTTAACTTAACTAAACTTAACAAACATAGTGGCCCGCTGTTGTCGGCAGCAGAGTCCAAGCTATAGTAATTTATCACGTTTCCATTAAGCCAGAAAATATACCTCCTCATTACTTATCTAAATGAATATGCCAGCCAATCGCCATAATTATCCAGTACATAAAACGGACCAGTAAATCCCGAACGGCCGCTTTTATCAGCTTAAATTGGTTATTTAACGTAATTTTTATTGATATTATTATACGACAATTAATTACGCTCATGTCTGCAGCTCAAAGTAGGTGTTTGGTACATGAAATAACCTTTTAATTGGAAGTCAATTATACTGGAAGTAAGAGTAAAATGAGCTTGTAAGTATTTATATTTTTTATTTAACGCCTTTAAAGTGTTCGTTGTCATTGCAAGTAAGTGTATCGTCATAATACTGGCGAAATGTGGCTGTACTAAGAGGTACCCCTCTGCCTAACCTTTCGGGTAATACAGGCGTGATGTTGTGTTATGTATCGTCATATAGTTTTAAGACAACACCTTTTTCCTGCACTCATGAAGTCTATCTACAGGTACGTAAAAGGCTTGAACACATAATAGGTTTTTTTTTTAAGTTTGCACAGAACGTAAGTTACCTATGAATTCCCGGAAATACTCAAACACTTTGCGATACATGGCTTGTTTTTTTATCTAGATCTTTCTTTACACTTTATCTAGGATATATAGAAGAGCTTTTCAACATAAATTGTTGAGCTCTACACTGGTGTATTCAGTACCTACAACCAAAGTGACGCTGACAGGCATCTCCCTGTGCACTGACACAACGAACTTATTGGTAACAACATTTACAAAGCGTTTCAAATAAGAATAGGACTGACCGCTCGCCATATTGTGACGTCATATCTGTCAAATCGAAAAATCTTGGTAGCCGTACTTTTCAAATGACAGTTGACAGATAGAGGTCATTGACGTTCCTATTTTTATTTGAAACGCATTTATACATTCGTTAATTAAATCATGATCTGTCAAAGTACCAATTTGTTCGAGACACCATTGTTTAACTATTGTGTCTACTTCGTGGACAGATCAAGGGTTATGCTGTCCTCGTATTGCGTCTACTGTCAGGCACTGAATGGACTTGATACTAATTGTCCGATTGGTGCATGCCCCTATTATAGAGCACAATCTCGATTTGAACTTATCCGATTCCATTCTAATCTCAATTCCAATCTAGTTTTAAAACGAGTTTCATGATCGAGTGTCGTTCTAGAATACGAACGTGAAACTTCTAGAAGATTTTAAAGACTTCATTTCTGATGGATGGCTTTTCAAGACGATGTTAATCTCACAGGTATAAAAAGTTCAAGAGTGTCACAAAAGATGGCCACGTGGACATATTTTCCTTGTTATTTCAGGGAATGTTTTCCCTGATAACTTCGTCCATAATTGCAAAGAAAAACTCTCCAATTTCCACAAAGAGGTTACTTAAGCGACTACGCCATTGGACTTGATCCATATCGGGTCTCATATGGATCCAGCAGGATAACCCGTGCAGTCTCTTACAATAGCATATGTCGAATCTTTGCGGTCTTAAGTAAGTAGGCAGCCAACCCTTTTAGCTTTTTTATCGTAGCAGTCTCCTGGGATAAAAGCCGCTAATATATTCTATGTTTTATTTCCATACATAGGCTGTCCTGAAATGAGGTTTGAGTAAACATAATCGTATGTTAAATTAATTGACATGACATAGAAGCCGCATGATGCCAAAATGCCAATAAAGCCTGATAATTCTAACGCGTCGTAGGGGAAATTCGCGGATGACGTTCGTGGTCATCACGACTCGTCCCACTGTCATGCTTGCGTGTAAAATAGTGGTCGTATGTCTGTATAAGTGAATCTGCGTTAATAACATGTCACAAGCATTGTTTTGGTACTTTAGAAGCTAAAACAATGGTCTGTTATTGTGCCACACGGTCGACCAAATGCACCACTATCGGTTTTATATCAGAAATAAATTAAAACGTAAAGTAACGACCTACTTTTTAAAAGAATTTCCGTTCAACTTCTGAGCGATAATAACTAATTGGAGTAGTTATTAAAACATAAAGAAGATCAAAGCTGTAAAAAATGGAGTTTTAAATCGATTCAATAGAACGAGCGCGGTCAAAGCAAGTATAATGATAGAAATTAATTTTCCCCAATAACGAGCACGCTCAAGCGAGATTTTTCACCGGTTTCAGCGCAGAGCACTCCGCTTCGGGCTAACAAATGGTACTTATCTGTCACGCTCGAGATAGGGGCGCTGACGAGTGTCGGGTGTCAAAGCTTGTCATGCCAACTACACTAGTACTTACGTTACACCTATCGCCCGTTCATCGCCATCTGCTCTTTACAGTTTTGAACTTTACGAGGATTTATTTTAGAGTTATTGCGGTGCTGTACCGCGTGTTACGACACATAACACGCTCCGTTATGTCATATCGAAAATAGATTTGTTTAGCGCGTCATTTTTGTCCAGTAATAGTTGTATGGAAATATGGAACCGATAGCGATTTGGACAAAGGATATGGTTAACATTGTTGCGTTTCATTTGAATGAAACGCATTGTGTTCCCTTGCTAGGGCTATTTCGATATTTCTCCTGTATTCAACCTAAAAAAATTAAACCATTCTCTTTTTCAATTTCATTGAAATCAGGGTTCATCAATCAAAAGGTTTTTTCTAATTAATGAAATAAGAAAATTACGAGTTTAAAATTCAATCAGCCCGAAAAGTAAACGTCTAACGGATATCGATTGCTAGAAACTTTAGTTAAATAGCGGATGAAAAGTTTGCCTCCGCGCCGACCTGAACTGAATGGACGACGGACCGAGGATTCATTACCGTTCACGAACAGGTAACTAACTTTGATGAGCAAGATTAAATTTTAATTCGTTGAAACGTAAGTTTGAATTCTTAATCCTAACGACAAAGTAGCACTCAACAAAATCAGATACTCACCTTCAGAAAGTTATGAAACTTTCAGGTAATTTCAATATCCATAGTTCCGTTCACACAAATATTGTCCAAATACACATCAAATCCGTGGTCCGTTATGCAATCAGCTCGCAAACAAATCAGCAAGTTTGCGAGTAAACACACTAGCTCGAACGTGGAGATCCGCGAGCCGAGTTAGGACGCGTCGGGAGCGCGGGTCGTGGCGGGTCGGGAGCGACCAGTGCGTCCCCACTCTCGGCGCCGACTGGAGCACGGATCTCAACGGAGTCTGCGTAATAGAACGGCATCCCTACAGATTGCTATATGGGAATAAACGCTAATAAATTACGAACATCGTATACGCGTAACGCGAACGGCACTGTGCTCTTGATTAGTTTGAAGTCAGCCGCTAATGTGCTAGACATGCACCGCACGGGCTTTTGAACATCGCCACCGTTTACTTCCCCGATAACTTGATACTTTTATGTTCGCTTTTATTTTGTTCGGTGCTGTGCGGTAAATGATTCCCTCAGTATCGCCATTGAGTGCTGTTCCGAGCCGAGAAGCTGACATCTTATGATCCTTTGTAGTTTCATTATAAAGTTGCTTGTGCACTTTAAAAATGCGAAGCTTACTAGCTTTCTGGGCTAGCTTTACTGGGTTACTTACTTTAAGTTAACGTTAAAACAGAATAACGGAACTTATGATGCAAATTCTTTCAGCTTTTTACAAGTAAAGGTATGCTTTTAATGCACACTTCTACCTTCTCCTTTCGTATACCTTCTGATAGTATGTGACAACGTAACTCTGTCATCCACACGAACACCCACTCACAAAAACATATGATACACTCCTCACTCACTTACATACATACATCACACTCATGCATCACACATACACCCCACTGAATTATCTCATTTACCACAAAACACGCACACCACTACTACTGTTCTATATAAATGTATAAATATGAGTATTATTAGCTGCTAAATTACTTACTTTTGCTTTTGTAAATTAAACTCAAAATTTTGCATATCTTTTTCTTTTTGTAAAATTACTTTGAAATGTTTTCATAAGATTTAAAAATTGTTGGTACACCACGTAACTTTAAGCTTTGGAAGAGCGAAGCGACCTAACACAGGCATTTGTTATCTAAAAGGTCACTTCAACCACTACATGTAGTACAAAACTTGTGAAAGAAAATAAATTATTTGTTTGTATAACCATGTAAATAAAATGTCTGATTCGCGATTGTGGTTTGTGTAGGCACATAGTTAGCAAGTTTCACAGCTGATTGATATTCCTTCTTCGTCTGAAGGGGTCAAGGGGTGCCGAAATACATAACTCTCTGGAAAAGATTGCTTTTGTGAGGGAAAAAACACGTGCTTATTTTATTGTTCTTTTTATTTCCTAGTGATTAAGGAACATAAAAAATCTTCAAAGGACGTAACTTTTTGATACGACTGTTTTCATATATTTTTTGCTAGGTTACCTATTATAAACATGGCTTTAACTTTGAACTTTTGTGCAATTGCTAGGAAATTTTAAGGATCACATAAGAAGTGAATCATCATCGTCGAAGGATACATCAAGTGAAATCAGTATGGTGCAAATTAACTAACCTTTTCAATGAACTGATCAATTGACTAATTTAATTATAATTGAGACGTTAGTCAAAATTTTGACTAAACTCATTTGTCATCAATAGTAATGACTTGATGACTAATACTTAAAGTACTTACGGGATGATATCCGTGATTTTCTTCTATCGACGATCTTTCGTCTAAAACAGTTGATGACTAATGTTTTTGATAAATTGAGGAAAGCCCCGGGGCATGGGGGCCCGTGTAGAAAAAGCAATTGGAGTTGGCGAGCGCCGCACAAGTACCCTCACAAATAATAAATTATAAGCAATAATAAATATAATTATTACTATTATTAATTAACCAGCTAAGGAGACTGAAGTGTGCTGTTTGCAGTGCAAAATGTTTTATTTAGCTGTTAGTGTAAAACAATCGTTAATAATCAACAATGATTTACTTCACTAATCAATTGATCACACGTACAAAATAAAGGGTGTAAAACACCTCTTAACGAAACCGAAAGGCACTTGTTCTCCTTGTCATTGCGATCATTTTTTTTGTTCTACACCATACCTGGGAACCTTCTAGTTACGGAGATATTGGGGGTCAAAGTTCCAACTTTTTGGCAACTTTTTTTTTTAATACAAGTTTTTAATGTAAGATTTTTACTTTAAACACCTCCACGACCCCCGTACTATTCAATCCATCCATCAGCACAATGTTTTGAGTGCGTTACATTGAGTTCAACCACAAAACGTGATTTTTCACCCCAAAAAAAGTCGTTTCCCAGCAATAGTTTTTGCGTAAAGTTACTTAGTTTGATGTACAGAATTCTGGGTTGACGGCTTCGTGATGAGGTGGTGTGGTATTCAAAAATTAGTTAACTATGTCCAGCACTGGGTGAAATAGATAATCAACATACAAACAAACAGCCAAAAAATACTACAAAATAATTATACTATGAACTACATGTTAACAAGCATCAAATTCCGAACACATTAAAGCCGCTTGGCCTGTTGTTATTATTCCCATAATGATAATTAAAAGCTGGGATAACTGTCCTTATGAATGAGATGGCGTTTTGAACAAACATTTGGGTTCATGTTTTTGTTTCATCTATTCTATTTTCATAATGCAAAACGGGTTATTTGCGTTGCTCTTCCGGACAGTGACTGGCTGGAGCGGCGGCGGCAAGAGCTACGTGCGAGGGCAAATAAGAATTTTCTTTTAGCGCGTCTCTTGGTATTCGATTTAACTAATCGAAAAGGACTTTTATAAAGTTGTTCTGAAGAAGACAATGTTGCCGTTTCAGGGAATAATGTTTCAGTTTTCTTACGACGACGTTATGTCTGACATCAACACCGAATTTTAGTGTAGCACTAACATTCAAGTAAGTACAACTTACTGTTAAAAATAACTTTTGATATTCTCGTCTAGTAAAAAAACCGTTTAATAAACGTCTTGAACGAAGTAATTTTTCAGAAGATTGTTCTAGTCACGCTAATATATTTATAATAGATTTACTGAAACACCAAATTCAAGACTTAAAGATCCTTTAAACCAATTTGATTAGTCAATCAGGCAATGCTCGTCATTTGCCGACCGTACGATAAGACCGCCCATTGTGTCACCCCTTGTAAAATGTTTTACATTTGTATCTGTAATTTTTATGGTGTACATAATAAAAAGTATTCTATTCTATTCTAATACCTACATCTGATACTATGAATGAAAAAAGAGTTCATTCATAATCTCAGATGTATGTACTTAGGTACTAATTTTTTGTCGTTTAATTCGCTACCTAAGCATCACAATAACAATGTCCCTAAGTTAGCTTTCTCCTTACAAGAAAATATTTAATCGATGTACTAAAACACAGAATTCAAGACAAAGGTTCTACAAACCGACCAGACTATCACGCAATACCCCATACTATCTGTAGATTGGTTAAATCGAATACAGAACGTCATTTGCCGACGCATTGCCGAGCGTACAAGTATAACTGGGAATATGAATGAACCCTTTGACTCCAGCATTAGCTTCGTTAACTCAGCGGAGTAAGCATCGGGTCTCAGTGAGTTGTTTTATTCATGGTGTATGGTTTACGCGCAGTTCAGACGGACGTATGAATCAAGTATTTTGATTTCACATGACATCACGGGTGGTATCGTCGAAGTGTTTGGCAGTGTTGTATTTATAGTCCACCGACATTTTTACGACGTGTTATTTAGAAATAAAGTTTTTGCTACTACCCCCTTAATTTTATAAATGAAGTTATTACAATAACTTCATATGAAAATGTTAAAGTTTTAATCAATAAATGCCTCATGTTGTGATAAGTTAATAAACATTACTATTATATACTTATAAAGGTGCTCCTAGCCTGTAAAAGTGTTTGTCATTAATATTGGTGTAACTGTTGCTTTATTTTTAAGTTCTACAGCTCTGTATATTTTTTACGTTAAATAAAGAATTTTTCCAAACTAATTTAGAAATTCGGTTGCGTTACGATAGATATTATATTTATTTTAAGTTACGATGGTTACGAAGTAGTAAGTTGATAAAACTATTATTTAATTAATTGTATATTATATTCCACAGTTATTCTGTGAACAGCGTTGTGGGCTACAATATTGTTCTAATGTTATGTGTATCTCTTTTTTTATACTATATGTTGTAGCTGTTTGCTGTTCCTCTTGAAGAATATAAAATAAAAATAAAAATAAAATAAATAAATTCCAAAATATAAAATAAATTGGTAGGTTGTCTACGCAAATACAAAATCATTGATAAGATAAGGCAAAAACGATGTTGGTGATTTTTTGAAAATATTTTGGCCAATTTCATGGTAATCCAGTCGTAATAAAGGTTTTCATCATGAATGCAGACCAAACTAAAGCTTTTCATTTTAATATTTGATTATTCCACCAAGTTACCCCAATTTTCACGTAGGTATGTACAATCAGTTAATTAAATATTATCGAAACGTTTTACTGCATATATTTGTTGTTTTACAAGAACAATCAGTGCTAATTATTAATAATATGCAAACGAAGCAGACACAGGTGGGGCAGGTGTGGCTGAGGACTATTAAAACTGTGCACTTGCCAACCGCAATGGAACAAGAATGTCGTGAGAGAAACTTCGAGAGTTTCGTATTAATGAAACTGCTTAGCAGAAATCGACGACCGGGTTTGTTGTTAAAATATTTTAAGTTTTCTTTAGCAACTTTGGAAAACTTTATTTTTATAAGTATTTAATAATCATTTTCTAAAATAATTTTCATTCATTACATAACATTTATATTATTGTACACTTTAACATAAACTGCTGAAGTTCGTAACAACAGAGTATGCAGCCATTTTTACCGTTAAAGGTCCTAGCACATTACACCGACACCGCACCAGCACAGCTGCAGCCGAATTTTGGCTACGGCTAACCGCCAGCGCGCTAACTAAGCGTCGTCAGCGAGGTGTAAGCTCGCAGTCCGCGCGCCGGCCGAGCGCCCGCTGCGGATTGCAAGCTCGCAGGCCGCGCGCCGTCCGCGAGGTGCAAGCTCGCAGGCGCGACGGCACAACGACATTGTTTCGCGGGCAACTCGGAGACGGCGCGCAGCAAGCATGCGGTCGGCGCGTTGTAAACACGCTGTCCGCTCGCAGCAATCATGCGATCGGCGCGCTGTAAGCACGCTGTCCACTCAGCGCTTGCTTGCAGCGCGCAGACTCTGAGTCGCCCGCGAGTCGAGTTGTATGGTAGCGGCAAGCGCGCTGACTGTTTTTCATATAGACATTATGAAATATATTATACGAACACGATTTAATGCTGTAATTTGAATGCCAAGTTAATTGCTGGGTGGGAGCGGTGCCGGTATAGTGTGCCATGACCGACGTAAGCGCCTACAAAAACTAATAAGATATATGAAAAGCAGCCAAATGACAGCGATAAGTGTCAGTGATCTAACCAAATCATAGCATCGAAGTCATCGGCTTGCTGCAGTTTCTGATCTTCCGATCCTGGATTCTCTGCCACCCAACTGACTGAGTAAAAGTTTTCCGTAAGTATATTAAACTAGCGGCGTGTAAGACGAAAGTTATTTTATGAGATAGAAAACCGTTTACAACTCTTGATAAATATCAACGAAATCAGATGAACCGTTTGGTGTGAAAAGGTAATAAGTGAACTAATTTTGCATTTAGATACCTATAACATAACTTTAGAAGCATAGTTATGGATACTAACTTCTACCACTAACCATGCGAAGATAAAAAATAAATATTTCACAAGTGACATCCAAACAGTTATGGTCAACAACTACATAATACAACATATGATGGTCCTAACATTCCTGACACGACCCATCCTAACACACATCAATCCAATGGGTGTGTTCCGCAATTCTCGCCTAAAAATAGATCACCTCATTTCTTCACGGGAAGTCGTGGGTGATGTAAGAAGCAAATAAAATATCATAACAGCATTGTGATATGTTACGGACACTTTGTTTGTAAAATGTGTGGATTAAGGTTCATGCACATATGAGTCAGGTCACATTCAGGTCACGGTCAGGTCATTGCGTAACCTTTCAAGTCACCGATCAGTCACAGCAAAAAATTCAGATGAAGTCCATTCAAATTTATTTTACCTCTGATTTAACAACGTTCCCAAGCTTATAGAACTTTATTCTCGTTACAATAAAGTTGGTGTTGGATTGCTGCTATCAAAAGTTAAATATTTGGGAAAGGGCTGTACAGTATTGACCCCACACTTCAGTCACGACTCACGAATCTTATAGTGATGTTACTAAATATTACCACCTCTATTTTTTATATTTAGGACATATCTACACCAACACGATACTTCTTCAATACTGAAATGATACTGATCGGAGACAACGGTGACGTGACTGATGTGTGTGCATATACCTTTATAAGCCACATCTTGTTTGCAGTTGTTCTTAACACCACCCGTAATACTTGTAACCGAGACACCTTCAAATTGTTTCTTCTAAATGGTACAGCTGTGCATAAAACTAGAAACAATATGCTTTCCATCCAACATATCAACTGAAAGTCGACTACTGCTAGACTATTTCTGTGCTTCTCGCATCCAGTGGGTTCCCGCAGCCTTCATAAGGTCATCGTCGTTTCACCTTCTAACTTTCGGTCCTCAATAGCCATTCTGCGAACAATGTGACCTGCCCACTGCCACTTAAGTTTGGCAATTCTCCTGTGAAAACCTTTTCATCACAAGCCATAAAAAACTAAGCACACCCACAATCCATAAGTATTTTATATCCACATTTTGTTTTATAACATTATTCGTACGAATACATTCTGTACTGTTTCAGGGCTACGTACCTTCGGCAATATCGGTACAAACTTATGTCCTCTATAACTTGAGTCATCTCGAGGGAAATAAGAAAGGCAGGAAATACGCTTGAGAAATCGCACAAAATATGTCTTCATCTTTTATTACTTACGTTATTCATGAAACTTTAATAGTAAAACGTTTATCTCTTGATGGTTAATAGAAATTGGAGGGGCTCATGGCCAAGTAACAGTCACGGGTTCTCCAATTTATACAGGGTGTAAACGGACTCTTCACGAAGCCGCTAACCAAGCATTCTGTACATCAAACTAAGTAATCCTACGCGAAAAATATTGCTAGGAAATTACCTTTTTTTGGGGTGAAAAATCACGTTTTATGTTAAAACTCAATGTAACGCACTCAAAACATTGTGCTGGTGGATGAATGTAATAGTACGGGGGTTGTGGAGGTGTTTAAAGTTAAGTTTCTCACATTAATAACAATTATTTTAAAAAATAACTTGTGAAAAAGTTGGAACTTTGACCCCCAATATCTCCGTAACTAGGAGGTTCCCAGGTATGGCCTAGCTCTAGAACAAAACAATGATCGCAATGATGGGGAGAACAAGTGCCTTTCCGCTTCGTTAAGAGTCTTTTTACACCCTTTATGTGGATTGGTGACCTACCTTTTCATTTCGAGACCTCTCCACCCCACCTTGGAAAAAATATTAAGCTGTCCTCGATCAAGTCATACGTAGATTTTTAACAGTCTTTACCCATAACCAGAAGCCTGAAAGTCTAACAAACCGATACCGAGAGGTGTCGTACTCCCGTTTATAGGTTGTGGAGGAATAGACAGTCGCTCCACGCAAAATACTATTATTTAGTAGCCCAACATAGTTAGGAAAATACTAGACAGAAGGTGATGGTTAATAGAAATTGCCTATTATAATAGTGAGTGAGCTCTTGGAGCGTAACCACGTGACCTATTAATTTAAGCGCTATTATCCATCGTAGTAGGGTATTGCTGTAATTATAATGAAAGCGAATTTTGGGATCGAGATAAATCCCATTGCTAATATGAATTTAATGTGATAAATATTTATTGAGCATACTGCCTTCGTTTTAACGTAGACTGAACTTACGGAAGACATTTTAGCTTGTTATTTGCGCCGCTGTATATTTAGCTTTCGACTAAGCTTTTGTCTGTGCTGGTCTTAGGTGCAACATCGACATAGGAACAGGTACGACATTAACTATAAGCAAGTATTGTTGTTCAAAACATTCCCGATTCTAGAAGAAAGTTATGAGCGTCCTAAAAATCATTTTTGCCGAATAATGTTTAAAATAGGTACAACAACAAAAGATTCACAAGCAATAATCAAAACAATAATAATAAGTACTAAATAGTTAATCATTGTTTTTGTTTTGTTTTTGTTTTGCCTATTCTGTTCCAATGCTGGGCAAAGGCTTCCCCATTCCTTTCCAACTCTCTCGTTGTTTTGCCTTCACAATCCAATCACTCGGAAAACGACTCCAAATCGTCACGTCAGCGTTAATCATTAACACAACGTAATTGTAAACGCATAACCGACACCCTATCCTCTTATGTTAACCTGCATCGATTAGCAGTAGGTACAACAAAAACACCCAGCCAGACATTTCTCGTCCAACTCAAGCATAAAAACACAACCAATAGACTGTTCATTTTAAAGTGTTTGACGTCGTTTACTCCGCGTAAATATTAGTTTCAATCTTGAAAAGAGGTTAATAAGCTGTTACGGAGGAAATGAAACGAGAAAGCACGTGAATGTGGGAAGGTCCTTGTGCAACAAACTCTAGTAATTGAGTGCGCCGTGCCCGGATGTTTGTGCAGCCGGCAAGAACTTTTTATCAGCGACGATTGGCGCACCAGTGTCGTATACCTAACTGCACTATATACTGCCAGTACCCACAACTACGTACAACTTTACAAAAACTTATATAAGAACCACTGAGAATGTTCTCGTGAATGGTCTTTACCGCATACAATGGGGTAATACTGCTTCGCTTCATTGAATAAGTTTAATAAGATTTCACAACGCCTGCTAAGGTACACCTGTATTTTCCTGTTACACTGCTGAGTGGTACGAAAGTTTGGGAGAAAAAATTAGGTGAAGTGACATTCGTATTGATGACATTGCAGATTTGGACGTAAAATGTACAGAAAATCCTATATTCTTATATGATACACAAAAAAGGAATGGATAGACCTCTTGTTAACAGAGATATCTCCTACATCGGTAACGAATGGCAGCGATTCAGCCGTGAAGTGGGTCAATATCACTCAATCAAACCCAGTGTCGTATCGTTGGGCTAAAAGTCTTGTTTCATTACTATCTGAAACCGTATTTCATGAACGAACGCGACTGAACAATAATATCCGGAGGCTGATTTTATCCGACGAAAACGCACTACAGTGCACACAAGCCATAAATAGAAAACCTACAAAAAGTTTTACCGTTCTACGTGCTGACCGATTGTCGGAGACAGGAAACGTCAAGCGGAACAATTCGGAACGAGAATCCGTCGGTGACCTACTTTTAGTCGGCGCAATCGTTGACCGATACGATCTGACCAACAAAAGTGCACTAAACCATCGCCCAATAGTGACAAGTAGCTAACTCATCGTTTATATGCAGCTTCCTGAACTGACTTTTACAACTTAGGTAGCTTTCTTCTCTGGCTTGGTGCCAGGGTTTTCTTCTTTGATCATACGGTTAGCTAATAGATTCATAATATTAACTTTTGACTCACAAACTTTTCTCGTCTTCGTTAGCCTTGAATTTTGTGATGCTGGTCACCTTTTCTCTCGGATGCATCCATTTTATCAGAATTCTCGGAACGATTACCTCCAAACTCAACTACGAAAGTTTTTGGGCTCCGCTAGTAACTGTTACTATATTTCACCTCGCTCACAATAGTCCAGTCAAAATAGACATTCCAGCTTGCATTAATTCCCAACAAACTGGATTTTTGTGCAGGCCTTGAATACGTCCTTACAAATGATATGTCAAACGTCCCCATCGATCCCGTTTGTGCGTTGTTTTTTATTCGAGGTCAAAGGTCACAAATTTGCGTTTTTTTGCGTATATCTCTGAAACAACGAGAGCTATCGAAAAATGGTTCAGACAATGTTTGTAGATAGTAAAATTGTCTACAAAAAAAAATCAACACTTTTCTTCTATAAAGCATCGCTTTCGAGATATCATGACTTCAGACCGCAGTAAAGTCGTATTTTCGACTATATGCACACATTTCGACACCACCTCTGAGGTAGTGCACACGGCGCTTTTTTTTAACGTGGTTTCCCCAGTAGGAATACTCCACAATATATTTTGAGCGAGAGAATGTAATGGGACACTATTTTATTGATGATTTTTTTTATTTATAATGAAAATTTTAACAGCAAGAAAATTACATCATCATTTATCATCAAATTCTTCATAGTCACTCGTTTCTTCCTCTTCACTGTCTTCTTCCTCTTCTTGCTCGATTTGTGTAGACTGCTCCAAGAAGAGAGATATATCAGTTATATCCTCATCAATTTTCAAACAATCTTCATCTGTTGCATTTGATTCAATGTTGGTGCAAGATTGGCCTTGACAATTGGTACATACCGATGAACAATACAATCCAACTTTTCTGCACCCGCAATTGTTTGTGCAGCCTTTTTTGCAATTACCAAAAATTGTATTGAGTAATTTTTCTGGAGCAGGTGGCAGTAAAGTCTGGATTGGCTCCAAACTATTATTCATCAATTTCCAGCCCCAATCTTCAGAATTTAGATCATTGCCTAGCCACACTTGCACTTGGTAGAACACACGAAACAAGTGTTGATAAGCAGAAGCAGATGTTGGAGGGAGACAAGATAATTGCACTCTCTTATTGTTTCTTGTATTTTTCACAAAACTCAAATACCTATACTTGTCTATTGATTCCATTTTTTTTGGAGCTCCGTACATAGCAAGGAGAACACGAATTCCATTGGTGAGGATAACATCTGCTGACGAGTTAATATTTGTAAATACTTTTGCGTTATCAATCAAGTCTTCACGTTTTTCAAACAATTTGAATACTGTATTTTTGCCTCTTTTGAAAATTGCTGATGTCGTATCGCAGCCAGTTATCGCATGAAAGAATAATATATGAGGCTGATATTTTGGATATGCAGAATTGTATATTTTTCACGTACTTGCGTGCATGGGGTAAATAAAACTATGTTCTAATATTTTTTGTTCAAATGGTTAACCCGATGATGCATACTGGCCACGTATGAGTGCATATTCGTATTTTCTATGTTTAAAATAGTCATAATTCGAGAACAGTGCACCGTAGAAGAAAAAGTGTTGAAATCTTTTTTGTAGACAATTTTACGATCTACAAACTTTGTTTGAACCATTTTTCGGTAGCTCTCATTGTTTCAGAGATATACGCAAAAAACGCAAATTTGTGACCTCGAATAAAAAACAACGCACAAGCGGGATCGATGGGGACTTTTGATATATAATTTGTAATGACGCATCCAAGGCCTGCACAAAAATCCGGCTTGTTGGAAACTGCAATGAAATGAATGCAAACTGGAATCATAATTTAGTCTATTTTGACTGGACTACAATAGCAAGCGGTGCGACTCGCGACGCGATATGTATCAAGCGATACGTTTGTGTGTCGTTTGTTTCATGACGTCGCAAATGTCGTCGCGGTGACTATAGTCGACGAAATCTAAGAAGTCCGTTTTGACAGCCGTCAAATCCATAGTAAATTGACACCGCTATCGGAAATTGAACTTTATTACTATTACGCTAACAAATGTCAAAACGGGCCTTTTAATTTTTGCAGTTATCGTTGACTAACTTACGCTCACGGCTTCGCCCGCGTGGAGTTCGGTAATAGGGTATTTTACTCTATATGAGAAAAAATCAAGAAATATATTATTGAGATAGCTTAGGCAAAAATCAGTCGGAAAACGTTAGTTTTAGTTCATAAAATAGCAAACTAAATTTTAACATTCAATTCAAAGGTTTCTGCTTTTCTAAATCTGTTTCATAACACCATTATAGTAGTCACCATGTTATTACGTCATAAGGCTATGTAAACATAGAAGTGTCAACTGTCAACTTCAAATATCACTACATTTGTTTACATAGCCAAGTGACGTCATGACCACAGAGCAATATGGCGTCCACTGCGTCCAGCGTTTTCGTCAAATTACTCGCAAAATTTGACGATTGAATATTTTTTTTTGTGAATTGTTTAGTGGTTCATTAGCACTATAGAATCTAATTGAAAAGCTTTTTAAAAATGGGTGTAATACCCTATTGGACCTACTAAGGATCGTACTACCGGGATAAAAAGTATTCTATGTGTTAAACTATTTATGTGCTAATTTTCATCTAAACACGTTCAGTAGCTTATGCATGAAAGAGTAACATTCATCTATCCTAACATAAATTGTTGCCTACTGTCGCATTTATAATAGTATAGTAAGAAAAGTACTGTATTAAGAAACTAAAGTGGAGGTGGGCAGGCCATATGGTTTGCAGTATAAGGGAGAAATGGTCAAAGAAGGTAACAGAGTGGTGTCCAAGACAACACAAAAGAAAGAAAGGGAGCCAGCGTCTTTGATGGGGACTAGGATGACTTTATAAGAACGGCGGGTACTACTTGGATGAGACAAGCGCATAACCGAGCGCAGTGGAAAACTAGGGAGGAGGCCTATGCTGGAAGGCAAGACAATCTTAAATTACCGGTGTCATATTAATTTTAAGAAGCGAAACTAAATGATGTCAGATGGTTAGGCTATCACTACATAGTATAAAACAAAGTCGCTTTCTCTGTCCCTTTATCCCTATGTATGCTTATATCTTTACAACGGATTTTGATGCGGGTTCTTTTAATAGATAGAGTGATTCAAGAGGAAGGTTTTAGTATATAATTTGCGGGCGGGCGAAGCCGCGGGCATCAGCTAGTAAATAAATGAATAAGAAAAGAGGAGCTCGTGGCTAAATAATAACAGCCGCTCCATGTAAAATACTGGTATTGAGCTGCATCCATTAGACTAGAAGCCTCCTACCCCAATATAGTTGGAAAAAGGATAGGCAGAAGTATTTATATTTGTTTTCTCAACAGTCGCGTTTTGCTCGTGGCCAAGGGGTTAGGCATTTTGTGTCTGGGACCTTTAGTACTAAGTCACGTAAACGTTACAATGAATATTTAAACTCATTGAACCGTCGCACACCTCACATCTTACGACTCCCGGAATCGGGCGATTGATCTCCCGGTAGTCACAACCACCCACTTCCTTGATGGAAATACATGATTGCCTGCCAAATTATATTTCCTTATGATGTTTCAAGCATAAAATGGCGTCCGAGATAATCGTAATTCCATTATTATGGCTTTGTGTTCTCCTCAAAGTCGCTGACAGCTAATTTGCTGTTACCTATAACTTACATTATATGGCCGGACAGAAATAAACCATTATTCAATTTATTTCTAATGTAATATGTAATTGTAATCAATTGTTTACCTAAAAAAAATCCTTTAAAAGGACTTGACCGCAACGTGTAACTTTACCCCGAAAATCGACTGATCCAGGCGATATATTAGATCCACGATCTCGTAACGATTTCTTATTTACCAATAACGAATCCCATTTGGAGCAAATGATTAAATTGGCCCTAAAGCTCTTAGTGGGTTAACTCGATAAAATTCATTTTGAGAACCAAGTGGAAGGTGAGTATAAGTAGTTTTGTACGCCCTAAAAGCTTTTCGCTAGTAAGTCCCGAACGGCGGCCACACTTGTACTATTCAATTACGTGTGTAATTAGATTCCACGGTTATTGTATACAGTAATTATGTACGAACAACCTTTGCTGTGTTTCTAATTCCATTAATACCTAATTAAGCCAATACTGTAATGATATTGTTAACACATACCAATTCAAAGTGTTCAGATCTCAGTAGTATTCGAGTACGCAGTATGTAGATATTCAATAATTATTCTATTGGAAGCAGTACACGTTTGTCAGTCTTTATTACTAGAAGGATGTAAGCAATTCTGCAGACAATTGAATCATTCTTCATTTATCTAATTCGAGTGAGTAAATGGCTTTAGTTAAGGCAGGTTAGGAGAGTCGATATACTCGTATTGCGTTCAATGACGAAAAAGAAGAACTAAATCATCATCAGCCTTTTCTCAACTTTGTTGGAATCAAATGTCAGCCAGGACCAACTAAATGCAGAACGTAAAATAATAAAGCTTTGCTAAGTCAAAAAATATGTCTGTTACATTAAATAATCTGAGTTCTACATTACCGTTATTTAGGAAAAACAAAATAATGTTTATTTTGATTACTTACATAAGCATTAGACCAATGAAAACAATCAAAACGTATCTCCTATTAGTTTCAGCTCAACTACGTATAAGTAATTATCATAAGCTATTTCCATTCTGTGCACAAATTTAATTAAGAACATTATTTAAGAGCTGTCCGAGTTTCAGAAAACAGAAAAGTTATTTGTCGGAAAGCCCCAATTAAGGGCAAAGCTTTCTGGACTTAATCCAATAAACCTACTCATTTAGTGAACGGAATGAAAGGTAAATAATTTTAGGGAGTCCCGCGGATTGCGCCACGGAGTTTTGTTTTCCAAACGAAGGGTTTGGGAATAGGAACATGTGTAAACTATTCGTGAACCAAACTTGTTCGTGATATAACTAAACCTTTTAGTCAAACTGTGAACAATCTCTAAAGTTTACGACTGAGAATAGCTTTGCTTAAACATCGTTTTCATTTTATGTGATGAAGCAATCGTTTAGCTCATCGATATTAAATCAATTAGTGGAAGAATATAAATATCAAAAAGGTAATACATATCTGTTACTACATAGGTATTAGGTATGAGATAGTTTGATGTAGAATCGATTACACGACGCGATCTAAAACAGAATCCAATTACCGCAATGACAACAAGGATACTCGATTTTAATTGACTATTAGATTTTTGGACTCCCTCGCTCTGGTACAAAGTGGAATGTTTACAATTGTAACGTACACTGTGTCCCATTAATCGATTTATTACACAAAGGAACTTGATGGGGCAGGGAGGCACTATCCATAATTTCATGATATTTTTCAACGTTAACGCAGGATGAAATTGCTATACTAGCTATTGAATTGAAAAACGTGTTAGTGCTTACACTCGATTATTTACTGAAAACGAACACCTATTGAAGGGTGCTCGAACTATTTTTAAGCGCTGTTAGGTATAAATTGAGTTTAATTAAAGTACTAAAAATGCAAATAAAAACAAAATGTTATAAGAAAACATTGCGAGTAAGCTTTTTCATTTGTCAGGATCATCTCTTTACCTTAACATCACACACGAACTCACTCTCGCATTTATAATATAAAGGTAGGTTTGAGCAAATATCAGAAAGCATTGTACTCGTAAATCTCTATTATTCTAACGTATACGAGCCGAGACAATGAGATCCGACGGAAAATTGAGCTCCCTAATATAACTCGAAGATCCGGTAAAGTGAAGTGGCAGTGGTCACGTAAGTCCCAGGCTGGCAGGACATACCACAGGAATGGGCGAATATTCCGATGTTCGGGTAAATATTGGGACATATTTGAAGTGTTCTTGGAACAGGTAAACTGGCTTGGAGTAAGCCCGACTTCGATAAAATTGCACTTGTTAGTTTAGGAGGGATCTTCTTTCGACGTTTTTATAAGTACCCATCTAGGCCTATGTGAAATAAAATATTTTGATTTTGATTTTTTGATAGAATAACTGTCTAGATTTGCGTTCATTGGCAAATAATACTTTTCAATCTAGCTGTCCGACACCTTTTTTATGGTTCCGTAGTCCTGACAAGGAACCCTTATAGTTTCGTCATGTCCGTCTGTCTGTCTATCTGTCCGAGGTTTTGCTAAGAGGCCGTTAGTACTAGAAAGCTGTAATTTTATAGAGGTATGTATATCAATATTTATATATTTTTTATAGAGGTATGTGCCTGTAACTGTCCTACTTGAAATAAATTTTGGTAAAATAAAATTGTGGAAAATATATTTTGTTAGGGTAGCTCTCCCACATGTGAAGTGGGGATACATTTTTTTTTCGTCGTCTACCCCTTCGTGTGGAGTATCGTTGAAATGGTCTTTTAAAATGACTTAGGAGTTGCTAATTCTATTTTTAGATTTAATGCTCCATATACGAAATATTAAACTTTTAAATGCAAATTTTTGTTCCAGTGGGGCGTGCCCCCCTCTAAAAGCTAAACTGCGGGCTTGAAAAATCTGTATAAAATTCAAGCTGATAGTGCATTTCATGAACTTTAAAGTGAAAGAAAACTATACCGGTTAAGATAAATTTATTAGTTTCGTAGTAATAGTCGTTGAACTTGGGTGTTGGATAATTTTGTACCAAATACAAAATCCTTAGAATAAATCTTACAAAGTGACTAATATGAAGTAGTTGCTTATTTATAACGGGTAAAGACTTGCATTGATAAACAAAATCCAAAATAAAAAAACATAATAAATTATTACAAATTTCACAAAGCTGCCGCTAGATGGCGCTGTACCAACGGGTTCGTTCTATATTGTGATAACGGGGAATCATCGACACGAAGAAGAAGAAGAATAGAGTCTATTAATAGTTTTTAACGAGTTAAAAATAAAGAGTTTAAAAGAGTTTTTAAAGTGTGTGTGTGTGTGTGTGTTTCCGCTCACACTGACGTCTGACTTTTTTTTTTTTCGGATGGGAAATCATCAAATTTTAATGACTGCGAAGCAGGAGGGAGTGTCAGACTTTTACTGACTAAAACCCATCCATGTTCCTTCTTTGCCCTTTGTGTTCCGGAGCCACGGTATCTTTTTCGAACAGTCCCGCAGCCCCGACGCGCGACCTGTCCGACACCTCAACTTCTGTTAAACCATTTTCTATTTCACTTTTGGCAGTTCAGTCGAGCGATTGCAATAGTCTATCAAGCAATTAAAATAATAAACCCAACAAAGAGACCTTGTTAAAGAAACATAAACTTAATCTTCGTTTCTAATCATTAACTGAAACGCTTTGTGTACCCTAAAATAATATCTTGCTAGTGCCACTGTGAACTGGGAACGGCAGCCCGCTCACTTAGTTGATGAACAAAGCGAAAATGCAGTAGGATAGACTAGGGTTATGTAAGACATCTGATAGATATAATCATTTGATATCACTGCTGAAAATGGTTCGTCAAGAGGCAACCACTGAGTTAATGGTCCTAGGAGAAATTCTCATTAATTAAAGTCTAGTAGTCTCTTTTTTTCGCTACTGCCTTTCCTCTGGGTATGATTCCTGGCTAGAAAAAAAAAACCTTTTATAATGAATATAGCCTTCCTCAAACACAAAACAAAAAATATTTTTATTCTACGTCTTTACGTCAATCAGAATTCCCAGGAGATCATCCCGTTGAATCAAAGTGCCTATCTGACGCCAGTGCTCAATACATCACTTTCACTTAGAACCTATTCGCCGATCTTGATGACCGATACAATTCTAGGGAGGGCTAAGATTTATCCGGTCTCCGGTGTAATTATACTGTCGTTTCGAATTATTGTCCAGTCATTCATCTTAGCAGAAACGTTGCGGGAACTGAGGATTGGCATTTTTTTCCTAGAAATGCTTGGTAACAGTCTGGTGGATAACAACAAGCCTGCATGCCTTATATGATTTCGATTCGTAACATCAATAGCAAATGAAAGAAAGAAAAAGCATTTATTAGCCCGCCAGGACAAAACACACAAAGGTAAAATGGTTTAATTGTAATTATTAATATTAAAAAGTTAAAATAGAGAGAAAAAAAACAAAAAAAAAAAGAAACGAAATTGGTCCTGTACGAGGTCAAAAGGCTCCTAACTCAGCATGGTGCTGTAACATTAAACAAAAAGTCACAGCGCTGATATTTTGATAGGGCCTAAAGTGATACCATGGTTAGATACGGATAAGAATAAAAAATAAATAAATTGTAAACGAATAAACAAATATAAATATGTGAAAAAATAATTCGAAAAAAATAATAATCACGTTTACACCCCACGTAACCATACTTTTCGTCAATCAAATGGTGTATACAAATAACGTTTGTCTGTTATATTAATGACAACCCGAATGGCGCAACGGTACTGAGGCTGCCTTACGTTCTTAGGGTCCCGGGTTCGAATCCCGGTAGGAGCAAATGTTTGTGTGATGAGCATGGACATTTGTTTCCGAGTCATGGATGTTTATATGTATAATAAGTATGTATTTACAAACAAAAAGTATCTATGTAGTATATCAACTATCTGGTGTCCACGACACAAGCCTCATTGCTTAGTGTGGCACTAGATGGCGCTGTGTGTAATGTCCAGCAATATTTATTTATTTATTAATGTAGGTGTGGTTTTGAAAAATATAATGAGACTCTAAAATTTCACTGCTGGACCGCAGGCTTCTTCTCTATAAGAAGGCATTGTCCATAATCCACCACGCTGTCCCATGTCACATGTCTCAAATATTTGCTTTCTTCACAATGTTTTCCTTCGCCGTTTTGAGAGCAGTGGCGTAGAAATTAATGTCACAAAGTGTAGTGGAGGTCTGGGTTGATACCGACGACCTGCAACTTGTAAATCGGTGTCATTAAATAAATAAATATCGCTGGACATTACACACAGCGCCATCTAGTGCCACACTAAGCAACGAGGCTTGTGTCGTGGACACCAGATAGTTGATATACTACATAGATACTTTTTGTTTGTAAATACATACTTATTATACATATAAACATCCATGACTCGGAAACAAATGTCCATGCTCATCACACAAACATTTGCTCCTACCGGGATTCGAACCCGGGACCCAACGAACGTAAGGCAGCCTTTTTTTTTTTTTTTTGGGATGGGAAATCATCAAATGACTTCTCCCGCTCTGGGCGGAGCAGGAGGGAGTGTCAGACTTTTACTGACTAAAACCCATCCATGTTCCTTCCTCGCCCTTTGTGTTCCGGGGCCACGGTATCTCTTTCGAATAGTCCCGCAGCCCCGGCGACACGTAAGGCAGCCTCACTACCGAATTTATCATTACCACGTGGTTTCTGTAACTGGGCGCAACTTTCAAACTTCCTCTAGTGTACTCATTCCTAACCATATCCATTCTTGTGCTCATAGATTACCTAACACCGAAAATACACAATAGCTGAACACACCGCAGATTCTAAAACACCGCTGCTAACTAGTAAAGGGTGTTAAAATACCCACGCATATAAGCGAATGAATAATAGCAACTTAGTTCACGAGATGGAAATACATTGATCAGTAAATGTGTGGAGTGAAACGCATAATAATGTTTCATTCTCTGCATTACTACATATCATTGTTATATCGCGACCGCAGTACTTACCTAGCGTGATAGTTGGCACAATTTATTGCTTTTCATGAGTCCCTAGATACTTTGCGAATTCATCAGTGTTTTTCGTGCTAGTTTTAAATACATTTTTGTGCGGATTTTATTCACAGTTCATATATTTATGTATGGGTATAAATAGAGTGGCCGAGTTCTGGTCGAAACAAATTTAAAATAATTAAAAATGGGAATCATCGACACGAAGAAGAAGAAGAATAGAGTCTATTAATAGTTTTTAAAGAGTTAAAAATAAAGAGTTTAAAACAGTTTTTAAAGTGTGTGTGTGTGTGTGTGTGTGTTTCCGCTCACACTGACGTCTGACTATTTTTTTTTTTTCGGATTGGAAATCATCAAATGACTCCTCCCGCTCTGGGCGGAGCAGGAGGGAGTGTCAGACTTTTACTGACTAAAACCCATCCATGTTCTTTCATCGCCCTTTGTGTTCCGGGACCACGGTATCTCTTTCGAATAGTCCCGCAGCCCCGGCAGGCTTTGGCCCTTGGACCCCTTCCCTATTGCTGACTCTCTTTGAGGCGCGCGTGGAACACGAACGCGCCGTCGACACGGCCTGTCGTCATGAGACGGACGGACGGCGAGCTAGCCCATAGCTCCCCGTCAACAAGCCCGCGCCTACGGTGGCCGGAAGCCACCACGTGGCCCCCGACGCCCGGGGCGTCTCCCGCGGCGGCCGGGACGTGTGGATCTCTCCCTGTCCCGTTCCGCCACCTCCTTCGCTAGCATGACTGCTTCGCAGAAGAAGGTGACGGCTGACTAACGTCCTAAGGAAAGACTCAAGCTGTGGCGAGACAAAGTTTCCCTTCCCAACCCATTTGGTATGGCAACATGGCAACGCGGGGCGGAAGATTTTTTGGCAAGTTGCCACTTGCCAAAAAATCTTCCACCTGGACACGAGTTGCCATGGCTGACCTGGAAATCTTTAAATTGACTCCGGACACAGGTTGGCCGAAGTAAGGAAAACCTGCTCAGGTGGAGATTCATAGACGGCTCTGCCATGCAAACTAGTTGACAAATTTTGGGCTGAGTCAATTTAGATTGCCATCGGCATGATAAGAATATAGTGTTTTAGTACCAAAACCACACTGAACGGTCATCATCCAACTTAGCTCCCACTCTTGTTTCTTTTAGAAGCTCTATAAGTAAAAGCAAGAAAACTTTTGCTCAGTTTAACATTTTCTATTCAAATTTTCCGTACGCGGCTCTCACAGCACGCGTTCGTTAGCAAAATGCATAATGCAACGTCATCCGCGCAGACTCGGCCCGTCCAAACGAGGCAAAAGTGAAATTTTAAGAAAATCCAACGCGTTTATTTTCACACGACTGCAAATAAAACGGTTATATTTTGGCCATAACGACCAGTTGCTTTTTAATACTATAGCCTTAGCTGAAGAAGGAGCTGTATTAAGGGGATTGGAGTATATTATTCTTTGTTTGTTAAAAATAAAATAGAGGTAGGACATGTAAAGTGTATTTTGAAGTTCGTCCTTTACGGGCTGTTTGTGTTGTTGCATATTTCGAGCATTTATATATGCATAATTGCATATTTCGACAGTTTTAAGTTGCATACCCAGTCTCTAGTGATCATGCTTGAAGAGCCGGGTAGATTCAGTAGATTTGCTTAACACATTTATAATTACAGTTATCACGAAATTCTGTAAAATAAACATTTTGCCTGACTGAAAAACGATCCCCAGGGAGCCTACAAACAGTATCCCCATTCTACCACAAACCCATGTGGCAGTATTTACCTAATATGATAGCTTAATCGTGGCACCGTACCCATAGGGAGGCAAAGGAATGAGACGGCTTATTCTTAGCTGGAAACTACAGATATAAACCGAAGTGGCTCATAGATAACGCTAACTAGATAAAAGTAACTAGCTCATTTACTGTAACGGGCGGACGTGGCTGGCTTTGTGGTTTTAATTTCTGCTTACATTGAAATCTAAAAGCGAAATTAATTTCGTCGAAAAATCACGAATTTAATTTTTAAGTAAATGTGTTTGTTTTAGCGCTGAGAAAATCGGTTACTACTTAGATGAGGGTAATGAAGATTCTAAGGAGTCACTGTGATTGTGATTTCTATTCAATAGAATATCAACGTGTGACACCTAACTGTGACTAACTAGTTCGGGGATCAACAAGATCCGGTCTTGTTAGTACCACGGGTATTTCGGACAATACCTGACAGTACCCAAATAAGATAATAGTGTTCCGTGAAATAATTATACCATTAGTCATCGGCCAAAGACGGATCTTCAACTCAGAGTATCGCCAACCTCTGCTGGGTAAAGGCCTCCCCCAAGGTTGACCCGGCCAAATATTTAAGGTCGTTGGTCTATATAACAGACGTATTTTGTTCATGTAATAAAAAAACTGGCGGTTATGCTACCCATTCTCCTAAGATGATATGTAATTATGTCTCAATTTTAATTGACAATACCCGTTGTTGGACAAGACACTTTTATAACACAACCTGAAATAGTATCTAACCCTAAATGAAATAATAACATACTGATAGAGTAACGTTTCCAGATTACAGTCATATGCACGTCATAGTTTACAAAGTCCTCGTGGAGTAACGCCTAAGGTCTTCATGTAAACATATTTACGTTATTACAGTTTGCTTACCTATCACACACAATGCCGTGGGTTATAATGGGAGAGGTTGAAATGATCTAAAACAAGGATTTATACGAATAGGGCTGTTGGAAATGGATTATTTTTTATGGTATTTTTTTAGTTCATTTATTTCATGCTGAACAGTTAGCAGACTCTAAAAATGACTACATTTAATAAATCATTCAAATTAGATTTGTTCATAAAAAAAGACATTCAATCATCATCATTTTGTGTTAGATCAACCTATTATCAAAAGACGGTGTTTTTAATTACGGATCTGAACTTAATTTTTACTTTTAATTAAAATGTGGTTTCATATCTCAAAAAAAAATCTATTATCAAACTCAAATCAAACTTAAGTCAACTAAAGTAATCGAAAGTTCATTCTCCCTTCTAATAGTATAATATCTCGGTGACAAATCCCGGTAAGATATCGATACGCGCGGTAACCCTACGTATACCGTACATATACGTAGGTAATGTTTGAAACGGGGCGTCAGTAATTGAGTTTTCGAGCTCACGCCCGTTATGTTTGCCCGACGTACCTAAGCATGCCTGTAACTTGCCTGTAATCCCGACGTATCCCGATTAACCATAACAGTACGGTTAAGGGTCTATCAAGAATCCCGGGAAATGATACTCAGCAGGTTTTTTACTACCATCAGTCTGGATTTGATTAAGTTATATCAGTGCTTTTTGGATTGGATTTATTTGAGTTCGTTGAGAGGATTGGATTATACTTATTCGCGTGTCATGATTGGTTTTTCATTTGGTGTTTTTTTTTTGTAATAAATAATAATTATATAAGCAACGCGTAGTTCGGTAATCGTCCCACGGTACCGGGATAAAAAGTATTCCATATGTTAATCTAGGTTATAAACTGTGTATGTGCCAAATTTCATCCAAATCCGTTGAGTAGTTTTCGCGTGAAAGAGTAACAAATATCAATCCACCCACCCTCACAAACTTTCGAATTTATGATATAAATAAGATACTGAAAATATTAGCTATCAATAATTTATAGTTTACATTGAAATTGCCTCCTATAAATTTACTTCTTGGTTACGCAGCAAATGTGAGTTACACTAACACAAAATCTAATCAACTAAATTAAATTATTCTTGCTTTCGATAATTAGCTGTCCCATTTCCATAACGGATTACCCAAATTAATATTCACGTATAATAATTACAAAATCCTGTGTATCCAATAATGACTGATCATATTGGATGGCAGAAAAAGGACGTGTATGGTCAAACATTGGCGAAGTCCGGAATTAATCATATCATAATAAACACACCACCGTATTGGCGAAAAAAAGGGCGAAAGTTATACGTTTCATCAGGCGTAACATTAAAACAAATGGACTGGTTGGTACTGCTCCCATTCGTATGTTTGAATAATTCATGTTCACAATCTATAAAGCAGACAACAGAGAGCATTTTACAAAACAAACAAATTTTATTGATCTCTCAGGCGCTGTTTGTGCCTCCACAATAAAATATTTACATTTACTTCGCAACACCTGGGCTATCTAGGCACCGCCCACCGCAGGCATTAGAATAATGAAACGTTTGCCACCACCTAACTCTCTTCTATTGAATAAAACATTTTTAAAGTGGTGGGTACATAGTTCGGCTTTGTTTACATTTCCTTTTTGAAAAATAAACGTGTTCTGAAATGATTTTGAAGCAAATTTATTCGTGGCCTCAGGCGGTTTAAGTCAACTTCCTCTAGTTGCATTTATTTTACGTGGTTTGGACAAAAGGCTCTGACCCAATTTCATTTAAACAGACTTACTTGTACTTACCTTCCTGTGCTTACCTACCTGGAACCTTTTATGAAAACTGTTCGCTTCAAGAAAACTGCCATAAATAAGGTGGTAGTGTGACACTAGGAAATAAATATTTTCGTTCCGGAAATTCTTTTACAGTACCAGGAAATTGTAATGACTGCCGAGATAGTCCAATGGCTGGTGAGGAAGTAAATTCTAATAAAAGATATGCCGTCTAGGTCTAGGGCTATTTTTATATTATTACTTCGGAATGTGTTGACAATTTTATTCCAAAAAGTGTAAAGGGTTCATTACCTTTAACTGGAACGAGCTTGATCGCATTTTGTATTTTCCCGTTTTCTATGTTAAAGAACATAAGGAAAAAAAAGTAGAAATACTCGATCGCCCATTTGTTATTTCAAAATGGTTTCAATTTATCCACGACGTTTACAAGCGCGGTGAAAACTATTAGTTATATTTATTTCTTTTCGCCATTAAGATAACTGAAAACTCTTTTGTTTTATTACAAATTACGACAGATAAAAGAATCTTTCATTTTCGTTATTATAACGATGCTTTTACATTTTGATGAAACTTAATAATCAGTTCGGTGGCTGAATAAAACATAGTTTTCATTTAAAATCTGATAGGTTTCTAGAATAAATTGGTCTGGTCATTTTACATTAAATATAATGTAATTTGTTGGTTATTATACAATAAACGCATGTAGTGAATGTTTTGTTTAGTGTGTAGCGACGAACACTGTTATAAAAGCTGTTAAATTGCTTATTTTAAAACCGCATTAACAGTATATTATAATTTATCTGTCACTCATAATGATATTTCGACGCTGATGCAAGTGTCATCCCGCGATTACTTTGCACCGACAGCGTCGAAAAATCGGGAGCTCACAATAATTGATAATCACGTAAGATATTCCGTAAGTGACAGTATAAGTTTAGTTGTAAACCGTGAAAACTAAAAGCAGTGTTTCAAAATCAAACCTAACTGAAACTGAACAACTCATTGATAAAATAAAAATGTCACCTGTTCGGAAATGCGAAAATACACAACTTTCGTCAGACATGTTTTGCCGAGCTTACGTTATGCATGGTAACCGCCTAACGAATACACCAAAAGTCCGTTCAGATTTACGTGCAAGTTTTAACAACACTGATTTTTCATGGTTTTTTTCGAATTTCTGTCAGGACGGAAACCTAGTTTGGAATTCTCCCTTTTTTATTTCATGTAATTTTCTTCGTGTCGAAAGCATGCGTATTCGAGGATTTAACCCGTTTTTGTTCGATGGCAATTTATTTAGGCTTGACAGCATGTATGCAATGTATTGTTTGTTGTCGAAAGTTGTTTTGTGTTGCTTTCTAGTCTTTCATGTATCCAATCGTACCTTACCCACATTGGTTTTAATGTGGTGTGGTGTGTGTGTGTGTGTGTTACTAAGTTTGGACCATCAGGAATTTCTCAGAAGCAGCTACGGAGTCTGGAATTGCGCCCGGTTGGTGGCAATCGACTCGCTCCTATTACACGGGACTAAAACATAATTGGTGAAATGTGGGTATACTTTTAAGTCGAACTCTGCGTAACCCTTTGGGGATTACAGGCGTGGTTTTATGTTATGTAAGTATGTACCTACATTAGTTCACCAAACAGGTCACAGTCGGTCACATGTATTGGTTTTCATGTGGCTGCCAACCCAGTGCGGTTTCTAATGATAGGTATTGTTTCAAAAACTCAATACAACTTCGAGGAACCCACGCTTAGGCACGAATAGCGCCAACGAGCCTATCCTTCGTCGACCACAATAATAACAAACAGCTGTTACACGAATTTTTGTCAGGCACCGGAATCTCGAATATGATATGCAAATGAAAAACAAAATTGAGCTCACAAAATATAGCACTGTATACTCGTAATACCAAAACTCGACACACTGTGTATAATAGAAGCCGTTTAATGCAGTATTGGCATCTGCCGTATACATGCCCGTCGGTTTGTTATTAAAGGTGTCAATAAAACCCGCTTGTATGGGTATTGAGGGGCAATAAATTCGTTTTCAGCAACGGAGAACTAAGAGTCCGGATTATTTCACACCATTTACTCTTTTCACCTATAACCGTCTTCATAATGCTGCCTCGATAAAAAGGATTTTTTTTTTCAGCAGAATAGAAGTTTTCAGCCATCCCTTAATCGGGCTTAATCGAATTCAGGGTGTTTTCGTGAAATAAATGGTCGGAAAGTTTTTTCGTAACCAGCTGAATTTTATAGGAAGTTAATTAGCCATTGTTAAATAAGAATTTTCCAATACACAAAGCTTGGATTGGAATACCTATTGGCGTTATTTTTTTCGGATAATTTTATAACTCAAAGTTGTAAACATTTAGCTATTCTACGGTTTATATATCCTATATTGGAATTTCATTCTACTATTTACTTGTCATACATTTTCAGATATTTTTAGCATAAAAGCCGTGATAACTTTTGAATATTTGATAGTTAGCCAGTTTTATTTTTGCATCAGATTTTGGTAGTGTAATCGTTTTATTTTCACAAACAAACCGTAACCTGTAAAAATCAGTTCAGTTAAACATTTTCACCTGCAGTTTGTTTTTGAATTGGAATATTGGAAAAACAGATTGTAGGTACATTATAAAGCAGTGATAGCCTAGTGGTGTGACGGACTACCAAGTCATAGTTCTCGAGTTCGAACCCAAGGCACGCACCTCTGATTTTTCGGGATGTCCCTAATGTATAATTATCACTTGCTTCGGTGAAGGAAAATATCGTGAGGAAACCAACATGCCTGAGAGACATCTCCACAGCATTTTAAGCCATGTCAGAGGCCTATGGGCGGCTTAAAAACTCTGACACCAGGTTAGGCATTAACCACACGATAATGAAAGGTACATTAATGATGTTGTGTTCAGGGTAAGTCCACTTAATTTTTATTTTTAATGTACATAGTTGTGTATTTTACCATAGATGATAATTTTGTATGTGCCTGTCTATGGATGTTTGATAATATACAAAGAAAATTTTCACCGGTATTTTCTTTTTTTTTTTTAAAGTGCAAACACACGGTAAAATGTATGGAACACCTGACTTTTTAAGGGGGTTCAGGAATAATGTCCTGAATACGTGGTAAGCGTTTGTCCATCGGTGTCCTCTCTCACCGTGTATATTATCCTTATTTGAACGGCTTAAGACTGACAATTATTTGAGTAGGTAACTGAATGTTCTTGACTCCCCAGAGACTTCTTCCGTTTGTTTGTCCCACAGTTGTTGTCTCAAAGCACGTGTCACTTGAACGTGCCGCTCGTGGCCAAGAACTTAAAGGGCGGCTGCAGTAGCCAATAAATCTTGTTTTTCCTCTTGAGAAATGAAAAATAAACAAAATTCCGTAGTTAAAGAAGTTATGTACCGTTCGCCATTATTTGCTAGCCTTTTCCTAACAATGTTGGGGTCGGCTTCCAGTACTGCAGTACTTACCAAGGGGTATCGTATTACCCAGCATTAACTGGGTAGTGGAGGTCAGATAGGCAATCGCTTCAAGTAAAATACGAGTACTGGTATTCTGATGCCTCCGGTATAAGCCCAGCATAGTTAGGAAAAGGCTAGGCAGATGATGATGATTTTGCATAACATTATGTGATATGATTTCCGCAAAGTAACGCCTGATTCAATAACGTTTAATAGGCCAGTCGACAAAAAAAATCAAGTCCGTCAGTTAGATTATCAAAAAATATTTGACCCGTGTCAAAAAAAAAAAATGTTTTATTTCAGACCTTGATCCATATGATGTTAGTAATACACACTACTTATAAGCTATGTTAGTAACAAACGAAAAACAAAGATTTAATTCATATATCTGCTGCACTCACCTGACGCACCGGGTATATGTACATGTACACGTACCCAATGCGCCATAATGGTGCAGCACGGCTTATCACTAATGACCTTCAGAATGTCATTGCCGCTCCCACGCACTCGGCGCATCATAGAAGCAGTCTTCTTACGTAAAATGGTACTGAAACCGTCCGTACGTGCTTCCGCAAACATTCCTGACGCGCTACAGTAACGTGGGAGCCCCAACAACATCCTGAAAGTATTATGTCTAGATTATGTCTTTTGTTACGTAAACCAAAATTTACGAAGATATGACGCTTTAAAAATTCTCAATACGTCACGCCTAGGTATAATTTTTAGCTAGTTCTGACGTCACGAGCCCCCACTCCCGAGTTTTGATGCGTTTTAACTTTTGTCAATATTCATTGATTTACAAAAACAAAAAATACGTATCCATTAATTTCCAATACTCTAACTGACGGAGTAAATAGATTTGCAATTTTTTGAAACTGTCGTCATGATTATATTAAGGGATTCATATCATCTATTTTACAAAAGTAAGTATACTTTATAAAATACAGTAGTAATCAGGTCTTAAGGCTTGCATTAAAACCATAAAGAAGGTCTACGCTCAAGGAGAAACAAGCCATGATTGAATAGGAAACTTTATGAATCCATAGGCAAATGACGAGTTCGATACTGTTAGCATTCACGCTCCAATCAAGCCGAGAGAGTAGGGTATCGTCGGAAAATTGGAGCTAACTGTAACTGGGAATACGAAACCAGCAATTTTTTGCCTAGAACCATATCTACCGCCTCGTTCTGCGTAATAAACTACTGTTTACCAAGATACTATTACTCACTAAACTATTGTTTATTAGGATATTTTCTAGAAAAGCATTCTGTCAGTAATATTAACAATGTTTAAAATCTAATTCATATTTGCATTATAAACTTTTAGTGAAATGATTCTAGCAGCATGGGACCAGCGGTGGCCCAGTGGTGGCGGGCCCGACTTACGAACAGTAAGTCGTGGGTTCGAACCCAGACAGACGCATTACTTTGTGTAATTAATTTCATCACCACTGCTCTCAAAATGGTGAAGGAAAACATCGTGAGGCAACCGGCATGTCCTAGAACCAAAAAAAATCGAAGAAATGTGAGATCTACCAACTCGCACTGGGCCTGCGTGGTGGATTATAGCCCCTTCCCTCTCATAGAGAGGAGGCCTGTGTCCCAGCAGTGGGAACATTAATAGGCTGATGATGACGATGATGATGAAATGATACCTATACAAACGTAATTAAAAGTTAAATGACATCTTCAAAATGTTCATGAAATGTTTCATGTGTTGACTGCCTCGTTGGTCTAGTGGTCGCTATCGTGACTGCTAAGCATGAGGTCCTGGGTTCGATTCCCAGGTCGGTCAAAGTGTTATTGGATTTTTCCATCAGAAATTTCTCAGTAGCAGCCACGGAGTCTGGATTTGTGCCCGGTTGATGGCTAGGATGGGCTCACCCGGGCTGTAATAAGGATTACATGGGACTTAAACATAACTGGCGAAATGTGGGTTTAATATTAGGAACATCTCTGCCTAACCCTTTAGGGATTACAGGCGTGATTTTATGATGTTTGTGACATCTTCAAAAACAACAAATAGGCCCGTGCCTCGGAGCTAACTATGCAACTAACTTGCCAAATGTTGTCCCACAGCCTCGCAAAGGCTTCACACTCCCTTTTCCAAACCACTTTGTCTCATGCTAAAACCGGCCAGTCTGATTGCTCAATTACGAAAACAACATAGAACATTGTAATAGCAGAAATAGTATTCCCAAGTTATTTGGCAAGCCTCGTAAAAGAGAACAGCGTTAAATGCGTGAACATTTAGAAAAAATCAAGACTACACCGTCGCCGGCCGGTATCGGAGGCTTAATGACATTATTTAGACTCTGTGGAAGTGACTGGATGTCCACAGCCTAGAAATTTATAAGCAGCAGTAGTATCAGGGATTGTCTAACTGGTTTTTAATTAAATCAGTGGTACTGGGGCTGCCTTACGTTCTAAGGGTCCCGGTAGGAGCAAATGTTTGAGTGACGAGCATGGACATTTGTTTCCGAGTCATGGATGTTTATATGTATAAGAAGTATGTATTTACAAACAAAAAGTATCTATGTAGTATATCAACCATCTGGTGTCCACGACACAAGCCTCGTTGCTTAGTGTGGCACTAGATGGCGCTGTGTGTAATGTCCAGCGATATTTATTTATTAGTTACTGGGATACCCCTTGTTAGAGCTGGTTGTCAGACTTTTGGGCTATCCACCTGTAACGACGATGATTCTAAGTGACAACGGTGCTTAGTATGTGTTTATGAAGTTTTTAGTTTTTTTTTAAACGGTTACAAAGAAATAAATGTAATCTTAAACTGAATTCAATCTTAGTGCAAGTGTTTAACAGTGCTAGATTTGTTTTAGATTTATTCTGAGAACCTACTTATAGTAAATTCGTTACAATGATGTTTTGTGGGTTTTGAAATACGCTTCATAATGTCCATGATACGTAATTTTTGACTGAAAACAGTGCAAGTTTCGTTTCTACTGATTCTGAATAAATAAATATCAAAGCGGTTGCAGCCAATCTGTTGCAATTTTGTTTTGCGATTTTTAAATAAATAAATACCGAAACATACAATTTAATGAAATAATAATGCATTGTTATTATAGTGTTACCAAAGGGGCTATAATGACCCAACAATGCCATAACACTAGTCGATTAAACTAGAATTGTTATGAAACAATGCTAGTTAAGGCGAGGCAATGACGCAGTCCACTATTCACGTGGCACAGAGCGATTGATAGGCGATGGAACGGAATTCGTAATGTCTATTCAATCAATCAACTCATCCTGTCGCTGTCCAATGCTACGTAGAAACAGGGATTTCATGGAAGTGACAACAATTCTATTTAGGTTAATGCAGGTTATTGGTCGTATAGGCAATAGTAATCGAAATGGGCGTAAGACCAACAGAGTTGAACAATATCACAAATTGTAAGCTCATAATAAGTCCTCCAACTCACACCATTGCAACAAGACCAAATTCGCCGGAAACCAGAGAAAGAGCTAATTAAAAATATTGTGGGAATGTTGCAATTTCTCGTAGAAGAAGAAGTTTTATCGAAGATTTTACTAAAACTTACAGTCATTTGTTTTTCAAGTAGATCATTTTGAAAACATTGAGCTACAGCTAAGCACATAGTTATTAATCCAAACTTTGCTGGCGAAGTCTTAGAATGGACTAAGGACTGCAGAGGCTGTGTAGCTAAATCCCTTGGTTTAAATCGGTTTATTGTTAGTTCGAATATTAGGTCAAATCTTTCATACTGTGGAGGTGTGCCCCGCTTAGGCAGAGCACCGCCGTGTCCTCGAGGTGGCGATCGGCTGCGGCGACCTCTCGCTTCCAGCCCTGATCAAAGCCATTGTCCGGAGCGAGATGGAATGGGACGCCGTCACCTCCTTCTGCGAAGCAGTCATACTATAGCGAAGGAGGTGGCGGAACGGGACAGGGAGAGAGCCAGGTGGTGGCTTCCGGCCACCGTAGGCGCGGGCCTGTGGACGGGGAGCTATGGGCTAGCTCGCCGTCCGTTCGTCTTATGACGACAGGCCGTGTCGACGGCGCGTTCGTGTTCCACGCGCGCCTCAAAGAGAGTCAGCAATAGGGAAGGGGTCCGCAAGGGCCGAAGCCTGCCGGGGCTGCGGGACTATTCGAAAGAGATACCGTGGCCCCGGAACACAAAGGGCGAGGAAGGAACATGGATGGGTTTTAGTCAGTAAAAGTCTGACACTCCCTCCTGCTCCGCCCAGAGCGGGAGGAGTCATTTGATGCTTTCCCATCCGAAAAAAAAAAAGGTCAAATCTTTCCCAAAATGCTGGCTCTATTTTAGTTTTCCGGCGACTTAGGTACTTGTTGTCTAGTATGAAATGATGTCTTAATTATAAGCTACTGTTTGAGATATATTTTAATTCTGTTGTTTTATACCCAGGTTCCATAGTAAATTGCCCATGGTCTTTTTTAACTAGTCTTATTATTATCAACAAGAACAAACAGTATAAACAGTCATTATGCGAGACGACAAAAAAAAACTAATAAGTCCGTCACTTAGATTATCAAAAAATATTTGACGCGTGTTTTTTCTTTTGTTACATAAACCAAAATTGACGAAGATACGACGATTTTAAAATTCTCAATACGTCACGCCTAGGTATAATTATTTGCTAGTTCTGACGACACGAGCCCCCACTCCCGAGTTTTGATGCGTTTTATCTTTGTCAATATTCATTGATTTACAAAAACAAAAAATGCGTGTCCATTAATTTCCAATGCTCTAACTGACTTACTAAATGGATTTGCAATTTCGATACTGTCGTCATGCCTATTATCGGATCAAAATAATTAATCGGAAACAAAACGGGCCGTATCTGTAGGCTATAAAAATATAAAGTGATAACATGTAAAAGGTTTGAAATAAAAAAATGCGTTTACATGCATCGCATACAAACTATTTCGGCGCAAATCCTGTGTTGGTATACAAAATATCATTCAATCGTTAGACTGAGAAGAATACAGAAAATAAAATCGAATTCAAATGTGGTCGACTCAGTTTCAAACAGCTTTTTTACTTTTCTCCTGCAACCTAAGCACGTAGGTACAACCCAAGCGTGTATGTATTTGTTTTCAAGTGTTAAGCTCATAATGGACAGTAATGGACTCAACGCTGTCCGAATGAAAGAATAACAATCCATTTCCTCAATATGATTGTTTGTATGAAGGGAAAAAGATTTCTAGACGTCATTTATTTTGACAGATTTAGTGCCGGAATTGAAGACTTTCAAACATACGTCGGACCCTCTCGAACGGAACGTTGGAAGGCTCATCTTTAATGGCTACATAAGTCTGTTATTCCCATGCACATCATATCATTAGCAAGAAAGTGAATACATGCATACAGAGCTTCTGAAACGCATGATTGGCGCCGTGGCTGAATGATTGACTGCTGTGCCGTGTGTCGCGGGTTCGATTCCTGTAGTGAACAAATAATTAGATTTGTATGGCCTACAGGTAGTTGTTCCGTGTCTGGTTGTTTGTGAATGTGAGTTCAAATGTTTGTTAACGCACCCACAGGTTTTTTATAAACGTTGGAAAAAACGGGGAAACTCTATGGCTCGTTTTTGCAAACGTTAAAAAAAACTACTGTTACCGTAGCTAAATACTAGGACTGACTATGATTCCATTGATTTCCAATACTTTTTTACTTTACTTTTGTAATTAATTGAAAGGAGAAAGAAGATATGAAATAAAGGCATGCTTTTAAATAATGTTAGAAACAATAGGGAATATGCATGAAATACAATAGTTATTTGTTATACAAGAGTGCAAAGTTGCTTTTTAACCGCGTGCTCAATTTTGATAACCGAGCAAGCGAAGGATTCTAAAATTGAGTCACGAGCGCAGCGAGTGATTCAAAAATTAGAATCCTGAGCGTTAGCGAGGGAATCAAAAGAGCACGAGGTGAAAAATCTTTGCACTCGAGTGCAACACGTAACTTTTCATCCCACCTCAGCGAGGAAATTACTAAATGCAAAAAAAAAAACATTTACAATCACAAGATACTTTTATTTCATTTTAGGTGTTAACTACTACATTATGGTAGGTAAGTATTACAGAATAATCTTTAAATTATAACAAATAATACTTTGGTACAATTAAGAAAATTTTAAAGTAATGTTGCTACAGTTAGTTAAGTTGAGTGTAATATTTATTTATTTATTTATTTATTAAAACTTTATGAACAAGTAAAAACTGTACAAAGGCGGACTTAATGCCTTGGGCATTTTCTACCTATTTTTTTTTCAATTTTTTTAATATCGTACTGTTTCAAATCCTTCTCGCGTGATTGTTGAGGGAGAAAGCTCATTTGCGCATTATTAACAGTTTCAGTCAATTCTGTTGGCGTCAAATAAACTTCTTCGTCGCCAAAACCACTTATTTTACGTTTTTCACTTGTTTTTAACCTAAGGTTTTAACAATTGAACTGACAAGAAAATGGCGCGCGCAAAGCAAATTATAAAAGTACACCAAGAAGGTTCCGAGTCTGAGTTTTTAAAAAATTAAAAAAGGTTGTACCTATGATAAATTCGGCACCATGGAGGTAGAAGTAAATAGGTTTAATGATGTTTTGAATTCACAAACTTAGTGCACACGATGTTCTAAATTCAATTTACTTTATCCTCTAGAGGATAAAAACGACTTTTGCACTCAGATATCGAAGAGCAAAAATACTCTTTCCGAGATGGGGGGATGAAAAACTCTTTTTAATTATGAAAAATAAGAATAAGAATAAATTTATTAGTCCATTGTTACAGACATTTACTTAACCTAGTTTAGCATTATGACAAAATCGTAACAAGTGAAATTTTAACAAAATAGTTAGAAAGCAGAGGTCCCCAAACTAGGCTGTGCCTGTATCTTGGGGGCCGGAGTTGCTTTTACATAAAATTAGAACACATTTGTTGATGTGATAAATGCAAGGTAAGAGGAATACCTTTTTACAAACAAAAAGAAAAAATCAAAATTATATTACATTAATAAAAAGGAGTAATGAGTAAACAATAAAGAATTCCAATGTCGTGTGAGAGACTGGTGTGTGTATGTATGTATGTGTATATATCTGTGTGTGTGTGTGTGTATGTGTGTGTATGTATGTGTGTGTGTATGTGTGTGTATGTATGTGTGTGTGTATGTGCGCGCCGATGTGTGGGTTTGTAGTTATTTTATGTTTTATGGTATAATTAACTTAAGATTTCTTCCGTCTCTTCATATGTCAGTTTATCAAACCATTTATAGTTTTCTTGCATGAAAAGTTGCTCATGTCTTTAATGTCGCAGCTTTTACTGACTCTATTATATATATGGATATGCGAGTAATATGGGCATCGTCTGGCTAAGAGGCTGTTTGCATCGGGAAGGGGAATGTTGAATACGCGTTTTGAGACAAGTTTTTCATAATCGGATCTATTTTTCAGGGTTTTGTGAACAAGTAGAGTTGCCTTTAGGATAAATAACTGCCGCACTCTTAGCACAGCAAACTCCTTATAAATTAGGTCTGTTGGGTAACGGAAAGGTTTCCTTAAAATTACTTTTATAACGGCTTTTTGAGCTCTTTCTATTTCTATAACTGTGCTTTTTCCGGTTGCACCCCAAACAGAAATCCCGTATTGAAGTACTGACTGACATAAGGCAAGGTAAATTGTGCGTAGAATTTCAATGGGTGTACAGCCACGTAATTTTTTCATTACGTATATCAGCCTCCTAACGCGACCAGAGAGCAGGTGTATATGTTATTTGAATGAGAGGTTTTCGTCTAGTGTGATGCCAAGGTATTTAATTGAGGGAGTTTGATCTATAACAAGGCAGGTACATGGTGTAAGCGGTGATGTCTGGTAACTGCAGCATGTGTGGTATTTAAGTATAAGATGATGTGAAGGTCGAGAAGCTATTGTTTTGAAGAAGGTAATGTACTTGGTTTTTTTATATTCAGAGTCAAAAGATTTGCGTCAAGGGCCTCAGAAACAGTTATTGTATTGTATTTGTATTGTATAACGGGCTGGTGTCCGCAACTCCACGTCAAAGCGCGTATTTTGCGTGCGGGTGGGAAATTATTCTATCCATCCCAAATCCCCGAGAAAGGCCAGCAGCGCCCCGATGTTGCTGACTATCTCGCGGAGAGTACCTGGGTTACCGAAGTACTTTGCCCTGTATGTTGCAACCACTGGGCAGTGCAGAAGCACGTGGGCTGCTGTCTCGTCTTCCTCCATGCAGGCACGGCACAGGGGGCTGTCTGTGACTCCTAAGACAAAGAGGTGTTTGTTAAAAGAGCCGTGTCCGGTAATGGCGGCTGTAACTGTGCGCAGCTGTGGTTTTGTCAACCGAAGCGCGCGTTTGGTGAAGCGGCCGTTGATTGTAGGAAGTGCTTCCTTGGCCTGCCTGCACTCGCCGTGGTCCAGCCACAGCTTGTGGTGTTGTTCACTAGTTCGTTTCCTTACCAGTGTGCGTAGGTATCCGAAAGGGAGTGGTACGATAGGTTCGGGTCCCACCGCTTCCGTGCTCGATCCCCTTCTAGCGAGTTCGTCCGCCGCGTCATTGCCACGGGAGTCGCTGTGTCCTTTGATCCATTGGATGGTTATATTATTGAGATTACCAACCTGGTTCAGGCGTTGGTGACACTCGTGTATTAACCCTGAGTTCACTGTGCGGTTGTTTAGTGCTAGCAGTACAGCCATGCTGTCTGAGAGTATACGAATTGAGTGGTCCACAACCTCCCTGGCTAGGATGGCAGATGCCGCCAGGGAAATGCCCATGCATTCTGCCTGAAATACCGTGTTGTGGGCCCCCAGAGGTTTGGCTATGTGGATGTTGAGATCCTCCGAGAAGACTCCAGCCCCAGTGCCAGTACCTGTTTTAGATCCGTCCGTGAAGATCCGTAGTTCCGCGGGGTTTAATCCCTCGCAGCGGTGATCCTCGTGGAGCTGGATTTTGTATTTCTTATCGAATACGAATTGTTTTGGTATCCGATCGTTTACTGCTTTCGCCAGGGGGAACTCGTTATAGAATCCCTCCAGTGCGGCGGTGTGCTGTGTTTCTTTCTTACCCCAGAGTTGAAGTGTTTTGAGGCGTACGGCCGTCATTGTCGCTTCCTGCTGTATGAACAGATGGAGCGGTGGGAGCCCCAACATGGCTTCGAGGGCCGCAGTCGGAGTGGTCCTCATGCAGCCTGTGATCGCCATGCAGGCAAGCCTTTGCAAGCGTTGCAGTTTGATGGAGGCTGTAGTTAGTTTGGTGCGGGGCCACCAGACCACTGCCCCATAAGTGATCATAGGTCGGATTACCGCGCAGTATAACCAAAGTATAATTTTAGGGGATAGGCCCCACTTCTTACCTATCATCCTCCTGCATTGCCAGAAGGTAATGCAGGCCCTGTTTGTTTTGTTGTCTAAGTGGATACTCCAGTTTAACTTGCTGTCTAGGATGACCCCCAGATACTTGACCTCATTGGCTAACTGGAGTTCCGTGTCGAAAAGTTTGGGTAGGCGATGAGGGCCTAGTATTCGTTTTTGGGTAAACATGACTAGCTCAGTCTTCGTGGGGTTCACTGAGAGGTCGAACTCTCTGCACCATCGTTCAACGATGCGTAGTGCCTGTTGAGTTAGGTCGCAGATTGTCCCTGTCACTTTCCCCGAAATGAGGATAGCTAGGTCGTCGGCATACCCTATAGTGTAGAAATGGTTCGCGTTGAGTTTCGTGATGAGGTCATTTATCACCAGATTCCAGAGAAGCGGGGATAGTACACCACCTTGAGGGCAGCCTCTGGCTATCATGGCCATCTGCTGTTCCACTTCAAGTCGAACCTTTTCGTTTACTTAGCATATTAGTAATCCAGTCTATCATTACCTGTTCTACTCCGTGACGAGAGAGCGCGGTGTTGATGCTGGAGAAGTTTGTTTTATCGAAGGCTCCCTCGATGTCTATGAAAGTGCCCAGGCAAGTGCCCTTCTGATGAATCGCCTCTTCTATCCGGCCGACCACCAGATGGAGGGCGGATTCCGTGGACTTACCCGAGCTGTATGCGTGTTGGTTAGTATGGAGTGGGATAGTTTTCAAAGCGCCGTCCCTCAGCTCTCTCTCGCACATTCTCTCCATGGTTTTAAGGAGAAAGGAGGTCAGGCTGATTGGTCGGTGGGATTTGGCGTTGGTATAGTCACTCTTACCTGGCTTAGGAATGAATATGACTTTCACTTCCCTCCATCCTTTTGGAACGTATCTGAAGGCCAGACACGCTCTCATTATGGTTACCAGTCTGCTGGCGACAGAGATCCCACCCCACTGCAGTAAGGCAGGAAAGATCCCGTCCAGACCAGCCGCCTTGAAAGGATGGAAGCACCGGATCGCCCACTGGAGTTTTCCCAGCGTTATGACTTTGTTTGCGTAGCGCCAGTCGTTTTCTGACGGTGTTTGAGTTACCTCTGTCCAGTCGATAGCCTGTGTGAAAGCGCAGCCTGGGAAGTGAGTTTCAATGAGGACGCGCATCGCCTCTACTGGTGAGGTGGTAAGTGTGTTGTCGGGTTTGCGGAGAACAGCGGGCCCAGTCGGGTTCTGCTGAGCCAGGATCTTCCTTACCCTGTTTGCTTGTTGGCAGGATTCGATGTTGCCACAGTATTTTCGCCATCCAGTGGAGCTCCTGTATCTGATGCATTTTTTGTAGCATTTTTTGGCCGCGTAATACGCGTCCCAATCTCTATCAGCACAGGTGTTCATGGCTCTGTTTAGTGCTGACCTTACCTTCCCGCGCTTGCGTTCCAGATCCGCTCCCCACCATGGTTGCTTCCCTGGTGTTGTGGGCGGAGTGGTCTCCGGGCAGGATGAATGGTAGCTGTCTAGCATAGATTTCGTGAGATGACTTACACGCTCGTCGATCTGCGGCGTGTCCTCGTAGGTCATCCCGTAGTTTGTTGACGCAAGTTTGGTTTCGAGGGTGCGTGTGTAAGCAGCACGGTCAGTGTTACGCGGGTTTCGCCGTGGCAGTATTGGTGTTACACAGACCTGAATGTCGAAGCGGATCCACCGGTGGTCCGAGCAGGAGGCCTCCTTGGAGACCTGCCAGCCAGTGGTGATGGCCGCTGCACCTTCCGATGCCAGAGTGAGGTCTATGATTGTTTGGCTACGTCTGTTTACGAAGGTTGGTTCAGAACCTGTGTTCAGTAGGGTCAGGTTTGTTGTAAATAAGTAATCTACTAAAGCCTTACCCCTTGCATTATGTGTGTCCATGCCCCACAGAGGATGATGAGCGTTCGCGTCCGCGCCTATGACGACTTCTAGCCCTGTGCTCTCGCAGTAAGTCACGAGGCGGGCGAGGTCATGCGGCGGCGGCTCCTCTTCCTCGGGCATCTAAGCGGAGGCGAAGACCACAGTTGCTACTGTGTCCCCCCGCTGTATCAGTAGCCTAGCTGCAGAGACATCCCTGCAACAGAAATCTATTAGTGGCTGTGTTTTTATGTTACGTGTAACATAGATGCACGATCTGGGCTTATCGTGATCTGTACTAACTAGGAGCTTACCGCCAAGATTGGAGAGTCCTTGTATTTGGCCCGCCCTAATCCACGGATCTTGGATCAAGGCAATGGCCGTATGTTGAACCTCCAGCCACTTCCGCAGCTGAGCCGTCGCGGTCTGGCTGTGGTGGAGGTTGGCCTGCAGGACCTTACAGGTCGACGAAGGGGACGCCATCACTGGACGTACCTTCCTCGTCTCCTGCTAGCCGCAGCCCGGCAAACAGGTCGCCCGCGTCGAAGCCTTCCCCCTCTAGGTCAGAGGCCGAGGACAAGATGATGTCCTCGAGCTCCTCACCCGAGAGGACGGCGCCCACGCCAGCGGCTGTAGGGCGGCTGGCGCTGCTTCTGCAGGCTCAACCGCGGGTGTTTCCGCGGTGTTTGTTGGGGGTGGAGTTGCCTCCACCACCTGGCTTCAGCGGTTGGATAGCCCTGAGGGACGTCGACAAATTTGCCGTTCGGACCCTGGAATTTCACGTACACCGTCCCTACACAAAATGAGAGACGGCGTTCGGCCTTCATCAGGGTCGGTATTTGGTCCTCAGGGACCCCGACCACCACATACCAAGCGTCGGCCTGTTTATAGGCGCCCAGCATCACCCACTCCTTGACGCCAACCCAAGGGTTCTGGTAACACAGAGTGCGCCCAATACTGGACGGCTCCGTGAAGATCCCCTGCTCGTCAGGGATGGAGATTCCGCATCTTACCCTGCGCCTGATGTCCGCCTGCCTCCTGACCACTAGCGTGGTGCTAGTAGGGGGAGGCACCTCGGAGATTAATGTCCTTAGCCATGCTAAGGTGTGGTCGTTACCGCACCACAGTCTAAGGGCCCCGCTGCTGAACACCGGCTTAGCTCTGAAGGTCGGTGCAGGTGAGTCCTGTGTAGAGGAAGAGGCCTCGGGAACTATCTTTCTCTGGATAGCCGCGAGTACCTGATTCGACACCTCCTTACTGATGTGCCCCGTCCGGTCGCAGGTAACTGCGACATCCAGGTCGGAGCTTGCAGCTTGGGCGTAACTGCGGTTTGCGTCCCGTTTGGATTTATCAAGACACGGCCGCTTGCGCTCTCCTCGAGGTGATGAAGTCTCGTTGAGGGCTCGCTTGGCCGCGGCCTGACCCATCCGAACGGGTTGCGGTGCAGTTTTGGTGGCTGGTCCCTTCGCGTCGCTGGCTGCTGGTTGGCTAGGTCCCGGTCGGCTAGTGCCGGCCTCGGCCTGCGACCGCTTGCCTGCGGAGAAGTTGACATTGCCACGGGTCGGTTTTACCCGGCCCGTGGCGTTAGCCTGTTTAGTTTGTGGAGACTTACCCGTCCACAGTGTCTGCCGCTGCCTCTGGGACGGCCTGTTCTTCCTTCTCGGTTTACCCGTCGAAGGGGCCGGGGCAGCCTGCGCTGAAGGTTCAGCGCAGTGGCGTTGTTTGCTGGAGTCCTCCTTCCTGCCTTTGTGCCTGCTCCTCTGCACCTGCCAGGCGAGCGCGAACGCGTCACCCGTGGTGCTGGTCTCCGCCGGTTGACCAGTGACGGCCACCGGGGGGGGAGCAGTAGGCGGAGGAGGATGTATGAGGGGAGCCCGGCCAGAGGAATTAACCGTCGTGGCGGGCCCCACGCCTGAAAAGGAGGGAGGAGCGGTACTGGTCCCGAGCAGCGCCGTCGTCCTCCGTTTATTACGGGACCTGGTTTTGGTCCTGGCAGCGGTTCTCGCCACTGCCGGACCTGTACCCGCACTGGAGCTCGCTGCGTTAGCAGCGGAGCATCCGGGGGCTAGAGAGGTGCTGCTAGCACCCCTCTTGGGAGAATTGGCTTTTGCCTCCTCTCCGGTGTGTTTTTGTGCAGTATGTGCGTGTGAGTGTGTGTGGGGTGTGTAAGTTTGTGTGGTTGTTGTGTGTGTGTGTGGTGTGTGTTTCGGTGTGGTGTCGTATGGTCTTTGGGTATCCATAGTTTAGTGTAAAAATTTCATCTCTCCGGCTTCCCACCCTCCTTGGAGCCCGCACCTGGGAACGTCTCGCTACAAACTAGCTCAACCGTTAGGAGTACCTTCGAGATATAGGGGCGTGAGGCTGGCTTACAGTGCGACATCGGGCGCTTGATCGGGTTGACGACTAATCAAACCTTCACTTACGCCTTCAGCATGACCTTCACCAACCGCTTCGGCCGTCCAAGGACGACCTCCGCGGACCTCCCGCCCCTCGCCGTGACCCTCTGACGGGACACTGTGACCATTTCCCTACCCTTGGCTATTGGGTAGGGCCACCGTTTCGCTTGAAATCCAGACCAAAGAGGGCGTGTTGCGTCACGGACGCATTACCGCCAGCGCCGCTCGGCTCAACCCTCCAGGACTCCTTCATCCCCGCTTACGGCGCTCAACTGCGCAGGTCCTAGCGCAGGTGACCAGATTTACCTACTCGACGCCAGCTGGGTTTAGTGGCGGCCGAGCCCACTCCCACTCGGTCACGGAGGGTCATGGTTAGGTTAAAAAGCGCCTGGTGATTTTCGTTGCGTCTATTTCTTAAGGAATTAGACCAAGAGCAGGGCGGCAACCACGTGAAGGAGAACACACCAGACTTGCCTTGAGGATCTACACGACTGTAGCGCTCCCCCTCAAGACCCCGCCACCCTACCGCCTCTGAGGGGGGCAGTAAGGTAGGCCTGCATCTATACTACCAAGCAAAGCGTAAGCAAAGCATGTCGTTGTGCAACCGCAAAAGCATAAATACAAACCCTCCCCGATACCTCCCCTCCCCCAGAAACAGTTAATAGTCCGGTTTCTGCAAGGCGGTACACTTGTTCCCAGGATTTAGCGTGGAAAATTATGGCAGTGTCGTCAGCATATGACATTATTTCGGCGTCGTTTAGTTGTATGTCTAAGATATCATTCATGTAGAAGGAGAAGAGAGTTGGGCCGAGAGTGCTGCCCTGTGGAATTCCAAAGGCGATGGGAAGCATGTCACTCGAGTGTTCATCTACTTTGACCAGCTGTTTGCGATTAGATAGGTAACTCGTGAACCAATCAAGTGCAGCCCCCCGTATACCTGCACATTCTAGTTTTCTCAGAAGAAGTTTAATTGATATTGTATCAAAGGGTTTTGCCAAGTCTAAAAAAACTCCTATGACCTGTTCCCCTTTTTGGGTGTAAGTAGCAACTAAGTTACTCAGTAACGTAGCCGCGTCTTCAGTTGACCTTCCTCGTCGGAATCCAAACTGTTGGTCTGATATCAACTTGTGTTTTTCGAAAAAGTTCACTAGCCTGTTGTTAACTAATTTCTCCAGTACTTTGGACAGAATGGACAGAAGTGAGGTCGATAATTTTCAGGTAAATCTGTAGGGCCGCTTTTATGTATTGGTCTGACGGAAGCCACCTTCCAGCACTCCGGAAAGGTTCCAGATTCTAAACTTAGATTAAAAATGTGGGTGAGTGGTTTAAGGATTGCATTTTTAATTTTTAATATAAATCTTGTAGTGAAATCATCAAGTCCTGGTGCGCTGTCAATTTTAAGTTGATTAGTATATTTCGTTATTTCTTCTTCGTCTGTCGGGTGAAGAAAGAAAGAGTGTAGGTAATTTTCACGAGGCTTGTATTTTTTGACTAGGGATCCTTGAGTTTCAGAATTTCGTGATAGTATTAGATCAGATAGGTTTTTTCCAACCGAGGTGAAGTAGTTATTGCAATTGTTAAGTGATTTAACTGGATCCGCCGAATTGGAAATTAGCTGGGATGAGTCACTTCTTCGACTATCTGGACTTGACTATCTATTGACTTGAGAGTGTTCCATAGTTTTTTTGGGTCCTTTCGGTTTTCAGTTATTAGTTGGCTATTGTGCTCCGTTTTTAGGTTATGTAAAAGGTTGTTGCAAAAATTCCTGTATCTAGTGTAAACCAGTCTTTTCACCTCATCGTCTAGATCGGAATTTGATGCTTGATGAAGATTGTCTCGGTGCTTAATGCATCTCATAAGACCAGGATTGATCCATGGCTTTAGATTGAATCTACTTCTGCTTATTTTAACTTTGTGCGTGTGTTTAATTCTTAAGTTAGTGATAATAGTTATAAGTGTGTTTAAAGAGGAGTTGGCACAGTTAGAATTGAGGATATCAGACCAGTCGATGTTCATTAGCTCCTTTGCGTTTGCGTCGTCAGTTCTGTTTGTCCAGCGGGATTTTGTATAAGATCGAGTGCCAATATTATTTTGCGAAATGACAGCCAGAACCATATCGTGATCTGTTATCGAGCATTTGCCGATTAGTCCTTCGGATCTGTATCTTGATTTAACAAAGATATGATCAATACAAGAACGCCCCCTGGTTGGTTCAGTGATAGCAGGTAGAAGACCATGTGAGGCCATCAAGCTCAATTATTCAGCATGATTTGAGATAGTTGTATTAAGTATATCGATGTTTAGGTCTCCGGCTATAACAATAGTTGGATATCTTTTTATTTGAGTTAAAGCAATGTCTAGGGATGAAATGAAGTTATTTAGATTTAAGAAAGATGGTGACCTATAAATTCCTATTACAGCTACTTCGTTGTCCAGGACAAGTATGATACTGTCAGCTTCTGCAATGAATGACTCTATCACTTTCACATTTTTACTCGTTTTGGTGTAAATTATGACACCGCCATTTTTGTTCGATTGTGAGTGAGAGCGATAGACAGAATAACCAGGTAGTGGCTCCAAAATTGTCCCTTCACTTAGCCAACATTCTGTCAAAACAATAGCATCGAAATCCGTGTCTAGTCGCTTAAAAGCTATGCAAAATTCATCGAAGTTGCGCTGGTAGCTACTTATATTAAACGAAAGTATTTTACGGTTATTATTTTTCGCTATAAGGTCCCTACAGTCTTCTAATTGGTTGCACGTGTGACAAGCCATATTTACGTTTTCGTCTAAATCCTGTATAACATCAAGTAATGCCATGGGTACAATTAAATTAGGATTTTGTTTTTATTTGTCATTTTTGTTGTTGTCACTGTTTTTGGTTTTTGGAGATGTAGGGGAACTCGAGCGATATTGCGTCTGTTTAGATGATGTTTGGTTGTTTTAGTGTAGGTGATTTGAACATTGACGTATGTGTGATATGTGTTGTTAATAAATTCATAAGGTGTTGAAGATTTTGAGAGATTATAAGTGAGTGGTAATGTTGTTGTTGATATCCATAAGTTTAGTGGCATTAAGCATAGCATTTCAAAATAATTAGTAATTGCCAGTTTCCTACATTTTTCTGGCAGATCACTTGAGTGTCAATTTATGGTAACATTTTCGTTGATATCCTGAATAGTGTCAAATAAAACCATAAATGTAGGTAATGAAAATGTTATTGGTGTCTTTAAAGATACGATTTTTGCTACTATTTGCATTCCGTTAAAATTAAGATGTAGGCAGCCGTGATTGTTAGAATGTGTGTGTGAGAATGTTTTGGTGGAAACTTGAATGCGTAAGTGTGTTTCGGCGGAAGCTTGAGTGCTAGAATGCATGTTTAGTTGTGTTTTGGTGGAGATAAGAATGCTAGTATGTGAGTGTGCTTTGATTGTGTTTGAGAGGGAGATTTGATCGTGATTGAGTATGTTGAAAGGGACAGCCTGATTTGTGGAAAAGGTTGTTTGGGTAGGTTGCGACGATGTTATTGTCGCAAATTGTGGCGAATGTGTAAGTGCAAGTCTTAGTTCTTGTGTGTTTTTTGAAGTGTGACACGGTGTGTTTATGAATTGCAAAAATACAACAAAAAAGTAAAATGTAAAATGTGCCTTGTATTGGCGCATAAAAACATTTTGGTACACTTGTTTAAGTTTCTGATACATCACTTATTTTATAATATAGGCCAAAAAATTTAGATGTAAACAAGGTAGATTGTGGATACTGACGTCACATCATGGCCGCGACAGCTACGGACGTTTGAACTGTCGTAGAAAATTGCAGGAGTTTAATATTATATTTGTGCGACAAGCAGTAGTTGAACTTAACTTTTAATACTTTTCTTGGGTTTATAGTACTTTTGTACTATAAACTTATTATACTATATTATACTCCACTTTTAAGTGGAGAAAAAATTACATGCATAATCCCTATTGTCCCGTTTTTGCTTAGAGCAACAATAAAAACAAAACAACAAAATGAACTGTCCCAAACATTATTATTTTCCTTCTAAGGAAGTTTTCAGCACCTAATGTGCTAATGATGTGAGCAAATAGTGGAGCTGGCGCGAAGGTGGCAACCGTCGTCGGCAGTGTACCTGCGGCTTTGGGACGGCTCCCAAATCCGTTGGTGCCAGTAATTGCGTAACTTTGTTACACCGCAGCCACCTCTGCGTACATATGTGACGGTATATGCAACCTGTTAGAGTATTATTAATAATATATGGGGCTAATTAATTGATTTTGGGTAATAGATGGAGGTTTGGGGAAACAGTATGCGCCTACTCCTTTGTCGTAATTTTTTTAACCTTTTGAACGCCAAAACATAAACGCACGCGCGTGCCCTCCACGCCTAGCCACTACTTCACCTACTATTTTGTCACATATTTGTGTCGTTTGACGTACAGGGCACGCGCTTGCATGTCACGTATATGTGACAATGGCGTTTAAAATGTTAGTGGTCAGATGCACGATTGTTCTTTTCGTTCGTTTCGTTCTGATAAGGTGTTTTCTAATGGGCATAGCAATACAGTTCTGCTGCATGATGCCTATCATATGATAATATGATGATGATGAGTAGATTTTCTTTTAGAATACCCTGTTTAGCTTAATGAGTCTATACAGGGTGGATACGGTGAACGGGGCAGTAAGAGGACGTACCTTAACCATTGCAGCGACACGAAAATGGTCTTAGGAGACTATCCATAACTTTTCGTTAAATTTTGATCCCCATTCACAGATTTTAGAAAAAAATTACGGTTAGCAAAAAAAAAAGCCGTTTTACACAAAACATTATTTTGATGCCAATCGATCCTGTTTCTAATACTGATCAAAAAGTTCTATCGGACCAACCGGAGTACTAAAAAGGTCAGAAATTGAGAAAAAACTTTTCCCATACATTTTGCTTGAAAGTTTTATACCAAAAAAAAATTACCTACCTACATAAATCCACTTTGTATATAGGTTCAGCCCATACTTCAACGGTTCGTCCATACAAAAATAACACAAAATTTGGGATGCCCTACGAATTTGCACGCATAATTTGTGTTCTTGTTGTAAGGACAAAACGCCGAACGCCGCTGTCGTCGATCAATGGGTTCTGTGGTGATCCGTATTGTTTCTTCTGCTGACCCCCACATGCATAATCTCTGTGAGCCACCATATGTGGACCCACAGTGCGGGTTGGCGGATTTCTACTTCTTTCATCATCATCATTTCAGCCGAAAAACGTCTTCTGCTGGATATAGGCCTCTCCCAAGTGTCGCCACATTTACCGGTCCCGATCCAGCGGATTCCCGCAACCTTCACCAGGTCATTGGTCCACCTAGTAGAAGGCCTTCCACGCAACGTCTTCCGGTTCACGGTCGCCACTCCAGACTACATCAGTTTACATCGGTCATCTACCTATACTAATAATATAAAGAGCAAAGATTTGTATTTTTGTATGTAACGAATAAACTTAAAAACTACTGGACCGATTTGAAAAATTCTTACAGCAATAGATAGCTACATTATCAGCGAGTAACGTAATCGGTTGTATTTTATCCCCGTACTCCCACGGGAACGGGAAATACGCGGGTGAAACCGCGTGACGTCCGCTAGTTTTTTAATATGACTTACGACCTGTCAGTCAATTTTAGCTCCCTAGTCTTACATTCGTTCACAATCTTAATAAGCATAAAGGTTGTATTATTCGTCATAGTTAATATTATCATTAAAATAACACATCATGCATCGTAGCACATCGTAGCAATTAGTACAAACACATTATATTATTATTCTCAGGAGAAAAGCTGAGTGCATTTCAACTGGTCAAACTTTGAACATGTTACAAACAGTCGTTATTAAAGTGCACACATACAGTTTTAGATACTAACTGAACTAAATAGTTTTGATAATTCTACAACCACTCACATTTAAATTTAGTATAGGTCTGCCCGCGGCTTTAGCCGGGTGGAGCTCGGAAATTAACCCACGTGAAAGTTCTACTGGGATAGAAAGTATCCTATGTCCTAAACTAAGTCATACCCGACAGATAGACCGACAGAGGTACTGCCACATGTATTAAATTATCATCTTCCTGCCCTTGCCTGTTACTTGGGGTCGACGCAATATGTTTTTTCTTCCATTCTCACCTGTCAACTGTCACGCTATCATTTAGGTACCCCCTTTTTCATTCAACCAATCCATCCATCTTTGCTTTGGCCTTCCTCTCCCTCTCCATCCATCAACACTTATACCAGCACTCTTATTGCTGTAATATTTACTTTTAAATAATTTACATCATCATCATTACCGGCCATTCCCCATGAGCTAGCCTATCCGGGAACAATCAAAAATTCCGAAAAACTAAATTCCGAAAGTCGCAATTCCGAATTTCAAAAGTACGAATTTCATAATTCCGAGGAGTTATAATGTCTACTATTTAATATCCCGTAATCCATAATTCCGAAAGTCATAAATACGAATTGTTTGTTGTCCGAATTTCATAATTCCGAAGAATCAAATGTCAGATGGATCGTTAGTCCGAAAAATTCCTAGCTGGCGCATGAGGAGCGTAGGCCGAAGGCCGGCGGAGCGACGACAACATTTGTGACAGAAAGTGGGTGTGTAATGTAAAATGCGACCGTAGCGAGCGCGAGTCATGGAATTGTAGCAGGTTTTAAATTTGCTTATATCTCGAAAACGGTGCGTCCTATCGCAAAAATAATGAAAAATTTGCCCCCATTTTATAAACCCCCTGCCGCGTAACTCTCAACATGTAGGTAAAAAATTTGATTTTTAATGTTTCTTATTATCAATAAGTCGGAAAAATTAAATTTCGGAATTATGAAAATAGTATTTATGATAAATTGCAATTGTTATATTCGGAATTTTGAACCATTCGGAATTATGAAAATCGATATTTAGAAATTCGGAATTTTGTTTTTCGGAATTATGTAGTGTATCCAGCCTATCCATCTAAGATTTTAACATTACTCGGATCTAGTGTCTATCTCTTGATAGGCTTAGCGTCGCAATAACGCTCTAGATCTATCCCCTATGTCAATCTAGATAGATAGACACCGAAGATAGCTCAAAAGTGATCTAACAGATGTGAGGAGGATCGAAGATAAGCTGTTTGAAGTTTGTTATTGGGAAATCAGTAACAGATAGTTGTAAATCTTGCACTTTAGCTTCGACATTTAACTGGATTTATGTTCGAAACGGACCAAAAAACAATATAAAAACACAAAAAAAAACAAAAACACAAAACAAAAAAAAACTTTGTATTCTTCTTCGTCTATTCTTCTTCAAAATCGTAAACGGTAGGTTCTTTTATTTCTGGGGGGGCCATATTTGGGTCAGCGTGATTCGGCATAGACCGGCGGGAAAACTCGATGTATATTTTGCGCTCTCAAAATAGTGGAGGATCGCGGTCCTGGTTTCATTTTTCGTGATACCGGGATATCCTTGCACAAAAAATTCGATGAGATTTGTGTGACTTCTACGAATTCGCATTCAGTCTGCGTGGTGTATTACACCCTACTCTCTGAACCCTGTGGTAATAATATGAGTTTTGCCGATCGCGAAAAATCAGACGGAACCGAAAATGAAGCCTTAAATGGAAGCAAACATCGATTCTACACTACTCCAGTTTATGGTGAACAACAAAGCTTATTCTATCTATCTAAATAAATTATTTTGGGCTATTGGAAGCTTAGTGCTGGTCGGGCAGGTAATGGATTACCTCCTATAATCTGGGCAGAAACAAGACGGTGCTAAGTGTAATATTCTAAAAGCGTACCTATGGGTACCAGTCACGCTACATATGAATTAAACCCTGTTTGGAATATTCAGACTACCGATATTTATATCATTACAAGCCGTGTATCCCATGTGATTTCCCATCGAATTATCGACAATTATCAATCATGATTCGATCTTTTTAATTTTTATTTAGAAATGGTAGTTTTCGTTACTAAAATATTGAGTAACATGGCGATCTGTGTGGACACAATAACCCAATCGCTTGGTATTAATTTGTTTGTCTGTCAGTGAATTTTATTTTTTTATTTTTGTGGCTTAAGTTAGACACTAATCGATTGAACATTAAAATGTTATTCTAAAATTCACGATCATAGTATTCTTGCATACTCTCAAAAAGTTCTCAACACAACATTAGAATGTACCTAATTGCTACAACGACTTCTTCTCTTATACATGGTTGTCTTAAGTTACACAAAGAAAAAATTAAATAAAAAATAATAATCCAAGTTTATTTCTAAGACATTTTGTACTCTGATACCTATTTTCATTCTCTCGGCGTAATTGGAAGAGAAGGAACAAATTATTGGAGGCAGTCTTCAAATTTCTTCATTTACTTTTGTAATAGGATAATAAGTATTGTCTTTCGAATAAATAATTGTAATGGATTTTCGGTTATTTGTTTGCTTTATCTTGTCATGGGACAGCGAGAATTTGCAATGCTTGGGAAATCTGGATTTCCGGGATTCGAGAAAAGTTGTTCTCCATAAAACTTTAAGTAAACTTGGGTTTTTAGTTTTCAATTTATTTAGAATTGATTTGACTGCCTGCAGGAGCATGAGGTCCTGGGTTCGATCCCCGAGTCGAGCAGTGTCATAGTGTTTTTTTTCCATCAGGAATTTCTCAGCAGCAACCACGGAGTCTGGATTTGCACCCAGTTGGTGGCAATAGGCTCGCCCCCTATTACATGGGAGTTTAAACAGGACTGGCGAAATGTGGGGTTTACTATAATTTACACATCTGCCTAACCCTTTCGGGACTACAGGCATTATGTTATGTTTACTTAGAATCCATTCATATTTTTGTACCGAAACGGGTTTTAGGGAAGATAAAAGCCACAAACCTCAAAACACAATAAGTACCAGAAAATGTTCTTTTCAATAATATAATAATAATACCAGCTTATTACTGTCCCACTGCTGGGCAAAGGCCTCTTCTCAACAGAGAAGTCACACAGTCTGATTAAGTCCAGGTTTCCTTACAAGGTTTTCCTTCACCGATGTCTGTGATGTCTAAGATAAACTTAGAAAAGTACATATGAATTGAAAAAGTTTACATTGGTACTTGCCAGGATTTGAACCCACAACCTTTTCAATAATATTGTCTTCTAAATATAGATGCGCTGTACACGTTTATAAATAAGACTTACTTGGGACTTGGTTGTTGTGTGGGAAGGTTTGGTTCGCATCAAAAGTGGGTTAACCTTTTAGAGACCATTCCGATCCCGATAGAAGTTATTACCTAATGTAGATGTTTTTATCGTGATCGAAACGGTTTACTTTTAAGTAAGGAAACACCTTTTAGGACGTCAATCATTATACCACAATGTCAACTTCTGCATGTATTTTTTTTGTTAAAATTCACTTCAAATTAATGGTATGATTTTGGTGTTCAAAACGTTTGCACGCCATAGTATGTAGCCTTCATGTCTGATTTTTTTGGTTATATTATTAGTTTTTATGTATGTATGTGCACACACGTTTGATCAAATAAATATATCTTATCTTAGCTTAACCCATTGAGAAATAATTTTGTCACTTTGTTTTAATTATTGGAGCAAAGTAATAGAGTTACAACCCTAACGCACAATACGATTATACTGCGACGATAATGTTAGCCTCCAGTACATACAATAGTAAGATAATCATTCAGGTATGCATCTCAAACACCGGTTAAGCGAACCAAATGCTTTGTTACGCATCGTATCAGCTCTTGAACAGCCTACAACTACAAACGCACGGCCGACACCCAAGCCACAACACTCCACTGTACGGGGCTTATACCCAATTTGAGGTTTTAAATTAGCATATCTTAACTGCACGGAGCTACACAACACATTGCTAATGATGAACGTGTTGTTCTACACGAGAATTAGTCACTGTGAAAATACATAGGGTTAGTCAAAGTCTACGCTGTTTCTGTAATCACGAATTTGAACGCACTTTATAAGCTCCACGTTGGTGCAAGTAGAGAATGGGAAACCAGCCTCTATTCAAACTCGTTCGTAACAAATGAACTCCTGGCTCCCAGGCTCCAACTCTCACCGGTCAGGCACAAGTAACACTGCAAACAAAAATGGAGAATCGCACTTTCCGGACACAAACTAAAAGTAATAAGAGGATTCGTTGAATACACGCGAACTTTACAAAAATTTCAATATGTTGAATAGAAAACGGCAATTTGTTATAAGTGGCGCTGTGTAAAGTTGTGGGAGTTTATGTGAAAAGTTCTAGACACGATGTGGAACTCCAGTGCCTTGCAAACTTGGGGACAAGTGCTGGCGACGTGACGTTCTCCCATTTAGTGTCTTGAAATCTTACCTAGACAAATATACTTCACGCTCCGCAGAAACAGGATTTCCTTGTTTATAATATGAACAGCATTCGTTATTATGTTAAAATGTATAAGTTTTGTTGTTCTGCATCTTCTTAAGTTTATACGAATGCGGTATAAAATGGTACTTTCAAAGTACGCTTTGAAGTTGTATGACATAATACTTAGTTCTGAAATAATATTACTTTGCGGATAATTATACTCTCATTGTTTATATTTCAATTATAGAACGTTTCAAGGTATTTAGGACGATCGCTTATTACTTAAAACATGATTGTCTAGTCTATTTTAATTTCTGAGTTTTGTGAATGAATCGAACGGGAAACCGCTGTTTCTTCCGTTCCGTCCTTTTGTGGTTATAAACCCCTTCTGAATGAAAGGAAAGGGGACGATTAAAGAAACAATGTCGGCGGTATCTGGTAAACGGAAAACTTTTTGACATTTATAAGCGGTTGGGAAGACGAAATCAATCTATAATTTTTTATTTATTTTATTTATTAATCTTTATGCACAAGTGAAAACTGTACAAAGGCGGACTTAATGCCTTGGGCATTTTCTACCAGTCTACCTTAGGGTGATGCAGAGACAATACACAGTAGGTGCAATAACAGAAAACAAATTAGAAAATATTAATAACTAAAATAAGAATAAATACTTATATACATACATAAAACAAAATATGTATATAAAAAAAAAAGTTATGAGAGATAAACAATTAAAAAAGGACGAATCTGCCAACATCTTGTGTATGTGTTCTAGAGCTTTCACTTTAAATGTGAACCGATTGGTTACCGTCCTGATATTCTGAGGGAGCGCATTCCAAAGGGAGACTGCCTTTAATGAACACGAGCCTTTTCCTTCAAACAAAATTCTGACGGACTGTATTCCTTATTGGTGAGCTTCTTCAGAAGGGTCTGGTGTGTAATACCGGCGTGTATGATCAGATGTATGAACGTGGACGAGGCGAAAGGAGTATGTAAGGATCGTGCCAGGTGGCGTCCTGGTTTCTGCCTACCCTCATGGGAAAAGGCGTGAGTTTGTGTATGTATAAGTGAAGAATGTTCAGTTAAAAATTGCCAAATATAAACATTTTGCACTGCATTTTTATCCAACCAATAGTACAACTACATGTTAACATGTTGACTTTGTATCGACACGGGTTTCGGACATGTTTTTACGTTCGAGGATCTGTCAATAACATTGACGGTATCGAGGCCAGCTGAAAGCAAAATTAGTCAAGGGAAAACTGAAATATGCGCATTGGAAAAATCTCCGTCGCACACAAAAATCGAATAAAACATGAACAAAATTCAATGTGGCGTTGGTTCTGTTTAGCTACTGAGGGTTTCTTCTCATATAATGAAACTACATAATTCTATTTCAAGAACCGTTCAATTAACAAAAAATAAAACGTACTTAATTATTAATAAAATGTAAATAAAATGCTCGTACCTGTAGTGCCTAAGGGCTACCGCACACTATAGACAAGACTTAGACAATTACCCTACTAGTGCGAGCGAGAATACATAGTCTCAAGTCCGTCTTGCTCGCACTAGTAGGGTAATAGGCATGACGACAGTATCAAAAAATTGCAAATCTATTTAGTCCGTCAGTTAGAGTATTGGAAATTAATGGACACGTATTTTTTGGTTTTGTAAATCAATGAATATTGACAAAGATAAAACGCATCAAAACTCGGGAATGGGGGCTCGTGACGTCAGAAGTAGCTAAAAATTATACCATGGCATGACGTATTGAGAATTTTAAAAGCGTCGTATCTTCGTCAATTTTGGTTTACGTAACAAAAGAAAAAACACGGCTCAAATATTTTTTGATAATCTAAGTGACGGACTAATTAGATTTTATTTGTCGTCTCACCTATTGTCTTTCTAAAGACAGTCTTGTCTATAGTGTGCTGTAGCCCTAACTCACTACTATGAACGCCGCGAGGCCGCGACCAAGGAGGCGGCGTACGTATGTAGCTGGCCGGTGCTGCGGCACTCTAAGTTTTTGACTTTTCATTGACCTGTCACTTTTGACTATATTTTTTTTTATGTCGTGTTTATATTATATGTATTTTCTTAATTTCGTGTGATAAAAATATTTTCCAATGTCAATGTAAAGTTTGTAAATTGTAAATACATTTTCATGTATATAGTTTACACTTAACTCCGAGTTTTATTCCTGCTCCCCAATCAACTATCGGCCCGGTTGCTCAGCAACTTCCATACATTGAGAGGCCCGCCATTGGCGCCTTCATACTTAAAGGTAAGCATTTTATTTATAAACTATAATGAGCTCCGCAACCTTCGTCCACGTGAAAGTATTATAAAATAAATTATTATAAAAATATTTCTTCCCTATTTGAATCGGACTTTGTTAACAATTTCAAGCGTTTTATTTATTTTGCACGGAGCCCTAATCCCTGTTCTTTTAGCCAGCAAAAATTATGTCAAATTCGGTCTAACCGTTTCGGAGATTAGTCGAAACAATATATAAATTTTTGTCTGTTTATCTGACATAAACAGACAAAAATTTTAAGAAAAAGAGGGTTCTGTACTAAATAAGAAGCTGCTAATTTTGAAATTACAAACAGACATTTCAATTTTTATTTATTTCTATAGAAGCTTAAAAGTTTACCAAAATCTCAATAATCCTTTTAGAAATAGCTCACCAAGCTCGACCATTACCCACAAAGGAAATAACTACACAAACCAAGTAAAACACGCTGGCAATACGCTTGAAGTTAAAACCACATATCTACTGTTGTTTCAATTAGTATCTTCCGCCTTCGGTTCCATTGGTTTTGCTTTGCAGAATGAACGTTTGAGTATCTACCACATGTTGGGGTTACTGAACTGGCGCTACTCTTTGTTTACGTTACGTTCTCGATAGCATAAATCTCACTGGCAAGGTAAGAAGTTACTCAACCACATAAAAGGAAACTAGAAAAGTTTTCGTTGGCGTGTTGTATGTTTAAAGGGACTTTGGTACTTCGTTTCCGTTCCTCGAGTCGTGTTTGCGCCAGCACATACAAGCTATTACAATCTGTCAAATTTCTATAATAGATTTTCTACTTTTTCGCTAAAGCATTAGGTTCAAGGTTGTTTGGGGTTTGACAGTTTCGGTTAGCTTGATGTGTTTGTGTCTGTACTACGGTGGTACCAGTAGTAGGGCATCAGTTCCAAAAATAATTAGACACGTATGAGATGCTCGCCTCAATACAGGAAAACATTTATGAGTGTACGCGATGTGTAAACGATAAAGCGTATACCTTTAATGACTGTTTATATTTAGATATTTGTTATTTGAGAACTGAATGGTTCTCTGATCGCTCTAGACTGGGTTCGGTGTTTGATTAGTAGATTTTGTATGTAGATTCTGATATTGGAATTTGTTAATACAGCGTGTTTTAGTTGTTTGATATGCCATACGTTTATTGACTTAATGAATGTGTAAATCAGTACATCCTACGAGAATAAAATTGGGTTTTTAAATACTTACTTACTACTTATCGTGTCGATTGGCGATTGTCACTGTCTAACTGTCAACGAAAAAACTTTGGTAACCAATCGGAACCGTGACGAATTAACAATAACTTCACCTGCTCCAGCTTCAGTACAATTCAGGATTTGGACAAATCCGAGAACCGAAGTTCGCCGAAATACACGAATCAAGAAACATTCACGTATAGGGAATTGTTGAAAATGGTGTATAGTTACAGTTATATAGACCCGTCGTCCACGACGCTATTCAAAAGTACCAGTTCCAAATCAAAGCAATGAGAAGCCAGATATTTTTTAAAAGAAAGTTGCCTATGACACTACAATACAAGTTCATGAACATGTGAATTCTCCCCATTTTAACCTATGGTGCACAACTTAGTTTTTGACTAACATCCAGAAGTCCAAACTCAAGGTTTGCCGACGATCAATGGAGCGCAATGTACTAGGTGTTAAATTGACGGACCGTATTTGAAAAAAAATACTGCGCTCCAACACAAAAAAAATATAGTTGACGTGGCTCTATAATAAAGACTGCTCAACTGACATCGGACCGGTTAGGACAAACTGTGGAACAAAATAACGAAAACTAGTGTCCTGGGACAGTGAGGCGGGGTACAGGGCATGAAGCAGATGGCGGAACGAACTTATAGATTCCAGCTAAACTGGAAGGAGGATACTCGGCTTTGTGAGAAGCAGAGAAGCGGAGTGTGAGTACTTTGTACTGTTCAGCCACCACTTACATTTAGTTATCTTTTATTGACTTGAATATGCCTTGGTGGCTACGAGAGAATGTCATGCTCACTCAAATGTCTCGCTGATGGTGGCGGGTGTGTCGGGTCACTTAGTTCCCTTAAATAATATATGGTCGAGTTGAATGGTGCCGATACATGCGTCATGTCCGTGAACGGGCGCTCTCAGTTGGGACTGGTCATCTCTTGGCTGCCACGGTTCGTTCATTTCAATTACTTTTTTTTTTTTAATTTTTGATTTATCATTTTACTCTGGACGCTCTTAATGTGCACGTCTTTCTATATCGTTCTCACATATATGTATAATCTCAACATGAATGATGTAACCAAGATTTTGTAACAATATTTTGATTTAAAAGAGTGTCCATGGAGTTTCTTGCCCGTTCTTCTCCATAGAGATCTACGTTAGGGAATGGGCAACTACAGTACTTTCTCAAGTTATTATGCCTTGTGACTGTGACTGTAGCTTTGCTTTTTTTGTATTTTCGACATTCAAAAGTGCCGTAATGGTCTAATTGAAATAAATGGTTTGAGTTTGAGTTTGAGGCAACTGGCAAAGGCACAGAAGTGAAACAGCACAGGCTAAGAAAAGAATAAGCCAGAAAATCAAAGCCATAGGATTTCAGTAATGATGCAACCAGTCACAAATTAATTACTAATGCGTTAATATATAACATCACCATCCAGGTCCAGTTGAAAACCAGCGTCGGGCACTAGCTGCTCGGCAGTTTGCTGAACTGGGCCTATTTGGCGCAGCCGTGCGACACACAATATTATTTCTTTTTTTTTCTGTTTAGTTTAAGTTTTATAATTGTGTAGTTTTAAGTTTTTATTCTATTGTTATTTTTGTTTTGTTGTGTGCACTTGTGGCATGTGCCAAATAAATATGTTTTCTTTCTTTCTTTAATTATATATTCGCATCGTGTATGGACCGCGATTTAAATATAGTCTTGTGACATTCTGGCTACCTTTAGTGATTTGAGTGATAACTAACTATAAGGGCCCTATATCACCTGCTGGTCTAGCTAGATACAAGTAATTTATCGTTTGTACCAAACAGACAGCTTGCTTATGGTGTATACAGGTAACAATATTTATTGATTTTACCAAAGATGGTTATTTATTCATGAAGAGTTAACATCGTGTTTGAAATCACATACATACCGGTATCTATATTAAGCTGGTTTATCGGTTTTAGAATTTATAGGTACATTAACAGGTAATAACTATAATCACCGTAAAATTATACAGTTACGGATTACTGCCTTTCTAATGCGCGTTAAGTGTAGATTATTAAATAGACATAAGTTTAAAAAAGGTTCCGACGAAATGAGAACCTCCTCCTTTTTGAAGTCGGTTAAAAAAGTACTTTGAATGATGGTGTTCTTTCAACAGCTGCTAGAATTTTTGGCTTACTTATACAGATTTATCTAAAAATTTTATTATGAAAACTTCTGCAATTACGAGAAAGTTTTATTACCCCCGTTTTGATTCACATTTATATTCCAACCATTTTTGTCCCAAAATGGCTTGTAATCGTAAAATATCGAGTACTAGCAACTGTAAAAACTCAGCAGAAATAAGTGAGCAAATAAGGCATAAAAGTGTCCTCATAGGTACACATCTAATCTGACTCCTTACGAATACATAAAAACGATAAAATGTGTGAACGTTATGACAAAATTCAAATTTATCGCTCTCGCATTACATATTCGGAAAAAGAATGGTAATGTCTTCATATTATGATAATAATTCTTATAAATAAGGCTACATTTTTTATTTAAGACAGATGGATGGAAAGTTATACGGTTCCGGGTTTTAAAAAAACCAATAATGTCGTCTTGTGTCTTTTGCTTTCTGGTTTTGTAACTGCTTCCTGTATCTTACTTAACGTTATCCCTTCTCGATACCTATTCGAAAAAAATCTCTGTAACGGTTTAACTTAAAGTGGAGTCGCCGGGGTCGCTCGCGAAATTCAAATTTTCTTACGTTTTTTGCAATTAGCAGGTCGGTGTCAGGACTGTCAGGTTGTATGTTGATTAAAATATGATTTGCGACCGTAATACGCACGTATACAGGGTTAGTTTTCGATAACCGGCCATTTTTTTTTAAATAAAATTTCAGTTTTGTCCACCACTGAAAAGCGAACGTGTGGATATTGCAACAGCACAATTCAGTTCAACAACCTATACGTTGATAGGTAGCAGTTAGCACACACATACATTTGGCGGTGCATGCACGCACACAAGTGCATTGATTCCCTCTAGGTTTATGATTTAGGACATTTTTAGGACATTTTCAAATGAATGAATTTTATTTTATATTTTTCGACAATAATATTTAAAATGCACTTTTGGTTCTCTTATCTTAATTTTTAATTTTGGCTGGTCATTGATAACTAACCCTGTAAAGAATTGTACTTATTCAAAATCTTCAATACAACCCTCTAAGTTCAATTAACTTAGGGGGCTTTCTCTGTTTTGCAAGTCACTTTACAATATTGCCGATAAAAGTTAACAGATATTCAGTTTCACAACGTAAGACCACACTCCGTTTCATTAAAAAAGAATATTAATATTTCAAGGATTATCTTTTTTCACATCCATCAGTATCAACCACACGCCATTACAGCCTTCAAACTTATCCATTTAAAAATCAAAGTGTTCAAATAAACTCAGATAACTGCTAGCAACTACGGGGCGCTGAATAAACCATCGGTCGATGAATAATGACCGACTGCATTATGTATTACCTGTGGTATGCTTTGACAGAAAGGAAGTAGAAGCAGAAGATCCGTAGAAGAACGAAACGGTTGGCGCAGTGGCGCTGCGTGTCGCACATTCGATTCTCGCACGGAAATAGTACATTTTGATACAAGTGGAGAAAGTTCGTTTTTGCATCCGAGGCGGAATTAACTCCCGAGCCGTAGGCGAGGGTGTTTTTAAACCGAGAACTGCAATAACAAATGTCCACGTGTATCAAACGACGTTTTCCCCGATACACTTTTGAAGAAATTAAATAAAAGAACGACAAATATTTTTGTCATGAATTATAGTAACTATGACTTAAATTTTCTTTTTTTCCGCGCTTTGCTTTCGCCAGGTTAAAGGAGAAGCATAGGTATGAAGCCGCTAAACAGCCTAATATAAAAACAAAACACATTTTGAATATTCAAAAAATATTTACGCCGTAAAGACGCATTATTGCTTTGCCGAAATTAAAAAAAAAATTCATCCCCGACTGTAGGCATTGAACCAATTTCGACTAAGTATAGGTATAGTTATCTGTGGCAATTTTCATTCCCGCACACGTGTTGGAAAGTGAAAAAAATCGCACGCGTGTGAAATACATTGCATGTTGAGCCTAATCATAGTGCGTTAAGAACCAGTTTTCGAGCAAGTGTATTGAAAAAATATTTGTATTGTAAAATATTGTAGTTGTTCCGGGTCTGTCTGTTTGTGAATATGAGTTTAAATGATAGTAAGCGCACCCACGATACAGGAGATATTCCTATTATGGGGCATCGTTTAAAATAAATGAAATATTGCTTCCTATCAAGTTGTCTACGTAGGTTTGTGTAAAAATAAATGTTCTACAATGGAATTATTCACGCCTCAGGTTAGCCAATATAATAGGTAGCCGTAAATAAACTATATCAAGACTAACTAGCCATAGCCTGAAGAATAGTGGCAGTCCGCAATGGGCACTCTGGATATTACTTGCAGAAGGGATGGTCAATGAAGACGAGAAGTTCTAGTTCTTCCCACAAGGTGAACCTGGTTAAGGTACAGTCGTGGTGTTTTCCGCCTGATCAGTTAAACAATTTTTCACTTAAAACATGCGGAGGCGCCGAGCCACGCCCCCTTAAAGTTTAGGCCTATTAGGAAAGCGTCAACTTTGGCGCGCAAAATAACAATAACTTTCGTTTGGCGTGTGTCGTCAGTGCGCTCGGCCGATCGGTATCTTTTCATTCATTATTTCTATACAAAGTCAACGGGGCGGGTATGTTGTACGTGCAAGCAAAAATTAGCTTAGTGGTGATCAGGCGGGAGTGTCCTCGATAGTACGTGTGGTAGATACTTAAGGCTTTTGTAAACGCACCCACGACACAGTAGAATAAAAAAAGGAACCTCAGGACCGTTTGATGTAGAGATATTTGAGAGAGACCTATCTCCAAAGGTATAGGTTTGTCCTCTTTTCACATATTATGTAAAAAGAGGACAGAAGAAAATCGGTCGGTAACTCTTGTGAGTGCTGTGTGCATTCTGTATCGTTGTATGGAGTTCACCTTCTGTAGTTATCTATTTTGTGGCATTGAGGAGTTCTACGTGCTAATGGGCGATTACGAACGTTTACACACAAATTAATTTTAACTGCGATGCAACTGATACTGATAGTGGTGATGGATTGCTTGCAACTACTGTCAGATGTTTTATTGCTGTTTACTTTTGAGAGATTTATGTTTGCTCTTATTTTCGTGCAGATGCCAGTCATATTGCTAATTATTTGCTTCTTTCTGACAAAGTAATTAAAAAGCTCGTGTTGATTTATTTTTACAGCATGCATTTGAAAGCAGTTCAAATCAATTTTGTCAAAGATTTTATTTAGAGTTTTTTTTTTATTTATTTTTTTGCATGAAAATTTGATTGGCGTATTGTTACAAAACATAACATTACGCCTGTAATCCCCGATAGGTTAGGCAGAGGTGTACCTAAGAGTACACCCACATTTCGCCAGTTATGTTTTTTAAATCCCATGTTATAGAGGGCGAGCCGGGCATTAATCCAGACTCTGTGACTGCTACAGATAAATTGCTGGAATCGAAAAACCCAATAACACTTAGCGCGACCTGGGAATCGAACCCAGGACCTCATGCTCAGCACAGCAGTCGCGCTTGTAACCACTAGACCGACGAGGCGTATTGTTATTGCTTCGACATTAAACAATGATAATAGGCATGACGACAAAATCAAAAAATTACAATTCTATTTAGTCCGTCAGTTAGAGTAATGTTAATGGACATACGCGTCCATTAATTTCCATTACTCTAACTTTTTTTTTTGTTTTTGTAAATCAATGAATATTGTCAAAAGATAAAACGCATCAAAACTCGGGAGTGGGGGCTCGTGACGTCAGAACTAACTAAAAATTATACCTAGGCGTGACGTATTGAGAATTTTAAAAGCGTCATATCTTTGTCAATTTTGGTTTACGTTACAAAAGAAAAAACACGGGTCAAATATTTTTTGATAATTTAACTGACGGACTAATTCGTTTTTTTTGTCGTCTCGCCTATACTGCCAAGATTGGAATTATGTAGATACGGGCTAGACTCCAGTCGAGTGTCCACCTTTATACTTAGTATAAAAGTTATTTATCTTTTTAATAAACTTCTAGACAATTTTGAAAACTTTCAGAATCAAAGGTATAATGACCTCGTGCAACCTTCTCAAATGCCAAATCTACACTCAGAACATTTAAGTACTTTGTTAATGTTCATAGTAAAACTTTTCTATTAAATTTTGTTCTAGTATTGTTCTACGATGTTTGTTTGTTGTACAAAGCCATTAAGCTTAGCGAATGAGAGCATTGTATACATTTTAAGCAGGTATTTAATTATTGTAACTTGGATTACATTTTGTTTAAATATGTCTCTGTTTTTCATTTTGGAAAGCTATGATTTAAATCAGTAAAACTTTGCTCTCTTACTTAAATAACTTGGAAACTTTATGGGATGATGAATGTATATCGTGGCGACTTAAATCAAGAGCATACGAATAGAAAAAAGGATATTGTTGTTATCAAGTCAACAAAACAAAACGGTTTCGAGGTCTTCGCAATAGGTATTTGTAATGATCGGCAGGGTGCGTTATCATAGCAATATTTGCGGCATCTCATTTAAAAAGGCTCATAGCCTCTCTTAGATAACTATGAAACATGCTAGAAAAATAAATATATATCTATATTTTTTTTTCTAAGTTTATCTTGGACATCAGAGACATCGGTGAAGGAAAAAACCGTGAGGAAACCTGGCCCCTTATTCACAACGCTTCGATTCGATTTTCGATTCGGAAAGTCGTATGTCTATCTCGCTCGATTTCGTAATGTCAAAAAAAGATAGACATACGACTTTCCGAATCGAAAATCGAATCGAAGCGTTGTGAATAGCTATGCTGGACATATAATAAATATATAAGTCTGAAATCACCAACCCGTCTTGAGCAAGCGTGGTGATCAATGCTCGTGCCTTCTCTGTATGAGAAGAGGCCTTTGCCCAGCAGTGGGACAGTAATAGGCTGGTATTATTATTATTATATATTATCTATGTATATGTATCAGTATGTAGGTACCCATTTATGTGTTTTAATTTACAAAATGGTATTTTTCTTATTTATTTTTATTGTACTCAATCACAATGCTGTCCTATTTGACCTAAAGGTTGACTGGTAGAGAATGCCTTGTGGCATTAAGTCCGCCTATGTACCACTCTTGTACATGAAGTTTAAATAAATAAATAAATAAAAATAAGTTTATCTAGAGTTTACTTTATTGTATACCAAAATATTGTTGTGTTGTAAATACAGTTCCTTTAGATGTCTACTAAATCTGTGGGTACAATATCAGAAAATTATTGGGTGGACTGAATGAATTTAATATTACCAAAAGAAAGAACTAGTTCCCTTCATTTCCTTGCAAAATGTACTTCGATCCTCACCAATGTTCTGTCAGGTGTGAACCGTACCTAATATTTGTATGTAAACACGTCGAGCGCTCAAACTTTTGATGACTTGGTATTGTCACAAACAATGAACGGATACACATCAGATTTGTCAAAGTGAAGGATTTGTTATATACAGGGTGACAAGTTTAACGAGTTAATGTAATTTCTGAAGTTAATCCACGCAACGCTTTGTTTATAACAAGCGGCGTTACATACACAAACTGTATGGAACTTGGGCTTTGCATGTTTGTGTGTAGACGTTGCCTTAGTTTATAAGTAACTCATTAATATGTAGGTTTACCTGCTTGCTTTTACGGTAAGAATGTTATCGGCACGTAGTTGTGAATCTATAATGTCACAAGCCATCCATTTTCCATGTCCCATCCATTTTGTATGGGTGGCATCTCTCAATTTTATTATTATTACAGTATTACCTGTACACAGCGCTTTTATTATTTCCTTTAAAGTTGGTAAATTCTTACAGTATTCGTTCGTACGTGCAAGGCAAGTTCGACCAACTTGGTATCGGTTCGCTGAACACATGACATGACGCACACAATTATTAGAGCTCCTGAAAATGTTGTAAACACTTCGCGGGCTTCTTGGTTCTTAGAAATGTGTAAATACCTTTAGCATCTTTGTATACAGAGTTATTTTAGATAAGAATTGTAGTGACAGCATGAAAAGCATGAAGAAGCAATCAGGTGCGATATACGTATTATTAATTGTATTGCGGTCATGTGGTGTGAAATTTGAAATCGTACATTTTTTTCACATATTGCTACGGCGTTATTCTAAAGCCTCGTTGGTCTTGTGATTTCGCGACTGCTGGGCATGGTGAGGTTCTGGGTTCGATTCCTGTTCGGGCAAAGTGTTATTGGGTTTTGCCATTACAAATATTACTGGCGAAATGTCGGTAAGGGTTTACTAATAGGTACATCATTGCCTAGCCTTTCGGGGATTACAGGCGTGATATTATGTTATATTTTTCAAATTAATGACGTATTAATAGATTATTCTGAAACAAAAGAAACTTAACTTAACAATCGCTGTTATATCTGTGTTTTTTGGTGTTTCAAAACTTGTTAATAGGTTTTATGCCAGTAGTTCCACTTCTATACTTTCACAATAACAGTTTTTTGCTACTTATGGCCATCGTTTATCTACAAAGAACCGGCAAATGACTGTGATTGTTAAATTTATTTCAGCTAACTTCTTTTCATGGGTCGACTTGGAAAGTATCCAATATTTTTTTTTACGTAATAAGCTTGTTGCCAATTGGAATAGCTGAGAACATGTGGCTAGGAATTTGTGAAAAATTGCGTGTAATAATGGGTCTTGCAAGTGCAAATGGCATTATTTTAATAAAAGGTCATCGCATATAATTCACACAATCATCTTTACGTATTCGGGCTATCACTGAAAATATTGCTTTATTTTTGTGTTCAAGCTACCCTTTTGAATATACAGGGTGGAATTTTTCAATGCCACCTGGAGGGAAAGTACTCTAAATACTGGAGATAGCAAATTTTACTCAAAGGAAACATTCCTCTATTTTTAGAAAGAAACAAATCTGCGTTCACAGATTTTCAAAAATTTGCTATCTGCAGTATTTCGAGTACTTTCCCTCCAGGTGGCATTGAAAAATTCCATCCTGTATTTTAAAGACTTTCGAGGCCATTATTAAACAGTACTTTTTTGATCACTTAAGTCATCAGTCAATAGTGTCAAACTTTTAAAACTACGATAGACTTTCCCACACAAGTTCAACGACCCCAAACACTAAAACAAACGAAGCATCTAAGTCAAACTACTGGGAACACTATGTATTCATGTACCCACAGTTTTACTAGACAATGGTCGTCAGAATAATCTTGTAATTTACACGACTAGACTGTGTAGTCAAGATGGAGGTCAGACTAAATAAACAAGGAATCAACTGAGCTAACAAGCTTAAGTTTATACGATGTACTGTAGGGTTATTTAACCTACTCTATAATTATGACGGAACAATTCTGTCACAGAATGGAACCCCAGAAATTAATGGAAAAAGACGTAGAGGACGACAGGTGAAAAGGTGAGAGTATGATCTGCCATAAGGCTGCCGAAGACCTGCTCTGGACAGGAATAATTGGAGGGAAATAGAGGAGAGCTATGTCGCAAGACAGCCTGACCTGGTAGCTGATTCATCATCATCATCATTTCAGCCGAAAGACGTCCACTGCTGGATATAGGCCTTCCCCAAGTATCGCCACATTGACCGGTCCCGTGCGACTCGCATCCAACGGTTTCCCGCAACCTTCACCAGGTCATCGGTCCACCTAGTGGGAAGTCTTCCAATGCATCGTCTTCCGGTTCGCGGTCACCACTCCAGAACCGAGTTAATGTATTACTAATTTATGTATAAAACAAGGTCAGAGTAAAATAAAGGTTATTTTTATTTTATTTATTTTATTTGACGGAACTGGTTCCCTATCCATTTGCAAAAAATTTGAAGACCTAATATAACTTGGCATACTTTTGTTACTCCTAATTATATTTACGCATAACAGCTTACGCATATGTTTTTTAAGCATAATTTCTCAAATCATAATAATGATTAAGCATAACATTCATAGGCATAAATTTATTTACGCATAATGATATTAAAGCATTTTTTATAGGCATAACAAAGAAGCATAATAATGAACTCCTAAAATGTTAGAAATACCCTGATTGGATATACCAATTTATTTTGACGATTGGAAAAAAAACCATATCTCGATTGAATTCAAAATTCGAAATTCAATGATTGTGAACATATGTGAGTTTTTTTCCCTGTAAGAAGCATGCAAACAAGCATACATCATGCATGCAGCAAGCATGCAGCAAGCATGCAGCATGCAAACAAGCATACACCATGCATGCAGCAAGCATGCAGTATGCAACATGCAGCAGGCATGGTTTCTGTCACGGCTCCGGCGCTGCGGGGCTCCGGCGGCCCCACGCGAGCTTATCGTCGCAGATGTGGTTCACGCTCACCACCGGGGCTTCGGCTTGCTGGCCGGCGAGCCGGCCAGCCTCAGCCGCGGCGGCGAGTGTTAGAACCACCTGCTCCTCAGTTCGCGGGCCGCCTCGCCACTCCGCGCCTACGCGATTTTGAATAACACTCTAGGGGTAGGGCAGACAAGACTACGTGGAGTCGGTTTTGCAGAGCGATTCATTTCTGTCACTAACTTTTGTAGCTCAACTTAATGAATTTTTAATTCAAAATAAATATGTTAAAATAACTCAAATTTGATTCCGTTATTTCTATTAATTGTATGCGTAAATACTATTATGCTAATAGTCATTATGCCTAGTAACATTATGCGAATTAAATTTATGCCAAAATAAATTAGCCTTCAAGATGATTATGCCAATATAAACTGTATGCCAAAAAAAAATATGGCAAAGTATTATTATAGCAAAAAAAATATGACAAAACAGTTATGCCAAAGTATATTAGGAAAAAGAACATTATGCAAAAAGAAGGGATCCCGACGGAGCTGTGTCTTTTGGAATACGATTGTCATACGAGAAAGTATTAAGTTCCTTAACCTGCCTATGCGAGAACAAATTCTCTCGGTATATGATTCTTGAGAAATTGTTGACTAATGATCCATTACATTGAAGTGCGGCCTACATTAAGCATAAAGACTGAAATAATGATGTAGGTAAACTCCTGTTCTACGAATTCTACTGAATTTATTTTCAAATAGGTTCATCTGGAATTGGATTTGTGCCCAATAAAGACAAAAGGTTCGGTCCTTATCACATACAACGTAAAAGGCTATTAAAGTTGGAGCCGAATACCTCTGTCGACATCTGTGCTAGGTATGTCGATGTTTTAGCATATCGATAAATTATGCCTTTTATTGCTTGCAAGCTGCAGGTCGGGTACGTTACGTATGCACTAAATCCAATACGTTACGATTGCAAGTCGCTTCATACGGTGCCAATTGACTCCGTGTCGGGTCCGCTTGGGATTCTGTATCGTAAATAAAATAGTGACGTTCTACACACACATAGATCTTTCTCGGATAACCAGAAACCCGAAAATAACTTGCTTCAATCTGAAATATACATAGAATATTAAATTAACTTTGTTTCTAGAAGAGAGACAAGAAACATGAAACTAAATTGCTGCGGTTGTCCCACAGCGCTGTCAATTTGGAAACTATTTCAACTGGCGGACTTGATTTGTCAAACAATTGTGTTTTACCAATATTAATATCGCGTCTGTCGTATCTTATGAAGCTTGTATATGCAGAATTAGGTTCACAGCTGCGCCCGCTTGCATATTATTTGCTTGTAGCCGACTCAGCGCGTATTCGCTGGCTCTTTGGAAATAAGCCGATTTGCCCCGAGACGATTCCATTAAAACATTTCGCATCAATAATGCGGTACCTTTAGTTAACGAATAAAGCCGAGTGCTGAAAAGCAGAACCGTTTTTATTACGGTGAGCTATTTTGAACGTGGGGGTAGTGATCTGTGGATACCTACTAGAAATACCTTAAAACGTAATTTGCTACAAGTAGGTACTGGGGTACTTACGTTAAAGATCGATTGAAGTTTCTTGGTAAGTCATTATGTGGTTATATCTAGTAGATTGTGGGCGAGAATTCAATAAAGAACGCGTTACATTGAACGTATTCAAAATCTTGAAATCGTGCCGAACCATTTAAATGAAGATTTTGATTTTGATACTAATATAATTAATTGTATTTGATAAAAGAAATATAATTCCATCGTCCAATGACAAAGTTGTTTTGCATATTCTTTTTCCAGTGTATTATTACTCTAGGTAATTAACTACTAAAAATTAACTAATCATTATAAACATTTGCAAATTCGCACAGCCTAATCTATTTAGTTTGTTCCATGTTTGTGTTTACAATAATACACATTAATCCCTCTCATTAAGAGGAGGCCGTGTCCCAGCAGTGGGAACATTATATAGGCTGATGATGATGACTTTAATCCAGTGTATTAAAAATCAGCAAATAATTCAAAATCAGTTGATCACAAATCAATGGGCCTCAATATAAAATATTGTTATCTCTATTGCATATTTTAGCAATTGATCGCTTTTTTACGGTAGAAGATGCGATTATACGATGTCAATTTACTGCAATCTTGCCCGATTTTATGGCTTTTGAGATAAAAATTTACGACTTTAGGAGCATTTTTCTTGATATTCAAGGATGATCTGACATCAAAAAAGTATTTGTAGCATTTTGTATCGTAGAAAAAGTATTTCAACGTCTCTTTGACCGCCTTTTAAAAGCAAAATCGTACATTGGAACGTAATCGCGTGATTTTCGGCAAGTAGAGAATAAAATAAGAAAAAAATACGAACATTATTCAAAGACCGTTGCCGTTTCAAATTAATCTCCGTCGTTTCCGAAACCATAAAAGAACGAAACAATTTAACATAAGCGAAGCTCGGGACGGGTGCATGTCAAAACGCAATATACCTAATAAAATCAGCATTCGGGGATCGATGTGTAAGTACTTAGCGTGACATGGCCGCTGCCCGTGGCAGTTTTGCTCAGACAGCCTTTTCAAAAGATGAGAAATAGTTATTTTCTCGTTGTGGACTCCCCACGACGATTAATCATCCTTACTCAGCGGGCGGCACGGATTGACCTATGTACACTTACGCCACTTCAGACTTTCGCCTTTGTTCCTTTACTGCACTATTGTCTAAGAACCTCATTTTAACACCCTCCTAATAGAAACATTTATTAAAGAGGGGAACGTTTGTGAAACTTTGTCACATGAAACAAAAACAGAAGTCGCTTATTTTTTGGAGTAAGAGAAAAACACAAATTGATTTTCATTGGTTTGTTACTTTCGACGATTGGCTTTCTATTATGTCATAGGTTTATAGAAAGATAAAAAAACCTTCGTAAAACTTTTTTATTCTTAAAATATGTGCGACGCCCAAATATTAAATTACATTTTATTCAACAGGTTAGTAGAAAAGGTCTTCCTAAGCAGCGGTTTTATTAATGCTTGCACATTTCTCAAGTGCCGTGAATCCTTGAATCCCAGACGCGAAACGTATAAACTGGAATCCACTCAGAAAACTATTTCCTCGTAAAAACAAACAGGACACCGCATTCTGTCTATTTGCTAAAACTTTCCTCTGGCACATGTTTAAAATTAAATTAATATTTGCTTTTGAATGTGACTTCGTTTGCGTAGGTTTCAATTTAGGGAACCTTGTTTTATATGAAGTTTAGTCTGGTCAAATCACATCGTAATAGAAGGTCAAGGATTTTATCCTCAATATAGAGTACTGGAGAATTGCCAAGCTTAAGTGGCAGTGGGCAGGGCACATTGCTCGCAGAACGGATGGTCGATGGGGCCGAAAAGTTCTCGAGTTCAACCGGAAGACGTTGCGTTGGAAGGCCTTCCACTAAGTGGACCGATGACCTGGTGAAGGCTGCGGGAATCCGCTGGATGCGAGTCGCACGAAGCCGGGCAATGTGGCGACACTTGGGGGAGGCCTATGTCCAGCAGTGGACGTCTTTCGGCTGAAATGATGAATGATGATGATGATAGAGTACTGGAAATATCTGCCTCTTAAAAATCGTAAGACTGCCTCGTTGGTTGAGTCATCGCAAGCGCGATTGCATAGCATGAGGACCTGGGTTCGATTTCTCGGTTGGGCAAGGTGTTATGGTTTTTTCCATCAGGAATTTCTCAGTAGCAGCCATGGAGTCTGTATTTGTGCTCGGTTGATGGCAATAGGCTCGCCCCTATTACAAAGGACTTCAAACAAAACAGAAAGGTGGGTGTACTATTAGGTACGCCTTTGCCTAACCGTTCGGGCATTACAAGCGCGATGTTATGTAAAAAAACGTTTCTGAAAAAAAAAAAAAAAAAAAAAAACATTTAATTGAAACCTGAAGACTAGAGCAGACTGGCAACTTAGAGCTCGTCGATTGTGAAAATCACGCAATACCAAAAACCCTCTGTTAAAACTTATCCTACTGAACAGTAATGTACAACGATACCACCCGAAATCTCCCCTAGATTATGATATCATGTTGATATAATTTATTCTTAAAGTGTACTACTACAATATTTAAGGGCCTTGCAGCCCAACGGAATGTATAATATCCCTACACAACAGGAGGTAAACATTTTTCGCGATCCCGAAGGCCTCGTGAACGAAACCGGGGCAAATTCTAGTATATAAATATTTTGGTAGGTTCGTTACGCAGGTATAATCTTCGAGCAAATTGCGACATGTTCGTTAAATCTTTAAAGATGGTTTCTCTTTGTCCAATAGAGATTCTTTTCTTCGAAACGTTAATCTTTTCGCTTTTTCCGGAAATATTATTGGAAACCTAGACCGGAGCTTTGTGACAATGATAGTTCTTATTGTTAATGTTTTCACTTTAGGTGACTTCATTGATTTTGGGATTTGATCTGAAGATACTTAAAATGTCACTTACGGGATATCTTCCGTGATTATTAATTGTTTTGAGCTCCCGATATTTCGACGCTGTTGCAAGCGCCATGATCGCGGGTTGACTGGAGAATGCGGGTGGATGGAAAAAATTGTTAGGAGCAGACAAATCTGTCTACCCTCTTTCTTTGTCTTTTACTACGTGCACTACTGGAACTCGACACTTAGTCACGGCAAAACACACTCACAGCATCACCAGGTTTTGGTTTTTAATAATCACGGAAGATATCCCGTAAGTGACATTTTAAGTATAGTTATGAACCGTGAAAGCTTAAAACTGTGGTTGATCTGAAGATGTACAGAAATCCTTGGATATAGTATTTCTTTTAATAATTTTCTGAGAGTTAACTTCTTAAGGTGATCTTCCAAAAGTTACTTAATACAATCGTTAACCGCAGCGGTTTTACTGGTTTCTATCAAGTTAGTAAGTACATAAAGTTACAAAGAAACCACTGTCATTACGATCTGTCATGCGGTTTCCAATTGCTCCGAATACCACTTCTTTTACTACCTTTGAAGATATGTACATTTATTTGCATCACAAACCTTCAAGATTCTTATGTTTAAATATTACATTCAACGAATGACACTAAAAATCGCTCATAGCTGAATTTGTCTTGTTAAACCTCTAAAACGATAAAAAGCTGGACGTCCCGCCATTTTCTACTCTCAGCACGTTTTACTACTGCAACGTGGATGCATTGAGTGACCGTCCACTTCCATTAAATATCTCAGACTATGACCAAGACGATATTCTTATTACGGTTCATTCTTTCTCTGAGAGTTTGAGGATCTTTCCTGCACAGATTTTTCGGTGGCTTAAGTAGGGTTCCCGCTGTCAATTGTTATTGTACTTTTCACTTCAGGACCGGCCTAACGTAAGTATGATATTTATGGGAGATGCTTAGGATAGTGTCTGGGAACCAGTCTGCTTTTAGAATATCCCTTTCTATATAACAATGGGTTTTGGAATTCGGAATCATATTATACTACCCTGATTCAGTGTCGCATTTAATAGGTACAAAGCACGGACCCTCACGAAGCCGTCAACCAAGCATAATGGACGGTCGACCAAGCTATTTGGTTTATATTCATGCAAATTACATTGTAAAATGTAAACCAAATAGCTTGGTCGACCGTACATCAAATTAAGTAACTCCACGTAAAAAAGTTATTGCGACGACTTTTTTTCTGGTGCAAAATCACGTTTTACGGTAGGACTCAATGTAACGCACTCAAAACATTGTGGATGGTGTGATGGATGCATTGAATAGTACGGGGGTCATGGAGGTATTTAAAGTAAATTTATAATATGAAAAAGTTGGAAGTATGAAGAACTTTGACCCCCAATATATCTCTTAGAACAAAAAAAATAACGAAATGACTGGGAGAAGTGCTATTCGGCTTTGTTAAGGGTATTTTTCACCCATTATAACAGCACATCTGAATTCCGCAAAAGGATAGGCAGATATAAATAGTTTCAACACCCTTTTAGTCTTGTTTAAAGGAAGAAAGGTAGATAGCGTATCAGATAAAACTAAAATCTGTACCAAACATAGTAGAAAAATCTCCAAGTCTTCCAAAAACATAAAATCTGGCGACACTACATAGTCTTTTTAAGAAAATGTGGCAATGTTTATGTCATAACTGGGTGCAAATGGTTTGAAAAATGCTACGAGCTTCAGTCGTAGCGTTAAGTTTAAGAGCCGAGCTGTACCCGCTGTAGCTACGGTTACTGGGTCACACTAGAACATCAAGTTTAACTCTGAGGGTAACTACATTGCAAACACTTTGAACTACATTTGCATCTGAACTTGTTGATTTTCGGACCATTGATAAAACTAACACGTTTACTCTATGTATGCGTTATGTTTAAGTCTCAGATAGGGCAGGTGATTTAGCCCATGTGTTCTATGCCCACTCTCTTGCCATCAACCGGGCTCAAATTAATATTGATAGATGCTTAATGGAAAAATAAATATTATTTTGGCCGACTTAGGCGCAGGACACACAGAAAAGACGTAAGACGCAGACGGGGCGCAGACATATTATGTCTCTTCCGCGTCTTTTTCATACAACATCTATAGAAGCGTCGCGTCGTAAAGCACACAGAAAAGGCAGGGCGCGGACGGGCGCGGAAACGACGTTTGCCCGTCTGCGCCCTGTTGTAAAACACATAGAAAAGACGACTTAAGACGAGGCACGGGCACCGCCGGGCGCGAGCTGACGAGGTACGGGCGAGAACGGGGGCGCGGGTGCCACGTGGGCCGGGGAAAACGTGCTGCGCGCGCGTCAAAAAAAAAAATGTTAAAACATGTTATCGTGTCAAAATCGGACGGCTGAATGAAGTTGGTTGGTCACAATAACAGATAGAAAGGCACGGGCGCGCGCGTCGCTTGTTTTCTCTCGTGGCACCCGGCGTCACGCCCGCGCCCCGCCCGTGCCTCGCGTTTTCTATGTCCGTTAAAAAGTCGCGACGTCGCGCGGCGCCCCGTCTGCCCCTTGTCTGCGCCCCGTCCTCGTATTACGTCTTTTCTTTGTGCCCAGCGCCGAGATCAAACACTAGTGCTTTCTTTTTTTGAATGGCATTTTTCCGCAGGTCAACCTATGAGGCTGGCTTCTGCTTAACAGGACAAACCGGTGGATGCCTTAAGTGTATGGCCTCCAGCCAGGGGCAAAAAGAACTTATAAACTACGTAACCGCGCGCTAAGGGCGTGGCTTGGGAGGTAGCAAAGGAACAGGCTGGATCTGAGTGAGATAACAGTAGAGCTTGCGACCACTAAGTATTATAAACAAAATTGGACACATACAACCTTTCATAAACATATAACTAGTGCTTCATTGAAGATGAGCAAAGGATCGTATAGCTAAACGCAATGTCTTCCAGACAACCTTTGGACGTGCGAGACTTATTTGAAATGTCAGTAAAAGGGATTATGTGCTATCCAATACTGATGAAGGTATTTTATGTTTGCATTCTAACACGTTATTTAGCTTTAAGCCGTGATTACCTAATATTTACCAGAAAGGGCCACGCACGACTTGGAGGTTGGGAAGAATGTAATTGAATTTTTCATACTTACCTACTTGCTACTTCCTTCCATACATCTGGGTTCCCAGTTGATGGCAATAGGATCGCCCCCTATTATATAGGACTTACAAACCACCTGCTGGAGCAATGCAGGTGTACTATAGTTGATACCCTTCTGCCTAACACTTCAGGCATAACAGGCGCAATATAGGTATTACTCAATATTCATCAGAGTGGCGCCATGTTTGATGAATATGGCGATTATTCAAAGACCTCTAATGTCTTCTTTAATGGTCTACTATTATGCTTGCAGGTACTCGTATGTATAATGTAACATCTGTTTCTTGATCGCAATTCAATGTTCGGAAGCATATTGAGAAGCATGCAAGCTGACGTCTACATTATGCATTCCTAATGTAATCTGGAGCTTAATCAGTGCACGTTACGTGCATTAATAAGACAAATTGACCTTAGATATAGTAAATTCATCAAAAAATATAATTCGCATGTGGGTTACGGGTGGTGGTTTGAGACAAATCTACCAACAGTGTGTTTTTAAATAACGTTTGGTCACTTAAAGTAATACTATCGCATGTTGGTGTTGCAAAAACGCCACACATACCACGTGTACTGGGCTCCTACAATAACATAGTTAAATAAAACGCGAAAAAAGTTATTCAGATACTTAGTATAATCACGTTACTGTCACAGTTCTTTAATTTTACTTAAAAGTAAAGAGAGAACTCCAAGAACTCGGTAGATGGCGTTGAACTGACTACGTTACTAGGTGCCAAAGCCAAACGCTTGGAAAATAAAACATTGCGTCACGTCACTTACGCTCGTGACACTTTCGTTTGCTTATGCTTCCGAATATAACCATTTAATCCAAGTGAAGTAATGTGACGTTCCGTTCCTTGCAGTAACTTACCAAGTTCAGCGCCATCTATCCAGCGACTAGGGAAGAGTTGAAAAAGAAAATCCCTCCTTCGGCGTCCTTTCTTATTCCGTTATTCTGGAACACAAACGCAATATCTTAGCCCAGATAAAGTAAGCCTGGTCTGGTACCTACAAAAACTATAGAGATAAGTGATAACATAATTTATATGGGCAACGTGTGTTGGTTTAACAATATTTTGTGGATAAAGTAAAGGCACAGTATAGGTCACAACCAAAATACGCCTACAAAACCGGTCTTTATCTCCTGAAAGTCCAAGTGAAGGTAGCTCTTTCGAGTCCTAACTTTTTTTTGCAGTTTATTCTCAGAGATACGAAGTAGGTAGTCAGTGGTCCAAAAGTCTGACAACCAGCCTTACCAAGGGGTATCGTATTACCCAGTACTAACTGGGTTGTGGAAGTCAGATAGGCAGTCGCTCCATGTAAAATACTGGTATTCAACTGCATCCTGTCAGACTGGAAACCGAACATAGAGTTGGGAAAAGGCTAGGCAGATGATGATTCTCAGACATACTTCAGAAGATTTTTCATAAATAATGTTTATTATTTTAAATCCGACCTCTAGCTCTCATTCAAAATAAAATATTAGCCTCAAAGTCTCAATATCTGAAGGCAGATTTCCCAAGGCATATGAAAGAATTTTGAAAGACTTAATACAGAGATTAATAGCTAGATCAAGATTGATGATGCGTAGTTTGAATTTCGACCTGATCTCTCTACGGACTCACTCTGCAATTTTCTGGCCGAAAAAACATTGGTAATTACAACATCAAATACTCCTAAGTATGCCTTTTTACGGACTTCAGTCGACCTTTCGATTTAGTAAATTGTAGTTGCTCAAAAGAAAAACCTAACGTTTTTATTAGACTAGGTACTTAGGATTCCAGAATGTGATATTCCAAAGTTGTATCACGTTTTTATCTTAATGAAATATCAAGCGTGGTCGGTTTCAATTGGTAGTTGTAATTGAGAACAATTTTTTCGAAAAAACTTACAAAGTTCAACATGTCTAGGCGATTTCATGATGTACTTTTAAAAATGAATTCCATAAACTCGATGAGTTTACAACTGTTTTTACGAATAACAATCATTGGCTATAAGACAAATGACTGCAGGTTGCAATATTATATTTTTAGCAGCATGTCAGGAGAGCAGGGTGTTCCATTATCGGCAATATTCTAATGCCTTTTTCACCTCACACAACGCTACAGTCACAAAGAGAAAATCTATTTGATGTTCGAGTTTTTGTTAGTAAGGCCCCAAACACTTTCTTAGAACAGCTATTTCATCTTTATAATGTTCTAAACGAGTTATAATCTAGAGGTTGCGAGTAATGTAACAAATCCCTGAGGCACATTACGACGATGGTGGGCCTGGGGACTACCCAGGAAATAAGATAATATGAATGAACAATATTTGTATAAAAATGGCAACTATTTCTCTTCGGGTTTCGTGTAATTATATGATTTGAGTTGTGCAGGTTTAGTGCTCAAATGGGATCAGATATTGTATTTTTGTCCAACGCTTCTTTTGAATTTCGATAGCCCTCATTTCGAATATTCTAAAACACCTTTCTTGTCCCAGTAACAACTATAAATAGATAGAAGCGGTCTTCAGTAGTCTGACTCGTTGTAATAATAATTACCTACATCGTTAAACTCGATTGTCTTATGATAAATGAGCTGATTGGTGTTTCTACATAATAATGAGATGTTAGGGCTATAGTTACATACTGTAATATTAATCGGAACTGAAACTTATAAATCAGTCTTTATTTCGATCGATGTATACCCATCAAAATTCCAGGTAGCTACAAATGAATCATGAAACATTACCATATTGGTATAAACAAAACAAAACTTCTCCTCGAGCTAAACCATTTACAAATACATAAGTAATACTAACCATCTACCTATGTTTACATACCAAGAAAGTTTAAGCTTAATGTAATCAAAATGTATCCGTATTCATAACAAAATTGAACCTATTTTCGTTTATCTACTCGCTTAAGTACCTACCCTATTTTCTAAATAGAAATGTCTTCACCATTCATGGAGGATTCTCGATCACGAAAGCTATTATTTTTATTTACGTCACCGTGATACGGCAAGAATATGCTAGAGGGATAACTTTATCGAACGGGTTATAATTGATTGTGGCTACTGGCTAGTCTGTGGTATTCATCGATATTTAGGTTGGTATCTTGATATATGTTGGTATCTTGAATATCTTCGTAACTTTTTGGAGTCGAATTGAATTTCGTGGGATCGTTAATGTCCTGTTTCAAAGTTTATTTTGGGAATCAATTGAAGTTATTTGAAATGTGGAATCTATTGAAAGATTTGGGAGTATTTTCCTACTCTTTGAAAACATTTAATAAAGAGAAAAGGTCATGCAATTATTATTATAGCATTTATTTTGGGCTACGCCCATAGTGTTAATAACAAACGTCTTAAATACGCAATAGGTGTTCAGCTATTGCAGTCGGGGCCCAATCATATATGTGTATATATAGGTGATACTGTGAGTGTGTTTTGCCGTGACTTAGTATCGAGTTCCAGTGGTGCGCGTAGCAAAAGACAAAGAAAGAGGGTAGACAGATTTGTCTGCTCCTAACAATTTTTTCCATCCACCCACATTCTCCAGTTGACCCGCGATCATGGCGCTTGCAACAGCGTCGAAATATCGGGAGCTCAAAAACAATAAATAATCACGGAAGAAATCCCGTAAGTGACATTTTAAGTACTAGTCGTGTTTGTAGACATACATGTTTTATTATGTTCAGTTTTACCGGATGCAGCTGAATACCAGTATTTTACATGGAGCGACTGCCTATCTGACCTCCACAACCCAGTTAGTACAGGGTAATACGATACCCCTTGGTAAGACTGGTTGTCAGAATTTTTGGTCCTCTGAATACCTAACGTCTGTCAAAGATCCACAAATGACAGCCGGGACCAACGGCTTAACGTGCTTTCTGAGGCACGGAGGAAACTCGATATGTAATGGGTGGTCACCCATCTAGAGACCAACCTAGGCAAGCACGGCTTAACCTAACGATTGACCCGAGCGGCTGTTATTATTTAGCCATGAGCTCCTCTCCTCAATGTCACAGCATTGGAGACTAAAAAATAATACGAACTAGATTTTATAGTTTAAATGGCTACATCGTTGGTTAAGTGGTCGCTAGCGTTACGTGCAAAATAATGGGTTTTCAGGATTTTTTCAGAAACAGACAGAAACCAGGATATTTCTGTGCTCTTTTGATGGCAATCGGCTTGCCCCTTGTTTCAAGGAACTGACACATAACGTGCGAAATGTTATTGTACTATATGTAGACGTCATCGTTTATCCCTTCGGAGATTAGAGACATAACGTTATCTTAATAAATTATTAGTGTTTACGCCTGCGTTAAGTGTGGTGCAGTACAGTGTTAATGTCGCGCATTGCTTTCCAAAAGGGATTATTATTATGGTGACTTTATTATTTATTCTTCCACGTACTTTTTTTACTTTTCCGTTCAAAAACTGTCAACGTAGCGGGGTAACCTCTCGCTCCACATATTAATATTGTAAAATACAGTTTATACCTAATTAAAACACATTACCTCAAAACGGGAGTTTCATTGAGAAATCTGAAGCCCCAACAATTAGAAATCGGAGAAGTACCTATACTGACGAAAATAATGATGTATAGTCGATGAAATGCTCCAAATATTACCTAATCGGCAACATACAGCTACACCGCTCCACACACAATGTAATTTTGTATCCATATGACAAAGTACACTGAGTGAGACGCGGTTCCCCGTGAAATTGCTCCTTTGCTGCACTATACAAGCATATATCGCCTCACTACAGTCATATCTGATCATGCACAAGCATGTTTTAGCTCATGTGGTACCGTATTTACGGCGGATATAATCGTAACTAACCAAAGTACTTGCGGTTTCGTGGAAAATACGGTTTAAGTTTTGGAAAATTGTTTTTTTTTTGTATTTTTTTTATCGAATGAAAATTATCAAGCTTTTCTTTTAAATTTGATTAAAACATTGACCTTGCGTGATTTGAATTACAATTTTGGAATACTAAGCGTTATTTCTGTTGTCATTGAGTAGTAGTAGGTGTTGGTTAAGGTCGTGTTCAGCAAAAGTTCATTTCATCGCGCAAATTAAATACGCGAACGTCAAGTTATTTGGTTTTTGTTACCTTTTGGAACGCGGAATCGTGCAACCGATCGCTTTGTCAGGACACGAGGTAAGGCGAGATTACAAGGTTGGATAAAATATCGCTCAAGGCAATCAGTTTTAAAATCGAAGTGTTAAAATTATTTAGATAAATTATTTTCCGTCATTGATATTTCTAATCAATCGAACGTTATTTCCATTGTCAATCAGTCTATGTATACTGTTAGTAATAGGTATAAATCGGTAGCAATAGTTCGATGACACTGAGTGACGTACCGAGGCCTTCGGGACACAATCCATCACACGACTGATCGCCAGGCCCCTTCGGCAACGATTCCTCGATCTTTGTTATGTATCTATTGATACTGACTTGTGTGGACTACTTACAATTTACTTTACTTTCTATATTGATATCACTATCACGGCTTCCTTTTCCGATAAACATTTTCTTTGGTAAAACGGAAACGGGTAGAATAAGAAATGAGTATACGAGGTGTAAACGGACCCTTCACGAAGTTGTCAACCAAGCAACTTCTTATATACGATTTACCGTAGGAAACACAACATTAAAACATAATGTATTTAAAACAAAACGGCCAAGTGCGATTCGGACTCGATCACGGAGGGTTCCGTACCATAATCTGTGCAAGTCAGACAAAACGGCAAAAATAAACGTTTGTTCTATGGGAGCCCCACTCCAATATTTATTTTATTCTGTTTTTAGTATTTGTTGTTATAGCGGCAACAGAAATACATCATTTGTGAGAATTTAAACTATCTAGCTATCACGGTTCATGAGATACAGCCTGGTGACAGACAGACGGACACGTACGGTCTTAGTAATATGGTCCCGTTTTTACCCTTTGGGTACGTAACCATAAAAAAAGAAACTTTGACCTCCGATATTCCGTAACTAGAAGTTTCCCATATACTCCAGACCAAAAATATATCTCAATGACGGGTAGAACAAGTGCCTTTAAGCTTCGTTAAGGGCCTTAACACACCCATTATTTATTTATGCTGACCGTATCCACCCAATGCTGAGTCAGACTCCTCCATTGCACGTCAGTTTACCCTGGTCTTGGGTCTCCCGTATGCAACTCTTGCCAGCCTCTCTAACCACTTCGTTGATCTGCCTAGCTTGTGGCCTGACTATACAGCTAGTATAAGAATTAAATGTTAAATGGACTCGATGCGCCGCTCCCAAATAAATTAAGCACTGGAAAAGTAATATATGCTGTGGTACCGATTATGGTGTTGTGTATGTCAACAAAAATGCTTCAAGTATTAATATTTGATAAACCAAACTTACATAGATTATTATAATGATAGGTCATAAAAATGGTAGCTAACTAATTTGTCGCTTGTCAATGTCCTATTATAAGTTCATTATCATGAATTTTAGACCAATAAACTGTTTAAAATCCTCACTATTAGGTATTATTTGAATTTATAATGAAAAAGGTCAAACAAATCTCTATAATAAACATTACATAAATTAACAAACATGACATACCGTCACGCTTGTAATTCTCGAAGGGCTACGCAGAGATATAACTACCTACCCTACAGTACATACCCCCACATTTAGCCACTTAAGTAAAAGTCCTACGATAATATAGGGCAAGCTTTTTGCCATCAACTGGGCACAAACACAAACTCCGCGCTGCTTTGTTTTCATATATCGTCTGCCTAGCCTTTTCCCAACTAAGTTGGGATCGGCTTCCAGTCTAATCGGATGCAGCTGAATACCAGTATTTTACATGGAGTTATTGCCTATCGGACGTCTACAAGCCAGTTAGTACTGGGATTACCCAGCACTAACTGGCCAAAGGCTATTGTTAATACAATAGCCCTTTTTTTTTTTTTTTAGGATGGGAAATCATCAAATGACTTCTCCCGCTCTGGGCGGAGCAGGAGGGAGTGTCAGACTTTTACTGACTAAAACCCATCCATGTTCCTTCCTCGCCCTTTGTGTTCCGGGGCCACAGTATCTCTTTCGAATAGTCCCGCAGACCCGGAATACAATAGCCCTTGGCCAGTTAGTGTTGTAAGGCTGGTTGACAGACTTTCGGGCTTCTGTAGTCCGAAGCGAAATGTCATAATAAATTACGAATTCAAGGTCCTATTGCCAATTTCCGTGTGAGTAAATATTCACTTGGTAACTTCCTCAGATATCTCTATACAAATAGGTATAAATCTATTTTGTGTAATGTATACAGTTCCGCCTTTCACCGTATTGTTTCATAAGTATTGTAATATCAACAAAGAAACTGATAACATTTTTGTTATTCCATACAACGACAAACATTACAATACGTTACGTTACCCGAGTTTGGAATACCAACATTGCGAACATAAGGGTTCGTGCCGACTTGGTCAATTGGAACTGATTCTTCATTTCAATAAGTAAATAACATCATTCTGTCAATACGTATTTTCTATATAAATAAATAAAATTTGAAGTGTCTGTAATTTCAAAATAACAGCTTTTTACTGAATGCTTATAACATTTTTTTTTGTTTGTTCCAGCTAATCTCCAAAACGGGTGGACCGATATGACGGGAGTATTACTGGCAGATAGCTAATGTTATAAGGACTAACATAGGCACTAACTTAGGCTTTTTTATTTTGGAAAAAGGATTAGGGTTCCGTGCAAAAATATTAAAACTCTGTAAATTATACAAAATCCGATGTAATCTCTACTATATAAAAATGTCGTTTCACAGTGTTTGTTATCGAACTCCTCCGAAACGGCTTGACCTATTTTATCGTTTTTTTTTGTGTATATTTGGTAGACGTCTAAGAATAGGTCATAGGTTATTTTATACCCCTAGGTGATTGCAAAAGCTAGTATTTTTCTAATAATTTATCGGTCGAAGTTTGTGTAACTGTTTTTTTTACTTTCTACGTAAAACTCGACTGTAAAATATTCAGATCGCATCTATGTGTGAAGGTACAGTCTAAATCTTTTAAACCTTCGTCAGTTTCGTATTTATTTGTTTTACAAGTGAGGACACGAAGGGTGATGAAGGAATACAAGTTCTTACATAATTTGTTCTTTAGTCTACCTATTGGAAAAACTAATTAAAACAAGATATTGTTTGAGTTGTCCGCAAGGAAATTCATCGAAGAAAGTTGAACGCAGCCATTGCACTTCCACGAAACTGTTCACTTAGCGACTAATTGCAAAAATGGAAAACTATAACTGTCTTATAAAAAGGCTTCGAAAGAAAGGATTAATTTAATTTCTGCGAAGATCTGTGATTCCAACTAGTTGATTTTCTTTGTTCTTTCTTTATTTCTAGTGTTAGTAGGTTACAGACACAGATGAAAATGCACAATCACAATAGGGTATTTTACTCTATATGAGAAAAAAATCGAAAAATATATTATTGAGATAGCTTAGGCAAAAAGCAGTCGAAAAACGTTAGTTTTAGTTCATAAAATAGCAAACTAAATTTTAAAATTCAATTCAAAGCTTCCAGCTTTTTTAATCTGTTTCATAACACCATTATAGTAGTCGCCATGTTATTACGTCATAAGGCTATGTAAACATTGGAGTGTCAACTGTCAACTTCAAATATCACTGCATTTGTTTACATAGCCAAGTGACGTCATGACCACAGAGCAATATGGCGTCCACTGCGTCCAGCGTTTTCGTCAAATTACGCGCGAAATTTGAAAATGCTAAATTTAAATGGATTTTTATGGCACTTAACGATTGAATTTTTTTTTTGTGAATTGTTTAGTGGTTTATTAGCACTATAGAATCTAATTGAAACACTTTTAAAAAAGGGGTGTAATACCCTATTAAGCGTGGAGCCGCATCCACCTCCGCACCGTCGGGGAATACACTGAGAATACTGTTGGTGCTGCCGCGAACACGACTCATCAAGGATGCACATCTATTTGTAATAATGGCGGGCAAAACCATCAATATTATTATCTGCAAACATCCCTGACCCACTACTACGCCACGGCAGCCGCAGCAGCACTCTCAATGCATTATTGTATTGAACGTGTAGGTGTTGATAAGTCTTTCTTATTCATCTGCTAGAATCATCTAAGTATTTACGAGTGAGATTATGGATTCTAGCAATGTCTTCGCATATGTTACGGTCGAGCAAAACGTTTTTGCAACTTTATTAGGCTTAGATTCAGCCTAACCGAATGCAGTTAAAAATCCCTGTTGAACATGAAACGTCTAGGTATCAAGAAATAAGACTGTTAGTTAGATTTCCGGGCCTTTGACGACCCATAACCATGTAATGAAAGGATGCACGCAATTTTTACACCAAAAAGAGGCTTAATTTATAGTGTTAATAGTGCCTGTAATTCCCCGAATGTTTAACTAACCACTGTCCTATAATTACTAGTCATTTATTTAGCTGTGCAAACAAGCTGATTTAATTCCCGTGAGCGTCCGTCATTCTCCATGCGGCGGTCACTAAAGGAGAGTGCCCAATTTTGTATGGGAATTCGGCTGTCTTTGTGCTTTTTTCAGTGAACGTCAGAATGGCTGGTTGTCTGCATCGCTCCGCGCGAGGCTGGTGATCAAAAATTGCTACCTATTTGCTACCCATTCCTACCTATAGTACATTAATTGCTACCTAACTTTTAAACAAAATAAAAGGACTTCAAAATGACCAGCCATTCTGATATCAGGATGGCTGGTCAACTTTCCGTTTGCGTAAACTATTCAAATTCGTGTTATTATTTTAACTTGAGTAATTGCTACCTGATTGCTACCCTCACGTCTTTCAATGTCCACCTTGTAGCTTTAACAAGTAAAAAGTTATGATCGCTTGAAATTTTTACAGGGACTGGATTTAGGTTTTTGAATAAAATAATATTTAAAACGATTACAAGAACGTTTATTTTTATTGGAATACAGCGACTAAAACTTTTATTTACCCCGAGGTTTATTTTCTTCTTTTAAGTGCATTTCATAAAAGGTTCGGCACAATGATCGCCGAGTCCACATCACACATGTCGACAACTTCGCGAGCCAAGTCAAAATACTTGATTTGTTTATCTTTCTCGGCTTTCACAAGGTTCTCATCATGCGGGAACGTTATGTCCACAATCATTGCGCGCCGCTCTGATCGAACCACCCCTACTATATCAGGCCTATTGGCTACAATAGTCCTGTCAGTGATGATGGATTGATCCCAGTACAATGTGATTCTGCCATTATCGAGAACTGGGTCGGGCACATACCTACCTATAGTAAGGCACTTCCAAATCCACCAGGTAGTATTTTAGCAAGTTGCTGATGGATAAGCCTGGCTACAAGGTTGTGTCTATGCAAGTAGTAGTAGTTAGCCAGACGAGAACACCCGGAGATAATATGACGGATTGATTCGCCTGGACGGTGGCATGCCCGACATCTGTACATGTCAACCGTGCCGTCCTGCTCAATATTTTATTTTATTGTAATTTTTGTAGTGGCTATAGTAATACATACTACGAATATTTAAAAGGATCAACCTATTACAGTTCAAAAGAGACAGCTCTGTGACAGATGAACGAACGGACACACAGCCGGAACCATAGTAATAAGGTCCCGTTGGCACCCATAAAGTACGGAACGCTAAAAATAAACATTTTGCTTACTTTTTAGGTTCTTTTTACCTGTAGGTAAGCTTTGAATAGATGTTCTACAAGATGAAAGGGTTATTTTGTGCTAGACTATGTACTGAACATTGATAGAATAGAAGATTCGTGAGTGATCTTTTTTCCCCTAAGGGTTTTCATACCGTTTTATTCATCAAAAGACCTTGTATTTTAAAGTTAAGGGGGTTATAGTCTATGGCCATTCGCCAGTGGCATATTTTTTAAATACTGGACCACACTTTTACAAGTATAATTTCCCATTGATACTCAGTGCCACCATATTGTCATGGTGCATATTTTTTTAAAATTAATCTACATTTAAAATTCTTGGAGAATCCGAATGCACCTAAAAGCAGCCTGCCTTATTTAAGGTTGGTTGTAAGTAACAAAACCTTACAGTTCCTACTAATCATTTAAAATTTAAATGATACAAAACCCTTGGTTTCCTACATTATTCAATTTAGTTGCTGTAACCCAAATCAGTTACACTAAAACAATTTAGTTCTGGTTTATAAACTTTCAGGTTTTGGGTTTAACCTTTGACATTGTTTTATTTTGTAGCCCGAACAGATGTTTCGGGGTTTCATTTCCTACCTCGAGATACTCAACGCATGAATATTATGTAAATAAATAAATCTGCGTAAAACCGCATACCTAATGTAGGCAAGAGGGATAAAAGGGCTGATCTATAATAATACCAATTGTATCGTTCATACAATACAAAAAGAGGAAACCTACAGACATTCCATTCACGTATACATGTACATAGGGATTTATTAAAAGAGGTCAGGTCGGTGAAAACGCCTGAAATATTGAGGATGTCAGGTGAATTTATAGGGATAATACGTTGGAGGCACGAGAAGCTCAATTTCCGAGAGAGTTTACTGTGATTTTTTCTGTCTAAGAAAAATAGATAGCAAAGATTGTTAGAACGTCAAAAAAGTTTGTGCAATATCGCTCGCGCCGCGGCCCCTGTAGGCTACCTCAGCTATTTTTCGGCTTCAGGACCCACCCCTTATAACCCGTGTTTCTTATAAACGAAGGAGGTTTATCTATTTTTATCTAAAATCAAAAAAGTTGAAGAACTACTCAAACGTATGTAAAAAGAAATCTTGATTTGATGGAGGACTCAAACGTAATGTTACATGACATATAAACCTTAATGGAGACAAACAAAATAACTCGATTTATTTTACTGCTAACACTCTAAGAACATTCTTCACTGCAGAATACGATCAACTGCTCATAAAAGTTTATATGAAAACAAATTCTTTGGCGACTCGTAAACGGGACACCATAAAAATGTACGCGCGATCTCCCATCGATAGAGGCAGCAGCTGATGAGAGCGATTATGTTTATGGTAGACGCGTTCCCTCAGGACGTCGCCCTGAGCGTCTAAAGCCCCGAAAGCTCCACCCAAGTATGGCAATGTATCATTTTTATGAGCCTGGCCAAAGTGAATTTGCAGGGCGAGATAACTCGAACGTGTTAGTCATTTACATCTAATGTGGCCAACCGTAATTTAGGAGTAACAACTTTTCCCAAAAATTTCGCTTTGGCTCTGTAATTAATTTTATCCCTTATCGGCCTTTGATAATTGGTTTAGATAAGCCTTTAATGGTCCTGTTGCTGCTCCAGATATCTGTATAATCTATGAAAAATTTCAGCGTGAAAATGTTCTGATAGTAGCTTCATTTTAACGAAGCTGAGACTATAATTAATGTTGGTATAACATTCATCAATTCGAACAGTCTCCTTTACTTTTAAAATTTCCGTAGAGGAAAGTAAATTAATAAGAAGAAAAGAAAGCGCATGAAAGTCTTCAAACGAAACAAAGCAGACTTCAATTACTAGGTATTTAAAACAATTAATTGCCGAGAACTAGTTCTAAAGGCGATTTTAATTACCTACACGGTAAACCTAGTTCCTGCTCGTGTCGAATTTCATTTCAAATTACTCAGCTTCAGTATCTATTGGAATTGCAAAATTTGAATACGTGCATGAATTTGCTTGTAAATGTTCACTTGTATTCAAGTCCGTGAGGCAAATACATTTTCAATTTTGATATAACCCGAAAATGTTACTGAAATTAATAAACTGCACCGCAGGCATAATTTTGTTAATATGTATTTAATCACATTTTCCTTTGTGAATTTGTTTCATTTTATCAAAAACGGATTGTTACGTAATTGGTATTGATAATGATAAATTATATTACGCCTACTTGTGACATGTTTTTAACTTATTTTATCGATAACAACTGCCTTTTCAATTAATTTGAAAAAATACAATAAATAATATCTTTATTGGTTGAAAATGTTTAATTATTTTGCAATAAATAACCAATAGTTCATTTCAGGACCGGATACCTGAAATGAACTATTGGCAATTCCTGAATGTATATACTTAAAAAAATACAGTAGCTATTAATTTTAAACCATGCCGTCAGTAGAGGTCCTTATGGGTTCATGACATGAGCAGAACCCTCATTTGCTGATTCTTCTGTCCACTGTACCAATTATGCAAAGTCCCATCTACGTAAACACTCAAATAAGAATACATAATCCAGTTGTATCTACCCCATACATAGGTTTATGTAACAGGATAAATTTCCTCCCAGCTGAAGTTTCAAATAACATCCACTTAATTAAAGTTAATCTCGAATGGTGTTGCGCCCGACGACACGATTCCATTAGGAAGCAACACTGAACCACTAAATAGATAGTTACAGAAGGACAATTCCTTACAAGGAGCGAAAAGGGACACACAAACGCGTACGCACAGTATAAGATAAGGTGAAGTTTTATTTCTCAATATTTAAGTACATTTTTCGAGGTTTCGTGAATAATACACAGGTTTAATGCCTGTTTTTCAGGAGACCTGCATAGCTATTCACAACGCTTCGATTCGATTTGTCAAATTCGTAATGTCAAAAAAAGATAGACATACGACTTTCCGAATCGAAAATTGAATCGAAGCGTTGTGAATAGGGGGCCAGGTCTCCGGGGTGTAGACCTGGCGTCCTCAAATATCGGACGAAGTTACATTTTACTTGGATTATACACTCGTACGCAAATGCAGTAAAATGTTGAGCAACAAAAACACATTATTTATTACTTCATCTAGGGTAAGAAATCAAGAACAACACAGGACACGCATAGTTTGCGTCATTGATCTTTGTGTTTGTGATGATCGCTGTTGTTTGTGTCTTATCATATCACAAACCGTTCTCTCCGATATTTCTGGAATTTCTCTCAATTTCCGAAAAAAATACAACTACTCACAGCTAACTTTAGAAATAAATATCTGTGTCACGTATTGAACCAAGTTCTCAAAAGATACCAGTCTTAAGTGCACCTGCACTCGCTGTACGTGAAGTTTGTATATGTGTGCGTGCATTTCTATCGGTGTGTGAACCTTCTTTACCTAGATATACATAGTGACAGAACCGGCTTATCTAGGTCGTATTATTGAAGTTGAACTGTTTATGTACGACCTGTAGCAATTAAATTTAAATTGTGCATTCACGGCTATTGCAGTCGTTAGTGTCCTTGAGATCAATTAGTTTTGTAGCTTCAGGTTTGAATTTTGTATTGAAGAGGATTTGTTTTGAGTTTTGGGCCAAATCAAATTATTTTGGAGTATTAGGTTTTGTAATTTATAACATTGATTTGTTTCAGTAATTATCTCTACCATAATTTTCTGTGTATAGGTACAGTTATAGAGAAGCAAGAAATAAAAAAAACCTCTTTTGAGTCTCGTCAATGTTTGTGATGTGTCCATATATCCTATCTTGAGTTTGTAACTATTCTGTTTTTCACCTGATTCGACTGAATTTTGTAATTAGTTTCGGTTAATTGAAGTAGACCAAAAAAATATTTATTTATTTATTTATCATCAAACATCTACCCTTACAGCTAACCAATGCGGTAAATGCGCCTTAATTAATTTTTAACATAAGTGTTCCTTATAACTAATACCTATAACTAATTACAAACAAAGCATTCCTTGTGAATTCACTCAGAGAACAACAGAATAGGTCTGTCTCACTCGCTATGAGGTTGAGCGTGCGGAGTGCACGCGTCAGCGGCGCGTCCTTCAAAAGGTTGGTCCGAGCTCGCGGTTCCATCAGCAGTTGTGGCTGCCGTCGCCGCCACACGTACCTGTCCGGAACACACAGACTTACCTGGCCTAAAACAATTGCACTATGCACCTTCCCTCTCAGTAATTTAAATATATATGAGGCGAGTGCAAGATCCCTCCTAACCCTTAGCTCGTTGAAAATACTTTAAATTACCTCTACAACACGCCTTTTTTACTTCAAATAAACACCACAATTTACCTTCAGCTCACAACAGTACAGAGCATTTAGTTTATAAACTAAACAGAATGCTAACATCAAGCACACACATTTAATTTCGTGAGCAGTTCATTCATTACTCGTAACATTATCAGTGGCAAACAATCTGTGTTTAACATCGTATCCTTTTGAATGTAACTCTGTAACAACTGTTACTAGCCTTGTTGGAATGTTCGTTTATAACAAATGGGAGAAAGGGAAATGGGGCGGGCCTAATCACGTTGGGGGTTAGAGAAAAAGGAAGACGGGAGGGAGAGTGAAAATTCTGAAACGAGGAAGAGTGCAAAACTGATTTTAAGGACAGCCTTAAAGAAATTTTTCTTGCGCTTACGCAGGATCAAGACAAGATAAGTCAATAATTTGCATAACTATGTTTTCAATGCTGCACATGGGGTTCTGCAGTGGTTTTCACCCCAAAGGTACTGAAGAACTGCTTAAAACACGTTTTCGCGTTACTGCCGAATTATTGCGTTAACCGTTTAAATCTCCAGTTCAAGCTGTCATCATAACTAGGACCCGATTATCCCATGGTCTGTCCAAGAAGTAGACACAATAGTTAAATAATGGCGTCTCGACCAAATCAGTCATTCGACAGATCATGATTTATTATAAAATAAACATTTCTTCTCCACCTTGCGTAAAAATCCCCAAGACTAAAACATATTTGCTGCACTGAGCGCTTAGGTTACTGTTCAACTTTTGACGTTTACATGCGAACTTATTAAAGTACGGTCGTATACACTAGTATGCACTGGTATAATCCTGGCTTGGACGACAGAACACGAGTCAGCAAAAAACTTCATGTTTAGAATGTGTTATACATCATACTCGTTAGCGTATGATCTGCAAGATAAGCTAAGCAGTAATTGCTTGGCACGCGTTGCTTCCACGTTGTGCCAGCAGTTTATGTCGCACATGTAATTTCGTGATACTCATAAAATTTTACTTAATATGGAACCCTAAGTATTGTTTACAGTATAATTATTCGTCTTGTAGCAGGTTTTTTGATAGGTAGGTGTACTAATTTTGAGATAAGATTAGCTTTGACTGGTCTACGGCAAGATAGAAAATAGTATGCCAAGGTAAATCTTAGCCTTACCAGTCCAAAGAATTTAATCCACCTAATAAATCAAATAGATGTAGTAACAAAAAAAAAACTCCAACAATACTTCATTCATACTCATTGAAATAATAGGTTCAATAAAATAAGTTCCACCGCTATGCAAAATGTTCTGTGTAGGTACAGCTCGCAAAATACGGATATTTTTATAACAAACTTGCAATTCGATTTGCCCTTCGGCAGATCGTTTACATTGGAGTAGAATCCACTGGAATAACAAATGAACTGTCTGACCTTTGCAATCAATATTTCGTCTGTAACAGTTCGGTTTGCAGAGCCAAAGAGGAATCGGAAAGCGTAAACTATATCGACGTTGTTAAAATAGGTACACTGATACACTACAAATGTTGACTACTATCAAAATGATGCATTCACGTGTATACCAATACCAATAATTTGATTGCTGATGGGTTCCTTTGCTTGGTTTTGTCGTGAATTATAAATTACAGCGACACATTAATGCACTTAAGTACAAAAACTAGCCTTTGGCGGGAAAAATCTAGTTTCGCAGTAAGTTTCGCTAGCGTTAATTCAGAATTTTAGATTCAATTCGGGTTGAACTCTGTTTGTAATTATGTATTTCAATCATGATTCGAAAGGCACGTGTCGCCATTTATTATCTTAAAAAAGTAATTGTTGTTTTTCTCGGGAACACATTTTTTTCTTAAATTAAAGGTATCCTATGTCTGTTTCCGTACACTTGACAACGTATATGCAAAATTTCAGTATGACTGGGTTAGTAGTTTAGTAGTGAAACGGTAACAAACAAACTTACTTTCGCATTTATAATATTATAAGTAAATTGTAAGTATGGATATGGATTATATGTACATTACAAAAAGAGATTATGATGAGATTATGTAAAAAACGTATCTTCATCACACATCTCGCCTCTAGTATCCACATCTTTTGTTTATTGTATTGTCTCCTCAGCAATACCGTTTGACATTTTCAGGAACGTTCCATTTTATTTCGGTCAGCATTCATCTAAAATGCGGCAGTCTGCAACCTAAATCTTAAAGCGGAGCCGTTCTCTTAACCGTTCTAAGCCAGTATATCAAAGTGACCATAGGCACGTATATCCAATAGTTACAGTGAACAATTGACACACCATTTTTCAATGGCTTGAGTTCATAAATGTCCTGTGCAGAACGTGGCTCTCTTTTATCGACTTTATAGTGACCCATTCCGGAGGGATATTGCTTTACGAAACGGAACTGCCTGATTGGTTAGCGTATGTAGATGATGATAATACTCTAAAAGATAAATTGGAGGTTAAAGATACTTCGAAATACGATTGGATATATAGGACACATTTTATCGACAACGATGCACTGAATGTTTGTTACATTTGTTGATGAATCGTTAGAATGAATTTTCATTACGCCTAAACTCAATGTCTACGCACGTTTCATCGGCAAAATATACAATATGGAAGATACGATTCACCAAAGAACTTCATTCTTCAGTCTATTTTTATCAAAGGCTGTATACGTTAAGAGTAATTACAGCTTCATCTGAAGTATGTTTGGTTTCTAACTTTTTAATTTGAAAGCCTAGGAATTGTAGACCTCGTGTAAGTTTATGGAAGTAGAAAACTACAAACCCAACAATATATTTTCTCCACAAACTGAGCCTTTGATCAGCAGTAAGTAGTTGCTTTACTGGATCAATCGTGTTTCGAGAATAAACTAGTCCTGCTGATAAATTATGCTGCAAGGAAAGGGTTTATTAGTGCATTCTTCTAAGAAAAATATACCCATCTCAATAAATGTGAAAGATTTATTATGAAAGAGAAAAAAGTGAAAGTGTATCATTAATCTACACGAATTATTTGTAGTTGTTTTTAGTTAGTTAATTAATTTAATCTGAAAACTTAAAAAATATTTAATAATTGAAACTAAATGTTGAAAACAAATAAACATGAGAATTTATATACAAGAATATCTGTAGTTTTTTATAACTATGTAGGTATCTAAACATATTATTTATCTTTTACTCATAACATGAAAAATGTGTGTACGAGTAGGTATGTGTCAACATTTACCTTAATTTTGACGCAGAACACTTTTCTGTAGAGGATTCCCCCGATTACGTTTTTATTCAGAACATCCTTAAATCAAATGTCACTTCCACACGACGAGGGTTGTGAGTTTGTGAGAAAGGTAACTAATCTTTAACGATAATAATATTGGAATTAGCCAGGTGGATACAAATCTATCTTTATTTTTGTAAGCTCTCATTTCTAGGGTTCCGTAGTCCTGACAAGGAACCCTTATAGTTTCATCATGTCCGTCTGTTCATCTATCTGTCTGTCCGAAGTTTTGCTACGAGACCGTTAGTACTAGTAAGCTGTAATTTTGTAGAGGTGTGTCTGTGTATATCAATAACGCCAACAAAATATTTTTTTAGGGTTGCTTTCGTCGTCTACCCCATCCTGTGGGGTATCGTTGAATAGGTCTTTTAAAATGACTTAGGGGTTGCTAATACTACTTTACGATTTTTGTTCCAGTAGGGCGTCCCCTAAAGCTAAACTGCTGCTGAAAAATTTGGAAAAAATCATGATAATAATGATATATTTCATGAACTTTAATGGAAAACTATAGCGATTAAGATAACTTTATTAGTTTAGCAGTAGTCGTTGAATTTGGGTGTTGGATAATTTTGTACCAAATACAAAATCCTTAGAATAAATCCTATAAAGTGACTAAGATGAAGTAGTTGCTTGTTTATAACGGTTAAAGACTTGCATTGAAAAACAAAATCTAATATAAAAAAAAAAACAATAAATTACCATGTTTCACAACGTTGCCGCTAGATGGCGCAGTACCAACGGGTTAGTTCTATATTGTGATGACGGGCTACTATGGAACCCTACACTGCGCGTGGCCCGACACGCACTTGGCCGGTTTCATTTTTCTATAGATAAGTTCTTTTTGCCGTGTGTTAAGTCTTTTTCCAATACTTTCTACAAGTCTAACAATCGTTATATTTATAGAAAAGGTACTCGCAATAAAAAGTAAAAAAGTTTTAATAACTGCCTTTAGCGTCTATTCTTCGTAATTGCTCTGAAAAAACTCTCCAAGTTTTCTTTAGTAAGTAATAATTATTAATGTTACACAAATGTGGATTCTAATATTACTTTGGTACCTTCAAAAGGGTTGCTGTTGTAGAATTTGCTAGATAAATAGATCGTACCCATTTCAAATTTTCTTACGAAGTACCTAAACTTTACCTGTAGGTATAAGTTAGGTCTTTCGCCTACGTATGAATTAGGTTCTTCGCCTACGTGGCCCTAAAGTATGATACGTTGACCTTCAAGTTACTGTTTCGACTTTATTTTGGTTTTCCCTCTGTAAAACAAATACCTCTATTTCTTTTTTCACATCTCTCGATCTTTAGCCACAACAACCACGAAAGCTTTGACCGAATTTTACCAAAAGCACAATGAATCATCGATTCCAAAAGAAGGAAAAGACAAAATACATCGCTTTTCTTCATCATAAATCATGATCTGTCGAATGACCGATTTGGTTGGGACGCCATTGTTTTAACTATTGTGTCTACTTCGTGGACAGATCATGGGTTAATGCACCCATTTATTTAATTTTTTAAATGTCCCACTGCTAGGCAAAGGCCCCATATCCCTCCAGGTACTCTTCTCTTGCGCCAACTCGAATCAGCCTTTGTTGCTAAAGTACTTTTAATGAAACAAGACATCCCTGGCAAAAGTTCATCTGGTAAACTACAAATGTCGTTGTCGCACGTTCTGCACCTACGCTTAACAAATTACTTCTTAACTAACTCAAATGTCTGTTCAAATTGCTAAGATTAAAACAGGTTAAACTATTAAACATAATTGCCTCGAAATGTCGTTCTTGAAAACTTTGTTCACAACAATAAACGCCTTGTTAGCTCACATTGCTGTATTGAGATTAAAAACATTTTCAATTTAGCCAAGTCCAACAATTCCTCTTTATAAAAAGGTTTTATTTATCCACAAAAAGGAGTTCTAAGGGCGTTAATTACTTCAGTAAAAAAAAACATTTTTACTATTAATTAAAGAAGCGCTGCGGATGTCGGACGGAGTTTAATCAAACGCTCATCGATAAATACCTACTAATTAATTTTATTTCCTCTCTGTAGTTAAAATTCCTTTTTGGATCTGAAAAGGAAAACTGTATGGTTTCTGTAACAGATATGCAAACCCAGTATGCTTTGTGTACTTTTTTTTATAAAGAAGTAGCAGTACAACGTAACAACGTTGTACTGCTTCTTTCCCATTCCTCTAAAACATATAAATGAATGGGAAATCTAACAATCAGTCTTACTCAGTAACTGGCTTGTAGAGGTCAGATAGTCTGTCTCTCCATGTAAAATACTGGTATGTATTCAGCTGCATCTGGTTAGACTGGAAGTGGACCTCAATCTTGGAGCAATGCTAGGCAGCTGATGATATCTATGAGTAAAGGAACGGGAAAACAGGACCTTACTTTTTGAATATGTCCACAACTTTTTGAACGTGAGGTCAGTCGGAACCAGTTTTAATCGAAAAAGCCGTATTTAAATATCTGCCCATGCAACAAAAGGTGCTCAACCGTAAAATTGCATTGACACTTCAAACCCGCCATCAATTATTCTCCTAGATTAGAAACCATTATATTTTTCCAGCGAATCGGTGTTATGGCAAATCATGACAAATGGCCATCCATATCCGCGTAACGACGTCGTACTTATGTCGCAATATCGGAAAACCGTATATCCGTATATCTACTTTTTATGTTCCCCTTCTGAGGAGAATCTACCTGTAAACGGCTAGAAGGGGGAATATGACTTTATAGTCGGTACAACATTGTTTGGAACAAAAAGCGGTCAAATTTTACTATTGACGGTGATGGAAACTATGAAAAGCATTGGAGAGCGTCGGAAAGCATTGGAGAAAGTTGGGAAAGCATTGGAGAAAGTCCGGAAAGCATTGGAGAAAGTCGAGAAAGCATTGGAGAGCGTCGGGAAAGCGTTGGAGAAAGTCGGGAAAGCGTTGGAGAAAGTCGGGAAAGCATTGGAGAGCGTCGGGAAAGCGTTGGAGAAAGTCGGGAAAGCATTGGAGAGCGTCGGGAAAGCGTTGGAGAAAGTCGGGAAAGCATTGGAGAACGTCGGGAAAGCATTGGAGAGCGTCGGAAAAGCATGGGAGAAAGTCGAGAAAGCATTGGAGAGCGTCGGGAAAGCATTGGAGAAAGTCTGGAAAGCATTGGAGAAAGTTGGGAAAGCATTGGAGAGCGTCGAGAAAGCATTGGAGAGAGTCAGGAAAGCATTGAAGAGCGTCACACCAAAGCCAGACAATTTTCATAATTCCAACTAACTACTTAATTACTATAAGCTCATTCCTATAGTGCTTAATCAACACGCAGACCAAAACTTATCCAATATCAATGATATCAAGTAACACCAACGAACCAGACCCCTTAAATCGTTCCAACGAACATATTAATCCAATACCACATAATTTAACAGTTTTAAATACACATTCGTAAGCCTACATAATTATCCATGTACCAGGACCCACGTGACCGCTTTATTAATTACCTCCCCGGTCCGCAGTAATGCATTCCTCGTTGCCGCTTATACAGGCAGCTACAACATTTTCAATACACCTACGTTTTACGTATTCAAATTATGTCTTCATAAGCATTACAGCAATTTACACCATCATAACCGAAGCGTTATATGCGGATACGAAATGAATTTTAATATACCAAACGGTACGTAACGTTGTGTTTTAATTTATTCGGTCGATAAAACCACTCAGCTTTTTAATAAACACGCATGAATTACTTTCCTCTGCGAGGTCCTGAATAAATAAAGGAGGACCATCCCACACCGTTCCTTCATTCCCTTTGTGCTCTCATACTTCCTGGCATGCGTAATGGGATACCCAACCAAAATGGCGGCTTAGAAATCTTTTGTGCTAAATAAAAATCAGAAGAATGGGCGCCGGACTAAATAACTTTAGTTGGATTCCTGTCGCGTCACCACATAAAAGAATAGTGTTTATTATTTAATTCTATTATACTTTCAAAATAACTTGACAGGTTGTTTGAAATATTGTCTGCCATCACTTAGCGTAATACGTTGTGTTAAGTGGAACATTTCCTAGTTTGGTATCATTACCGTAATGATGTTTATTTATGTATAATCTAAAATCTTATTTTTCACTAGAGGCATTTTTAGATACTAATTTGAGCTTTGACGAATAATATTTTTAAAAAAAAACCCTATTTCTAATATTCATCATTTTCCTGACCTTATTCTCTTCTTTTTCTTCCATACTTCTCTATTACTAGTCATCTTAGCAGTCAACTCCTTTCTAGCCATATCTTACTTCTTCGTTCTAGTCCATCCATCGTTTCTTTGAACTTCCTCTACTCTTATGTCCACATTCATACTCAACATTTTCTTAATACCTCTATATTTTTAATAATATAGTTACTTTAAAAAAATATAAACTTTCAATCATGACTCTCAGAAGTTTCCACGTAATTTATCGGGTTAGTTTCATTTCGTCTAAAAAAGCAGCTGGTCTAATTCTGCTATAAAATCCAGAATAACTACACATAACGCTACATTTACATGAGCGAAACGTTTACTTTGATAGGAAAACGTAATTCCAGTTGGAAGCCTCCAACGTATTTAATATGCTGTTCTAGGCAGCATATTGATCCGTCTAGATAGTTAATTTAGAATCTATGCAAAGTTATAACAGCTTCATACCTTTAAACGGTATCGTGTGAGCCTTTAATTAACCGTTGAGGAAGGAACGAGGTTCAGAGGGATGCGACGGAGTATTAATTGGCTGGACAACCCGTTCACCCCACGCCTGACGCTTTCGGTGTACCCCTAATACAAATATTAACAAAATTAGACCGTGTGGTTAGAGCATTACGTACCGGATTAGATGTGCAGTGCATTTGGGAGGTTGGTTCGGTAAATATCACGTAGATACACACGTCACATCAAATTCCTGCAGGATTTGATGTGACAACTTTGTACCAATATTTCTCTTACAATTTAATATGTATTCCTGCGTTGCTTTATGCTATTTTAAGTACGGCTACCCCTTTTCTGCCATATAGAATGGCAGTGATGACTTTTGTTCGGTTCCTATGCCCAAAACATTTTTTGTATAAGTAGGTATTGCAAATGTTATTGAAATGGTTGATTAAAAGTTATTTGTAGAAGAAAATAGTGCCCAAACCACATCTTGACGTTGATTTTCTTTGAACGGAAAGAAAACCGACATTTTCTGCGTTCAAAAACTACCGAGTCTGAAACCAATTTTACCTGTAAGCGCTATTAAATAATGAAACGATCTCCTATGCTAAACTACGAAGTGTTGGCTTAGATACTGACCCAGATACCAGAGTGTTAGTTTTAACTAATTATTACGGTCAGTTAGACAATGGAATAGGGTATTACACAACCTACTTACACGATTGATCGAATTTACTATCCATTATTTATTTGAATAGTGTCTGGTCTGTTTAACAATATGGATTATTAGGCGTAGAACTACTTAGATGTCGACAAAAACCATGCATTGGTCATCCTGGATTTAAAATGACTTACGGAGATAGTAAAATGTGATTGAAATATCCCCCCTATGCATAATTGCATATTGATGCATAGATTATATGTATAAAACCTCATGTCTTTTTCCCATGGTGGTGCGCAGAAACTCTCTTAGTAGGTATGAAGGTGCAAATAAAACCTATACAATGAGCACAGAGCAATAATATCCATGTCCCAAAACACACCAAAATTGAAACGGTTTAATATTTAATTACTGCCTTACCACAAATCCATATCGACCATCCAAATTAAAAATACATTTTCACCATTACAATAATTTATATTTGCCATAACAATTTTTCCAGCACGTGTTTATTGGTTGCAGCGCAGCGGCCAAGTGTAGATGTTTCCGTACCACGGACTGGGATATTACTCATCGCCACGCGGAAGTGTAGACAGGGACATCCGCGATTGCAGCCCAGTCGTGTTTGTCAATGTTCCCGTGATTTATCGTCTGCGGTCGCTGCCAAAACTGCACACATGTGTGTTTACCTTTACTACAATTTACGATTTACTTTTAACGGCACGCGCCCAATGTGTACAGTCATGCTCGATTGACGTTTACAGCTATCGTTAAGCCACTAACTGTGTTACGGTTGAGTAATTTTTCGCTTTAAAGCTTGACTGGAGAAGTGCATAAGAGACCTACTTGGTGGTTTTTTATGGTATGGCCTCTTTTTTAACTTCAAACAAATGATAATTTAGTATCGATAAAATCGTGAGAACCATGTTTTATTTTCCCATCAGTTGAAATAGTTTTCTCCCAATTGTTATAATATGGAGTCTACATTAGTGTCCGATTGATGGCAATAAGCTTGCCCCCTATAATATGGGACTTAAGCATAACTGGTAATATGTGGGTGTAATATTAAGTACCTACATGTTTACCTAACCCTTCACGGGTTACAGGCGCGATGCTATGTTAGTTTTTTTAGAACCTACTTTGATGAGGACAGCTTAAAGTAAAGAATATATATGCAGTATGATGACCTATAACGGTACTAGTACCGACCCTGGTCAAAAAGTTTCATACATGATTCAATACCTTAGGTAAACATAATGCTAGCGCCTGTATTCAGTCAATATTAATAAAAGCTCATTTAAAATTAATCATGTAGAACGAATGCTGTCGAAGTTATTATTCTAGTACAGCAAAGTGTACGAGTCATCCATCGCAATTACATTTAGTTTTGGAATTGTGTGGTGTTAATTGAAAATAAGTTATGCCTAATTAATACACCTTTTCATAGAAACCGATGACATTTAGTTATTTTTTAGACGTGATTATAATTAAATTTTCCATTCGAAAATGTACACTATAGTAATTTGATAATTGTGATACAGTTATGAGTTTTTGGAAGTCATTGAAAGGAAACTCTTCCAGTTCACCAATAAAGTGACCGAATTCCCCTTTCTTGTAATTTTGGAAGACTTGAAGCAGCAAGCTTATGATAAAAACTGAAATTTTATAACAAAAGTCCTTTCTTGTTAGTTGTTGATTGTTTTACATTTAACTTCGTAAGCCTCTTTCTCTAATTTATTTTTGTAACTCGACGAAAAGTGAAGGAATAAAATTAACTTACGGAACAATTATACTAAGCTCGCTTTTCGAATTTGACAGGTTTTTCTGTTGAAATTCTATTCAAAGGCGTTCGGGCGTCTTCGATTCAATGATCGAAGTTGGCTCATATTTCTTCTCCTACGCAATTCAAGTTTGCTAATGAAAGACCCTTGTAACTTTAATCTTTGTAAAGTAGAAAATCCATCGTGAAACAATTTTACCGCGTGTTAAATAGTAACTTATTGAAATACAATTTCTTCAGGCTGTCAATAAAGAGTTTAGGATTTGGTTTAAAAGGCATGACGACAGTATCAAAAAATTGCTAATCTATTTCGTCCGTCAGTTAGAGTATAGGAACTTAATGGACACGTATTTTTTGTTTTTGTAGATCAATGAATATTGACAAAGATAAAACGCATCAAAACTCGGGAGTGGGGGTTCGTGACGTCAGAACTAGCTAAAAATTATACCATGGCGTGACGTATTGAGAATTTTAAAAGCGTCGTATCTTCGTCAATTTTGGTTTACGTAACAAAAGAAAAAACACGGGTCAAATATTTTTTGGTAATCTAAGTGACGGACTAATTAGTTTTTTTTTGTCGTCTAGCCTATTATAAATATAAGTCGGTGAAGAAATTTATGAACGGAATAAGTGGTTTCAACAATTCAGGACCGTTCGCGACTTCAGGAAAAATTAAAAGAATGGCTTTCAGTAGCTTTCTCCCTTAACATTGGGTCATCGGACTTGCGTGATGATTATGGTGATATACGGTCACTACGTTGGACCGGTAATCTTAGAGACGCTTAGCCAACCGTGGTTTGATGGTAACTGTTGAAAAAATATGTAACCTCCTAGGGGTTAGGTAAAGAAATAATGAAAATACATTTATTTGGTACATGGTATAAAAAATAGTAATAAAAGAAAATCAAACAAAAATCAAAACCTTTAAGTAATAAAAAACTTAAAGGTAAACTTAGGTAAGGTTATACCCACATTTTGCCAGTCGTTTAAGTACACAACCGAACCTATGTAGCAGAAATTGAGCCTTTTGCTGTAAACTGGTCCTAAATTCAGACTGGTAGCTATTGAAAAAATCCTGATTGGAAAATCCGAAGACACTTTGTCCGACTTGTAATCGACACCAAGATCTAGTCGTGCTCATCATTACAGCTTGCAACTATTAGATCAACTAAGCATTCATCATCATCATCATCATCCTCACTTCAGCCGAAAGACGTCCACTGCTGGACATAGGCCTCCCCCAAGTTTCGCCACACTGACCGGTCCCGTGCGACTCGCATCCAGTGTATCCCCGCAACCTTCACCAGGTCATCGGTCCACCTAGTGGGAGGCCTTCCAACGCTACGTGTTCTGGTTCGCCATCGCCACTCCAGAACTTTTCGGCCCTATCGGCCATCCGTACAACGATGCATTAGAACAAATATTAGTAAGGGTCGCACGTTTAATTGTACAATAACAAAACAAACAAACATACGCACATAATACTGATATAATCTGGAACAAGGTAACCGAGACACAATTAGTGACGAAAGCCGAAACATAATTTAAAACCTCGTTCGCTACGTCGGTTAGTTAAAGGTGGATTAATCTGAATTTTTGCACAGACAGGTTGGCAACACTGATTGACTTTTTGTTTGTTACTGTAGTGAGTACAAATCTATTTTATTACTATTAATTATATGGGACTGTTTATTTATTTATTTATTTGATTATGCCTCTCCAACGACTTATTCACTAATACATTGTTTGGGGTAATGTAACAATTATACTTAAAATTTAGAGTGAATTTGTCACTTACAGGTGTGCACAGCACTTACATATTATGCATTTCAAGTTATTACTTTTACAAACAGTACAAAAAAAAAACCACATAAAAACAAAATCGTAAAACTAAAAATAAAGAAAGGATATAGCTAAATCTGTTTTGTTGTTCTAACTAAAGAATGACACAGTCAATGACAGATAATTAAGAAATGATGCTGTTATGTGACATTTGGGCAATTGCATAAGTAGAACGATGAATATAAATTATAACGTAGACAAAAAAAAACATCGTTTAGAACAAATTTTCAAGTAGGCATAGAATTTTGAACTACAGTTATGAATGCTATTTATTTCCGAGGTTTAGTGGTCGCAAGCGCGACTTCTGGGCATGAGGTTCTGAGTTCGATACTCGGGTCGGGCAAAGTGTTATTGGGTTTTTCCATTCCTTAGACGATTATCTTTCAGAACACCTAACTGTAAAAAAAAATCCCGAGTACGTAATCCCCTTTGGACACAACATTGTCACAAATTTATGTAAAAAATATGGATATGAATGATTTAACTTACTACATGTTGAGTTCAGAACTACCAATAATCTAACTTAACCAAAGTTAATCAAACAAAATAATAAGCGTCAGCCGAAACTAGGCCACCAACTAACTATAAAATTCATAACCCTCCCTTCATAACTAACCCTTATTACCACGTCACCACCCCGGGGATTTGAAAGAGTTCATAGGATCATATCACGCAGATGGACATTACATACTCACACTATAACTACCTACATACCTACCTACATAAAGGGTGTAAAAAACCTCTTAACGAAACCAAAAGGCATTCGTTCTCCTCGTCATTGCGATATTTTTTTTGTTCAACACCGTAGCTGTAAACTATTGGGGGTCAAAGTTCCAACTTTTTGGCAACTTTTTTTTTTAAAACAAGTTTTTAACGTAAGATTTTTACTTTAAACACCTCCACGACCCTCGTACTATTCAATCCATCCATCGGCACAATGTTTTTAGTGCGTTACATTGAGTTCTAACACAAAACATGATTTTTCACTCCAAAAAAAAAGTCGTTTAGGTAGGTACCTACTTGGTTTGATGTATAGAATGCTTGGTTAACGGCTTCGTGATGAGGTGGTTTACACCCTGTATTTACTTTCCAAACTTGGTTATATCCTTGTTATACCTATTTAGATGTGAACAACCCATAAACTCGTCACAAATGTGCTTAAACAACATCACGCCTGTAATTCCCGAAGGGTTAGGTAGAGGTACACCTAATAGTAAACCCACATTTCGCCAGTTAAATATGTTTCAAGTCCCATGTAATAGGGGACGTATCTAATGCCATCAACCGGGCACAAATTCCGTGGCTGCTACTGAAAAAATCCTGATGGAATAACCCAATAACACAAATTTCTCGACCCGGGAAACGGAACCTCATGCCCGGTAGTCTCCATTGTGAACTAGACCAACGAGACAGTCAAATGTGCTAAAACTTACCCATTAAATATTCAATGAATTTACATTTAAATAAGGTAACTGGTTCTCAAGCTGCACTAGGTTATCAATATTCGGAGATGTGGTGGTTTCATTATATTTAAGTAAGGATATGAAAAAAAAAAATACTATGTAGACTTTTTAGCGTCCGCATCCTTGCTACTCTTTAGTGACTTCTTCGGGGAAACCGAAGGTTTTGTCTGTGCAATAATGGACGAAGTTATGATGATTAATAACCACCGCAAATACATTGTGAAGGACGGCACGGTTGACATTATGTCGGGCATGCCACCGTCCGGGAGAATCGATCCGACACATTATTTCTGGGTATTCTAGTCTGGCTAACGGAGAGGACTTGCATAGACACAACCATGTTGCCAGAATTATCCACCAGCAACTAGCTTTGAAGTACAACCTTATGGAATCAGAAGTGCCATACTATAAGTATGCGCCCGTCCCAGATCTCGTTAATGGTAATATCACGTTGTATTGGGATCGACCTATCGCCACTGACAGGACTGTTGTTGCCAATAGACCTGACATTGTGGTGATAGATTGATTGGAGCGTCGCACAATGATTGTTGATATAACGGTCCCGCATGACGTGAACTTCGTGAAAGCAGAGAAATATAAACAATCAAAATATCTGGATCTGGCTCGCGAGGCTGTTGACATGTGGGACGTGAGTACAGCAGTCATTGTGCCGATAGTAGTGTCGGCCAATGGCTTAATAGCCAAGAGCCTCGACCAAGATCTTAGGAGGCTCTCGCTTGGCAGCTGGATCAAGGGCTTGATTCAGAAAGCAGTACTTCTGGCCACGGCACGTATTGTTAGGAGGTTCCTCTCTCTAGAGCCCTGACCACCGGCAGCTCGGACGCAGTTCCCGGCGCTGATGGGCTACTATTTTTTTATTGTTGGAACGAAGTTCCTTATCGCGCGTTGTGAAAGGGGGCTAGACGGAAAAAATTAAGACGAAATGTTGTAACGACACTTTTTGCTATAGTAAGCTATATTGTAAGCCGAGCGGCGTGCGCATGTTTCTCTGTCTGTCTCTCTCTTATAGAAAGCAAGCCAGATATTTTCGCCAGTTTTTTTATTTTTTATTATTATAACTTAAACATAATAAAATTTTATTACAATTCCTTCACTAATCAATCGAAAGGAACTTCGTTCCATCCGGGTGTCCCTTGACACTTCTCAAGTTTTTTTATAGTGTTTTTATATAGAAATATTTAATTTTTTTTAAATATGTAAGATAGTGAATAAAGGAAATAATACTAAATTAAAGGATTCCTCCATTTACCCATAAAAAACCAAGTGACTTAGAGGGTTTCGTCATGCGGATGAGTGAAAGGCGACTAACAAAAGGTACAATACCGATGTGAGAGGCAACGCCGGTAGGGGACGCCCTACAAGGACATAGGTACACTGACCTTATTGGTGAGGTTCTTCAGTAAGGTCAGGTGCGTAGTACTAGCAACCGACGTGCGTGTATGACCTTTTTTTGTTTTTTTTTTCGGATGGGAAATCATCAAATGACTCCTCCCGCTCTGGGCGGAGCAGGAGGGAGTGTCAGACTTTTACTGACTAAAACCCATCCATGTTCCTTCATCGCCCTTTGTGTTCCGGGGCCACGGTATCTCTTTCGAATAGTCCTGCAGCCCCGGCAGGCTTCGGCCCTTGCGGACTCTTTGAGGCGCGCGTGGAAACCGAACGCGCCGTTGACACGGCGTGGGTGTTTGACCTGATGTATGAGCGTGGACGAGGCGAAAGGAGAATGTAAGGATCGTAGCAGGAGGCGTTCTGTGGTTTCTACCTACCCTCATGGGAAAAAGGAATTAGTTTATGTATGTTTAAATGTGTGTATGTATAAAGTGACAGTATTCGAAAAATACAACAAATTTACGAATTCACAAACGACTACAAATTGAATATCCTGTTTCATTTTCGGAAACATGACAAAAAGAAAATTTAATTAATTAAGCACATCCAGACATCAATGAAACTTTTTACTAATTTATATATATTTGTTATTCATGCTATAACTTTTTTTTCTTACTTACCTTCCGGAAATTCAATTAACTCTCTAAATTAATTATTTATTAATAGGAAGGTATAACGAAAAGTGTAAAATGTTTCATGCTACTTGTATACAATTATGTACTATTTCCAGCAGTCTTCTTTATTTCCGCCCAAGTACTGTAGTAAAATTATATAAGCACCTTTAGTATATCGTGGCTTAAATTAAAAGGCCAGGGGCTAGGGTGTACTTGACATACGAGTACTAAAGTATCTTCACTCGTGTGGGTTCTATATGTTCACAATTAAAACAATACTTAAATTGGGGGCGGAAAAGCACTTTATTATTCTGGTACGGAACTGAAAAAGCCCGTGAACACTCTACATTATTGAATGAAATCAATTCATTTCGTTTCGGTAGCAGCATTTTATTCATTTACATGTTACTGCAAGAATTCATGCATCGCCAGCTGACGAATCATTTGGAACAAACATTCAAATATAACCAATCAGAACAAAGCAATCAGTATCAAAAACTAAGCCAACATCAAACAAAAAGTTAATAATTACACTGCCAAGTACCAACAAAACATTTCCATTGGCAAATCGTTCCGCTATTCCGGTTCCTTTCATTCAAATAATATCATATGAGAAGATAAAATGTAAATATATCATACACCTCAGTGAATCAAATACTCAGCGATAAAAATCAGAAGGCGTGAATACATCAGCACGCACCAACAAGATTTACATAAACGAGTCGAATGTTGCCAACGTACGCTTCAACGGATTTTTATTTAGGGACGTGGATGTACGGAACGTCGTAATGATTTGTTGCTGCTTTTGTAGAATTGTTGCTTCGTTTGAGTGTCTTGATTTATTACTGAGAAGTGAGGAATATAATGCAGCCTCGTTAGGGTCCATAGCAGAGTTATAAAGACCTATTTTTAAGGTAGCGGGGTCGTGTTTCAGAATAAATGTTAAGTGTGTAGACATTAATAATAAATAAATTCTTGCAGTCGTAAATTTCGTTACTCTTTTAAGGAATAACAAGAATTTTTAAATTTAAATTCCAATTCTGAATGCTGTTTCTGCTCGAGAAATGAAATACCTAATTAACACCCGAATGAAGGTGAAATCCAGACGAAATCTCTGTAATAATTTTCGATATATTAACCAAAATTCAGATAAAATCCATCGGATAAAATCTATAATGAAAACACCAATTTTTTCTGCACCCTTGGACCTCTGAATACAACGTGGATGTAATTTGTGTCCTTTTTGGTAACGTAATCCTTAATTAAGCTATACCAAACATGGCGGTCCGTTTAATCGCGTTTGTCATTCCTAATTTACCGTATTTAGATCAGGTTACAAAATGTGTTTGGAAGAGACCACAGAACACCGTTTGGTTTACAAAATAAATTATTTTTGCACAAATTTAATGAAACGCACCTGTGTGCGTAGGGTGGGTGTACCTTTTTATGCCTTTAAATCGTGTATTTATTTTGAAGGGTTTTTTGATTAATTTTATTTGTGACGCTATTAGAACGGCCTTAACAAGATTAACTTTCTAATATAATATTACTTGAAAAGGAAATAATTATCGACAGTAATGTTTTCTTCTAAAATACAGTTTCTAATAAGCCTCTCGTAGTAGAGAAATCACACTTATCTTTATTATTATTATTAAAAAGGGAAATTTGTATGTGTGTATGTGAGTATGTATGTTTGTTACTCTTTCACGCAAAAACTACTTAACGGATTTGGATGAAATTAAGCACACAGATAGTTTATGACCTGGATTACCACATAGAATACTTATTATCCGGATAATATGATCCCGTGGGACATTTATCGAACTCCACGCGGGCGAAGCCCCGGGCATAAGCTAGTTTGTTTTAATATAATATAATGTAAAACTTTAATAAACTGGTATTTTACACATGCTCTCATTTTAATTTATCTCACGTTGATGCTAAGAAAATAGTCTTCTCCTAATGTCTACCTTCTAAGAACAACTTTTATAAACGAAACATGTGTAGGTGTCAAAGCTAAAATTACTTGGGCCTACAAATTACACCTTTGTACGAACCAAAGCTAGTAAAGGAAAGAAAAACTTTGGCTTCAGAATAAGTCTGCTTAGTGCGAGTGTGAGGCCTTTGACAAAAAGTTGGACTTAATGCTCTTATAATACTTTAAAAATTGTTGTAGGTATTAATAGGTATTCGTTCGCTGTTTCGCAGTTTTTAAGGTAAGTAGGAGGTAGTAAAAAAAAATGGGACTGACCAGGCCATGTCTGCCGGATGCCGAGAAAGCTGTAAGCCCACATATCACAAAACTGGAGCCCTGAGACAGTTACACGGGGTCGCGGCAGACCGAGGAGAAGATGGCGGGATACCTTGGATGGCTTTCTCGTTAATGGGTGAGAACAGGCGCAACACCGAGAAAAGTGGAAGGAATGGGGGGAGGCCTTTGCCCAGGAGTGGGACAGCTCAGGCCAACTAATAATAAAAAGGTGGTAGTACCTTCCTTAACCTTATTACTTAGGGAATAAGGGTGAAAAGTGGCAGACCCTCAGTTAACTCGGTATAGTACCAACGTGTATAGGTTCCTTGTTAGTAGCTATGTAATAAGGCCCTTGTTAAACCTTGATAGACCTTATGTGTATTATTGTATAGTGTTTATTACTGCTAACTGAACATCATAGACATAATTATTTTTAAATGAAATTTAATCTATTGTGCTATGCCCTTTAGGCTCGAGCATTATGCGGGCAGAAGATGGGTTTCCTGCAATGAAAACACACTGGATGTGATACACTGTTAACAAATTACTTGACATTACACTTTAACACAATAACACGGGGCACAATGAATCGGGTACAGTTTCAAGACGTCTCAACTCCGCTGCGCCTGCGATCTGACCCAGAATGTCGTCCTCGCTGCGAGCTTTTAACATCAGGACTCTGTAGAAGCACGCCATGGTAGGGTACTAACCTGGTTCAGGCGTTGGTGACACTCGTGTATTAACCCAGAGTTGACTGTGTGGTCGTTTAGTGCTAGCAGTACAACCATGCTGTCTAAGAGTATACGAATTGAGTGGTCTATAACCGGCCTGGCTAAGATAGCTGATGCCGCCAGGGAAATGCCCATGCATTCTGCCTAGTCCCACCAATCTTACCAAGGGGTATCGTATTAATATCGGGTTGTGAAGGTCAGATAGGCAGTCACTCCATGTAAAATATTATTATTCAATAAGAATTGATCAATTAGATATAGACACGTGTTGTATAAATAATTGAAAATGCTCTACTTCACTAAGTTCTTAATATTATATTCTAACGTGAATAAAGTATTTTAAATAAGGTTCCCTTGAAAAGAAATGTCGCGTAGCTAGAATTTCAATGGAAATAAGGACTTGAAGCGGACTGGCACGGAAAATAATTACAAAGGAACCTAAAGTCTGAAAATCAAAGTTTTCCATTTGCTAACATGGTAATGTCTTGATGTAGGCGTTTTCCACAGCTTTGTGTGATGAATAATTTTGTCGTAAAATTCCTTTTACCCTTCAAGAGATACTTTAGTTAATAAAAACAGGTTTATTAAACGTTTCAGACTAACATTTCAACAACATTACGAACAAACTGAAAAGGTTCGTTAAATAAGCACTTGCAAGTGGAATTACAACTAACATTTTAGTTAAAATACAGAACTGAAAACATCATAAAATGGAAAGAAAGTTTATTGAGATAGTTATTTTAATCCTTTGTATCCCGCGACCTTTTATATAAAGATCCAGTATAAAGGCTCTACGTGAATAGAGTGAAGTCAGAATATGTCCAAATTGTCTAATACGCTCGGCCAGACCGGCCCATTACGTTTCACAAATAGACCATTAGGTCCCAATCCCTTTGCTATTTCAAAAGGATGAAGGGTTAATTTACGAGCTCAAAATTTAAATCTACGACCAACTTGTTTAATAGCAACCTTCGGGGTTAATTCTGTTGTTAAACTGTATTATTATGAAGCGCTCTTACACGTTTACTTGGGCCAGTATTACTCTGGAGCGTTTCAAGTTATTAATTGCCCGTACAAGAAAACTTTTCCGGCGTTTGCGTACGATTTAAAAGCTTCCACTTTTGTTGTGTTTTAAATACAATGAACGTTAAACAACCCTTCAAAGTGTAAACATAGGTAAATAATTGAGGGTTTAATCTGTGCAAATATGGATCAATAAACAATGTGGAAGTTGAAGCGCTCAGCTCAGGCACTTTCATTAAAGTAGAAACAACGGGGTCGTGGTCTGCGAGACGAGTCTGTGGAACTGCTCCCCCGCGTCAGTTGTCCACAATTAATAATAGAGGTCTGCAAGTTGAATGCCACATGTTGTTGCATGGGCTCCTCTCGGCTTGCATGTTGAATACAGATGAGCTTATTTATGTAAATTTGCGTCGCCTCCACGCTAGAGGATGACGCTCCGTTTTGAGTAATCCCCGGCATCGCAAGTGATTGATGCCGAAGCCGCTGACATTCCGCTTTGCTGGCGATCACGGGTGGCTTATGCAAGCTATTTTTTATTATGCCTTCATGTCAGAAAATATTTTAAGCTGTTGAGACGTGCCACTTTGTTGTTTATGTTCGACATAATGTGGAATGAATAATGGAACCTCTCGAGCTTGTTAGAGGCTAGACTGTAAATCTAAAAAATATCTGAAATCATTAATAACCTCTTCTTTAAGAATGCCTTTTATAGAAGCCGCATAATCACAGCCCACACGTGTACTGCCTTATCAAAAAGCTATAACGCTAGGTTTAAGTAAGAACGTACAAGGAAAACTTTTTTCGCCACTATAATTACAGAACTATCGTAAAAGTATGTTAAAAGTCCTAGAGTTGATATAGAGCATATTTTTTCAGGTATTTTTATTTTTTATTTTTATATTTTGGCTTCTGTATTAAGCCTATCGATTTATGAATAATTTAGCTGGCTAACAACATTTTATAAAGGTAAGTAATTAATATTGTTGGAAGTTAATTTTGAGTTCAGTCTACAAAGTTTTATAAATAGATATTTAATATTTTTTTCATTAAAAAGTCGTTAGTCCGAGCTTAATTTGATTTTAATTTCCATAACCAATTTGTTTTTCTACAAAATATATTGTAACACTAATTTAATCAATTCACTTTAACAATATATTTCAACCAATTGATAGTAACCCTTTCAATACCTAAAGGAGCAATTGATTTGAGTTTGATAAACTACGTTTCCAATTAGAAAGAAAGCGAGTGCAAACAATTTATTAAGCTCCTTGTTCGGTTTAAAACGAAAGCTTTTCGTTAACGCTTGGTCGCCGGACACAATGAGCGTAGCGGATGTTCTCTGTAGAAAAATACAATTTAAACTTTCTTTGTACTAGGAATACATTAAATAAGGGCAGATCATGAGACTCTATTTCAGAGTGGAATGCTAGTTTGGTTAGTTTGACATTAGATTCAGCTAGTACACTTTCAATTTGCTAGATTTTCGCATTTGAAAGTGAAATCCTGACATTGCGGAATTTTCATTGGACCAGAATGTTAAAACTTAGTTCAGAATGAGAACAGATTGATGCATCTATAGTGTAGATGCATCGAGTACTTACGTAGACGTGATAAGAACTCACTCGGTCCTTGCGGTGATTGCTGTTGCGCTGCACATGCGGTTCTTCTCGCATGCGGTGCCCGCAAACCACAGTCTTTGCTGCAAGCTTGTGCATTTTAAAACTACTTATTTAGTATAAAAATTGCTCATTGGGCACAGCTATAAATAGTGCCTATTTTGCTTAAAGAAAACACTTTAATAAAAGCAAACGATGTCTTGGTATTTATCATGAGGCGACTGCAGGAACTGCGTTGGCGCCGAGCGGTATTGTAAATCTTGGTGCAATATCCTGCTATTACTCTCCGGTGTTGAAGCTGAAATATTATAGAGATTTGCACATTACTGGCTGTACACAATTCAATGGTTGCGAATGCGTTTGGAGAGCTAAGCTGGCTATTGTTAATAGAAATAGGAAAATGTGGCGGCGTAATTTATCGCGCTTAACCTAATTGTAAAGTGCAGTAATAAAATACAGCGGAAATAAGAGCAAGTTTTCTGCTTATCACTTTTACTATTGTACTATAATCTCTTTTAACGACCATTTACGAGACAGTTAGTCTCCGATAAACAAATTATTTCAATCAACTCAGCCTCAATACTCAATACTTTATTTGCATTCCACAATGTTCTAGGTACTTATGTGGTAACTTAAATAATTATGATCATTGTGGACCCTGTCGGGCACAGCAAAAGACAAAAATATAGTAGGAGAGAGCAAGCTTTAAATACAAGATTGTATATCTAAAACTAAATCCAATAATACCATATTAGGAACTCTTTATATCCACATAGAATTCTCCATACATTATTTATATTTTATCGTTTAAATATTCATTTACAATATAATATACAGGGTTATTTGTAAAACACCGACAACCTCTCAGGACTGTGTTACTAACATCTGAATCAACAACTTTGGTTCTATGACTTTTAAAAATTCATCACATTTTAGTTTATCAAATTTTCATAAAAAAATAAAAATATTTAAATTGAACGCTTTTACGGGCCCTCGCCGCCCTGACCCCGCTCCCCTTACTATTGTACTATCGCTTCCTTTTGCTTCGCATACATTTCTTAACATTTAGAGCGTTCAATTTAAATATTTTTATTTTTGTACTTGAAAATTTGATGAACTAAAATATGATGAATTTTTAAAAGTCATAGAACATAAGTTGTTGATTATGATGTTAGTAACAGTCCTGAGAGGTTGTCGGTGTTTTACAAATAACCCTGTATAAAGGGTTTGAAAAACCTCTTAACGATGCCGAAAGGCATTTGTACTCCCCGACATAGCGATATTTTTTTTTGTTCTACACCATACCTGGGAACCTTCTATTTACCGAGATGTCCCCAACATCTCCGTCAAAGTTCCAACTTTTTGACAAGTTTTTTTTTTAATACAATTTTTTAATGTAAGATTTTTACTTTAAACACCTCCACGACCCCCGTACTATTCAATCCATCCATTAGCACAATGTTTTGAGTGCGTGACATTGAGTTCTACAACAAAACATGATTTTTCACCCCAAAAAAAAAGTGGTTTCCCAGCAATAACATTTGCCTTTTTTTTTTGGGAAATCATCAAATGACTCCTCCCGCTCTGGGCGGAGCAGGAGGGAGTGTCAGACTTTTAAAACCCATCCATGTTCCTTCATCGCCCTTTGTGTTCCGGGGCCACGGTATCTCATTCGAATAGTCCCGCAGCCCCGGCAGGCTTCGGCCCTTGCGGACCCCTTCCTTATTGCTGACTCTCTTGAAGGCGTGCGTGGAACACGAACGCGCCGTCGACACGGCCTGTCGTCATGAGACGGACGGACGGCGAGCTAGCCCATAGCTCACCGTCCACAGGCCCGCGCCTACTGTGGCCCCCGACGCCCGTGGCGTCTCCCGCAGTAATTTTTGCCTATAGTTGCTTAGTTTGATGTACAGAATCCCTAAAAGTGCTACAACAACCAGCCCTCCGGCTTCCTCATCCAGTCCCTGCTTATACCTTTTTATGGTAGTAGGTTATTCTAGGACTGTCTCGTTGGTCTAGTGGTCACAAGCGCGACTACTGAGCATGGGGTCCTGGGTTCGGTTCCCGGGACGGGTAAATTATTGGGTTTTTCTATCAGGAATTTGATGATGATATGATTTGCCATCGCTTCCTATTAACGTATCAAGTAACTACCGATACTTGTATCGTTGTACTTGTTTATTTACTTGTGAACATAATCTATCAACATGACCTTGGTTTTGTCCATGTTCATTTTAAAACCCACTCCACACCACTCACAATATGACCAGTGTGTGTTGCCAGTGATTACATACGGCACCGAAACGTGGTCGCTCACAATGGGCCTTATCAGAAGGCTTAAAGTCACCCAATGCCCAATGGAGAGAGCTATGCTCGGAGTTTCCTTGCGTGATCGTAATAGGAACGAAGACATCCGCAAGAGAACCAAGGTTACCGACGTAGCCCGAAGAATTGCCAAACTTAGGTGGCATTGGCACATTGCTCGCAGAACGGATGGCCGATGGGGCCGAAAAGTTCTGGACTGGCGACCGCGAACCGCAAGACGTTGCGTTGAAAGACCTACCACTAGGTGGACCGATGACCTGGTGAAGGTTGCGGGAATCCGCTGGATGCGAGCCGCACGGGACCGGTCAATGTGGTGACACTTGGAGGAGGCCTATGTCCAGCTGTGAACGTGTTTTGGCTGAAATGATGATAATGATGATAATCTATCGTTTTGATCGTAGCATTCTGCATATGGACCTTTGCTTAGTAATATACAGAGTAATAAGACACTACATGTATTAGACATTGTTAAGTATCTAGGTAACGCATTTAATAAACCGGCGTGTGTCACGTAAAGATCGTTCAGTAAATAATAAAGTTTTAATCCCCTATCACAAGACGGGACGAAACGAGCATTCCAATTAGTGCTGGATTCTCATTAAGTTTCAGATTCTTGGCGTACACTTTGATATCGGAGCTACGTGATCAAGATTTAGTTCATTTTATTTGAACTTCAATTGTTCAGTGTGTTTACTAACGTTGGGACTTCAGACTTATGTATGAGTCATAAATTCGGGGGCGTACAATATGACCCCACACTTAAATGATATTTGGTTAAAGACAAGCATTGCGAGCGAAAAGAAAGAATAAATAAGTTTCACAAGTAAATACGTGAGACAATTCTCACGTATTTACTTGTGAATGTCAAAATACTGATCAAAAGCACTCAGGGCTCAATGTGTATTCAATTAATTCAACCCGATCCAATTCAAAAGTCAAAGAAAGGAACAAATTCATTCAACAAACAAATCATCGTTCTACTTCGCCGACGCAATCAAAAATTTCAAAATTTGCAAACGCCAGCGTTGCCCAAGATAAGAAGAAGGTTCCCTTAAGGAGACCGCAATTCTATTAAAGTTTTGTAAGAGTTTGTAAGTGTTCGAAAAATTTGTGGTAGAAATGGCCAGCGTTAGTTCCGCATAGGAGTCAAGGTGTGGAACCGCTGGCTCATGAATAAGGCAGGACGTCGCCGCCTTTGCCGTGTTTCCATCTCAATAACGGTGAATTCTTTTTTACACGTTTCTTGATTTGTGGACTGTTTTAACGTCCCCGAATAAATATACCCCATATGTTTTGGTTTGGGTTATGTGAAAATAATAAATCTTTATATAAATAACAGATTCTAAACAATACCGAGGTTGTCGTCGATTTTATTTAGACTTTTATCGAGCCTGTCATAAGAAACATAAACACAAAGAATAACCGATAAACATGGGCCTTGTTTGATTAATCTCGTTAATATCGAAACGTGCACCATCACACAACCTCAATCAATCACAGAACGTTACGCGCAAAGTGGAACATAAAAACCATTCATCTACCAAACCAACAACACTTTACAGTAAACACCATAGTACACATAAACAAACTGAAAAATAGCGAATTCAAAACTGGATGCATGCCATCAGAACTTGTGCAAACTTTAATTTTAAGATTATGCAGATATATTTACTGAAGACAGAGCGCATCCTCATAAGCTGCTTTGTCATTCAACGTTGCTTGTACAGTTTCATTTCGGTCACAAGAAACTTTATGAAACAGCACTTCTCAAGTATTCATCATCAAAATATGAGGAAAGGAGCTAAAACATCGTTGCTTTTGCAAAGAATAAGTTCAAATTTGGCAAGAAGACGACAAATTTTCATTGCATCTCTAGACGGCAGGTGCGCGGACCGTGAATAAAGAAAAACTCCGCTTTGCTGGGAATATTTTTATAAGGAAAATGTATCGCACACTACCGTTTGGCGAAGAATCGCTGCTTACTGTGCGCGCTTTGAAAGTAATTTATCTAACTTTTAATATACTTTTGCGTTTATACGTAGGTACGAATGTCGTATATTTATTGTTTGTTGACGTTTCATGAACCATAAACTTGTATTTTTTAGTAGTATCTGAAAATTTGAACTACTATAGAACATTTGCAGTTTCACGTCTAGCAATTATAGAACACAATTCGAAATTTGAATCACGGGATTGTTTTACTGTTGTCTTTGTCCGCCAGTCAAATGCGCAATTTTCCTCAAAAGAAGGGAGAATTGAAAGAATTGAGATCTTGTTATTGTACTCTTGTATCACGTTCTCTAAATGAAGTAGATTTGATCGCAGTGACAGCTTTCTTCAACAATCCCTTGTTTTCAGCAATCGGAAATGTTTTTCCGAAACTTTTGCAACATTTCGTGAGAGAAAAAGTCGTTTCGTAATCACAACTTGAAGTGAATTATTTATTGTAAGAAGTATGTTTGAATTGTTATATTTAAGTATAACGTACCCGAAGGATTACCAGAAAAGTGCGTATAGTACACACAGTGCCTATAGTGCCATTTCGACAGTCATGTATAAGTGACATGCAATAAGGGGTGAGAGTATGGATTATTCCTAAAGTACTTCAAAAAGAGTTCCCAAACTGCTCCATGAAAAATATAATATTTTTAATTAGGTTTCATTCTACTGCCATCAACAATATTTAAGTAGATAGCCTAATTTGTTCAAACCAACAATTGGACATTGATATTCTGACCCCAAGACATGAGGCAACATCTACCAACATGAACTAGTATACACATCTGAATGTTCGGGTCCGTCCGGGTCCAATAACACGGCCTAATTCCGAAAATGTGACTTTGACATTGAAGCAGTACTGGTTTATCACGAAATATTCGTAAACATCTGTAGTCACGTGGCACTAATTGCCCAATTCTCAATCGGATCACGTAGACTCGAAGGCAGCAGTAAACAGGCGATATTTCGTGGACAAGGAAAGTTTGTCCCGTTATGCGAATCGGAATACCCATGCCCTGCACCCCCGCACCCCTGCGCCCTCTGCCAACAGATTGTGGGTCGTTTCAGCTAGGAACAATTAAAGCCAAATGCTCACCGACACCAGTGTTTCATTGTAAGCCGTTACAAAGGAGTGCTGAGAATTCCGAGCAACAGATTTCACTGTTATTCTTTTTAATAACGTCGTTAACGTTTTTATTTTAACTGTTCCCGTTTATAGCTAATGATAGGTTTATGGAGGGATTTCCAACGAAATTTTACGCAGAATAATTCTGTTTGACGCTTTTGTATTCATGTAATGTCTAGGTTTTATTATTCTTTATGAAAGTCCTGAAGTTTGTAGCGATACGGATTTTTTTCTATTTTTGTTCGTTTGTTTTTCTGAAGTTATTACAGAATATTCATTAATATTGGTTATTCCTAAAATGAGTTTTTATTTTTAACTTTCATAATCCTGGACCCTAAACATATTGAATCAAAGTTCAAATTACAATATTATTTACCCAAGTGAGTGTAAACACACAAATCACCTAATCAAACATCTAGACTGAGAACGAATATATGTATTTGCTCCAATATGGGAACAGACCTTGAGAACAGAAGGCGAATGTTTGGGTCGTCATAATGTAATTATTGGTTGATTAATTTATCAAAGAAACATCTTGTCATGAGGAAATATTTGAAATAAGTCTTCCGATAACGAGTGATACTTCGAAGAAGTAAGTGGAAAATATATAAGAATTTACAAATAGTAATTATTCGTTTCTGATTTTCTTCATATTAATATAGATGTTTAGGTGATTGAGGTAATGATTATTGTGGGTGCCTAAATGTTAATTACAATTTTCAAAATATCGGACTAGGTCCCACCTGCTGGAGTTTCCCAAGAGTCCATTCATCTGCACTTTTAATGATTCAACATACAACGCAAACAACGTAGTCTTTTACTGTGTCCAAACCTACTCCAAATATTATAATATGGATGTAGGTAACGTTAACGAAAAGAAGAAAAAGATTTGAAAAATGTTTAGAATACTTTAGAATGTTTCAAATATTGAGTCCCATTTAGAAGACCCACCCGGCAAAAAGCTACTTAGATGCTACGTAGATGTGATGATGAGATACTGAAGCCAGTTTTTATAAACTCTAGTTCCCCGGTCCATGTACTCGGGGTATGCGTTCCTCCTTACATTGGTGAGAAATGAGAACAGACATGAAGAAAAAACAAATGAAAGAGAGTTCTGTGTAAGTCTAAGTAAGACTTGACTTTCTCGAAGAGAAAGCCAGAGTTTCTAGCAACTTTTTTTTATTACTGCTCTATTGCCCAAGGTAACCCCATTTTAAAAGATGAACCCGACACTGATTTCCCCAACATAAGGATAAAACAATAAACTTCACTGAAGTCAAACAGGAAAACCAGGGATGTTCAATAATAGCACAGATTGCGACAATATAGATAAACTTCACGTTCAATTTCACATCCCATCATAACTCACTTTATAATAAACATGTTCCGATCCTAATAACCTTTTTATTTATCTTTTGAACTCGGTAATAAATTGAACACGCTAGTTATCTTTTTCCCGAAATCCCGAAAGTTTCTCGATATCGCGTGTCCGTCGAATACACAAGGGTGCGTCCCTCCGAACAAGTTTTCGTAACAAAATCAATGACGTATGAAATTTCAATGGCATCATATTGTCGCATTATAATTACCTATTATCCTTTAATATACCATAGTTTCAGATAGTCCGGGAGGGATGCGTGGAGCCAATACTGCTCCGTAACTCTGCTAATTCATATAGGCACGTGAAAGGGGAATTAACCCACTGTTCTTAATTACGTTTTCGCATGCTTCACTTTCGTTTAAAAGGGTCCCTTTGTACACAGTGGGCCCATCCTATTACATTCACAGCTGAGCTTTCATCTGAAATTTTGCTGAATTTTATAATACCTAAGTTATTTTAATGAAGTATGTGGTTTTAGGATACCTTACAGCGTACGTAATATAAGTAAAGAATTTGTAGATGGGATAATGTATGTATATATAACAGTCGATTGGATTTGTTTTGATAAGAACGTTGTAAAAAACATGAGTTGCCAACCTGAAAGAGGAAATTACATTTTTATCTTTACTGCTAACTGATCATAAATATCAAATGCCTTACTTTGATCAAAATACTGAAGCTATGTTCTTGTTAGTAATGTAATTGAGAATAGTCTAGTACATAATGACGCACGTACCCCTAGGGATGTAAACGCGGCGGTTAATTAGATGTCAATCAGGGAGAAATGTAGTTACAACAAAGCGTACCTATCCACATTGCACAGGTGGTACACTGTCTGTCAGACTACCAACCTAACAGACACGACAAGAACTTCCCAAACTAAATAAACATGAACAACAACACAACAATCACAATATTGCAAATGTTGCCGTTCAATTTATTCCCACTAATACAAATACGTTGCACTAAATATCAAACGCAAATTCGCATACATTATCGTTAATTGTTAAGTTAATCGCAAAGCTTAATGTGGGAAATATTCCATGGGGTTGTATAACCGCAGATTAGAATCAGCCTGTTAGGCTTCAGCCGTAAGAAAGCTGGTTGATCTCACAATAAGCGTTTGAAATACGTCGTGGCACCTCTTTAACGAAACGATAACATCAAAACTTTCGAGGTACAATAAAAGGAACATGAAATGACTTAAGTAGTAAGTACCTACGCATATGTACCACACGGTAAAATTATAAAGTAAAAGTAATGCTGTCATTCCGAACGGCTACATAACACGTTTCAGGGGAGCTTTAAAATACCTTAAAATGTTGGAGCGTTCAAGTAATTTCCCTCGTACGACACTGAGTGCCGCTTGTACACGGAAAGTTGACGGCATACAATGTAACACGTGTGAATTTGTTAGATTCGTGAGAAGTTTTCTTAATCGTGACTTATAACATTTTTATTAGGACTTGTTGTCCATTTTGTAACTTTCGTATAAGAAAATGCAATCCATTGCAGTGGCAGAAAAGTGTCAAACTTTAGGTGTAGTTTGCTAAATGCAAACAGAAGCATAAAATCTTTAAAAAGACGTGACCAAAAAGCGCAGTAAAAAGTTAGTTTTTAACAGTTCCCTAAAGTATTTTTGTTGCAATAGGAAATATGCAAGAAATTCAAAACTTTCTTTTATTCCTTAAAAATGCCTTGCATTGGCCCTTATGAACATTGTGGTACACTTGTTTATCTTTCAACACTTATTTTACAATTGGTGAAACGGAACGCAAATTCAAAACGCCGCGCCGGTAGTAACGTCAAATGTTATGTGCCAAAGAAACACTTTTATTAGAAAACTACTTAAACTTTCACTAAGATGTTAATATAATATGTCGTTATGTTATTGCAATGTTTGCTTGAATAAAGCACATTCATTTAGTAAAATGGTTATATTAAGGTTAAAAACTTAGATGTAAACGAGGCAGATAGACGGAAATGACGACAACCGCTATGACATGAATGGCCGCGACAGTCACGGACGTTTGAACTGTCGTAGAAAATTGTAGAAGTTTAATATACAGGGTGTTAAAGTAGTCGCGTGCCATAGCTTAGGGGTGAGTTCAGTATCGATAACCGAACCCGTAAAAAAAAATAACCAAAAAAAAAATTTTAAATTAAAACATCAAAAAAATATTGCAAGATCAACCTAATTTAGTACCTACTAATTTAAAATAGCAATCGTTCAGAATTAAAAATATTTTATATTGCTATTTGAAGTTAGTAGAAGGTAGGTACTAAATTAGGTTGATCCTAAAATATATTTTTTTTAGGTATTTTTTTTTACGGGTTCCTTTATCGATACTGAACTTACCCCTAAGCTATGGCACGCGACTACTTTAACACCCTGTATATAGTTTAACTTAACTTTAAACTATTTTATTGGGTTGATGGTACTGTACTTTATTGATCTATGTGAAGAAAAAAATACATGCATATTCGCTATTCTGTCATAGGTGCGAATAAAAATGCGCCTTGAAGGGCCAGTTGATAAGTTGTCCAGTTGGAACCATTCATGTTTTCTCAAAATCCAAAAAACAGACAGACACGGCATATGTCCCATAACTTTCTGAGAAAACGATGTTTGCCAATTCCCAAGTCAACCCGGAATAGCTTGTAACAACTTTGTCCAGATGAGACTTCAGTAACAAACTTACACAGATTTGATAAAACCCGTTCCAATACATAAGAGCTTTCACTTCGTTATCGTCAATAGCGGCAATATGTTTTGCGCCCACTCTCCGGCGTTTAGAGCTAAAATTTATCTGTGCTAATAAATAACGAGGGCCTACGCCCAACCTTGTTAAATAAACACGATGTTCGCACCACGTTTTTCATTGTGAATATCTCAGGGCCTATATCGCGGCACAATGTATTAGGGAAACCACTCCGGAGGTGCAGCTATTCATTGAAACCGCAGACCATGAATTACTCTCAAAGTTCCCGTGTCTCATCTCAGTGGCAACCTCGGCGCGACGAAGAGGAATGTGCCGCGCTATTGTCAACTTGTTTGCAAGTAATACGCAGACATTTTGCGCAAAACTGCTAATTTCAGTAAATGTTTGGCGACACGATAAAAATAACCGGGGATATACTGTCAGTAATTAACTATGTATTAGATACGCAGGTTTTCCATTAATTTGTTACATAATGACACGTCAGCTCAGCTCTCTGTTTTATTATTATTATCAATTTAATAATTGAATAGCTCTATACCATTCTAATTTTAATTGGATCGTGGTTATTGTGCATGATTAATGGATTTATATTAAAATTATTCATTTCGTAATAAAGCTATTTGTATAAGCTATAAAAACTGTTACAAAAAGGACCGAAGTATGGTATGTCATTAAAAAGTTTCTTGCTACTTTTGAATTCCAGAAAACTTAATAATAGAGAAACAAAATGAACAGGTTCCTGTGAGAGGCTTTTTGTATCGACCTCTTTGAGGCAAAGAGTAACGACCTGGTTCGGGGCCAGATTCGTAGCCTGCGGGCAGGGCCTGGGCTACTTTTAAAATGAATTTTACTTTTTATTTGAAATTTTCTTGAACTTTGTGGTAGAAATCTTTTCATATTTTATGCATGGATTTAACGGTGTGGGTGTGAATTTTTACGTCTTTTCTATATACGAAGAGATTCCCTAGTGACTCGATACGAGTTTTGTTATAACGTTGTTCAGTATTCCGAGATGCTTGAAAACGTATAAAATCAATTGCGTATGCAACGCAACTAGGAATAGCTATTTTCTTTCTCGAATTATGTACTGGTATCCAGTAGCGCTTAATCCTTTATTTTATTTTTATCCTTGACATATTGTTGTAACCATACAATACAAGGCTCTTGTCATAGTACCTTCCATTCGTGTACGTCTTCATTTACAAGAACCTTACATTTATTATCTTGAATATCATGCCAATAATAATATAAGACCTACCTGAAAAGTAATAATGTTGCATTTCAGTTGGGTGTAACATTTTGTAGTTAATTATGGAATGACTACCTAAATCAACATTCAAATTAAAGCGTACATCCGGTTAACTGTTTGTAGTTTAAATATTAACGAAGCTTAGTTTAGTGCGATTTATTTGCTTTACGGTTCTGACTTAAACATTAAAACAACTTTATCTAAAAAATTTTTTTTTCTTTAGCACTCACTGTCCCCTTCTGCGTCCCCTATATTTGTATAAGTTGGCATTTCCTTGTCCACATTGATCGCTCCATTGCGATAGCAATATACATACTACTTTGTATAAACAATGGTCGGAACTCGGCATTGACGTATATAATAGTAATAAAAAACGTGTAATAAAAAGCGCATTAAAATAATTTGACGGATGAAGTCTGTAATGAATTGTCTTTTTTAAACTTTCACGATCAGAACACATTATAAAACATATGGAAACGGGTATTTATCGGGAATTAAAAAAAAATCGAGATAAATACCCGTTTCCATATAAATAATAAAATTTATTATTTTATTTACACAAAACAAGGCATAGTAGTACACGTTAAAAATACAGTTTTACAAAAAAGTACTATATCATTATACAAACGTGTGGGTGAGCACTGCTCTCCTAGCTAGGTTATGAAAACCTGTGTTAAGGAGAAGCAGTCCGGTCCCCTAAGGTCTAATGATGTAAAGGTTATATATAGTGCTTCCGAGGTCACTGGAAGCATATGCTTTATAAGGCTGTAATGGATTTTCAGAAGTATATAATACAATTTTAAAGTGTGTCCCTATCATTTTCCATAGACATAGAAAGCCACCAACACAATCAGAACTCTCTCACTGGTTTCAGTAGTCAAGTGAAAAATGCGAGAAAATGATGAGTGAATACCTTTGTATACTTTAAAAACTATGAAAACAACATCTTTAAAATCAAATTGTGTTCCAGTATAGGCACATCCATAAAGCTCGTAAGCTTCAAACTAAATCTAATCCATTAACGTAATAGAACGGAATCAGCTCCAAATGGACCGAATTACCTATTTTATCCGGCGGCAGGAAAGTCCATCATTTTCAATCGGAGTCCGTATTGAGCATTTGAAACGTCCCCATACGTCGAACCGGTAATCTCGTAACATGGTTGGAGCCCCGGTTTATCCCGCCATATATCTCGGGCTGCACCGCGGTTCAAACTCATACGCTCCAAGGCAACCTGCCACACTAAATTATCAATTTACCGACATCACAGCACCTGCCTAAATTGTTGCGTGCCCATATACCATTAATCAAGAACTGCCGAAACTTGTTAAGCAATACAATTTTCATAATAATGTTCCCATGATGACGGATTGTTTATCATAAGGTTGTGTATTTAGGTCTAGCCATAAATTGCTGAATACCTGCAGAGATAACGTTTTATCATCATTTAGATATAACTACTATTATTAAATTTTATTATTTTCGGGCCTATTTTCAATCTTATAGCTGAACACACTCAATTTACATAAATATCTCGTTCATTTAAATCTTCATATTTCATGACAAACCTGTTTCACAAAGAAATAATATTAGGTAATGACTCCATCGAATTGAATTGAAGCAGATCGATCGTAGGTTGTCTCACCTAAATATACTTTAAAGTTTAAGGTCATGTTCACTTATACACTTCGACTTTACATTACAAAACGTAACGCCAAGCTTCTTTTAAAAATAAAATAAAAATTGCTTAGTAAATGCATATTTTTTAAACTTTTGTTGTTTTTTGAATCAGTTTAGGGACTTGAGAATACAATAACTAAAGTTAAAGTAATTGTGGCAGTCATTGCCTAAAAAACTATCCGAAACGAAATTCCCGCATTTCAAGAAAAAAAAAATGGTTTTAACCCTAGGCTTAAGGTTAAAACCATTTTTTAGAATAGCAAAAATAAAGTGGTATCCTGAAATTTCGCTATCCTTTATAACGTCTATACCTACGTACAGAGGGCAAAGCAAATAAGTAACCAGGGTCGAAATATATAGTTGAAATTTTCTTAAAAACCGATGGATGTTTTCGGATGAAATTAAATTATAGAAGTATTCAAATTTGTTAATATAATTAAATTTCATCTGAAGACGTGAAATAGTTTCTAAAAAAACTGCAACTATATGTGACGACTATGGTTACTTATTTGCTTTGCCCTCTGTACATGTGCATTATATGCACCTATCACAAAAACTGAAATATTTATTTCCATTACTCAATGGACTCACTTACCGAACACAATTACTGCCAACAACATCGATAAACATTCGCTGCTTGTCAATAGTTTTAATAAAAGGGTGCAATAAAATTATTTGTGTTCACCGTCGAATGTTGTCACGTTGTTTCTTTAAATAGTAACTAGAATTTTTAATTTAATGCACGATCTGTTATTTTCAATACAAACATGTTTTATGTTTATTGCACTTTGTGGGTAGCGAGTGCTGTCAATATAAAGCACCCTTCTTTTATTGTGTTTAACGCTGCGGTTGTGACTTGAAATATTGAGCTGTTTTAAAATTAATTACAAATAAGTGCCTACAAAATCGGGGAAATATTTATCAAAGCTCTTTGACATAATTTGTTTGTACGAAAACTAAGATTTGTCAAACAATGATGTCATGATTTTCAAATATTTATTAATTCATAAGACCTGCTGTGATCTATCGAAAATAATATTACTTATGTAGGGTTTTAAAGATTTTAATAATTCGTTTTATTTTTGAGAAATGACAACACTGCCTATCCGTCAATGTTGTAGCGGGAAGGGGTAGTTTATAAACCATGGCACTCGGCCGAGAGAGTGGATTTTGTTGGAAGAAATTGTCGTGTTAAGACTATTAGTCGAATCAATGCCCGATAAAGCTAATAAGTGTTATAATGATTGCATTTTGTATAAAACGTGAAGTAATATAGAATTGTGTAATGCCAAATACTTTGAAAGAGTAACCATAGAGTTTCTTGCCGGTTCTTCTCCATGGAAGCGACCAACCCGAACCGTGCACCCTTGTCGACGTTCATAAGTGCCCATCCAGGCCTATGTGGAATAAAATACTTGAATTTGAATATACTCAAGAGTTGATTGGAGCTAGAGTGGTTTTATTACAATAAAATCTGATTCGACTACTGAATGTCCGGACGACACATTCAAACTAACGTAAGGTTTTGTCTTTGAATGATTGCTACGGCAAGCTACGACGGCCTACGCCGCTACGAGCGTCGTAGCCAAAGAGCTACGAACCGTTTCCTAGCAGAGCTTTGTAAGGTATATGCTGCACACTTTGTGGTTTACGTTTAGGATTCCCTGCACCATCCTTCAGAGGTTACTACAGATGCGTCCGTTCTGTGCTTTACTCACTCAAGGATTTAACAATAATGAACTCGTTTGGTTCATCAAACGGCACCGCTTTGCTCAAGCGTGAAATTAATCAAGCCAAACTTAATTTTTTGTTTGAATTTGTTTCATTAATTCTTTTATTAATAACTTATAAATTTTAGTTTTTATTTATAATTGGTTTTAGTTTTAAATAAAAGGCAAACGTGTTTCTATAGTATGTCCACATTTTGACAACTATGTTTAAATCTTATGTAATAGGGGCGAGCCAATTACCTACAATCAGGCCCTAATGCAAAATCTAGGCTGCTAGTGAGAAATCCCTGATGGAAAAACTAACTCTGCTCGACTTGGGAGTCGAACCCTTATCACAACCAGCGCTTGAGAAAACTGAACCAACGCGAGGCAGTCAAATACCTACACCAAAATTATTTAACAATAACTTTCTTCAGGCTGATGCTGATGTGTACACCAAAGTATTCTTTATTTAGTTTTATGCAGTAATAATACAAAGTTTTCTTATTGTTCGCGAGTGAGCTTCGGTTCCGTAACTTATGTGTGTACTACAAGATAACAGTAAGATGTATTCTTTGTTTATCCTTGTTTATTATGGCGTGTGTTTCATCTCTTTTATATGATGGAATACGTTATTTATAGAGACAAAGAAAAGAGAGAAAAAAGTGCAATTGATAATATATAAACATCTCACACAACACACACATCGTACATCTTGTGTTTTTCAGGGTAGGTAATAAAAAGCCCAAGACAGATCCTCCGCTATGCCTGTATTGTGTACCACTAAATAGGGTGACGCATTTTAGGTATACCTTGGCCATATAGTGAATGAAGTCTTAAATGATGACAGTGGCATGGAGAGGGAGCGAAGAGCGCTGTCTGTCCGATGTAATATGCTGCCCCGTAGGTTTGCACGAAATATACTAAAGAAGGGAAACTCACTATGTTCAAGGCGTTTTGCCAGTCATTCTACACGTGCAGCCTGTGGGTTAGATGTCTTACCTACAGGCTGCACGTATAGAATGACTGAGAATAAGAACTTTATAGGCCCTCTGTATGTACACAGAGGGCTTCTTATTCTTTATTGCACACAAATTACAAATATACATAAATTGAACAACAACAACGGTCAACGATCTTCGTAGAACGTTGTTGTTGTACAATAACGCTTTAAGGGTCAGTTCACACCGAGACGCGACGCGACGTGACGCTGCGCGCAGAGCGACTCAAAATATAACTTTATTTACTACACCAAAAGATACACATTTCATTTTCGAGGCGTAGTGCTGCATGGTGCAACGTATTCTGAATTCTCACAATGAAATGTGTATCTTTTCGTGTAGTCAATAAAGTTATATTTTGTGTCGCTCTGTGCGCAGCGTCGCGTCGCGTCGCGTCTCGTAGTGAACTGACCCTAAGGGTGCTGTTGGGGCTCCCGCGGTTCTGCAGAGCCCCGGGCATGTTTGCTGAAGCAGATACAGATAGCTTTCAAGCAATTGTGCGAAATAGAACAGCATCCCCGATGCGGCGGCTTCGGGGGAGCACCAACAGCATTTTAAAGGTGATAGTGGATAACCCCGATTGCCTGTTCCTGGGGCACTGGACCCGTATGCACAGCTGCAGGTCTGGTGCAGCGGAAAGCGATCTTAGTTGTAGTTATAGGTTCTTGAATTATTAATTTTATTTTATTTTAATGACAAATGTTACTACATAGTTTATAAGTGTTACTAACAACAAATGGATAATTTTCGATTTAAATAAATAATAATAAACCGATTTTTGTACTATAGTCAACCACCCATCTGTGGCAACAGTTGCACTACGACAATCGCCCATCTACTGCTACCACATGAAGAGCTGTCAATGTCAAAGTGTTACCACTAATTTGCGGTAGACAGTTATATCACGCCTGTAATCCTCAAATGGCTAGGTAGAAGTGTAGTTATAGTGCCTTCACATTTCATAAGTTAATTTACATAACATCAATCCTGTAATCCCCGAAGAGTAAGGCAGAGGTGTACACACAATTCGAAAGTTTATGTTTTATGTTCCATGTGTGGGCGAGCCAATTGCCATCAACCGGGCTCAAATGGAGGCTCCATGGCTACTACTGAGAAATTCCTGATGGAAAAACCCAATAACACTTTGCCTGACCTGGGAATCGAACCCAGGACCTCATGCTCAGTAGTCGTGACTTGTGACTTGTGACCACCCGACCAACAAGGCAGTCCAATAACCTGTAGATCTTTTTTAATTTAAATACCACAAATACTCACACGACTTAACTTTATTAACAGAAAAGCATTATCCTATTCCACATCAAAACGCTTTACGTTCAATTAGTATCTAGTTCTGGTTTGAAATCTAATTCTGAACTTCAAAAGCAATAAGCAAACTTAGGCAGTCGTCGTTCGCTTACTAATTAGTAGGTACGTACGAGTAGGAGACTGTGAGGGTGAACTTTCCAAGGCGAAGAAAAAAATGTAGGCATTTATTTACTAACACTTGTTTCTAATATCAGAATGGGAGTATAATACCATGGTAAGAATAAGAAAAAAAAATGGAAGTGTTAGAGCGTCGCGCAATAACGCCATCATCAGGATCAATTGTGCTTAACCCAGGGGTTCCCAAACTAGCTCGCCGTCCGTCCGTCTCATGACGACAGGCCGTGTCGACGGCGCGTTCGTGTTCCACGTGCGCCTCAAGGAGAGTCAGCAAAAGGGAAGGGGTCTGCAAGGGCCGATGCCTGCCGGGGCTGCGGGACTGTTCGCAAGAGATACCGTGGCCCTGGAACATAAAGGGCGATGAAGGAACATGGATGGGTTTTAGTCAGTAAAAGTCTGACAGTCCCTCCTGCTCCGCCCAGAGCGGGAGGAGTCATTTCCCAACCGAAAAAAAAAGCGGTTCCCAAACTATGCGCCGAGAGAGAGTAAAGAGGGGCGCCGCGGTGAGGCGCTTCTGTTTACTAGTCTCCGGAAAAATCTAATAAGTAAGCTTGTTATCTCACAAGAGTTAGTGTCCATTTTCACGGAAAACCTTTCGAAGCTCACTTAATTGTTTTTATAATACTTTGCCAAGAACGATTAAGAAAATTTTTCGTGAATCCAAAGTCCTTTCTATGCACATTGCATCACCAGAAGTAAGTAAGAAGAAGAGAGTCTCATTAAACTCTTGCGACAGCAGCCTTAGAACAAGTTCCACGTGTTCCGATTTGGTGAAGTTTTGAATATTGATCCAAAATTAATTTCAAACTTTAAATTCATAAACTCTTAGAATTCTCTTTCCTCTTGCAACATCTTATTTACGCGTAGCCAGATTTTCAAATTTATTCTTGTGTGTCCACACTATTGTAAAAACTCTGCTTTTTCGACTAGGGCGCCGAGGTAAAATATTTAACCTGTAAGTGCGCCGCAAACTCAAAAAGTTTGGGAACCCCTGGCTTAACCCAATTCTGGGTTAAGCTCGCCATCGTACTATCGAGGACACTCCCGCCTGATCACTACTAAGCTATTTTGTGCTTGCACTTACATAGAAACGCTCTTTAGCCCCGCCCCGTTGACTTTGTATAGAAATAATGAATGAAAAGATACTGATCAGCCGAGCGCACTGACGACGCACGCCAAACGAGAGTTTGGTATTTTGCGCGCCAAAGTTGACGTTTTCCTAATAGGCCTAAACTTTAAGGGGGTGTGGCTCGGCGCCTCCGCATGATTTAAGCGAAAAATTTTTTAACTGATCGGACGGAAAAGACCACGACTGTACATAAGCTATATTTTTGCAATTCGTTTGTTGTTTTTTTTTTATTTTGCGTGCATTATATAATAAGAATAAATGTCAATTTGTTCGAAAAACTGGAACCCCCGGCCCTAAAAGTATTTCATATTTCTGCAATGATTAATGAGTTTCAAAAGTTTTTGTGAGTTCAATGCTGTCCTGTTATATGCAATGCAATGCTATGCAATATATCCTTTGTTTACAACACTTGGAGTAGGCCTTTTTTGCACGATAAGTTGCATTCTTCTCAGAACTTGCAAATACTTGTTACAATATTTTTTTACTGTATACCACTACACCCGAGTCTGTTTTTTATAAACCGTTTCAAGTTTACTACTCCTGAAAATGATACATAATAAGCGAGTTTTCTCCAAAAATAACCGTCCACAGCCGCATAGTAAAAAAGCTGTAAAATGTCTACTTTATGCATCGCTGCGGTCTTGATAATACATATTTTACAAGGTACATGTGTACACACACTGTTAAAGTACACTGTGCTCAGTTAATATTGACTTAAAAAGAATGAATTCGAACTTTCGAATTGAGAATAAAAGTTCGAAGTTACAATTCAATTCGAAATTGAACTAAACGCTATCGGAAATATTTATTAAATTGACTATCAATATTCATACCATAATATTATGTATAATTTAATAGTATTAAAAAGTGTGTACCTTTATAATTTATATCTAAAATGGCCGTCGCTTGAAGGGTACTGGATACAGAGGGTAGGGTATGTGTATGTGATGGGCAATTTATCACTATTTAGGTGTCCTCAATAGTATGGGCTATTGTTCCATAATAGTATCTGAAATATTTTTATTCATGCTCGCACGTATAATACGTGCGAGCATGAATAAAAATATTTGAGGTAATACTATAAAACACATACATTTTTTATTTTATTTTATACATTTTAGGAAAGCTTCAAAAACAATGACATTATAAAAACAATGACATTATAATAACACTGGCCTCCAAAAATATACAAATTTTAAGTACACAAGACATACTTTCGAAACAAAAAGGACTCGAAAAATAGTTTAACTTTGTCTATAGTTTCAAAGAAAGCTGATAAAAATTGCTAAAAAACTTCTTTTTTATTTTAAATCTCTAACTTCTATAGTTTAGGAAAAAGTGAAATTTTAAAAGTGTAGTACTTATTTTTGCCGGCCAGTGTATATACTTAAATTGCTAATAACAAGCCACCACAGATACATCTATATATATAGATATAGATATATAGATATAGATCCACAAAAAATATTTTAATAACATTATAACCGTTTTGATCAATTTCACGAACACTAGGCGGCACGAACGAGCATACGACAAGCTGTAAGTTATATTATTTAACTTAAAGCATCCGGCTTATCTGATATCGTTATCGCAACAGCAGCGACTTCTCCCCCTTATCAAAGAACTGACACAAAAGGTATCGAGAAATGCGAAGAGGTTTTGCATACATCTTTTGACGTATTCCTACGTTTGTCTGTAGAACAAAGTTGTATCCGGAGCGGATATTGTTCTCTCGATCGTATCCTAGAGAAATGCAATGATAACTTTCTTGTTTCTTCATATTACTTGTTTAACAAACAGTTTTCAAAGACCAAACGGCATGTTTTTGTTTCCTTGGAAGACGTATAGGCCTTTAGTATACGATGCAACATTTATTTACTGGTTCACCAACAATTGTACATCAACATGTGTCGATACTCTTGCGCATTGCATCTTCTTCCAAACTCATCGTGCTGTGCTGGCGCTGCGAGAACCTCGAGTGGCATAAATCTAAGTAACCTTTGTGGAAACTATATTTTCGAGCCGTTTGGGGTTGAAACTCTGGGGCCGTGGGGTCCGAATGCTCACGGCCTTTTTAAGGAAACTACTGCGTTTTTGACTACTTTAAAAACATTAAGATTTCTTTACTATGTTTAGTTTTGATTTTTTATTTGAATATACACTACAAGCCAAACAACAAATGATAGTCATTCTATAAATTGTTTTTTACAAACACTTATAAACGTATTTTTTTTTAAATAAAAACTAGATATACACCTTCCGGAATGAATTATGTAAATGTTGACTCAATCGCAAAATAATCCGTTGTGCAGTTAAGATGAACTAAGTAGTCACACAGACCGACATGGAATGCGACTTTATTTTATGTGTATATTTATGTGTAGATACTAGCTGGGAGAATTTTTTTCTTGTTAAGTAAATAATTATGTGTAACTAGATTGTTAATAAAGACTGTTATTATTATTATAGATACTTGCTGTTGAGTAAAGTAAGGCACTGCGTTGGATTCCTTCCTTTACTAACGAACCATGCACGCCATGTGTATGGCCTTAGGGACCTATTCAAGTCTGTGACAATGCCTGCACAAACAGTGCAAACTGTATCTGGTCGTATTCAACAGAATACCACCAAATACAGTATGCACTGTACTGTATCTGAATCCAAGCCCATCTTTGAACACAGAGATGGGCTTGGATTAAGGTACCTAACTACTTATTTAGTTAATTATCTGTCATTCTTTGACAATTGTATGAAATTGCTGTAACACCACAAATTGACTAACGACCATTTTCATAAACCTACTGTTCGGTTTCAGTAGGTTGCTATCGCTGTCTGTTTGGCATTTTACTTACAGACGGTTTTAGTTGCTGCCAGTTAAGATCGCAATAGCGGTCATTGCCCTTTCCTTAATATCTCTTCCTACCAACCAAAACAAATGAACCATGTATCGTTTTTCATTAGAAAAAATATTGAAGATCACGATAGATGACGATTCAAGACTTGAACAGGCTTATTTTTGGATTTCAAAGTTAAGAACTTTAATAAATGTAGGTGGGGCAATGACCGCTACTGCGATCTTAACTGGCAGCAACTATAGAAACAAGACGTCACAGAAAATCTTTCTTTGATTTTTCTACGAATCAAGTGACAGGTAGGTGACGCGGATAGGATATTTAAAGCTAACTTTGTTTATAGAAACACCGATAGCTACGAGCATAGGCATATTAACTAACAGTTATACGAGAGTAAGTTATAGAAAACGGCCGTTAGGGTGTCAATTTGCATTCCTGACCATTCTATTTATGAAATGAAACGACGTTAAACCCTTAGGACGATGCTCGATGACCTCAGTAGAGCTTCCGGAATAGTGTCGTCTTAAAATGAACATGGACAAAACCAAGGTCCTGCTGAATGCCCATGTCACACCCACTCCTATCAAGATCGGAGACTCTACACTCGAAGTTGTAGACGATTATGTATACCTGGGACAAACAGTCCAGCTAGGTAGGTCTAACTTCGAGAAAGAGGTCAATCGTCGAATCCGACTCGGCTGGGCAGCGTTCGGGAGGGTGCGCCGCATCTTCTCGTCCAACTTACCGCAGTGTCTCAAGACGAAAGTCTATGACCAGTGTGTGTTGCCAGTGATTACATACGGGACCGAAACGTGGTTGCTCACAATGGGCCTCATCAGAAGGCTTAAAGTCACCCAAACGGCAATGGAGAGGGCTATGCTCGGAGTTTCCTTGCGCGATTGAATCAGAAACGAAGACATCCGCAAGAGAACCAAGAAGAATTGCCAAACTTAAGTGGCAGTGGGCAGGTCACATTGCTCGCAGAACGGATGGCCGATGGGGCCGAAAATTTCTGGAGTGGCGACCGCGAACCGGAAGACGTTGCGTTGGAAGGCCTCCCACTAGATGGACCGATGACCTGGTGAAGGTTGCGGGAGTCCGCTGGATGCGAGTCGCACGGGACCGATCAATGTGGCGACACTTGGGGGAGGCCTATGTCCAGCAGTGGACGTCTTTCGGCTGAAATGATGATGATGATGAAATCCTTAAATGATGGTCAACAGAAATAGGTTATTCAACGTTGGCTGGCTTAATGGCATCGGAAACTAAAAAAAAAACATCCTTTCAAACGGTCCAATCACTATAAAATGTATTTTCAGTTGCTAATATTTCAGTCTACGGAACAAACTATCCATATCCGTAGCCGCCGCTTGTCAATTGAGATATAAAGGTGTAAAAGCGGAACCCCAAAAATAAATTCAATCGCTACATAGTATTTATTTTAGCAGTCGAACTCTATAGAAGTATTTTTTAAACTTGAATGAAAATATCAAGATACGTAAATATTCTTGTAGTGCAAAATGTAGGAGATTCATACTTTTTGGAAGATGAGTTTTTTTGGAAGAATGGTCATTTTTGTCTGTCCCATGTCACGGTTCTTTAACTCATAGACCAACTAGACGTTTCACGTATATAAAATATATAGTTTAAAGTCATAAAACTCTTAAAAGATCAACTAATCTGAGATTTTTATGAGAAGTTATTCTCTAGTTAGTTTCTAGTTCAGTTATTTAAAATATTTCCAAGAATTTTAGAATACCCCGATACTACAATTGCTATGCGATACTGAATTTAATACATCTGAAGATAGGGTCTACAATCGCGGTGAAGCTAAGAAACAAGAGATTACTTGATAAAATTAGGTACGCGTGATTATTTGAATGAAGTTCGATCGGTTGAACTGATAACCGACCAAAACTCAATTTCCTCCCCTCCTTCGAACACAAATATCAGATATTGCTTCTTTTATGGTAGATGGAAATGTAATCGAGTGTCAATCAATATGATTCGCTGGCAACCCTACCGTGCATCGGTGCCTATCGGTATCGATACTTTGTGCGGTTTGTAACTCAACTGTCAGCTACCTTTCAACAGTTGTTCGTCACTTCTGAATATTTTTTTCATACTTTGAAATATTCCCTACTAGGCTGTGCCCGCAGCTTCTCCCGCGTTAAGTTCGGTAACTGTCCCACGGCATCATCTACCGGGATAAAAGGTTTCTTATGTGTTATTCCAGGTTATAAGCTATCTATGTCCCAAATTTCATTTAAATCTGTTCAGTAGTTTTTGCGTGGAAAAGTAACAAACAAACAACAAAATTAGGAAGAAGTAAGACTGTCATTTAGATAATGATTGATATGTCCACGAAGTAGACATAATAGTTAAACAATGGCGTCTCGACCAAATTGGTCATTTGACAGTAAAAAGGAGCATATTGCTCAGCAGTTTTGGACAAAAGTTATAAAGGTTTAAAGTAGTTGTTTTTGTCACTACGGCTAAAGTATTTTTATCCATATTTTAGTGTACATTATGTATATATACAACGTGTAACATAATTAACGCACATCCTGAAATTACTTTGTTCAGAATCGTTTACTGAATCGATTTCTATAATTTTTAATATAGGTAATTTTTTATCCCAAAAATAATTAAAGCTACCTAATTTATAGCCACACTACCCCTGTATAGTCCAAGCGAACTGAAATGGACCGTAACTCAAGGCAATAAGACTTTTAAAAGTGCAGTTTTATTTGTATTAATACAAATTCCGCCATTCAATACAAAATAAAGAAAAATGAACCTTATTTCAAGTAAGTTAAAGTCGTTACAAATACAGTTAGGTAAACTTGGCGATTCAACCTCACGCACACATTAAACAGGCACTCGTTAAAGGACACAATGGATAAACCAACAAAATGTAAAATATGTGAGTTCCCTTTCTCGTGAAAATTAAAAACCTGGGATAGAGCGAGATAGCCACCATGACACCGGGTTGCGCCGGCGCCTACCATCAAAGCTAACTTAAAAATAAATGTAAACAATTTTAGTCACGCCCGGCCTTCCGTTCCGTACAGTGTATGCAAATAGTTCGCGCGCGATGTCAATAATTGACCCAAAATGTTCAGTGAAATGGTGACTAATGGTGGACTGTGGCACGTTGCAGTGTGGTGATAATGTGGTTCTAGCTGGCAGAACATTCAAGTCAACCAAAGGTATGGTACAAGAGTAGACCGCAGGGTAGGACTATGTTAGCTGCTACTTCGTGGCCATGGAACGTTCCGTCCGAACACAGCCATCGACAGGGGAGCCGATTCTCGTACACGTACTCGTTTTCAAAACGAAATATGGGATTAATTCGATGAGAATCCCCAATCAGCTGATTTGACGACTTTTTTTGTGGGGACGTATTAAATCGTTAGTTTATTTTAAAAAATAGGATAGTGAACGCTTTTGATAAAAAATGACGAAGTGCTTTCTAAATTAAAACATCAATTAAGAAAACAGGCATTAAAATGTATTGAAGTTTTCTATTGAAGTTGAGTCGAGCGACGACGCGACGTTAACAGCTGTCTCGAACGCGAGCGAATACCTACAAGGCTAGCAAGACTCACACAGTCGCATACGTAGGTATGAGACCTACGTATGCGACTGTGTGCGTTCGTTGATTTGTACTGTGTCTACAACATTCTTCCGGAATTAGGAAAACTAATTTATTAAATAATCATTGTCTAGACATGTTTAATTAAAAATTCAGTGCATGTATTATGATTATAACATAATAAACTAATTGGGGTGTCTGAGGGTGTGCGTTAATTATGTTACATGTTGTATGTCTCTGGTCTATAAACACAGTATATTGATTAAAAAATACTGGGAGACCATTATTCTGCAAACTGAGACAATCTATTCGTTTGTAACAATAAAATCACGGGGAAAAATCAGGTATGTTATGCACTTTGCTTTACACAAAGAGATTTAAGTCTGGCACAAAACAAAACACATTAAAATTATAACAACATACATTTATGTCAATCAAATTGACATTAACTATGAAATAAGGTTACCAGCGTAATAAAAATCTACGCCTAGCTAAATTTCATTTGGTTTTATTTAAAAAAAAATCTGTTTAGTAACCCCTAACAAAGTTAGACTGACACTAACTGTTACTCAATTATGCACTTTGGAAACTAAACTATTAAATGAATAATAAATAATGATAAATTACATTTTTCACTTTGCATGCTCTAAAAGTACGCCAATATAGCCCTACGAAGCGGGACTAAAGTGACCACTTTAGTCCCTAGGGAGTAAAAATTAATTAGTTTTTTAATTTCCTTCATGTGACATAGACAAACTCAAAAAGCCAGTTAATATACAACTATTATCTGTGAAGTGTGGACCATCTTCATTGCGAAAATTTTGAGAATTTTAGTTGCATGGTTTTTCCGTAAGGAAGGTGGCGCCATGCGTTTTAAATTGTTAATCTGTGACTGGTTTAGAAGAAAAAACTAACCGCGAAAATTTCAGAATTTTTGTCGAGTGTTAATTTGTTCGGTTTTATATAAATTTATTAAGAATGTCCAGTGACAGTGAAGAGTTTGACGTTGAGCAAAGACCAAAAGACATAATAGATAATTTTTTGCCGCCAAAAACGCGGAAGATTTACCTAAAAACTTACGAAAGTTCTATGGACTGGAGGAATAATAAATGTTTTTGTAATAAATTGACTATTTTTCTCACACTCAAAGTGAAAAGTACAGTTTGCACCTCGAGACTAAACGCCAACGTAATATACCCTCGGTTTCAAAGACTCCCTCGCACGCTCGGGAGTCAAACCACCTCTGGTATATTATGGCTTCGTTTAGTCCCTCGATTTAAAATATACTATTAAGTTACAGTGAGTTACTAATATTTAACATTTTAGGCCCGGTATGAGTTTATTTTTCCCTGTTCTGTTCTTTGTTAATATTGTACGGCAACGTTGAGGGATGAATTCGATATTTCGAGTGAAATCAAAAATAAAAAATCCTTTTTGTGATTAGTTCTTTTCCAAATCTGGTATACTTATTACGTTAAACATTTTTCAAAATTCTTTTTTTTTTACAGGGTGTAAACAACTTCATCACGAAGCCGTCAACCAAGCATTATGTACATCAAACTAAGTAACTTTACGCAAAAAGTATTGCTGGGAAACGACTTTTGCATTTAAAAAAACACTTGTCAAAAAGTTGGAACTTTGACCCCCAATATGTAACTAGAAGGTTCCTAGGTATGATGTAGAACAAAAAAATGATCGCAATGACGGGGAGAACAAGTGCCTTTCGGCTTCGTTAAGAGTTTTTTACACCCTTTAATTATTTGTAATACTTTTATCTTTGTACACTTGAACAGGATTTGTCCATCTCCTTTATACGTTTCAAGTGGTATACCTATAGGAAACATATCCAAAACTCTTATTTTTAATTATATACACAAACGTAATACATTCGTTTCCATGTTTACCCATATATCTCGATCAAAGAAAACAGCTTTACCTTCATAATACAGTTGTTGAAAAACGGAATTCAAGTTCGATCCCCTGTTTTTTCCCCAGGGCAATCTGAAGACATCCATTTAGCCGTGAGAGGCATCTATAAGTAAATAAATAAAGGACAGGTTGCAGTCTTTTCAGCATATACGTTCGTACTTAATACGAAGGTGTGTTATATATGTATATAACATACATATATGTGTCACCGGGTGGGACAACCCGCGACTCAGACTGAATAATTCATGAGACATATGGACCTAAAGCAGACTGGATTTCAGACGAGAATTTTAAAATATCTATACGGGGCTTTAAAATTGAAAATTGTTTTATAAAAGCAATATAACATAACGTGAACTACTCAAGATTTATAACATGCTTAGTATTTGAATTGAGCGTTTTATTATATTGGAGTTAGCAGTTTCTAAATTAGTGACTTTTATATAATTTTAAAACACATTTTTTTATAAACTTACCATTACGTTTTTTTGGAATAATATTTTCAATCAATACTTATGGCTGGATATCAAATTAACTTTTAACGTAGTCAGTGATATGTTGTATAGATCAACGTTCTACATAAAATCTCCATTAGCGCTTGTGATTAAAGTTACATTTTCAGTCTTATTTTGATATTTATCGTTACAATGTACAATTTTAAATAAATGAAATGCCCGTATATTGGGAATAAAAAACAGTTTTTTAGGAATAAAATGTCATTAAAATATGCGTAAACCGACTTTCCATGGCTTTTTATTCGAATTCGTTCAAAAATATTCTTATACAATATATTGTTACTGAATAAAACGTTAAAGGTAAATGTGCAAGCTCGATGTATCTATATGTATTTAAGAGAATAACGTCGATGCACCTCCGTTTAATTTTAAAACTAGCTTGGTATTGGAACCAGACTTATAGCTTGGCCGGCCTCCAGCCAAAAGGGGCTTTGGGCACACGAATAAGAACAATCATTTTTTGACATCTCTATCGTCTTTTGTTTTGGTTAAATATTCGAATACTTTTGCTTCCCAAAACGTAGTAATGACACAGTAATAATAACTTTTTACTGACATAAGAATGATATTTTCACTTGTTTTGAATTAGAAAAAGTAAAACAGACGTCGTTTTCCAAGGAATGTGCTTTTGGCACATTGTAGGTGACATTACCGTCACGCCGCGCGCCGCTACGACGTCGTAGGTCGTCGTAGCTCATTGGCAATTAGCTACGCGAGAAGTTATTGCGCTACGGGGAGAATTTATTTGTTAAAGACAAATTAAAATATCGATGCCGTATTGCTGTCGATTTATTGATACTAAGAAACATAAAATGTAGGTTAACGTTCTCTAAGCGTGAGTAGATTTTTGAGTTCATGCATACTGTTTTACTTCGTTTAGTCTACATTTGACAGATTCTAAATTTGACAGATTCTACAATTGACAGATTCTATGTTTGACCGATTCTACAATCGACAAAAAAAAATACCGGAACAGTAGTATGTAAATTATTTTATTTAAAAAAACTTGTCCAAAAGTTGGAACTTTGAACCCCAATATCTCCGTAACTAGAAGGTTCCCAGGTATGGTCTAGAACAAAAAAAAATATCGCAATGAACAGGGAGAACAAGTGCCTTTCGGTTTCGTTTAAGGGTCTTTTTACACCCTTTATATTTGACAGATTTTGAAAATTGTCAAGAAACTAGAAAGCGAAGAAATATCGATCGAAGATTTTTTTCAAGAAAATAATTTAAGTACAACTGTTCCTGTAATTTTCATTTTTTATTTTTACTTTTTCTTTTATTTGATTACAAATAGTATCTTTTTTCGTTTTTTTTTTAAATAAAATAATTGATGTCCAACTGTTCCTGCAACTTTTATTTCTTATCCATACTTTTTTTTTTCTTACAAATAACCATAACTTTTTGTTGTTTTTTCAATTTAATTGTATAATATATATATATATAACTATGTTACATATATACTATGTAACTATGTTACAAAATAATACTTATAATAAATGTGACAAAAATTATTGTTGCCTGTTAATTAATATCTTATTGAAAATCTGTCAAATGTGGAATCTGTCGATTGTAGAATCGGTCAAACATAGAATCTGTCGATTGTAGAATCTGTCAATTGTAGAATCTATCAAATGTAGAATATGATGTCAAAAGTAGAATCTGTCAAATGTAGACTCAACGTTTTACTTGACTATAAATCAAATATTCTAACTTTTCTACTTTCTTCTGATCTACGCTTGGCCTTGTGTGTGACCCAAGCTCAATTAAACTGGCCTTGGCACTGCTCAACCCACTTACTGTGACGGGTTAAAGATCAAAAGAGATCGCAACACAATGGAATAATGTGGTGCTATGCACTTGGGATCTTTTTGTTAGCCGACTTTTATACGCCGCGTTACATAAACAACAGTCTCTCTGAGAATTTTAATTAAGCTTAGCGATCGTGTGCAGAGGTAATTTATTCGATAGAATATAAGAGAAGAATTTACGGAAATAAATCTTTGAGAAGAACCACACCATCGACAAAGAAACTGAATTTAAATCCTTACACAGAATAAAATACAAAACATAGTTCACACAGACAAAGTCACAAAAAAAGAGAGAAATAACATCCATGTTTAATCAGACATTCCTTATAAAATAGAACATCTTACGCCAAGAGAACGCTAATCAAAAGAAAGACTATCCACAGTAAAGAAAAATACAAAAAGTTCTCAACGATTCAGTTCCAACAGTTTAATAAGCTGCAAAGAAATATTACAGTACTGATAAAGACACAATAAGAATAAAATAGTTCCGACGACTTCTGAAAGATTTTATGAGTTCAGTGGCTATTTAGCGACGGTGAATACTGGCTGGCTCGTAAAGTGCGACTTTACCGTTCTGTGTCAGTAACTCAGTACCTCAGTGGCATTCTTCAGACATGTGCTTGAACATCTGTCTTCGTGGCTTTTCGTGGTTTCTCGTGGTACTTCGGACTACCTCGAATTTTAAATTTTTCATATAGAACCTCTTTGGTGAGGCACTTTGTGGGTGCTTACGAGTGTATGTTTGAATGTGAGTGGGGTTAATAATTTAATGTGACTGCTTGCCACAGTGATGGTTGTCAGTATAGTATGTTCCGTGGATTTTGTACTACTGTCCGTCAGTTTTAGTAAGACGTGGGGGGCTATATACATGACGTTTAGCGCCATTTTGTTTTCGCTCTAGACATGGAGTAGTATGATTCAATAAACTGTTATGTTTATTAATCTCGGTAGGTATTCCTTAGGCCGAAAAATATGTCACGGCCAGAGCTACTTTCATTACTGATTAAATTTAAATGAGTAGCCCAAATCCTCTTCTATCTCAATTTCAAACGAGCACTAAGTAGGCATCATCACTGTCAAGTGCCTATTACTCTAACAATTATCTAAGCCTTGTGAACATTTAACATTTCTCTAGCACAAAATAAAGGTGTGGTTTCACTGTAATAACGAAAAACACGCAACACGATAATTAAGCCTAAAGGCATAATGTTTTTGCCCTTTTTCGTCCATATGATTAATATTCATAGGTTATTTCACGTGTCTTTTATGCCCCGACCGTACTGCGAACAAGTGCAAAAACAAGCTGAATAATTTGCTGACCGTAGCTGAGTTTAGACTGAAATATTTTATGTTTTATTTTATCTAAAGTGTTGAATATTTATTTAAAAGTGAGGTCATCTAAAATTAGATAAACATAGAAAAGATTGTGTCGTAAATTGTTACGATGGTTACATAACTTAAATCTGTAGACTAATATTATAGAGAGCAGCAGTGGCCCGGTGGTGGCGGCCTCGACTTACGAACAGTAAGTCGTCGGTTCGAACCCAGGCAGGCGCATTACTTTGTGTAATAACCGGTGAAAACGGTGAAGGAAAACATCGTGAGGAAACCGGCATGTCCTAGAACCAAGAATTCGAAGACATATGACATCTACCAATCCGCACTGGCCATTCCCTCTCGTAGAGAGGAGGCCGTGTCCCAGCAGTGGGAAGATTAATAGGCTGATGATGATGATGATGAATGTTATAGATAGGCTTATAAGGCGATAAGGACACCGACGCCAGACATAATATATAAATTTTTCGTCGATTAATAAAACAGTTGTTTCCTACAAAACTGCAATAAATACACGGTCAAAATGTATGGAACAACTAAGTAATTATAAAAAAATATCGATGAAAAAATTTCAACGTGGGGACCCCCCCCCCCGTTCAGAATAACTACTGAATACGTGTAAACCAGTTTAGCGTCAGCATCCCTTCAATCTTGTATAGGTACTAAGGAATAAATATTATTTGAAAATTATTCACAACAGTTAGATTTAGATATAATTATTTATATACATCACGATCCGACATCTCTGAGTGTGTGACTATCCGCTTGTCTTGATCCAGTGAGATCCTTTCAATATCACTACATTCTTAAATAAACAAACACCTTTAATTGAAATTACCTCTATCAAAACCTAACTCCATAAAAGCTATCAGCTTATTAATTAAACTTACGTTAACACAAAACCAAGTACATGCAAAGTTCCACCTCCAAAACGGTCTTAAAATAACTATTTAATTGTAAAGATCACTTAACAAGTTCAGCTCACTGATGAGATTACAACCGAACGATATAACTCGTTAATTGGAGCACCTGTAATTAGCAGCAGCTATCAAGGTGGTACATACTGTGAACGGCGACTAAGTTAATAGGAATAATGTGAGTATAAATGGGAAAACTTATCTCATTTAGGAGCTTCTTCGCGTCCGCGAGCCACGATCCCAGCCTAGACGGACTCTTCTCGAATGCTACTTTACACTCACCCCTTTTTGCAAAATTACACCTCTAACGTGACTCGACTTGAACCGGGCGAAGCAATCAACGGCACCCCTCGCTTTGCTTCCTAATACTGTAATTTCATTTTAATCCTTTGCACCGTCGGATTAACCCTGGTACACAATAAGTTCCGTATGTACACAACACACGTAAGTTTTGTTTTTATTACTGAGAGGATTCGGGTAAAGATAAATAAGAGTATTGTGGATTTAACTTTACGTATTGTATTGTGAATGAGTTGTTTGGCATGAGGAGTGTGTTGTTGAGTGAATACTGAATTTATGGAATATTTTAATTAAGTCTTCACTCACCAATTCTCTGCCGGTATTTTCGAGAAATTCTTTACGTTCACATAAAGCGTCCTTTTAGCGTGTCAGTCTGAAGGCACTGGTTAAATATATGTACGTTCTCATAAGGTTTTCCATACATGACATTGCACCAAAACAATTACATAATGGGTACCTATACGCGATGACTTACAACTGAAAATTATACGTTGGCAGTGGAATATGAATATTGGTTTCTTAAATTGGAAATTCTTTATGAATGCCTTACATAAAACATTTCAATCGTTTTATTAAGACAATATATAACATGCATAGTACCGAATCATTAAGAAATGTCTTCAAAACGGAGGGTTTCCTGACACTGACTGGTATTTATATACTCGAATTATGTTTATTTGTTAAAAATAATATGCAATATTTTAATTTTAAATCAAATTCTAATAGAAACATTCGGAAACAATATAAATATGATATTAATTTACCAGTTATCAACAATATGATGTATTATAAAAGTACATATGTTACTGCTATTCGTGTGTACAATCATTTACCACCGGCAATTAAGCAATTAAATGGAAATATGTTTAAAAATAAATTGAAAAAAATGTTAATTAATAATGTATTTTATAATCTGCATGAGTTTTTTGATCAAAAATAATATTGGTTAGAACCTAATTTCTTAAAATACTATTGCATATCCGACTTGGGTAGACTGTTGAAACCATAAATGTAATGTTTATTAATAAGATCTTAATGTACACAGTTACGCAATAAATATATCTTTATCTTTATCTTTATCTTTATTGCTAGTTAAACATGGGTCTTCTTATATCTTTAAAATACCATTAGATAGAGTTATCATTGAGCTATCACGAAAACAAGATTTTATAACACTTTATTAAAGCCAAAGTAAAACCAAGGTACATTTTACTAAATAAAAATAGGGCACCCAATAAAGTAGTTCAATTTGGTAGACAATATACTGGCAGCGAACGTTTGACACAATTAATTTCCTGCCTATCACTTCCACGAAAACATGATTAATTGAAACAAGAGATGTTTTAATCGTTCGAATACAGTTATTATTAATAAAATATCAACAAAACACCGTATTCAATTATTAACTATAAACCGCGATTTGAGTCTGCCTCGTGAATTATAAATATAGTGCAAATTTAGTTTGGTTTGTGTTATTTATGAGCTCCAAATGTCCGGCTAGAATTAAATTATGAAGCGTTCGAGCGGGCGGTGTGTGCGCACTTGACCCTGCCGACCGATGAAAATTTAACGAATGACCGCCACAAAAGGAAATTGCAACCACGGCACGGAGAACGTGTGAACCCTTTACCTTGTGGCTTCTGGCAAATGAAAAGCGCCGGGGGCCTGCAGAAAAACTGCGCGAGTGGATAACACAAAATGTGTTTTATTTATCCACAAGTAAGAAGCGGCCGCCGTTTGTGACGGGACGCGTCGCGTTATTATTAGTCCCCTTTCAGCGAGAACGGAAACCTGAAAAGTTTATGGCGGCCTAAACAGGCGTGGGATCTGGAGGCCTCGGCATGGCACGTGACGCAACAAATAAAAGCCCACTTAATTCAGAGATCCGACTGGTAAATTTATGCCGCGCAATATCTCTTTAATGCCGGGGCCGTGACAACGCGTACATATCAACCTCTTTTCACTCAGATCGAACGCGACAAGTCGTTTGTATCAACAATCGATGAGCCCTGCGTGATGTGTCGATGCTGTGTAACTACCTTGTTTGGATTGAAAATAGCTCAAGTTCTATGCATAAATGTTTATTAAGTATTATTAGCGGTGCTGTAAGTAACCTTACGAAGAAGGCAGCCCGAGAATAATTTATGGTAATACAAAGCTTTGTTTATAATACATCTCATAAATAAGTTAATTAATAAAAGGTAAAAGTTTCCCTTAACCTAAAAAAGAACCGAGACCATAAGTGCAGTTTTCGTATTTCGCATATACGTACTTATCTAAAATAATCTCGTTTTGCTAACAGTGCCTAATCCCAAACTATATCTGTGAAAAAGCAAATTTCCCTGTGGATGGTGCAACGAATAAAAACCACTTCTATTCAATGCTACTGAGATTGCGTTTCATTATTTTAAACGGATTTAAAATTGGTACGGACTGCATGATATAGAAATTCTGCTAAAACAAGATATCAGAGGCAGTAAACTGACAAAAAATGCAACCGTTTTATTACACAGCAGGGAAAATACCAATATACTTGTACTATCGAAGACAATACCGCCTAATCACCACTAAGCTCATTTTTGCTTGCACTTACAACATATAAACGCTCTCTAGCCCCACCCTGTTGACTTTGTATAAAAATAATGAATGAAAAGATACCGACCGACCGAGCGCACTGACGACGCACGCCAAACGAGAGTTATTGTTATTTTGCGGGCCAAAGTTGACGCTTTCCTAATAGGCCTAAACTTAATTTATTTTCGCTTAAATCTTGCGGAGGCGCCGGGCCACGAACCCTTAAAGCTTAGGCCTATTAGGAAAGCGTCAATTTGGCGTGCAAAATAACAATAACTCTCCTTTGGCGTGCGTCGTCAGTGCGCTCGGCCGATCCTATTGTCTTTCATAAATTATTTCTATACAAAGTCAACGGGTTGGGGCTAGAGAGCGTTTCTATGTTGCGAGTGCAAGCAAAAATTAGCTTAATTGGTGATCAGGCGGGAGTGTGATAGTACTTACCACATTGCCTTTTTGCACACCTAATTCAACTTACTTTTTCGACGAATTATTAAGTACGAACCAACTTATTACCATTCAAATAATAAATTAAATACATTAAAACGGCAAGTCTTTTTTTTTGGAGAATTTAACACCATAATAAAAATAAATTCACCGTTACTCTGAAAGAAACAACAGCAAAAAGCTTTAAACTAAAAAGAAAGCCTAAATAGTCTCTTCGGTAGCAATCAAGGCACGACCTAGTTTGTCAAGACTGTTCCCAATACGCTAAATTTAAAGCTGCAATCCATTGCCGTTTTAGACATGAATAAATTAGTTGAAAAACGTTAGAGTGCTTAACTACTTTGACATGCGACAAGGTACAAAAATATTCAGAAAGCTTCTCTGTTTAATAAAGGCTTAGGGTTGATTAATGATATTTTGTTATATCATATTAATAAATATTTACTTGTGTCGTAATACTACATTAAATGTGATTTATCGTAGTTACTGTGATTAAAATGATCTACTTATTTCTATTGTGATGTGAAATTATTTGGATCATACGAAACATATAAATTTACTGTAACTACTTAAAACTTATTATTAAGTACCCCACTTTTATCCCAAATTATAGCCCAGAATATTTTCTGAATTTCTATAAAGCCAAACTCATCAATTTTCATTTGTTTTGTAACTTTTGTGAAGACCATAATGAAGTAATACTATAATCGATTGTTGATACGCAAGAAAAGAATAATATGAATGATAAAATACAATGATCCCTTGGCCCACAGTTAAAAATTCACTTCATTGCCCCTCTTTTCTTGTATCAAAGGCCTTGTACAGAAGGTGGAGGAGCGCAATCTGAAACAGTAAATAAGGAACAAATGGCGGCGTATCAGCAATGCCAACGCCTCATAAGAATGCTAACTCTGCGACCTAAAGAACGAGGGAAACAAGGAAAACATAAAATCTGACCCCTACAGAAATGTCCCGGAAAGGAAATAAAAACTATGATACAAAACAGACCTAGCGAGGTATTGGATCTTCTGATTTGTTGTTCTACCTTTTTCTGTTCCGGTTTTTTTCTTTATGCTACAAGGAATCCGGTTCTTTAATATCAAAGGGAATGTTTTGCATCTAAAATATTGAGAGCTAGCTATTTTTATGGAGCCGAAAAAGTGCTAATCCAGATTTCTTTTCGCGTCTGTCCCCAACTTTATATAAATAAATTGAAAACATATTAATCTATGTGATAAATCAATCTTTAATCCCCATTTCTCTGTGAACAACCTGTTCATCGCCACATTTTGTAAAAACATTCCTTTAAACAGAAAAGTCTATTTGCAAAATACGTAATTAAAAAACTGCCACATGAGTTTAACACAGCTTTAGTGCATTAAACCAGTCATAAAAACGTATTCGCAGCACAGAAGGTAATATTTCAATCGCGTGACAGCGAAAGTGGAAAAGTTGCATTGCAATTAGCAATTCTAAATATGCAGTGGTTTCTAGCCTAGTTTTTATAAACAGATAGTAGCTACATCTGAGGGAATGTTTTATTGGATACTAACAGACGGAAGGCAGATAGAAAAAGCATTTCCTCGAAGTGCTTTATACATGTACAACTTGTTTTTTTGCTGCATGACGTGTATGTTATCCTTGACATGGTTTATTTCTGAGAAAAAGACTGCACGCATGCCTTTAGAGTTTGTTTTATTAAAATATCAATATGGTTGTACATGGAAGCATTTGTAATGTCGTAAAGCTCCATTAACTTCGAAATGGCACCATTTTCTTTTGTTTTATTTTAAAGGGTGCGAAAAATGTCATCTTTATCATCACCGTTTAAGTTCATCTAATTGCCAGGACTACAAAGAAAACGCCTTTCAATTATTCGTAGCCATGTAGTCGCCTTCCCTCAAAATGACATAGTTCCGCATTATTCTTGTAGAGAGAGCAGAAACATTTGCTTGTTTTTGAAGTAATATGTTAATCGAACGTATACCGTATCCAACGCAAAAATATCGTGCTTCATATGGGTTGCTATAAAGAAAACGTATTACTCAGCACATTTAGAACGGTTGGCAACCCTAAACATAGCATATTGACCTAAATGCTGTCTGGGGTTGGGGCAACGAGCTAAATTTACAAGAAGCTTCGCCGAAGTGTCAGACTATCGCCCAGTTTGCAACTTTAGGCCACTCGGATACCCTACAGTGAGAATTTCCCGCTGATATTATAGTTTACTGGTCTGTTATATAAACAGCTGTGTTTGGAAAACCTACATAGGTACCTTTGACTTAAACTTTGAATTGCAGTGGGAAATTGCTTTCCTCATTCGTGTTTAATTGGATACTTGGTTAAATTCGGTCTCTGAATACATCAAGATATATCGAATTTTGATCTGCAGAATACATTCTTGGTTTAAGAAAGAACGTTGTTGGGGAATATTCTGAAATGGACACTCTTCTTTTTTTAAAGATCATAAGGCTGCCTGTCGATTAAGCTGCAGAACACGAACACTTTCTCCAAGAAAACTATTTACCGAAAAGCCAAAACCTTTAACGAAAACACAACATTACGTCAAAACCGTGCCATGCTGATCATTACTTCCATTTTACTCTTCCTTCCGAAGTTCACGAAGAGCTCGTTAGTTTTTAACTTCCTGTTCGCCTCGAAGAAAAACTTCAAAGTAACCTAGCGCGCACTAATTGCTGAGTTCCCGTGTGTAAAACACTTAGTTCATAAAACGAGGATAATCATATTCATGGCAGATGGCCCGTGATGACGTGACCCGGCCATCGCGTCCGCTCTTTTTATATTTTTCTTGCTCGTAAACTGCAGAAGCAAATAAAAAGATAATTTTCACTGACGTGTAATTTTTGTGTTGCAGGTAAGCGAGTCTGAAGGCTGTGCTGGTGGAAGGGGCCATGCTGTTTGAAGATAGTAACATGCGACACCTGTATGATTAGTCAAAGGTTACAAAATACAATGTTGATTTTGCTGTTGGCAACCGTGTCAGAACAATGTTGCTCCGTATCAGAAATGTTCCCTTCTGCTTACCATGGTATGTGGACAGAAATGAGAAGACAGAAGTAAACTGTAGGCTTAGCCAAGTTGACAATCTACAATCGTTAACGCATAGAAAACTAACCAAATGTACGGGAATGACATCATTTCAACGTTAAGTCACGTGGTCAAAACAAACGAATAGAAACTTTAAAGTTCAGTCAAAACTGTAAGTTGGCTACGATTTATATGGGATGTAGCGATCACTATTGTAGAAAAGAAAACATTTCATTCTATCATATTGATCGATGTAAACTTGTCTACGAAGTTTCTATTCGTTTGTTTTGACCACGTGACTTAACGTTTATATTGTAGAAAGACAATCGATACGAATCGTTTGTTGAAACTTGGCTAGGCCTGCTGGGAAGTCCAGTAGAAACACTAGTCACTTTCATAAGAATTTTCTAAACGGCAGTCTCCCCGAAAAACTGGTCCAACACCTGCCGTTGCTAAGCAGGAGATTTAGTGGCATTGCGAAGCTGTGACGATGCATACCAGGATAAGGTTTTGGGCATTAGTAGCCTTAAAAATACTCAACAAGTCCTCGACTTTTCGAGTTTACAATTTTGGGGTTTTTTGGCGCATTCCAGCAACAAAGCAGTCAAAATCACACAGGACTAAAGTAAGCAGCAGCGCGTTTCACACGGAGTGATGACGCGTGCGCAAGCTTAATTTCTGCGCTATTCAATAACTTCCACGGACCGTAAAGAACAAGGTCTTCAATAAGTGTGATCTGCCTGTTATGACTTACGGAACCGAAACGTGAACACTCACGGTACGGTGGCTCCATAAATTCAAGGTCGCTTAGCAAGCTATGGAGCGGGCTATGCTTAGAGTTTATCTCTGGATTTATCTGAGGTATCGCATCCCTCAGGCGGCTCCTGCCCAACCTGGGGGGGCCAAACGCCTCCAGCCGGAAGCTCTACGCGGGAGTCGTGAGGTCCATGGCCCTTTACGGGGCCCCGGTGTGGGCGCGTTCCTTGAGGCGGCGAGCCGCCCACTACCTGAACGCGCCCCAAAAGGTGGTAGCCGTAAGGCTGGTCCGTGGGTACCGCACAGTCTCCCGCGAGGCGGCGAGCCTCCTTGCCGGACTGCCGCCATGGGATCTGGAGGCGATAGTCCTTGCGCGCCTGCATGACTGGCGCGTGGAGGCGCTACGCCGGGGGGAAACTCTGCTGCCGCGGCAAATTGTCGCTCAGCGGACAGACTCCCGGCGTGATCTCATGGCGACATGGAGAGAGCGACTGTCGCAACCCCATGCAGGGCACGCCACAATAGTGCCGATAAGTCCCCTCTTTGAGGAGTGGCTAGAGAGACGCCCTGGTGTCCTCACCTTCCGCCTGACACAGGTCCTCACCGGACGGGGTTGTTTCGGGAGGTTCCTGCACCGAATCGGGCGGGAGGAAACGCCCGGGTGCTATCACTGTGAGGATCGACCGGAGGACACGGTGGAGCACACCGTGGAGGTGTGCCCCGCTTGGGCGGAGCACCGCCTTGTCCTCGAAGCGGCGATCGGCGGCGGCGACCTCTCGCTTCCGGCCCTGGCCCTGGTTAATCAATCAATGGTCAATGTCAAAGTCAATCCATGGTCCGGAGCGAGACGGAATGGGACGCCGTCACCTCCTTCTGCGAAGCTGTCATGCTAGCGATGGAGGTGGCGGAACGTGAGAGAAAGAGATCCTTACATCACAGCCGCCGCGGGAGACGCCCCGGGCGTCGTTGGCTCCCGGCCACCGTAGGCGCGGGCCTGTGGACGGGGAGCTATGGGCTAGCTCGCCGTCCGTCCGTCTCATGACGACAGGCCGTGTCAACGGCGCGTTCGTGTTCCACGCGCGCCTCAAAGAGATTCAGCAAAAAGGAAGTGGTCCACAAGGGCCGATGCCTGCCGGGGCTGCGGGACTGTTGAAAGGTGAAAGAGATACCGTGGCCCCGGAACACAAAGGGCGATGAAGGAACATGGGTGGGTTTTAGTCAATAAAAGTCTGACACTCCCTCCTGCTCCGTCCAGAGCGGGAAGAGTCATTCGATGATATCCCATCCGAAAAAAAAAAAGGTATCGCATCCGGAACTAGGTGATGCGATTAATAAATATATATTTTAGAGAACCAGAGTTGTCCATATAGCTCACAGAATGGGTGAACTGAAGCGGCAATGGGCCGGCCATATTAGCCGTAGAACCGATGACCGTTGGGGTAGACGTGTTCTTGAGTGGAGACTGCAAATCGGCAAACGTAAGGTGGGCCCTCAGGCTCGGTGGAGCGACGATCTTCGCAGGGTGGCTGGTAGCAACTGGATGAGAGTTGCCGAGAATCAAGTTAACTGGCGTGCAATTTCAGGAGCCTACGTCCAGCACTGTGGACTCTTGTAAGCTTTTGATAATGATGAATCCTATACCACCTTAACCTATATCCCCCAACTGCTGGCAGTTTAGGTTTTATTGATTTCGAGTCTTCGCAAAATACTCAGACTTGTTGTCGACTCCACTTCGACTGGGTTTTTTTTTATTTCGAAATGGCATCTCGCAGTCTAACCTGAGAGGTTGTCGTCTGCTTAAAGTGTAAGGCCTCCAGCCAGGGCAAAAAAACTTACAAACTAAGCGACGCTAAGGGCACCCCCTGCGGGGTACGGGCCTCGGCTTAGGGCGTCGCTGGGAGAGGACAGCAAGGGGACAGGCTGGATCGGAGTGGTGTCATTATTTAGGCACTGACTTTGGACTACAGGCTCAGCAACGCGGGCTGGCACCTGCAAGGGACGGGGAGGGTTCGTATCGGGGCGTTGCGACGGGCCTCGACGGCGAGGACGGAATGACGGCTGTTTGCATCTGTGCTTCTTAAGCGTGCTAGTTTCCTTCCTGATCTCCTGGAGGAGGGTTGTAGTGTCATCGGGATCGACTAAAGCATGCCTTGGGCGGCGGACTTGACTGATTCGCGAGGGTTCGTAACGGGCGGCCCACTTCGACTGGCTCACAAATGTGATCTTTATATCTTGTTGAAAAAGGTAACATTTTCAACATTTCAAATAAGTGTACATACACGTGATCCGCGTCAATTTGGAGTTGAAATCGTGTTGGTATGATGTCGACCTTGCTACGCCTAAAACCCATTTCCGGGATCTTGATACTTCAGCAATGGTATCCTAAATCATTTCTAAGTACATCCAGTCAATATGATTTTTGTGTCACGCCCTGATTTCTTTGACATTGGCAAAGTAGGGTAATGTGCTGTTGTATGTTTTGGCAAAGAGGCTAGAAAACTAAATAAAAATATTCACCGAGTGCTGGGAAATTGATTATATCTTTGGTTGGCAACATGAAAAGGAATTTTTTCCTCTGGAGAGTTTCTGTATTAAATTAAATATCATAAGCGATCAGTCATTTAAAACATTCGAAACTAATATTTCCTCAAAACCAAGTTCGCTCGGAAAATCTACAAACATTTTCAAGCAAAAAAATAATCAAGTTTTTCTGAATGTGGCTAAATCTGGTTTAATGAACGTGCATTTAAGTTTCACACATTGCTTGCAGAAGAGGGATATAATACGAATTCAAGAGAAGATACGAAATAAAAAGCAATGCAAATAAAAAAAAGAAAAGCAGAATGACCATTGCTTTCGAGGAGTACTCATACATGACCAAGAGCCGACCGCCCGAAAACAGAATACACAGCACCGTTCATTCTAAAATAAACCTCATTCAATGGTTTCAAAGTCTATTTTCGAATGAAAAGACTTTCCAAAAAAATGTACAAAAGCAAAATAATTCACGAAGATTGTATTTCATTTTCGACCATGCTCTCTCCCCTTTATAATATGGGGTTAGGCTCTAATTTATTTCCCGTGTTTTTTCGAATATTCACAAGTTGCTTCATGACCTAGATTTGGTGAAAGTTCTCGCTGTGTACGGGGCTGTATTTACTGCCAACTTTTCGACAGTGCAACGTCAAACCTCAAGGCTACGATCGAAACTCTTACATTTTTAATTTTCCCAAGTTACAAGTATCTTGTACTCTCTGCTTTTGTATTTTTCTTTGAAAGGAAAACCCGGATACGAAGATTTTTTGGATGTGGTTTAAAGAAAAGTAATTTTTAACTTTTTACCGATTAAAAAAAAAACTTTACTATTATTATTTTATCGTATACTACAGCTATATATACCCCACAAAAATACCACACAACTTTTATTAACCCAAACGCAACGTATATTTAAAACATTCTTTTCTACTCATATAAACATGACACCGCAACACAAAAATGTGTACGTCATGATGCGATAAACACTTACACGATCACGTCACTACAAAAAGCCGGTTGTTCGGTAGCAAAATCCGATTCGTCATAAAAGTATAATAATAGTGGGTCGGGGGTGCCGCAACAACGGCGGTGACCTACCCAGCGCGCGCCGCCGCGGCAGTCTTTCGTCGAGCTTTCTAATGACCCCAGGCGTTCTGTGTTGCGCGTTAAGGCACACTCAAGCCCAATACCACCGATAAAAACTTCAACTGGATTGAAATTCAGCTTGTTTCACGCGTACTACTCTACTACGGCAGACAGGCGCACTTCGGCCCTCGCCCCGCGAAAGAGGACAGGACGCGAAAATGGACTCTATGTCCTCCAGGATAACACCGTTTTGTAATTAACCGCGAGTTGTGTGTGTCAGCGCAAAGGAAACCTAGCTGGGTGAGTACATAAATATTTCATTACAACTTTTATCGAAACTAGTTACCTAATAGAACAATGTAGACATTATGTACAAGTTTGTCGGTCTTTTTGCTTATGTTGTGTCTTTGAACTGAAATGAAAGTCTTTGTACTGCTTTCAATGTTATTTGTTTTGTGTGTAGTACTTAAATAAATTCATTGTTTGCGCTATTCTTCAAACAAGTTGATTTTGTAGACCCATAAATTTTCCTTTTTAACCGTCAATCGTAGTTGTCAATTCCGTTTTGTTTATTTTGCAATGAGTGACCTAAAATGTATTCTAAAACAGTTATTCTTGTTGTTATCCATTGATCTATCCACGAAGTAGACACAATAGTTAAACAATGGTGTCTCGAACAAATTGTCATTTGACAGATCATGATCTATCAGCTAGTAATGATTAATTCCTAAATACTAGAATTGCTTACAGTAGACATAATCTTTAAACAATATTAACTACTATACTAAGCCGAGTATTACAGCGAGAGCCTGTCTCCATTTACTGAATCGAACAATATCTACACTGAATCTGTGGTCTCAAGTAATTTCATCTGTGTAATCTACTTAAGCGCTGCATGTAGGTATACAATTGTTACGGTACAAGGATATCCCATCTTCACAGACTGGGAGCGGGAACTATTATTCCCAATAAGTAATTCATAATAGTATATTCAGGCAACAATGTACTTTAATCATGTTACGGCATAGTCGAGCCTTCGCAAACCGGCGAAGCGTTCTGATTACACAGCATGAGTCTTTGATCTATTCATTACGTTAAGTAAACAATTTATTAGACATATAATTGATCCCAAATTGTACAGTATCGAGTCAATGTCTTTGATGTGGACATGACAATACCTTTGTGTTTGTTACAGGTAGGATAACAAAGGAGGGATAAAATGTAAAAAAAAAACATTATAATGTAACTATGAAAAAAGTTTTACTCTTCAAGACAAGGAAAAATGAGTGCGACGTTTTGCAAATTGTTTCGTTACTGCTGGTTCTACCCTCCGTTTTGCGAGCTCAGAATACCGTGGGCTGTCCCGACTTAATAAAAACTAACAAATGTTCTTGCTATACATTTGAAGACGGTAAGAATGCTGCCTGTTTGTAAATCGTTTGAGACGTGAACGTTATATTAATCAGGGATTTATTTTCAGGCTTGTTTCTTGATTGCCAGGATACTGCCTGCAAAGATATAAAAAATGCTCTTAAAAGTGTATCTGACATACACTCACTTTCTGTTTACGACCTCGACGACAACGAAGAAGCTCTGGGACCCCATTTTATACCTCAAGGCGTTTGCATAAAGCATATTCATATGTCAAGAACAAGCATAAAAGACATCGGTGATGATACGTTTATGCCGCTGAGAAAGTGCCTTGAAACGTTAAGCGTCGTATCGAGCAGAATCAAAATTATTCCCCAGAAAGCTTTATCCGGAATGCTGAAGCTGATATCGATCGACTTGACGTCTAATTATATCGAAGATATACCAAGCTACAGCTTTTATGGTATTCCGCTTATGAAACTAAACATAAAAGGAAATGTTATTCGTGAAATATCGGAATCGGCTTTCTCAAGTCTCGAACTGACTCTCTTGGAAATCGATTTGAGTGAAAACAATCTCACTACGTTCCCTATAGAAGCTTTTGCAAAATTAAGGCACCTTCGATCTTTACGACTAGCCTGGAATGAAATGTCATCTTTTCCTGTAGTCGATAATTCTGATTTGATATCTCTAGAATACCTAGACTTAAGTTCCAATAATTTTGAATTTATTTCAGAAGACTGCCTTAAATTTTGTCCGTCCCTAATAACATTGTCATTTCATTTTAATTTCATCAACACCATACATTATAGAGCATTTTACTCTTTAGTTAATTTAAAATCTCTTGATTTAAGTCATAATAGGATTAAAATATTGAACCCCAATTTGTTCCAGAACAACAAATATTTAGAGGATATAGATCTAAGTCACAATCATTTGCACCACATCCACGGTTTGTTTTGTAACTTACCATCACTCACTGAAGTAATCTTAAGTCATAATAATATTTTGGATGTGCCAATAGACTCATTTCTTAATTCAAAGAAAATTAATTCAATACATTTAGATAAGAATTGTATAAGCAACATTCATAGTGAGAGCTTTAGTAATTTAGATAACCTTGATAAGCTTAGTCTAGAATTTAATTATTTGAATCAAGTGCCACATAATATTTTTATAAATAATAAGAATATATTGAAACTAAGATTAGACAATAACAATTTTTCAGAATTTAATAATGACACACTAGGACCCTTAGTAAACGTAAATGAGATTAGATTAAATAACAACAAGATTAAAGTCGTAACAAAGAATTATTTTATACATTCTATGAAACTAGAAGAAATTTACTTGGACCACAACGAGATTACTTTTATAGAACCAGGGACTTTTTTAGAAATGACTGATCTAAAATATCTCAGTCTCCATCATAATTATATCATAGCTTTAAATGATGTTTTGCCAAAATTAAGTTCTAATTTAGTTACGCTACACTTGGAATCAAATTCGATATCTTTATTAGGCAACTTTATGTTGCAATCACAAGAAAAATTAAATCACTTAAGTTTAAAAAATAATCGTTTGAAGTTTTTGACAAAGAACACGTTTCGTAATTTGAGTTTCGTAACGAGGCTCGAATTAAATAATAACGACATTTCTGTCATAGAAGACTTCTCATTACAGCACTTAAGCTCTGCACGCTACCTAGATTTACAAAACAATTTGCTTAGTAACATAACAAATTATACATTTTTCGGTTTAAGCGAAATAGAAGATTTGGATATCTCGCACAATTTGATTATGTTTATTTTCGATATGGCATTTGACACTCTCAAAAAACTACGTAGTCTGAACCTTTCATTTAATCCGCTAAAAATACTCCACAAACATGTTTTCCAGCAAGGTTTGCCACTCAGTTCACTATATTTAGATAACTGTGAAATACAATTTATAGAAAACGGTACATTCGTAGGGTTAAACAATTTAAAATTACTTTCTCTCAAAAATAATTCTTTAAAAGCTAGAGACTTACTGTCCGTTAATATTCCCGGATTAAAATACTTAACTTTATCTTTCAATGTCCTGGACTATCTCCCTGCAGAGACGTTCAATCAGCTTCCACTTTTAGAAGTTCTCTATATGGAACATTGCAATATTGAACACATTTTTGAGGGCACATTCAGATATAATAGAAATTTATTGAGACTGAATTTGGCACAGAACATCATCAGTACCATTCCTTCTATATTGTTTGAGTCGCAAAACTCAGTTTCGGAGTTTAATATAAGTAACAACTTCTTAGATTTTGTGCCATATAACACGTTTCATAATTTCACACATGTCGAGAGTTTAGATTTAGCTGATAACCTTATACCGAGAATAGAGCTTTGTGGCTTTGAAAAATTAATCAAATTAAAATACTTAATCCTCAGGAAAAATGAAATAAGAAGTATAACAGTGAGTAAAAAAATAGAATACCCTCATTTAATACTCTTTGATATCAGTTACAATAAGTTGGATAGCCTACCACTTTTCGTTTTCGATATATTTCCAAACATACAAAATATTAACATCTCGTACAATGAGATTGTTAAATTTGATTTCTTGTTGACTTATAGGAAGTCTGGCGTCTCTCTGATCAATATCGATTTGAGTAAGAATCCCGAAGTATCTTGGTCTGCGTCGAACAGAGTTCATAATAATACACTTATAGCGAATCTGTACGAATTACACATATGTGCCACTAATATGACCAACATAGACGATATCACGTTTGAACTATTCTCAAGTTTACAACATCTTTATCTCAAATTCAATAAAATAAGACGTCTATCTGTAAGCCCATTTTCCAAATTAAGTTTTTTAGAAAGTTTAGACTTAAGCTATAATAGGATTTCTCAACTGAAAACCAGCAATTTCCGTGGACTAAATAAGTTGAGAACACTGTGTTTATCAAATAATAACATCGAATCAATAGAATCCTTCGCCGAAGAGTTGAGTAATTTGAAACTTTTGGATCTTTCTCACAACAAGTTGCAAAACATTCTTAATGAAGATCTTATAAACTTGAAAGAGTTAACAGTATTGCATTTGAGCTACAACAATATCAAGTATATATCAGTAACGGCGTTCAAGAACTTGAATAAGATAATAAAGATTGATTTGGAGCACAACAAGCTTCAGACGATACCTATAGAGCTGTTGACTTCAATTGAAAATTATATACAAGATATATCAATAAAAGGTTTGTATTCTAGCATTTGTTGGTACAATTTGAATTTAAATTATAACTGAGATACTTGAGTAAAACAAAATATTGTATTATTTTACAGATAATGTGATTCTATGCAGCTGCCAAAAAGATAATGCCTGGGTGTGGATTCAGGATCATCCCAAAGTAATAAAATCCAATTCAATTACTTGCTACAACGATGAATATCCAAGAGAGAAATGCGACGTTCCAGTAATATCGCAGCTATCTGTGGACAGACATAAAGATAACTCTGTCTCAGTCTCTTGGTTCATAAGAAACCGCACAGCTATTAAAGCTTTGCAGATTTTATACTATGGCGAAGAGGGAAACACTGACGTAAGTATAAAACTATAAATACTAACTAGCAATAAGGCTGTGAATGTTCAACATGTTATTGAACATGTATTTCTTACAGGTAAAATCAAAATTCCTCGAGAAAAGTGAAGTATCGGTTCATATTAGAGACTTGGAACCAAATGTTAACTACGTAGTGTGTGTCATAACTCTATCTGAGGAACCAGTGGACTACGACGATGAGATAATAGTAGCTGAAGTCAATAAAACAATTGACGACAGTGCTAATTCTACAGCCAGGATCACACAGGATGTGGCAGCTGCGATACTCATGCGATCACCTTCTAGTGAATGCGTTTCATTTAATACATTTAGGAAGCCGGCAACAGTAAAATCCAAACCGATTAAAAAATTCAATATATCGTCAATTTTAAATCGCCGAATGGGCTTAATAGTCGGCTGCTCGTTAGGATGTGTTGTGTTTTTCATAATGGTTTCCATTTTGTTGTACACAAAAATTAAAGAAAGAAAAAGAATAGCCAAGTCTGACCCAGCGTGGTCTGAAATGAACGATTACCATTCAATGGCGAGTAAAGATGATATTTTACAAAGTTCCACTACAGCTTCGACTGACAACATTTTGTTGGGTATGGCAAAAAATCGTAAAAATTCGTTAGATCATTTGAAGTAATCATAGATTCTAGACCTAGGTAGGCAGTATACCTTTGAAGTGAACAATAACATTCTAAATTCGAAATAATTAGTAAAATATTAATATATTGTTAATAGATGCTTAATTTTACGACTGTTCGCTTATGATAGCTAGATACTTAGAGGTAGAATGTAGTGCCTACATAGTAGGAAAATTGTAACTTTAAAACATATTGGGTAGGTAGCCTAGTCATAGAATCTTAACTATGAAATAAAACTGTTGGCATGGTTATCAGTTACTTTACGAGTTTTATTTTTCCATAAACGGCAAATAGCAAATATAAAGCGAAATGTTATAAATGCATAAAAGTTATAGAAGTATGAGTAAATTAATAAATGTTTCGAAAAGATAATAAAAGGAATTTGCAGTTTCGCGAGCCGGAGATCCTTCGTAAGGAAGTGGAAAATGAGTTAATAAAAGTTCTCAAAAAGCATTTTTTTGTGTATTTAAAGAAGTTTCTTTTTCTTATAACACTGTCTCGATTATCAAGGGTCATTGAGGGAAGCAAGTCCCTCTTTGAAGTACATTTTGAGGACGAGGCCTTAGAAAATCAAATTAATTTATGAAAGTGAGCTCTTGTTGAAGAGTAAGAATATTATATTGAGCAAACATTGTTTTAGGAAATCCATTTAAATTCCAGAGCTCATTATGAATCAACATTTTCCAATTTTCGTTTCACTATTATTGAATCTGTGCAGTAATACTTTGGCTACACTTTTAATATTACATATACTTGTTTTTCTAGCGACTTTCTACATTATTCAGGTTGGTATCAGTTTTATACGATTAAAAAAATGTTTGGCTAGTTTTATTGAACATAGAGACTATATATATACATATATATATATATATATATATACTAATTTTACCTCTATTTTTGGAATTGGATCACAGTTCTGAAGATTACCAAGGGGTAATCTTCGGAACTAGTGATCCGATTTCGAAAATTCTTACTAGGCTACATTCAAAACGTTCCCTTTGGTTAATTTCCGTACATAACGGGGGCGAAGCCGCGATCAAAAGCTAGTGTTTGTACACAAAGATAAACATTTCTTCTTAGTTTCGATTAAAATAAAATTCAACATGAACTGGAAAAAAATACCTCTACCAACCATCTCTAAAGATATTAGAGTATGGTTTTTACGTTTTGAAAATTCTTTCTTTTCTTTTTCTGAAAATTTTCTATTTCTGAAATCATTCGAACGAATTCCACTACAAGTTTACAATTATTACTTACTTATTTATACCTGTCGATCATAGTGTGACGGCAACACCTGCAAATGTAATTCCTGGCGTCACTTGTATCGATTTTTTGCCCTTTTTTCATATTTTATTAACATTTTATAGCATATTTTTTTGATATGAATAATATAAGAAATGTAACTTCTCCTGTGACTAAAGTACTAGCATACGATTTGACTAGTCATGTTCTCTTCTCTATCTCGCTCTTGTAGTTTGTCGTTCGTGCGACAGAGATAACAATAATTCTTTGTCAAAGTACGTGAATGGTAAAATTTGGGCCTCATTCAGTCGTTATTTGACTTAATTGTAAGTACCCAAATATAAGTTCATAATGAATCTGTAAATAGGAGCCAGTACTTATGACGTGTTCGTAAATATCGATCGAAGCTAATAAGCCCTTGAACAGTTTACACTAACATGGAGCTTTCTAAGTAATTATACAATTGGCGTAATTTAAAAGGAAATGTCACTAACTAAATAGTCGTATCCACAAATGTTTCTACACCATATTATATTGATTGTAAATGGGTACATGTAAGTAACTCTAAAAAAATTTTTTTTTAGTCATTACGTTAATTGAGGTCATTGAAATTTTTGGTGAGAGAGGAGCTCGTAGTTAAATATTAACAGCCGCACGTGTTGATCTTCAAGGTTAAACCGCGTTTGCCAAAGTTGGTCTGTGGATGGGTGACTTCATTACATACCGAGTTTCACATCAGTAGTAATGGTGTCTTGTCAGGAAATTAACATGCCTCACGCGACGTACGTACGTACGGTTAACTATTTTTTTTTGTGTTACAATAACGCAGCACGAATATGGGGCAGAAAAAGGAGGAAGGGAGTAGCTACCCAATGGTAGGTACCAATCCCGAATCGTAGAGATGTTTGTTTGAGATCTATTATAAAATTTCATCTTTGTTTTTAATTAGGGCTAAACTTGCCTCTATCGTGCATCTGCATTACATTTAGAGGTAATAAAATAAATAAATATAAATATCGCTGGACATTACACACAGCGCCATCTAGTGCCACACTAAGCAACGAGGCTTGTATCGTGGACACCAGATAGTTGATATACTACGTAGATACTTTTTTTTTTGTTTGTAAATACATACTTATTACACATATAAACATCCATGACTCGGAAACAAATGTCCATGCTCATCACACAAACATTTGCTCCTACCGGGATTCGAACCCGGGACCCTAAGAACGTAAAGCAGCCTCACTACCGCTGCGCCATTCGGGTCGTCAGATGGTATGGTAAGGTATGTCAAAAACCTACATAGAATGCACCAAGTATTCATTAAAGCACGACTATTGAATCAAAATAGCACACGTCACTTAGACTGATTGTATTCCTAATTGTCAAGTGATTGGCCCGGGAGAAATGAGCTAATGTCCTCACACAATATTGACGCCCGTGTCCTCCACATAGTTGGGCTGTCGAGGGAATTGTCTGATAATTATCTACTCAAATTACATGACTGTGGATTGTTTGGTGATAGAGGTAAACAATGTTAGGCGCCCTTCTCATTGGGTGTAGGCGTTAGTTGGACATAAACGCCGCATCTAAGCCAAATTCGTTTTGAAATAATCGCTGCTACGTGGCACAAGCGTAGCACCTACGCCGTAGCATAACGCTACGGCGTAGGCGATCCATGAGCACGCTAAGGTCTTAGGAATCGAACGACATTTCAAAACCTTACAAAAACTAACAGATTCCATTTTTTTAAACATACAAGCTCATTACACTGAATAAAACGTCGTTGTTCGTTAGGTTCGTAGTTCAGAACAGCCACTTTATAACACATTTTCCGTTTTTTTTCTGTTTTTATCTGGTCCACTGTGGAGCAATCCTTGAACATAATTAAACTGGAGTTAACAAACCAAGTTCCAGAGCTTTAATCATACCATTGGTGAATGCTGAAACCCTCACAGTAACTTGAGAACTACCTGATCAATGCGGAGTTCTATTAATTTTCAAGGCGACAAGCTCTTTGACGCTCCGAGACAAAGGTATTGTGACGTACTATACCATCTTATTATGGGATCCTCTAATCAACTGTAAGGTTGGTACTGCCGTTATTGGCTTGAACGCAAATTGACTTGACATTAGTTCGACAAATTCGAACGGGCGTAAACTAATCAACCAACAATCAAGCAAACTCGCGTCTCTAAATTTGTTACTCGATTATACAACTCTCGTATGTGTTTGTATCAAGAGGAAGATTCCATATGAAGTTGAATAATCTCTTTGTTTTCAAATTACCAAACAATGGAAATTTTCGTTCAAAATTATCATTTTAGAATTGTTCTCCATTTTGCCCCTTTAAATCAAAGAAACCAAAAAATATTTTTTCTTGCCAACCTCAGGTTGGTTTAAAAAAATCTGCACATTAATTGCCAGTTTTGCTCAAGTAACCCAACCGAAAGTAACTAAAATCTAACCAAAAATGTCGGGAAATTGGACCATTTTTGTTTCCTCTTTCAGAAACTCAAATGAGAAGGAAAATAGATTAATCCGGTGTATATATTTTCGTAAACCTCTTTATGCGAAGGCCCAAATTATGAATATGGCACAGAAAATTAGAAAAGAAAAGTAAATGAAGCAGGATTTGCGTGCTGCGGCTGTAATCTTGATAAAATGGTAAAGCTGTTTAATGCGTGAAATAAATTCGAAATGAACTCACAAACATTTAATGAACTGCGGAACCCACGATATAGGTAATCCTACGTTTTGGCTCATAGTACTTTTTATGTATGTATAGCCACATTTTTTCTTTGATTAACGCGCCTTACTAAGCTATATATTATTAAAAGAAACGTGACCTTGCAAGGTTTAAAACAAGAATATTATTTCGTTTATTTATTTTATAACATATCTTTAAATTTTTAAATATTCCTAATATAAAAACAATATAAATAAAAACATTTAAAAATATAAAAATAGTAGCCCTTCAGCGCTGGGAACAGGGTCCGAGCTGCCGGTGGTCAGGGCTCTTGAGAGAGGAACCTCTTAACAATACGTGCCGTGGCCAGAAGTACTGCTTTCTGAATCAAGCCCTTGATCCAGCTGCCAAGCGAGAGCCTCCTAAGATGTTGGTCGAGGCTCTTGGCTATTAAGCCATTGGCCGACATGACTATCGGCACAATGACTGCTGTACTCACGTCCCACATGTCAACAACCTCGCGAGCCAGATCTAGATATTTAAATAAACAAGAATATTATTATTACGATTTATAATAGTTGTGTCCTACGATAAATTAGGGTCGAACATCATATTTATAATACCAACTACGTAATGGAGGCAACGTTATGCGCCGACACAAAATAATATAAGTTTATTTATTCACTCGGTGAAAACACAAAGTCCTACATGAAATATTCATAAGGATTTAATTCGCCCACTAAAATGAAATCCACCGAGATTACTTGACAGATCTCTACATCACGTCGGTATTATTGTATTATCAAGTTATATTGGCTGAGCAGAAATTAATGTTGAAGATGTTTTTCGAATCACGGAGTAAGATATTTTGTTTATTTACATTTCAATACACCATTCTTTTCAGTTTCCGTCCACAACGAATATGAACAATCGATTTATAATCAATATCTCCATCGGCCATAAAGTAAATTGGAAAAATCGGGAGACGGTCCTTTCATTCCATATTTACATTTTAAAGACTTTCTGTTATCTTATTTTCCTCAAGGACAGTGGTCCTGGCTCTTGAATAAATTAAAATAACAGAATGTCTTCCAATTCGTTTAATCGAGTTTTGACGTATTACGGATTTTAAATATGTATGTAATTAAATCTTAGATGAGACACTGTCATAATCATTAATTTCCAAAGAGGTTCATAATTAATCTCGTATTTATAGAAATTCTGATTTCTGTTTTGTTTCCTAGCACATTTTCCAGTAGGACTGTCTTTCTACGATTACAGCAAATGAAACGTTACTTTTCACGTTAAACTTATAAAACAGTGTGATTTTTTTGCTAAAATATATACCAAAATAAGGATCAAAGCTAAACAAAGAAAAATATAGCCCAAACGTGATTTTCTCGCTATTACTAAAGCAGTGGCTGGAAGCAAAGGGTATAAACATTTTTTTTTCTTTTTATTCCATTTTAAGTACAACGATCGTTGCGTGTTACCAGTGCGTTATGAAAACTATACTTGACCCGTTTTTGTAACCTCTCGAGGCAACCTCCGAGCTGGTTTGATGTCTAATTATAATTCGAGGCAAACTTTTCATGTTTATTTAAACGTTGGTACCTCAGCTTTCATATGAAGTTCACTGTTTGTAAATACTTAAAACGTTAAATTATTGTCTAATTAGGAGTTATCTCCAAATGAGATGGGCTGGTAAAAGTATTGGCTGGCGAGTAAAGTTATTTTTTGTGTTAATCAAAGCACTATATTTAGTCGTACCTATTCTTTTATAGAACTTATACCTACCACAAATAATCACATGTTTTTTTTAAATTGATATTTTTTTAACAAAAAATGTTGCTTTTTTTGACAACAGATTACCAAACCGCTATGTTGGTTTAAGAAAACCATTTTGATTTAAAAAAGCCTAATCCCAAAAATCAACCAACCGACAAAAAAAAAACACAAAACAAAAATATCCCAAACGAGATACGTTCAAAACACAATAAATTATCTCAATTCGAACGGCATACTTTACAGTCCTATTCAGCAAAATCTCCCTTGAGTAATGTGGGTCGGACCCATTTCCGCAAATAAATCCAGCTCTCAAAATAAATAACTACTCTGCCCCATCTCTAGTCCTTATAGAGGGATCTTTGTTATGCAATACGTAATGTTTAATGACGTCGTTGATAATTTGTCGGACCCGCCATGTTATTTAATTACATCGAAGTTCGGCTTATTGTATTTATACTCGTAGATTGAAACGTTAACATAGTTGGATGAATCGATAAATCTACGTAACACATGAGAGTATTTTGTGGATAAATCCTTTGTTGAATGGCTGAATATGTTAAATATATTGGACGTGAATTAAATTAAGCATAATGCTCGTATCGTAAAATTACGCTTTAATTATCCCTGACATTTAGGGAAAGTTTCAATGATTGTGATAAATGTTGCTGTTCATTACGCATCGCGTTGTTGTAACGACAATAGTAGCTCATCGTACATAATTAACTTTTACTGTATTGAAATGCAGGCTCATGTTTAACAACGAATCTTCATGAACTGGTAATGTTGATTTGGAAACGTTTTGCTTGATAACTTTTAAAACTTACATAACCATAAACCAACACACGTACACTTTTCTTAGACCTACATAAACAACATTCTATAACTCATTGTATTCCATATACAAACTAAATCACACGAATGATGTTTCAATTACAGAAGGTGTTTTCAGACCTTCCCATCATAAAATATCTTACAAAGATACTTAGATACAAAAGAAGAAAAAACATAAATAAACAATGAAGAGCAAAATTGAAAGGAAGCCGTCGACAACTTGTTCCAATATTTTTTTCTTACACACAAAACATGCTTGTTTACAGTTGTTCTGTTGTTCAACACGATTCACTCAAGGAACCACTTGTCAACAACAACACAAAGATTTGTCTGTAATTTGGACATGACGGCGTTGTATAAAGGCTACACACCTCTTTATAATAAAATTCCATTTTTCGATTTCACTTTGTAGGTATAGCTATAAATACTTACAATATAATAATATTTCAAAGATAGGAACAATTATTTCGTTGAATATTACCTCGTTGGGATGATTTTGTTATTTTCTCATAAAATATATATTACAATGTTAGGCTTCAGAGTTCCAATTCAGGGAAGGCAGGAGTCTTTACAGCCTCTATTGTTTAGGAACCCGTAGAAGTGACAGTTCGATAGAGAGTTCTATTTCAGTAACAAAAGCAACGAAAAAGGGAAATAAATCAATAGAAGACTAGACAGTAGACATGTTTGCAAAAACACGTTAGTACTACAGCATACACGCCAGTTACGTGATATCGGTGTCGATATGCTCTCTGCGCACTTTCGCATAATGGATTCATTTGTATTCAGGTTGCTAGTGGGCACTGTAACGAACATCGAGGGAGCTGACGTTCAACGTACAATTACCAGTGTTAATATTTACCAACTGACGCCGACGACTAATTGCTGGGACTGCTGCGCTCAGTTGCGTAGCCTCGTAGACCCGACAGTTGGCGCTAAGCGTGGCATGCGACCTTGCTAGTTACCTACAGCCGGATTTGACGACTGTACGAAGCAATTATTCTGATCATTCATACCGATTCGGCCTAGTATGCACGTGAGTACGATGACACTGAGCTAGTTGTTCTAAAATTCAAGAGCTTCAAAGCTTGTATTTGGTGCGCACGAACATTTTCTAGATATCGTGCAGCGTCAGGTTTGCTGAGTTCCTTTTAGAGTTAAACTAATAAGATAACTAATGCATTTTTCAAAGGTTACTTGGTGGGTGTTCGGCATTTCAATGTGTATTATTGGTAATGTGCATGCTCTTAACTTAGAATGGTTTGTGGCAATAGGACTAAGACCCGGTTTTTATCAAAGTAGTAGAGCAGGTATTGATGGAAACTAACTTTTTTCAAACAAAAGTGTCGTAATAAATAACTATATAATATCTATACGGAAACTCATATTCGGTACTAGACAGTCAACAGCTGAATGACTGAATTTTCCCAAGAAGAAATACTCGCTCACTGAACAATCATCTGATGTAATTCAGCGTTCTAAACCTGAGGATAAGCGAGGATCAAAGTCATAATCTCCATGTACACATATGTTCCGACATGCCCAAGGAATTACGAGAGGACAGTCAGCAAACTTTAAGTACCTATCGATTAGTAAGTGAAATATCTGGCAAACTTTCAGTTTATCCGGCGAACCAATAAACGCTCGGTCATTTATCTAACTTTAACTTAACTGGATATATCGACAATTTGTGATAATCTCTTCGGTAATAAACCCATTCGATTTGGTACAACATAGTTTGGAATAATTCTAGTTTATATGAGTCTCATTATTTGTTGTGAAATACATAATAATCGCACCTACTCGTAAAAATTATCTCTGAACCAAAAACTAAAATTGTTAGCCAAAATATTAAAAATAACAACATGCAGTTATCCCAAAATTATTCACGAACAATGTGCGAGAATACAAAACAAAACAGCAAGCATAAGTGAAAACAAATGAAGATTTACAACTTACATTTATGGAGAACAAAACATAAACTTTGCAATTGTAATACGCATTAAACTGATTAATTCTATCAGTAAAAAGACAAAACGGGTTTTTTTGTGAAAGACAAGGGGAACTGGGAAAAAATTGGCTTCGATCCAAACCGACCGTTTACAGGCCTGGCGCCTGGGGCGACGGACAGGAAATATCATGCCTTCAATAATAGTATTGTGTATCTATTGTTTTATGATTACAGTGCATTTGTGTGTTGCCCCGCAATTACCGTAGAATTGACTCGCTCTTCCAAACGTTTAATAATTAAACAACGCTCTTTGTTTTGTATTATTAAACATGAGCTTCACGTACTGTTACATTCCGGTTTAGTCTTTACAATGTGTTTTATTTGTCTTGTTTTGAACTGTACTACCGGGTTCAACAATTAGACAGTACACGCTTGTTTAGAAGAATTAATTAAAGTACAAATAATAAAGATGAGCTGAACTCTTTCTCTAAAGATTGGCCTACAATCACATTAGATCGCGAAATTGTGGAAAGTGGGAAGGGAGACCTTTGCCCTGCAGTGGGACTGTGGGACTATAGGCTTCTATAGGCTTATGATGTAATAATAAAGATGGTAACAAATGACTGTCTAGTTTAAAAAAAATCTGAGTTCTAAAATTGAAAAGAAGCAAACAACAAACACAGAGTGTGTAGTGATCTGATCACAGACTAATTTGCATTCTAACAATTCCAACGAGAATGCAGATTTACATTAAACTAAAATTAACATCATAATTCTATGTCTAAAGGAAGATTTGCACAAGCCGAGCAGTCAGAACACGTACCATCTGCCTCCACCAAAGCGAAGCCGGGAGCCGAAACCATCAAAATATTAAAAGCAACAAAGGAAATCGACTTGACATTTAGAGTGAACGCAAACCTTATCCCATGATATGTCCAGGAAGTAGACACAATAGTTAAACAATGGCGTCTCGACCAAATCAGTCATTTGACAGATCATGATATATTATTTAGAGAATAGGGTAGATGAAAAAAAAATCAAATTTGTCCGTCAGATAGATTTCCAAAAAGTATTGGACTTTATTATATATTTCACGTAAACAAAAAGTAAAGACGATACAGTGTGTCGAAAACTCGTGTGACGTCACATTTAAGTACATTTTTTTACTCATATGTGACGTCATAAGCCCCCACTCATGATCTTTGACACGTTTTATCTTCGTCAATTTTTATTAATTTGATAAAACAAAAAACACTTATCCGATATTTTTCGATAATATAACTGACGGACTAAACAGAATCATATATTTTTTAGTCAGTCATCATCCCTATTAAGGTGTATACAGACCAAGGAGCGCCGAAACAGGTACTCGGGGTACGTCGCAGCAAACTCGCAAGCAAACAGATTACAGCAGTGCCGAGTGGAGTTTGTGGAGTAACTACATGACAAGAGCTGGGATATTAAAGGTAAGACTGCTTGAAAATACCTGTGACATCGTTTATCGGTGTACCGCACGTCAGGTACCAGTATATTTTGTTTTTTACACATAACAAAATAATAACAGCCGCTCGGGTCGATCTTTAGGTTAAGTTGTGCTTGCCTAGGTTGGTCTGTCGATGGGTGACCACCATAACATACCGAGTTTCCTCCGTGTCTCGGAAAGCACGTTAAGCTGTTAGTCCCGGCTGTCATTTGTAGATCTTTGACAGTCGTTACTTACATACCTGTAACGACTACCGTCAGTGGCCTAAAAAGTCTGACAACCAGACTTACCAAGTGGTATCGTATTAACCAGTACTAACTGGGTTGTGGATGTCAGATAGGCAGTCGTTTCATGTAAAATACTAGTATTCAGCTGCATCCGGTTAGACTGGAAGCCGACCCCAACATAATTAGGAAAAGGCAGATGATACACATAACATTACGGCTGAAACCTCCAAAGGGTTAGACAGAGGATTACAACCACGAGCAATGAAATGTGAACCACTGTATTGATTAACGTTTTACATTTTGACGGAAGTCATACTATTACGAAATAGGCCTTATCTCAGAGTAGAAACCGTTTCTTCACCAGAAAATTGCTTTTAAATTTTTAAGTGTAAACATTTCATTGCTCGTGACGGTAGCATAATATACCCTCATTTTGCTAGTTGCATTATGTGATAGAGACACGTGGTGTCCCCCGGCCACCGTAGGCGCCGGCCGCATGGACGGTGAGCTATGGGCTAGCTCGCCGTCCGTCCGTCTCATGACGACAGGCCGTGTCGACGGCGCGTTCGTGTTCCACGGGCGCCTCAAAGAGAGTCAGCAAAAAGGAAGGGGTCCGCAAGGGCCGATGCCTGCCGGGGCCGCGGGACTGTTCGAAAGAGGCCGGAACACAAAGGGCGATGAAGGAACATGGATGGGTTTTAGTCAGTAAAAGTCTGACACTCCCTCCTGCTCCGCCCAGAGCGGGAGGAGTCATTTGATGATTTCCCATCCGAAAAAAAAAGGCATCCATCAACCGAGCACAAATCCCGACTCCGTGAGAAATTTCTGATAGTAAAACCCAGTAACACTTTGCCCGACCTGGAAATCAAACTCAGGACCTTATGCTCAACAGTAGCACTTGCGACCACTAAACCAAGGAGGCATCATATTAGGTCGGCAGGTACATATCTTATTATTCGAGTTTTATCAGTCGAGAGCAAAACAGATTTGAACAAGTACCACCGTTATTGTTTAGCCCGTACCCCAGCTTTGCAGGCTAAGCTAAATTGAATAAGATTCTGAATCGGCCTTTTAAACGATGAAAAAAGTTTTTCCTGGAGTCAAGGTAATCATATTATGTTAAAGGAAAACGTGGTATTCTGTAAGACCGAAGTATCGAGGTCACTTTTGTTTCGAAAACGGAGTTTTAACATTGTCAACTGACAGACACACATTCGTGCGGTAACTATTTCCACATACAAGGTGTAGTTCTGCATCCTAGTCAAAATTCAGGAGCTTGTCACAAAATACATAAATAATTGATTCAAACACAATGTGAAATGTTACTGAATAAATTTAATTGAATTGAATCAATTTAAATTACGATACCCGGTTAAATAATTAATAAAGCTGCTATTTTAAATTGTTTAGACGGTATTTCAGAATAACACAAAGTAAAAGAAGAATCACCCATCACGCGACATGTCTCTGTGTGCGTTTATTTGTGTGTGAAAAGGCGCGGTTATAGAGCCAGTTACAGACGGACTGCGTTTTAATACGGGTGGTTTACACACCGATTTCCGTAAATAAGAAAGAAAAAAAAACCTACCCAATTTATTATCGATTCGGGTCGAGAATCATTAGCATAGATACCTCCTTGAATTTGACCAGGATGCAAAGCGACACCTTGTATATAGTTCTTCTTCTTCTTCTTCTCGAATCGATGACTCAGTTTTTGTCAACCTGGACAGCTCTATCGTTTGCCTCATTCAAGTCCTAGACAGAGCAATTCGTTGTGAACGACGGGCAGGAGACAAGGTGTGGCATATCTTGGACAGCTAGCACTCGGTAAAGCAGAGTCTGGCTGACTAACCCTTTTATCAAGATAACTCAAACTAAAGCAGTATAGTTCTAACAATATAGGATTCACACCTTGCTAATGTTTTTCTCCACAGATTAAAAAAGAAAGCCGACTACACATAAAATTACTGAAAAACCGGCTGAAAATCAGCTGTTAATTACTGTATCACCAAGGGTAATAAATAGGTATAATTATTATTATCGTGAGTACTAATCCAGCTACTAAGCGGGGTCATTATGGTATTATCTGCCCTAGATCATTCTTTATAGCGGCGTACTGGCGCGGTCAACTATATACTATGGGGACATTCATTTGCTACCTACTATTTAAAATGTCTGTGTGCCTTTATGATTAATAAGAATGGTAAAAGGTTATGTGTGTTTATTGGAAAATGTTACCGTCAAAATGTGAGAATGCAAAACACACACCATCACGCCTGTCAACCCGAAAGGTTAGGCAGAGGTGTACTGTAATAGTACACCCAAATTTCGCAAGTTTTGTTTAAATCCCATGTAATAAAGGCGTGCTTATTGCCATCAATCGGCACAAATCTAAACTTCGTGGCCGCTTCGAAGAAATTCCTGATGGAAAAACCCAATAACACTTTGAATTTGATGGAACGGAACCCAGGACCTCATGCTTAGCTGTCGCATTTGAGACCACTAGATTAACGAGGTATTCAAATGGGGAATAGACCAGTAAAATTCGGACTTCGGGAGAGTTCGTGAGGCGAGCTACGACCACACCTGCAATTAAATAAATAAATAAATATCGCTGGACATTACACACAGTGCCATCTAGTGCCACACTAAGCAACGTGGCTTGTGTCGTGGACACCAGATAGTTGATATACTACATACATACTTTTTGTATGTAAATACATACTTATTATACATTTATACATCCATGACTCGGAAACAAATGTCCATGCTCATCACACAAACATTTGCTCCTACCGGGATTCGAACCCGGGACCCTAAGAACGTAAGGCAGCCTCACTACCGCTGCGCTATTCGGGTCGTCAATTGGACACAATTTGTCGTTACCTATCTATAAGTAGCAGACTGTAGAATATGGAAAGGGAAATAGACCACTAAATACGGCATCCTTTTAACAAAAGTCAGTATTACCTCGTCGGTATTTTGCTCAATCCCCCAGCTCAGTTGTTAAGTCGGCCTCGAGCCTTTCTGTGAACTTCAGACACTTATCGGTTTGTATTTTAATTCTATATTCTCTGAAAATTATAACGAAGCCGTGAAGAGTACCGGTTTTATTAGTCAAACATGAATGAAACAGTATCTTTATACAATCCCGGCGAACTGATCAGACTTGGATAGTAAAATAACCCACAAGCTGTGTTGAGGGACGGTGAGCTCGTTTAAAATGAAGTTGAACCGCTATATCTTGAACAATGGCAATAATTCTCTTTAATGGCATCTCATAAAACGTCTCACAAAACATTCGCCGAGGAAAGTGCGTCAAGTAAACACCTTGTATTGTTGAATTCCTTATCGCAAGAGGCAAATTAAAGCAACCGCCCTGTTCCCGCAAATGAGAACAAAACGAAACGTACAAAGACAATATTTCTCTGGAGCCTGCTGGTATTTGCGTACACATTAATTATCCAAAATAAAGGATCTCGTAAAATTAACACCAATAACACAAATATATTATGTTTAATCAGAGTAATATGGAAATATGTGTCGCTTAAAAACATAAGCATTCTGTGTGCAGTAGGAAGGGTATTTCCAAGTATCAAATACCGCTTGTCAAAATTAAAAGGCTTGGGGCCGTTCATTGCCCTAGGAAAATAACTAAGCCGAGTTAAAATAACAGATTAATTATGGTAACATTATAGAAGTTCAAACATCAAATGCATTTAAAAGTACGGTCAAATATTTCCAGGTAGTAACCGGTGGTGCCTCAGGCGTCGTGTTTTGAATTGTAAAGCAAAATAACAACAGCTGCGAGCTGTTAGTTTTTGTTGTGATTTTTGCAATCGACGAATAAAATTTAGAGACTGTTTCCTAACAGAAAATGGTACAGGAATAAACGTAGTTTGTGAGTAGTTCTTTGAAGTTGCATTTAAACGTCAATGAGAGGTGTTTTATGCTTTTCCTGGAAGCAAGTTATCCAAATTTATAATTTTATGAAATTCTGTTCGTTAATATGATTTTACAAAATCTTTTAAAAAGCGAGATATTAATCCGATTAAGGCCTGGACTCCACCAAAGAGGAAACGAGCAAAGATGTGCGAAGCGGAGAGCAAAGCTGATGTACCGCTCACAGCACACCGCTCAAGTTTCTTCTCGTCTCTGATGGCCCATTACAAGACCCTCCCCCCTCTACTCTCTGTTCATCCATCTCCACTAAAGCTAAACGGACACGAGAAGTGTAAATAACGAAATTCTTTTGGTGGTATCCAACACATCTCTTCTCCTCTCGTCTCGTCTCCGCTTCATGCGAGTATTTTAATGTTAACTACACCTTCATGAATGAACTCACAAGAACCTATAAATGGAATAATTTCATCAAACAACCAATCCACAACGTATTAACGGACTAAACCTCATGAATTTATACAACATTTAGCGAGATTACTAACGCATTACCCCGCACAAACGCTTTACTATAGCTGTACGTCTATCTATGGGTAATAATCTTCCGTACGTGGACAACGTCGCTCTTAGTGCACGCGTATTTAGCCAACTAATGCACTAATGCATCCTAGAACATACTACGTTAGATAACGTGAACTGAATCAACACGCCAGGTGTATGCGGTGATATACAGGCTGAATATTAATTTGTGTACCCTGACACTGCTATAGCGTATGTATTAAGCAGATTGGAACTTCGATAATACGGCGTTGAGCAAGACTTAGGTCACGAAGTACTCATATTTTATTGAAGCCCAATTTATAGACGGTTGGCACGCAAATTACCTAATATAGTTTAGAGCTTGGTAAACTAACTGGGTACCGTTCGGTCGGTATGAAAGAGAAACTCTTATTGATTTCTGAAACATTTGGGGTGGGCTTTTCCTGCGGCAGGAAATGTAATAAACTGCTATCAGTCTCATAATCTCCTAATAAAAGATATATTTTATTAAATAACATTTTCAAAAAGTAATATTGCGTGGGTATAAGCCGATTGTCAGTTTATGTCTAGCCTACTCTAATTTTATATTTCATTTAATCCGCAATATGAAACCGCAAATATTACGAAAATACCTTCTTAAAATAAATAACAATACAAAGACAATAACTATAAACAAGTACGGTCGGAGATGTCTCTTCTGAAAGATTTGAATAAATTGAACCAAACAAAATGAATTTAATATGTGCTATTGTTTTCTATTGTTAACCCTAACATTCTATTCAACAACGAGCGATAAAAATACTATACAGCCAATATTTCACTTAAAACTTAAAGTTGAATGGACCCTCCGTCGTGATAAGTCTTCGAAATTGTTTGAAGAGCTCCTCCTCTGAATTTATGACATTCATTAGTCTAGTTGAATACGACACTTCTTTGAAAGACGCGAAGATGGCACTAATTGTAAGGATCCCCCAATTTGTCACAAAAATTGTTCCTCGTAATATCTCCGCTGTATGGGAGCAGAACATTTATTGTAATAAAAATCACTTTTAATTTAATGTACCGGTATTAATATAATTGCTGGCATTATTATTGTGTGTTTCGTTTAATATGTAGAAGATAAAATAGAATTGGATTAAAACATTTTATTGAGGTAGAAATGATATTTTGTCTGTAAACATTCGTCAATATTCAACACGCAACACCAATAAAAAATAATATTATAACCCACGTTTTCGTGCAAATCCCATTTTCAATACAATACAATACAATCACTGTGAAATCTCAGCAGCTTCCAATTCGCAAAAAAATGTATCAGAATAAATACAGAAAACAGTACATTTTGATACAAGAGTGGAAACTTTATCATTGCAGCCAAAGCGGAATTCACTGTGTGGTGTTATGGAGCCGAAAGCTGCAGTGACAAATGCCCACATGTATCAAACGACGTTTATCAATACAGTTACAAAGAAATAAAATAATAGAACGGAAAGTAGTTTTGTCACTAATATTATTATGAAAGTATGATTAAATTTGCCTTTTTTCCACGCTTTACTTTCGTTGGTTATAGGAGAAGCAAAGATATGAAGCCACAAAACAGCCTAATATAAAAATTATATAAAAGTAATTTAGGAGTTTAGAAAACAAATAAAAGTTAATTTGTTCATAAAACGAGATAGGTAATTGTATGAATTAAATAAATATCGCTGGACATTACACACAGCGCCATCTAGTGCCACACTTAGCAACGAGACTTCTGTCGTGGACACCAGATAGTTGATATACTACATTGACATAGACACTGACACGCAAATTTACACTGGTGACGAATCGGAAATTCAATTTAAACCTTATTATATGTAGTTTGTTTTCTTATGGTGACGAGTCGGGACTTCTAGTATGGAAAAAGTTTTTGGTGACCAATCGGAACAGTGACGAGTCGGGCATAACTTATACTTATTAAACATATAAACATCCATGACTCACTCATACTTATTATACATCCATGACTCGGAAACAAGTGTCCATGCTCATCACACAAACATTTGCTCTTACCGGGATTCGAACTCGGAACCCTAAGAACGTCCCTAAGAACCCTCACTACCGCTGCGCCATTCGGTCGTCTAAATTAATTGAAAAAAAAACCACATGTGTGAAATACATTGCATTCTGAACGTAATAGCAGTGCGATAAGAGTCAGATTTCGAAGAAGTGTATAGAAAATCATATTTCGACGAAATAAAACGATCCTTCAAAAAATTTTTGCACCAAAAATACATGAGGCTGGATAATTAGCGGCGTCGGCGTCGGCGTCGCATCTGTTGAGAAACGTCAGTAATTGTGGCCGTCGAGTTATGGGCCTCGTTTATTTTAACTAGAGAAAACCCTGCCTTCATTTCGTTTATAATATGTATTTGTTTTCAAGTTGCTGACCCTCGAAACCAAACTAAAGTTTTGTTTTAGCAGGTACATTTGAGCAAATCCTTAGAGGACTTAGGTGAAGGCAGCATCCTTTACTGTTTAAGGAAACCAGAAGATTCTGAACAAGCTAAACCAGTGCGCATGCAAGTACAACTACATACGTACGAAGCCTCTCTGTACGTTATACCTGGCCTTAAACGATTTAATCGTAGCCACAAAGCTGAGTTAACCTGCTTTTCCTCCCCACAGACAATGGCCCACCTTCCGTCTTGCCCCGCATGCCCTATCAACTGCGCACTTGATGATCTTATTTACTGCTTCAGTGAGCGGAGTTCGCGTGGCTTAGTTGTGGGCTAAACACATTTGAACTTTTTACCATCGCTACGCTAAGGAGACCTCTTTTCTCTGAATTAAATAAACTAGAACCTGGTATGTTGATTAACTTTAGTTTCACTTGTTCCACTGAGAAGAACCATGGAACTAGTGAGACGAGTTCGATTAAGTTTTGTTTCATTTGTTCCATTATAAAAGTCCATGGAACTATACTGAGCAAAAAAAGTCTTACTAGGTCCATGGAACTAATTGCTTGTGGAACTAGTGAGAATGATCCGGTATTACTAACAAAAGGGCTAATAGAATTAGATCGCCAATGAAAATAAGCTATTTAAATAATACTTTGTAATAAGGCTTATGATGCAATTTGTTAATGGAACGATTTTAGCCCGAGAAGAGGAGATAAATCTCGACTAATTATACGTAAGCCCCAGACTGTCGGAGCGGATTGAATTATACATAAAATATAATATTTTAATTAAATACTGTTTTTAAATATCTTAGTAAGCGACGAGTGCTGTTTATTTCTACCAATCAGCAACTTTTAACACTTGACAGACTTTGGGTTTAAATTCTATCGAACCATTTTTTGCTATTTCAGGAATATAAATTCCTGTAGAATGAAAATATTTAATTTTAGAGCAAACTTTCGTAGGTGTATAACACATTTCAGTGAACAGCAAAACGCTTCGCATCCTGCTACGAATTTTGTTAATTTTCTGTGTAGTACGTACGAAACTTTTTTATGTTCAAGATTGACTAAAACTTTGGTGCCTAGCTCCAGGTGGGATAACATACATTTGACTAATAACTATATAGTTACCTACCAACCCGCTCTTTGTAAATACCAGTGATTAACGCTTTAGTTGTTAATAATACTGTTTACCATAATTCTGTGCCTATGTGCTAAAGATACATCAAAGGCAATGCTTATTAATGAGATCTTACTAAACTTGGTCTTGTCTTGTACCAAGGTTAGCAAGGTCTACAAGTAACTTCATTTAAATTACATACGTACATCATAATTCATAAGCATCGTGTACCAAAGTACGAATAAATGATTATTCTATTCTATTCTATTCTATTCTAAAGTCCAATATAATATGCGTATTAATTAAAGACTTCACCAAGCCCAATTTTTATATTGTCCAACGACATCGAGACCAAATCGGCCATCAGCCTAACAAATCGCATCGAACGAATTAATTTAATCGCACTAATGTAAAAAACACTCCTTTTTACGAGTGTTTTTCACGTCAAAGCCACGGACTACTGGCTGCCATGACGGTTGAGATAGGTCTGAAGCACCAGGCCTCGGCTCTTCTCGTTAAATTTTCACATGCACTTGACGGCTCGACCTGGCTTACGTTAATTATGAAATCTCATTTGTGAGTGAACCTACACGTTTGAGTAATGGCTCCTGAAATGAGAAGTTCGAACGTAAAAGTTTTAATTTAAATAACGACACGTAATTATGATGGAGATTGTGCTTTGATTATAATTGAAATGTTTTATAATTAACTCGGATTTATTGCTGAGATTTAACGTTGCTGGGGCTTATGTGATATTATAAGATATTTGGTTTGGAATCTCATTACTGGCTGAAGTAAAATTAACGATTATATAATATTTTTGTTTCATAGTCTGTAGAGCCGTCATAAGCAGGCTTTCTTTGCCCACTGACCTTGGCCGCCACCGGGCATTCCGCCAGTGGTGAACACAGAGCATTATATTGTTTCAAGCTTTTCAAAACTGACACAGATTTCTTTATATACATTTTCCTTTTTCTCTTAGTTTTCAGGTTCCTGTTTTCTCTGTTCTCTCTGTTTTCCCTGTTTTATGCTTATCACGTATGAGTATTAACAGAAACCCCATTATACGAGTATGTCGTTTGATTACCGTAATGATTAAATGGGTGTCCCCTTATTTCGCAGACAGAAATTTCATCGATTTTTGTTTCGCAGAAAAATTTTCATGTAATGTTTGGTCCTTATATTTTATATGCAATATTATAATATTGTTTTAACGACTATTTACTTCAATGAAACTTTGTTTCACAGAAATTTTAAAATCCCATTTATTTATTTAACAAACTTATCATACAGTAGAATTATTTTTTAACGAATATTGTATGTTCGGTGTATTTTTCCGTGTTAGGTCACTTTAAACCCTGCAGACAGAAATAGGAGCCCCAAGTAGCACTCGGACCAAATAGGTTAGGCTATGTTAGAACCATTGAGAATTAAACCACACGCAGAGGTTGTACAGTCATAGGTTAGAACTGTGACCAACTACAACGGAATTGGTCGCAATAACAAAATTGGTCGCAATAACCCTCCGACAGTTATAAACCGCTTTCATATAACTAGATAACTATATTACGGTATATAGTATTAGAAATTATAAAATAGACAAAGTAAAATTATATTCATAGGTGTGCAACCGTGTTTTAATACTAATTCCTACAGATTTCAGTTCTGCGTGTATGAATTGAAACATTTAGAAACTGACACTCGATAAAATGTTTTTCTTGGTAATAAGTTTTATATTAATTATACAATATGAGTACTTTTAAAGAATATTTGATTTGTTATTCTATGATATGAATATCGAAACATTCTATTTTATTTGAAACAAAAATCTATGATTTAAATTTTTTCGAAGTAAATATTCTGCGTATTGATTATTCTGTGAAACGATAATAAGAGAAAAAAATTATAAGAAACGAAATTCTGTAAAAGTTTTGTCTTTATAACAGTGTACAACTGATTATATGAATACCTAATTCTGATAAAAAAACTTGTTTTAATTTGTACTCGTAAACTGAACAGATAAATATTTAATCGATGTTATTTGTCTCTCTAAAAGCTATACCAGGAAGCAATTTTCACTCTAAAAGTTTCCTGAAACGTGAACTCTCCAACTAGTTAATCACCAGACAAAAGTTAGTTTATGAATAATTTTAACTTTAACATTAACGTATTTAGAACACTGAGAACTCCAGTTTAAAATGTGACTTTAAATAAAGAACACAATAAAAAAATTATCTCATTATATTTTAAACCCATCAAGGTATCCTTCCGTCTATTATTGTTAAAGAATAATAACCCTTCTCTTTGCGTTCCCCGCAGCCTTCTGAGTAGAAGCGAAGCCTTATTAGTTCTTTACATGAAAGACCTTTCAGGGTAATGCGGCCTGAATAAAAAGAGAAAACTAGCAGAGTGATAGATCGGTAAGGAAAATTTCTTTCCATTCACTCTTTGAACGTTAAGTAAACTGTTTAGAGAGCTTTTTATATTATAGGAGAATGAAAACGTTAAAAAGACTTACTATAACATAAAATTGTTGTAGGTGTCAATCTCCATATTGAAAAACTTGCCTAAGTTAATTTTAGTCTCCACGAATGATAAGTATGATCTTGTGGCTATGTCAACTCACAGCTTACTGATTTAAGAGTGTCTTTGTTCTGAGCGTATGTTTGGCGTAAGCGTACCGTAAACATAATATACGGTGAGTAAACGCGATACTAACGCCGCTCCTACGTAACGCTAACTCTGCTTATACGCAATGTAACTTTCGAATCAATCACTGTTTCTCAACGCTACTATAGCATCTACGCAGCATTTAAGTGGCGTCTACGCAGCGTCAATACAACGTTGATCAACACCAGATGCAATTTTGCTCTAAGACTTTCACTAATTATTTTACATTTCATAGGTATAACAGGTACTTTCACCTCGTGTAATTAAAACTGTAGTACTTACATAGGTGTATGAACATTTTATAATGATTGCTATTTATTAACGGCAGCCATTGTTCCGTTCACGCGTCACTCGGCGCTGCCCGTCTGCTAATTAATTTTTGCAAGATTAATCGATGTATCATCTAATATCGTTGTTCGTTAGTTTCGTACAAACGAACAATTGAGATTTTCCAACCGTTATGGAGGGGCCAGAATATCGTTTTAGTAATTAAAGCTTTTTTCAGATATTGCACAGGACAGAGGTTTAGAAGGAGGAAGGCGATGGCTATGCCCAACAGTGGGACAATCAAAAACGCTAACAAAAAATAATTTAAGCTTAAAGTGGCTTTTGTTTCACTGTTTACAGCGATATTGAGGTTTCTTTTAGTCCTTCAAAGTAATGTATAGATATTTTGTCGACACTAAATCGAGTATTGTAAACTACTGAACTCATCTGAAGCGACACAAACTCTCCCCTACATTTCGTGATGTAAACAAAATGTTGATTGCTAGTATCCTGCAAAAATGAAACATTAAAGAACCACGAAGATATTCCAGTTTCCGTATAAAAATTAGACCTTACTGAATCCAATATTTTACCTCTCAGATGATGGCGGTATTATTTTGTATCTCGGACGTACAACTTCCTAGGACCGGGATAGCCGACCAACATGATAGATGGCCTCCTCCAACTGATTTTCCTTTCTGCGCCATGAAATTTTTCAACTTAAACGATAAGGGCGCGCCGCGATTTTATGACCTCATCCTATAAATATAATAATGATTTATAACACCATTTATACCGTCTGGACTAGTCAAGGGTTTTCGATATAAAATGTCGCCTTCGATACGCCAACGGTAACTTTAATTTAGAAAGTGGTAACTACTTGCGAACTCAGTCAAGGACTGAATAAAAGGCCCGGTTGGAACAAAGGCCACTTGGGAATAATAATTAATAATCGAACACAAAGGAAAGTCTTGGAATACGAAAACTGCGCAGATTTATAACGAGGTTATATGTCTTTTATATTTAATGTTAGCTCACTATTATGTAGCAATCTTGGTACTTCCTTTCTTAAATGTTTCATTACAGCAACTGAGGGGTGGCAAAATTACTTCTGAGTTTAGATTATGAAATTACCTATCTTGTTTCACTATGTTAATAATGTATAAATGTTCTATAAGGGTTAATTCACACCGAGACGCGACGCGACGCGACGCTGCACATCTTAATAGAGCGACTCAAAATATTACTTTATTTACTAGACGCAAAGATACACATTTCATTGCGATGCGTCTCGCGGCGGCGCGCGGCGCATCGCGAAATCTCTGGCCTCTTCCCGTCGCGTCGCGTCTCGGTGTGAACTGACGCTAAGTAGTTCGTTACTTGATCTTTTTTTTTAAATATATGATTTAAAAAAAAAGAAGCTTGTAGAAGTCAGTTTCCCAATTTACGCAATTAATTTGTATGATTAACACCTACCCCCGCTCTGCTCTTATAGCGGTCTTCTCAAGTCATTTGTCCTGCCTGTTCACTGTCCACCTACTCACTCCTACAGACTGCCTACTCTCAAGTGCCGAGCACTTTACGAACTCGGAATTCATGAAGTAAAATTAATATACAGTAGCTCAAAATGTGCGATGTTTTATTTTAATTGAACCCGCACGAATGAATAAAAAGTTCAACGTAGTTTGAGCCCAAAAATATAATTTGTTTGTGAGCGCTGCCACCTCGCTATCTACGAGTACCTTTTAATAAAAAAAACATTTCTGTTCAGTACTTTATTTTCAGTGACTGACTACCCGCAGGACGTCAGGATTTCGAAACAAGGCGTAATCTATCGTGTTGACGTGATTGCGTATTAAAAATTGTTTCACTGCAATATGTCATTTTCAACGGACATAAATTGTGGATCCAATGAAACACGTAAACGTGTGTCATTTATATGAACCTATAAATAAATTTTGGATGTGCGGATCTCGCTAAAACGTCCCTAAACAAATATATAGGGGTCGCAACGCATTAATCTTCCCTTCATTTGTACAATTGTGCCGTGTACCGCAAATATTTAAAAATTCTATTAGATAGAACCTTGTTGTCAGCAGTAATAAAGTCGTAAACGGCTTGAAAGCGTGCGAGTTAGAACGAAAATTTAATCTTGATGTTTCTTTAAAATGAAATAATATAATTAGCCTTTTCAAACATCCAATGTCAAGTGTGGTTTAAATCGTATTAATAAACTGGACACCACATTTCGCAACCGAAAAAGGTGATACATAAACCGAATTATTTACGCCCAAGCGGATTATATGCGAAATCCATCCGCAGTACTTTTGAATAAATGTTGAATTTTTTTATGTATAAATTTCACATGCAGCAAAAATGTCAGGGCGGAAATTGTAGAGCAGTGAAATATGGCGCCCAGCTGCAACGGCTAATGAACTCGTTTCATTTTACTAATATTGTGCATCATGTCCGACACATTAAAATGCTCTCGCTTTACAGACGCGGGTTAATTTGTAAATTGACGTGCGTATTTGTAAATTACTAGACCATCATGATACCGGGCGTGGATAATGTTCATGCCTATTCACATTTAGATGAAGTATTCAGTTTTAGTCCTTGTGTTATGTTGGTTTACGTAACTTTAAAACGGGTTGAGTAGGATTATTAATTAGGAATTACTTTTATTTCTTTGACGTGATTTAGTCACATTTTTAATGATGTTCCCCCTTGTATCCATACTTGTACTCGTTGCATGATTATAGGACCACTATAGCTCAAGTATACTTGAGTGCACAGGTATGCCTATGAGCCGAAGTTATAAACACTATTCCACATTTTTTTTAGCTGAAAGACAGAGAGCCAAGTCAAGAGATGAATTGTTTGTTATATATGAGAATGGTTCACAGATATTGTTAAAGTCAAACAATTATCGCACTAATGGTCCCTTGTTACCTTTAACCTTTGCTCAGGCGTAGAGGTGCGACTACGGATGACTCAGCCACCTACAACAATTGCTTTAGAAAGCCAACGACTTCCAACGCAAATTGTGTAGACGTGCCTCCAAAAAACTTCCATAAAAATGCATCTTGCCGTCTTCAATTGTCCGCTAAAAGCAATTTATATTTCTGGCGGCCTCGCTCGCTATCCCTTACTTGTATTTAAGTAGAAATGGTTTCTAAAAATCATAGTGGTTTGTACCATCGCAACCTTTTGATCTCAGTCGGAGTTCGGACACAAAAGTTCCTCCCGCCGAGTTCAACAATAGGTTTGCGGAAAGATTAATCGTCGGAAGAAACCCTCTAAGCTGAAGAAAACAATTTTTCATCTTTATCAAAACGTTGAGTGCGAACCGTTGCAATTAATGTATACTTATCTATATCGCTACGCTGCTGTTAGGTCGTTAGATGAATACGTCAAGATTGTCGTAAACAATTTGTGGCATTGATGTCAGCAGCTATCAGGCGATGGAATTTATTTAGAAAAACTTAACGAAAGAATGTTAGTTCTTTTTTCATCCCAGTTCCACTAAAACAACGGTTTTGTAATAATAAATAGCAACGTTTACGTATATTTCCTTACAGGAAACTTTTATGCTTACCTTCACGCTTAAGCTAATTTCATCTTAGTGTTGGTAGATGATTCTATAGATCGACATAAAAAACCCTCCTCCTGTTTGAAGAAAGTCGGTTAAAAGTATGGCTTGATTTTGGCGACATCACCAAACCTTTGACTGCATTGAAATTCTATTAATGATATGCATTTCCTTAAACACCACTAATTTTTAATTAGTACAAAAAAATGGGGCTCTATCCGTACCCTTTACTGATCATAATTATGTAGTCAAAAGTCAAAAAAACGAAATTCCAAAATTGTCTACGAAAATTTGTCATAATTGGTAACTGAATCAATCATTCATAACAATTGCTACTAGAAAATGACCACGTGAATGCGAGAGCGAGAGAAAACGATTAATGAATACTATTATGAATGGCCTGTACAATATTTCCATTTTAGTGACATTTTGGTATATAAGCAAACGCTAATAATTTTGCTGTTTATCTATATTATGTATTGAACCTTTACATATTTAATAAAAAGACCTTCTTTAATAAGCCTTAGTATGTGTAATAATTAAAAAATAGTGGTGTATACTGGCCCATAAATCTTAAGGAAATGAGGCAGCGCATTTGTTAGGGATTTGTCTTTATGTCGCAATTGCATCATATTATTAATTATGTTGAATAATGTTTTATCCATCTTGTTAGCTTTTAGTCTATTTCTAGGTATACGGATAACTTTAAACACCTTAAAGTATTGGTAGCACGCCTTAACCGAAGTCAGCTGATAGTTTTACGAGTGAGTCGTATCACTTTCAAGGAACTCCTGCAGTTTGACCACCGCTGCTAAACTACGGGGAAGGCTACCGATATCTTCAAGTTAGACCATCTAAGTTCTCACTTTACAGGCTTCTGACCGCTTGTAACAACGGCCAAAGATTATTAGCTAGAACCAACTTATGTTCTCTTCAAATATTGTAGAAATATATGCTCGTATTTAACCTACACCTCTGAAAATTGATCCTGTGGGATCAATTTTCAGAGGTGTAGGTAAAATACGTTGTTGAACCTCGTTACTCAATCTGTACACCTAGGAGTGAAAGAGTAGAGGAAGACCAAAGAGGCGATGGATAGACTGTGTAAAAGATGATATGGTAAGGAAGGAGGTGCCGATGAGATGATGAGTAATAGAGAAGTAAGGAACATGAAGACACGCTGCGCCGACCCCAAATGAATTGGGATAAGGGCAAGAGACTCTACTCTGACTCTATCTGTACACCTACCACTAAACGTTGAACCATCTACGTTATCCATATACGATATGTGATTCAACACCGTTCGTGTTGAATCACATATCGTAACGCTTGTATTCCCAAAAGGTGCAGGTAGAGTTGTAATAAGGACAAAAGCCTATTTTTCAAGTATATCTATTTTTCTCACTGAATTGGAAGACGATGAAGGGGTCGACGATGATTCACGCCAAGAAGTCAGTATTCACTCTCAACTTGCACACGGGAGTGTCTCCACACTCTAATATTCCTAGGTTTATATGCAGCTACCAGGAAATACAGACTCAGCCAGATAACTCAAGTCACCTTGTCAAAACTTTTAGTCCAATACTGTTCCACATTTAATAGAAACTGAGGTGCGAGACGAGATTGAAACGATTGTAAAACGAGTTAAGTTACAGTTTCGCACTATAACCGCCAACTGATGCCGGACGATAACGAACGCCCGTCGGCCAGCTGTTTCGGGGTCACCCATTACTTCTACCTATTTATTACTTTAAAACTGTATCGGAAAATATACCGAAGGGAATTTATGAACACGGCCTGTATTAAAAACTAAAAGTTATATGCGATTGTGTCATGCTTAAAGTGAAAAAAGAGCTATCGATATTTCGTATCTTTAAGAAAGACAAAGACTTTTTTTAAATTGTAACTCTTAATTTTCTTACCCTTATCCCAATTCATTTGGAGTTTAAAATCTCAACTAAAATGATAAAATAATTAAAAATACTGTTGTTGTTTGGCTTATTACGTGAATAACGTTCTATAAAACTGTTTTATATTTATTTATTTAAAAATAGGATAACGAACAGCTATATCAGATGGATAACAATTGTATAATTATGTAACACAGAGCCAATTACAGGTTCTCACGAGTAAAAGCAATAAAAAATTGTGGAAATCATCTAGAAACTAACAAGCACATATTTAATATAATGTTATAATTTATACAAAATAAAAAGCCATTTAGACCAACTTCCCGACCATAACGCCATTCTCGTTAACTTAGCCTTTTATAAATAAAAACATCGACAAAACAAAATGTTGAAGTCAAAACAAACCGAGCAATTGCAAATGGCCTCAATTTATTCCTGAAACCAGGCGCAAACACTGAGCGAGCAAGTTCATCATTTACCAGCAACTAGTTTCTCTTAATTGACTATTTAAAGTTCAGAACTAAGAAAAGTAGCTGCTGGAACATTTTGCGTCCTCATTTACGAGCCACAGACTACGAATATTAAAACCAATGTAAACTAAAATGCATCGAAAGAGGAAACCAACGCAGTAATCGTAAAAATAAAAATTAATGGAAACATGAAACGAATAATTTTATGGGAACCCAAATGATCGTTTACGCGTTCATTTCTTTTTGCCAATCGTTTGAAATAGGTGCACGGTTTGGCGCAATACCGGTAAGTAAGTCAACAGTTTGGTAAACTCAACTCGTAATGAGTTCACCGCTCATTCGAAAAAGGAATTCGTAATTCATACTTTTTAATAAATCTATTGCTGGACGTTGCTGGACGTTGCTGGCCTTTTCCGAAAATGAAGTAATGCCCTAAGGCACTAAATAAACGAGAGCGTCTCTTCCATTTTTAAACCTATCTATATTTGTGCTAACGAGTCACGCCCAACTCTCCTGCCAAACGGTACTCGGTCGCAATTACGGCAATTTATTTTTCTGGAAGGACTATTTATTAAATTAACATCCATTTGCCTCCTACAAAGGTTTCTGTTATATTGGTCAAAATGAATAAGGAAAGCTCGCTATTTCATTCATTCACTCCGTTTCATCTTGTTTGATACAGTGTTATTGACCATAATTAAATCTACTTTGGTAATTAAATAAAGTGAATTATTTCACAAAGAACTCTGGATATTCATTTGTATAGGTAACCTTTGTATTGTGTCCACAACAAAGAACGGGTTGGCCCCACAAACTTCTTTTGTATCCTACTGAGAATAAACTTATCGGTTTGAAATACCCTGCGGGGGTGTAGCGTAATACAACTTGCAAGATGGCACAATAAAAAACTAGATAGATCAACTGTAGCGGAGTAAAACAAAGTTAACATATAAAGTGAGATGTTATCAGCTGTTAAGGATATTTTGCTTCACAAAACGGTGTGATAATGTTGTATCAAGTTGAGTGAGGGGCTACCGTAACTATAAGGAGCAAACTGACCGTTATACATAGCGCCATTGTTGTAAGTTTCTTCAGCGGCAGTCGTTAAAGGGGTAGGAAGTGTAAGGAGCCGGCGACACATTGCCGTGCGATCAAAGTTCGCTGTAGGCCGGCCACGCTCCCACGTTTAATTCAATTTGGAATCCCGCCAGATTTCGAATTTGCTGCCGGCGTGTCCTTTAAATAATAGAATAGCCGACTCACATAAAAGTAAAGGTCTGCTTAACATTTTACTACCATAAAAGCCTCAACCACATAAAGCTTTTCCTTTACAAAACATTACGATACACAGTCGTATTTCTTTAGGGAATTTATCGTCGTTTGTGTAATACGCAAACGTTTAATTAACGACTTTTGTGAATCAAATAAAACCACATACTTAATATAATTAAATTAAATTCGGTCGTGGACGAGATAATTAGATGGCCCATTTTATACGCCGGAACAATAACGATACCTGAAAATAAAATGAATCGCCTCTCAAACGTATAATGATAAAAGTGTTGAGTGGGTCTCAAATATTATCTGTTTTATTTTCTCGTGTTGTAAACTAGAGTCTGCTATAACACTTTGTTACTTCTAACATTGCTCTCGCCACTACGTGCTGCGGCTTTGTGTAAACTACAATCGTTAGTTTTTTTTTTATAGAGTAGCTTATCCTGTTCAAAGGTAAGATAAAAAGAACGAGTCTACGCTACTTTGTTCATTTATCTCTAGGTTCGCATTTAATCGTACAATTTATAATACCAACATGTGTGTTACGTTATGGTAATTTTAAACACACCAAGGGTTGACAACATGACAGTTTAATAGACATTATTTTAAATAGCAAACATTTCTAGAAACAGATGTTACTCACAAATTGTTCCAGGTGTTCGGGCAATATCAAGTAGCAGCGTTAAACCTAGTTTGTGTGTCGGTCACGAATCACAAGATTAAGAGGGCGAGTCTCAACAAAAATAAGACTTAATTAAAAGTGGAAAACATTCTCATTTCCCGCTTCCCGACATATTTTCGCTCGGGACGTGAGAGTAAGAAATCTTGCCGAAATGGACGTTTTCTCAGACAGTACGGTTGTAGATTTCGAGTTAGTAACAAATGTTTTAACGTTTCGATACAAGTGGAAGTGCTAAATCTTAGAACGTAAATCACGCTGCAGTATAGAAGCTTCCAGCAATTTGGAGAATAAATCCGTACCTCCGTTTGTGTTCGCAACGTCATGGAGGGTGTTGCACTTGAATAATTGAAAGATCGTCCCGCTGAGCAGCACCTGCGAGATTTCACAAATATCTGATACATTTATACTTAGCTATGGCGTTACGAGGAGTACCTACATACCTACTTGAACACTCTCGATGTCGAACGATATACCACAGTCTGTCTGTATTTACTCCTCAATAAAATTCTAACGCAACTGCTTGAAGTGATTAGGCATTTATGTAGTGATACAATTTAAATATCTGAGTAATTCGATTAAATCGAATGGTAAGATTTATTTCAGAATTTTCTGCTTTTGCTACTTGTGCTTTTTCTTTTTATCTTTGCCAAGGGGATAAAGCACAATACATGGACACTTGGGAAACACAACTATACCGGCATTCTTATAGCTCTAGTTGTAAAACGATTACTTGCAACCGTAGCTGTTTTATTGAATAAATATTGCAAAACTCTTGGTAAAGTTAGAACAACAATACATGAATTTAGTGTTTTAAAGTGTGACAAACTCCATTAATTTTACAAATGAAAAATATGCATAAAATTTCGCTGATGTAAGCGCACGATGCCAAAAACACTCAATGGGCGCGGACCGTGGTTATTCGCTTTGTTTCCTTAGGCACGTTAAATCTGCTTGCATTGCTATTTGAAGGCAGACTCGCCAAACCGTCGTGTTTGCGTTCACGAGAGATTTTCGTTAAACCCAATTTGATCGAGCGTGTCTGTACTTAAATACTTTACCCACAATAGCTGAGGATCCATTAAATTTTATAGTGTCTAAGTTACGAGCACAGTGCATAGTGTTTGCTCTAAGCAAACTACTTGCTCTCACGTCTTATGGACTTTAAGTTGAGTATCTCTATGTACCACATTATTATAGCTAAGTACAAATTCTCAGTATGCGTATTAATATTTCCAGGTCATTTTGGTGAAATGCATTACCTCATATAAATATAGGTACCTACGTTATATTTCCGTGTTATTTACTCCCCAATATAAAAATAAGAAGAAGCTACATTTATGAGTTGCATGTTTGAAAAATGCATTTACAAATTCCCACAGCTATCCAACAAAACGAGCTAAAATATAGCGGCAAACGGAGCGGCTCTAAAGCCAAAGCGTGAAACCGACTTTGAAATTCAAAAACGCTTTGATGTGCCGATCCGACCTCAAATTGTTGACTAAACAGACCTTCTCCGTTCACGGACATTTTTAGACGCGTTTGTGTTGATTGCGGCCGTCACCCACACAGAATTTTATTTCACACAGTGCACCCAAATGGCTGGTGTTTGCACAAAATATGACTGTATGAACATTCGCAGTGCATAGAGAAGCGGTTTCCGCCGGAATAGAAAAATGTGGAGCGTGTTGACCGACTGATGGCCTCACATTTTTTATGGAAAAGAGGTGGTTTTAACATGAGCGGACGTGAGAACAATATTCAAGTTTTCTACCACTTACTGATACTGTAAGTCTGCGTCATCCCACTGCTGGGCAAAGTGAACCACTTATTAAACCAAAACATAACTGGCGAAATGTGGGCGTACTATTAGGAACACCTTTGCCTAACCCATCGGGGACAGGCGTGATGATATGTTGTGTTACTAAACCAAACCAACCAACAAATTACTTGCCAACAGAATTCAGCCTTCCGAGATGTAATAATAGCGTCTATTAAAATAGTTGTCTATCAATTCAATTAGACTGAAACTACCATAAGTTTGGCAAACAGTGGTCGTCAGCAAACTCATTATAGTGCGCAATTACTACTCGCAAATGGTTGGTCCGTCAAGAAAATGTTAATAACAAAACATTTTGGCGAAAATACTTGATAAAGACTAGTCAAAAACTCATCAAACGTTGTTTGTAATGTATCGAATGGTACAATTTAAACCGTTGGCGTACCCAAGAATTTGCGTTGGAAGTTCCGAACTAACATTATACGTTGAATGAAATAGTTTAAACCGACTTTAGTTTGTTAAGCGTTTCGTGTAATAAGCTCTATTCGGTGTAATTAATTTATAATTGTTCGTGTATTTAATGTCAGAGTGATCTGTGGTTTTGATATTGTTATATCACTGATTGATGCGGCAGTAGGGCAAATATTTAGGCTCGGTTCGGTTTTAATTCATATCATAATGATTAAATACTGACGTAGATAAATAAGTGCTGTATATTTTACTAACATTATGAATTAATTTGTGAATTTAAATATGAATGTACTATATGGATCTGGCAGCGGTGGCCCAGTGGTGGCGGCCCCGACTTACGAACAGTAAGTCGTGGGTTCGAACCCAGACAAGCGCGTTACTTTGTGTAATTTATTTCTTCACCACTGCTCTTAAAACCGTAAAGGAAAACATCGTGAAGAAACCGGCATGTCCTAGAACCAAAAAATTCCAAGACATGTAACATCTACCAATCCGCACTGGGCCCGCATGGTGGATTATAGCCCATTCCCTCTCATAGAGAGGAGGCCTGTGTCCCAGCAGTGGGAACATTAATATGATGATGATGATATGGATCCTGTAATATCTAAAATAAATGAATTTATTGATTACTAGCTTACTACTAGCCACGGCCCGTGGCATCGCCCGCGCCGTGTTCGGTAATCATCCCACGGGATCGTACTACCAGGATAAAAAGTAAGTATGTGCTCTTCCAGGGTACAAAGTATCTGTGTGACTTTAAAAGAGGAACAAACATCCTACATCCTTACAAACTTAATTTTTATTTTCGTTTCAGAACGTAATGTTCAACAGCTGCAAGGGATACTCTAAATAAACACGTAAAAATGAGCTTAACCACTTACAATTTTAGACCTCAATGTAAACATAGTTAATATCTATATGTCGGATCCAGTCATGAGTACGGACGGGCGAATGGATCGAAAGCGCGCCAGTGGTGACATCACGCGACCTACTTACCAGTCTACCCCACCATGGCATGCTTCTACAGAGTCCTGATGTTAACAGCTCGTGGCGAGGAGGACACTCTGGGTCTGATCGCAGTGGAGTTGAGACGTCTTGAAACTGTACCGATTCATTGTGCCTAGTGTTATTGTGTGAAAGTGTAATATCAAGTAATTCGTTAGTTTACTCAGTGTATCTGTTTGAAAAGAGTAACCATGGAGTTTCTTACCGGTTCTTCTCCATGGAAACGACCACCCCGAACCGTGCACCATTAGGCCTATGTGAAATAAAATACTTTGATAGTTATTGCATCTTGTGTGTTTTCATTGCACGAAACCCATCTTCTGCCCACATAATGCTTGATACTAGCGAAATAAATCCTGATAACCCGACATATAATTCTGCAAACAGAAAGCTTGCATAACAGTAAAAATACACAAGTAGGTAACCAGCAAATTTTATAATTTCATATTACGTCGGTAAAATTATGCAACATATCTGAATAGGTATGCAAATAGGGAATTTCTTGAATAAATAACGTGACTATCCTCACGGGTTGGCTGGACGGTCGCCGGGCAAACAAGTGAACAACAAAGCAGAAATGTAAACGGTATTTTATTGCGCAAGATACAGTTACAGCACTGCTCCAATGCACTGATATTGTGAAACTAGAAGAGCAAGCAGGGATGGGTACGCAGGGGTGCACTTTTAGGATACTTTTTTTCTAGGGTTTGAGGAGGGCATTCCTGGTACTCGTATATTTTAACCTCTTGTATTCCCTGGTACTCGTATATTTTAACCTCTTGTATTGTAACCGTTGTTCTGCTCCCTTTCGGGAACGTTTAGGAACATACCGGTTAATCATCATCAGTTAATCGTTTCTCATTGGTCTAGTGGTTGCAAGTGCGACTGCTCAGCGTTAGGTCTTGGATTCGATTCCCAAGTCGGGCAAAGTCTTATTGTGTTTTCCGTCATGAATTTCTCAGTAGCAGTCATGGAGTTCAGATTTATGCCCAGTTGTACTAATGAGTAAACCTCTGTCTCACCCATCGGGGGCTACAGGCGTGATGTTATGTTTAATTCATCTTATCCCATGATCTGTCCACGAAGTAGACACAATTGTTAAAGAATGGCGTCTCGACCAAATTGGTGATTTGACAGATCATGATATATTCCAGTTCTAGTCTAGTTCTAAACATAGGCCGCCATGATGCCATTCTGCGCCATAACATGCTTTTGTTACCATGCTTCCAGCCAGCAGTCCCCAGGCGTTTAAATGTAGTTAGCCAATGTTACTGGGAATCTACCTAAGTCGCTATGTTTACAGATATGTAGTCTTCATTCCAGGAATCATTTACTGCATCGGCCATCAGTTCTTTGAATTACACGAGCACCTTCCTTACTCAGCAAGCTACGTTGGTAACTCTTGTTTTTCAGAATATCCTTAGTTTTATTTACCTGTAATTTGAACCAGCCATCCCAATGTCCTGTGAGAGAGCTTGCAACTGTGCACTAAATCTACCTCTGGCTAGATTTATAGATGGGCCTAAGTATCCATCATTTCTTCTTTATCGTCGTCACACTCTTCGCAGAGTGGTCATGTTTCATGGTCGGGGTGATCGCAAGGCGCGTTCGTGTTCCACGCGCGCCTCAAAGAGAGTCAGCGAAAGGAAGGGGTCCGCAAGGGCCGACGCTTGCCGGGGCTGCGGGACTGTTCAAAAGAGATACCGTGGCCCCGGACACAAAGGGTGGTGAAGGAACATGGATGGGTTTTGGTCAGTAAAAGTCTGACACTCCCTCCCGCTCCGCTCAGAGTGGGACGCAGTAATTTGATGATTTCCCATTAAAAAAAAGGGGGTGATCGGATCGCATACTTTACAATCCGTCGCCATTCCTCTCGTACTGTGGCTTTTCTTGTGCATTCGTGGAGTAGACCATTGAGTGCTGTGCCTTGATCAGTCCAACGTGCCACGGTCTTGTGCCTTCAACCTTTCCCTGCACTACAAGTCGCCCTACAGATGTGTCTTCTTGACGTGTGATATGTCCAAAGAAAGTGAGAATACGACATAGGACAATGGAAGAAAGACGCTGTTTGATTCGAAGTTCTTGGAGGATTGAGACGTTGGCTCGGAACTGTGTCCAGGTTATGCCAAGCATTCTCCTCTAGAACCATATTTCTAAAGATCTATTTATATATTACAATTTCCCAGAAATTACTTGCATGAAAATCAAATGGGTTTCATCTTAACTCACAGCACAAAAGCACAAGTGAAATTACCCCCTTCCTTTGATAAATAAAATTAATGAAGTATAAAGAAGTGCTTACTTGATTAGGTACCTCATGATTGGATTACCCTTTGTAATCAATTCAGTCGTGAACACATTGCCGATAAGAGTTAAGTACTCAAGTATTTGTGAAATGTAACGACTTGACGTATAAATTGTCTAAGATATAATAGAGATATAATACGCCCAAAAAAGAAACCTGACGCAAGGTCCCAAGCACGACTGCTGACCATGAGATCCTGGGTTCGATTCGCCGGTTTGGAACAGTGTTATTGGGTTTTTCCTGCACAAATCCAGACCCCGTAGTCTGGATTTGCGCCCTGTTGATGGCAATAGGCTCGCCCTCTATTACATGGGACTTAATCATAACTGGAGAAATGTGTACTATTGGGTGTACTATTGTAGGTACACCTCTGCCGTTAGGCAGAAAAATAATTCATAAATAACGGGCGTAATGTGATGTTATGTTATTTATGAATTACACGGGAAACTTCGTCGGCCGAACTTATTCCGGTCTAAGTAAGGAAAATGAATGCAAGAAATAACGAGTTCTTTATAAGAAAACTATTACGGCTACAAGTTATGTAAGGAACTTCACATACATTTACTTTCACAAGGAACTTCATTAACCCTTCAGGAAAGTCATTATAATCTCACACCTTTTTCCCGTGGCAGAATCTACATAACTCTTTAGCTACGAACCTTGTCTACTCTTTTTGCTTCGTGCCCGCGGAGCCGTGTCTGCAATCTGACCGAACCATAACGAAGAATTCAATACCATTTAAAGTTTTATAACACATTTGCTCGTAAAGGGTCTCTTATTTCACCAATGTCAATATCGAATTGTATCTCATTACGTACTTGTGCGTTATTGTAATGTAAAACGCACGGTTTATCACGATGCTCCGTCTAAAACGAACGGTACTTTTTTAAAACTTAGCAGAGTTTTTATGTCAGAAAAATGGTCAACATTTTATGAATAAAATTAACTTTGGGAGATGAAATATAATATATAAACATTTATTTCTTTAATTTCAATAATTTCGACAATAAATTACAACCATTTATCTGTAACAAAAACACAAAAATATTAGTTTCGTTTATTAGTAATACTGGCTGTTTTTTTTTTCTTTGCCTTTAAGGCAAAGAAAAAAAAACAAAAATCGCTGATGCGCGCGCATCGCTAATTTGTGAACAAGTAAAAATTATTCCGCGCGCTTTTTCTTTTCGCTGTATCGTTTTTATTTATTTCCTCGCACATAATTATGTTATAAAACGTCGTATGACATACGTGCGCTTTGATAATTACAGCCTCTGCTTTCTTGTAGCAATATCGCCTCGGCTGTAATTTTCAACTTACCGCACTTATATCATAATGGTACTATTAGTGGGTTGGTAGTGACGTGCGCCGAGAAGGGCTGTCAGAGCGTTAAAATGACAAAACTCGAATTGTCCAACTCGATCAGTGGTGATCTGAGCGGGGCAACCGAACCCGAACCAATCTTTTTTGAACCTGGATATCCACCCGGATTTCGAAGCGGCCGCGCAGGTGTCGGCAGTGATGTATGAGTGAAATCGTCTCAGGCCATCGTGTAAACTGGTCAACGATGATGGTGAGACCGTGTCTGTAATCAGAAGATGGAATTAGAGATCGATTTGAATCTAGATGAGAGTGGAGTAAATTGAGAAAAAGGACCGGTTGTGTGACAGTGAAGACAGTATTTGCACCTTTTTTTTAATCCTTGGTCACACTAATCGCTCTCTCGGTAGCGGTACGTCTGGTAACTGGACTAAGTTTAAATACTCTACAAACAACTTTGTTCGAATCTTTCGGAATGGGTGTTTGTTTTTGTTTGCCTCATATTTGCGAATCGTTTCCAGCAGCTCTACATCTCGCGCCAGACTACAACATCTGGGCGATGGTCACATCACGATTGCAGCGACTTGTGTGTTTGTTTACTGGAACTAACTATACCCACACGGAGCCACTTGGAAGCGTTCGCCACGGCACACTGGTCGGCTACTTACTTAACTTGTCGCATTACTTGCTTTTATATATTTACTTGGCTTTATACAGAAATTAGCCGTCTTGAAATTCGCTAAGTTTAGACTGGCTATACAGCTTTTAATCCTATAAGTCACTAATTATTTGATTCTGAAAACAAGTATCATCCACCTGGTCTTTCCTGAACTTTGTTGGGGTCGGCTTCCCGTCTAATCCGGATGCAGCTGAATACCAGTATTTTACATGGAGGGACTGCCTATCTGACCTCCACAACTCAGGTATTTTTCATACTGAACGCGCAGGACACTTAGCGATCTTTTGATGTAATTGACCCATAGATTGCCCTTATACAGTTACAGATTCTTCTATTTTAACATTGCGCCTTTATGTTTACAATGGGTAAAAGTACATATCATATTTTTTTCCATACCTAATTAATTATGAAGGAAACAACTTGCCTTTACATATGTACTGAGCTTTATGTAGTCAATGGGAGTGAAACTCTTCACGTAAAGGTCAATGTTTAAGTTAACTAATGCATGGCCGGGTGCGGAAAACTTAATTAAAAAACGTCCCTCGAGTTATGAGGCTTGTCTCCATTAGCCAGCTAAGCGAGGCCAAAGGGATTTTTCCCTTTAGATGACCTGAAATCCAATTAGAAAAAACAGATGCGAAACGCGCGTGCAGCCTCGCTATAGCGCTTGGGTTAAACGAGCGGCACATCTACGGAAAAATACAAGACGGAAAATCGGCTAGTTTACGCGACACCGTATCGAAACGTCCTATTAGCAAATAGTCCTATAAGTAAAGGAACCTTTTATGAAAACGACAATTTAGCTAAATGTTCTATTAGCAAAGCGTCCTAAAAACAAAGGAATAGGGATTGGAGTCACACCACACATTCATATAAGTTTTTTTTTTAAGTATTAAATATATTTATGATTTGTTCAAGACAATAAACTGAACCAAAGAAAAGTAGGGGCCCGGTACGGGTTGGCGGATGTCATATCTTCTAATATTTGGTTCGGAGGAAAGTCAACGATTTCTATTTCTATTTTGAGAGCAGTGATGATGAAATAATTTACGCAAAGTAAAGTGTTAATAGGACGTTTTCATACGGAGCCGTTTACGCTTAAAGGTGTTGGTCTCATTCACGACCCGGGGCGATGCGACACGATTTGCGTCAACTAACACGCTCGATCGCCACTTGTTTCCTTCGCGTTAGTACTGTCGCTCTTCAAGTCACGTTGCAGTTACTCGTGGCAAGCTCTAAAACACTTCTTTCATTTGTTTTTCCCGCGTTCGCTGTCGTAAAACGCGTGTCGTGTGAGCGTGTGGTTCGGAGCCTTCGTTACGCGACGTTATATCGGCGTGAAACGTCTCAAGAACTTCCAAATTACATTTTTTCGCAGATGTTCCTTTCCACAGAGAGAATATACATACTTCCTAAAAATAAATAACACTACAACAAAGAAAGGAATTTAATTTAATATTTTATTCGAGCAATTTAATTGATTACCGTGGTTTCCCCGTAGACGTTCCGTCCAGGAACGCCGTCGCCGGGAGATATTTCAAACACGCCGCATATTGAAATCCTCAAGCCATCATATCGGACTAAAATGACCCGTGACGATCCCTGCCTCTTATTACGTGAGGGTATTTTTAAAAAATGCCCAAGGAAGAGTCCTAGGTGTTTTTATTTCCTTTATTAAAAATTGCTGAGATTGTGCGAAGTATCGATTTTTTTTTACTTTGTAGATGTCGATGTTATTTTGAAAGTGCTTTACTCCGGTTGTGGCAGTATTTTGTATTTTTTCAAACAGGAAGCATTGGAAACAACGCGAACGTGTGGAAACTATAGTTGACCCCTAAAATCATCATCTGTTTAGCCTCCTCCCAACTATGTGGCTTCCAGTCTATCCGGATGCAGCTAAAAAATATTTCTAAAATTGTAATAGACAAATACATAAAGGGTGTAAAACACCTCTTAACGAAGCCGAAAGGCACTTGTTCTCCTCGTCATTGCGATATTTTTTTTGGTTCTACACCATACCTGGGAACCTTCTAGTTACGGAGATATTGGGGGTCAAAGTTCCAACTTTTTTGAAAACTTTTTTTTAAAATACAAGTTTTTAATGTAAGATTTTTACTTTAAACACCTCCACGACCCCCGTACTATTCAATCCATCCATCAGCACAATGTTTTGAGTGCGTTACATTGAGTTCTACCACAAAACATGATTATTCACCCCAAAAAAAAAGTCGTTCCCCAGCAATAATTTTTGCGTAAAGTTTCTTAGTTTGATGTACAGAATGCTTGGTTGACGGCTTCGTTATGAGGTGATTAACACCCTGTATGTTAATATTCATTATGTAATAAAGTGACATTCAAACAATTATGTATCAATTACAACATAATTATACACTACATAAATCAGTACATAGGAAATTAGTCCGAATGAAATACAAACCGCACGTTAATTAGCTGAATTGATACTGGTGCATGCTTGATATACTAATAACTGATATAACCTGATTGCGGTTGTGCTACACAAATACTTTGATAATCATTTATCATAATTGATGCCCCGTTCACCAGGCTTGAGCGATACGCGCGCTCGTCACTTGTTACTTTTGCGTGACTCTTCACAAGTTGCGTCTTATAGCTTGTGGCCAAGAGTTTAGCGATATTTCGTAGAAGATACACCACTCAGTATTTTCATAATTGTCTAATATCTTCAACGTTAGCTGCGTAAAATCAGCAAAGTGGTAGCGAGGCTGAAAGAAAAGCCATGGTGAGCAAAAGTGACTAGGAAGTAACTTAGGTGCCCAGACTTTAACGATTAGCCCGTGTAGAGTCTAAGGGTCACGGCACGGCACTGTCGAAAATACTGAGGCCCTAGCACGAGCGGGCGGTGTAAACGTAACGTAAGTAAATACATACGTCGATTTTAAAATTAAAATACTCGTTTTGCATATAGTATTTTCATAATTTTAAGAATTTGTTCATATATGATGGATAGTAATGGTTGCGCTCGTTGCAAACAATTTAACTAAAAATAACACCGACTTAAAAAAAAACACATAAAAGTGAAAAATCACTTTAGCTTCAGAAGCCGGTGACCTTTGTTTGATTGATTTAGTGTTTTTGCAAAAAGAAAAGTCGGTGTTATTTTTTGCAAAAAAGTTTTTAATTTTTTCCATTTTTACTTGTTCACCATGTGCTTACCCCTTCACAGCGTGCCGGCGTGATGTTATGTTATGAACTGGTGTAAACAATAGACAGACATGAGATTTCAGCAATCTCAGTCCATTTGCTATCATTTATTGAGGAGTTCCGTTGCCTATCTCCGAAGTTCTTCATCAGATCTTTACCAAATTGAAATGGAACCACTCCGAGAAAGTATTCTTCCTAAAACTACCCAAATCGCTTCAAGTGTGCCTATAAAATTTGAAGAGTTCTGTTTCAGATCCTGACTTGATGATCATGGGACCACCTGGGAAGCACCTGGGAAGTACACACTTTCAAACAAAAAAATAATAATCCGAATCGGTCCAGCCATCTTCGAGTAACCGGGGAACATACATAAAAAAAGGTTCTGACGAATTGAGAACCTCCTCCTTTTTGAAGCCGGTTAAAAATACTATAGGATTATTGTATTTTCGATTCAAAAGTCGACGTATTTATGTAACGTTTGTACCGCGCCTTCGAAATAGTCCCTCTGGGTATGAACCCAGAGGTACTATTTCGAGGGCGCGGCGGGCGCGATGCATACTTTGATGATACTGGGTATCAATGATGGTGCCCGATTAAAGTAGATGTATTGGTGAAATGGTCCAGCAACTTCTCACCAATATCAAAAGAACTCGCGAAGCAAAGCGTGTCGTTTATGTCCGCATAATGTAAAACATTATCAAAACAACGTCCCCAAGAATCCGGCTACACATTGATTACAAAACGAAATATAACATTAACGAAATAAGGAAAATGTGAATATCTTGAAGAAAATATACTTACAGCAGTGTTAGTTGATGAGCATGATTAATGAAGCAGAAAGACTTTGATCGATCGCGGTTTTACCTAATAAATGTCTCAAGATTCCTTGGGGAACAACAAATCCCCGTACAACGTACAAACTCAAACGTTCATGTAACGAACTTGTCAACTGTACCACAGACTATGCCACGAGATAATTACTAGCTGTTTTATGTAGGTTATTGGAATGGCTTCCTTTTTATAAGCTTTCATATTTAACTTATTTTGACCAAATCTTGCAACTGAATTTCAAACCAGTTCCCCCCAACCGATTGAGCTGAAATTTTGCACACACATTTAGTTCTGGTGCCTACTCATGATAGTGAAAAATTATAAATGCACTATGGTTTTATGGCATATGCAAAAAACGCTCACTCAGCAATTAATTCCTGACAAGTCTCGTATTCCGTCAAACTAACAGTTGCGATCTTTGAAGGTAGTTACAACGGCCTCGCATTCGCGCTTAAGAGGGCTTCTTGAGAGGCCCCAAACAACAATGCTTTTAAATTTGTGACGTCCTTTTTCGAGCGTAAAAGTGATCAAATTAATTAGTTATCTGTGGTAAAGTCTGGGAGCCCACTTCGCCGACGCCTAGCTACGCCACTGTGTAGAACAAATACTCGCACGTGCACCTGACATATAATCAAGCATTTCCGTCACCATGACACTCAATAATATAACCTATGCACCAGAAATGCCCGATTGCTCGCGTTAATACCTACGTCCTACGGTGTTCATTAAGCCCACGTCAAATGAGCAATTAATTAGTTCAATAACGTTTAATTAATAACCGTTTTATATAATGGTCTAGTAATTATATTAGTACTGTCTCGTAGGTATACAGAAGGTGTGAGCATTGCTTTTGGTGATAATGCTCTTTCATAAGACAGACCTAATAGTACACACACATTTCACCAGTTATGTTTTTAAGTCCCGTGTAATAGGGGGCCAGCCTATTGTCATCAACCGGGCTCAAATACAGACTCCGTGACTGCTACTGAGAAATAGGCATGACGACAGTATCAAAAAAATGCAAATCTATTTAGTACGTCAGTTAGAGTATTGGAAATTAATGGACATGTATTTTTTGTTTTTGTAAATCAATGAATATTGACAAACATAAAACGCATCAAAACTCGGCAGTGGGGGCTCGTGACGTCAGAACTAGCTAAAAATTATACCATGGCGTGACGTATTGAGAATTTTAAAAGCGTCGTATCTTCGTCAATTTTGGTTTACGTAACAAAAGAAAAAACACGGGTCAAATATTTTTTGATAATTTAAGTGACGGACTAATTAGATTTTATTTTTGTCGTCTCGCCTATTCCTGATGGAAAACTTAATAACACTTTACTCGACCTGGGAAACGAACCCAGAACTTCATGCTCAGCAGCCGCGCTTGCGACCACTAGGCTAAGGAGACAGTCCTTATAGATAAGTATGGAAGAAAAGAACATGCTGTGCCGACCGTAAATAAATTGGGATAAAAACAGGAGAATGACATCACCATTCTCCTGTCCTTATCCCAATTTATTTAACCCTATTGCCAAGAAGAACTAAACCATGACTTTCAGCCTAAGCGAGTCCGTATAACATCATTACAACGTCTCTGCGACTGATTAGTTTACGATAATGAACATAAGATGCAACAATGAAGCTATTATACACACAATTGCCCGTCGCCTTGCATGCATTGATTCTCAATTACGCTGCACTAGCCAACTCAAATAGCGGTTAAGTGCAGACATGTCTAAATCAGTTGTGTTTAACAGCTTTAAGTTTCTCAATTATTAAATGTTATAAGGCATAGCTTTTGTTTTTTTGGGAAATCATTAAATTACTCCTCCCGCTCTGGGCGGAGCAGAAGGGAGTGTCAGACTTTTGCTTACTAAAACCCATCCATGATCCTTCATCACCCTTTGTGTTCCGGGGCCACGGTATCTCTTTCTCTTTCTTTCTTTCTTTTAGTCCCGCAGCCCCAAGGCATATCTTGTGCAAGCATTATGTATTTGTAATTATAACATTCTTTAAATAAAATATTACAGAGCGATCGTAAAACCACCAGTTAACTGAAACTAATTTCAGGATTCGTCATGTAAACCATGTGAAAACGAAGACCTGCTGATATTATTAGAGTTATATTATATAAGTCAATATTGTAGTGGGTGTTTGTATTTCGTATTGATAGACAAAGATCAAATTAGACAGTATTGTTGTTTTGGAAATACCCAAGATACAGGTGTTACATTTATAATCAACTTATCAAATATGGCGATGAAAAGAAAAACAAAAGTGTGGTTTAGAGAGTTTACACTATTGTGAATGATGTAGTCAGGTGGACTTCAAGGCCTCGTTAAATTGAGAGGGTATAGATTAAAGTGTCTCACGACTTAAATCGAAGGTTTATCAATCAATTTTATATCAATTTTATTCTTGATCGCCAACTATTTGTCCAAATAAATATGTATAACGAGGATAGTTTACCTATTTCGGGTATCTCGCTATCAGAGTTCAAGTTCGACATGGCGTAGGCACGAAATAATAGTCTCAACACTGATTACAACCGTCTATCCATTCTCTTCCGAAAAAAAAATAACAAAATCTCAAGTGATCAAGCTGATGGCAATGGATTTGAAGTACGGAAACGCGGTAAGTTCGATACAGGGTGGCTGAACGACCTCTCGTGCTCGTGTCTAACCAAAAGTGAGTCTCTACTCAATTGCGTCCAATGACAACTGACAGCTGACAACTGACAGCTGTCGAACAAGACCTGCCATGCCCTGTATCGACCTCACCCAAGCACACTGCTTGACGTTTCCGCCAAACGATGAATAGATGGCGTTATTCCAAATTAACGATACTCAGAAGCGATTCTAATAATTATTGTGCCTCGAGGGATCGAGTAAAAAACAAAAACGTTGATATCTTCACTTCCAGACGTGCGATTTTGAAGCTTTTTTCAGCGTTTTTAGACCAAACTAGGCCTCCGCCTACGTACTGACCATATCGCACGCACACACGCGCGTCAGGACTTCATCCCTTACCACACTTGGGAATTTTTCGATTTTTTCAAAGTAAATTCTCAAAATTTAGTGTTTTTTCCAAATTTTTTTGCAAAAATAGTTTCAGTTTATTGTATAAATAGTACTCACCCTTCATCCCTGAATTCTGGTTCGCGATCCGTGTCCCGGTCTCCAGGTTGTGGGGTGAAAATCAAAATTTTTTGGTTCAAAAACTGGTTTTTTGACCAAAACTCCAAATTTTTGTTCGGCACCTACCCTGTTTTATTCCATATTTAGCTAGCCCGCGCGGAGACGCGTCTCTGGACCCCTCGCCCGCGATCCTAGCTCGAAAAAATTTTGCCCACCCACCCGCCCTCTGGTCTATAGGAAGGTAGACGTGGGATTTTCGGCAAAATTTTATTTTTCATATTTAGCTTCTACTTTAGGCCTGTAAATAGGTGTTGTGTAGGGATAGCTCTTTTTTAACCATCCTGACCAAGATATTAATATTTTAATCTTTTAATTTTTTAATAATTTTATTGTGACAGTCTTCTGTGAATAGGAGACTATAATTATACGACATTGTTTGATTTTTACTGATTTTATAGTCTAATACTTACTGTGCTTCCCCCCTTTACAGGGACACAGAAGTATTCAGTGTTCATCTGACACAGCTCTCCTCCCGAGCGGACACTATTGACCGGGCCCCCACTTTACAGGGGTTCGTTTTCACTGCGCTGCTCGAGACTCAAACATGTTCCTAACCCCATCCGCTACCTTGAGGACTTTAGGCTCCGGAGGCTCGGCGGGATCGTCGGAGAAGGCGGGGCCTTCGCCTGCTGACGCGAGGAGGAGAATCTCTTTTGGAGATGACACTCCTTCCGCCTCTCAGGGGGGCCGTACCTATCCGGGGACTCGCCGAGCTCCTGTGGACGCTCCAGCACCGCTCAAAAAGTCTGAGGCGCGGTACCGCAGTCGTATTGAGGAGGCGAGAGCTTGCCTAAACAAAGCTAAGCTTAATTTAGGCAACTCTCGTAACCTCAAAACTGACATAAAAACCGCAGTACTTGATGCCATAAACAGACTTTTTGAGCTGGTGAAGGAGTCTGAAAAAGACAGGGCTCCTCTCGCACCTGCAGCCGTACCGGCACCCGCGCCCAACGCTGACCCCGTTCCCCAGTCCAACCCTGAGAGCCTTGTTAGCCAGACTGAGCTCGTCAGGACTATGAAGGAGCACATAACCTTAATTAAGGAGAACTCCGACGAGTTGGTTAAACTGCGAGACAGTCTGGCTAGCAGGGAATGTGTTGGGGAGAAGACTTACGCGAGTGTAGCGTCCGTCAGTAAGAGCCACACTGGGGCACAAACCCTGGAGCGAACGACGCTGCACTCCGTGGTTGTCTCCTCGACACAGGATATGGATACGGGGGACGAAATTCTGGAAAGAATCAGAAAAGCGGTGGACGCGAAGGAGGGCTGGGTGCGGGTGGAGAAAGTGAGGAAGGGGAAGGACAGGAAAATAATAATGGGTTGTGCCACCAAAGAGGAGAGAAGAAAAATTAAGGAGCGATTGGAAGCGGCCGGAGGGAACCTTGTCGTCGAGGAAGTGACGAACCGCGACCCGCTTCTGGTTCTTAGGGACGTGCTGTCAGTGCACAGCGATGAAGAAGTACTGAAGGCCCTTAAGAACCAGAACCGGGAGATTTTTCACGACCTCGACGACAAGGAACAAAGAATGTCCGTGAAGTTTAGGAGAAAGTCGAGGAACCCGCACGTCAATAGCATTGTGCTGAGCGTGTCTCCCACGGTCTGGAGGCGGGCACTCTCTGGAGGCAAGCTCCGCATTGACCTCCAGAGAGTGCGCGTTGAGGACCAGTCGCCTCTGGTGCAGTGCACCCGCTGCCTAGCATATGGTCTCGGCAAGCGTCTCTGCACGGAGCCTGTTGACCTGTGCAGCCACTGCGGCGGTCCACACTTAAGGGTGGACTGCCCAGTCAAACTCAGTGGCGAGGCAGCGGTGTGCGTGAACTGCACTAGGGCCGAGATGGGGGAGCGCCAGCACAATGCGTTTAGTAGTGAATGCCCGGTACGCAGGAAGTGGGACGCATTCGCCAGAGCATCAATAGCTTATTGCTAAAGTTGTCAGTGCGCCCACTTCCGCGTACCACGAGGTGATCATCAATTCGGCACAACCAGATGGCAGTCGCATAAATCGAACCACTAGGGTTGTCAAGAGTAAAAGCTGCAACTTGAGTCAGTTTCATGAGAAACTGGCTCAAGTTATACGAGAACCGAAGACAGCCCTAGTGGCTTCGTTAAGTTGTGTCGAATTGATCAGATTTGAATTTTATTCTATCTTAAAAATTTGATATCAAACTATATACTGAGAATATGGCACCGATATCAAGATATATATAATATATATCAATAAGTTATAAATTGTAATTAATAAATGAAGGATATAAGTATTAACATAGATTGTAGTATTATTAATAGTCGAAATTCATAAAATATAAAATAGATAAGTAGTAGAATAAAGTAGAATAAACAGTAAACAATAAAAGTAAAAACATAAACAATAAAGATAAATTAATACAGGTACATAAATAGATAATAAATTAGAAAGTCAAAATATAAATAAATAGAGCGTGGTCTATTCGGCCTCCTAAAATTCACAGACATGTAAGGCAAACCTCCGATACAAAGGTCTCTGATCATGTCAGAGGGACACTGGCGGGGCAGGAGTGTGGTTTTAGCCGGTTCGAGTCCGGCACTACCTCGACTGTCTCACAAGAGAAATTCCTGTGGGATAGTCGAGGTGTCCGCGGGGATTTCCCACTCCTGCCAAAACAAAAAAAAAAAAAAAAAAAAAAAAAATTGTGCCTCAGTGGTAATTCTGCGACATGTATATGTTACGGGTTATGCTAAAAGAAGAAGTAAACTTAGATTTATCCGGAATAACCAAGCTTTTAGGGTAAAGTCCGATAAATCACTAAAGTAAATTTAAATTTGAAGCTAGAGCCTTCTTTTTACTCGCGTTTTGATGCAACCAACTTGGATTTAGCGCTCGCCGACCGCTCTGCCGCAACACCGCTCGCTCCGGTCGCTCGGCTCGCACGCATTTGTTCACAGTTCTGACCAAACAAACCTATTCGGTCGGTTTTCCCTAGCAATAAATAAAGATACACCTAGGTATAGGCAACTAGGTATAGAACTAGGTGTAACCGTACTTCGGCTTTAAGCCGCAACATAGTTACTTTTCGAACTTTACCGAACAAACTCGGGTAATCTTAAGTTTAAACCTAGTTTTACTTCTTTTCTAGCATTACCCGTAACATATATACACGTGCTTTGTGCAGACAGGTCGGCAAATAGCAAATGTACCGACATCAAGCTACTACAATCTGTCAAATTTCTTTAATAGATTTTCTACTTTATCTATAAAGCATTATGTTCAAGGTTGATTGGAAAAATTTGACAGTTCTAGATAGCTTGATGTGCTGGCATCTGTACATTTTGCCACCCAGCTCTGTCGAATCAGGCCGGCCCCGCAAATATCATAGTATGCAAATCAATATGTTCACAACTCTGATCCTTCCAGGAACTAGGATAAGGCCTCCCACCTACTGAGCATAACATCAGGTCTATATATACACTGACCTGCAAAAATAAGTACTACACTTTTAAAATTTAAATTTTTCCTAAACTATAGAAGTTAGAGATTTAAAATATAAAACGTTATAAAGCAATTTTTATCAGCTTTCTTTGAAACTATATACAAAATTAAACTATTTTTCGAGTCCTTTTTGTTTCGAAAGTATATCTTGTGTACTTAAAAGTTATTGCAATTTTAAAAGTGTGATACTTATTTTTGCAGGTCAGTGTATATTCCCCAAAGGGTTAGGCAGAGGTGGGACCTAATAGTACACCCACATTTCACCAGTTATGTTTAAGCCTCATGTAATAGGGGGCGAGCCTATTGCCATCAACCGGGACAAAACCAGACTCCGTGGCTGCTACTGAGAAATTCCTGATGGAAAAATCCAATAACACTTTGCCCGACCCGGGAATCGAACCCAGGACCTCACGCATGTCGCGCTTGCAACCACTAGACAAACGGAGGCAGTCATTCACCTTACTTTTAATCAAATATCATCGTTTGTGAATCAATATATTCACAACTCTGTCCTTATTTCCAGGAGGATAAGGTGTACGCACCTACTGAGCAATTTTACCAAAACCAATCTTCAAAGCGTTCAATTCCTGGCTCACATCACGGATTGCTCTCCGCTTACCATACGGCGAGACGTAGCCCAACGTGGCCCGCTAACTCGAATGGTGGTTTAGGCAAACATCAAAGGAAGTTAGGCATTTAACAGCTTCGATTACCGCAGCTAAATTGTGCTATTTTCGCCTGATATTGAGTTTCTTTTAGAGATTGCCAGTGTGATTTGGTTTGTTTTTTTCTGTAAATTGGTTTAAAAACACTTTAACACGTCACAATTAAATTTGTTTTAAAGGTCGGTGGGGGAATCGGGGTAGGAGGTCGGTGTTTCCTATTCGACTACTTTGAGAAGAAACACCGAAGCAAAGTCAGAGTTTTATAAAAAAAAATACGTAATTATCATTGCCTGATCATTGATTTGATTGGTTTCATGAACTGAAAACCAATTTAGTGTAGGCATACCAAACATTGAAAACAAACGCAAATCACATATTCATTATTAGAATGATTATTGAAATTCAAGAAACGATATCAAAACGTAATATAAAATAACATTCACTATTTAGAAATTGTAGGTTCATCATGTTCTATAAATATAAACGTGGTTTCTAAATAAATATGTCACTAATTCCCTGCCAACCATAATACGTACTACACATAGCATTCTGCAACAGAAAATAATTTAAAACCACGAATCAATTTACTGCAAAGGAACGTAAAGACTGTCGTTCACTAAGCTACTGAAAAGTAACGTATTATAAACTCAATTCACAAATGAGTATCCAAAAAGCCACGGCACTAATATGGCTACGGGAATTCAGAATGCGACTCACTAACGTGTTGACTCCCTATTTCATGATAAGTTGCGTCTTGTAGTGTCGCGGTGATTTAAAAGCGACGTGAACGCTGGCTTTGATTTTCATCCAAAGCAGAATATTAAGAAGAGTAAAAGCAACGGTCTTATTTTAATTATTTGAAAAATGGTCTTAATTAATGGACTTTACATTACATAACATCACGACTGTAACCCCCGAAGGGTTACACAGAGGTATACCCATTAGTATTCCCACATTACCCTCGTTATTTTAAGTCCCATGTAATAGGGAGCGAACCTATTGCCATCAACCGGGCACAAGTCCAGAATCCGTGGCTGTTACTGAGAAGTTCCTAATGGAAAAATACAATAACACTTTACCCGACCTGGAAATCGAACCCAGGACCCTCATGCTCAGTAGTCGCCGGTGCGACCACTATACCCAAGAGGCAGTACCGAACTATTATTATATCCTATTATATCTAGACTGAGGACTACTGCCTTTCAATACAAAAATAATAAATTACAATTACCTCACAACACACAAACGAATACATACACAATTATCACACACGACGCCGACGCCCGAAAAGTTATGAACAACCAGAACCGACAGACCACAGGTTCCATTACGCAAAATGTAGTTTATCACCAATACGAACATCAGGTAAACACGTTATAAAGCCGTGACAAACTTGCGAATTAACTCACGTAATATTTTAACAAGTTATGCCCCTGGTTTAGTTCGAGAACATTATTAATTAAAGTTGTTTGTGAGATCGGTTACCTATTTGACTACTATGAGTGTATGAGTCTATGATGGCGTTTCAGAAGTGGGAAGCCGGCGTGCGTCAGGGGAATGTGTTTGAAGGGAAGCGTGTGATAAGCTCCTTGCCTAAGTTTGCAGTTTGATGAGGTTACCACAAAATCTTAGTGATGGAATAGCTTGCCAGGAATATCGTGATGGAATCGATTTTCATATGTGTTGGGGCACAATGCTAGCAGTAAACATAGTAATAAGTCTCGTTGGACGAACTGCCTCGTTGGCGTAGAGTTCGCAAGCGCGACTGCTGGTCCTGGGTTCAATTCCCAGACCGGGCAAAATGTTTTTGAGTTTTTCCATCCGGAATTTCTCAGTAGCAGCCACGGAGTCTGGATTTGTGCCCGGTTGATGGCAATAGGCTGGCCCCCTATTACATGGGACTTAAACACTCCTGCTTAACCCTTCGAGGATCTCAGGCGTAATGTGATGTTGTTATGTATTTGGCCACTTCTATGACTAACTGTCTGATTGAACTAGACAAAATTATTTGTTTGGTGCCAAATATAATAAGCCCCTTTTACCCGCTTTCCCCTTCCATCAGTGATAATTAAACCGTTAAATTATCACCATGTTAAGCCAACAAATTGCTGACCGTAGTTCCATAAGTTGTAGCTTACTGACCTCTAAGTTGCTGACCGTCCTCTTGACATTACACCGTAGTCACCTTTACAACTTTGTGGAGCGATGCATCGCGGCGGGGCAGCCATTATTTCCCGGGAATATACGGCGTAGGTCAATGCTACGGGATTTTAAGCACAAGAGACGGCTATGACTCTCCGATTTTCGTGGTATACTTTCAGAAGCCACATCCAGTACTTATTTGTCAAGAAGTATGTTAAATATTAAAATATATGTAATAAGTATATAAACATACTCCTAAGTTTGGATATAAATAAGTAGTTCCTGGGTCTGGGCTTAATTTATACTAGTAAAATCTGCACAAATACGACAACAACTAATGAAAATGATAAACGATGTTTATTTTGCAAGTAGGTTTTTACAAACATCTTTACACGTCATTTTTTAAAACTAGATGGGGCCGGTGTTTCGTACCTGACTACTCTGAGAAGAAACAGCCGAAACAAACTCAGAGGTCGTAGTCTCTTAAGTCCAGACATAATCTTGCTCAATTTACATGAGGACAATGCAGATTAGTGTCGGACATGGTTTTTTGAAGAAAGAACCACACAGATTTGAGTGGACCTGTCCACTATTTTGTTATTATACCAGTCTATAGTATCCCACCACTGGACAACCTCTTTTCATTTCTCACCATACTCTTAATTTCATTTTCGTATTCAAACAAGAATATTTATTTATAAAGCAGCAACAAAATATTATGTTCTTGTAAACAACTTGTAAGGAAAAATTCCTAAACACGAGACATCGCCCACCAAAGCTGTCCCCTAATGTAAATAAGCAATCTCGGTATTTTTAATTATGACAGTTTTTTTTTTAATATCCGCCAAATACAAAACATCCGTTCCACGTTATATATGGCGCTGTTAAATTTTCCGCCTAAAGTCATGTTTTCGTAATGCGTTTTTAATGTTCTCATATTGCTATAAATCACCATGGCTACTCCTGGTCCAGATAGCTTTAATGGCTTATGGCTTATTAAATTAGTTTATGAATCCAGAGCTCATGTTTCTACTGCTATGTAACAGTCATATTACAAATTATTACGCATTACCAATGTCTCGGGGGACCCATTGAATTATGTTAGCTCTAGACCTTGTTAAGTAACCATACTTTGTTCTTTAATGATCATTTGAGTTTAACTAATGAAACACCTTGTCAAATTAATATCGAAATTAGGGGAAAAACAAGCAATGATTGTATTATGTCACGACACAACTTTAAATTAAGCATGTCGCGTGCTAATCATTGTCAAGCAAAGAACCAAAAATCGGGATGTTCTGGAATAATTCACAGAAACAACCTCCGTTCGAAAATCAGCTCACAGGGACGGCTTTTGCTCCACATCCACATTTCGTCGATGGTATTACTTCACGCTGCGTGACGTAGGGGAGCCTATTCCCATTAATTGGTCACACTTCCAATCACGCCCCGCTCTTTGGTAATGGAAAAACCCATTCCAATCTCCTGTGAAAGTATATAACTATTGACCTGACCTATTACTGACTTAGGGCTGTTTGGCTGGATTAAAGGCAATTTACAATGCGTCTTGCTAAAATGAGCAGCTGAAATTACGTCGCTTTTAACTGGCGAACACTAAAGTTTTTTATGAGGCCATACGAGAACAATAATCGCCGAATGTAACGTAATTTACTCTATATTCAGTTTCATACGAGAGTCTGTGTGTTTGTGTCACACGAAGACGAAAAATGAGTCCTGACTTTGATTCGAAACCGAATTACGAAACAAAACACGCAACTCACATCGTTGGGCCTCATCACTTATTACAACGTAATTTCCATTACTCACTATGAGCGATGTAAATTATTTTCTGTATTTGATGCTGAAATGGTCTAAATACTACGAAATATATTTAATCTCTCTCCACGAAGTCTAATAATACGAAAGCCTTAATACTAAGCAATCACTACAAAAGGTTTTACAATTGATTCGAAGCTGAAAAAGCATAACTCATTAGAATTAATTGATATTTTTATTGAAGCTATCCGATTGCCGGGTTCTCTAGTAATTCCCGTAATAAGCTCTCGCTACTCGCTAAGGAATATAAAAGACCACCAGCTTTCAATGTTCCATCTTTTATCCTGAAATTAATAATCCTTACTATTTACTTCGAACACTGAATACCAGAATTTGCTAATTCCAAAATACAAATAAACTCGCGGTGTCTATTTTAATGAATTTAGCTGTCATCAGGGCTATTCTGAGCCGTCAAATTTGAAAAGAGAACCGATTTCACAATCTTTGTCAGTTCAAATAATAGAAAAAAAGCAGCGTTCATTTCCATTGTTCATTAAATGAGTCGGTATGGATAAAGCGAAAATAGAAAATACGTAAATTCTTTTTAAACTGATAGTCCCAGATCTGTTTGCAAACAGGAGGAGCAAGAAGCATTCTTTTCGAAATATGAAAGAAAAGTTGAATGGATTTCAGCGACAGTTTTCGGGTTCGCAGCGTCTAGAGATACAACTCCTAAATTGAATCACGTATTAGGTTTAAAAGTTAAGCGGTTACGTTTCCCGTTCGAAACCACTTTTTATGTAAGTGCTACGTGATTTCTTTGAGAAAGCACTCACTTTTGTTTCCGATATCTTCTTTCTCGTCGTGATTAATACTTTTACTTGTTAACTTAAATTGTTTTTCCGCTGTTGTTCAGAAAAACGGGAAAACGGCGAGCTTATTTCTTCAGTAACGTCCGCGTTTGTGTAAACATTGTGTTCTGTGTTTAAGCTAATTAACTTTGCATGTTTACTTAATACAATCTATACAATGGTTGGAATAAAGAAGCGTTTTACTGGATGCCACTTGGCCTCGTTTTCCTTATGAGCTGCAAAGAAAAATAGAACAATAAGTGGTTTTTGCTGAGTAGCTAATATTAAAATCTTACTCGTGTTTCAGATTACGTTACAAAATAAGTAAGAAAAATCAATTTGATACAAAAACGTAATTTCCTTCTTTACCATAATAGGTGCCGAGCACGCTAGTTGAAAATATTATAATGAGCACGTTGACCCCACTGGACAACAAATATTTTATTAAAGCTTGCTCGTGACGTGCCAATCAACAAAGTATTAATACGGCAGTAGATGATTGTTTGGTATGGTGTAATTTATCTGTTCCAAAACAATCTGCAACCGCAGCTGCGACCGGTCGCGAGCGCTTGCGGTTGCTAGTTGTGGCGTATCGACTCGCCCATCTCGCGAACATCCCATTTAGTTGATCAAAAAATAGTAACCAATTTTCAATGAAGTTTTGGTAACTAGATTTGTATTTGTTGAAACTGTTTATAAATAAAGGATTGAATATTTTGTAAATATTCAATCCTTTATTTATAAACAGTTTCAGCTAGACACCTCTCAAACGAAACAACGAACGATTTTTCCAGAATACTTGATTTGAAGATTTGTGGGTTCTGGATTTTTGAACGTAGAAGTTATACAACATCGGAAACACTCTCAGAGATTTGCAATTCTATATATCTCGATATGACTAGTCGCAGTTTGTGACTGAAAATTCTTAGTATACAAGCATATTTTCTCCTTTTGAGGTAAAGAGCACTGTCGAATCGAGTTTGTGATTAAACGTCAACGTTACAAACATGAATTTACAATTAACATTTTCCGACTTTTTCTCGAAGGATTACTAGAATAAACTGAAAGAATTTTTTATTGCGAATTTATAATAATTAACAACTCAAACGCCTTTCACACCTCAGACGGGCATTATTCTATAAAGCTTCTGTGACGCGACATCCATTACTTTTATAATATCGGCTGCGAAAGAAGATTTATGAAACACCTCAGAACTGGTGGAACAACATATTTAGTATCATTATTTTAGTAACTACCCAAATATTTAACAGCTTACAATGCGATGGCCCAAATTCCTTCTAAATCTCTCAAGTCTACCAGCTCAGCTGATCACAGAATACAACTGGGTATAGGTATCTTACCCCTACCCTAGTAACATCAGAGACAAGTTTACTTATCCTTTAAGGTCAATAGCCAATCTAACTGGGGGACCATCGCATGCAACGGGTCCTAATTTACTTTACTTACATATTACATTCTAAGGGGAGCTCGTGGCTAAATAATAACATCCGCTCGGGTCGACTCCTAAGCCGGGCTTGCCTAGGTTGTTCCATGGATGGGTGACCACTATATACCGAATTTCCTCCGTGCCTCGGAAAGCACGTTAAGCCGTTGGTCCCTGCTGTCGATTGGAGATCTTTGGCAGTCGTTAAGTAGTCAGTGACCCGAAAGTCTGACAACCAGTCTTACCAAGGGGTGTTTATTACCCAGTACTAACTGGGTTGTGGGGACAGAGAGGAAGCCGGCCCCGACGTATTTGGGAAAAGGCAGATGCTGACATGTTGCCTTCTAAATAAATACCCATAAAAAGTGGGCGCGGGCCGCACGGACGGTGAGCTATGGGCTCGCGTTCGCGTTCCACGCGCGCCTCAAAGAGAGTCAGCAAAAAGGAAGGGGTCCGCATGGGTCGATGCCTGCCGGGGCTGCGGGACTGTTCGAAAGAGATACCGTGGCCCCGGAACACAAAGGGCCATTAAGGAACATGGATGGGTTTTAGACAGTAAAAGTCTGACACTCCCCTCCTGCACCGCCCAGAGCGGGAGGAGTCATTTGATGATTTCCCAACAGAAAAAAAAGGTGGAACAGTGGAACATGAGTGGTATGCGTATTTAAAGAGTGGAGAAACAGGAATAAAATTAAAAACATCTCATCTTCCTTTACAATCTTCATAAGCATATTTTATTATTCGTGAGAGATTCTTATCTGCAAACGTAACTACAGTTGTTTGTTTTAGCGACTACCTTATTTACTAGGTAGATAAATATAGCGTCTGGAAGTTCTTCTAGGTACCTATTAATAAAGCGCAGTATTTCTATACCATGCTGAGATAGGGCCTTTTAGCCTCGTACATGACAAATTCAGTTTAATTTGTTTTCCCATGTTTATAATTGAGTTCTTTTTTGGTTTCTTTTTTTTTGTCCTGTGTCCGTCCTATAAATTCGTTTTCTTATACATTATAACACTAGAAATAGGGACCAACTAGTTCAGTCAGGTTTCAGGCTTGCCAAAGTAGATTCATCTTTCATGGGGTACTGTTTGAAATGTTACAATAAAATACCTCCCCACATTCTTCAAATGAATGAGACGAAATTTAAATCTTGCATAAAACGCACACTATGTAGGCAAGCATATTATAAGTTGGGGGATTACATTGATGATAAAAATGCTTGGCTAAATGCTGGTCCTGCTCCACAACCATAGTTGCAAACTAATTGATTGTACTGGTCGGGCATTATTTGAGTCTATCGACACGCAAAAAAGAAGAAGAATTGATTCCCATGTTAATGTATTGTGGAAGCTGCAGAAGAGTGTAAAAATATACCTACTTGCATTGTATAGATTCCGGTTTTTAGTATTATATAATTGCATAGCACATGTGTGAGTACTTTGTACTGTTCAGCCACCACTTACATTTAGTTATCTTTCATTGACTTGAATATGCCTTGGTGGCTACGAGAGAATGTCATGCTCACTCAAATGTCTCGCTGATGGTGGTGGGTGTGTCGGGTCACTTAGTTCCCTTAAATATGGTCGAGTTGAATGGTGCCGATACATGCGTCATGTTCGTGAACGGGCGCTCTCAGTTGGGACTGGTCATCTCTTAGCTGCCACGGTTCGTTCATTTTAATTACTTTTTTTTTTAATTTTTGATTTATCATTTTACTCTGGACGCTCTTAATGTGCACGTCTTTCTACATCGTTCTCACATATATGTATAATCTCAACATGAATGATGTAACCAAGATTTTGTAACAATATTTTGATTTAAAAGAGTGTCCATGGAGTTTCTTGCCCGTTCTTCTCTATAGAGATCTACGTTAGGGAATGGGCAACTACAGTACTTTCTCAAGTTATTATGCCTTGTGACTGTGACTGTAGCTTTGCTTTTTTTTGTATTTTCGACATTCAAAAGTGCCGTAATGGTCTAATTGAAATAAATGATTTGAGTTTGAGTTTGAGTTTGAGTTTGAGCTTACTCTCTTTAAGTACGATTAGACACGAACGCTATGCTAGTTTGACTTGCGGCCTCAAAACTCCGACCCTGATGATGGTGAAAAGCTCATGAATCTGTTGACGGCTCTTTGTATCGCGTGGAATACATCCCAAATATCTGAAAATGACCTATTGATCAATGTACAGTCGTGGTCTTTTCCGCCTGATCAGTTTTTTTTTTTGCTGAAATCATGCGAAGTCACGCCAAATCACGCTCCCTTAAAGTTTAGGCCTATTAGAAAGCGTTAACTTTGGCGCGCAAAATTATTTATTGTTAACTCTCGTTTGGCGTGCGTCGTCAGTGCGCTCGGCCAATCGGTATCTTTTTTCATTCATTATTTCTATACAAAGTCAACGGGGTGGGGCTAGAGAGCGTTTCTATGTTGTAAGTGCAAGCAAAAATTAGATTAGTGGTGATCAGGCGCGAGTGTCCTCGATAGTACCTACTCGTATATGTGAACATAAAATCAATACGCCATTGAATACTAGACATGGCACAAACATGTTCCGCTTGCATTAATGCATCATAAGGTATACGTGTTCGATCCATACATACTTACTAATAGCTCCTTTGCATTGGCGCGGCGAACTAGCAAAACATCAGGACATGATTGCGTTCGAACCATCCGGCAACATCGTTTCGCATTCATTAAGTCGGACATAGGTACTCGCAAGCAAAATTGTTGAAAACGTTTCGATGGAAATTTGCATGAATACCGTTATAATATTTCGCCAATAAGAGCATGAGAGGCATGGCTGGCATTCATAATATTTTTAATAGCTTAACACACGATGGTATTACTTTTTGTGGCATAAAACACAAGTCAACATGAAAGCAACAAAAGCTCCAACTGTTTAAAATGTCGTCATTTATTCAGACTTAGCAGTATTGACACGTTTATGTTTTGTGAGCATCTCGATGGCCGACACGAAATTTCTTGTCGCCAATTATTGTCGGATTAGTACAATTGTTCCGAACAACCAAACTCTTATTACACGAATTGGAGTTGTCATCCTAAATTCAATTTAAATGCTTCACTTGCTGGGAGCGGACAACTTGGCAAGGAATTAAGTAAAAACGACTCCGTTAAACGTATCGCCCAGAACAGAAATCATAATGAATTTTGCAATGTGACCGAACATTTTCTGCGTATAATTTAATTTGGAATGGCTCCAGCCTCCACGGACAAATAATTTAAAAGCTACGGAAGTTTAAGCTGAAATAAAGTATTAAAACGAGTTTTATGGAGCTCACTTATTTTGAATGATAGCTGGAGCTTAACCACTTATACATTAATTTATTTTATGAATAGCCTCATTTCTGTTCACGTCGGCCGCGGCGGCGTTGGAGCGCGGTCACGACGTTAGCTGTGAAACCGAATCCAACATAGCGTTAAACAAATCGAAAAAAACAGCTTCCCGCTCACGGAACACACATACGTTACAAAGCAGCGTCTGTCCGATTACAAACAATGCAAACGTTGAAGGGAAGTAAACGAAAAACGAGCGTTGAATTGCAAACCACTGTGTACCGACGGAAGAAAAAAAGTGGTGTGTAGCTGACTAGCGGCGAGGGGCGGCGCAGCAACCGGGAAACATCGCAGCGTGAGTGCGCTGCTGTCAGCACTTCTTGACACGCCGCCACGCGCCAAAACTCCTAACAAACTGCCGCGGATTTTTATCATACACTCGGCCCAGCTCCACTCTACCGAGAATGTACAAACATTTGTCTATTATGCATTTTTTATCCAGTCCATATATCAAAAACTATCAAGCCCGACAAAAACAAACCCTGCTGCTGGATTGCTCGGTGCAGTGAACTTTAAAAAAATCTTTTCATTGTACCAACAGTGTTTCAATTTTTATGCGATGTAATTTCGCGATAGATAAATGTGCACGTTTAACGGTTTTTTGTGTTTACGGAAAACGCTCACAAAAACCGTTAACAAAAAATGTTTGAATGCTTTATGGTCAGTAAAGGTTTTACAAAGTTGGGAGCTAGCTTTTGGTAGCCAGTTATAATAATGTCGTGGTTTGGTAGATTGTGGTTACCGGAGGAATGACGCACGTAGACGTTTGTGAAAATCTCCGCTTACTTTTATGTCAAGTATTTAGGCATTCAGTTGCAGGTTTTCTACATTTTTATTCTAGTTGGAATGTTTTACTTTTACAAAACCAGATCAACCCCTAAAGACTCAAAAACCCCAATAAAAATAATTAAGCAAATCCTCAGTACAAGAAAACTCCCTATCAAGGAAATCGAGGAAATTTATATTTGACGGGGACATAAAGAGTCCATTTGTAGCAAGTGACGTGTTAAGGGACCCTTGTTTATGGGTGGCACTTAACACGGAGCTAAGCCACCAGTCGCCCAAACATTCCGGAACACTTGCAAGTACACTAGTACGTCATTTTTATGCCACCCGGGTGAATTTGTTATCTGATTACACTTGAGGACAAGTACACGTAATAAACGTCGCGTTATTTCTCTTTTTTTAAGATAAGCGCCAAGTTATTATTGCCTGTCATGGCGTCACGGCATGGCGAAAAAGTCTTGTTAAAGGAAATGTTTGCGAATTATGGTGCCAACTTACGTTTCGCTTTAACATTACTGTTATCAGATTTATAATATTGTGGAGCATGGGGTTTATTGGAGTCCAGGAGAGAATAAAATTAACTTTATTTTTAATAGACGAACGAACTAAACTTAACGAACTGAAATATTCCTCGACGTGTAGTACAAACAGGCTTTCAGAGTTCAATAAAAGTTCTTAATTGGTTGCACAACCGTCATCCAATTTGTCCCAACTGGTTTAAATCTAAAAACAAATACATCAAAAGCGTTCTGTCAGAATATACCTACGTATAAAACAAAACTCCTCTTTCTGAAACCGAATAAAATGGAACACCCGATCAGCAGAATAATGTGCACCGGACATTAAACATTGGAAGCGTAAATAGCCGTCCTAAGCATAAAAGAGTGTATTGGTCGAAGCATGTGTCAGCTGCAGCTACAATCTAATTTTCAGGTTGTCCGAAGGTCGGAGTTAGTGCATGGTGCAGTGATTCCTACGGCCGAACGACGAGAACCGAAACGACGTCAAGAGCCGAAGCCGAACGTAGGTACACCCGCCATATCAGATTTTCCTCTCAACTCAGCGAGGAAATTGATTTCAAGAGTTCTCTTAAATGTAACGTAGGCTGTCAATAAGGCTCAGCATTTAATGATTTATCGCGTTTCTGTGACCGCTTCTAACTTCTGATTGAGATTATGAGTTTCAAGTTACGATGTTACGGATTCAACTTGATTCGTGCTTAACTTTTAATTGGAGCGTCTAATTATTGTGGGTATTTTAAATTAGATTTTACAATTTTTGGCTTATGGGTACCTCTTTTATACGTTCGTATAAACAAAGTGGTCGGAAAAAGTACCCAATATCCATGGATTTAAGAGTAAGTTTTTATATTGTTAGCCAATCCTCTCAAATAAGTAAGTATCTACTCCTTAAATTCAGGAAATCGTGTCTTTAATAACATTTATTGATAAATTACCTAACAAACCCATTCACACTCAGCTAACCACGACCTTTTCATCTCTTATTACATGTACAAAAACGCGTGGCATTCGTCATAGAAAACGAAAAAGCCCAATATCGACGGTCTACCAAAGCGAAAACACGACACAGAAAACGAATGAAAAAAGCAATATGTCACAGGACACACATGTTTGCGAATCTGGCGTTAAAAAACAGTAGCATCTCAAAGAAACTCCTTCAGGAAATCAATTCGTAGTTTAACATATCGGGACGTGTGACTGGTTTTTGTCAGTGCGGCGGTGCTAACATATGGGGCTAATATGTAAGTTACACGATCGGTGTTCAGTGATCTATCGCCCTGACACCGCGCCTGTTTACGATTCACTCCGGCCAGGCGTACAGCGGAACTGATATTTTTATGTCCGAGGCGCTTTACAAGGGGGCGATTAGATTTGGGTCGTGTGAGCTTCCTTGTGTGGAAGTGTGAGAATAAACACGAGGTTTATTTTTAACATAATGGTGTTTTCTTTATACATCATTGGGTATTTATTTATAACTTCGGCGACTACGTTGGTACTGAAATTGGTTAAGTTATCGTGTCTTAAAATATAAGTGTACATATTTTCTTATCATCTAACATGAATACACTGAAGTTAAGCTTCAGTACACTGACAGTGTTTTAAAACTAAAAGCTCTTTGGTTGGCAGTATGATATTTACATTCATTCATGAACTCTTGGTTGTATTAATTTGCCTTAAAAATACTCCGTAGTGAACGTTGGAAACGATTGGCATACTCGTAGCCAGTCAAGGTTTCTCTAGAAAAGTAAACTAATGTCATGTTGTATCATGAACTTTCAAAGAAATCAAAGCAACACAGCTAAGAGCTATTGGTCCCGTTGAATTTCTACGGTTTTCCATGGACATCTGAGTGACCACGGGTGAACATTGTCTCAGTGGATGGGAGTTTCATACGTACTGCTATGGGGACAGACGATAAATGAAAGGCGTATTGGCTAATAAATTGAATAATTATTGATTTTATAATAATAATAATAATAAATTCATTTATTTCAGGTAAGTAAATAACACCCATTGCCAACTATAAATAAAAGATAAAAACATCATTACAAAAAATAAATAAAAATAAAATCAGACTCAATCAACTAGAATTAAATTAAATTATAGAATTAAAATAATAAATTAAACAAATTAAATAAAATAAAAAATTTAAATTTTAAAATCATAATTTTTCATCAACCAATCTTACCAAGTACACACAGTACTAACTGGGATGTAGTTAGGCAGGAAGCCGACCCCAACATAATTAAGAAAAGGCTAGGCTGCAGATGATGATTTTTACATCTTGACGCGCACTGTCAGCCTTCCAAACTCCAGTTATTTTTCCTTATGCCTTGTAAGTTATGAGCTAAGTCTTTAACTCCTATTAATATAACATGCCAGTAACTTCTCTAGGGTACCCTAGGTACACTGTACAGGCATGCCGCATAGGCGTTAGGCATTCAGTATGGACGACAAAGCGACAAAGTGCGCTGTAAAAAGGCTGTAAATAATTTTCATGCCAGTACCACGTTTGGGCGTTATAGCTAAGAATAATGGGGCAACCCCATTATTCTTAGCTATAATAAAAACATAAGGATAAACCTCACTACACGTTAACTGAGACATGCTAGCACTGACTGGATACGTCCACTCAACTCTGTGTGGCTCTTGCTTCAAAAGACCATATCTAACCAAGACCATGTCTGGACTTGAAAAGAGACAGTGACCTCTGAGTTTGTTTCGGCTGTTTCTTCCCAGAATAGTCAGAAAACACCGACCTCATCTAGTTTGAAAAAAGAACGCCGTGTTATATATGTATATTTTTTTTAATAACCAACTTACAAACCCAGAACTCACAGAACATCACCTACTTCTTACATACTCCTTTAACTTCGCCCCGTTACATACATCTGGTCATACACGCACACCGGTTGCTGAGTTATTTATTCATCTAAAACTTCCTCGGTGGTCTGGTGGTCGCAAGCGCGACTACTGAGCATGAGGTCAGGACCTGGAGGTTCGAGTCCCAGCTCGGGCAAAGTCTTATGGGGTTTTTCGGTCAGTAGCAGCCACGGAGTTTGTGCCCGATTGATGGCAATAGGCTCTCACCCTAATACAGAAATAACTGGCAAAATTTGGGTATACTATTAGGTACTTATACCTCGGCCTTCTAGGATTACAGGCGTGATCTTATGTGAAGTTTTTAATCATGTCTCTAAAGAAATGTAGGAAACTTCATCCATTCACCTACTGATTATTATCAAAATGTTCTATCCCTATTCGACCAATAACAAGCAATAAATAATGCATACACTCAACAAAGTAATAACATCAATCATTAACAGCAATATTAATCAGTTACAGATTATCCTGCCTGATGAGTTGCTCATAAATACTAGAGTAAAGGCGACGAAACACTTGCAACACCGGGCACTAACAACAACACTATTCGCAATCATTGGTCGATTGATCGAAGATGGCCGCATGGGATGACAATGTAGCCAATGAGCAGGCTGCGTGGTATAGCGTATAGCGTGTTACCAGTCTGTTCCCGAGGATAAGCCACACGCCCGACCAAGCTTAGTGTAATTGTGTTTTGTGTGTAAACATAATAAAAGGTGCCTACTTAATTACTAATGCGTGTTTCCACATTAACCAACACGACAACGCGGCGGCGACACGATACGATACTTACGTTGTGGGCTTGCAAAAATTACTACGGCCATTTTATACGGTCCCTGTTTTTTTAATGGGCGAGAAAAAATTATAAAAATTACCCTCTGACGAAAAATGGAATTAGGTTGGTACAACAAAATTCATTAATGAAAAAATAAGTAATTGCATTTTTATGATACCAAAAATATAACTATAATAATAAAATAAGGACCTACCTAAGAGTGCTTCTAAAAGTGGATTCTTAGAAATCTCATCGAAAGAGTTTCCCGACCTCTACAATCGATTTAAAATCTGCTGTAACAAACATCTATCAGAATTAATTTATTCAAATTGTTTTAACTCTGATGATTACAATCCAAATAACATTGTAATAACTAACTTTCATTTTGTTAATAAAATCGGAGCATTGGTCTCGATATTCAAATTTCATCTAACACAAAAGATCCATTCTCTCCTCACATCGCGCCTTCCGACCGTCAGCTTTATGTCTGCTCCGCTCCCTTATCGTAAAGAAGTCGCAAAAAACGTATCTAAAGAAGTTATCTATCGTATTTTGTACCTTTCGGTCCTATCTGGGATTTCAATCCTTATCAACATCAATTCTCATCGGACAGCCCATAAATAACTATTTCAATTCACTATCCTAAAAACACGGACAGAACTAACCAAATACATTACCTATGTACCTCTGTATTTGTAAACGACACAAACTTATATTAAAGCTTCATCCCCTATTTCGGTTTAAACCCTCGTATATTAATTAAGTTATTAGTAGTGTGAAATAATACGAAAGTTTACGAGTGTTGCGTACCAATTTCAATTCTAAATTAACATGGTACATAATTAAGTCTATCCCTTTTAATCGGTTGTGGATTAGTTTGAGTATATCATTAAGTTTAATGCAGGTCTCGGTGTTAAACCTGGTGATGTGGCGTGTTACATTTAGAGTTCTAATTACATTACACAGCAGCCACGTTAAGTAGTGGCGGTACTTTCATACAAACCTAAAAGCTTAGCTGGCCCCTATAACCTACTACTCTTCATGATGTTAGGGTTTCTGAACAGACTACTTGCCTAGCAGTATTGTTGGCCCCTAGGCACGCCACTGCACGTAGTACAGGCAATCCATTGACACGCCACCACCGCATAATGTGACTAGCGGAGTACGTCGTGTATATTCCCAGTAATAGAGCAAATCGGTAGGTCGTTACCGCAATCGAAACGGCTTAATAGGCTGTGTTAGGCTAACGCACCATTTAAAAAGTCAACTGAAACTCATTCAAAGTACTTTTCTTTCATTGTTTCCGGCCGTGCGGAGTGCCCTCAAGACTCGAGGAAATTGACAATGAAGGTAAAGTTTATCTTCCACCGTCAGCCGTTTGAGGGTTGAAGACGTGACCCGACCCCTTGATTCCATTACGGCCTCGCCGCGACCGACAATAGAGAATTAAAAGTCGAATTTTTACAGAGCCAACGAGCCGCTTATTCAATTGAAAAATCAATATTCGCTAGACTCATAAATGAACTTATTCTGGGATATTATTTTCCAGAGATTCTGTTGAATACTTCAGCATAGATTTCTTTTAACATCTCATTTCGATTCAAGATTTATGTGAGAATCGGTTTAAATAATTTTTGTTTTGATGGTTATATTTAGAGATAGATAGGCCAAATTTTCATTTTTGCCACTACCCTTGCTTTGCTTGGTTGTCCAGTATATTTTTGGTCCTGAAAATAGTGTACAAATATCTATTCGACTTCTTGATTTCATCAAATAATTTTTAACGTAGGTACATTAGTCTCAAAGTTTATAAACATACTGGAATTTTATTTGATTCAGGAAATCCGTTTCAAATAAAGCACACAAATTCACTACACGTCGAGTCCGTGTGCCTACACACCTTTAATCTTTGCAATACGCTGGGCACCTAAGTACCTGCTTGAATGTGAATGGCGGTCGCGGGAATGTTCCATTTGCATAATTATTCCAAAGATTTTGCATACTTTTATAGCTGCTCTCCAGGTTATCGCCGCGATAAGTTACCGACATTACCGAAAAACTACAGACATGGGGAATCGGTATTTGCGAATTACGGGAATATAATCACGTCTGAATGAGGTAGTTAAAGTTCATTAGTGTATGAGGGTACGAGTACTCATAGCAGAATCGGTTACCAAATGGGGCATTCATGATTAAATAACTCGATCAAGGTTCCTTCGAGTATTTCTTGAAAAGTGTCAGTAGTCAGACCTTTGCCACTGATTTTCCCAAAGTGATATTCTGTCTCATAATAAAAGTGCCATTCAGCAAGTCTATGCATATCTATATGATTTGGTATACGTAGCTGTTAAGAACTTGGATGTTTAAAAGGCAGTATTTACTAAATATACGCAGCATAATCAGAACTTTCAGCTAATTTTCACGACACTGTTGAATTGCGTTTCACTCTAAACGACTAGCTTATAGTAATAAACAATTTCACGTCATTATGCTTATTCGCAAACTGGCCATAAATATAACGCTAGTGCCCCAAATGACATGTTATAAGCGTTTGAATTTGGGTCACACACTTCCGAACCTACAGATATTGGACACTTCATAAATGTGATTGCAAAGTTATTGTTATGCTTAGAGGTTTGATGGCAGACGGAAACAGACAGATTAGTTGATTTTCTGTCAGAGTTGCTTCGTGAAAAAAATAAACAAATTAGGCCAAAATGTATCGGGTTTTTTAGAAGCAGAGAATTAGAAATTGGAATAAAACAGAAAATGAAATTCAACCGGTGAAGCGACGATCTTCGCAACGTGACTGGTAGCAACTGAATGAGAGTTGTCAAGAATCGAGTTGAGTCGCGTGCGATTAAGGCTTATGTCGAGCAGTGGGACTGCTGCAGGCTGATGATGAATGATCCATAATGGAATTAGCTGTATTTGATTGATAATTTTTTGACATTTATGGTTGAGTAAATTAATCGTATCGTGCCCTTATTGGCCATGAGGCGCCGCGCCGCACATTATAATCTGCAACGTTAATGGCGTACAAATTAGGCACGAAAAGTTGTCAAAAGTTGGTTAAGATTTTTCAGTCATCAACAAGACTTAAATCATTCAGTAACTTATTTTCCAACGTGAAGTGCATTTTGAGCGGACTATTTGGTTTTCACGTCAGCTTTAGCAACGATCTCCTTGAGAACCTCAACTCGGGCGACATCCTTAGCCCCCAGGCTTATGAACAACATGGCAAACCATTTGAAGCTTTGTCTTGTTATAAATTGAAAGTACAGCTTTATGTAGCTAAATAAATATGTAAGATTGTGTGAAAATATTTTTAATGAGCTAGTTAAGTTGTGGAGATCAGATAGTCGGTCACCATGTAAAATACTGGTATTCATCTGTGTTTAATATATATGAGAGAATACAGAATTCGCGGAACACACACATGCACATTACACATTATGTATCTGTATTAGTTTATTGTCCCTCTTTGACGTTTTGGGATGGGTCGAAATGTCAACGTGATCTCAAAAGCCATGTATCCAATGATGGAAGCGGAAATGCGCCTGCGATGGTTGGCAGCACTGATGCGCCACTGACAGATTGAAAAAGGCATCGCGGATACCTACCTACCCGGAAAAATAAGGAAAAACCAATAACGCGGAACCATTATGAAAAGGCCATAAAGCAGTTAACTAGGAGTTGTGGAAGTCTGGGGGTGACTTTATTATAGGAAATAATTTGTGTATTTTACTTATATTCTGTGTTAGACCCTAGCACGTGGAACCGCCGAACAAAATCACAGAAAGCTTCGGAGCCAGCGGTGCGGTATGTTAATATTGGTTTCCTCATGGTCTCCTAGATCAAACAATCTGCATTCGATTAGACTGGAAACCGACCCCGACATATTTAGGAAAAGGCTAGGCAGATGATGATTTTAATGAGCTAGTTCTATAGTCCTATAAGTTTCGATATATAAATAAATTCTTTATTTTCACCAAAAGCCATCATAATACAAGGACCAAAAACTTAGTGTACGGCCTGGGTGCAATAGCGTTTGGCGGGGCGTTCTGCGGGGCGGCGAGCGGCCGACAGCGCGTTCAATGAGTGGCCATAGTGCTCTTCCGTAAGACGCAAACTCGCACAGTGCAGCCGCCGCACAGAGCGGGCGTCTACTCAGGCCACTCACGTATAAATGCATGTGTTTGACATGATCGCTGCACGCCCCGCCACGCCGCACGCTCGATTCGAGCGTGCACTCTGGCCGTACACTAAGAGCATATAAGGCTTATAACTAGGACACAACTCCTAAACTAGGTGTATGTGCCCGTGTCTTAGGAGTCAGTGATTCTCCATGACAAACAAGACAAAGCCATAGTAGTATAATAAATAAATCAGGACGTTACATCAATAAGCAACATATTGCAGTAGGTAGATTGTGTCGCCCCATACCTAAAAACAAAAACATTGAATCCATTCGTGAAACCATTCCCAATCATTTTTTCTTGACAAAAAAAAGTACAAAGCTACGTTTCATCCACTAAAAACCAGACCCATTGTTCCGTACTCAATGAAGGTACTGCGAATTGTGTACAATTTATTACTGTAGCCTGTCTACTCATCCGCCTTCATACAAAAGTAGGTACGACCGTACCACTGACGCTCTTTCACATGCAAATACTATGGAACCGCGGGTCCATAGAGTGTAGACTGGAGAAGCTCACACGCCCCTAAATGGGGGACATGGAACACGTTTTAGATATCGAATACGATTTGATTGTATTAAATCTTTGAATCTAATCGAACTGAAGAAAATGCCTGATTATGTACAACTCTGTTACTTAAGAATGCAAAGAAACGCGTGAGGGTTTTTGTTAGTTTTACGCAGAATCATATTACCTGAAAAATACTGTGAGACAAACTTAAATACAATTCCGATACCAATAGTTCTTTAACTCCTTTTGAAACAGTTCAATTGGTGAGAAAAAAACATACAGAAAGAAACATTCTAATGACTAATAGAAAGAAAATCAATCTGAAGCACGTGATTATAAACTCAAAAACATGAAGACGCGGCTGAAATTTCTAACGAAATATAATCACCGTAAAATGTATAATATCCTTCAAAATAATTTTCCTGTAACATTATTTTACCAACGGAACATTTTGAAACATATTTTTTAAATATAAGCAAGAAAGAAAAAACCATTCCATCGATCAAATTAATTATGTTACAGGATACTTTCTTTGAGGAAGTTGTAATATCTAATTAAGATCATTAAAAGAAAGTATGGCGAGACTGATAAATTATCTGGAAAACGCCTTAATAAAACAAATAATAAATTTTATAAAAGTTTATAAAATAAATTTAGTACAAATTGTTCTTGTAACTTAAAACTGTTCTGCTTGAACTATTCGATAAGTATTTGAATTAAACAGGTTTGAAGTTAATTTTAGGTTCTTTTATTCGTACTTAATTAAGTTTTAGTTATTAACAACGGCTCTACTACGGCTTATTGTCTTTAAAGTATGTTTCTTGGAAACTTTGAAAACAACTAGATTTGAAAAGGGTTTTTGAAATGACTACAGATTTTCTCATTACATTGATTTAAAAGTATTTTAAGTATTGTATCGCTTTTAAAATATATTATAGATTGAGATACAATTTGACTGGGTGCTGAATTATTTCTATCTTCTTACTACTCCTACTAAAAAAGTACTAAACGGATTTGGATCAGAGTTGGCACACAGATAGTTTATATCCTGGATTAATTTAAAGAAATATTTTTTATCTCTGTAGTACAAACTCGTGGGACAATTAGCGAACTCCACGCGGGCGAAGTCGCGGGCACCAGCTAGCATAAGATAAAACCTTGTCCTTACTAGTTCACATTTGTGTCGGCACATGGTTTCAGGAACGGAATCGACACCATTCTGCCATAGATTGGTTTCGTTATACGGTTTCTGCTCAAAATCTGAAATTCCACGTAGGTAGAGCCCTTATCAGAATAAATAAAAAATGTTTCAGACAAATGTATCCAGGAAAGAGCCCGTCAAAAAAATCAATACCTAAGCGGTTTCGTTAATGACTAAGAACTTAATTTATGAGTTGTTTTTTGATCCTCATTTATTTATTGAACAGAATGATTTGTGCAAACGTGGTACAAACGTTAAAAACCACAAACCAAAACCAACCTATTTGATTTGTTTTTATGCGATTGCTGATTTTACAGAATGATGGAGGATTTAACTGACTCAAATCGAACATTTTGCTCCATACTTTTATAGATATGTATAATACTTTTTTGAATTCGGTATGTGGGTCTTATACCATATTCCTAGGTAAACAGTGATCGCTTTTCAGGGTTCCGTACCCGAAGAGTAACCAACGGGACCCTATTACTAATCCTCCTCTTTCCGTCCGTCCATCCGTACGTCTGACAGCGGGCTGTATCTCATGATTTGCAATAGTTAGACAGTTGAAATTTTCACAGTATTGATATTTCTGTTGCCGCTATAACAACAAATAATAAAAATAAATTAAAATTAAAGTGGGCTCCCCTACTAGAGTCCGACTCGCACTTGGCCGGTTTTTCACTAAAATAAGCCCCTTATTTATGTATAATACGGCTTGTTAAACAATACGGTACAAAAACACCCATTAATAACAAAGAACAAGTAAGTATGTTAGTACACCATTTTCAGCCACTTAAGTTGCAAAGTTACGTAATGCAAGTCAATTTGCTCAATAAAAACTTTACGATCTACACTCTCACAACAGAAAGTTATAATTGTTCAAATAAACGTTTAAAACACAGAGGCTTGACTGTGCAACAAGAACAGAATGAATAAAAGCGCAAACTATTAGTACTAAAAAGTAAACCCACATGGTAGCGTGACAAAGTTCATTTTCCAAAAGTTAAATTAAATTTAAAAGGATAAAACCTAACGTAGGACATATTACGAGTTTGGAAACTCAATAACAACTTGTGTAAAGCCAACATTGCAACTAATTGATTTCGTAAACTTGTTTTATTTAATTGGTCTCGAGCGGGTGCGTCCCAAGTTTTTATTGACTGACAAGCCATTCCAATTATTTTGATCGAATTCTAACTTTAAACGAATCAAGATTCGCTTTTTAATCAGAAATAAACATCCAATGTCTCGTGTCACAGTGACTATCAATTACATTGAGCTTAGAAAGTCGAGTGTTTTTTTATGCTTTCTTTGGAAGTAAGAAGGTTTTCGGGTAGATAATTCCTTGAGAAGATGCCGCAGAAGTATTGTAGACAGAATGCGAGTTGTTCGGGGAATTCACTGAATTATCTGTATGCATTTTCAGTGGGAAGAGTGTGTCCTCCTCTTCATAAGAGAAGAGGAAGACCAAAGAAAGGATGGATGGACTGTGTGAAGGATGATATGGCTAGAAAGGAGGTGACTGCGAAATAACGAGTAATAGAGAAGTATGGAAGAAGAAGACATGCTGCGCCGACCCCAAATAAATTTGGATAAGGGCAGGAGAATGATGATTCTTCATATTACGTATGTGAAGCATTTTATTTATCTTCGAATTTTCCATGTGATCTACATGGAAAATTAAAATGTGCTTGACTCTATATCAAAAAGTCTTATCCATCATTGCAGATGCAATCCAATAATACCTCATAGACACACATAGCTATTCACAACGCTTCGATTCGATTTTCGATTCGGAAAGTCGTATGTCTATCTCGCTCGATTTCGTAATGTCAAAAAAAGATAGACATACGACTTTCCGAATTGAAAATCGAATCGAAGCGTTGTGAATAAGGGGCCTGTACAGTTTGTAAATGGGGTACAATGAGTAACCACCACGGTGTTTAGGTGTTAGCCACACTCTGTGGTCCTAAATGTAGACGTCATTAGCATACATTGTAGATACATAATGAGACTGTTGTCGGTTTCTCGTTACGAACATTCAGGGCTAAAGAAAATAAAACACTTCATGAAGTCTTCAGTGTTTTGTTTTTTTAACGGATTGGTCAGAAAAGTCAAATAGCAAATATAATTGGAAAGCCATAGGGGAAGCCTTTGCCCAGCAGGTGGGACAGAACAGGCTGATAAAATAAATAAGCACAGAAATGTACAAAGGCGGATTTAAAACCAAAGGCATTTTCTACTAGTCAACCTTTGACGAATGAGACTGCGGCAGTTACAATGCTGAAAATTAAGGATTCCATTTTATTCTACAACAAAAATAAAACACTAGTAAATAACTGATTATTTACTATTGTTTTATATTTGTTTTTGTTTTATTGAATAATATTTTTCATTCGACAAGATAAACAGAAATAAGAAGAACTTTAAGTACAAACTTATTATAACTAGAATTTTGAAGTCGAACATACAAGTTTCTTAATTTGCCTTTGATAGAACTTTTGAAACCGCTTTCCACGTGTCGGCAACACGTGGCAAAACACTTTCAAGAGTTCTTAATTATTGTTCTTAATTAGTAAATATATTTAGAGGAATTGTTGCTACGGGGTTTCAAGGACGGCTCCTGCTAATATTTGGAAGAAGTTATCTCAAACAAATCACAGCCTGTTGATTCTGCTCTTAAATCGAATTACGTTTATTTAATTGAACACTCCTAAGTTAACGACATCGGTGACTCCGTTCGTAGAAACGTGGCAATTTAAAAAGTTTAAAGTTCTAGATGGTTGTATTTTTATCGGGAGATTCAACTGTATGATCAGCTAACTTTATCATTACACAAAAATAAGTGAGATCATATTATAAGGTTCAATATCAACCATCTTACACTTATGGGTCAATTCAAAGTTAAAATTTAATTGGTTTTCTTATGCTGACGAGTCGGGATCTTGTATGGAAAAAAAATTGGGGTCCAACCGGAACAGTGACGAATATACATATACGGGCAATAGTCCAAGAGTTTATATGGGTTGATTTTCCAATTTTCTTTTGTTTTGCCAAGTTATATTTTCCAAATCGACTAATAGAGTTTCTCTTCTTTCAATATGAAATACCTACATTACCTACTTCAATTTGGTGATTAGTTTTTTCTTGGCATACCATTCTAGCGCTAGTCAAACTAAAATCTTTAAGCGACACATTCTAATTTCTGCCATTTTAGTTTACAATAAACGACTAAGCGTAGCTTAACAACATAACACACAAACACAAACACAATATAATTATGTATAATAAGTATTTATTTACAAACAAAAAGTATCTGTATAGTATATCAACAATCTGGAGTCCACGACACAAGCCTCGTTGCTTAGTGTGGCACTAGATGGCGCTGTGTGTAATGTCTAGCGATATTTATTTTATTGTCCGCGAAGTAAAACATAACAACATACATCGAATGTCAAAGAACATATGTCATGTCCTCATCCTAACAGTTACTTCAATATGCAGCTAATGAGCTGGTCACACTGTGATGCAATCTGTGCCTCACACACACACACACAAACAAGCACACAGACACACACAGCTACAGATTGTTAACAGTCGGCCGCTAACTATGAGGACTGTGACCCATATCTGGCCGGCGCATAGCAGACGTGATAAGCCATGAGTAGTTACTTCAAACTTATGACTTACTTCGTGTTTGATGCAAAATCTAACTTTTGCCAACATGCACCACATAGTACAACGTATTTTATGCGCATTTATAAAATAATTTGGGAAAAAGAGAAACTAGTCAGACCATGAAGGAAGCAGACACTACACAGGTTGCAGGAAGATGTAAAATTTCACACAAAGTAAATGATGAAAAACCAGCAAACAGCTCCATTATCCTATTGATCGCGACTCGACTCGATCGACTTTTCTATACGCTTTAACTACTTTGATTTACTTGACAGACACGTTTTTTTAATTATGCCTATTAAAGAGCAATATACCGATCGCATAATAATAATACACTCCTTAAAACCAATATAATTATGTTTTCTCTATAAAATACAAGTCCATTGCAAAAATTCAGTCCAAAAAGCTAAAATCTAAGACGAAATAAAAAGGGGAGAATTAGCAGTAAAAAAAGCTGCTAATGACAAAAAAACAGCGCTAACGAATACGATTCTCTAGTACTGGACTGCCTCAGGCGGCCATATTTGTTCTTCTATTTTCCGGAGTAGTACGTGTGAGCCGCACGAAGACTTTTTAGAAGGAAACTCTTTTAATACATGGGAAAAGACGATAATAATTACTGGCTCTTTATAATGAGGGATTTTCTTTTTAGCTCTTCCCTATTCAGTGGATAGATGGCGCTGAACTTGGTAAGTTACTACAAGGAACGGAACGTAAAAAAAAATGATTTTAACAAAGCGCGAGAAAACTAGGTTATATTCGGAAGCTTAAGCAAACGAAAGTGTCAGTCAACGAGCGTATATGACGTGACGCAATGTTATTTTCCAAGCGTTTTGGCTTTGGCACCAAATCACGTAGTCAGTTCAACGCCATCTACAGAGTTCTTGGAAACTATGTTTTTTTTAATACCTCAAAAAGAAAACCTCTCATTATTTTGTATTTACCATAGTCTATTGTTAAAATTAAAATTGACGTAATAGAAAACTAATGTGAAACTCATTATGAAATTGGTTCAAAACTTCTCTTTACTTATTATGGCTGTTTATAAATCTTTTGGTGCTTTACGAAGAACAGAACTATCACCGCAATCTTGTATTTTAAATACATTTAAGTGACTCTATTACAGATAACCAATTTACCCTGATAACGTCAATCGCGTTCTAAAAGCTCCTTGAAGCACTGTAGGCATTTATAAACATAAGTAAGTTATTAATTATAATTATTATTTCTATTACTTCCTATTTATTTCTCCTATTCACTCCTACGGGCTCGATAAAATGGCCTCGGAAGGCCAAAACTCGTTCAACACCTCTCAATGGCATCCCGTAAGTAATCACCAGCCTCCCAATTCTCATTTCAGAATACAGTAATAAATAATGTTGCTCCCATACAGAGCGGCAACAATGTAAGCGGTCATGTTAAATGTTGAACATTTATGTTCAGACACGACAGTGCAATGTGCAACGTTCGTGTTCCCTGACAGGTGGCGTCGGTAACACGTTCTCAGTACACGATCACTATTTATTATTAAACGATAAGGTTCCATTACGTCATGAACTCCTGGTACTTTTCTAGGTAGTTAAACGCAATAGCCTTAATACTTTTCTCTGAAATAGCGAAATAAGCATCTGTTTTATTCATTTTATTTTGCCAATATATTAAAAATTCAGCCTGTTTATGGTACCTCGCGTACTATACGGTTACGATCACGATTTTTGGCCGCAGAAGCGACTATTGGTTGGAAAAAAGTTTGGTCGCACGGTCGCACGGACCAGTGTTATTCAAGATTCCTCAAGTGTTCATTCAAACCGGTACGGACAAATACTAACGCGGCGCCGGACACTGACAGACACTGTACTGAAGTATCCGGTGTCCGCAGCCGGTCCACAGTTTGCGTACTAGTTTACTTACTGATCTGTAAGTAATGAAGTTAATTATTATGATGATCCGAACTTCACCGAACCTGTCAAATATCAAAGCTCAAAAATCTCGCTTTTCAACTTTTCGAATCCACCTTTTTAGAAGTTTTTTGTAGCAGCTTTCAGTGTAACTAGAGGCGGCTAGCTTTCAAGTTTTATGTGCACAGTGGGAAATAACTTCCGCAATGCTGGGAATGTGTACTGCTGTACCAACCTTCAATGCACTCGACGAAATTTTTTTTTTACATTTCTGACTTGACCTACCGACACGCTCATAGATGGCTAGTATAAATATGGAGACACTAGCTTTACCCGCAGCTTTGCCTGCGTAGATGTCGTGAATTATCCCATTAAAACGTACTTCCTGGATAAAAAGTCATACCCCGCGAGTTCATGGCCTGCCTCAGTGGCCAATTTCATCTAAATCCATTCAACATTTAAGACACGAAAAGACAGAGTTTACTTCCGTATTTATAATATTAGATTGGATGATCCAGAAACGTACCGTAGTATCCAATTATGCTACCCACAGGGAGCAGCGGTGGCCCAGTGGTGGCGGCCCCGACTTACGAGCAGTAAGTCGTGGATTCGAACCTAGCAGACGCATTACTTTGTGTAATTTATTTCATCTCCACTGCTCTCAAAAACTGGGAAGAAAAACATCGTGAGGAAACCGGTATGTCCTAGAACCAAAAAAAACAAAAACGTGTGACATCTATCAATCCGCACTTGGCCCACGTGGTGGATTATAGTCCATTCTCTCTCATAGGGGGGAGGCCTGTGTCCCAGCAGAGGGAAAATTAAAGGCAGATTATGAATGATGCTATACTCCATTATATCTATTTTTTTAAACATTAATTTATCCACCTATCAACATCAATAAAAAACTCTTCAACCTATAATTTGTGTATGATGCTTTTTACGCTTATACAAAGTAATTCAACCAATTATCGAGCCGCATTTCAATAATTTAGTTGTTACGTTGTTATTTTACGACGTAAAAATCGCAGTCTAAACAACATGTCGTGTGTACATGTTGACAGCCGTCACGCAATATTGCCCGGTCGATTCTAGCCCTGCCATACCACTTTACCATGGTTTTCAATACTTTTTGTATAACAGAATTAAAGTAATGCATGACAAATAAATAAAAAAGATATTATGTTGGCCTAGTGATCGCAAGTGCTACTGCTGAGCCATAGATCCTCGTTTCGATTCCCAGATGAAGATGTTTGTGAATTTTCCTTCAAGAATGTCTCAGTAGCAGCGCCGAGTCAGGATGTATGTCAATAAGCTCACCCTTAGGAGATCCTCACAAAAGTGAGTTTTTAATATTTACCGTCTAATTTAAAGGATGCTCGCTTATTTGAAAACCAGCTCCATCCATCCATCATTCATTTGACACGCGCGGTATCAAAGAGGAGGTGGGGGGGCGTGCAAAATTTCAAGCGAAATCCATTAATTCTTTCAAACGTCCCAAACAATGGATTTCTCACTGCATTTTTCCGATTGGTCCTGCAGGTATGGACGATATGGCACGTTTCATCCAAACATTCCTGTGGACTAAAATATACCTACATAAAATATACTCCGGCTTTTCGTACTTAATCAAACCACAAAATAAGACAACATCGTTCTGTTGTTATGAACATTTATAAAACCATAACCACAAAAAAAAACTCAAGTCTAAAAAATCCACCCAATAGTTTTAAACGACACCTTCGACACCTAAGTACTAAATATAAAAGAATATTTCTCTTAAAATTTTATCAGGAAGCAAACTATTATATCTAGCGGAGCCGAGCGAATCTTCCGATTCAGCGCGGTATTATTTAATAGGCAGTTGGCTGGCAACATTCCAAATTGAATAACAAAGTGGCGATTAGGGGACAATACAAAAAAAAAAGGGAAAAGACGCCAAGAGGCCGACGCTCAGTTCGTTATCGATGGTTTCATAAAAGATAATGACGATTTCAGTTGCGATTTTTCTTTTAAAAAACGAGCGCTCTAGGAATAGAGGTAGTGATTGTTGGTTTAGCCTCTAAGCTTTTTATATGAGCTTTGTGAAAGACCGGCTTTTGATCAAACAGATGGGGTTAAATATGAGTTTCAAAGGAAGCGAATGTCATGCACAATTACTAGCGTAAAAAAATATTGAAATAGCATTTTTAGATTATTGATTGATGATTTTTTCAAATTGCATTTGAGGTGGAATTCACAACCAAGCCGCAGGCGAGGTTTCTAAGGGCCAAGAACTGCAGTAACATTATGTCCACGTGTATCAAACGATGTTTTTTAATAGACTTTCGAAGAAATAAAATAATAAAACGAAAAGTATTTTTGTCATGAATTATAAAGAAACTATGATTGAATTTGCATTCTTTACGGCGCTTTGCTTTCGACAGGTTGAAGGAGAAGCAAAGGTAAGAAACCGATAAACAGCATAACGTGAAAAATTCAAATATTTTTGAATTTAGAACACAAATAAATGTTAATTTGTTCATAAAGGTTTTTTTTTATTAAATATTACATTAGTAAACTGTTTCCTTTAATATTATCCTACAAACAATGTGACCTCTAAAGACTTTAAATTATAACTGAATCTCGTAACCAAATCAACTCCTTAATATAATTTGTTAATTATTTCCCGGTTGTTACAGATTTAATTTAATTTGATTTCGCAAATCTATGTGATCTCTTGATATCGAAAACGTTCAACTCAGCTTGAGTCGAGAATAAGCAATTTCATATTACCTCTTGTGATCTAACTGCCTTGTGATCCCGAGACGTAATTGCGTATTTAAGTCAAGCGTTCAATTTTGATGGTACGGAATGTCTAGAACTGAGGAATCATTTAAGTTAAGGGTAACTACGTAATACTAATGGATGAAATTCGAAGTGTATTCTGCAGAAAACAAGGCAAATTGTAACCTCATTGGAAATTTCTCTGAAATTTCAACCCCAGTACTAACAAAAAAACTTAAAACAAAGTCCTTTGTGGAATTTGTTGTTCAGTTTCACAAAGAAAATCGTTATTATTATTGTCTTCAGCGAAACTTCTGGAAACGAAGTTTAGTATGCAACATTAAATTTTCAAAGTGCATCGTCCGGCCGGTAGCCCGTCAAGTAGGTAACTTTACCCTTGTCTCGGCGAAGTACGCAGTTACAGATTAAACATTTGAAATATTCAGGTAATAGACTCTCCTGTTTCTGCTTTTTTAATATCGTGGGTAACTTCGTTAGGTAAGTAAAGTAAACTGTAAGTAGATAGTAACTGTAGGAATAAGAAGAAAAGTATCACAGATACTCAAGAATATCAGTCTATTGTAATACTACAAAAAAAAAAATACTTGGAAAAATATTTTATACCTACTTACTTTACTACTTGTTTATTAAATACAACCATAACATCAGGCTTGTAATCTCCGAAGGGTTAGACATACGTGTACCTAATATTACACCCACATTTCACCAGTTATGTTTAATTCCCATGTAATAGGGGTCAAGCCTATTGTCATCAACCGGACACGAATCCAGACTCTGTAGCTACTGACAAAATCCTGTTGGTAAAACCCCATGGCAATTTGCCCGACCCGGGGTTCGAACCCAGGTCCTCATGCTCAGCAGTCGCGCTTCTAACCACTCGACCAACGAGGTTGATTTTGATTGAGATTGAGATTTAATAAAAAGTATTTAATCTGCACGAATACAATTATATACATACTTCACCGATCAAATATGCACCTGGCTCCCATTTTAAAATGAATAAAGTACGCAAACAGCTACCACGCTACAAACAATTCACAGATAAAATGCCAGTTCCGTCGAACAATATTCTCCAATTGTGTTGTAAAATATTAAGGGCCAGGAATTCAATTTGCCCCAGTACAAAAAAGTTTATTATCTCCGAATCAAAGTGCATTCATTTCTATTGACTTCGCCTAATACCGTGGCCCGCCCGACGACGCTCGGAACCAATCCAATTTTCTTTGATCCTGCCCCTACATAAAACAGCTTTAATTTAAAACCTTCGACTGTGACTTCTATAAATGACTATTAAATTTATGTATGTACATGTATTTTCAGTAAATGATTTAGAGTTCATATCGTTATTATTAATATACATTAATATTACCAAAGTACTTTTTTTATTAACTATTTAAGTCTAAAATCGCTAACCTCGTGCAGTCGTTGGTGTTTACAAAACTCACGGATATTACTCTGTGGTGTACGGCACGAGAGTCTATTTTTGTTTGCATGTGTACACAGTCGCGTGTTGAAATATGCCAACCCCTCCAATTAAGGGGCAGGCAAAGTGCGACGAGTGTACGTAAGCAGGTCGGGGCGATATCATAACGTTTACACACGACTTTTAAACGAGACTGCCGCGGGGTTTATGAAGCTTTTCGTTTCAGAACGCACGCGATACATTCTGCATCGATGCACTCTCACTACGCCCCAAAAATTTTACCTCAAATGTAAGAAAAAGAATATAGTCGTAAAAAAGCCAGAACCGGCGGATTTTATACCAGTTTTTCGACGTATGGGCTTTTCCTTATACCGCGGCAAACTTTCCGGTCCAAAACTACTTCATAAAAGTTACCTAACTATTTTCGCGACGAGACGTTACTTATCCTCTTATTTCTGAACGTTAACAAAAAACCACGCCATTTTTGAGACGCGGCTTCAAACTTTCTCATTCACAGTCCTCCGCTTATGAAACGCCAGAGAGTCTGAATACAGTATCTGTCAGGAACAATCGTGAAGTAAGTTATGCTGGATATCATAACACAAGTATACGGTCAGAGATATCTCGATCTTGATTCGCGGATTACTTGCAATTAGCAGATAAATAAACGAGTCCATTAGCTTTAGAACAGTGGACCGTAATTACTCGGGCGAGGTTTCTGTTAGATTCACGGAATGCCAGATTAGGGGTAATTAAGTCTTGTGGGAGTGCAACCCAGCGACGACCATTATATGGGATAATGAGGTGTCCAGTCAGCCGGCTCTTGTAATATGTAAATTGAATTTTCTATGCCCTCCCGAAAGGACGACTAGTTTTAAACGAGTTAGTCGGATGGTTCGAGGTACGACGTAAACCTTTTTATGTCGGCATTACTGTAGCACTGGAAATTCCAATTAGTCACATCACAGAACTGCACTAATAATTAGGTTCAATCACAACAATCAAACAAAGAAGGGCATGTCATTTCCATACACCATACTATAACTAGAACACCCCGGTTTGGAATACTCTATCTAATTTATTGGAGGACAACTAGCATAATTTACTGGGGACACTAGTAAATGCTTTAATTGATGATAGGAAGTCACGCTATAAGACATTTTATTCATGATATAATATTCTAGTCTAATGTCGCCTAGGTATTCAAGTTAATGTAGGCCATAAAGTTTTTTGTTAAAATATGTCTCTATCAACGTAACCGTTACCAAAAAAACTATATAACTTTATGTAGCCAGCCAACCATCTGAAAATCCTTTGTGCCGATTTGACGGTATACGGTAACGTTAATAAAAACGGATAGGTGTCGCCCACACACCGCTATAAAAGAGGTCCACAATTATTTCTACGGGCAACCCTATCTCCCGTGCCCCTGAAAGAGTCGTACAGAGGGAGGCGAACGGCGACAAAAATTCCAATACCGTGTGTTAGCACCGGCGGCGGCGGCGCTGTTGCGTGCCACACGTTTTCGGGTCACACGAACGAACCACTAGCAGAAAAAGTAGGCTGAAATCAAATATTCATTCCTCCTAAACGAAAAAATCAAGCACTATAAAAATAAGAAACATTTTTTAACGAATCTAATGAGCGGCTTAAGCATTATTACTTGCACAGTGATTCTACGAAAGCATAAATATTTGATGAAGTATACTCGCTCGTTGTTTGGAGCGGGATGAGCTGAAGGCTTTAGAGTAATCTTATTAAAATTAACGAACTTGATATTTTATTCAAGATCACTAATTACGAGTACTTAATATTTTTAAGTAGGAGCTTTTGAATGAAACGATATCCCCGAGGGCTTATTTCGGTAAAAGAGCTCCCGTCAAAAATATTAAACAAGAATAAACAAATTAATAAGTAATTAGAATACTTGATTAAGAAAGACAGAAGCGGTTCATTGTTTCATTAACGAAAAGCCTTTTGTTCTTTTTAATTGACAAATATTTCTTTTAGACAAAAAAAAATTAAGAACCTTTTCAACCAACTTATACTTGAAGGGTTAAATATGTAGGTACTTGTAAGTAGAAAAGCGGACTACAAACAAGTTTTGTGTACCTAAAGTCAATGAGTGTTGTGCGCTCAAACCGTTGTGGTCGCCATCCAATTTACCTTTGAGCTTCACGTGCAAAGCTGAATCTATGAAACCGGCATTGTAGAGAGTATCAACTTTGTTGCAAGGGAAAGTTGGAAATAATTAGTCTGTTAATTGTGGGAAAACATGTTTGAGCGCCGGTCATTACTGGCACGGTAATCTCAGACTTGTTCGTTTGACCATTACAATCTATTTTGGAGTGATGGAGAGGATGAAACGCAGTTTTGATATTATTCTCAAAAAAAACTTTTTTGCAGAAAAAAAAACCGACTTCAAAAACACAACAAAGGAAAAAATAACTTTAACTTCAGAAGTCGGTGGCAAAGAAACTGAATCAAGCACATAAGTTATTTTATTTTTGTGTATTTGTAGTCGGTTTTATTTTTTGAAAAAAAGTTTTTTATTTTTCCATTTTTAGTTGTAATATCCTACGAGTTTACATTTCTTTTAACATAACATAACATCACGCCTGTAATCCCCGAAGGGTTGGGCTGAGGTGTACCGAATAGTACCTATACCCACATTTCACCAGTTATGTTTTAGTCCCATGTAGTAGGGGGCCAGCGCGGGCGCAAATCCAGACTCTGTGACTGCTACTGAGAAATTCCTGATGGAAAAACCCAATAACACTTTTCCCGACCTGGGAATCGAACCCAAGACCTCATGCTCAGTAGTCGCCACCACTAGACCAACGAGGCAATCATTTATTTTATATTGTTAAGAATACATGTCATGGCAATAGGCTTATCTCCAATAAAATCGAACCTAACAGGCATAGCTGTCGAAATGTGGGTGTACTGTACACATCTGCATACCCCCTCAGAGCATACAGGCGTGATGTTATGTTATGATGTTGTGAAAACAATAAACATCCAAGCGATTGCAGCAATCACGACCGATTTGCAGTCTATAATTATTGAAGAGTTCCATTGTTTATCTCCGAAGAGCAGCATTAGATCTTCACCAAATTTAAACGGGATCACCCCGAAGTAATGTTCTTCCAAACGAAAAAAAAACATCGAAATAGGTTCACAATTGGCGAAAATATCGCTGAACATAAACACAAGAAAAAACCGTCGACTTGATAACCTCCTCTTTTTGGAAGTCGGTTAAAAGCACATTGTCGGTGGGTCATTTTTCTAAATAGATAAACTGATCTACATAGTGACACTACTTGAAACGGTCTTCTTTATATTGAAAACTAGCTTTTGCCGCTAGCTTTGCTCGTGTTCATTTAGAACTTTACAATCGATTCGGGTTGTACTCTGCTTGTATAATAATATAATTCAATCATCATTCGAAAAACACGTGACGCCATCTATTATCATAACAACGTTGTTGTTGTTTTCAACAGTACTTTTTTTCGGGATGAAAGGTACTTTATGTCCAATTGTCCGTTTCTGTAGGTACACCTAACATCGTATATGCAAAATTTCAGGATAACCGGTGGTTTAGGCGTGAAATGGTAACAAACTTACTTGCTTTCGCATTTATAATATTAGATAAGATACAGATTTACATAGTTATAAAAATAAGCAGTAAATAAATCAGTTAATTAGATATGTAGATTAATGCGTGGTCAACGGGGAGTTTTTTTCAGAATTTTAGATTCTGAAGCTTTAAATGCTCACCAATACGATAAATACGAAAGTAACTCTCTCTACCCGCTACCTTTTCACGATAGACAATAGATGACAGGTCATGGCCGTGGGATACCTAATTTTCACCCCGTGTGGGCCAAGTTGTGACAAAAAGACCGGCCAAGAGCGAGTCGGACTTGCACACCGATGGTTCCGTACAAACTTTTTAAAGGACAACTAAACTTTGCTGTTCGATCCCATGAAACGGCTATTGCACCAACCGCAAATAATAAGTGTGTAATAGTAAAATCGCTTTTTTTTTTGTTTTGTTATTGAACTACATATTTGCGGTTTTCAGGATAGGTTTTCGACCCAAAACCTATAGGGTACCTCCGGTTGACCTAGAATTGTAAATTTTGGTTAAAAGCAAGGTCTTATAGCACAAGTAAAGGGAAAATTCCGAAAAATAAAAAAAAGTTGAAAATTAAGGTAAATTTTGGTACTTTTAATTTTCGCGAAAATCTAAATTTGCCCATATCTTTTTATCGTGTTGACACAGGACCTTGATTTTTTACACCTAATAGGGACTATAGACCTCAGTATCTGGTATACATTTCAACTTGCTAGGTCCACCCGTTCCTGAGAAAATCGGTGGTGACAAACGGACAGACAGACATACGGACAAGAAAGTGATCTTATACGGGTTCCTTTTTGTTACCTTTTGAGGTACGGAACCCTAAAAACCATATACCTAGTAAACCATAACACATAGAAATAAAAACAGTTTCATGTTCGGGATCTCCAAGAAACCCAATATGACCCATCAATTACATTTCATAGGCACGTTTCTTTTACCTACAATAACAACAAAAGATGTTTTTCTTTGCCGATAATACTGTTATTCCATGAATTTTGTTGCCATGAAAACGAATCCTTAGACAGATTTTCGTCCTCGATTGATCTATTAATATTTAATGGTTTCATTTGATATGATTGAATAATTTTAGGAATATGTTTTGTCTAACAGTAATGGTTTCATTATTTTTTTTTACATTTACATACATCCATGTCTTTCTGAAAGTCAAACAACAAAAATCTGCCTTAACACACAAAATGAAACATTAGTTTTATGATAAACTACTTAATTCTACTCAATATAATCTTATATTCACTGACCGACGACGCACAGCCTATTCGACTGGGTTTATAAGCATAAAATACACAAAAATTCCAAATACTTATAACGAAAGTAAGAATTAGGGAAGGGGTTTTGAAAATTCATCCCCTGAAAGGGTTTAACGGGGGACAAACGTTTTGCGAAAGTTTTCCATATCCCATCAATGGAACGCAAAGTTTGTTGTAAAATAAAAGAAAATATTGACTGAACATTTCACGGGTTGAAAACCTTCAATGTGTCCATGTTCGCTGTCGACCAGCAACAGTGACGAGCAGGCACAGGATACGCGCCCCCGGCTGTTTTTGTTGAACAAACACAATATTTCGCTTTATTAAAGTTTATTCTATTCCGCGGCAATACATCAACATTGTAAATAAACACCCACACCAAAACCATAATCATGTATTTTATTACTTTCCATATTTTTTGTTTCGCAGAAGGAATTAAAGTATTTCCGCTAAGGCTGTGGGATTCGGACGGTCTATCTTTGCCACGAGCGACTCGCGTGTTTCGGTGACAAACTAATGGAATGGAATGGAATACTCACACGAATGGACGTAAATCTGATTGCAAGTTGCATCAGCTGAAGCCTATTGTATCACCAGAGTTCAGTAATTGAGTCTATTTATCATGTCAATGTGGCGACACTTGGCGGAGGCCTATGTCCAGCAGTGGACGTCTTTCGGCTGAAGCAAGGGTGAAGTTCGGCATATACTGACTTTTTAGATACACTCATAGAAACTGATAACATTTTGTATACACTTCCCACAGTATACCTTGTCATCGCTTAATTCTAAATGATATACCGCAGACTAGTTACCTCAGCTAAAACACAGCCCTCCAATGTTCAAGTAAATACCACTTAAATCACTGCTCTCCCAGCAAGTTGCGGGAACGTGACTAACACATAGAAATATCTTTCTAAACTCGTAAAATCTCAACATCGCAGTATATTCCCGTTTCCCGTCTTTTTTACTTCCTAACAAACTTTGTTGGGGGTTTCCTTGGCACGCCTCTTATTGTGTCGTGAATGCGAAAATGTTTTGGAATCATGTAAAGTCAACATATTTAATTAGCCACTTGGGATAAATGTACCTCACGATACCCCTTGCCATAAGATCATGGCTCACTCATGCTCGAGAATCCAAAGAGCTCCTACAACTGTACTTTAGAAGACTTAGAAAACGCTACTGACGCCGCGATTTACGTAGCCACCTACTAAATGGGCCCAAGTAATTTGCTACTTTTTGAATAGATCAGAAAACAGACTGACAACATCCAAAAATCTCTTCCATACTCTTTTATATAAAGTTTTCACAACATCCCGACATAATAGTACCTAAAAGAAAACATGAGGTCAGTCATAATGATTCCACGGTCAAAAGGCAGGAAGCCATTAGAAATACTCCGTACAAAAACAATCCAAGTCTTAAGAACTAACTTCTTTGGAGCGGACAAAACTAAACGCCTTCGTGAAAATGACGAGCAATAGAATTTTCTTGCACTCCTACAGTAAAAGTTTGTACAGGTACAAGAAGTGCCTTATCAGCCTACTAATAGGTGGATATATCTAGATTAGAAACAATGAACACAGAAGGCAGCAATTTCAACGTGGAAACGCTACTTAAATTGGCAAACGAAGTTATCCAGGCACATTAAAAGGCCCATTCGTTGGTAAACCAACTGCAAAACTCTGTAACCTTAGCACCAGATTGAATTTAACTAGTGTTTAGTAGTTTTCTGTTTCGACCGCCGACTGACGTAGTTTTTTTTTCGTTTTTATGTCCGGCTCAATCTGAATACGCTTACAAACTTTCTGACTTTTGATCCTCAAGGCTTTTAATTCTAAATGGCGGATGATGCAGGGAATTAAATAATTGGTAGTCAATACGCTGTTTCTGGAACTGAAACTTTAATTAAATACCAATACCTTATCTTCTATGTTATGATTCCTACACTGGGTGGAAGGTACACAAGGCACAAGGGCACAAGGGTAGGGGCCCAAGGTAGGCTGATCTCTGATCTGAATCAGCTCTTTTGAACTTCAACATTTACAAGCGACAGTTGTTGTTGACTGTTTCCATTTCCTAATGTTTCATCTGTGAAGAGGAAGAATTTAATCTTAGCAACATATAAAATCCGTTTGACGATTTGGTAATGCTCGTTACAAACATAATACTGCAAACAAAAGTACTCTCCGTCGCAAATACGGTCATATAACTCCCAGACAACACAAATACTGAAACACAAATCTGTTGTCTAAACCTAACATCGTCCCTAAGCAGAGTAAAGTCTCTGCAACATATAGGTGGGACCTAGTTCCCGTATATCATTAACAAAACAGACAGAATCCGTTCGAATAAGTCCGCAAACAAGGCTCCTCTGGCATGATGGCAGCAGACCGGCTGAACGTAATCTGTCAGTGGATTTGCGGTCCTCTTTAACAGGCAAACTCCAACGCTGCTATTGAAAACTGTGACGTAAGTAAGTGAGCAGAAGAGTTTTATGCAGACTATTACCAACGTTCAGTTTTTAAATTACCTATGTCTTGTCCATTATGATCACGCAATATTGATGTCAGTTTTGTGCATACACAGTCCTTTTATTCTGTTTTTGCCGTATGCACATTTAAATTGCTAAAGTTTGAACAAAGCGGTTAGTGCTAAATCTATCTAGCCCGATTCGCGCTTAGTTGGGTGACCTAAATAATAATAATTGGCTCAAATTAAGGTGGCCGGCCGCAATCAATATTCTGGATACACGTTCGCGTAATGACTACACATTTTTCAGTACGTATAAGAGCACCTTTTTTGGAGAAATTAAGTTCGTGGAACCAAATTGACTAAAAGCAAGAGCCTTTTGTCAAGTATTTTGAAACTATTTGCACGGCGGCGAGTAGGTACTCCTTCAATTGTTCCAGTCAGATACTTGTCCCTATTGTTTCTAGCACAGTTTGCTCGTACAAAAGAAAGAAATTTAGTAAGCATGTATTTTAAGCAGCTATATAATAATTTGACGTCAGCACCGTTATGAATTACAGAATGTGTATTATTTGGAGCGAAACAGTGAAGGGAATTAAGATTGAAGCAATATGCAATTGATATTGAAATTATTTCGAAACATTCAAAAAGAAACCTACTCCGACGAAAAAACGTCAGTTCATAGAACGTTTTGTGCATGAAAAGCAGCTTCAAAATGTTCACCTACAAAGATATTCCATTTTGATGAGTACAAACTGTGTTAGTATCGCGCACTTTTCACGTTTAACGAAAGTTAGCGTCGTTTGCATGAAAAATGTATTTTGCACTGATTCTACATGCATCGAAGTATTTTGTAACGTTGTTCAAAGTTAAACAATGATTAACCTCTTTATAACGATAGATGATTTTGACGTTTAGTCTTTCAACCATAGACAACGTTTCTGAATAAACATCTAAACTTTGAACCATATCTAAGTGAATTTCTTATCAAACAAACACTTTAAGGCTTTACTCGTAATATTCTTATCCATAACATAACATCACGCTTGTAATCCCCGAACGGTTAGACAACGGAGTACCTAATGTACTCTCACATTTCGCCATTTATGTTTTTAGTCCCAAGTAATGTGGGGCGAGCCTATTGCCATCAACCGGGCAAAAATCCAGACTAGCTGCACCACGCGGCTGCTGAGAAATTCCTGATAACACTTTACCCGACCCGGGAATCGAACCCAGGACCTCATTCTCAGCAGTCGCGCTCAAACTCAATAATTTTAGTAACGCCTTCATAAAAGATTTTCATAAATCCAAACTCAAAAAACTAGAGCGTAGTAAGAAATTAAAATGCAAGACGAAAATGTCGAAAAACCTTTAAATTAAAACGCATACTAATGAGAATATTTTGATAAAATTTAACACAATATTTTACCTTACATTATACTTTAGGGCTACGTTTTGCACATAAGATATAGCGCCCGGGCCTTGTTATAATTAAGAAAGGTACAACCAAAGAGAAGGAAAATTCTACGGCCCTTGAGGTGGACCCTCCTTTATTATGTTTAAAATTTCCCGCGTTACGTAATAGAGTAGGTCTAATTTTGTCAAGAAGCGGCCTACATCTGTTGTAATAAAAACCACCAACGCAGAAAATGTTGCAGAATAGGCAATTTCTATATTATATATACATATAGGTGCCTACCTACCTGTCTACGCGATGAGTTGTTTTATCTAAACAAGTTTCGCGACAAATATAAAAAAATAAAAATAAACTTTAATAAAAGTTCTGACATCACGTTGGTCATCATGGTCACTAATACTTCAAACGGGATATTGACCACGTTTATTATTTATATTGAGTTTTGTCGGCTTACAAACACGATCATGGCGCTTGCAACAGTGCTAAAATGTCGAGAACTAAATTGAAATAATAATAAAATGTAAAAAATCCTAATTATTTCCTAACTTTACACAATCATGTTTTTACTGGGTCCCAGCCCTACTGGGCCCGTATATGTACCTAAGCATTAAGTTATTTAAAAATCGGATAAAAATCATGGAATGCAAAGCTATAGATAACGAATATCGGTGGTTGTTCCTTACAGACACCTTTTCTTAAATAAAGCAGCTGTCTGGGGTAATCAATGCTCCTATTTTTCCATTATCACTTCACCGGTTATCACTTAGGGCTTAAGGCAGTCAAGTCCATATTTTGTTACGATGTTTTCATACACGCAACATACGCTTGAAGTAATTCCACACAATGGTGAGACTTTCCCAATAGGGATAATGACCGACTAAAAAAAAATATGATTCTGTTTAGACAGTTAGATTATCGAAAAATATTGGTTACGTGTTTTTTGATTTATCAAATTAATAAAAAATTACGAAGATAAAACGTTTCAAAGATCATGAGTGGGGGCTTGTGACGTCACATTTGAGTAAAAAATGTACTGAAATGTGACGTCACACGAGTTTTCGACGCACTGTATAGTCTTCATTTTTTGTTTACGTGAAAAAAGAAAAAAATGTCCAATATTTTTTAGAAATCTAACTGACGGCCTTATTAGTTTTTTTTTGTCATCTTCCCTATTATTTAAGTCAGGTGGTACACAAATGGATTATCATCCCTTTCGGAGGCAAGCGCACAAATCAACACTGTGCACGTCCGTTCCCAGTGCGAATATTTGTTTTAAAAAGTCCTACATAGAATAATATAAAATTTATCAATGGACCGTCACCCGCCATGTCCTTTTGTTTTTAGAAGCAAGCCCAATATTTAAATGCAAATATTTTTGTATTATAGGTATCAAAATCCGGGTGCAGAAACAAAAGGATTTGAAAATGATGAGTTTTGTAAAAAATAAAATTGTGTAGCATATTCTGAGTAACGACTGTAAAATATAATTTTAAATTAAGTACACAGTGACAAAAGATTATCGCTATCGCTGTAATGGGGAAAAATTCCACTACGTTCGACAAGAAAAAGATCTCATACGCACCACGCAATACCAAATAGAATAGGTCCATACTTGATTAGTTTTACAAACTGGTAGCCTTGTTGTAAAAGAAACTTAAATCTCTTAATATTCATCTAGATGTTAGTATAAATATTAGTTTATATTACCTACATAATCACAAAATAAATATTTCATGAAACATCAAAAACGTCTGGTAAGTAATTTTCCGGCATCACCACTGCAGGGACGTATGCTAATGGTTTTCCTTAGGTGTGTCAATACCATATTCTGTTATATCACAGATTGCTTTCCGAATTTCGAGATATTTATCACGGAAATATATAAAAATATTTTCATCTGAAGGAGCAGAATATTTTAGCATCGTAAAAGGTCTCGAATCGTATGATTTTACACGCTACCGCCCAGTAAAAGACGCAAATTAGATTCCAGGATTAAACATTAAAGTATATTTACTCATTCATTTCAGATTTTAGGAAGATTTGCTGTGAAAAGAACCTTGCATTTGATGGGGAGCCTTAAGTTGGTCCCAAATGAAAACAGACCAACTTAGGCACCTATAATATATTATGTGGAAACATACCGTAAATCAAAGATCTTTACTTGTTTAAATGTATCAGTATTTAAGAAAGGCAACGAACAAGCAGTCAAACATTATTTTAACTTTCTAGTAAGTAACTTAGTAACTAACCTAAAACAGATCATAATAGTACCTAATAATCCACACTATATTATTAATAAGGAGATCATTGACAACCAATTTTTTATCGATAGACGTAGATAATTACGTGGAAAACCCATACAAGTTTAAAATAGGTAAAAACAACCTGAATAATAGTGATGACATCGCAAGATCTTCACGAACTAAGCATAACTGCTCAATAATGGTGACGATCACACATTTACTCGTATTCGTATGCGCTAAATCACAAACAAAAAGTGCACAACGACCAACTAAAAATCGGGCTGTAGACACAAAACGACAATGTCCACAGAGGTGATTTACTCGAACATGGAAGTATAGTATCAGTACGGAGCTCTGCCAATACCATAAAGGATTCGCTCCACATTTTCGTTGACCATGTCCACTATAAAACCAGCAATTCAGTGGCTTACCACGGTCATTGTTGCCCGGCTTGTACTATGAACAAAAACACAAATTCTGTGCACTCTCTCCTTTTGTATTCCCCGACTGTTAGGTGCCAACTGCGTCTAATTGGACTCGGACTAATTTCGACTTAATATATAAGTCTTTAATATGCATATGAGTAGCAAACTCGGGTTTGCAAATCGTGAGTTTAAAATCTGTGTCTATTTGTAGTGGTAATCTGTGTAATGCGCATGCTACTTGAGCGTGTTCAAGTATCTGTATAGGCATTAAACAGTAGAAGATGAGTAGATGACTCATCTAACTAATTGACCTTTAGTCTTTGGCTTTGGACCTTGATCTCCATAGTTACATGGTATTTATATCACGTTCGACACGCAAGACTGCGTGGTTCCTGGGCAAAGAATAGACTAGGTTTTCACCTCGGAGGAAAAAGAGAAGTAGGTAGTCACTGCTGTGTTTCTTCTGAACTGTTTTCCTTTCGTGATTACGGTTATTCTTAGATAGTATTTTTTTTTTTTATTTTTTTTTTGTCCCACTGCTAGGCAAAGGCCTCCCCCATATCCTTTCAGGTACTGTTCTCCTGCGCCACCTCGGACCAGCCTTCGTGATGCGCGTCTAGATCATCTCGCCAGCTCTTTCTAGATAGCAGTTATTGGTACTTAATGTAGAAGTTTCGTAATTACGAATTGTAAGACGTTTTGGGTCCACTATCATTATTCTCCGTACTCTTCCGAACTCTCGTTATTTGTTATTTGTGTCACTAATCTTCAGTTATCTAGTCTTTAGTTTAAATTAATCCCAGCGCCACTAAATTTTCGTAAAATTATCTTTCCAACTGGGTCACCTGAAATCGTTTGCTTATTTTTAGACACCCGTGGGAATAAACGAAGCAGGTTATACTTTTTCGGGAAAACACGTCATACGAGATCTATTTACATTTAAAGTTAAATAAAACTAAATATAAACTGAAAATAAAACATAAACACGTAACGTTGGTTATTTGTTTCAAATTCTGCTTCTCACAGCCATTTATAAAGACAATTGACAAGGTACTTGTTAACATGAACCGAAGAATTATAAATTGAAATTATATAAAATTAAAAACCGATTAACTTACTAACCTCCTGTCTCTAGTAAAATCTTTAACTTCCTACTAAATACTTATAAGACATCAGCTTAAGACCCCCATGATAAGCAATAGCCTAATGTCTAATAGCATCACAAAAGTGAGCAAGAGGTCATTGAGCTTGAGAAATGATTGCGTTGAGCTTGAGCTTATGACCACCTACTTACTTCTTCTCACTCATAGACACAACCTCTTACGAACGGATTCGATTTATTTTAACAGAGTTTTTCGAATGAAAATTGTTAGTATCTTGAGAATAGAAACAATAACAAACCAGTCATAAAAAATATGTCTGATAACCCAATTATTCTTTGAAAGACTAAGGTCACGTTTTAGTCTGTATACAAAGTAGATACTGTATTGTTTCAATGATTCTCAATACATAAACAATTAGTGGCTTAATTAGTACAATCTCAAGAAAAGGTCGCATGATATTGAATCTACATACCTATGTATAAATAAGGAAACTGAAACGGTCTACTTACAGTCGATTGGTCCATGAACCATAGGGTAACATTATCTTTAAACTATTAACTTTTCATCCAAATCCATCCAGCAAATGTAACTACAACCTTTTCTGTGCCGGGATCCAAAACAAACCTCGGACACTTTGCCGTTTTGCCAAGACTCTGTCGGCGGTATAACGAAGTATCGAAGCGTAACGAAGTAGATATTACATGCAAAATCGCCAGGTTTTAAAAAGACTTATATGTCACTGTACCCAAGTCGTAATATTTTGTTGTTCTTGCATTACAATTAAGTTTTTTTTCTAATTGTTCGTTTTCGTTGTTATTATAGTTCATCTTTTATGTAAGTAATTCATCTTGTTTCTTTTGTATAATTTTTTGTTGTATTTTGATTTGTTTAGATTTATAACTTTATCAAATTTACTGTATGTACCTACCTAGATTATAAGTGAATGATGTGGTCTCCTATAATTGGAAACGCACACTTGTATTTTTCCCTGATCTATGTATACTTGCACGTAATTGTGTAGTTTCTGTTGGAGATCCAATAAATAAGTAAATCCAAAGAGTTTTCCACGTTATTGCATCTGTGGATATCGTCTAGATTCAAATACGGTAGGCTCTAAATTGTACTCCAACCATCGCCAATACATGAACACTCCAAGATTTAGCCGACGACGTCGTCCTGATTTCGGCATGCCGTCACAAGAACTAACAGCAATACAATTTATCAATGTTCACATTTGGGCGAAGCCAGCTGCGGCAGGTTTGGGCTTCGGGCTGAGTTTCAGCAACTGAACTCGTCTGTTAGTATTAGAACTAATATTATATTATGAGATCGACTGCTGCAAACGATTCCAGGCATCATTTTGATCGGAAACTGGAAACGAATATTTTGTCGGTCAATACTTGATAGGTACTTATTTGAAATAATTCTAACAATAAAAAGCATAAAATCGATAAGGTAGTACGAAATCCTAATTCTCCACCGATTTGCAATTTGCAGTTCAGTCTCAGGTTGTATGTTAGTCAAAATAAGATTTTCTACAGTAAAAAATATTTTTTAAATAATTATAATCATTAGAATAAATATATACAACTTCTGACTATGTATTTTTATCAATCAACGTATCTACTAGTTCTACTACCCTACTATCAAAGGTAATATCGTTTTCTTTGCACCTGCGTGGAATCATAATTATAAGGAAAATGATTACGGCAAATTAATCCTAATCACCGCACTATAAGAACTAATTAGGTAATTATTATCTTTATGGACAGAAGATATCTTTTACGAATGTATTTCATTGAAAAAATAAACTGTAGGTTAATAAATAAAAAATGTTCTAGATTCTAGAAGTTCATTACAAAGTGTGAAATGACTCTCAGTTTATAACTGGAGAAAAAGTTAAGGCGACTACAGGAGCTAAATTAGCAACTCTATTTGTGGTGGTTCAAACTTCGTTTGAAAAACTGATAGAATAAAGTTCTAATCAGCTTGCACTACAAAGTGGTTGTTACGTCGGTCACTGCGGGCCTAATAGTGCGAAATGAATGGTTTTTGCGATTTACAAAAAATCTATTGATTGGACAAAAATATAAAACACTATCATGCTCATATGTTGCTTGTAGAATTATTTGCCAAAAATTCAGACTTATCGCATGTATTTTATTATGGTTTTTACTCGTTAAAAGATTTTTTTAGGGATAAGTTCGTGATTTTTTGTATCGAGTAAAATTAGTTGTATTATGTTTTCAAAACACTATCATACTAGTATATATCCTGAAGAATATCTTATATTTTTCTGGTTTTGTTTATTGCAGTGAATCATATGCTTTTTTGCATTATAAAACTAGCGTTTAGCTCCTGTAGTCCCCTTAAGCAACAGTGTTATTCGCAAAGCCTAGTATCTTATGAACTTCGTAACCTTTCAAAGGAAGTCTTTAGTAAACGTCGGAAAAACGTTTACAGAGTTTTCTAATTGAATTTTCTTTCACTCACAAGCCTATATTCATTCCAAAATATAATATTCTCTAACAAAAACATAATTCTACGGTGATTATTTCTATAATACATCTAATTAGCTCCGTATTTATAAAAGAGGCCTTGAAAAATTGATAGCAACGCAAAATAAAATTATTGTTCTAAAAACGAGTAATAAAACCCATGCAAATAAGTTAATTTGCGTCCGACACGGAAATTAGGCAAAAATCTGAGCATACAGCCATGTTACGAGAATTTATTTTTAGTCTCCAAAAAGGCGTGCTCAAGGGAATATGCTAATATTGTTAATTAGTACCGTCTGTTGTCTTCCGGGCGACTGCGAGAGAAAAATACGAGCACTGCTACTGACTTATGGAACACATTAATATTGTCCGCACTTGCTGGCTAACCGCCTCTTCTCCTTTTAAAGCTGCTCACACCAAATCACTCTGAACCCTACGATCCTTTCTGAATGTTTCAATTATAAAAGTATATTTAAAAAAAAAGATTTATTCTTAAATACCCGCCTACTATTATTCTTTACGAATTTACATGAAATATTGCGCGAATTGTGAACGATATTCAATAAAGTGAGCTCCTGTCTGAGTAATATTTCATTCAATACGAAAAACGATAATTATAACTGAGCTGGCGACGTTAATACTGATTTAAAATTATGTATATTTAAATTGCGTTGTAATCCCTCTAATTTCTAAAACAATACTGCGATTAAAACTAGTGTTTTTTAATCGGATATAGACTAATAAATTAAAGTTGTATAAACCGAAATTGTGTGAGTATATCGCCGCAAAGCCCCGCAAACAGTGAGGTGAGCAAGCACAAAGAGCAGTCCTGTAAATCAGATGTACCGCGCGGGAGATTTATGAGCAAATAAAACGACCGCACCGACGCCCGGCCATCGCTGGGAATAATTTCAATTTAACGCCAACTACGTACGATAAATTAATGTTAAGTGTACACAGTACAAACTATTGGTACTCTCGTTAGTGTCCACTAATTAACTCGTAATAATCGAAAATTACGTAATGGGCTCAATAGTCCATTCTGCGTCGTGATCGAATTACTGGTTATTAGGTGACGGCCCTGTAATTGGCAAACTTTCAGTGAATACACTAAAAATTTAGGTGATCCGTAAGAGAATCAAAGTTGTCGACATAGATAACAGGATAATCAAGTCAAAATGGCAATGGGTCGGCCAAACTGTAGCTGTAAAATCGATGACTGTTGGGGTATACCTGTTCTTGACAAGCGAATTGGCAAGCGTAAGGTGGGGACGCCCTCAGGTTAGGTGGAGCGACGATCTCTGCAGGGTGGCTAGTAGCAACTGAATGAGAGGTACCATGAATCAAAATGCATAGCTTACTATTGGAGACAGCACTGTACTGGTGAAGGTTAATGATGATTAAAAATGTTACTTACTGTTATTGTTAGCCTATGTCATCCCACTGCTGGGCAAAGGCCTCTCCACATGACTTCCAAATTCTTCGATCCAGGGCCAACGTGGACTACTGGTCGTTGGTTTTGTCCAGCTCATCCCGCCATCTCCTGCGAGGTCTACCGCGTCGCCTTCTAGCTGTATCAGGGCTCCACATCGTGGTTATTTTGGCCCACAGCTCGTCGGATTGATGATGAAGATTTTTTATTCCATTTCAATTTGGTCGTTTATTTTATCCATATCTGTCATAGATAATAACCCACTTAATATGTCCCCAACTAGGTTGGGGTCGACTTCAAGCCTGACCAGAAGTAGCTAGTGATCTGTATTTACGTGGAGTGAAACCCATAGATCATAAATCATAATTCACGACGTTATTTATTTCACATATTTTTATATTATTGCCTTATTGATTGATATCTTACACGAGATCATGTCGAGAATCTATACTAATCTATATCTTTACTAATATTATAAAGAGGAATGATTTGTATTTTTATATGTAACGAATAAACTTAATAACTACTGGATCGATTTAAAAAATTCTTTCAGCAATGGATAGCTAAATTATCAGCGAGTAACATAGGCTATATTTTATCCCCGTACTCCCACGGGAACGGGACTTACGCGGGTGAAACCGCGTGACGTCCGCTAGTCACTTATAGGTTATAATAGTGCTAACTACATAGTTACAAAACACAACGGTGCTAAGCATGACTTGAATAATTGCTGTAGGTACCATAACTACTATCATAATTACCAATATCCGTCACTCAGAGGATATATGCACGTATACATATACCTAGTGCTTACTATAGGTACGTATGTAGATTGCTCTGGAGAACGCAAGCGCGACTGCCGACCATAAGGTTCTTGGATCGATTCCCAATTCGGGCAAAGTGTTATAGTGCATTTCTCAGTAGTAGCCACGAAGTATCTATTTGTACCTGGTTGCTAGCAATGGGATCGCCCCCTATTACCTAAACATGACTGGCGAAATGTGGGTGAAATATTAGGTATATTTTTGCCTAACCCTTCCGGGATTACTAGCGTGATGTAATGTTTATGTTTTACATATATAGTCTAGTTTACCACTTGCCTTCATATTCATATGTGCGTAATCTGTGAACGTGCAATTATTGCCAAATAAGCAAAATTATGCAATAGAAGGTACAATTTGTTCTGATATAGAAGGCGAAGCAATATGTACCTACCTACCGTAAGGTTGAATATAATGGGCTAGATTGAACCACAGAACATAAAACCTTCATATTTATGTATTGTAGATTCAGTAGTCTATTGCAGTAGTTTATCGATGCAAGCATAGAAATGCAATAAAAATGTTATTGCCTACTTTACTAAAAATAAAACGTAAAAAACAATGTAATATACAATTTTACATACATAGTCTAGTTTACCACTTGCCTTCATATTCTTAGGTGCGTGATCTGTGAACGTGCAATTATTGCCAAATAAGCAAAACTATGCAATAGAAGGTACAATTTGTTCTGATATGGAAGGCGAAGCAATATGTACCTACCTTAAGGTTGAATATAATGGGCTAGATTGAACCACAGAACATAAAACCTCCATATTTATGTAATGTAGATTCAGTGGTCAATTGCAGTAGTTTATCGATGCAAGCAGAGAAATGCAATAAAAATGTGACTGCCTACTTTACTAACAATAAAACGTAAAAACAATGTAAAATACAAAACAACGGCACTACAATCTCTGAGTAACAAATTGTAACGTAATTTTATTATGATGCACCATTTTCATACTATACAATGTTTTATATCCATGAGGAATATAAAATGTATTTAAGCAAACAAATTGTGGACAAAACAACTTCGTTATACATTTGCTTTCCTGTCTTTTTGTCAGCGAAAGAAAAAATAGAGTTTCCATAGTAAAGAATCCTATATTTTTACCTACAATAGGCATGACGACAGTTTCAAAAAATTGCAAATCTATTTAGTCCGTCAGTTAGAGTACCTACTGGAAATTAATGAACACGTATTTTTTGTTTTTGTAAATCAATGAATCTTGACAAAGATAAAACGCATCAAAACTCGGGAGTGGGGCTCGTGACGTCAGAACTAGCTAAAAATTATACCATGGCGTGACGTATTGAGAATTTTAAAAGCGTCGTATCTTCGTCAATTTTGGTTTACGTAACAAAAGAAAAAACACGGAACGAATATTTTTTGATAATCTAAGTGACGGACTATATAATTAGTTTTTTTTTGTCGTCTCGCCTATTTGCCAGTTATGTCCCATGTAATCGGTGGCGAACCTATTGCCATCAACCGGGCACAAATCCATACTCCTGGACTGCTACTGAGAAATTTCTGATGGAAAAAGCCACTAACTCTTTGCCCGACCCGGGAATCGAACCCAGGACTTCATGCTCAGCAGTCGCGCTTGCTACCACTACTAGACCAACGAAGTAGTCTCGCTCACAACAACACCGTGTTGTCTTACCCTGGCCACACATAGATTCAAATACGCAAATATCTACAAAAACCGGCCAAGTGCGAGTCAGACTCGCGCACGGAAGGTTCCGAACCATTATCCATACAACATTAGACAAATCCGCAAAAAAATCACGTTTTTTGAATGGGGGGCTCCCCTTAAATATTTATTTTATTCTGTGTATTTGTTGTTATAGCGGCAACCGAAATACATTATCTGTGAAAATTTGAACTGTCTAGCTATCACGGTTCATGAGATACAGCCTGGTGACAGACAGACGGACAGATGGGACAGACGGACAGTGGAGTCTTAGTAATAGGGTCCCGTTTTTACACTTTGGGTACGGAACCCTAAAAAGAGCCAAAGTTTCGACACAACACACTTTTCAATCCCGTCTTTCAAATTCTTCAAATGTTCGTAGCTATAGATATTATCTTGTGCTGGATTAATAATAGCGGTTACTGTGACGATATTACAGGATCACTGCAAAGCGGTCGTAATTACTAGCACTTGCCGCAATGAGGTGTCTAGACTACTGAACATCTAGTTGTCGACGAACTAGATGATGATGATGATCTCTATTTCCAGAACGGAAAACCTTTATTGTCGGATCCTTTAAGATAATTGTCTGTAATACCTTGAGCAGCGATGGCGGCCCCGACTTACGAACAGTAAGTCGTGAGTTCGAACCCAGACAGGCGCATTCCTTTGTATAATTTATTTTATCACCACTCCTCTTAAAAACGGTGAAGGAAAACATCGTGAGAACACCGGCATGTCCTAGAAACAAAAATTCGAAGACATGTGACATCTACCAATCCGCACTGCTGGATTAAAGCTATTCCCTCTCATAGAGTGGAGACCTGTATCCCAGCAGTGGGCACATTAATAGGCTGATCATGAATACCTTGAAGCAGAACTCGGTAAATGGTAGGCTAGACATCGGTGAAATGATGGAATTCATCAGCCTGCTGGATGAATTTTGATTATTTGGGACACAGATACACCACGACCTGAGCTAGGACAAGAGATACTTTTTATTACGGTTGTAAGTACCCGTAGGATGATTAACGAAATCCACGTGGGCAAAGCTAGTTAAGAATATACAGTCTTGATCAACATCATCTACAGCCTGAATTCACCCGCTGCTGGGTATAGGCCTCCATCTAGTCCATATGAATGTAGTTACTTCAAATCTGGTAATTCTTATGCAAAGAAACAAAGTATATTTGAATGTAGTCCATAGCATTACTAATTCAATGTTGCAATCAGTAAGTAACGTAATTGTTGCACGGACCATCAGAGAAATTGAAGCGTGACCGCTAACACAATGCTTTCTTTAAAATGGTCAACCTTAACTAACTTGTATGCATGACGTGATGTTTTAGGGAATACTTCATTATAGTTGACGGCAATAATAATAGTTTATCTTACAGAATTAAAGTTACTACAAATAATTTCATTTTAGCCAATAGCTCTTTAGCTGTTGTTACAGGGCCCTTGACTTTTAGAGGAAAATATTTAATAAAGAAAAATACAACTGGTCGTATCAAATAACATTTATGTAAATAAATTCTTTTAAATACATGACTTTCTATATTATGCTATAATATAACTATCTATTAAGTACTAATTGTCTGGTAAACTAAACTTCACTAGTTTCTCCGATTCTAACCACAACCTCTTGGCTAGTTCAGCGTCCTGTGAACACTTCGAAGGTTGCTTCTGGCGGCAGTCGCAAAAGTATTTACCAGTCACACTTTCCACCTCTGGAGACGCTGCCAAGTATATTGAAGTTTGAGCAGCCTCCCAAGGAGTTTGGAACAAAAATCCTATACATTTCTCTACTATATTTCTAATAATATTGCTAGGAATGTTCCTAAATATATTTGTTGCAGCCACTCCTGGATGCAGAGAATTTACTGTAACACCCGTACCTTTCAGTCTTGAACTTAATTCTAATGTTATCAAATTCAGGAAAAGCTTACTATTTGCGTATACTAAATAGTCGCTCCAGTATTTCTCCATGTTCAAATTGTCAAAGTCTAACTCTCCATATTTGTGTATCAGGGACGACACATTTATAATGCGGCTCGGAGCAGAGGATTTCATTATAGGGACTAACAGGCAAGTCAAAAGGAACGGAGCAAAATAATTAACTTGCATTCCAAAGTGAAGTCCATCAGCTGTTTTACCGTTACCGAGCCCGCCTGCGCCAGCATTGTTGATGAGGACATCGACACGCTTCTCGGTTTTATATATTTGAGCGCAGAAGTCCCTGACTGACCGAAGTGAAGATAAATCTAGTTGCCGGAAGTGGACATCGGTATTGCCACTGAATTTTATGATTTCTTCCTTAGCCTCATTTGCTCGCCGAACGCTCCTACAGGCCAGTATCACCTTTGCACCGCGGCTTGCCAGGTCCTTACACGTCTCCAGTCCTAGTCCACTGTTTCCACCAGTCACTATCACTACTTTACCGACCATATGAGCACTGGTCCGACATATTCCCACCGTCAGTTTCTGGTACATCTTCACTATGAACACTATCAATATTGCGATACCGAACAGAGCCCACAAAATCATTTTTACTGATTAAATTATTAATATACTTTCTGGATAGGAACGCTCGTCCAACTAAGTTGTGGCGATAAGTAGGTAATCAGCGAAGGGGGTCATGTAAAGTAACCTCAACCATCAGACGCGACGGCACTATCAACGCGTTTATCGGTGATAAAGCGATCGTACATATGACTACATTTTTAGACGTCTTGACTAGCTACACTCCACTCATGGCCGTATTCCTAACTACACTAGTTGCCAAACGTGCGTACGCGCCGGTGCGTCGCGGGCCGGCGACGACGTTACATAACTATGTCATTGAGTGCTATTCGTTCTAAACCGACATCACCTTGGATTTATAAAAACATCAACTAATTTAAACTACGGTCATAATCTTTGGTTAAAAAAAAATGTGTCCAAGGTTCACAATTCTCACATTAAGGGCCAGAATAACCCCAAATTGTGAAAATTATATGGCTCTCGTTTTAATATTACTGCAGCATCCACTTTCTGATAAATATCACAGTTGAGGACTAGGTCTAAGTTGTATCTGTTTCGAAAACACGACTCCGCATAACATTTTCTCGATAAAAACAAATGTTTTTGTAAGGTCCCAAATTGTACGTCATTGTTGGAGATTGTTTTGACCTAAAATGGTCGAAGCTCCTGATTCTATAAGCGATCACGCCTTGCGCTACTCACCAAAATCCTAATCAGCTCTTTAATAAAAGATGCTCGGATTTCACCTCACGTGGTCAGTCTTACGTGGTCAGTCTTACTAGACTTCGCAGCATACAGCAAAGTCAACTTACACGCCCTTCGAGGAGACATACAAGCATTGCATTGCTATATAAAAATACATAATTTAACGACACAATATGATGGCTCTCCTTATATTATTTTAATCATGGAAATGTAGTAGCAAAACTAAATTCGTTACTTTATTGCAATCATAATGTGTTCAGTAATATCCTTTATGAAGCACATTATGTCTTAAAGAAAATTGTTTACGAGTAGGCAATTAATGTTTTATTGTCATAAAAGCAGCTTTTGGGGAGAACATTTTGCTCTGGATCCGTAATACGTAAAAATTATGAACTAATATAAGCATAACTTGCAGAAATAACTGCACTAAGTAAATTATATCCAGTAATTCGATGTTTCTAAGCAAACAGAAGACGGTAAGCTTATCATAAAGTTAACATAAGAGGCTCTCCCATAGGGCCACATTCAGTTTTGTTGTCGCCATTACGCTACATCATAACAACTTGGATCACTAAACATAATTGGGATCCGTTCCATTAGACAAAATGCCTGTCGCCGCTAATCTGACATTGGATATGTCCACTGAAATTCAACTTGGATGTAAAGTTGTATACAGTTTATAGAACATGGTTTTACATTATCTGCTAATTATTTCCTTCACTGCAATTGACCAGTGCATCGCATCGTATTTCTTGTACCAATAAATAGTTGTTATGATTGCATAAAAAAAACTAAAAAATGTTTCAAGTTTGAAGATATTGTACCTATCTACTTAAGATTCTTAGAATAAATGATATCTTACCAATAAATACGTAACAGTGGTCCATTAAATCTACATAAATACCAGTTTCAAAGAAATTGTTGATGCTATAAATAGAGCATTAACTATTGGCGAAGCCCTACTTAGTTTTCCTCAGAACATTAATTAAGTGTCTGAGGACTTAGTTCACAAGTATTTCTAATTGAATTCTAAGTATATATTGTATTTTACTTAGGTACCTATCTATTGTATTTAATTATAAACAAGGGAAATAACTGAAAATGTGAAAACGGTTAACATCAATCAATGTGTGACTCAATTGCACTATAGGGCCAACTCAGTTACCTCGAAAAAAATAACAGGTTCTCGCATAACTCGACAAAATCTCTGATTAGAAAAAATAAAGCAATTTCATGGTTAGTCTCTTTATAAAAGTTGTGCATAATACCATAAGATATATTATCTGTAATAAGATTTATCAATGCAAATTGCTTTCTACCAACTACAGTTGGTGCCAGTTAATATCGCAAAAGAGGTCATTGACCCACCTACATTTATTAAAGTTCTTAACTTTGAAATCCAAAAATAAGCCTGTTCAAGTCTTGAATCGTCATGTATCGTGATCATTAAAATTTTTGCTAATGAAAAACGATTCATGGTTCATTTGTTTTGTTTCGTAGGAAGAGATATTAGGGAAAGGGGAATGACCGCTATTACCGGTTTAGTATCATTTCGTCTAAAAAAGTAGCTGGTCTAATTAGCAAGTGGTTTAAAAAGTAGCTGGTCTAAATACAAACTGGTCTAAAGTAAAAATCGTCTAATTAGCAAGCGGTCTAAAAAGTAGCTGGTCTAAGTACAATCTGGTCTAAAGCACAAATTGTCGAATTAGCAAGCAGTCTAAAAAGCAGCTGGTCTAAATACAAACTGGTCTAAAACAAAACTGGTCTAATTAGCAAGCGGTCTTCAAGTTCATTTGTATCAAAAAATTAATTTTTGTGACCATTTTTATTACGGACCGATTGCCGATTGGCCTATAATTGGAGATATTAATTATATAAACTCCTTTACATCGGAAACATACTGGCCACTTTAGATTATAATAGAAAAAATAATAGTAAAAAATAATAATTGTCAATAATAGAAAAAAGGTTGATATTAAATTAAACACTGAATACAGTAAACTATTATATTGATATTTATAATTTAGTTATTAGTTGTAGTTAATTTTTTATTGTGTGAAATAAAAAAGGCCGCATTTGGAACAAGAAAACTTTTAATTTAATAAGGAGACTTTTTAGTTAAAAATTAACATTTTTAGTTTGTTAAAAGGCTTAGTCAAAGTTACGAAGTTAATAAGAATAAAGTATAATTCTACTGAGGTAATTTTATTAATTTTTGACGGGATGATATTTGACAAAGAACGTTTTAGACAATTTGTATTATTGACGGGTAGCGTTTTAGACCAGTTGCGTTTTAAACGATAAGTATTTTTAGACCAGTTGCGTTTAAGACGAATTTGTACTTAGACCAACTACTTTTTAGACCACTTGCTAATTAGACCAGCTGCTTTTTTAGACGAAATGATACTTACCCGCTATTACGATCTTAACTGGCACCAACTATAGGCTTCTGCCTACCATGTTATTGTCATTGTTATTCGAAACACAACCACAACCTTTTTAAGTTTTCAGTTATATCCATTTCACCTTGTACAGACCTATGTTATTAAAAGTATCATTGAAAGGACACGTGATGTGAAGGACTGAGGATCATAAAATATAGTAGTATAAATGCAAAACAACATTACGAGTAGGTACCTATTTTTCGCATGACTGTCATAGCAATTAAAATGTTGCTGACGTTTATTGAGATTCATAAACGATTTTAATATTTTTGATACACTACGTTCCATTTTGTAATTTAACGATTATTACATTTTATGTTAGTTTTGATAGCTTCCATACAGTTTTTTTTACGACATTGCTTAGTTCGGTAGCTAAGCAAGGTCGTGAAATTTTCTGTTATAACTATGTATATTATCTGTGATAATAACGGAGAGCATCTTTGAAACTCCGCGATCTATTTGTCTTACAAAGTCTAAACATCGACTCAGTGTGCATTTTCTAATCATTATTTTGTCATGGACGACATTCTCATGATTTCGTTGTAGCTGCATGTTATTTAATACACAACATCTATTGTCTCAAGCAAGCATCCCTAGACAGACCATTTTTTAAATGCACTTTTTTTTTATCTGAAACCAACCATAGACAGCACATTTAGTAAAATTTCAAAAACACTCTGTCAGCAGGTTGGGCCTAAGCACACGGCGTATTTTAAACGCGCAGACGATGCGCGTATACGCGCTTCAAACGAGATTTGAACGCAACCTTGTAACCTAAGCACACGGGGCGATCATGAAACGCGCGTATACTGCGCGTATACGCGCAGATACAACGATACAGACGCGCTGTAGTCGCTCGTAGCTTCCGCGTTTTGGTCAGAGACTCGTCGTCAGTAGTACAATGGCGTCGGTTGAAACAACACTGCTTACGCTGGCTTTGACCCTTTGTACGGGCTTCAAACGAGTTTCGAACGCGCTTCACACGCGCGTTTGTATCGCGTTTTACGCACGTTTGAATGTATAAAAACGCAAAAATCGGCATCTCTGGCGCAGCAAACACGCGTTCCTGAAACGCGCGTCGTCTGCGCGTTTCAAATACGCCGTGTGCTAGGGCTCTAAAACTAGATATTTTACGCTTCGTTTAAATTCAAAACAAAACGCTAAACTGCGTTTAAATGCCACTCAATGTAACTCTTGATGTTAACGTAACGTTAACATAACATGTAAATTAAAGGAGCTATCCGGGTTTATAATGAGACGTATGTCGCTTAACCCAAGTGTCGAAGGCGTTCCCACCTGCAATAGCTGAGCAATTTGTCGCGTCAAATCACGTCAAACGCGCTCATTACCAGGGTTTCCTGTGAGAGTGTCGAGGTATCGGCACACGCCTTATAACTGGGCCCCTAGTTTGTTCGACTAGTATAGTTTGCCTGTTTTCATTTAGAATTTTATTTCTATTTAGAACGTATTTCCGAGAAAAGTGGTTCTCAATTAAAGAATATGTCATGTTTGTTTTTTTGTGTTTGTTTTTTAATTAAGTATTTCGGATGGACATCATGAAGAATTTGTGATAACTTAGCAAAGTCTCCAATCGGTTGCTGTTTTCTTTTGAAAGATGAAATCATCATCTGCCTAGCCTTTTCCGTTATTGAGGTCAACGTCCAGTCTTACCGGATGCAGCAAAATACCAGTATTTTACATGAAGCGACTGCCTATCTGTCCTCCCCAACCCAGTCAGTGCTAGTAATGTGATACTCCTTAGTAAGACTGGTTCACAGACTTTCGGGCAACTGACCACCTTTTGAAAAATGAAATTGTATGTTTTAATACAAAGTTACTTACACCATATTATCACCCTGCATAAGCCAACGAGTTTTCAGTTAGAACAATTTAGAGACCTAGAAGTATTTAGTTTTTATGAATAACTATCTTTTTTAATCTCCAGACTGTCATTGATATTATGTTTAATCTACTGGATATTATTACGAAATCGTGAGGGCCGTATCAGGGCAGGTGTTTTGATAACATATGTATTAGATTCAGTGATAACATTTCTTATCTAATGGGCCAGTAGAAATCGACGCAAAAAAGGCTAAAATCGCAAAGCTTGATGTAGTTCTGCATTTTTGATATGTTGTATCAGATCAGCTGCGCACCACGCGTTGTACTGCGAAATTTTGGAACCTTTTGCACATTTTGCTCTAAAACTCTACACGTTGACAATTGTCGAGATCGAAATTTACCATTTTTGAAGGGCCATATAAGGTTTATAGAGCTGCAGTTGGGCTTAAATTGTCGCAAATTTAGTCAACTCTATACAACTATTGAATGTTATTTGGTAAAAATTCATAATTTTTGAGTATTATATCACCCTAACTGATCTATACAACATATCAAAAATGCAGAACTACATAGAGCTTTTCGATTTTAATGTAAATTTCTACTGGCCTATAAGTACTAGGAAACGAATAGATCATACCCTATTTACTTGAATGAGTCCAAAATAGTTAAGTAACATCACGCTCTATTCTCCGGAAGACTACGCAAAGGTGTATAATAGCACACCCACATTTCGCCAGTTATGTTGAAGTACGTAAGATGCTGATATAAGCCATCAAAGTTACAATCTTTGCCATCAGCACAACTTCGATAGCTTATATTTCGGAAATGTGACGATTCGATCTTCCAACGCCTTTCCAACGAGGAGGTTCGAGACCGCAAGCCTGGAACTTGTTCCTGCGACGGATCTTCTATTTTTTTAAAGCTTTACATGTGTTTTTAAAAAATGTAAATAATAACAGAAAAAAAGAACAAAGGATCAATATAATAAGTAATTATTACGCCTATTGACGTCGTTGTATATATGTAGGTACTAACGTTTAGTTTTATTTTTGTAATTATATAGAGTTCTAGTTGTAGTATGTATATAATGTAAAAAAAAGTGTAGTAATAAAATTCTTCATTGTAATATAAGTAATTTCAGGACAAAGATAAAATGTGCTGATTGAGCCGTTCAACAAAAATCAAGGACTGTTAAAACTACCATAAAATAAAACTTCCCTGAATACTATATTATGCTTGGTGAAGAATAAATAAATTAATCAAGATCTACTAACCTAGTTATCCATCTAACAAAATCGAACTAAGACGATTACGATCAGTAAATATAAATATTTCTCTGTTTGTTTATCACATTTTGATACAAAATACTAAAGCAGAAGTAGAGGGGCTTATGATTTCTAGTTTCAGAAAACGTTTAAACCAAATTACTGAATCCTGACAATAGTTCAATAGCAATGTGCAACAATATTGCACGCTATTTTAACAGCGAAGGCGCTTTAAAATCGAATTATAATGTTTTTTTTTTAATTAAAGCTATAATTCCTTGACACTTAACATAAAGGTAGTAAAAAATTTATATTTAAATTCGATCTTCAATTTTTAAGCTTTAGTAAATTCTTAAAGAAATGTCGATCGTTTGTCAAGTTATAAAACCCGTGTGAAGCAGGGCCGGGTCGCTGGTAGGTACGGTTTAAACCACAACATGGCTGTGTACTGTGTAGATACGTGGTTTTATCTAATCTGTATACCTATATTATAAATTTATAATGTACAAAATATTATCCATTTAGTGTAGCTAATGTAATTATTCCAACAACATGATACCGTTTTTTTTTTCTCTATTTCTTACAAATTTTTTCATACTTTTTATCATAAAAGTTTACTTGAAACTAACAACCGGAATATGTAAGAGCAATAAACATTTAGTGGGCAAAGTGGTCATAGTTACAGGTGGAAACAAAGGAATTGGTTACGAAACTTCAAAAGACTTTGCTGAAAGAGGAGCTCGTGTTATACTAGCATGCAGAAACGAGGGACTTGGTACAGCCGCGAGGGACCAAATCATCAAAGCCACTGGTAATGCCGACGTTCACTATCGACACCTTGATCTCGCCTCTCTGGCTTCAGCGAGAGCGTTCGCTGATGGTATACTCAAGACTGAGAAGCGCCTCGACATACTTGTCAACAACGCCGCAGTTTTCGAAGTTGATAACGTGAAAACAGAAGATGGACTATCACTTATCGTGCAGACTAATCATTTTGGGCCTTTTCTTTTAACTAACTTACTGTTGCCGTTACTGAAAACATCTGCACCGAGTCGCATTGTCAACGTATCATCAGGAGCTTACCGAAATGGTACACTTGACTTCGATAATTTGAACTTGGAAAAGGAAACTAAAGAAACGTACGGTATTTTGAAATCTTATTGGACTACTAAGTTGTATAATGTTTTAATGACAATTGAATTAGCAAGAAAACTGGAAGGAACAGGAGTTACAGCCAATAGTTTACATCCGGGAGCTGTCGAGACCGAAATTCTGCAATTGAAAAAAGGCTGGATAACTATGGTGCTACCAATAATTAGGTATTTTTTGAAGGATTCCTGGGAAGGAGCACAGACTTCTATATATTGTGCGGTGTCTCCTGAACTGGACGGCGTGAGTGGAAAATATTATGCCGATTGCCGAGAAAACAGATTGACGAGCCTTGCTCAGGATGAAGATGCAGCACGCAAACTGTGGGAGGTTTCAGAGTCGTTGGTTGGTCTGAAATAGAGTCACGCAAGCATCAAAGAAAGTTTAGGTATTACCTGACAAAGTTGTTGACAAAGTTGTTTTGTTGACTAAGTTGGTGGTTTATGTACAATCCATATTTTGCTTGTTTATGTTGTATTCCACATTATTAAATAATGCGCATTCAAGAAAAATACACAATTTTCTTTTCTTTGTTTAATCTACTTATTTTATCCCACTGCAATAAAGGTAACTTCTATATTCCTCCAGTCATCTTTACGTTTCGTCTTCTCCGACTAATTCGAAAGTTGGCAGATTGTCATACCATGCAGCATTTCCTAAGCATGCCCCAGTTACGAGCCTGTCTCAGGAGACAGGCCAGGCCATCTATCCTTATGCTGATGTGGACAAAATCATAAATTCACCCATCCTGACCCTCCTAGTTCCACTTAAGTCTCGCGGAGTATTATTCAGATTGCAAGGAGGCGAGCCTCTCGACCCTTGCTCAGGATGAAGGTTTAGCACGCAAATTTTGGGAGGTTTCAGAGACGTTGGTTGGTCTTAAATAAAGTCACGCTAGTTTAAAAAAAATCCTTCGGCGAACCGCAGGAGGAGGTATTTTTGTGGTGAGGTTGTTTATACCCTGTATTTATGTAAACTTTTTAACCGGCGGTTGATTTGGGCTCTAGGGGTCATACCTAGACCCGACTCCACTTTAAACGAAAACTCGACTTTAGGTGCAAGACCAATAGGTGGATTTTTTCTGACGATATCTACTTAAAATCATGGACCTTTTTTTGAGTTACCACTTGCCAAAGTTGTTTGTTTATGTAGAATTCAAGTTTTGCTTGTTTGTGGCTTGTCAATTGATTTCATATGTTGAAGCTAATGCCATTTTTTGGAAAATATACATACATGCATAAAATTAAATTTAAATGAAATACGTTTATGTAATTAAAATTTTAATGTCTATTTGTCTTTTATTTCAAAGTAAATGCCTCTTTTCAAGTACATTGAGTTACCCAATTACTCGACATGGTTATTGTCTTTGTTTGTTTCGCGTGTTATTCGGAACGGGTTCACTGATTTTAATGAGAATGTCACCAAAAGATAAAGTAGTTTATAAGAATAGATAATATGTATATACAATACTAGCACTTTACCCGCGACTTTGTCCGCAAAAAATGTGATAGCTCGGCTCATATGCACTATATAAATATACTTACGAAATGCGTGTGTTCGTAATTTTTCCCCTCTTAAACGGCGTGTCCGAATCATGTAATTTTCATTAGTACTTATGGGGTCTCTTGGTGGTTGATGGTTCTTAGCTATAATTGGACCCAATGAAATTAGTGAATAAAATATTTTAAAAAACATCAATTTTAATTATTATCAAGCCAATGTACGGCAAAAGCCTTCTAGAATATTTTGGGACTGGACCTCTTTGTTGTACGCCTTTTTTATGTTGAATTCCGGGCATCATGATTCTGTAAGCTGAATTTACTCTACGTCTTAGTGTTGTTGTATTAGTGCCTTCCTGATAGCGGTGTGTTTTAGAGAGTCGAAAGCTTAAGTAAAGTCTAAAAAACATATGTTTGGGGTTTTTTCATATTCTTAGCTGTTTCAATCTATGTCATGACGTGGAATATTATCAATTATTGTATTGTTTTTTCCTAAATCCTGCTTATTCTCCAAGTTGATTCTCATTCTAAATTTCGGACAGCCTGTTTGGTATGATTTTCGAGAAAATGTGGTATTCACGTTAGCTCTATCCACCTTTTTTGTATTAGAGTTGTTGTAGCTCTGGACCACTGTTTTGGAAGAGTTCTTTTTTGTAGAATATTGTTGAACATAGTTTAGAGATCCCTGCAGTGGGTCAGATATACATTTTAATAGTTTGTTCGTTATTTTGTGTTTTAATTGCAAATGAAACGTAGTATTGAAGGTACTCTCTCTAAACTTTTTGTTTTATCTAAAACTCATTCATCAACGATGCCGCTTGTCTAATTTTGTACCCTCTTGTTATTACTAACCTAATCCTGACTAATCCTATTGTTATTTTGTTTCCTGCTCTACTATTTATAGGTGGCGTAACGTAATACAACTTTTACTCCCTGTTCACGTTTTTTTTTAGCTCTACCTGTAGACTGTGCAATCTGTTTTAACTGTTTTACAAAATCAGTGTCAATTGTTTTATTTTTATAACTTTTCGACCTCTAATTGTTAATGTCTTACGTTTTGTATATCACTATTTCGACTGTTCATGTTATCGCCTTGTTTATAATAATGTATAGAACATTTTCGTTCTGTCTCTTCAATCCCACAGAATATGCCATTTATATCTTTATTTCCGTTTCAAATTCGTAATTGTAATTTGTTGTGGTTCTACTTGTTTTTAGGTTTAGGGTGTTATCACACCTGCCAGCATCAAGTCGCATTTTATCTATTCGAAGCATGCTACAGGTTACAGTACATCAATTGATGATGGTTTTTTTTGGCCTTTCCACGTTGATTCATCTTTCGCATTTTTGTATCTTGTTTCGATATTGTTGAATTTTTCGTCAATATGTTTATTGATATTTGCGGTTATATTATGCTTCACACTTTTTTGTTTTCCTTTTGTTCAGTTAGATGACGTTTAATTATTTCTAATAATGTTTCTAAACTTTCCATTGTTGTGTTTAATTCCCTCTTGTGGCGACTAGCGTTATTACTTCGAATAATGTGCATATTGAATTGCTATTTTGCGCTAGATGGCGTTGTCTAAGCTTTTTACTTGCTATGAGTGTTACGGGAGACGGTAATGTCAAATTTATCTTATCTGTATTATGAATATCTGATTGTATAAATATCGTTATAGTGAGTAGTGTATTTAGTGTGTTGTTGTTTGAACAAGGCTTCAACATGATTATAATATTTATTATTTATCTTTCTCTAATTCTATTCATACTTTCTATTGTTAAAGTTTACAATAAACTGACTGCCGGAATATGTAAGAGCAGTAAACATTTAGTGGGTAAAGTGGTCATAGTTACAGGTGCAAACAAAGGAATTGGTTACGAAACTTCAAAAGACTTTGCTGAAAGAGGTGCTCGTGTTATACTAGCATGCAGAAACGAGGGACTTGGTACAGCCGCGAGGGACCAAATCATCAAAGCCACTGGTAATGCCGACGTTCACTATCGACACCTTGATCTCGCCTCTCTGGCTTCCGTGAGAGCGTTTGCTGATGGTATACTCAAGACTGAGAAGCGCCTCGACATACTTGTCAACAACGCCGCAGTTTTCGAAGTTGATAACGTGAAAACAGAAGATGGGTTATCACTTTTAGTGCAGACTAACCATTTTGGGCCTTTCCTTTTAACTTGCTTGCTGTTGCCGTTACTAAAAACTTCTGCACCAAGTCGGATTGTCAACGTATCATCAGGAGCTTACTACAATGGAAAAGTTGAATTTGACAATCTCAATGCGGAAAAGGAAACAAAAAAAACGTACAGTATTTTGAAAGTGTATGCTAATACAAAGTTGTTTAATGTTTTAATGACCGTTGAATTAGCAAGAAAGTTAGACGGAACGGGAGTCACAACCAATAGTTTACATCCGGGCGTTATAGATACCGAAATTCTGTATTTGAAAAAAGGCTGGATTAATATGGTGTTACCACTACTGAGGTATTTTATGAAGGATGCTTGGGAAGGAGCGCAGACTACAATATATTGTGCCGTGTCGCCTGAACTGAACGGAGTGACTGGAAAGTATTATACCGATTGCAAGGAGTCGAGGCTCTCGAGCCTTGCTCAGGACGAAGGTTTAGCACGCAAATTTTGGGAGGTTTCAGAGACGTTGGTTGGTCTTAAATAAAGACACGCAAGTGACAAAAACTAAGATGCATTTTTTATTACTTTTAAAAGTTAGTGATACTCGTATATTTATTTACAATCCATACTAATTGTCCTGTTAAGGGTTTGTCAATTCATTTCACATTACTAAATCATGCTTATTTTTGTAAAATATCACCCACACGTGTTTATAAATAAAATTGAATTACTTGATTGTCTGTTATTTCAAAATATAAAGGGTGTAAGTAGATCCTTAACGAAGCCGAAAGGCACTTGTCCTCCCCATCATTGCGATCATTTTTATACTAATTACGGAGACATTGGAGATCAAAGTTCCAACTTTTTTACATATTTTTTTTTTTATGTTTGGTTTTTTTATGTTTTTTTCATGTATTTTAGCGCCATGTGTTACACTGTACTTTTCACTTTGAGCGCGCGAAAAATAGTCAAAATAGTTAGACAGACGGACAGACAGACGGACAGACAGCCGGACAGACAGATGGACAGACAGATAGATAGACAGACGGACAGACAGAGGGACAGACAGATGGACAGACAGACGGACAGACAGACGGACAGACAGATGGACAGACAGATGGACAGCGGAGTCTTAGTAATTGGGTCCCATTTTTACCCTTTGGAGTTTGTCTATGTTACATGAAGAAAATTAATAAACTATAATATTACTTTTACTCCCTAGTGACTAAAAGGGTCACTTGGAAGCCGACCCCAACATAGTTGGGAAAAAGCAGGCATATGATGATGATGATGATCATCCGGCTAACAACCTTCACTTGTTAGGGCTGTCTGGTTTTCTGCTTGACCGTCAGCCTCTAAACTTCAACTAAGACTACTACTGTACTGTTTTTTTTTTTATTCCCTTCGCCCAGTTCGGGCAGGCTAAGGTCTTGGACCATACCGCCTCGTCTTCAGTTCTTATCATCCTTCTTGTGTAAAAGTAAGGCCGAAGCCTCGTCTTCAGTAACTACTGTACTGTACTTGTAAAGTACGACGTCTGACGTTTTTTTAATGTTACAGCACCATGCTGAGATAGGAGCCTTTTGCCTTCGTACAGAACCAATTTCGTGTCTTTTTTTATTTTCTTTTTCTCTCTATGTTTACTTTTTAAGTATCACATGATCTGTCCACGAAGTAGACACAATAGTTAAACAATGGCGTCTCGACCAAATTGGTCATTTGACAGATCATGATTTATTAGTTATAATTAATATAACCATTTTATTTTTGTGTGTTTTGTCCTGGGCGGTCTAATACATGCTTTTTGTTTATTTCTTTTTAAAGACCAATACGACGAGCTCAGAAGTTGGGAGCTAACTTGTTCAGTTGAGAATTTCTTCTGGCCATTTTCCGACTCCGACACGAGACCCTGGAATACACCTTTTAACAAGTACAGTTTTTTATATAATTTAGGTGATATTTTTCCATGGAGATTTTTTGATTAATTTATGAACAGAGAACAGCTATACAAAAAAAAATACATAACATCATTCCTGTTAGCCCCGAAAGGTTCGGCAGAGGTGTACCTAATAGTACGCCCACGTTGTTTAGTTTTTAAGTCTTGTGGGGCGGATCTGGCGATCGTATATACTACTATCTTAAACGCGAAAGTTTGTAACGATGAGTGATTGTTACTCTTTCATGCAAAAACTGCTGAACGAATTAGAATGAAATATGGCACACAGATAATTTATAAACTTGATTAACACAGTATATAGGTACTTTTTACCCCGGTAGCATGATCCCGTGAGACAGCTTCCGAAATCGACACGAGGAGGGGCGAGGCGCGGGCATCAGCTAGATCATAGGTTCCCAACCTTTTATGGACTATCCAACGCCCCTCTTTACATAATAGTTAAATATACCAATTTTATATGTCTGTCTATAAAATAAATTCTCTCTCTCCGTAATCGTGCTACTCGTAGTCGTGGCTGAGGGTCGTGATTTTTTTTTTTTAATACAAAAACATGTTATTATAAAAAAAAAAAAAATTCAGACAAAGACTATAAAGACTTTTTTACTTTTATCAGTCACGCGCGAGTATGGATCACTGGCGTAGCACACAAAAACAATAAGACATTAGAAGAGCTATCCCTGCCTTTTGCTGCTTTTTGTCGCCCCCATTTACCTTTGGAACTGCAACCGCCCCACGCCCCCACGAAAAGCTCTAGCGCTGACTATGAGCTAGAAGCTTATTAAGTTAACATTAAAACGCAATAAGAAGAATCAGAAAGAATGTATTTATTATAATATTTGGGAAATAATAAACTCACATTAACAATGTATGTAGGTCTACCTACCGGCAAAGCATTTATCCAGTAATTCGATAGAATACCTAGTCATACTATACAATGCCGAGCTCGGATGAATGGACAAAAAAAACTTATCTTATCTTATCTCGTCTAGGCAATAGTTGAAAAAAATTGCGTAAGAAATATTAGCGATGTCGGTCCACTTGACCTTGTAGTTCTCTGGGCTTACCGATTTATTTGAAGAATCAGTCTTTGTAAAGATACATAGTACTTAAATTCTTTAGATTTAAAGGTGACAAAATAACACTAAATAGAGACCAACTTTCGCAACAAAAATATCGATTCCCATTTTTAACACAACTCTTATCAGCTTAACTAGTTTTATTACTAAGAAAATAAGGCACCACTAATTTGCATGCTAATGGTAAAATATCGATTGTGCATAAATCATCTACTTTTACAACTGCATTTTCTTGAGCGCCTTTACTTAAGACCCACCAACGTCTCTGAAACCTCCCATAGTTTGCGTGCTAAATTTTTATCCTGAGCGAGGCCTTTGACCTTCTCCTCTTTGCAATCGGAATAATACTTTCCAGTCACTCCTTCCAGTTCTCGTGACACAGCAACATATATAGAAGTCTGAGCTCCTTCCCAGCCATTCTTGAGAAGATACTTCAGTAGTGATATCCCTAATGAAGTTAACCAGCCTTTGTTTAAATTCATAATTTCGGTCTCGACAGCTCCCGGATGTAAACTATTGGCTGTAACACCTGTTCCTTCCAATCTTTTTGCTAATTCAACAGCCATTAAAACATTAAACAACTTTGTATTACTATACGATTGAAAAATACCATAAGTTTCTTTTGTTTCCTTTTCCAAGTTCAAATTATCGAAGTCAAGTTTTCCATATCGGTAAGCTCCTGATGATACGTTGACAATGCGACTCGGTGCAGATGTTTTCAGTAACGGCAACAGCAAGTTAGTTAAAAGGAAAGGCCCAAAATGATTAGTCTGCTGCGAAAGTGATAGCCCATCTTCTGTTTTCACATTATCAACTCCGAAAACTGCGGCGTTGTTGACAAGTATGTCGAGGCGCTTCTCAGTCTTGAGTATACCATCAGCGAACACTCTCACGGAAGCCAGAGAGGCGAGATCAAGGTGTCGATAGTGAACGTCGGCATTACCAGTGGCTTTGATGATTTGGTCCCTCGCGGCTGTACCAAGTCCCTCGTTTCTGCATGCTAGTATAACACGAGCTCCTCTTTCAGCAAAGTTTTTTGAAGTTTCGTAACCAATTCCTTTGTTCGCGCCTGTGACTATAACCACTTTACCCACTAAATGAATACTGGTCTTACATATTCCGGTTGTTAGTTTATAGTAAATTTTCACGCTCACAAAAAGTATGAATAAAATAAATAGAAGAAGAAAAATGATATTACAAATCATGTTGGAGCCTTGTTTAAACCAATCAACAGTAGGACACTGAATGCTCACTAAAACTATATATAATATGTACATTTAGATATAAACAATGTAGAAGATAAGATAAAATAGATATTACTATGAGTTTGTACGACACTTCGTGGATTATGGCATACTAGCGACTCGCCCGCGATTCACATGTTTACACGTTTACGAACATTTACAAAATACACAATGTAAGTGAGAAGGTAAGCATTACCGTTTATAAGAATTTATAAAGATCATTTTAGGTACAGAAGTAGTACTTATTGCTCTAATAAACCTAAAAGGCATCAGAATACGATTATAACTGTGAGAATGAGAATTATGATTGAATGAAAATTAAGTTGGTACCTACACATTTTAACGTGTTATGTATCAAGGTTTTTTACAATCTTTATATTTTAGGAATCAAGCGCAAGCGAAATCACAGCGCCTCCGTTGTTAAAACAGAATGCAATACTTTTGCACATTGCTATTGAACTTCTGTTAGGAGCAGTTTTGGAAAAGTTTTTTGATTCGATGGGGAACTACTGGCTAATCATACCTAAATCATAAGATAAGATGTGTTTGATTATGACACTTTTTCAAAAGTGGTTTGTTTAAGGTTTTAAGCCTTCGAGATCTGCTGCGATGTGCTGTACACACATGCTACGATTTCGAATGCTTACGAGACGAAAGTTACCTAGGTATACATACTATTTTTAAATCATAGGCCAGTAAGCCTGCCTTCTTCTGCTTTAAAATTCTGGATTAAAAACGTTTTTGCCAAAAAATAAAACCGACTTCAAAAAACACAAAAAAGTGACACACAAACGAAATCAATCAAACAAAGGTCACCGACTTCTGAAGCTAAAGTTATTTTTCACTGTTTTGTGTTTTTTGAAGTCGGTTTTATTTTTTAGCAAGAACGTTTTTATTTTTCACTTTTTAGTGGTTCCCATGTGCTTACCCCACAGCGTACCGGCGTGATGTTATGTTATGAACTGGTGTAAACAATAGACCATTTGCTATCATTTATTGAGGAGTTCCGTTGCTTATCTCCGAAGTTCTTCATCAGATCTTCACCAAATTGAAATGATACCACTCCGCGAAAGTACTCTTTCAAAAACTACCCAAATCGCTTCAAATGTGCTTTTAAAAATTTGAAGAGATCAGATCCTGATTTGATGATCATGGGACCACCAGGGAAGTATACCCTTTCAAAAAAAACAAAAAAAAAACAAATCGGTCCAGCCATCTGTGAGTAATCGGGGAACATACATAAAAAAAATATTTAAAAAAAGGTTCCTCCTCCTTTTTGAAGTCGGTTAAAAATGTATTATGCAAACAGATAAATATTTTTATTAAAATGAAGTACCATAACACTCGTTAAACACTACAGATTTGTTTTATACTGCACCTATTACAGAGTGCATTGCAAAATCGCTCATTCTGACCGTAATTGCCGTATGGGAATTACGAGCTCCAAAGTTCAACAATGAGACTTTAACAGGCCCGTAAAACGAGGCACCCTCGCTGAACTATGTACCGGCCGCTTGGCACGATTTTGTTTGATGGCTAATTATGTAAGAAGATCTTAATTGATTTATTACGAGATTTTAAACTTCAACAGGCAAATTCATCATGATCATGATAATTTTGTAAAACCAAATCATTTTAAAAGAATAACCATGGAGTTTCTTGCCGGTTTATCTCCAGGAAGCGAACAACCTGAACCGTGAACCTTTTTGTCGATCTTTTATAAGTGACTGATGTAGACTTGTGTGAAATTAAATATTTTGATTTTATCAGTGTCCTGGGAAGTTTTAGTTTTTAGGGTTCCGTAGTCCTGACAAGGAACCCTTATAACCCTTATAGTTTCGTCATATCCGTCTGTCTGTCTGTATGTCCGAGGTTTTGCTAAGAGACCGTTAGTACTAGAAAGCTGAAAGCTGGAATTCGTTTCATTCGTATCATTGAATTGGTCTTTTAAAATGACTTAGGGGTTGCTAATACTACTTTTCGATTTAATGCTCCATTTACGAAAGATTAAACTTTAAAGTGCAAATTTTTGTTCCAGTAGGGCGTCCCCCCCTCTCTCTAAAAGCTAAAATGCTGGCTTGAAAAATCTGGAAAAAATCATGATGATAGTGCATTTCATGAACTTTAAAGAAAAATATAGTGGTTAGATAACTTTATTTGTTTAGCAGTAACAGTCGTTGAACTTGGGTGTTGGATAATTTTGTACCAAATACAAAATCCTTAGAATAAAATCCTATAAAGTGACTAAGATGAAGTAGTTGCTTGTTTATAACGGGCTAGTACGGAACACTTGGCCGGTTTTGAAGAATAATATTTCGCAAACGGACGGAGCAAACGACGGAGGAGGTCGTGGGTAAACAATAACAGCCACACGGGTTGATCTTCAGGTCAAGCCGCCCTTGCCTATATTGGTCCGTGGATGGGTGACAGCTCATTACATACCATGTTTCCTCGGAAAGCACGTTAAGCCGTTGGCCCCGGTTGTCATTTCTAACTAGATCATTGAAAGTCGTTACAGGTAGTCTGCAGCAGTGGCCCGAAAGTCCGACAAATAGTAAATAAATAAAATAAATATCCCTGGACATTACTTACAGCGCCATCTAGTACCACACTAAGCAACGAGGCTTGTGTCGTGGACACCAGATAGTTGATATACTACATAGATACTTTTTGTTTGTAAACACATACTTATTATACATATAAACATCCATGACTCGGAAACAAATGTCCATGCTCATCACACAAACATTTGCTCCTACCGGGATTCGAACCCGGGACCCTAAGAACGTAAGGCAGCCTCAGTACCGCTGCGCCATTCGGGTCGTCAAATAGTCTTAGCAAGGGGTATTGTATTACCCATTACCAACGGGGTTGTGAAGGTCAGATAGGCAGTCGCTCCATATAAAATACTTGTATTCAGCTGCAACCGGCTAGACTGAAATCCGTCCCCAACATAATTGGGAAAAAGCAGATTTGTTGACTAAGCAGATGAAACGGACGCCTGAATCAAAAAATGTAGTACCCATTATTTTTAAACGCCCCATACAGTTGATTATGGAATAGACTACTTTCTAAACGAGATTACCTACTACATTTTTAACCATTACAAAATGTATAAATTTACAGTATTAATATTGAGTTAAATCTCTTAAGAAGAGGTTTGCAAGCGTTAATCAGACTGGCTGGTATGGGAGATGACGGATGTTTGAATATGAGTTGTTAGGAATATCATGTGTGTTATTGCTGTTATTTTTCTGTGTCAAGAAAAACCAAATAAAAAAATATATGTGCTTATCTACATTGCCTTTCTCCAATCTACAGATAGCCAAGTCCCACCAAAATCGCGTACAGATGGATAGACAGTCTGACGGACTTGGCGAAAAGGTTACTTTGAATAGGGTAGTTAGTTAGTTACTCTGCTTCGTATTTTTGTATTGATGCCAAGAATAAAATAACAAAGATTTAAAACACATTGTATCGAATATAATAAATCACATTGACGTTGGCTCAGATTCTAATCTTTTGCACACAAAACTTTGGCTATGAAATATCAGCAGAAGTTGTACAAATAGCATTCAAAAAGAGCTTGTATTGAAAATATCGAATGTAGGCGACTTTGCGAAGACTGAAGTCACAGATAACTATAATATACTAGTCAGAGAACTGAAGTTTTGAGTAAAACTTTGTCAGATACTTCTTTATTCTTTTCAATATCTTAAAAATATAGTTACAAAGAGGTTTGTTATTTTATAGTTACGTAAAGGTCCTCACGTAAAATCCCTTAAAAAGATACAATGTTAAGAAAGTATCGAATATTCCGTAAAGTCGTGGAGTGACTTTGTTGAAAAGGCAGCTGAATATTTGAGGCATTGGCCGGCAGACTTGTTGTCATGGCGGTGTTTTGTTGGTTCAGGAGACGGGTGGTGTCTCGGCGAACGTCCACGGGAATTCGATATTGCCTCAAGTGAAGCGTTCTAGCAGCATTGTGCACTTTTATTCGCTATTGTCAGTGTGAGCGATGCCACTTCGTCGTGCTCGGATGATTGCGGTATCGTATTCTTTCTTTAGAAAACACTTAGACGTAAAAAGGATTGAAATTCTGATATTTTAACTTATAAAGATTTTTCCTTTCTTTGGCGATACAACTTGAGTGAATTGCATCGAGACGTTTTATATAAATTGAGAAAGTCGTACTAGAGTGTTCTAGTCTTTTTCTAGTGTTAGTGGAATAAGTAGGTATCTTACTAACCACAACTAGTTTGTTGCTGAAAGAGCTGGAGGTAAGTAAGAGCAATATGTATCAGGAAAAACGGTCCTTTTAAAAAAATGGTTTCAGAAACTGTTTTGTATGGAATTATGAAGTACTTTTGTATTTTGCGATGACATGATCATGCATGACAGACAACTTGACAACTATATTTTGTTTGGCAGCAGTCATGTTAGGTGAAACATGTTAAGATAAATTCAAATTAAACTAAAAATTCAAGTGGAACCAATTTAACGGCAGCATGAATCGGGTACCAGAAGCTACTGTTCCATTACCACAATCTTACTTTTGGGGCTGCCTCACTCTCTCAAAAGAGTGTCCATTCTTTTCAACTGAAGATCCAAATTTATACTACTTTGGTATTGTACTAGCCAGCTTATACACCGCATTACTGCTGGTGATTCTTGCTGACTTGAAATTTTATTGGTCCGTGGATCACTACCAGCGTCAAATCGATTATTATATAAATTTAATAAGAAAGAAAGTGAGGTATGTACAGCTAGACCAGAAGAGATTGATGTCGCAGCAGGAGAGGACCGAGAAACAGTTGAAGAGAAGCGAGGAGTGCACGGGCGTGGTGACTGGCATCCGGAGCGCGGTTACCACGGACGACTACAACCAATTATCTAATTTAACAAGCTATTTCGTTGAAACAAGACCAAGATGCACCTGGACCGTAAGCTATGCCTCCAATAATTTTTCACCTCAATAACTCTGTTGCATCCACGCCCCTATCCACAAATACAAACTTATTTTCAACGTCGGACGCTGGTGAAATTTCTGTCGCGTGTAGTCCCGTTATATTTTCAGCTTCTCGTGCAGATATTTGGATCGAAGGCAAGTTACTGTTTGCTAAAGCGAATACCTCTTATATTTTATCTTCTACGTCGAATGTAAAACTCAGTTCAAGAAACTGTATTTAGATATAGATAATACTTTATACCGTAACATCAAAGATACCATTGGAGACATAATTATTTCAGAGTTTTTTTAATTGATTGAGTTTAAAATAAAGTACCAAAAATACATAACAAAACTATAAAATACTTTCTCGAACTGCTAACAAGTTCACTCCTCTATTTTATCAAATTCGAATTTGTGAATTTTCTGTTTCAAACGTCTGCACAATAAAGTTACGCAAGTGGGAACAAAATAAGTACCTAAAGAGTTTTATCTGTGTTTCCTTGACTTCCAGCAAACTTATTTAAAGTTTCTTGTTGTTGAAATACTTGTACCTCTAAGTTGACTCATTCCGATACTTTGTGAACATAAACGTAACTTCGTGAATAAGACGTTTGCGTCATAAAACTGACTAGGTTTTTGGCACATTTTGTTAAATAAATATCGGTACCGAAATATCGTAGTAAAGTGCGAGGTGTGAAAAATCGGAGCAGAACGAGATTAAACTATCGCGTTCAAATATAACATGTTCAGCTGAAGTTAGAAATATGAAACGGGCATGTGAGCATGAATAGAATTATTACACCAGTTGAAATACCTATTTAGTCGATTTAAAGCGCAATTTTTAAATAATATCTGGGAAATAAATTTTGAAAAGCAAAACGGGTAATATTTGGGGATATAGGTATGAAAGACTAGCTGATGCCTGCGGCTCCGCCCGCGTGGTGTTCGATAATTGGCCATACTACCGGGATAAAAAGTATCAGGTGTTAAACTATCTGTCAACCAAATCCGGTCTTTATTATTTGCGTGAAAGAGTAACAAACATCCATCCATCCATCCTCATAAACTTTTGCATTTGTTTCCCGCACCTATGTCGGTTAACTAGTATCGGTGTTATGGGAATCGCAAAATAAGTACTTAATTTACTTGGTGATGGACTAAGTTCATTAAAATAAATTACAAGGAGCAGGATGCCGACCGACCGAACCCGGAGATGAAAAGTTACTGACTAATTTTACATTTGAGCAATTATCGAAAACTTGGGGGATACGGTCGGAGCGGCACGTTACCAACTAAAACTGTGCAAAGGTTCTTACAGCTAGGTAACACAATAAAAATAACACATTTAAACATATACAAAAGAACTGTCGTCATCTCAACAAAAATATTAACGGGTATTACTCTAAATTTTTAAAGATAAACAAGTGGTAGGTACTATACAGTTATCTTTAAACACTAAATTTACATACTAAGTTCACTAAAGTAATACCTATAATATTAATAAACAATTAATGAAGACGCTACATTTGTAATATTAGTAGTAAGGATTAGTAGGAAATAGGATACAGAGAGATTCAAGTAGTGTAGCTCGGTCTTCACAGCTCTTTAATCTTCTCTTTAATCAAAGGTCAACCACTCTACTGAGCTGGTGTGCAAAGGAGACAACTTATGAAGATCTCTTAGATGAAGACTAGCTTCTGTCCTTCGTCACAACAAAACACCTGTGTACCTTACTAGAGTTCTATCAGTTTCTATTATATGATTCCGCTAAAGCGGCCATTTTAGGTCCCCAGTTTTAGCAGATATCACCTTTCACAATCGTTTTTACCTTTTGCACATAATTTAGTTTAGAAAATGGCCCATGGTCAAAGACTGTAAAAGTGGTATGGCAGAAGGAAGTAATAAAAACCCTAGCAACTTAGTGATTTGACTGACCATAACAATAAGCCAAATAACCCCAAAAACAGATTAAGCACACTTGAAAGAGATAGTGGGGAATTTTCGCTTCCTGCAGGCACTGAAGGCCGTAAGGGCGGTCTATTGGAAAAAAAACTCCAATAACAAGTAGGAAACGGAAGACCTTTAAGTTATTTTATTCGTCGCTACATTTGTGAGATTATCGAAGGATTCAAGCTTCATTCATTATATTATATATTGTCGCTTACGGGATATCTTCCGTGATTATTATTTGTTTTGTGCTCCCGAGCGACGCGCTGTTGCAAGCGCCATGATCGCGGGTGACTGGAGAATGCGCGTGGATGGAAAATAAATTGCTAGGAGCAGACAAATCTGTCTACACTCTTTCTTTGTCTTTTGCTACGCGCACTATTGGAACTCAACACTAAGTCACGACAAAACACACTAACAGATCACTATGTTTGTGAAGTGCTTATTATGATGCAGGCTGCTACTGGCTGCTCCCCCGACATATATCTAAATACTTTAAAAGTTGATTTCCCTTCCACCCTATACAATTTGACGAAGTGTATCGTGTATGTACCTGTTTCAGGCAACAAGACGATGTCCAGAAGCAGAAGAAGAAGACATAAGCGATTGGTGCCTATAAAGCACTGAAATATAAAGGAACACTCCGACACCAACAACTGGCTCTCGTTTAAAGTTAAGCAATTAAGAAGAAGCTAAGCTGCGAGATTGCATCAGGGGAACTTCTTGTTTTCCCTACTGAAAACTATCTTCATTACACTAGATCCGTGTATCTGCTATCTAAATCGTACAGAAACATTGTTTTGCGACCACACTCGCGCACATACCCTGTTACCCGAACTAGATTTCGTCGTATATGGCAAAACAGTTGGCTCGGCTCCAATCGCTTCCTTTACCGTTTTAAAATTGTTTATTCCCAGAAAATAAAATAAATAAAACCAATTGTTAGTTGTTTTTGTATTTATTGTAGGTAATTCACACGAACACACGAACTGTCATACATCTCTAATAAATAGTTACCCTAACTAACCTATTTGTTAATTTTATACAAAGCTTAGGTTTTAAATACCAGTTTCGTACACACAGTAGTTACTAAGATTAATCTTAAATACAAACATATCCTACGATGTTAAATTACAGTCACTATGGTGTTATCAGTGGCCTTAATGTCGGCAAAGAACAATGAACAATAATGGTTAAAACGAAAACTTAACATAAAATTAACAAACACAGCCATGATCAATAAATTAACAATAATATCACAATACAAACTTAACAACAAATCAACGCTTAAAACTATGTAACATTAACGATATTAATTAGTCAACAAAATTATACCAAATGGTAAAAACAATAGGTGCGTAATGAAAATTTTATCCCGTTTGAAGCTTTTATTCTCAATCACTTTGGAATTTCAATTGAAATTCACTATTGGTGGATAGGTTTTAAATTGATAATAAATTTAACGACACATTTATCTGTGGTGCTGGGTAACATGACGCTGAAATAACAATATTGTGTGTAGGAAGTAATGAGGCTTTTACCAGAACAAAACATGATTAAGGGGACAAAACAATCATTAGGCTGGTAACACTCAACAACGTCTATCATGATTGCAACTCATGAGTTAACAGGGCCATTTTACTGTAACTATATAACAAATACGGCTTACATGTCTTAAAACATTATTAACATAATAATATTTACACATTAAAAAAACCAGACGAATTGATAACCTCCTTTTGGAAGTCGGTTAATAATAGGCAGTTTAAAAAAGGCAAAAGTTACAATGCATGATAGAAAAAAAAAATTAGAGCGTCCAAATATGGTTCCGACGCGTTGTGGTCAAAACCTTATTTGAAGGCAAAAAACACATAAATGAAACAATATCAGGCACATTACGGTATTAAGGCACAATGTGATTGTTTCAAAAAAATAACAATTAAGAACAGAAACGAGAGGAAATGGTAGGAAGGAGGTGAATTGAAATTTAAAGATGAATAAGAAAACCAAAGACTAACATGTCGGAAGGAAAGGAGGTTAGGGCGAAATTCTAAGTACAATCTTTTTACAGTTATTTATTACCTCTGACAGTAGCAACCAAACAGAAAACTTATCGCAATGAGGATACAGATCATTATGATGTTGACGGTGGTGCTAAATCAAAAGCAAAATAACTGTGAAAGCACACTAAAAACAAGAAATAACAAAACAAAAAATCAACTTGGAATGAACTGTCAAATCAACAAGAAATGTCAACAACGTTAAGAATTAAACAAAAACTCAACAAACTAAAGTAAAGAAATGGATGATATGAGTGAGCGTCTGTGGAATATAATAGTCCTAGTACTCGAAGTTTAGAACAACGAGGAAGGTATAATATGTGAAAAATTATATTTTTTTAAATACCAACAGGTATTTAAAAAAATATAATTTACATCCAAAGTATTGTTAGTGAACGAAAGACAAATAAGAACATACAATTTTTCAGTAAATTGTCGAAAACAGGTATTTTTAAATTGTTGGCAACTTAGTACAATTTAAACGAAATTAAGTTATTGAAAGAGTACTTTGAGCTCTAAGTGACTGCTATGTTGAAGGTAGAAAAAAAACCTGAACAAAAAGCTTTAAATCAGTTCTCAAATTAGTAATTCAATAAGTCCAAGTGGGTATAAACAAAAACATTAAACGAAGTGATAATGGAAGCTATTGAGCGCTTTATGTGGACAGGATAACTATGAACAAAACAAAAACTTAACTTGAATGCAACAGTCAAATCAACGTAGGTATTAGCCCATACTTAAAAAATATAAAAAGAAGTTAAACGATGAAAAACAAGGCTTCTATGGCTATAAAGCTATGAAGATCGAAGGGCTCTCAAGTGGAATTTGAACGTCTTGAGAGCCCTTCGATCTTTATAGCTTTATAGCCATAGAAGCCTTGTTGTTCACTCAACTTCTTGGTTATTTAACCAAGAAGTTGAGTGGACCTGTAGATACAGCAATGGTTTTGGTGAAACGAGTCAAGATGGTAGAAACAAAAACCGAACTCAAAAACTCAAATAGCATAAGAAATAATCATGAACGGGCTCAAGAATCAAGACGGCTATTTCAAATTAAAGTTAACAGAGAGTTAAGAACAAAACAAAAACATAATTTGAATACAACTGTCAAATCAACTAATTAGCTCAAACATAAAAAAATACTTAACAAAAAAGTTTAACGATGAAAAACAAGGCATCTATGGCTTAAGACCGAAGGGCTCTCAAGTGGAATTTGAACGTAAATAACCAAGAAGTGAGTGGACCTGTAGATAAAACTATGGTTGTGGTGAAACGAACCAGATGATAGAAACAAGAACCGAACTTGAAAATATAAGAAATAATCATGAAGGTGCTCAAGAATCAAGATGGCTATTTCAAATTTAAGTTAACAGAAAGTTAAAAACAAAACAAAAACATAACATGAAAGTTAAAAGTCAAATCAACAACAGTCCTACGCTTTAACGAAAAACTTAACAAAGCTGTTAATTAAGAAATTAATGTTTTGATTTAATTGAGAAAGGGTTTGGTCCCGAAGTGAATATAATCATTTTTAAATCAGAAAGGTGATTTTATACTGGCAACAATGAGGTTATTCAAAATGCGTTGTAAAAAGATATATATGTGAAATACAGTAGGATTATTTTAGTGGAAATGAAAATGATTATAAAAACAAACATAAATTTAACGAAATCAACAGTCAAATCAACAATTAAGAAGTTTTAACAAATAACTTTAACAAAATTGATTGACATCATTCACGAAAACTAAAAATAAACATAAAAAATTGACATAATATAACGGAACAACGACAATATGGTTTTTTTTTGAGAATGATTTTATCGAAAAAGTAAATGATAGCAAAGAACAAAACAGAAACTTAACGCTAATTCAACAATAAAATCAACGACAACGATATGGTAACAAAAACGTTCAGTAAACAAAAAATCAATAAATCTTATGATTAATATTGAGCCTAACTTGAAACTGTAATGGTAAATTGAAACGGTTTTATGTTCATACTTTAACAAAACAAAAAATATCTCTATCTATCGAAAACTTAATTGATTTGGCAGTTTTTGAATTATCCATAAAGTTATCAAAAGTGTTTTGGGCTTTTTATTGAGAAAATTACAAAAAATCAACAGTTTCCAAACAAAAACTTAACTATAACGTAACATTAACAAATAACGGGATGCCTTTTACTTGAGCATAACTAAAAAAATCATACAGTTTCTGGTCATAATTTATCAAAACAATTCAATCGTTTTAAACCAAATCATCGAAAGTTGATTGTTTTTTACCAAAAGTTTTTAATGCGTCACCAAAAAAAAAACAAAAAATCAACAGTTACCAAACAAAAACTTAACTTGACACAGTGATAAGATAAACAAGTAACGAAATCCCAGGCCAGCTGGTTCGTTATCAATATCAAAACAAAAAAACAACAAATCATAACAAAAAACATGAACACAACATTTCAATGTATTATAGTTTCATGGTTGATAATCGAAAGAAAAACTATAGAACTTTAGAAGGGCCTACGTATGCTCAGATGGAGAATGCTATTTGTATTTCAGTTGTCAAATATTCGCAAAACACATGAGTACCTGATGCAAGTAATATTAAAAATAACAGCTGCATGTGTACCGAATTTTAATCTAGAGCCGAAATTAACAGAAAACAACTATTTTAGTAGAATACATAAACAGTAGTAACAACAGCAAAAACATGTCCAAAACGTGAACAATTGGAACGGGTGCAAACAAAACAGGAAACGTAACAAGTTTTGACAACAACACCGATCATTAAGGCACTTCCGGGTCTACGTGAACCACAATGCTCTTTACTTTGCTGAAAGTACTTATCTAAACGTCACCTATCCTATCCTAACTTATCATAATAAAAAGACTTCATGGAGTTTAAACTAAACATTTTATATACACACTATGAAGATACATAAGTGTTACCTTGTTGGTAACCGCTTAATTCCCTAAGTCACACGAAAGCCTTAAGTTCTAAGTAATCCTATCCTATCTTTGGGGAGTCTAGAAACGATGATTTGTATTCACCTCAAGTGGTCTCCTTTGGTTTGTTTGGTATACATAGTTGATGCTGCTGGCAGCCAATGTTAACGAAGAGTGTTGCTCTTCAGTTGCTCCGACCAATGTCGATTTATTCATTGGAAATGGTATGGTCATTTCCGAATTTTGAATATCTCCTTCCTTCCTCAATCTATTTCCTTTGGTCCACATCTGCAACAACAAAAGAAAAGTTATAGATCAGTATACCAAAAATGTGGTCTTTTCTGATGACATAATTCTGAAAAATAATATTTTAGATGCAACCCTGCAACGAAAATACAGAACACTGAAAGTAAAATTAAAACACAACTTGAATTAAGAAACTCACTTTTCGTATCCGTAGAACTGCTCTGAACTTTAATTTTCAAGACTTGACTCATTATTCACAGTTTTACCGTTAATTCAACAGCAAATTAACACAACTTATTTTGAAGTTTTAATTGTCAAACTGATAACTTTGGCGGCAAGTTATTCGTCGAGCACCACCGGGGGCGCCCGCGCCCTGGCGATCCCCCGGAGCTGTGCACTGTAGAGCTTTCTGTTCGAATGTGATTCAAATAGCGGAATTTTGGCCCTTATAAGTGATTCCCGAAATCCCTCCCCAAGCGACCGTGGGAGCGCGCGCGCACGTGGGCTCCTTGCGTAAGCGCACACAATGGCTCCCTATTCTTTGTACGCATTGATTCCGTCCCCTCGAACGTCTTACCTTCTATCTGTTACCTGTACTTTAGGGGAGAAATCCTGCCCGGTGGGAACTTGAGCAATCGTAACTGAATTTGAATTATTGTGGACGATAATCACACGATTTTATAAGAGGGTTGGCTTATACTTTCACACGGTTCTGATTATTGTTATGCAAAATAGTTCTAGAATTAAGGTCGTAACGGTCGCAGTGACAGAATTTGCCGTTACTATGTGTAGGTAATAATCTTGCTTAATACTAAATAAGGTAACAGTAATTACCATATATATAATGCCACCCTGTTGATGCAGGCTGCGCACTTGCAATATTCAGAGCTAATCGACAAAGTTCAGGTTCCTACATAACATGTTAGTGCTAGTGCTGTACAACACCCGCTTCAGCAATATTGCTTAAATCGCGAAACGTATCACCGAAGCTCTTCTAGATATAAATATTTTCAAATACTGAGAACGCCTCAGCAGTTTTACTGTTTTAGTTATATTTTACTTCTGGGGCTTCTTTCCTTCATGAAAAATTAAACACAACTAACATCTTAAGTTAAACAAAAAAAAAACTATTTAGTCATTAGGGGTTTACAAAATTCTAATAAAACCAATTTTAGCCAAGTGGAGACTGAAAATAAACTGTTACAAACTATGTTACATACAAATTCCAATTAAGCAGTTTAGTTAAAGTTCACATATTTTCCATAAATTAAGAGTTGTTTTCCTGAAAGCTCCAACTTATACATTGTGACTAGGTACAGCTATCGCAAGCTAACCTAAATGAAACATTTTCATACAAAGTTTGTCAACTACGGCAACGGTGCTCGAAAACTGTTTTTACTACTCGTAGAATCGAAATCAAAGCTCAGTATTTAAAAGATTCGGATCCAACGATTCTACATAATAATTACGAGCAAGTGAAAGCCTACAAAAATCGAATAGGGTGTAAACAAGAGAGGTGAAATTTTAGACTGCGTACGCGACTCGGTACTTGCTAGTCATTAATTTGCAGTGTGGCACAAAGCTTAGCGGGTCTCGCTCTACGATTGAGTCGCCCCAAGTGTTTTGCTGCCGAACAAAAGATCTTTTCAGCGATACCGGAGAACGTGCTTTGCTTAATATAATGAGGCCTTTATTTTATTAGGTAAAAGAGGGTGGGCAATGCAATGATTCTTTGACTTTAACTTGTCCAGACCAACTTAAAAACACTTGGCTTTTGTGCGGAAATTACTGCAGTATTTGCGTTGGCTGTTGGAAATATTATAACTTAACTTTCTGAAGACTATGAAACACTCAAAAACATTTATAATATTGAAGAGATATTTGTATCAAGAATTTTCGTTCAGTCTGTGATGTAATTAATTTGAGTATAGCTGTAAGACTTTAATCTGGACAATCAATCAGACTCGGACGCTAGACTTAGAATAAGTCCCGTCTAAGTAGATGGGTCTGTAACGCAATGATATTTTGAAAAGTATTTGGGATCGACAGTTTGAAGATCTTTTGTTTTGTTATTTAATGTTTTATCTTTCTTGACAGTGCCCAAAAACTTCTAAGCGGACTTCGTAACTTGTAAGCTTATGGCCCAGACTGGCTTATAGGGGGGACAATTTCTTCTAGGGAGGTATTTCATTCATATGTTAGTAATTCACACTCAGTTTTATTATGTGTGAAAATGATTATGTTTGTAGATCAATAAAGTTTGATTTTTAGGGTTCCGTACCTCAAAAGATATAAATAAATATAAAAGGAACCCTTATAAGATCACTCTCTTGTTATAAACTGGCCTGCAAAAATAAGTATCACACTTTCAAATATGCAATAACTTTTTAAGTACACAAGATATACTTGTGAAACAAAAAGGACGAAAAATAGTTTAATTTTGTCTATAGTTTCAAAGAACGTTTTTTTATTTAAAATCTCTAACTTCTATAGTTTAGGAAAAATTGAAATTTTAAAAGTGTAGTACTTATTTTTGCAGGTCAGTGTACATCGTGTAAACATGCAGTTAAACACTGTTTTCTAAAATATTGCAGTTTCTATCACGATCCATGTCGGTTTACCCTTTGACTAAACAAAATGGCTAGCACCTCACCCCGCCAGATCCGTTTCACTTCATATCTATTAAAGGTGGATAGGATACAAATCGATATCCTTGCGGAAGCGACCAGGTGCACGTTATCCACCCGCAATACCGTGAAGCTTTCTCACGCTTGCACCAATACAAACACGTAACTGCACTACGATAACGCATGTTAAATGCTACATACCAAAAGAACCGATATAATGCCGATTGTAACACGAATGCTACAAACGTTACGATTACATGTCAGATTTGAACTATTTGGGGATAAAATTGCTGGTATTTTGCTGGTCCAAATGAAGCTGTGTATGTCGAGCTTGTTCGCAACGCTTTTTCGGGCTGGGGTTTGCTTTCAGTTGAATATCTGTATCATTTTATTTGCAACTAAAAATCATAGAAATGGAACTGTAGGTTTCGGAAATAGTTTAATATAAACTAATAGATACTGACTGCCTCGTGGGTCTAGTGGTCGAAAGCAGGACTGATGAGCTTAAGGTGGGGGTTCGATTCTCGTGTCGGAAAAAGTGTTATTGGGTTTTTCCATCAGGAATTTAGTCAGTAGCAGCCACGGAGTCTGGATTTGCTCCGGTTGACGGCAATAGGCTTGCCCGCTATTACATTGGACTAAACATAACTGGCAAAATGTAGAGTACTATTAGCTATACCTCTGCCTACCCCTCCGGTGATTACAGGCGTGATGTTATGTTAATACATACATTACCTAATATTAAATTATCTTCCAATTGAACCGGAAGGAGGTGGAATGTTAGGTACCCTTATGTACAACGTCAAAATAGCTTTCTCAACATGAGGGACAAAGATAAACTTATTCTACAAGAATAATAATGACCTGTAATAATATTCTTGTAGAAACATCTTCTCACAGAGCGAACAGAAATGTTTGTACATTTCTCTCTTCAAGCAAATATTTTAAATCAGATTCAATCAATTATTATAAGATTCAAATAATCATGAAAACATGATTATTTTGCACACAACACAAACTACAACGATTGTACGCAACTGAGCACTAAATATTTATGTTCTTTTGCCAACAGACATTGATATTAATAATGAGTATTAAGCTTTTTATCAATCGACGCAGGTGGAAAAGCTTTGTTATGAAAAACTTAATTGCAAAGTGTTAGGTGATAGGTATATTGTGCCCTATTTGTAGCTTTTATCGAATAGGTATGAAGACCTTCATGGCCCTAAAGTTTTACCAATTTTTAAACCGTTATTGAAAATGCAACTACTTTACCCGTCTTCAAAGATTGAGAAAATTGGTACACGAATTTTCCGATGTTAGCAGTATGTTGTTGGCGAAACAGGAAGCTGCTACTCATCTTCTTGTGAATTCCTTTGTTGCCTTTTACGATGTTTACCGAGAGGAAGCGTGCTCTTTGTTTTATCAATCGATAGCCTGATCAACATTAAGGAATATATTGTATTTAAATCAGTTTGAAATGATGCGATTTGACGTAAAATACTAAAGGCAAAGGTATTATCTTTTTAGGGACACATTAATGTCGATCGTTTTATTCCAACGTTTTCCCGCTCCCCAACCAAGATCCCCTTTGCTGAAAGGTACAAACTTTTACTCAAAACCCGCCGTGAAAATGTGACCCAGTATAAATTTTCCCTTATTTGTCTGCGGGCGAACATGTCCTCTCTTCCCCGAACCAATCGAACTGTGGCTATGCACTCGGTTTATGCTCCGTGCCGTCTATTTGCAATGTTTCCACTGGGAATTATTTTCCTAGCATTCCGCTTGCCGGTACCCTACAGGCTATACCTACCTACCTACCTACGTCCAGTATTCAATACTTCCTTCACCTAACATTTTGGACAGTAACGGTAAATATACAGGACTTGGTAATACTTAATTTTCAGTTATGTCCATCTTGGGAGTCGTTAAAGAAACTTCAGGAACGGTTTTTTTGTGTTAAAGGAGTTTTAAGTGTAAAAAAGTCTAATTTTACGCGAAGGTTCACCTTTATATTCTATAGAAAAACAGACGCTGTGGAAAATGTACACAGAATCCTCCTTCCTCATGAATTAACATTAGTAATAAGAAGACCGTCTGTCCAGTCACGTTTGTTTGCTTTTTGCGATCTTTTGTAGATCGACTCCCCCACCTATAGATTAAATACAGTACTTTCAAAAGCTTAGGTACATCTAAAGAAAGAATCTTCAACAATAACTTGCTCTCATTCCGAGATGAGAACCAACATCAACCCTTCTTCCCAGCAAAGTTGCTTTACATACCAATTTATTGATGTCATCACAAAAGGAGTCGCCTTTGTCCAGTCGTTGCATATGTTTTAGCTATAAATGCGCATGTAAGGTCCAGTTACAGACGGCGGACGTCCACCCCAGGGGAAATGCACGTGGACTACAAAGACAATGAGTTCCAACTCGGGCTCAATTTGTAATACCTTCGTGCATTTATTATACCTCTTGTTTACCATCTTTTGTGGACGTGATTTTTGTTTAGCTAGTACTGCTGTAGCAAAGGGTGAGCGTTACGTTTCCGACTTGGCAGTGTTATTTCTAACTTGGTCGTGGAAAGACGTAATATTTACATGCGCATTGAAACTGAAATCATCGTTTTTGAAGACGAGACTAATATAAGATCAATACTAAATTCAGTACTTATCAACATGTAATGACTGAACAATTCCGCAACGTTTTCATTTAAGCTTAATTCTTGAAAGGAGAATGGCGAGGTAGGACCCACGTTATTTAAAAATCAACGGAGCGCCGTTCACGGTTCAGTTTGTATAGTAAAGAGTTTATCAGAGTTCTATATAACAAAATATTGAGTTACTATATAGGCGATGGGAATTAAAAGTTACGAATGATTTTAATTTATATAAAAATAAGTCATCGTACAGTTTCCGAACGCAACGTTTGACATTTACATTCTTACAACTGAGAAATGGAACCTCAGTGTCAAATTCATCTGTGGACATAGTCTGTGGATCATTCCATTGTTTGTTTGTGTTCAACGCATGTTCAACGGCTACGTAGAATACGGATAAATGCTATTTCATGCCATTCTACTACTAAATAATAACCAATAAGTCCCTGCCTTAAGTTAGGTTATAATCTTCTAGCTTTCATATCTTTTTTCTGCCAACTACTATAACCTACGTTCCATTTGCTTTTTTGTTAGTCTTAAGTCGTTCTTTAACTATTCATAAGTTTCCACAATGTACGCTACCCATATCACTGGGTCCCGAATTACATGCAATCTCGCCATTCTCCTTTTCGTAGTCTCTTAATCCCTTAACTCTTGAGAAAAACCAACCTCTCATAAAGCTAAAGGGAAACCAAACTTCTTAGGTAGTAAGTTTAGTTCCCTAATAATCCACTGTTAGCAGTCATTAATATTAAATCGTTAACATTACTTCCAAAACTTGTTACTATTAATAGTAATTACGTCTTAAAATATATTTAAGATTAATTAACAATTACGGCCCAAGCCGATTAACCTCAGTTAATCCAATTTTGATACCTACTTATTGGTAGGTATCGTAAGAATGTCATTATCGGTAAAGTCTACAGGAGAATGTTAATTGGGAACCTATTTAGTAAATACCAAGGTATTAGGAAATCCTATGTAGTTTCTTGTTATGTTCTATTTTTTTTTTAATATTCCTGTTTTCAAAAACTTCAGAGAACAATTTTATTACTAATGTTCGTTCATTATGTGCAGCATTAAATATCTAAAAAAAAAAAAAAAAAAATGTATAAAAAAAAAGGTAGGTCTGTACAAGTGCCGATTTTTTAAATGGAGTATACTATAAAATAGATAGCACCTACCTAATCATCCGAGGAAAGCAGGTACGCAATAATTAGCATCATCCTTGGCTGAAATGATTCAGCAGGAAATCGATTATATTTCAGTCATCAGCTGGTCTAATACTTATGAGATACGGAAGACGAAGACAAAGTGGATGTATGAAGCTTGTACTTAAGCATATTTTCCTAGCAACTATCGGTTTTGCAGAGCATTGGATAATAAAGAACAGCGAGTTTCGTACCTTTTTTAAAATAAATAAATATACCGTGCCAAAACAGAGCACTTACAGAATTATTTTGCTGCCTGTCTGTCATTCACGATTTCCTTTAAAGAAAGCACTACAATCTATAAAATATCGAACGAAATAGAGGACAAATTATACAGATTATAGCACATAATAAATAAAATGTGTTACGCAGTGACATAATATTTTATAGTCAGCACGTAAATTCTACAATTTTTCGTCGACTTGAAAAGTTTTACTGTTGGGAAAAGATTCTAAAGCAGTGATACAAATGTGTGCCTGTGTATTTCAAAATGATATAATATGTGCTAAATAAAAATTTAATTAAGGAATTTTCTTAAGGTCACTGTAAAGAGTTCGACATCATCATCATAAGTTATTTTAAGTTATTTTTCAGTTACAAGTTTAACTATTTACCAGCATTTTCATCCACAGCCCGACTTCACCCACTGCTGGGTATAGGCCTCTCTTTGTTTGTGCCAAGTTCCACGCTCTTGTGCCAGCCTCATCCAGGGCAGTCTCGACAGAGATAACAAAAAAATCGCAAACTTTTGATCGCTAATTACTAACGAATAAATTCGGTTGCAATAACGATGCTTGCTAGAAATGCAAGTCTCTACATTCAAGATGCGTTTCTCGCAAGCATTGTTATTGCAACCGAATTACTTCGTGAGTTATCAGCGATCGAAAGTTAGCGATTTTGTCGTTATCTCCCAACTTTGTTGGGGTCGGCTTCCAGTCTAACCGAATGCAGCTGAATACCAGTCTTTTACATGGAGCGACTGCCTATCTGACCTCCACAACCCAGTTGGTACTGGGTAATACGGTACCAGTTGGTAAGACTGGTTGTCAGACATTTTGGGTCACTGACTACCTGTAACGACTGTCAAAGATCTACAAATGACAGCCGGGACATACAGCTTTACGTGTTTTCCGAGGCACGGAGGAAACTCGGTATGTAAGGGTAGTCACCCATCCACAGACCAACCTAGGTAAGCACGGCTTAACCTGAAGATTGATCCGAGCGGCTGTTATCATTTAGCCACGAGCTCCTCAAAGCAAAGGTTATAGGACACACTAAACCCAATTTAAAAAAAAAACGCAAAATTGTATACCTATTAAAATATACGTTGGTGACTGTGGTGTGTGTAGTCACAATCTTCGTTCTTTACATATTTATGTAAAGAGTTCCCTATTTCCAAAGACATTTTGTCCCGGAAAAGCGATTGCAACTTTGAGATAAGGCTTATTGCATAATAATATGAGTTCCAGAATACTATGTTGATAACTCTGTGAAATTTCAATCAATAAGATAGGCACAAATATCACTTCTTTTTTTACGTTACTAAATACAAAAAATACATATAGGTGGTTCTGACTAGGGCATGCACGGGGTGCCGCACACCCTAGTCGGGACTGTACGTACTTCCTCTAAGACAAAAATGCTAAAATATTGTAACTACTTAGCTAAACTTCCTCATACTTTTCATTTATTAAACAATCGTAATTAGCTTTAAAGTTAGAACAAACGAAAAATCTATTAAATCGCTTAGTAGGTTTGTTATCATTTCATCTTTCAAATTGCTCTACGTGTTCAAGATCATAATATAATATAATATTTCATGATCGTATATCTTACAAAGTTTTATGTAGGAGATTGGTAGGATTTATCTAAGACGGGGACACGGGAAGTTCGGGAATGGTGGCAGCCGATTATCATAACCCGCTTCACCGCCAAATCCTTTCCGAAAACAGATCCCGGTGTATGGCGGGAATAATAAAATTCAAAATTGATTAATGCGAATCTTTTTATATCTTTCTTTTATATTTGAAGACATTTTTATATTCAATGAATAGAAAGTTGATAAAGCAAGCAAGTACTAACTTCGTTTAAGGAAAGTTTCACACTAGTACAATCTTTAACAAAGGGAAGTTGCCTTGATTGAATACGTAACTTTAGGTGCTGAAGCGAACCCGTGCAAGCAGCGTGGCGCACTTCCCAATGAGTTTTGTTTAATACATCTCCTCACAGGGCGGAGCGCCTCTCCTCAATTATTTACGCACACACTCGCTTTCTGGCCCCCGTTCTTTTCATATGGGACAAAAGCGGATTCAGGTCGTGGTAACAACGGAAAGATTGCAAAGGACATACCTATGTAGAGTATAGGTAAGGATGTGAGGTGAGCTTTAAGCTTTTAATATTAAGCGCCCAGAACGCGGCCGGGCCAACTTTATTACGCGATGCCGTCACATGCAAAGGACTAAATACACGTATAACGTTATTACAGCACGACTCCATGGCACTCTCTTCAATAGTACAAGGTGTTTTTGTTTTACACTCGAGCAAGTGTTCCGGAAATAAAAGAATCGGTTCAAATACGTTCGTTTTATTCGTGCGTAAACACACCTCCGTGTCCGTGCTAAGCGCGACGGCGACTTTTCAATAGAATAATCAAAAAAAAATGGTCTATGCTTTAGGCGGCATAAACTGTGTCGTTTAACTAACTTTAAACATAAAAATGAAGTAGTTTGGGTCCTAATTAAATTCAGTTTATAACTAAATTAAGCTGAGTATACGTGTAACTTAACAAAGGCACAGCTGTGTCCACGAAATAACAAAAGCCATACAGTTCAAGCAGGTGTGCCAAAACTAAGCCCGAACACACACATTACGAATACCAAGATCTTAACAAAAGCAACAATTGATTGACATGATTTGATGGACTGCTCAAGACTTTACAAGGAAGTCATTCCACCGTCAATGTGAGAAGCAGTAAACGGGTTTCCTTTATAACCAAACTCCCATGTAAAACTGTTTATGTGAATCAAAAAACTCGGTACTTACGCCGTACTCACCCCTGTTTGATATACCGCTGCGGAATAACCCCGGAGTCCTTTTCAAATTCGCCCTTATTCTGCGCGCCCGATTGAACGTAGGTTTTTTATAGCGCGGATACAGTAATCTAGTTCAGGTGTGCTCTCGAAAAATCCTCTCGGATCTGAGGTCGCATACGTTTCCCGATTTTATTGCATATTGAGACGTAGGTACTATTCTTCAGATATCCCCATAGCGCCGTATTATATAGAGGTCGGTGGCCGTTAAACTATTTGATACGAAATTTTGGGACACGCCATCCGTTATCACACGCGAATAAGCGCGAGATGTTTTAGGAGACAGAACTATCGTAATAGAAATACTTATTTATTACACATTTTTATGTAAAAGGTCGCTCCTGAAAATTATCATGAACCTTAGATCATTAACCTTAGAAATTGCTTCTCGAGCATTTATTTAAGTTTATCACGACCTCGTTTAGTTTTTTTCTTCTAAAAATAAAGGATAGGTAGAAAGTTGAATAAAAACCGTTCCGAAAAGTGCTTCAGTAAGCACTGATAAAATAACATTATTGTAAAGTAGGTACATAACTAAGCAGATAAACCTTTATCACATTATAAAGGGTGTAAAAAACCTCTTAACGAAGCCGAAAGGCACTCGTTCTCGTTCCCGTCATTGCGATCATTTTTTTGTTCTACGCCATACCTGGGAACCTTCTAGTTACGGAGATATTGGGGTCAAAGTTCCAACTTTAGGACAATTTTTTTTTTTAATACATGTTTTTAATGTAAGTTTTTTACTTTAAACACCTCCACGACCCCCGTACTATTGAATCCATCCACCAGCACAATGTTTTGAGTGCGTTACATTGAGCTCTACCACAAAACATGATTTTTTACAGTTACTTAGTTTGATATACAGAATGCTTGGTTGACGGCTTCGTGATGAGGTTGTTTACACCCTGTATAAATAAAATCTATTCAAGATTCTTTTTCTGAGAACATGGGTGACAAACGTAGTGTGGGTTGGTATAAGTTTAAGTAGGTTCTATCGAGGAGACTCCCGCCTGATCACCACTAAGATTATTTTTGCTTGCACTTACAACATAGAAACGCTCTTTAGCCCCGCCGTAGAAATAACGAATGAAAAGATACCAATCGGCCGAGCGCACTGACGACGACGCACGCCAAACGAGAGTTATTGATATTTTGCTCGCCAAAGTTGACGCTTTCCTAGGAGGCCTAAACTTTAAGGGGCCGTGGCTCGACGCCTCCGCATGATTTAAACGAAAAAAAAATTAACTGATCAGGCGGAAAAGACCACGACGGTACCAACTAAATATTTTATAATACCTTCTTGAAATAGTAACAATAACAGCACGGAATAAAATAAACATCACTTTCACAGACCATCCTACCAGGCATTGCAATGCAAACTTGCCATTCACGGAAATATAAATTACTTTTAACTTGCACTAAGCACGCAGTTAGGTATTATAAAGAATGTATTCCGATTTTAGTTTCATTTCTCACGGCACAATTAAAACATAAATCTGCAGCGACGAAGCCAAAGTGCAGCTAAATGTTTTCATTAGTTTCTCTCGTTACTTTTGCATCTACTTTACCGATGGTCGGTCGGGCCCCTAACGAAGGAGTCCGTAGTCGTGCTAATATCGTGGGAAAGCACAGCAAAGGCGCAAGGTGTATCTAAAATATGCTTTTATTCAACCACCTGGCAACAGCAACGATTCGAATAAAATTGCACGATTTCGGCGCTGCATTTTGAGCAAAAACGAATATTTTGCTGCTTTTACCTATGTACAATGCGCAATGCCGATGTATCACGGCGGACATTCTTGGTTTAAAAATCTTTTTTTAATTACATTATTTAAAATGCTTCCGTTTTATTCAAATTCGCAGCGTTTTTTCTTAGTTCCTTTTACTATCCACCATGTTCCAAATTTGAATTTCCTATCGACAAACAGATCATAAGTTCAAACGTTACATAATTAATATCCTATTGTATTCAGAGCTACTTTTTTAAACTATTTCACATTGATTTTAAATTCTAAAATAAGAATTTTTAACGTGAATTATCATAATAAATAGGTGTCTGTAGGACGGATGTTCAGTATTGAAATCGAATTCGTCGTCATCTCGAGATCGTTATTGTAAAAGCATTATCTGGGATCGGGAGTTCGGGACAGGAATATAAATGTTGGGGATCGCGACGGACGTTTAAAGCAATATGTCAGTCGGGAACGGTCGAGGTGTCTGTCATCCGGTCCTTCACTGCAACTACTTCCCGGGATCTCTGCAGGATGATTGACAATCCTTCTGATACCCACGTCATAGCGATCCCTTGCCGTAAAGTGTGACGAATGCTCGGCTACTTGAATTAGATACTGATAGTGTCATTACTTGCAAACCGAGGGCCGATGACGGAGAGATTTATCTATTAATACAAAAAAGGATTTTCGCTGGAAGAAGCGTCACCTGCCGCAAATGCTTGCACGTTCGATATAGGTCTGCGTGTTGGTATCACTTGGTGTGACATTGAAGCCATTCTTTATGAGTTTTATTTCTGCAATACAATGACATTTAAAAGTAGTAATCAAATGTCAATGTATAGAGTGGACGCGTGCCGCCCGCATACCCACAGCATTTGTCACATCAAAGCTCTGCCGTAGTATTCACACGTTTTTTAATTCACAAACATCGATCCGAAGTTTACAATTGTGTGAATATTGTGTCGACGTGTAATCTAAATTGAATTTAGGCTAATTCCATATTTCTTTCTTTGTTTATAAGATTTTTATTTATTATTTTGTAACATTCCAAGGTTACCTTAAATTGCACCAAAACAGAACACGAATAGTCTTATGTAAGCTACAACAAACGCTAACCCATTTATTATTCAATTTAGATCTGTCTTGTTAGGTTTCAGGCGGCGTGTTACAGCTTGCTACGATGGTGCTACGATGCTACGAGGTGCTACACAGCTTTGATTTTAGGAAGTGTAGTCGAGCCGCGAGATAGGATGACGTCACCCGACATGTGGCATCGCATGTCACATGCGGGTGGCGCGCGTGCCAAACCACTTTCGTTAATCGTTTCCCAACATAATTGTTCCCCTATCACTTCATAATATACGAATGTTTTGAAACTCACACGATCAGAATGAAAGTTCGGGACTTTAGATCAAGAATTTGTTCAAGTTAACAATATTATGTAAGTACCTATATTGTGAAAGGAAGTCACAGAATGTCATTAGTAATTAGCTAATTTATTATAAACCAGCACTTCGCCCGCGACTTCGTGTGAAAATTGTACTATGTAAATGTAGAAATTGTACTACTTAACTTACTTATGATATTAGTTTAGTATAGATAGATAAAATTATCTGTGTACTCTATAAAACTCCTATAATAGATTTGTAGGTAAGTATGTATCCTTTTGTTAATAAAATTATGTCCGTTATACGGGTTACCTAAACATGTAGGTACCAATACAGTTTCTCTTACAAAAGATAAGTAGGTAAGCTGTGCCACGGTGGGAACGGTTCAGTTGACCTTGTGCACCAAGAACTCCTTGAAAAGAAGACCGGTATAACGTATTCAAACTTTACGTGTAGTGTATCTCACAGTTACCTACAACGACAGTTAACAAAAACTAAAAGAAACCGCCAAACAAACGCAAAAGAAGTTATCCCATGATCACCCCAACCCTTCGCACGTTAAATATATACGGAGACTCCTTAGGTACGCCTCGATATCTGCGAGGTCATCCTTGAGATCACAACCGTTAAATAAATCCGGCTAATCGCTGCAGCACGGGATCCTTTCGCATTGTCCAGACGTTGAATGCCTTCATTGTCTACAGAAGGTGCCGAACTTCCAGTATCATAACGTCGTAACCGCTACAACGGGCGCAAACATTTTTTATTCAAAAGCTAGGGGACCAAGAATGGAATTTTAAAGGATCCGTACAAGAAAAGCTTGCACAAAACATACCAAGGTAGACAAGATTGATGTAACGGTCGGTGGCAAGTTTGCGCACGTGCTTGGGCCGGCTGCGCCTCGTCTTGGTTGTAACATAAAAAATATTGGACCAAACTTATAGAATACGGCTATGGGGTCTTTGTATAATATCGGAACAGATAACACTATTTATTTTTATTCATGGTAATACAATAAAAAATAAGGTTTTGAGAATTATAGGCACACAGTAAGTTGTTCCGTGTAAAATGTAGTGCTCACGACCGAAATGATTTTAAAAGTAGATAGTAGTTTGATAAAAAGGAACTTTTATTGGGTGCAAAAAAAAAAGTTGCCATTGAAATCAAACCCGACAGATCTCGACATGTGGATAGTCTAAGTAAACACCCTTTTATTTGACGAAGCCTAAGTATGTTGGGTGCCTTTAGATACCGTAATACAAGTTAGTGGGTACATACCTACACTTATTATTTTATCTGGTACAACACATTACTTAAATATGCTATCAAAAAACCGAATGTAACGTTCGTATAAAAATCAAAACGAGCATTACTCTTACTGCATCGTAAGCGAAAACATATGCCCGCGACAGTACACTACCGTCGAAAGTTATTGTATATTTTTTATAGAGCCAGTAAAGTCGGTTTGCTCCATAGATGGCTCAATGATAAAGACAGTTGGAAAGGTCTGATTTCTTTGTCGGAAAGACTACACGGCATTGACAATATTTGGAGCGGAAGATTTTGTGATTTATGTTTTTGTTCGCTTATAAAATAAATATGCTTTAGAACCGTCGACGGAGTCGTACATTTGGCAATCGCAAAAGCTCGTTCGTCGGAAATAGGCATGCGACAGGGGAACGTTTTATGTACTACGTTTCGCACATAAATCTAAATCCTTGTTCTATGAGAACTGAATCTAAAGCTTTTATCTAATTTAGGTCTTTCTGTGTTCAGTGGTTAGAGCTTTGGTTTGCTTTGAGAATTAGTTCTCAAAGCAATTAAATATTTTGTTTCTTTTTCGCTCGTGTCGGCCGAAAATCTAAGCAGGTCATTGTCGTGGCTTAAGTAGGTAGTACTACGTAGAAACTTTCTGGAATCGATTTCATCAGCACTTCGGTAAAACGGTGAAGTAATCGACAAACCTTTTTTTTTATGGACTTTTACTGACTAAAACCCATGCATGTTCCCTATTCGCCCTTTGTGTGTCGGGGCCACGGTATCTCTTTCGAACAGTCCCGCAGCCCCGGCAGGCATCGGCCCTTGCGGACCCCTTCCTTTTGCTGACTCTCTTTGAGGCGCGCGTGGAACACGAACGCGCCGTCGACACGGCCTGTCATCATGAGACGGACGGACGGCGAGCTAGCCCATAGCTCTCCGTCCACAGGCCCGCGAAGTAATCGACAAACCTTAGAACCAATAATTTAAAAGACAAAAATATTTTGGCATTCACATAGTAGCTTCGTCCTGCCACCCGCGTTTTGAATAAAGGCCTGCTCCAGGCACTACCTCTCGCATTGAGGAGGCTTGAGTCCGCGGGCGGGAGCCCAGCGCCCAGTCCAGTCATCATCTCTTAGCCTTTTCTCAATATGTCGAAGTGGAATTCCAGTCTAACCAGATGCAGCTGAATACCAGTAGTTTTTTTTATTTTATATTTATATAATTAAGACACGGAGGGAACTCGGTATGTAATGGGTGGTCACTTAACCATGAAACTAGGCAAACACGGCTTAACCTGAAGATCGACCTGAGCAGCTGTTATTATTTAGCAACGAGCTCCTCTTTTACACACTAAAAGAGGAGCTTAAAACAGAAAAAAATAAGCTGATTATATGTCTATATATATAAAAATGAAACCCGTTTTCCTTGGTCACGGTATCACGCGTGAATGGCTGGACCGATTTCACTAATTCTTTTTTTGTTGTATTTGTTATTATTAGGAGAAGGTTCTTACGGAAAAAATTATTAAGAAAATCTCTCGGAAATATTGAAAAATATACATTTAATTTTGCATATTTAAAAAAACGCGCGTAACGAATGTCAATGTCATTCACAGCCATAGACTATATTGAAAGAGCATTGTTTGTTCAGAAACGTGGTTACTTAATTCAATATATCAATTATTACCTACCTCAAAGGTTTATGTACGTAAAATCAAATAATCTAAGCCACAAGTTGATTTATACCCACAGATAATTCCTACAAACAAGTTGCTACTTTCATTCGTATTACTTTGCGGGATGTGATAATTACATCCTTCAAGTTATAGTGCGCCATGGTTCTGTTAGTGCGTGGCCATAGTCGGAACTAACTAAATGTCCAACAGCGCCTCCTCCTGGCAGGACCGACTCGCGACAGTTAGTCTTTTGCTCCTGACATCCCAAATAATCGCGAACATCACCGACCTTGTTGAAGCAGCAGATCTACATATTCATCACGGTTTTCTACAAGCTAGCTGGGTCTCGGGGCATAATCTCGTGACTCGAGTTCGTTTCCAGCCTAAGGATTTTTTTTGTGAATCGAGTCATTTTCTTTTATTTTGTGTTTGTTTTTTAATGACTTTCTAAACCGATTTGGGGCACCCCGACTTTTTTATAAACAATTCAGAAGTAGGAGCCCCGACAAGCGGGGCTCCGTCGACCGGTCCCTCGACTCGGATGCAAGAGCAAGCGATTCAATTTTCGCCCCACTGGGAATGTCAGGAGCCAAAGGCTAACTGGTGCGATCATGGAACTTATATACTAACTGGAATGAGTACGAACAAAATGCAAAATTAAATTTAAAAAAAACTATCTCAAAAGCCTAGAGTTTAAATTTGTACAATGGATTCAATAAAAAAAAACGGTCCGAGCGAGAAACCGACTAAGGTGCAAGGAACTTATATACTAACTGGAAAGAGTACGAACAAAATGCTAAAACAATAAAAAAACTCTATCTCAAAAGCATAGAGTTTAAATTTGTACAATAGATTCAATAGAAAAGAAAAAAAAAAAAACGTTCCGAACGAGAAACCAACAAAGGTGGATGGTATCTCTGTCTTGCCTTGTTACCGATGTAAATATGGCCGATACATCTTCGCGTTGAAGTCATTTAAGTACTTTTTATTGTATTTAAGTGAATTATCCGCTTTAAATATCGTAAAATTGGGTTGTGTGAAAGAGTGTAGTAGTAAGGGTATGCTGGATGTGGAATTTCGTTTTTCAGGGAAGTTTTTTAACTTTGGTTGTTTAAAGTAACTTTGGTAAGTAAGTTCGAAGTTTCGAACATCGTTGTCGTACATAGTAGTCAAAAGTATATTTTTATTTTATAAATTAGAAACATCGCACATGGTATCGGTAGTTACTAGTTTGCTTTTTAAATAGAAATATTGAAAAGAAAAGAGTCCGCCGCACCGTGCAGTGCCATGCCGGTCCTAAGGATTTTCCCATGTTTCTCCAGCAAAAGAATCCATTTGGTGAGCTGCGAGTGAAAATGAATGGTTTAGGAATATAAAATAAATATTGGCGAATGTTACTAAAACATTATAGTTAAACAGTCATAGCATGAATATGCGATTTTTTACGTCTGAAAAAATATATAATAATAACGGAGTCCTCGAATCCCCGAATACAAAGGTAGTCTGGATAGACAGGTTGCAAAATGGATAATTTGCAACTGGACGGTACAGACATATATTTAAGTTAACATAAAAAGTTAATGACATCCACTCTTGAAGCTAATTCGCCTAGAATGCTTTTGAGTTGCAGGTCATCATCACTAAAAAATAAAATAACAGCTACTCTGTAACTGTCTCAAGAGTTAGTATGATTATTGGACACCATAATAGAAAGAGACAACATCCACTCTTGAAGCTTTCTCGCTCGGAACGTTTTCGGGTTGCGCGTCCTCATTCCAGTTAGTATATAAGTTTCTTGCAAACGCCAAACGACCCTTGACGTACACCACCGACTATACGGCACCCTTCTTTTTACGATGACATTCTCGATTCGCATTGAAGGCTATAATTGCTATAAATTAGAAATGAGATGAGATGACGAGTAGTTGGAAGGTGAAATGCAGCGCTGACCTATAATAAATTGGCTTAAGCGCAAGGGACCGAGGCGATTGTTCTTGTGCTACTAAGACTGCTGCTGATAAAAAGTTCTAAACGGTAATTGTTATTTCTTTCACAAATAAACTATTCAAAAATGATAATAAAATAAAGCTAGACGATGAACACATCGAGAATACAAATAGTCTAGGTAGACTGCATTGAGAAATAGAGGAATAATGGTATGGTAGACTGTGGTCGTTGCGGCCGGCCAGCCAGTAGCGCTATTAGCGCTATAGCGGATTCCGATAGGAGTTAAAAAGATTTTAAAGTAAAGTTAGAATTTGGCGGGTGGATTGCAAAAGTATTCACTTTCGAATTCGATTCACCCTTGCTAACACAGAGTAGGTCCATTTTTATATTCCTTGCTATTATGTGAAATGTAATTGATATAGTATTGGTTTCACTGAATTTAAAAATGTAAGTTTGAAAACTGGCCAGCCGTACAAGTCATTCATTACTTATTCTGATTGGAACTTTAATTTTTAACTGCGATTTCAATACTTGCAGTGAATTATTATTTATCAAAAAAACATTTGTTTTTCAGAGGTCTAAAATGACAAGAAAACAAAAGCAGAAAGTTAAGATCGCGAAACTTGCAAATGGATTAAAAAAACAATGCAAAGTTTCAGAAGAGCTAAATCCTGCTCCACCGCTAACGCCAGGTAACATTATTTTAGATAACGATATTAACCCCGAACTACTCGCGAAATGGCCAAAACTTAAAATGAAAATTCCACCTATTTTATTACATAAACCAGTAGACTTTGAACAACATGTCAAAAAAGTATTAAATTTGGGAATTCAATTTTATCAACCTCACTGTGGTAAAAACTACACTAAAATAACTTGCGAAAGCAACAATGATCACAAACACATGATCAAATATTTTGAAAAAAAGCAATTACCATTTCACACTTTTGGAAATCCTTCAAAGAGGAAAATGAAAGTGGTTATCAGAGGAATGCCAAAAGAAACAGAATTGAATGAAATCAAAGAGGTTTTGAAATCAGTTTCTATCCCTGTAATAAGAGTGCATAAAATGCACACTAAAGTAGAGAGAAAGGACAATACCATTCTGGTTCTTGCTGTAGTACCATATGATGAACAAGGAAAAGCTATTTTAAAAGTAACACAGATATTGGGACACAATGTAAAGTTGGAGCCTCCTGTTACTAAACCAATACAATGTTATCGCTGTCAAAAGTGGGGTCACTCTCAGCGTTACTGCCACGGGAACATCAAGTGTGTCAAATGCGCTGGAGAGCATTTGACCAAAAAGTGTGACAAGATTTCTGAAAATGAACTGCCAAAATGTGCTAACTGTAGTGGCGAGCACACTGCCAATTATAAACAGTGTATTTTCACCCCTGGATCGGAACAATACCAAATGATGCAAGATATCAAAATAAACATACCTTGCTATGAACCAATTCAGCTTGTAACCATGGAGAATTACCACATGTTGTACAAAAATGTTAATTATAACAAAAACCCTTCCAAAACCATTAAACCGGGTATATTTGTGTTAACTTCCTAAAAAGAGAATACTCTTGAAACTAATTATGATATTTTTCTTTCTTTTTGTTTTATGTTATTTTATTAGTAGATTAGGATTAATTGATTAGAGAAACCATTGTCTCTTTGTAAGTCTGATATTACTTTTATAAACACAAATAATATGGTCTATAATATTCTGTAAATTCATGTTTGGGTATTCTTATACATGCTAGTGATGGATGACAATTTTTTTCATTGTGAAAATACATTTTTGTCAGTGATAGAAAATAAAAATAAAGTTTGTTAACAGAATCTTTATATTTTTGTTCACTTAAAAATATTATTGCATCGCTCCTTATATTTAAAGTTAAATTAGCCTAATTATGTATATCTATATTTACAAGCTTAATATTCGATTAATACTTATTATTTTACATTACAAAATTATTATTCTGGTCACAAACTTTTGATGCTCTGCTTAACAGTGCTATTTAAAGCTGCCTCATTTTTAGTTTCTTCAATTGGGGTTACTAGAACCTGTAAATAAATAATAAAACAATGAGTTTATTGCTATTTTATCTACAGTTATGCTATACATATAGGAAGTCATTGCAAGTGAATATGTTAATATTATAGGAAAGAAAAAGGTTTTTAAAATACTATTTACAGTACTGTTGCAAGTGGTTAAAGGACATTGACGAAAATAGGCCCATAAGCAGACTGAGATGAAATATATAAATATACAGGGTGGATTTTTTCAACCTCACCTGGAGGGAAAGTACTCTAAATACTGGAGATAGCAAAATTTTACTCAAAGGATACATTCCTTTATTTTTAAAAAGAAACAAATCTGCATTTAAAGATTTTCGAGAATTCGCTTGCCACACTAAATCAAACCGGCTAAAATCCGAAAAAATTAAACACTACTAATACTAAAAATTAAACAGTACTTTTATGGCATCAATCATGTTTATTAGAGAGATTTAATATATATGATTGCCCCTATGGATTGATGTCATGAAAGTACAGGATATTTTTTTTTCGAATATTAGCCGATTCGATTCCTGAGTTAAATTAAAATAAACAGGAGGTACTTATTTACATTAGCGTCTTTCGAGAAAACTAAGCCAAAATTTTTAAATGCCTAGTCGTAAAAGCAAGAAACCTTATTAACCGACTTCCAAAAAGGAAGAGGTTCCTTTAAGGTAATCTACGTATTGTTTCTTTACCTGTAGCTTGATGTTCGTGACAGGCGTTCTTGTTCCGTCCAGCTCATTTAGAACTCTGTCCAAGGTTTCGATCAGCCGATCAGCGTCTTGTGTAGAGAACACCATGGGTGGTTTAAATTTCAACACGTTACTATCAGGTCCATCGCGACTTATGAGAATCTTCTCCTCCCTCATCCTGTAAATGTGCAGAATGGAATATAATTATAAGGTGTATCTATTCAAACACGAAATATTTTCAGAGAATCATCTAACGGCTCTAACAAATCCATAGCAACGAAAAAAAAATAAAAAAAAATGTTATCTAAGTTTTTTTTGTTTTTACGAATTTATTATAATTCCAAAATTTCTTGTTGACAAAATTTCTTGCGACGTAGTAAACGTCGTAACTAGCGTAGGTAATGGATGTTGAAAAATAAAGAGGCAGTATTTATTTTGTGGGTTAATGTGGATGCTCCAGGGTAACCCGCGAAATTAAAATTTTCTTACGTTTTTTGCAAATTACAGGCCAGTGCATGTTGATTAAAACATTGCTCGCGACTGTAAGACGTATGTAGTTACAGAATTATAATCATCAAAATCATCAATACAACCCTCCAAGTGCTTAAAGGTGCAGGATTGATTTTGACCTTGAAAAAGTAATTCCTGCACTTTTTTAGAGCAATGTTTAGCGGGCTACCCTAGAGCATCCACCTTAAGTAATTTTTTTAACATACCGTAAAACGGGACTATTTGGGTTTTGGGGGCTATTTGGGATGATTTTTTTTCCTTGAAATGGCTTCGTTATAGCCGTTAGATGATTCCCTGATAGTCCCAACATTATCTCTCTCCTCCTCTCCCTTCACATTAGTTTTTGGCAAAAGAAGTATGTAAGGATACCAGCAGGTGAAAAAAAGGGCGTGAGTTTATATGAGTATGCTGGGCCTCCCTCCATTTCTTTCATCGGTAAAAATTTTGTGCCACTTCTTTCTAATTCTCACCAATAAATAAATATTTTTGTTACGCACCTATTAACGACATGCTTAGCTTCTGCCGTAGCTGGAGTCCTAGTATCCCTGTCAGTCACCAGTTCTACTCCTACGAACAGTCCCCTCCCCCGTACGTCGCCAATCAAGCTGTGCTTATGCTTCAGCTGTTGACAGCGATTCAGTAGATGATTGCCGACACGATTCGCCCGCTCCATTAGACGTTCTTCTTCGATCACGTCAAGAACTGCGTTTGCGATTGCGCAGGAGACAGGGTTGCCACCGTACTGTAAAAATACAATAATTGGTTTATAAAAATGTATTAGGTATAGGTACATTGAAAGAGGAAAGTTGTAACTTGCTCATAAAGGAGCATGTTACAACTTTCCTCTTTCAATGTAATGCCTAATAAGTTGACATTGTGGGACAGTTTTTGAGATAGTAGAATCCTGAATTTCGGATACAGGCTTTCAGCGCATGACAGAACGTCGATGTCTATATTGGTACCTGTGCTGTGTACCTACCAACATAGTTATCTACGAGCAAAGCTAAGATAGGTCACGTTGAATACGTAACTAGCAGATAGCGGATATAAATAAACCTGCAACTATATCATATCAGCTTGTTTTGCCAAACACTTAGCGGCTAGATATTAAAAACAGGTGTTGCATCACACAATTAGCGCAGATACAATGCTCTGTTTCAAACATGTCGTTTAGTATTAGGTACTAATGGGAATATCACGATTCTACGAAAATTCTAATAAAAACAAAGCAAAGCATCTTTAAATGCGGTATCCTAAACCACTTCAGTTTTTATTAAGTATTAAAACTTTGGGAACCATTTAAAACCTTAAGGTAATGGGATATTTACCGTATTGAAATATTCCACTCCAGTATCAGCGAAGCTCTTGGCAATTTCAGGGGTTGTAATAACAGCGGCTACAGGATGCCCATTGCCCATCGGTTTGCCCATAGTCACGATATCGGGCACAACGTCTTGGGTCTCAAATGCCCACATGTGGGTGCCCACACGGCCGAATCCAACTTGGACTTCATCGGCTACGCAAACACCATCAGCTTCGCGAATGTGTCTGAAATAATGTTAGGGATTTTAAAAATAGTTATAGTAATAGTTTTAGTTCGTAGTTTAGATTCATCTAAACTACGTAATGGAACTCGCGAAAATATAGCATTCGCTGATATGGCTATCCAAATTTAATCACCTCATGCAAAAAAAGGATAAAAATATCCCAAGAACAATCAATATTTTTCATAGCTCATATTTATCAAAGGGTAGGTAATTGTGTAAATTGTCTCTCATTTGCTAGGCAAATGTATCAATATTTTCCATAGCTCATATTTATCAAAGGGTAATTGTGTAAATTGTCTCTCATTTGTTAGACAAACGTACCCGCTTGTAAATAGAGCACAAGGCCAATCGTGAAACAATTACTGAAATCTAATTTTAACCGCAATCTATTACTGCTGATATAGTCCCGTTTCGGCTACTTACGAACTGACCAAGACAATATAATTGTGTATTTATTATATAGGTACTTGATTTAAATTAAAAAATAGACAAGAAGAAACTATAACTACTAGAGATTCTATGCAATACTTACTGGAAAACTCTTTTAAGGTATCCGTCAGGTGGAATGATTTGACCACCGCAACTTTGGAGGCTTTCCGCAATAAATGCGCAAACACCGCCATTTTTGCGTTTGGCCTCTTTGCAGATCTTGCCAATTTCATCAGCGTACAGATTCCCTAACTCTTCTTCATTTTGAGAGTCATTGGGGTATGTGTACTTTCCTCTGTATATATCGGGAACTGGTGCCTGGATGAAGTAATTAAATACAATTAGGCAATTTAATCACTTGCACTTACACTTATGTCGTATTTAATTATGAATTTAAATGGGAAGCTGCAGTTATCTCATTGTTGAAGTACGCGAATGAAATTAAATGGGAATAAATATTAGCAGACAGTAGTGCTTAGTAATTTTTTAACAATTAAATATTTCCCCAATTAAACATTTATGAGTCTTCTTTGAAGTTGGTAACTAGTTATTTTGCCACTAACTTAATTTCCACCAATTTAATCAGTCATAATTAGGTATCATTGTAATCAGTTTAAGAAAAACATCGTTCAGTTATGAATCACTAGTAGGTAGGTATAATTATCTATAAGTTACACGAGTTAAAGAGATTATTTTTATCACCTCTAATAACTATGAGTACTATTACGTAATAACATCCAAATATAGCTTAGAGATAAGGAGAAAGATAATGCGTGTCTATAAACTAATGCAACTACGAGATCGTGTGCAACCCATTCAATATGTGTAACTTACCACATGTACCCATTCTGGCTTCTCTGGCCCTCCGGGTAGGTTAAATTTGTAGGGAGACACATCAATCATAGACGTAAGATGGCCATGATACGCGCTGTAACAAACAGGCGCTAGTAGCACCCTAATAACACTTCGACTAGCTCGAAGTAACGACAAAAGAACGAAGGGGACATAAGGTTGAACGTTTGATCGCCTCGGTGGGCCAAATGATTTTTTAAATTCTTTAAACCTATCCGGCATTCATGATAGAACATAAGAATGGTCTTAGGTGAGCCATTATTCAGTGTAATAAAAGATCGGATGGATAGTGATTACTTCACCGTTCGGTAACGTGATCACTATCTTTTCCTTCGCGTATACTAATACTACCGACTGCAGAGTAACCCTTTTCCTCAATCACTGAATAATACACATACAAACAAGGTCTTCTAAAGTCCCATAAAAGCTAAATGCCGATAAGTTCAAACTTCCATTCAAGTCCCGGTTAACCCTAGCAAGAGATATTTCCGAAAGTTAAAGTAAAATTGTTTTGAAAAAGAAAAAATACTCACTGGTCTAAGGTAATGACATCCTTGTTCTTGGTGTGAATCCTGGCAAGCCTCAAGGCAAGATCGTTAGCCTCCGAGCCGGAGTTAACGAAGAAACAAACCGACAACGGTTCTGGCAAGGTTTTGACCAGCCTTTCGGCAAGGATAACGAGCTCGTCATGAAGATAACGATTGTTAGTCGAAATTAATGACATTTGATTCCTGCCAGCTTCCACCACGTGTGGATGACAATGGCCAACTGCGAAATAAAATATATATGTTAGCGGTGTCGTAAAATATCAACAAAGGATCGTCGCTTAGCCATTACAGTGTTTTGTTCAGCCACTTAGGGAGTTAGAAAAGTCATTTAAAAATATGGTAACTGTTAGAATCATCTAGTATGTCCATCAATTTAACTAGACACACATGAATCGAACAATAATTTCAAGATAGGAAACAGTATCCCTTAAAACTTCTGGGCACAGTCAAAAATATGGGGGGTCGGCTAGGGATATCGTTTATTTTAGCAACCCATTGAAAATTACTACGAGCTAAAATCTGGTTTGGATTAGTTTTAAGTGGCTTTAATAATACATAGCACGCAAAAAGATGACAAGAATATTATCTACCGTGTGCAACATTGTTGATGCAATCGAGATATCTTTCGCCTGTCTCATCATACATGTACTGGGCGACACCGCGTACAATTTTTAAGGGAGATGAACGAAAGAATAATTGGCACGCCTCACTGGAACAAAAATTAACTTAAATGATTTAATTCATTACACATAATGAGATAATTGACAATGTGAATCTAAAGCGCGGACGCAAAAAATAATGCAGAGAGAAAGAAAAAGAAACTTGAAAAATTGAGGCCAGAAGTAACTTACCCAACATGTTTTTCTCGGAGCCTGATGGTTTCAGATTTGGGCATCGACTGTAGATAAGCCATTTTATTATATAGGAATCTGAAAAAAAAAAAACAGAATTGCAATAACGACAAGAAATAGTTCCGACCAAATGCGTCTCGGGAGACGCTATAACCAGTCTCTTTTGGTCAAAGTCTGTAAAAATGATAAAAAAAATATATTTATATTATACAGGTTGTTAAAAGAAATCAAAATAGTCTTACCACCAGGTACAGACTATTCAAATGGAAATAATCCCCAAGTCTGTTTAATCAGTGTTATCATGGATTTTTATTATGTCACGATGAGTTACTAACTACAGTACCTACCTACGCAAGCAAGTTCATTAATATCGGGGCCAGAGGAAAAACGCTGTATTCATTTTGTCATCATATTAGATTTTTTTATAAAATTATGTCTAGAGTTGATAGATAGTAGGTAATTATGATTACATATATAGGTAAGTACTAGTCTCAATTTATAATCCGTACTAAATAATCAACTAGCGTGCTTTTTGTACGTGTTACGTTGTTACGTGCTCATGAATTTTCTTGACTACTCACAAAATGACTTCAATGGTCTTATGTGATATTGACCACGATGTTTACCGAATGATGCCAATATTATTTATCAGTAAACAGGAAGAGACTGCTCTATGCAACTCTAAAGTAACTAAAGCAAGAGTCTATCCCCAAAGAATTCTCTTGCATTCTGCTTGCATTTATGAATTTAAGTCCGAACAGTGCAGGTTCACAATGTATATTTTATTTTGTGCATCATCGCTCATTATCAGGCACACGGCTAGTAGATCTCAATTGATGATCGAAATCAAATTGACTATACTGCAACGGATGTCACCAATACTTTGGCAATCTAAATCACGAGCAAAGAGCGTGAGTGCAGATTCGGTTAATTACAACAACATGCCCCAGACATCATAATAACAGGCTCAATAACCTTTTGACCGTTGGAACTTTTACCAGCCGCAGCTGCATCAATTGATTTTCTTCTCAAAATAAGACCAAACCGAAGTAAACAGGTGTTCCCAAAAAATATGGTAGATAAAGCTATCTAAGCTTAGGTAACTGATCAATTCATTAAAAAAATCTACAAAGAATTAAAAAATTGAATAAAAATAATAAACTTACCTTTAAAAAAAAACAAAATTAAAACTAATTAAAGGTGTGTTAATGCTAAGTTTGTTAGACAAACGTGACGCGTGAAGCGCGGCGCGAGATCAATAAATGTGGAACTATTTCGATTGTATGTCGATTTTATAGAGGCAGGCGCGCACGCCCTCCGCGCAGCCAATGAAAATAATAGCGCTCGTATTATCAGTGCAGTAGCGTCGAGATAAGGATACATGATGACAAAAGTCACCGACCACGCGGCCAGCGTCATGCTGCCATAGGACGGGCGCATGAGCATTTAAGGCGAAGACAACTATGTCAACTTGCCATTCAAATAAATTGTAAAAATTATAATGATCAATATAAGATGACAATTAAATACTTTAGACTCTAACGTATAGAGGCATATGGCACTTGTTATGAACTCAGTTATTATAAAGGTAACCTATCCCAGTTGGTTGCCATGACCCAAACTAGCGTGTCATGACGGATCCGCCCTAAGCTATGTAATGAGTCCGTAAAACAGTAGACCAAGACTCGCAAACCTACCTAAGTAAAAGTACCTAGTTAATATTTATGAAAAACTGAAATCTTAAGCTTCGTGTAATAATGATTAGGTATGGGGCAGGATACTTACAAAAGTTCTACATATACTATACCAGCATCACAATAACGAAAACTACTAACTTCGGTATCTTGCAAATTTATATGTTAACGTCGAATTAATTCGATTAGGTTCGTGACATTTTCATTCTACCTACTAGATACCTAGGTATCTAAAATCTGCAATTTTGCATATTGTGTTATTCTTTTTACGCGTTCTCATTCTTTGAGTTTTTTTTTGCTTTGTTTAGGTAGCACATAAATATACTAAGTACTGGACCTTCTACATATGTATCCAATTATGTGGACATGGAATTGTTATGAAAATATTTGTATTGATAAGCTTAATTTACGCAAGCAAGCGATAGGTTACATTAGGCAAACTTTAATAGTTAAATAACATACCAAATATTTAATAAGCAATTCAGTTTTTTTTTTCTTTATCCTTGATCAAATAAAATACAATGCACGTAGAAAGACTGTAAAAATATGTTTTTGATACGATCTTTATCATCTAACTAAAGGAAAGGCAAATGAAAGTCAAACTCTACAGCGACCATTGTTTTCTTCGCTAGTAACTAATTCAAGGTAACAAAGAAAGGTCAATCCGGCCGTTGTAGCTCGCTGTGCTGAATCTTTATTTTAGATTTTATTTATTTGCTGAAAATAAACCTATGTTAATAGTCTTTTTTTAGTTTTTACTATAAAATTGTTTCACTGACAATTTTCCTAACCTTACCTGTGTAAAAAAGATCAACACTAGTGCACACACTGTAGCGACGGCATCGTTAGGTAGGTAATAGTAGTTAAACATTACTTATCAAACACCTATATTCGTATGGAAAGGTTACCTTCAGTGGGATTTTCCACATCTGATACAGAGTGTTGTTTTATATTTAAAATATACGCACTTACACATTGCGTGAACATCCGTTCGGAAATGAAAAGGTGAAATGGTATTTTAACGCGCGAAAACATTTTGGTTTCACAATATTTTTGGTTTTCTGAAGTTTTCGTTATTTATCGTTTATTTTCAATAATAATAAAAGCCGCAAATACAATATTGTGAAATGGTTTGGGTAGGTAATACTTTTACCGAAGTTTAATGAAAAAAAAGTGGAAATCTCTTATCGCTGATGATTTTCGCCGCCAGAGAAAAAAAATAAACGTTTGGGTACCTTTTCACGTAAGTTTTTCTAGCTATGAATATTTTCAATGATATGCATCACTTTAAGAACATCATAATTGATGTAGTTGTAGAGCATCCTAATTAGGTACGTTAGTGGTACCTTTATTTACGCAAATAACATATTGAACTCGTTCATCGAGATCAGTCAAGTCATTAGGACTAACAGGGTCTTTAACGTATGAACAACAAAAGCAAACATAATGTGCGAAAAAACAAAATGCTCTGCAATTAACGCAATAAAATAAATGATTTGTAACACTTACGTACCTACCTAGGTACTTATTTTAATGCATGTACTTTACTTATGCTAACTAATTATTCAGACGATTGTTCACAAATTTCTGTATTAACAGAGAGAAACAAATAATAGCTTCCCTAGGGTTTACATCACCTTAAGTACATAATATGCTCATGACTGTTTAATTTATTTTTAATATAAGCTGCAATTAAATACAGTTTATTAATGGTACTCATGTTTACTACGGCTAATAGATTTAATATGTAGAGCGATCAGTAAATATGTACTACGTCAAATATGCTGGTAAATACCTAACCAGCACAAATAAACTAGTTAAATACGTCAGATTATTGACATTAGACTTTATGAAAACACCTAATAATAGTACCGAATGATAATGGTAGCAAGGACATTATACCTACCACTTGGATTTTATACATGCCTGTTCTTCTAAGTGGAATCGATGAATATTATAACTAGCAAATTAAGAACAATCAATAATGATCAGGTACTATGGTACTATTTAGGTAGAGAATAACTTTACTAATGGTTCAGAAAACTGTAAACTTAAAAAAAACCACACATATTGGTTTTTTTTAAGTTTACAGTTTTCCGAACCATTAGTAAAGTTTTGTTTTCATAAACTCTAATACTTACTTACCTACCTAAATTACTCTTGAAAATAATTTTCGCTTCTGAAGTCTATATTCAGGTCGTCTTTAGATACTGTAGACGTGGTGACGAATAAATTAATATACCTTAATATTTAGATAAAATTCGATACTAACTAAGGATTGTTAGAAATACCCATGTCGTTAATGATTAAGTTTTAGTTAAGTATTCGGTGCAGACTTCCCCCGATCATATTTTCATGTAGGTACCTTATACCTAAGTAAGTAAGTATGTACGTTGAAATGAACGCTTTTCCAAATATTCCTTCTCCCTGTTTTGCCTAATATGGTATGCGACTCACGCTGTTACGACGTTGAAAAATTTCTTAATATCGTACGCACACCCACCTTAATCTCTCGTGTTTATGAAACTATGCGAAAACATGCCTGTAATTCATTAAGTCGAAAATTGGTAGTAAAATGGCAAATATAGTTACATACTTAAAATCCCTGTTTAAATAGAAGATCATTCATTAGTCATTAGCGCGTAATTATGCGTATCATGAGAAACTGCTATTTTCTAGATAATATTAACTTCCTTGTCTGTACATAACTGTTTATCTAGTTTTAATAACAATTTCATACAAAGGTACCTACTATATAGGTAAACTACGGAAAACTTCATCAGATTATGATGTTGAACCTTGTTGTTATAAATAAAATTTATCATCTGATTTGTTAAAGAAAAAAAGTTATATTTGTTGGTTCATGTAAGAAATCAATGAACTCCTTTACTGCAAACATCATGTACCTATCTCAATCAACGTTTACAGTAAGTACTCGTAATAACTTGTGTAAGATAAAAAGTTGTTATGCTTTGCTGTCGGTCCTTACGCACGTGTGAATCACGCCTGCCGCTGTGGATGCCATGCGTTCCACTGGCCGGCACGCCGCTGACGCTGATCTTATCGGTGCTCCACCTTACCACAATATAATCACTCGCTCAATTTTTAGTGTTCCGTGCTTAAATCATAAAAACAGTCTCGTAAACGTTGATGAAAATGAACTATTAAGGTTCTGACACTTACATTTTTGATATTCAGCTGCTTGTTTTCCGTTAGGTAGACCCCAACATAGTAACTGAGAACAGGCTAACCAAATCATGATAATTTACCTACGCATCATAATTATCTGAATTAGACTGAAAACAAAAAGTCGCCAACTAACGTTGACTGGAACGTTTTTGTTGCAAAAATAAAAATGTTAACCGTGTCTGGTAAACGTTTTCAGTACGCTTATTAAACAGGAAATACATAGATCTATTTCGTTTTTAATTTTATACTCCCAAGTTTATATACCTATTTGGTCAAATTAAATAATCTCTTCGTTCGACGTAACCATCATTGGCGCTCAAATTAATAAGTCAATTAGTTTATCAGGTAGATACAGCCTTGTATTAATTCTAATCCAAATCGCAGTTGACCGATATTTTTATCTAAAATCTGCTTTAACTGTCCCACGTTTCCTACAGACGAGAGTTGTCGATTTTCTATGTCGACATATTTTTGTTTTTTTGAGCTTTATTGAGCTCGCGTAGCGTAGTGCGGAGTTAATTGAATAAATGGCCAGCTTATACTGGTTTTGTTATTTCTGACGTGCTGCCGTCTTATGATGCTTGATCATAAGTGGAAACGCCAAATCGGCAATCGTAAGTTGGGGTGCCTTCAGACCGATGTCCACGACCTGCTTGTCCACCACTGGTACACAGCGATCAGTAAAGCTGGCGAATTTTTGCATGATTAACCAGCGCATGGTAAAATCTGATGCTTAAGGGCCTACGCAGACCGGGACGGCATGGCAAGGGATTGAATTTTTTACCAATGGACATTCAAACGTATTCTTATAAAAATACGACATAAATTGCTATGCTTTAAAATGATGTCGTGGCATCGAAAGGGATTTGCATTGAAAGACGCGCCACGGTCGTATTTCTATAGCAATACGTTTGAATGTCCATTGGCAAAAATTCAATCCCTTGCCATGCCGTCCCGGTCTGCGTAGGCCATAAGAGTTCAATTGGTGCTGCTCTAGAAATAGTTTCAAACAGATTTTTGTCATTTACTTAAAAAGGAACCCTGCCCACAGAGTCGATACATCCGTGGCGTTATCATAATATAAGCTCAAGCCTGAGGTTATTACCGAAGCTACAAAGATAGTCAGGTTCAGATACTATAATAAATAGGAAACAAAACGATTAATAATTTTGATATCAGACTGATAAGTAGGCCACTTCAAATGGAAAACCAGTTAAGTCCGATATTCTGAATTACATGTAAGTACCATATTCTGTCCGTCTTTATCGAACCTCGCAGTTGGTACCTGGTGTAGGGTTTTTCGCATCATGTCTGTACTAATACAACTATATTAGCAAATGCCACTTCAACTACATGTAAAGGAAGTTTGTTTCAGAATGGTAGCATTTTAACTCTTCACCCATTGATTTACATCGTATATTGGGTGTTAATAAGTTCCTTCACTACATCCAGCGGTCACTTGTGCGAAGGTGAGATTGCACGGGGACAAACAAATAAAGGCATTTCCTACGTACAACTGGGCCGAATGTCCTTGCAACTCTTTGAGACGACCCTTGTAGGTCACAAGATCTATTTTAGGATACTGCTGATTAAATCGAACACATCTTTGCAGATACATAGTTGCCCTTATCTGCATAAAGTACCTACCCACTTCACTTGTGCTACTTGATACAAGATACTTACATAAAACGCGATTAAATCTGTCACTATTATCAAGTAGGTACATTTTGATATATTATTTCAAAAGAATTTAAAACATGGGTGAATCATTCAGCTATCTCAGATTAAGCAATTAATAGCTGTTTAGCAATTTTTTCGGCCAGATATCGTCGCTTCACGCTTGTAATTGAGAAACCCAGTGTCTCGTGATAAGACAAGAATCAATCGAATAGGGAACGCTAGTTACTACCCTGGCCGAATCGACCTACATTTTTTACACCAAAAATATAATACACTAACATGTCATGTTAAGTTTTATGACATTAAATAAATTGTTTATAGCTTGGTAAACGAGTTTATTGTTAGTCTACTTCATTCATTAATATCAACAGGCAGGTCTTATGTAAACAAAACACAATAACTTCCGTATGATTCTTGTATGGCAGATAAGTACCTATTACTGCACAATATTGCACATTCAAGGTTTAGACAAATAGGAAATACTTATGTGGACTAAGAGGTCGAGTAATTCTGATAGTGAAGAGAACAGTAGGCTAACTGCAATGGTCTTTGTGGGTTGTTCAAAGTATTATGAACAGACCGAAACTCCCTTAGAGACTTTTATTTCTGAACTATAACAGTAAAAAAATGTTTAAAAATAACGGCCAAGTGCGTGTCGGGCCACGCGCAATGTAGAGTTCTGAAGTAGCCCGTTATGCAGGGTTATTTGTAAAACACCGACAACCTCTCAGGACTGTGTTACTAACATCATAAACAACAACTTTTGTTCTATGACTTTTAAAAATTCATCATATTATATTATCAAATTTTTATAAAAAAATTAAAAATATTTTAATTGAACGCTTTTACGGGCCCTCGCCGCCCTGACCCCGCTCCCGCATAGATTTCTTAACATTTATAGCGTTCAATTTAAATATTATTATTTTTGTACGAAAATTTGATGAACTAAAATATGATGAATTTTTAAAAGTCATAGAACAAAAGTTGTTGATTATGATGTTAGTAACACAGTCCTTTTTTTTTTTTTTAGGATGGGAAATCATCAAATGACTTCTCCCGCTCTGGGCGGAGCAGGAGGGAGTGTCAGACTTTTACTGACTAGAACCCATCCATGTTCCTTCCTCGCCCTTTGTGTTCCGGGGCCACGGTATCTCTTTCGAATAGTCCCGCAGCCCCGGCAGGCTTCGGCCCTTGCGGACCCCTTCCCTATTGCTGACTCTCTTTGAGGCGCGCGTGGAACACGAACGCGCCGTCGACACGGCCTGTCGTCATGAGACGGAAGGACGGCGAGCTAGCCCATAGCTCCCCGTCCACAGGCCCGCGCCTACGGTGGCCGGAAGCCACCACGTGGGCCCCCGACGCCCGGGGCGTCTCCCGCGGCGGCCGGGACGTGAGGATCTCTCCCTGTCCTGTTCCGCCACCTCCTTCGCTAGCATGACTGCTTCGCAGAAGGAGGTGACGGCGTCCCATTCCGTCTCGCTCCGAACCATGGATTGAACCAAGGCCGGAAGCGAGAGGTCGCCGCCGTCAATCGCCGCTACGAGGACACGGCGGTGCTCCGCTCAAGCGGGGCACACCTCCACCGTGTGCTCCACCGTGTCCTCCGGTCGATCCTCACAATGGTGACACCCGGGCGTTTCCTCCCGCCCGATTCGGTGCAGGAACTTACCGAAGCATCCGTGTCCGGTAAGAACCTGCGTCAGGCGGAAGGACGCCGTGGCGTCTCTCCAGCCACTCCTCAAGGAGGGGACTTATCGCAACTATTGTGGCGTGCCCTGCACGGGGTTGCGATAGTCGCTCTCTCCATGTCCGCTCCGCTGCCGCGACAATTTGCCGCGGCAGCGGAGTTTCCCGCCGGAAGTCCGTCCGCTGAGCGACAATTTGCCGCGGCAGCGGAGTTTCCCCCCGGCGTAGCGCCTCCGCGCGCCACTCGTGTAGGCGCGCGAGGACTATCGCCTCCAGATCCCATGGCGGCAATCCGGCAAGGAGGTTTGCCGCCTCGCGGGAGATCGTGCTGTACCCCCGGACCAGCCTTACGGCTACCACCTTCTAGGGCACGTTCAAGTGGTGGGCGGCACGCCGCCTCAAAGAACGTCCCACACCGGGGCCCCGTAAAGGGCCATGGACCGCACGACTCCTGCGTAGAGCCTCCGGCAGGAGGCGTTTGGCCTCCCCAGGTTGGGCAGGAGCCGCCTGAAGGCAGCCCCTGTCCGCGCGCTCCAGTTTGGGGGCCAAACGTCGGAAATGCTCCACGAAGTTCCACCGGCTGTCGAGGACAAGTCCCAGGTACTTCAGCGTCGACTCGACGCCGATGGAAACCCCTCCTGCCATCACTGAGAATCCCGGAGGTGGCGCATTCCGAGGCCCATGAAAGCACATGGCCTCGGACTTGTGCAATGCCACCTCGAGACCCAGTTGCCGGATCCTCTCAACGACTATCGCAACCCCGCGTGTCATTACTTCGGCCGCCGCCTCGTGCGACCCCCCCCGTGCCAGCACCAGCGTGTCGTCCGCATAGCAGACCACGCTGACGCCGCTAGGGAGGTCGGCGCGCAGCACCCAGTCGTAACCGATGTTCCACAAGGATGGGCCTAGAACCGATCCCTACGGAACACCGCACGACATCTCTCGCCGGTTCCAGTCTCCACTGCGACCGGGGTAGATGACGTACCTGTCCGCCAGGTAGTCCCCGACCACACGACGGAGGTAGGTCGGAACCCGGTGATACCGGAGTGCCTCCCTTATGCAGCTCCAGGGCATGGAGTTGAAGGCTTTGGCGATGTCGAGAGACACCGCCAAGACAACCCCACCCCGGGACTCCGCATCCCCCGTCGTGAGGGCTCTCACGCGCATGATGGCGTCAACCGTAGAGCGCCCCTTGCGGAAACCAAATTGGTGTTCCGCAAGGTCCGGCCCCGTCCCCGCAAGGTGCTCGGCGAGGCGGTTTGCAACTACTCTTTCAAAGAGCTTGCCCACCTCGTCGAGCAGCACCACGGGCCGGTAGGTGGACGGAGAGTCCGCCGGGCGCCCCGGCTTCCGAATGAAGTAACACAGTCCTGAGAGGTTGTCGGTGTTTTACAAATAACCCTGTAATTTAGATTTTGTTTTTCAATGCAAGTCTTCACCCGTTATAAACAAGCAACTACTTCGTCTTAGTGACTTTATATTATTCTAAGGATTTTGTATTTGGTACAAAATTATCCAACACCATAGTTCAACGACTATTACTGTTAAACTAATAAATTTATCTTGACCGCTAGTTTTCCTTTAAAGTTCATGGAATGCACTATCATCATGAATTTTTCCAGATTTTTCAAGCCAGCAGTTTAAGTTTAATATTTAGGAGCAATAAATCAAAAAGTAGTATTAGCAACCCACCTAAGTCATTTAAAAAGACCTATTCAACGATACCCCACACGATGGGGTAGACGAAAAAAAATCATCCCCACTCCACATGTACCTAGGGGAGCTACCCTAAAAAAAATATTTTCCGAAATTTTATTTTACCACTTTGTCGGCGTTATTGATATACATACCTCTACAAAATTACAGCTTTCTAGTACTAACGGTCTCTTAGCAAAACCTCGGACAGACGGACAGGACGTAACTATAAGGGTTCCTTGTCAGGACTACGGAAACCTAAAAAAGATGCTGGTGGAAAATATATTAAAAAGTATAAAATAAAAGCCATTCATAAACGCAAACACATAAACACACACACACGCGTACACACCCTCACCACACTCACACAACATGTCCTTACACACGCGCACGATAGTAATAAGCAAACTAATAATATTGTAATACTTACATTTGCACCGCACCACACTTGTAATGGCAGCTCGATCATGGTGGTGACGGAAGTAACTGGTGCTTGTAGCACAGGAGTCCTCCTAGTTTAAGCCCAGTTGCACTTGTGTAGTATCTTGCCACTAAATTAGTCTAATTAAGGTACAATTATTGTAAATAGGTTTAAGTCTTGAACAAATAAATATTGTTTATTGTTTATGCTGGTGGAATACATAACCTCCTTTTTATAAGTCGGTTAAAAACTGCAAGAGGGATTAAAAGATTTGTACAAATAAAACACACGAGTCTTATTATAGATAAGTATATTGAATAATTAAATAATATTACTTCGAATATGCTGCCAAAAAAGACTTATAGTGTAATCGTAAAAGTAATAACAAAATGTTCAAGAGGTCAAAATATTTCGAGTTTGAGTAGAAATACATTTTTAGTGGGGTGATTGCAAGGTTTACGTACCAAATATCGAAAACTTTATGGGTTGACATGCAACCAGCAAACTTCAAAGCAGAACTTGTCATCACAAAGTGTTCAAACAACGTTTGTTTGCATGAGAAATGACAACGTGAGGAAAACTTGACACGGTCAAACCAGAAGTCGTGCAAAACAGTCTATCATTTTTACTAATTAATATTAACTATACTTTATAATTACAACCATTTGCACAACGGAGCAAAATGTCTAGTGCTATATATTTAATAAATACTATATGTATGGGCACTTTCTTCATTTATGCAGGATGTCTTAAAACAATTTGTTGAGAATCAGAAAATAACTTCTAAGCAAAATTTTAACCTGATAAAACGTACATACATGATAACAGTTTCGTTTTTCGACATCCCGGGTTATGTTCAAGTCTCCACTTTCGACTATTTCAATGTTCTTGTCAGTCTTACGCCCTGCAAGTAAACATGGTGGACAGTTTCAAAACGATCGTGGCACAAAAATGAAACAGTTCGTTTGATATTTTCGCAAAAAATGCTATAATGTAATACGAGCTGTACAATATTTAATATAGATACTTCGGTAAGTGTTATGTTTGCTCTTCACTGTTTCTCCATAGTATTGCACTTGAAAAACATAGACGCAAAACAAAGAATGTCAATTCAAAGTGGCAATAAAACTACGATAATGATGTCACACTGTTAAAGATCATGTGTTACTTGTTGATAAATAAAAGTGCAACAACCGAATATGACTTTCACTTGTATTTTTATGATAGTCAAAATTATATAAGTAAGTACTTTTAACCCGTTAATGCCAAACAAACCTTTGTTTTGCAACTACATTCTTCAAACAAGTAAATATGAACAATAAAAACATCATCATATATAAATTTATTACGTACACTAATAAGTAGCCATTCGAACTCTGTAAATGGTTAAATACTTTAATAGGCGGAGACACCACACTTACAAAGTGCAATAATTAAACTACAAATCCAGATGTATAAAATAATTATGCATCTTTGATTTAGAACTAAACAAACTTGCTAGACTGTTATCCTCAATACTTCTAACTGACTTGTGATGTGACGTAGTTCGACATGCATACACTGCCATGAGTATTAAAGAACAAAACTCAGTACAACTGCTGCAGCTAACGACCCATTGCCCCCGATCCTGAACTATCAATATGCTCTAGTAGTAGTGCCCTACCACTCTAAGGATACAGACCAATACTGTGGACAAGACATACGATATCCTCTAGATCTAAATCATTACGGATACGTTTTCTGTTCTATTAGTTATAGGCACTGTTGGCTTTACGCCTTCTGCTAAACCGACAGACAAAACGACGAACATGACATTGTTCTTTTTCGAATCGATTTGATGTATGTCCAATCCACATTATGCCTATGACTTAGTAAGTTAATTTATCATTCGACGCTACAATACAATAATTTAATTGTGATTTAATTAAATTATGCTCGTTCAATAACTTGTATATCATTGTTCTGATGTCGTGCCAGTACATGTTCCGAAGTGAAGTACGACTGAACTGATATGTGATACCGATAACTGCAAATCAATGGGATACCGCAACACCTATGTGGAACACCTCGCAAACTTGCCTGACACTGGGCGAATTAAATCTATGAACATGCATTAAATGACTAATTAAAATATGCTCCATACTAACATTCTATATTTACGAAACTAACGATATATTTAATCTTTTTTTTCTATTTAAATACGCTTTATAGTGTAAAAATAGTTCTTTTGAGACAAAAATGTCAAAGCGCTCCTTAATGCCAATTGCGAAAGAAAGATGATTTTTGAATAATGTATACCAGGAAATGTTAATAATGCCCGACGAGCAGTACACGATAATAATTTGTTTATATTGAAATATAACTATTTACGTAATCACTTAAGTAGTTTATTTTTTAATAGGAAGATGTCATGAAAGAAAGACTATAGTTTTACAGAATTGCAAATTAATTTATGGACGGCAAATATATATGACGACTGTCTTTCCAAATATTAGATTTATCTATAATTTTCTTGTGTATGCGTTGAAAGAATAGTATTTCGTGACGTAGTTCGACATAAACCTTAACATCACGACATTAGATTAACTTAAACTCAGAATCCTAGACACAAAGTTTTGGAAACAAACTCAATCTCACACAAAACAACGTTCAAATTCCATTGCAAGCAATACAACTAGGAACATTTTGTCGCTCATGAATGAAATTAGACTATATAAAGACCGCCAAATTAGATAATTGAATAGCAATAATCGTAAAATATCTAAGATTCTGAATTCTAGTATAGAAACTCTGTGTAACTTATCAAAGTAATCAGAAATAGGTAGGTACAATGAAATTAAAGTATTATAAAATTATTTCACGATCTTTAGAAGAGATCACTTTGAGGCATTTTAACCTAATGAGTAATGACTTTAAACTCTTGCTAGATTTGTATATCTGATTAACGAGGTAGTCAAAATAAATAAAATTTAACAAAATAATGTGATTAAATTGGACGCGTTTGGGGGAGATACTGCAAAGATTTTCAAGAGCAATCTTAGCAGTACATTCCTAGAATCTAATTATGTATCTATATATCTAACACAAAATAAGACGGTACGAAATGCTATTCCCTAACCATCACACAAACAAAATCGGAAACTCAAAGTGCATTATTAACGAGTTGGTAACAGCAAAACTTTTGTGCAGAATATAATTCTAAACAGGAATACCAAACTCTATTCAGGAAATACTATACAACCATTCTTCTGGTAGTTACTATGACGACATTTAAAATCAGAAACCTTAATTTGATCCAATTTTTACGACCTTCAATTTATACTAACTAGCATTCTAAAAATTTACTATCTAATGAATGCTGAAAACATCCACACTTAATGAATGCACATAAACATCTAATTTTATAAAGATATTGAACTAAGCCTACTTGATGCTTAGGCTGGCAACAAATTCCATTCCAATGTCAGACTTGTTTTCCTCAATTTTTAATAAACAATACATATCTTTACTCGGCTTCTTTGAAGTTTGCAAGGAGAAGTATCGCATTTAAGATCCTTTTTGATGGTATATTGGTAAGCAGGGACGCGAGACCCGATCTCAAGCAGAACTTTTAACTACACACGAGTGCTATCTCTAGTGTTCGTTAACATCTCAATAGCTTTTTAATAAGTAAAACACAAAATGATTTATTTCTTTCGACAGCGCTTGTTTTAAACATCAGAGAGGCTCGATTTAAATCCGTGTATTGTTTTGTACGTAACACCAATTATTATACCTGGATAAGTTGTCAGCGACGACTTGACTGTTTCTTACTACAAAAGCAGTACAATCAGGGCAATTAAAACGGATGCGGTTACTTACTGAACCTTCATTGTTTTTATTTCATTGAGCAATTTATATTCAGAGTATAATATTTAATAAATAATGATAAATATGAACACGCGAAACTATTATGAGATTTTTTTTTTACTGAACACTCATTGTATATAAATACTCAAAAAATCAATTACTATTATACTTAATACTCATGCGAAACATTATATAAATTTCTAATTTCACATATTTTACAAAATGACATTTCAGTATTGCTTCAGTATTAAGAGATAGTCTCGCTCTTTACATTTAATGTAATATAGGTACACAATCATATTATTGAGTTACTTATAATTTCTTGTTCACATTTCTCCGAACTTCATTTACTTGAATAATGTATTATCTGACTGTGGAATGGTGAGTTGTTACAAATAACTGAGATTTAGCCGGATTTAGTAGAATCAGAAAATTGCTCATTAACTTACTTGATTATAGTAGCGTAAGTATTTAAAGAGACAATCGTGTAGTAAGTCAGACTTAGCAATAACACGAATGTCATCAACAAAGTTACATTCTTATATGTCGCTGTAATGATTTGTTGCCAGCACATGCGTCACACACATTATTTATATATTTCAGAGGCTTCCAACGCTACTACGCATTACAATTTATTTATATATATTATATAATAAAAACGTGTAAATAAAGTTACTATAGTTAATAGATTGCACGTCTACATTTATCTCCGCAAGACGTTATTACTTAAACATTCATGAAACTGCAAATTTCGACAAGAGAATATCAAAAATAGTGTATCGACGGTCATCGTCTACATTCTGTCTAATATTCTGTAGTTTAATGACGCTATTTAGGTCACTTGAAACATCTTAAGCCAATTCTCATTATAATATGGACTATGGTTACAAATTTTGAAATTCCGTTTTTTTTTTAAATATATTGAGTCACTTCCAAAAACATTGCAATTTATAAATCGACTACACTATATACCGTTCTAGAATTAATATGTCTAAAATGTAGTCAGTAAAGACACAGTAAATAAACTGTAGTCGCTTTATAATGCAAAAAGTACGTATGGTACAAGTAACAACACGTTCTTGACAGTAAACTCAAATAAGTGTTAAATATAGCGCAATTTATACTTAAATAATCAAACATAATTAGCGCACGGCAATCTTCTTTCACATCTTCATCGAATTATGTATTAACTCACATTACACTAAACAAACGATGATACGCGTACAATAAATGAGTGACGTACTATTTTCTAAAAGCTTACAAAATGATAGAGATCTTCACGATAATCCGCTAAGTGGACACTGATTTATAGTTAAGTAATTAACGCCCAAATTTCTCGATCTTGTATAGAAGTCCTAAAAAAACATGTCTCAACCCAACGATAAATAAAAAATTCAAGGTTACTTTTTAGGATTTCTCATAGACATGAACCTGTTGAACCATTTAGATAAATCTCTTATATCAATCGTTATGACTTGGTTAGAAGATTTCAATGAAAGTAAGCAACGCTTCTCATTACTACTTCTCTAAAAATAGCCGATTCTTCTGTTATCAGATGCCCACCTAGCATGTATGTAGAATTAACTAAAAGCAACAAAATGATAATCATAACTGAAACATTTCAGCTCAAAATTTGCATTTAAGTAATGGTTATAGTTTCCGCTACTGATTAACATTTTTCATTAATTCGTTATTTTTAATGCTTTTTACGCGAATGCAGTCGAAGGACACTACTGGCCCCTATGCATAAAAAGACATAAAAATTTAACTAGTGTCTTAAATTACGCTATTCAAAGAAAAGAAAACTAAATGAGCTACAGTTATGAAGTTCCACTGGTTCACCAAATACGGATCCTCAAAACCACTGACTAGTTCAAGTGTGTCAAGAATATTCAAAATTCACGGAAAAGACAAATAAGACGTTAGATATGATTTAGTGCAATGCTTTGCACAATAAGCACAGAAGACGAAGTTGTTAACATTATAAGAAGTCACATTGCACAGTCTAAACGAAAACAAAATGAAATGTTGCTAAACTCCCCATTTAATTAAGTAGCAATGCTGCAAATATGAATTTGTCTTATAATAAAACTCCAATAACAACCAAATCTCAGACTATTTAAAGCACAACCTTTAAATGAGCATGAACTTGCCTCTCATGTTAGTAACGTGGATTTAAACAACAATGAAGTAAGACTAACGATTGTTCAATAATCTCTTGTATTCTCTACGACACAAAAACGGACGATTCTCGCAAAAGCCAAAACGTATTGAAATCATACGATCCATACAAAAATATCGTATGAATGTGCTAAAATGTTTAACGTATACATATTAGGAGTTAGCAACATTATTCTGTGATCACCGATACATTCCGTTCGTGTATATACTGAGATCGATTACCCTCAAAGTCGAGTGTTACTATTACTAACAGAGGTTATATCCTTCTCAAGTCGGAATTATGTTATTTGTAACTTAAGTTCACAAATGCAAACAGTACCCAACACATTTTCCTGTCTCTTAGCCAAGTTAATTTAAAAACAAAATTATGTATTCATTTTTTTGTTTTTTTTTTTCACATTATTTATTAGTTCGAGTCATAAATTAGATAACCATCAAGTCCAAACGACACTATTACATTATTATATCCTCTAATCCTGTGAAATCCGGATAATGGATTTACCATACATTATTTATTCAGTTCGAGTACTGTTAGTCGTCTCCGGGATGAACAAGTACTTAAATTACAAATAACACAACATAATATACAGCTAGGTATTATGTAGATGGTATACAAGCCGATACCGCGGCGATAGCCACCGCCTGTGTTGTGACAGTTTGCGCGCGGGACACCGCACTGTACAAACTATCGGCTGCCGACGTCATTTGCCATTCGTCTGCAGAGCCGCATTCAGCTGCGTCCAAAGATCTTTCTTGCACGATTTTGATCTGCAAACGAATATTACACCCTTTATTTCTGTAATGTTATCGTCATGATTCCTTCTTATAAGAAACAATACGACATTAAGGGACGTCAAAACTAATAAGCGTCGACACTGTTGAAAGTTACATTATAATATTACGACCATTCGCATCAGTATTATTTTCTTACATCCATGCATTCTTCATCGACATAGACAGCCAGTACACGTCCCTTATACAACACAAAACATCAACCTTCATATAAGACTCGACACAATATAGTGGAGTCTGATAAAAAACATCAAGTCAAGCGGTTTGGAGTGTGCAGATTGATGATATGTAAGAATAACACATTTACGGAAAATAAGGGCTTCGATATAAAAAAAAACATAAAATCACTACAAAAAAAAAAAAAAGGTATTTCGAGCACAGAAAGTAGATTACATACCAACTGGTTTTTTAACTACTAGTAAACAACTCACTACAGTTTATTATATTATGCACATCTTGGGCACATAGAAGCAAGAGTAATGTTTTTATATTCTTCGTGTGACTGTCTTCTGATTCGTAGCCAAGAGCGCACGGCGAACTAACATGCAGTGTTTTGTGTGTAGAAGTACAGATGTACTCACACTTTTAAGTTATGTCAGTTCACAATCAGTTCTGATGAAGCTGAGTTAACTTCTATACTTATCTGAGCGTAAAAATATAAGTGTAAGCTGCTTACCATCACCATGCACGTCGTGAAAGTAGACTGAAGACAAAGGGTTAGTATTGTACTAATAGTTAGTTACATAGCGAAAAACCTATCCTATTCCTATATAGGTGTTAATGATCAACTAGTAACTCACTAGACTTCATGCCAACCACAAGTAGCCAAGAGTTCGAAATTACATTGGGTGATGAGATGGTAATAAGCTTTGAAATTACAAAAACATTAATAAAAAAACTTCAAACGAAAAATGGGGATTACAACACTACGTCATTACCGTAAATCAAGAAAAACCTGCCTTTCCACAATATGAGTTGTAACCTATTGCACCCTAACCAGTTGGGAGTGTTAGTGCGACAATGTATATTTTTAAGGTGTAGTATAAAGTACAGACCTGCGAAGTGAGGCGAGCCACTCCTTAAACTGTGTGTTGCCTTCAGGCGTGAGCTGAAAAGCGGTGCGGGCCGATAGCACGATGCTTACAAATTCTTCGTATTCCACTGTGGTCAAGTGGTAAAGCTTCTGATGTATGCATTGGATGTACCTGTCGGACAAAGCAATGTATGAAACCCTCAACATGGACTGCTCTGACTCAAGCTATTACAATCTGTCAAATTTCTTTAATGGATTTTCAACTTTATCACTAAAGCATTAGCTTCAAGGTTGATTGGGAAAATTTGTCAGTTTCGGGTGGCTTGATGTGCTGGCGTGTGTACAATAGACGCTTATGATGTCGCTCTGTCACAGGCAATAATGAAGCCTGAACTGGCGCTTTGAACTCTCTGTATTACATATAATAGTACAATAATACAGATAGTCTGCGGTATGCAAGCGATACCCGGTGGGAGAAGGATCTATATCTAGTTAGAAGGTGCGTGAGTTACATCTGCTGGCACTTCTGCACGAGCGGCGCGAGCGTGCCGCGCAGGTGCTGCATGACCAGGTGGTGCGGGCCGCCGCGCGCCAGCCAGTGCGCCGACTCCACGCACAGCTCGTACAGCACGAACGGCGACACCACCGAGTTCACGGCGCACACGCAGAACTGGTGCAGGTACTGCGCGCCCAGCCGCTTCGAGATGCGCAGCAGCCATTTCACGTGCTCGCCGTATGGCGGGTTCCTGAGTGAAAAAAGAAAAGCGTCAAAAACATATTTACCTATTTATTCATTTTATTAGGTTAAATTAAGTTAATGCTATCACTCTGACTTCCTAGCGAACCGCAAACATTATCGTCGTCATCGGCAAGCGGGTTAAGCATATAATCTATTCAAATGTCTTGTTCAAATACACGAGATCAAAAACACACGTGAACAATTTACTGTTGTGGAAGTTAAGCTGATTTCAGAAATACTTCTACTATTGAGGTTGTAAAAAATACAAATTGTAGGGTAAGTTAGTTTAACTAATTAAAATGACATTTCCAAAAACTGGAACGTAATTTAAAGGTCAATCTCTATCAAGTCAACCACTCTATAAGGCCCGTTACAGAAACCACTAGATTACTTTCTACACAAATCTACATACCTGCCAAACTTATTCTGCGGACGATCATCATGCACCCTTCTTGCTTGCGTTTCCAAGGCAAGCATTCCCACTCGATAAGCCGCCAGCAGTCTTCTTAGCTGCGTCTGATTGACGCCGGGCACGGAGGTGGCACCGTTGGGTTGGGAAACATTGCCCACACCCACATTGGGCACGCTGCCCACTCCGTTGCCTACGTTGACGCCCGCGCCGGTCACCCCTCCTACTTGTACCATTTGTTGAGGAGCTGGCATCGGAGGAGGAATCGGTGCTGGATGCTGGAGGGAAAAAAGTTTTCTTGTAAAGGTATGTTGCAGATACAGATTTTTGGGTAGTGAATTTGGTAAGACAATGAGCTATCGAAACTACTAATTACAACAATTTTTTTTATTATGTCGGGATCGCCATAATAGCGTATAAAGACGTAGGTATATGAGCCGTTATCGGTAATTCTATAACGCCCTTTGAGCATGCATCCTGGATGCTCAAAGAGCATCCTAAGGTCTTTCGTGTGTGCGCGATAAAAAAATGCGAATCAGCACTAAAGGTGGACGCGCGACTAGATGCGCCATCGCATTTTATAAATCTTTATATGAAATTGTATACAACTTTTTCAAGGTCAAAGTCATTCCTGCACCTTTATGCGCTTGGAGGGTTGTATTGATGATTTTGATGATAATAATTATATAACTACATACGTGTTACAGCCGCGAATCATATTTCAATCAACATACAACCTGACACTGACTTGCAAATTACAAAAAAACGTAAGAAAATTTGAATTTCGCGGGCTACCCTAGAGCATCCACCTTAATAAATATTACTTAATCAAATAAAAATCACAATTGGTTCTTATTCCTCCAGTCCATAAAACTTTCGTAAGTTTTTAGGTAAATCTTCCGCGATTTTGGCTGCAGAATATTATCTATTATGTCTTTTGCTCTTTGCTCGACGTCAAACTCTTCAGTCACTGGACATTCTTAATAAATTTATTTAAAACCGAACAAATTTCTACTGATGATGATTGAGCACCACACCCAGCCAGGAGCAAGCCTGACCCGGACAAGCCGGATACACCAGGGGGCACTGTTTTGTAAGGAAAGACATGCTCTGGGATGGGAGAGGAAGCCCGACCAACCGCAGCCAGTCGGGCACAATCAGCCGACTATGCAGCCTAGAGCCAATATAGGAATAGTGGTAAAGACAGGTACAATCCATAGGAATGAGCATTGGTGTTTTGACCTTCGTTTGATTGGTCTCTTCTAGCATTGGAGAATCATGTTCGTTTCTGGTGGTTGTGATTTCATTCCTTTTTGACACGACATAATTCATTGTTATTTTCGTGTATATGTTTTGTCGTCAGTAGTATTTGTTTTACCGTCAGTTTCGCTGTGGTGATATATTTCCTGGGTGGCCGACTTAATTTTTTCTCTATCTGCTGCTAGCTGAATCCATTTTTCTTTACTTTTGTGGAAATATTCCATGTCTTGTTGGAGTGATTCGTTCCATGTATATATTGGTCTTCCAACTTTTAACCGTTTCGCCTTTTATCTAATAGCTGCGTGTAGTAAGTGAAGCTCTGGTCGTCGGAGGATGTGCCCGTAGTAGCATAACCGTAGGCATTTAATTTTTTTGGTAATTGTTTTTCCCATAAGAATTTCGCGTGTTTTCTTGTTCGGGGGGTTTCGCGTACTCTTTATCATATCTTTAAGAATAAGTCTTTCGTATCTTCTGAGTTTCGATCGGTTTGCCTTTGTGAGTGCCGCTGCCTTAAGGCCGTAAGTCATTGCAGGTTCTATGACCATTTTATAGACAAGACGCGCGATTTTCCACTCCATTTTCGAGTTTTTTATGAATGATATTAAGGCCTTAGAGTTACGCATCGCTTGTTTGCATCTGGCGTTGACTGTGTTGTTTCGATTAAGTGTCGATGTTATATGCGTGCCAAGGTACGTAATTTCGTCTGCCGGTTGAATGCTGGTTCCTCCAATTCTAATAAGACTTCGGATTGCGGTGCTATGTGGGTCTCTGATTACTAGTTTTGTTTTTGTTTCATTTATGTGAAGTCCGACTGATTCCAGCAACGGTTTGATTTTGGTGACTATTTCGTCCAGTTCACTGAGACTACATATGGTCGTCGGTCGATCTATTGCGAAAAAAGGCTGCTTGGTAGTTTCCTAGTTCTTTTTTATTGAAGTATCCAGTTTTCTTAGAAGAAAGCTTGCATATATCCTATATCCCGCGTTACACATAGATAACCTTCTGTAGTCATTAATTCCGTCTGGCTTTGCTTTTAAGGCACTGGAATTTGGATAGTTTTGTTCCAAGACATTAGTATAACATTGCTTAGCCATGCTGCCTGCATGTGCTTTATAATTTCCGATGGCATTTCTGTTGGCAAGGCTTTGAATAGCTCGGACACCACCTTGTCAGTACGTGGTGCTTTGCCGTTGCTCATGCTTTTAATGGTATCGTTATTTCCTCTGCCGATAGTTCTTCTTTTCCGTCTGATGGGTTTTCATTGGGTAGGAGTTCTATGTGTGGGCCTGCTGACTTTTTTAATTCTTCTTCCCACCTTTTTTTTTTTTTTTTCGGATGGGAAATCATCAAATGACTTCTCCCGCTCTGGGCTGAGCAGGAGGGAGTGTCAGACTTTTACTGACTAAAACCCATCCATGTTCCTTCATCGCCCTTTGTGTTCCGGGGCCACGGTATCTCTTTCGAATAGTCCCGCAGCCCCGGCAGGCTTCGGCCCTTGCGGACCCCTTCACTGTTGCTGACTCTCTTTAAGGCGCGCGTGGAACACGAACGCGCCGTCGACACGGCCTGTCGTCATGAGACGGACGGACGGCGAGCTAGCCCATAGCTCCCCGTCCACAGGCCCGCGCCTACGGTGGCCGGAAGCCACCACGTGGCCCCCGACGCCCGGGGCGTCTCCCGCGGCGGCCGGGACGTGAGGATATCTCCCTGTCCTGTTCCGCCACCTCCTTCGCTAGCATGACTGCTTCGCAGAAGGAGGTGACGGCGTCCCATTCCGTCTCGCTCCGGACCATGGCACGAACCAGGGCCGGGAGCGAGAGGTCGCCGCCGCCGATCGCCACCTCGAGGACACGGCGGTGCTCCACCCAAGCGGGGCACACCTCTACAGTGTGCTCCACCGTGTCCTCCGGCCTATCCTCACAGTGATAGCACCCGGGCGTTTCCTCCCGCCCGATTCGATGCAGGAACTTACCGAAACATCCGTGTCCGGTAAGAACCTGCGTCAGGCGGAAGGTGAGGACGCCGTGGCGTCTCTCCAGCCACTCCTCAAAGAGGGGACTTATCGCCACTATTGTGGCGTGCCCTGCACGGGGTTGCGATAGTCGCTCTCTCCATGTCGCCATGAGATCCCGCCGGAAGTCCGTCCGCTGAGCGACAATTTGCCGCGGCAGCGGAGTTTTCCCCCGGCGTAGCGCCTCCGCGCGCCACTCATGTAGGCGCGCGAGGACTATTGCCTCCAGATCCCATGGCGGCAATCCGGCAAGGAGGTTCGCCGCCTCGCGGGAGATCGTGCGGTAGCCCCGGACCAGCCTTACGGCTACCACCTTCTGGGGCACGTTCAAGTGGTGGGCGGCACGCCGCTTCAATGAACGTCCCACACCGGGGCCCCGTAAAGGGCCATGGACCGCACGACTCCCGCGTAGAGCCTCCGGCAGGATCTTCTTCCCACCTTGACATGGGTATAAAACGTTGTTTGTTGTTGTGCTTTATGTTCATGTTATGTCTCCTGTAAAAATCGTATGTGATTTTTATGCGTTGCGATGGATGAGTTCCGCTTAGGTTTCTAAAGAATACTTCGCATTTTTTCCCCTCTTCTTTATTTTGTATATTTTGCAGCTTGTGTCTTGCTTCGCTTAGTTGTTTGATTGCGAATGCTTCTCTGGGGTAACAGTTTTTTATAAACTTGGCTTTTTGCAGTTTTGCGAGCTCGATTCTATGTTCCCTGGATCTGATTGGCCTGCTTATAAGAATCTTCGCCGCTGCTGATTTCATGATATTCATATGGGAATCCCATTGCCATTCTCATTTGCTATTTCCCTTGGTTTGTAGATTTATTACCTGAGATTAGCTCTTAATTTCCTCTTGATATTCTTTCATTATTTTCTCGTTTCGTAGTCGGCTATAGTCGTGATTTCTGTAGTTGAATTTGAGCTCAGATTTATGCATTGGTTTCGTGCTGGATTTCGGCATATGCAGTGTCGGATTTTCGCTCTTGAGCTTCAGAATAATAATATCCGCAAGAATAATTTTATGGTCTGATATATTTTTCCTCTACTAGCCTTTTATGTAATTACATTTATTTTTAAAACCGAACAAATTTATACTCGACAAAAATTCTGACATTTTCGCGGTCAGTTTTTTCTTCACAGATGAACAATATAAAACACATAGCGCCACCTTGCGGAAAAACCATGGAACTATAACTCTCAACATTTTCGCAATGAAGATGGTCCACAATCCACAGATAATAGTATATTTACTGGCTGTTTGAGTCTTTGTCTATGTCACATGAAGGAAATTAAATAACGAATTACTTTTCACACTTTAGTCCCGCTTCGTAGGGCTATATTGCTATATTACTTTTAGAGAATGAGAAGTGAAAAAGTATTTTTCAAAATTGGCTCCAAAGTTTGTTGTATGAGGAATATTGGGGAAACAAGATTAGTTAGACTATTTTATTAGAAACTTCACAGGAGGACTCCTATTGATAAATGAGTAGAAACGGGTTTATATATGACATTTATTTTGAGATCCAGAAGAAGGATTCGACTTCTATCTAGGGTTATTGTTGATTTATTGTGATGATTGTGTTAACGATGATGATGATTGTGATAATGATGATGATGATCGTGAATTACGATGATAATGATTGTGATAACGATGATGGTTATAGTGATGGTGATTGTGATAGTGACAGTGATAATGCTGGTGATAGTGATAGGTAGTGATTGTGATGATTATGAAATTTGGCACATAGATAGTTTATAGCCTGGATTAACATGTAGGATACTATTTATCCCTTTAGTTTGATCCCGTGGGACAGTTACCAAACTGAACAGTTAGTTAAAATATAAATAGATACAATTTACGGTTTATTCTGAAAGAATTAATTAGATTTCGTGTGAATTCAACCCTCAAATAAACCAATGCCTGGCAGGTAAAAAAAATCAAGTTAAAATTTTAGTGTATATAGATTTCCGAATATTCCGAATGAAAGAATATTCGGAAATCTATATACTATATTATCTCGAATACAAACAAAATGTTTAACATGCGGAATATAGAGAATGTTAAAATAAGCGATTTAACGCGTATGATGCGGATAGGTGCGCGGGATCATCAAAAAATGCGATGACTGCGGCGCGTTCGGCTCCTGCGGGGAGAGGTTACTAAGAGAGGCGATACTTACAATTTGATGAACGGTCGCATTTACGTTGACAGCTATTGTTTGTGGATGCGTAACGTGTTGCGGCATTTGTGTGACTTGCGTTATCCCCGGATGTTGCATCGGTTGATGTTGTGGGTGTTGCATAGTTTGAGGATGTTGCTGCATCGGTTGCGGATGTTGTTGCATTGGCTGAGGATGTTGCGGAATCGGCTGTGGATGTTGCTGAATCGGCTGTGGATGTTGCTGCAGCGACTGCGGATGCTGTTGCATTGGTTGGGGATGTTGCTGCATCGGTTGCGGATGCTGCTGCATCGGTTGCGGATGTTGCTGCATCGGTTGCGGATGTTGCTGCAACGGCTGCGGATGTTGTTGCAAAGGCTGCGGATGTTGTTGCAACGGCTGCGGAAGTTGTTGCAACTGCTGTGGATGTTGTTGCAGTGGCTGCGGGTGTTGTTGCAACGGCTGTGGATGTTGTGACAACGGCTGTGGATGTTGTGGCAACGACTGTGGATGTTGTGGCAACGGCTGCGGATGTTGTTGCAATGGCTGAGGATGTTGCGACAGCGGCGGGTGTTGTTGTAGCGGCTGATGCTGTTGCATCGGCGGATGTTGTTGAAGCGGGGGGTGTTGTTGGAGTGGCGGGTGTTGTTGATGCTGCGGCAGTTGTTGCAGTGGCGACGCCCCAGGCGGCGCCACAATGCCTCGCACGAAATACGGCGGCAGCGCGTACTGTGGGGGCGGGTGAGGGGGGCCCGTACCGGCCGTAGCGTACTGCAAACCAAAAAAGAATGATCGCCTTTGTTCCGTATATAATGTTAGAACGAGGCAAGTACTCCAATGAAAGTTTTGCGCTTCGGCAATGTTCGTGTCTCCGAATAAGAGTTTAAGCTAGCCTTCTCAAATGTCAGGCATACAAATTCAGTTAACCCGCGATCATGGCGCTTGCAACAGCGTCGAAATATCGGGAGCTCAAAAATAAACAATAATCACGGAAGATATCCCGTAAGTGACATTTTAAGTATAGTTATGAACCGTGAAAGCTTAAAACAGTGTTATTTTCTTACACTGTAAAGGTATGTTGTAGAGATACGTTTTTTTTTTATTTTGATCACCTTCATTTGTGACCCACCTACAACAGCAATAAAAAAAAATCCATTCTTAAAGAGAGTGTGGTGTACATACAGACCATTAAGCTGAACCATTATTTCGATGACACCAACATCATAATCGCAATAAAAAAATGGAAGGGACGGCTGATTTTCCCATGAAGTCCCATGGAGAAAATGATTCAGTTTGATGGTCTAAAGCAAATGCTAGTTGTACACTGACCGGTAGCTGGTAGATCGTGGGCGGGTAGGGGTGGTAGGTGAAGGGGTAAGGGATGGGGTAGGGCACGGGCACGGGGAGGGGGGGCGGCGCGGCGCGGTACTGCGGCTCGTCCAGCAGCGGCTCCGACTCCTCGTTGGACTGGCGCAGGTACAGCTCGTGCCAGTAGCGGGCTACTGTGTACAGGACTTCTGGGTATACGCCGCCACCTAAAACAAACACCATTTTATAGTCTTATACGTAAAGCATTTATGTTTATTCGCAGCCCATGTGTCTAAATAACAAATATTGCAGTGACGTGTCATTGTGCACAGGGGCTAATGGAATCGCATTGCAAAACAATACGAGAAACCAATAGTGTGCTAGGGTTCATACAAAATGATCATGAAGTATATTGGATCATCAAGTAAAATAAAAGTAGTCATTTAGATTTAGTCTTTGTCTTTTTGAATCTGTGGTAAATACAGGGTGAAAGGGACACCAACACACAAACGTTTACCAATTATTCAGTGAATCATTCTGAACCCCGCTAGTGTCTTCACTCGAGCTCTTGCTCGTGGCTAAATAATAACAGCCGCTCGGGTCGATCTTTAGGTTAAGCCATGCTTGCCTAGGTTGGTCTGTGGATGGGTAACCACCGTTACATACCGAGTTTCCTCCGTGCCTCGGAAAGCACGTTAAGCTGTTGGTACCGGCTGTCATTTGTAGATCTTTGACAGTCGTTACAGGTAGTCAGTGGCCCAAAAAAGTCTGACAACCAGTCTTACCAAGGGGTATCGTTTTACCCAGTCGCTCCATGTAAAATACAGGTATTCAGAGCTGCATCCGGTTAGACTGGAAGCCGACCCTACCCGACTTGGGAAAAGGCTAGGCTGATGATTATTCTGAACCCCGGCCGCCACATTTATCGCTTATTCGCCAAATTTTTCATCGGTAATTTAAAAATAAATCGTGCTAAGCGTTTGTGCGGTGGTGATCCTTCCAACCTATATATCATCATAAAAAAGTTAGGCCCAGTAAAGGGCCACGCCAATCGCGGTTGTAGATCCTCAGAAGTATGTTTGGACTCTGTGGGGACTCCAACATAAAGGGTGTAAAAAGACCCTTAACAAAGCCGAAAGGCACTTGTTCTCCGTCATTGCGATTTTTTTTTGTTCTAGACCACATCTGGGAACCTTTTAGTTACGGAGATATTGGGGATCAAGTTTTTTTTTCGAATATATGTTTGTAATGGAAGATTGTTACTTTAAACACCTCCACGACCCCCATACTATTCAATCCATTCATCAGCACAGTGTTTTGAGTGCGTTACAGTTTGAGTCCTACCGTAAAACGTAATTTTTCACACCAAAAAGAAAAGTCGTGTCCCAGCAAAAGTTACTTAGTTTTATGTACCTACAGAATGCTTGGTTGACGGCTTCGTGTAGGGTCTGTTTACACCCTGTATAAGACATGCTTTGTTTCTATTCGCACTAGGTGTCGATGTGATTCATAATCACCCGTTTCGCTATATTGCGCTTTCAGCGGCCTAGAGTTCAAAATTAGTAGGACTATACCTTTAGCAGCAGCTTCAACAGTGAGGCAAGCTCGCTCTAGCATGGCGTCGCTTTGCTCTTTACACTGCAGCACGGCGCGTTGGATCTCGTTGTAGTTGAGAGCGTGGGCGTGCGGCAGCACGGACAGAGCCAGCTCGGCCGCCGCGCGGACGGTGGGCACGTCGCGGCCGGACGACGCCTGGCGGGGACGGAGGGTACATGGTCAGGGAACTCGTGAACTAAGGGTTCCGATTTAGTTTTGGTTTGGATTTTTTAAATTATTATACTAGGTTTCAACTGCTTATTTTTTTTAAATTGATTGCACTATGCCTGTAACCTTCGCGCAAGTGCAAGCAATAAGTTGACAGTTTTATCGCAATCGGATGAATGGAGCGCATATAATACTAACAATCAAATATTAATTTGTATAAGTACAAGGTTTAAAGTATTCAAAAAATTAAAGGACCGTTTTGACATTTGTTAGCGTGATAGTAATAAAGTTCAATTTCCGATAACGGTGTCAATTTACTATGGATTTGACGACTGTCAAAACGGACTTCTTAGATTTCGTCGACTTTAACATAATACACAGACAACTTCTCATTTGGTGTCTCGGACTTAACTGAACGTTTATTCTACAAGTTCTAGAAATTCCCAAAAAAATGGACTTTCTACAGGAATTGACGAGATCAGCTGATTAACATATTTGATGTAACTAAAAAAAAAAGTTTGAATTTCCAAAAGAGAAGAAGACTTAAGATGATAGCAGGCATAAAACTCATATTATGTGTGAAGATTACTTGGCTAACTGTTACGGCCTCTAAAGATACAGCCTTGTGACAGACTGTAACATGGACCCAAATTATAGGCCGATATTTCTAAAAAAATATATCGACGACTCTTGAGAGCAAATCTATGTATTTTGTCCTAAAAAGAATAACTCCTACTTCTTACCTTATCGGCAATACTAGCGGCTTCGGGAGGTGTTAAATGACCTTCCCATGCGTCAATAAGGAACAATATAGCAGGTGCGCCAATATCCATAGCTTGACCTGTAAAAACAAATAAATTACGGCAACTATAACGTTAAATACTTTTAATTTACTTAGTTAATATTTTTATGTATAAACTTGCCTGTAATCCAACTGACGTGCGATGAATAAGTACGACTCAACCAGTTTGCGCTAACGCAGTTATGCAAGCCAAGTGCGTACAGACCCAATTGAAATGCCGCCATGTGTAACCCCCTGAAAGATTACAATCAAAATTATTTTTTCTATACAACTGTGTCATTGGTAAAAGAAACTATGAATATTGTAAAATTTTTACACAGAATCATTTTTCTTTGTAATCGCGGCAAATCTTTTGATCCATCCCAAGTTCCCATTTATTGTAAGTTCAGTATACTATATTACATATTAATAAAATACGACAGCAAAATTTCCTACCTATGCGGTCCATGATGCTCTCTAGCACATGAAGGCTGTGTGAACAGACTTGTGCTCGAAGAACCGCCTGCTTTGAACAGCACGGACTTGGCCAGCTCGAACATAAAGTGAGCTGACGCTTCCGACGGTTGGTTCGGCACCGAGGGATACAAGCGCTTGCCTTTATATCTGTAACAGAATGTTAGAATTATATGATGTAGAATTAAATATTAAGCTTTTATAGCGCAGCAAGTCTTATAATAAATAAGAACCGATTCCCGCCAAATCGGAGCGAAGCAATATAAACTGCTTCAAAAATACTTCAAGACAAACATTCAATACACTATAATATCAGGTTTCAGCAAAGATTGGAATAAAGCTAGCTTTGTTAAACACACCAAAAAAAAAAAACAAGTCATATCGTCGCAGTGAGACAAATCTTTGTAAAATCCTGATAACAGAAAGCGATAATAACCTGGAATCCTTGACCCTCGAGATGGGCGTGTGTGTGGTGGAAGCGTGCGGCGCGTGCGACGTATGCGTCGTATGCGGCGCATGAGTGGCGTGCGGCGCGTGGGTGGTGTGCGGCGCATGGCTGGCGTGCGGCGCGTGGCTCGCGTGGGGCGCGTGGCTCGCGTGGGGCGCGTGGCTCGCGTGGGGCGCGTGGCTCGCGTGCGGCGCGTGGCTCACGTGCGGCGCGTGACTCGCGTGCGGCACGTGCGTCCCATGCGCGGGCGGGGACGCCCCGCCCTCGGTCACCACCAAGCGCTCCACCTCCCCGCTCAAGCCCGCCGCCTGCACACGCCAGTCATTCGTTCCGAAATGCGTGCTAATCTACAGACGTCACTTGATCAATTAGTAAAGCGAGACACGTTTTTTTATTACACATATAGGTGCATAAGCATTTACTTGCCACAAAATAATTATTGGTTCGTTCTTTTTATGACTACAACAGACAGACACAAGTGCTTTTTGTCAAGTTATAATATGTTTATATACGTGTCTCTTCATTATCGATCTCGGAAAAAGAATTCGATATTGGACAAAAACACTATTTCTACTATTTCTCAAATTACATTGTGGAAACAAATAACTACTGTTAATTAACACACATAAAATCTAAATATTTCTCAATAATATCACGCTTACCCAGTTTGTGGGGAGCTTACGCATGTGCTGTGAATCTGTTGACATTGGCCAACGGCGCGCGGCGCGGCTTTCAAGAATCGATGACTAGTTTCGCGTTGACTGACGCTGTCTAACTAATGTTTCACTACTGTGTACAGTCGATCAAGAAAGTGGTCGATCAGGTTTTTTATTTTTATTTCTTAGTAAATGACAATATCGCTAGGTTGACTGAGGCAATCAGTTCATCATTTCTACAAGTTCTGTAAGCAAGCGAATTTCAACATCATCGGACCACTTTTTTGTCCGACGCGCGACGGTACGTAATAAGCTGAAGGTTCGGACCTGCGGCGGCATGGGGGGGTTGCTAGGTTGCGGGTGCGGGTACGGCTGTGCAGCGAACGTCTGGTGCGACACGTCCGCGCGGTACGCGGCCAGGCGCGGGTTGTTCATGTAGTACAGGCTCACCATCGGACTCTTCGTTAACTGATGGATCTCGCGATCTAGAAGCTAGATAAATAATGGAAGATGTATAGTTGACGCAATCACTAATTATTGTAATTGAAACCTCAAGTCAATGCGTTTAAAAGGCATGACGCGCGCTCGTATTTGTGGCCTCGTTTATCATTTATCATAACAAAGTTCCCTAATATAACTGAAGAATATCTTAACTCCCATTACACAGTTTGACAAGGCTCCAACCATTTTCGCATGCTTACTTTATTCATAATCCTGGCCAGGTTTACGGCATTGTCTTTGTAGAAGGCTAATAGCGAGATAGACAACTCTCCACGCTGTCTTCTCGTACCCTCGCACAGGAGCGGATGTTCAGCTTCAGACACGTTGGCCTTTAGTCCTAAAGCTGCAACGGCCGCTTCAAAGCCTAACGTCTCATCATTTGGCGATCTTGCCTACAAGAAAATTCCGGGATTAGTTGTATTGCCAAATTACTAAAAGTTTGTAAATTAATTGATGAAAACTTACAGGATGTTTATTCTCTTTATCAGTAGCTGATAAAACGAGAACATCGAAAATGAAGCTCGCCAATGCAATAGGTAACAGCGCCGGTCCACGGTTCCTATAAATATTCATGGTTTCATTATTTTGCGATACTTGATGCAGATAGGTACTATACGTAAATTCTACTAATTCTTTCTACAGGTGAAAGATAAACTTAGACAAATTAAAAAAGCAATGTGTTATAAAAATAAGTTTTAATATAATATTGAAGTTCTTACCTCAGTGTACCGTCGCGCAGTTGCTCCGCTTTTTCGCGAGCTAATGCTAACTGTTCTTCACCGGTAGGCAGCTTCTTCAATAGGGAAACTAATTCCGTTTCTTGATTGTTAAGTTTCACTTCTAAAGCCTTAGTACTAGCCGGCGGACGAGCCATTTCAAGAGCGAATAGACCTATGCGGAACGCAAGCTCGTGATGTTCGCTGAATTCTGCTAGCACCTAGTAACACGGGTACAGATATATCAATTATTAAAAGTTACAAGGCAATAAGACATTTTGTAGTTTAAGAGGGGAGAATGTGGGGATCTACCACGGACTTTTAGAACTTATCAAGTACCATCCATTCCAGCACTTTAATTGAACCATTTATCCTGCTAAAACATTAACACAGATAATTACATATTAACAGTACAAAACCAGCACCAAAATTGTCTGGTGGTAAGAGTTCATGGTAATAATTCGCCCCCCTGAAAATGTACTCACAATGGCGAGGAACGCGCATTTCGAGAGCGTGGCGGAAGCGAGACATAAGAGGCGATGCATGGCGAGTCTAGGGTTGAACGTGTGCCGCACTCTCGGCTGGCCCGGCTCATACGGCCGCTTCCAGGCGCCCAGCGGCGCAGGCCGCGCCACCGTCTAAACGGGTACAAGTTTTAGGAAAGAGAAAACGCTTTCGTCGGGTACTCACGTCGTAGCAGGTGCAATTTGCGAGCGTGGTGGACGACACAGACAAGAGGCGGTGCAAGGCGGTGCTGTCTAGGGCCGGGCGCACACTCGTCTCCGGTCCGGCGGGCTCACCGACGTCACAGAGTCAAGAGGTCGACGCATACTTACAGTGCAGAGGAAGGCGCACTTGGCGAGCGTGGCGGAGGCCAGGCACGAGAGCCGGTGCGACGCGGCACACAGGCGCGGGGAGGGCAGGTGCCGGCGGCGCGCGCGGCGCGGGTCCAGCGCGGGCAGCAGCGCGGCGCCCAGCGCGGGCGGGCGCGCCAGCAGCTCGGCCGCCAGCCGCGCGCCCAGCGCGCACGCCTCGCGCAGGTGCCCGTGCGCCTGCAGCCCCTCGGCGCGCGCGAACGAGCCCTCCCAGCCGCACGCCCAGCCCATAGCCTGGGGAATGCACGACTTTTACCCTTTGCCTTAACCGTACTCTTCGAGAATAGGGAAAAGTGATTCATAGTAGATTATACAACTAGTGAAAAAAAAGGGAATTTAATTCGAGGGACTAAGTTGGATCCCGAGAGCAGCGAAGGATTCTAGAATAGAATCCTGAGTGGAGCGAGGGATACAAGAACCGGGCTGATTTTTTTCACGAGTTGTGTACTCTACTTTTTGCCATTGACTGCGAGAAAATAAATAGAAGTAGAGTATTAATTTTTTTCGTGGGTTAATAATAACAGCCAATCGAGTCGATCTCCAAGGTTAAGCCACGCTTACCAAGGTCGGTCTGTGGATGGGTGACCACTCATTCATTACATACCTTTCTTCCGTGCTTCGGAAAGTATGTAAAGCAAGGGCTTTTGAGAGAAAAGATTTTTTTTTTAAATTGTTTTGAGAGACCGACCACTTGGTCGGTCCAAGTGGTCGGTCTCTCTAAACAATTTTCGAAATTCAGTGTTATACTTATATTCTTGTCGGCACGTTTAATTGTTCTTAATTCTAAATGTTTTTATTCACTCGGTGAGTAAAAGAGAGTTTTATTCACTGTTATCGATGAATAAAATGCCCTTTTTCGAGTGGCAATGGTAAAAAATCTTTTACACTACACTTGCTTAGTAAGTGTACCAATACTACCCCACTAAAAGGCTTGAAAGCTGTTCATTAAACCTTCTCTAAAATCTAGGCAGTTTATTGTATAGAATTTCATTACTGCCATGAAAATCAGGGTAGTAATCCATTACTAACGCGTTTTGTTTTTTTTTTTTAGTCTTGATGACGTTGTAAGCAAGTGTAGTATAAAATATCACTCGAGGGTAAGTACAGATTACTAAATTCGTGTGGTTTACGGCCCTCCGCTTCGCGTCGGGCCTCAAATGCACACTCGATTAGTAATCTGTGCCTTACTCCCCTTGGTGAATAAATAGCTATTTTACCATCGCCACTCGAAAAAGGAGAACGCGTGAAAAAAAATTCATCTCGGTTCTTGTATCCCTCGTTCCGCTCAGGATTCTACTCTAGAATCCCTTGCTACGCTCGGGATTCTACTCTAGAATCCTTCGCTGGCTCGGGATCCAACTTAGTTCCTCGAATTAAATACTATTACTGGTTTCAAGAGAACAATCTGTCAATTTACACCCTGTATGTATCCGTCTAAATAGGTGCTGTATAAAACTCAGGTAGAAACTAAGATGAAATATTATAAACAACTGGATTGTGAAACTCTAATGCAGTTACCAGTTAGACTGGAAGCCAATCCCAACATAGTTGAAAAAAAGCTAGGCTAGATGATGATGAGATCTTAAACAACTTACATTGCCACCCGCACTAGTTCCTTCGCCGGACGCAGAGCGCCGGGCGTCAGCAGTGTCGTAGAAGAACAAATTACAATCATCGTCCGACACCGACTCGTCGTTGGACACGCGGCGCTGAGCGTCGTCAGACGATATAGGGGGAGAACTTGACTCTTGAGAGTCTGTTTCCCCACCACTTTGCTGAAGAATCTCTTCTTCGTTCTCGCAGAAACCTTTCGTATGATAAAAACAAAGCGTAATGATTAAATCACGTTTTGTGTGTATAATCCACGTATTTATGCGACCTACAAATCTGAACATTATTTATGAATCAAAATTAATAATTACCTTCAGACGAGACACTCGAATGGTTACCGTCGCCGGGTGCTGCCTCACGTGGAGGATCAGCCGGTCCTGCTTCAGCAACACAAGGCTACACAAATGAATATTATTAAATATTTTATCAACAATACCCACATATAAAATGCTTGTTTTTCTTCAGAATACTAATACCTGATTTGATGGCCCAGGAACGGCTAAGTCAGCGGGGAGGTGCCTATGAATACGATGAAGTGCAGGATCAGGGTTCGTCAGTCTATAGCTTAGTGACATCTCGTTGTTCAACACCGCTTTAGACGAATGTACCTGAAACATTCTAATGATTAAGCAATAAACTAAGATAAATACTTTGTGGTCACCCATGTGATATTTTCCGCCTTTATAGGAATTCAATACTAACAGCCGTTAAAATATAGGTATCATTTTAATCTCCCAAACTTCAGTTATACCACATACCTGATGCACACTATCATTCTGCTTATCAGCATGTCTGAAGATAGTGAAAGGACTGTGATACAGCGGGTTCAAGTCCTTAGTGTGAGTCACTCCAGGTATTGGATAGTCGTCCCACTCGAGGAAGCAAGCCTCCATGGCAGGGTGAAACCCTGGGAACACCTCGTTCTCGCTGATTCCGTTGATGTACGGAGAACGCGTTGTATGCCGAGCGTGCGACGACGAACTTGTTGTCATGTGGCTGTTGCGGCTCTTGGCCACCTGTTTGAAAAGAAATCGATACTTATAGTTTTACATTTGATTTGCGATTTTATTTCATCGGTCTATAAGTGTCCTAAGAGTGTATATTAAAGAATGATGACCCAAATAATATCACAACTCCTCCCAGATTTAAGCCTAGTCAAGTCTCTTGCAATGTGTTTAGTCAACTAAACAGCCACCAAACAGGTTTTCAAAGACTTTCGAAAATGACAGAGAAAATATGAAAAACATGTGTATTTCAGTGTCATGCAATCTTACCTTATCAAGTACTTTCATGTGCCACTGTGTGAACTGCTCATGTAGCGTATCGCGTTCGTGGGGAGCTAGCGCCGGATTCAAAGCGGCTAAGCGCCACAACACAACTACCTGTTTTACAAAACAAAATAAAGACTTACAGGAGAAAAATGTTTTCTTTGCATAGGACTAGGCTACAAAACACGACTGCTACGCTTTTTTATATGAATACATGCTCATTTATCTTCCTTGTGAATTCTCCCTAGGCTTTATTACCGAAGAAGTCTAAACTTTAGTCTAAAACCGCTTGCACCATAAATCATGTGTGAAGCAATTAACTGAAACATAGCAATGCTTTAAATTCGTTCACCTCGTATATGTGGAGGAACTTAAGTCTCTTTGTCTTAGTGAGGCCTATTTGCTATACAACATTCAATAACTAAAACTTATTGACTGTTTTCTTACCTCGTCACACAGAGAGGAGCAGGCGTGTTGCGCAGCCGAGTTGCCCCCACCGCCGTGTTTGCCGCCGCCGCCGGTACTGCCCCATTGTACCAGAGCAGCCTTAGTCGTGTACCACCATACTATGATCTGTGTGAGAATAATGACGTATTGATGGTCATGGAAGTAGCAGAACTATAGCTGTATCCTTATCAAAAATATGTGAGCGTCAAAATTATAGGGAGACTGTTATAACTATAGGAACATTACCCAGCCTGATCTCATTTTCTAAATAAATAAGAAAATTAAGCTATATCTCAATTACTTATGGGGTGTTTCATAATTAAAACAACTTGAAAACTATGATTGTGACAAGAGATCTGTCCGATTATTTTGAACAGTTTGTTCGACCCATTTTGATGCTGATTTACAAACAAAGAAGACGTATTTCAATTATTAAACGTATTTACTAAAACACACACAGGTCCAAAATCTTACTTGCTCACAAGCCATGACCTCTTCGGTAATGATTTCCAAAAGAGGTATGGCGTTTCTGTCATTCCTCCTGAACATCTCTCTGACTATAGAGAGTAGGTTCCACATGCCTTCCGGCTCCCTGCCTCGAAGCGGCCTCAGCAGCGACGACCATTCTGCCGCAGCGGGAGGCGCGCTTGTACTTAGATAATTGACGTCGCTGTGAAGTTTTTAGATGTTGTCAATCAAAGAGAATTGAAGAATAACGTAAAATACTTCAGCTTCATAAATGGCGATAGTTTGACTTAAAAGAGTTCTTAACAGCAGTGGTAGCCTAGTGGTGTGACCGTCGGACTGCCAAGTCATAGGTCTCGAGTTCGAACCCAAGGCACGCACCTCTGATTTTTCGGATTCATGTGCGTATTGTATAATTATCACTTGCTTCGGTGAAGGAAAAACATCGTGAGGAAACCAGCATGCCTGAGAGATATTTCTCGACGGCATGTAAAGCCAAGTCAGAGGCCCATGGGCGGCTTAAAAAAACTCTGACACCAGGTTAGGCACTAACCACACGATAAAGAAAGAAAGTCAAACTATCGCCATTTCTGAGGGTACTACTAGGCACTCATGTTGATGTGTTCAATTCACATGAATATGAGTGAGCTAAAACTGAAAACTGCGAGAACTAGTATTGCGAAGCATAGCAAATTTCAAGGGATTGTGGTCCTGAATATTATTACCCGTTGTCAGCTTTTTAATCCATTCCGTATGCGGGAGAACTTAAAATATAAAAACTTTACTAATAAATAAAATTACCTAAATACAATAGGCGTCGGAACACAGAACTTGACTAATATCTTATTGATATTGTTGTGCAAGGTCTTCTCGTCGAGGAACCAGGAGGTGTACTCGTAAGCCGAGGCGCCAGCGGTAGGGTCCGGTGCTCCACACGTCGAGTTGATTGTATTCGGTTGTGCCGACAGCAACTCATCCAAAATCCGTTGAGCTGTCGGTAGAACTTGCCGCGGCAACTCCGATATCAAGTACTGTGCGAACTTCTGTAGTTGATCTCTTCGCAGCCGTTGCAAAGATTCTGATACTGGCGCTCTCAGGCATACTTGTGTTGGCTAGAAGGGATTGTTTGTGGTTAATTTATTAATGTTAATTTAATCAATTACGCAGGCCTCGACACTTCTATAATTAGATGATTATTCATACATTTCAGACATTTAGTTTCCTGAATGGTCACATGTTGCCTATTTAGTTTCATTTAGAAATTCCTCTATTTATAATAACTCACAGAACACTCTCAGAGAAGAATAGGAATGCCCTTTCGATAACAAAAAAAAACATGCTTGCTGCTTTGCCAAAGTTTTGATTTGACTAGTTGGCAAGGTACAAACTATAAAGTTACTACTAGTTAGTCATTTCAGATGAGTAACATCTCATCTATAAATAGTCAGATCTCTACATGTGGGAGACTTTTGACTTTGTCAGTAATGTATCAAAGGTTCAAAAGATTTAAATTAATCCAGCTGAAATGTTTAATAATTTCCTATTGATAATAACCAAAAGCAACTTGGGGGTTTATTCTTGTATTTAAAGTAATCTACAAGGCATTTGCTCTATTGTGGGCTCTAAAGTGAAACAAACCATGAGGAAAAAGGGGCAATTAAAGTATTGACACAGAAATCCATATTTTATTGATAACTTTCAATTGAATCAATAGAATTCCCATAAACTTACAAGATGTATCCTATAGAGGCAGACAGCAACTATGTGTGAACACCAATGAGCTGTTGAGGAGCAGGTGCAGTTGCATGAAGATATTCTTTGGCGGTCAAATGTGACGGCCACGTTGAACTGCGACCGAGGCATACTTAGAACAACCACGGTTGCAGATAAGTGGAAACCTAGGAACATTTCGAAGTTTTGTAAAATCAATTGGAGCATATACATCAAAATAAAAACCATACACTACTTTAACTACTGATGACAATACCAATATGAAAAAAAAACAGGATTCTTCTCCACACACATACTTTTTCCTCTAGTTCCCTAATAGAATGGAATCCGTAAATTTCCACATTACGTACCAATTTGCAAGACATCTTTGACTGCTCTATCCCGGAACAAATGTTCCCCTTTCTGGAACTCATCTGCTGAGCCATTGGCAAGGCAGGAGTACAACCTGATGTCATCTTCACTGTCTGGAAAACTCCAGAACGCAATCTGAAGTTGCAGTTGCTCCGGCACCGGTGGATAGACATGTTCAACTAATTCAAACGGTATGTGAGATGCTACGCATTTTGCTGCAAGTTCACTTAGTGTTGAAACTGTCTTTTCTGTAAAGTTTAATATATATTGTTTCTTGTAATTGCTGTAAAAACTTGAATTGAACTTTTTAATAGATTAATTAAGGATGTTATTCATGAATTATTTCTTTTTTGACATTGTTGCAGGTCAGCTAAGGATATCATTACATTTCAAATAAAATTTTCTATGAATGCTGTTTTTTTAAAGCTTGTTATATAAATATTATTTACATGTTAATGATAAACAAAGGACTCACAAATAAATTAAATAATATATTATATTAATTAACCTAAATAAATGTAGACTTATCTGTGTAGATATTTATTACTTTAACAATTTCAAAAATATAGATACAATATTATTAAGTTGGTGGGTGTGTTATAAATAGAATACATATGGTCATATTTTACAAGGTGAAGAAGTCCTACATTACTTAGTTATATTAATATTGCATTACTATTTTACTAATAAAACATGATCTTTAATAAAATTTCAGTGAAAGTTAGAAAGTTGTCAAGAACTCAAAACTTTCCATTCACTTGAGATATTTTGTAGAACTATGAAAAGGATCCACAGCAATAATTAATGATTTGAAACCAAATATATTAATTACTGCTCAGTTCACTCAAAGGTAAATGACTTCTAGCACCTGTTCTTTGTATCACTAAACACAATGTACATCTAATTATTACATAGATCATGACATTAAAACTTATTACTGAAAATATGGGATAGATAAACATATTTAAACAATTCATGACATAAAATTAACATAATTTTGCCTGTAAATGTATGATTCGTGAAGAAATGTAAAACAGTGTCATCATTTCGATAGTTCGAAACAAAGAATCAGCTGTATAGAATTACCTTGAGTATTTTTTTTTGTCGATCGGCTCCCAAACGAGTTCTGAAGATTTGGACGCTTCCATCCTCGCCAATTGTTGCATAGGCTCTCGGGCTCTGAACTCCAGCTACACAGGGAATCTTCTTCGAACCGTTCAGAATCCTCGAAACTAAAATGGTCAGCCTCCTCCCAGTCAAGTAGGGGAGACCCCACGTCAACTGGGGCGGCGACTCGACCCCCTTTGCCATTATTATTTGATGACCCCGCCACGATAATGAGATTTATTGGAATTATCTCTCAATATTACGCTGGATCAGTTCAGCGATATACCACAAGGGGGTATCCACGGTCACTGAATTAACATAACTCTATCGTTTTTTGAAGATTTTATGTCACAAGATAAAAATGTTCAAAAGGAGAATACAATGAAACCAAATACATCACAGAATGTAAAACTTTCTAGTTTGAAATCAAACGATATAATATATAAATCCCATCAGCACAATAACAAATATGGCCGAACAACGTCCCAGTCCCATTTAGATACATATTACATAGATAACTATATAAATTACCTACCCACCTACAGCTGAAATATGTACAATTTTATACATGTATAGAGAACCTCTAAAGATTTGTTCTCATCAGGAATCGACTAAAATGAAAATGTTTTATATTTTTGTCTGATTTTCTTTAATTATATTATTAGGGCCCAAAATTAAATAAAACAAACAATTTGTAAAAATATTCTAACATTTTGTAAGTCAATGTCAATAAATGTATACCAGCCTTTATAGTTCTTGGTTCGGTCAAGGTTCGGTAGCTATTACAGTGTTGTAATACGTGCATTGCGACAATCCGCCAAAACAAACTGCTTCTAAACTAATGGTTTTTTTTTATTGATCTTTCCGTACACTTAGAATGTTTAATTTAATTTGTAAAATATACTCCATTTCTAACTTCACGTAATGCAGTAATCAGTATTGCCTTTCTGCATTAATTGGAGTGATTTGACCTGATCCAAATGTATGGAAATGGGGGTCTAAAATGGCCGCTTCTTAAATTAATCACGTTAAAAATTTAAAATTCTTAAAATGGACTTTATAGTTATGCTTGTAAAGTCCATTATAAAATTTTTTTTTTTTTAACGTGGTTCTTATTTTGATTCTGTGGCGGCCATTTTAGACCTCGATCAATTTGGCATCGGAATTATCGGAAATTTTAAGATTGTGATTCGGAGTGCTGGATTGCCGTTAACATAATATTATATTAGAGAGAGAGGAAGCCTGTATCACACCAGTCGGAACGTTAAAAGCTGTTTATAATGCGTTTCAATTCAAATGAGAATAGGACTGACCTCGCGCCATGTTGGGACGCGCAATAGCTGTTACATCGAGGAAGTTGGGTAGGGTCAGCAAAAAAGACAGTTAAGTTTGGTGGTAAAACATTTGACTTGCTAAAAAAATACAAAAAAGGGTTTGGATTGGCCACATTTACACAGATCGAGAATTTGTCATGAAAAAAACATATTCGGTGGCCTAAACAATAACAAGAAAAACAAATGAAATATCTAGATCTGGTTCGCGAGGTTGTCGACATAACGTGAGTACAGCAGTCATTGTGCCGATAATCGTGTCGGCCAATGGCTTAATAGCCTCGACCACATCTTAGGAGGCTCTCGCTTAGCAGCTGGATTAAGGGCTTGCTTCAGAAAGTAGTATTTCTGGACACGCCACATATTGTTAGGAGGTTCCTCTCTCAAGAGCCCTGACTACTGGCAGCTTGGACCCTGTTCCCAACGTTGGTGGGCTACTATTTTTTATACTTTTAAATGTTTTGTTTTAAATTGGAATATTTAAAAATGTATAGGACATAAATAAAGAAAACAAGACTAACGATAAAAGAGATGCGTAACGAAAATGAACAGCAACTGTAATGAAAACCAGTTGGATCGTTTTCTCAGATGGCGTTTGATGCATCACTTCCACATTTTTACATGAACGATAATTTTGAAAAAAGCATTTAGCAAGAAAATAAGGATTAAAAAATATTATTAACAATTTACTTGCGTAAGTAATTTTAACAACCATACTTTTCAAGTGACAGTTGACAGATAGAGGTCATTGACTTCACAACAATATAATTAGAATTTTATATTTTCTTACGTTTTTTTGCAATTAAATATAGCTCAGGTTCTACGTTGATTAAAATATGATTCGCGCCCGAAACAAATATGGCTTTACTTCTTCTTTCTTCTATATCAAGTGGTTAGTGTCTAGCCTGCATCTTTAATCTACTAAGAATAGACAAAGCCAAAGAGTATAATAATAATAATAAGGGAGGACAAAGCAAGGGACAAAGCTCTTTCTATAAAACTCGACATGTAATGCCCGAGCAAGGGACTCGAGACTCGAGTTTCTACGAAGACACAGACATAGATACACATTATTTCATAGCAACGTAGTATCTAGTGATGTAGATATTCTACGAATCTCGATCGTTGTGTCACTCAGTGTTGGTGAAAACGGGCATTAGGTATTGAATTAGGTGTCACATAGTTTTCGTAAAAACAGGATTTCAGAATTAGGCACTCAGTTAGGTGACACTTAGTATTGGTGAAAACGGGCATTAGACGTTAAATAAAGTGTCACGTAGTGTTGGTGAAAATAGGAATTAGGCATTGTAGACTGTTGTCTAATGCAAAAAACTTTTCATTCTTCAAAGCGTACCGGCGTGATGTTATGTTATGAACTGGTGTTAACAATAGACAGACATAAGATTTCAGCAATCTCAGTCCATTTGTTATAATTTAGTGAGGAGTTCCGTTGCCTATCTCCGAAGTTCTTCATCAGATCTACACCAAATTGAAATGGGACTACTTCAAAAAAGTACTCTTCCAAAAACTACCTAAATCGCTTCAAGTGTGCATATAAAATTTGAAGAGTTCTATCTATTTCTCCTGGATTCCATCATCAAATACTGACTTGATGATCATGGGAGCACTTGAGAAGTATACCCTTTCAAACAAAACAAAAAAAAAACCAAAAAGGTCCAGCCACCTTCGAGTAATCGGGGAACATACATAAAAAAAAGGTTCCGACGAATTGTGAACCTCCTCCTTTTTGAAGTCGGTTAAAAATAAAAAACGGTTTCTTTTCTACATTTTAACATAGCCATGCGCCGCTAGAAATCTTTCTACAATCTGTCATTTTGTTGATTTTTCCGTCGACAAAACCCGTTTCCACCCACAGAGGTAGCCCTACGCGTGCCGGTCAGAGGTTTGATGCCGCTCATGGACCTCTGATTTGGCTTTACCCACTCATGAGATCATTGAAATCAATAAATACAACCTTATAAGTTCATTCATTTAATCCGATTGAATGATTATTTCCTGTAAAAATATAACAATGGTTCGAAATGAATAATTATAACAAACTCATCTTATTTCTCAAATTTTTCATATTTTTTTATTGTCAATAAAAAAATATTCCAAAAAGAAAATGAAAATCGACTATAACTTTTTGGTCATTTCATGAAATTACTGAACGCATTATAAATTTTGACAGCCAAAACGACAGATAAAGTTGGAGATTGTTCTCGACTTTTTGAAAATGCTTTTTTATTATTTTCATCCACTATGTTGCAAATAAAATTAACTGTGTAAAGTCACCGGCTTAGAATTATCAGATTTCTAACTACCTCTCAATCAGACTGATCTGGATCGGAAGTAGAGGTTATACATAAGTTGTAAAATTTAAAAGTCATTGCAAAATAATATAATAGCACAAAATGTTTTGTTGGGGTAATGCGACTCATCATGAATTGTGTATAGAAGGGCCGGATATACTTGATTTGGTAAGTGGTACCCTTTAGTGGCAATTCTTCTCTGGCTTCACCTCTAAAAATAAGCGATTATAATATCTAGGCAAACCTGAAATTATTTTGTATTAACTATTTCATATTTGCATCGATAAATAAGTGCTTCGATAGTCAAATGATAACGGTGTAAAAGAAAAATTAATTAGACCTCATAGTAGTTTGTTGTTTTAATTTTTCCTGCCTTGCTCTAAGTACTTTAACATAATACCATATTGTTTACCCATTGTTCAATAGAATTTCACCTAAGTAAACTTATAATTTCTTTTAATTAAATGTATGTATTGCTCTTTTCATAATAGGTTATAAAACCAACATTATCTAAATGGCGTGAAAGCAACCGTATAAAGACAGTGGCTGCTGGAGAATTCCACACAATGTACCTCACAAACACTGGCCATTTGTATTCATGTGGAAACAATGAGGTTGGACAATTGGGTCGCCACACTGACAATAGAGAAGGAAAAACCCCTGGTATTGTTATAATTTCTTTTATTAAATATTTTCAACTTGTTCGAAAAGGGTGTATTTTGTTTTTTTGTTTTACTTCCCCTGTTTATAGAAAAAGGTACTAATAAGGTTTCATGTAATATTCGATTAGATAAGTCTAGAACATGATTTGTAATAATTATAAAAGGTTTCTAATTATTGTGCAAGGTGAAAGTTGAGATTATTAGGATAAAGTATCAATTACATCACAACAATGTGCATTATTTTTATGACTATTACATTAAACCAGTTATGTTAACAGACTGTAAAGTAAAGATAGCAGCTTACCTCCTTGGTTAAAAAATAAAAGCTTTTAAAACCACTGCCATTTAAGTAGCCTATCTGTTGTTCAGATGAGATATGACACTGAACTGCACAAGGCTAAACTCAGCTCAATTATTATTAATGCATTCATCCACACAGTAATGTTTATACCTTGACTTATGGAAATATAGGGTTGGGGAACTAGGAAATGCTTTTAATCTAACGCAGTTACTATGCTGGATGCTACATAAACTCACACCTTGAATGCTGTTGCGTTTGTTTGCTCGAATTTCATTTTACCAAAAACTATTGACCAACTCCTTTTTTACCATATGCATTATTTGACATATTTTTAGTTCCATCGAAGTATCATGTGTCATAGGTATTATTTTACCGAACTATGTTTCGCCGATTTACAAAATAACTTTTTGCTGCTGGCCGAAGCCTCTTTTGAATTTTTTTCATATGTCATAATTTTACCACACCGAAACAAAATTTTACGGAATATTATTTGGTATAAAGCCGTTTACTTTTCATTTTTATCCTATAAGTCTTGCTAGCTGGCGTGAGGAGCGTAGGCCGAAGGCCGGCGGAGCGACAACGATGTTTGTGACAGAAAGTGGGTGTGTAATGTAAAATGCGAGCGTAGCGAGCGCGTGTCTTGGAATCGTAGCAGGTTTTCTTCTAAATTTGCTTAAATCTCAAAAACGGTGCGTCCTATTGCAAAAAGTGGTGACGCCGCGTAATTTTCAATATGTAGGTAAAAAAAAACATGCATTGTAACAATTATAATACATGTGCAGAAACTTAGTACTTCGAACAAATGTTATTTTGGCAAAGTTTAAATTCGGTAAAAAGTTTTTCAATACACTTCCTCGAAAACTGGTTCTTATCGCACTACGATTAGGTTCAACATGCAATGTATTTCACACGCGTGCGATTTTTTTGATTTTCCAAAACCAGGCTCAAAAACACCCTCGCCTACGGCTCGGGAGTTAATTCCGCCTCGGATGCAATAACAAACTTTCTCCACTTGTATCAAAATGTACTATTTCGACCAAATAAAACGTCGGAGTAATAAAAAAAACGAATTGATAATAGCTCAACTGATACAAACGTGACTGATGAAGTGAAAAAAAACGAAATGATATTATTTGAAAAGTTTTAGGTGAAATGAAATTTGGTTAAATGACTTTCTAACTTATGATAGGTACCCTGTTAAATTAGATTTTAATTTATCTGGTTTTTGTTGGTCAAATTAATAAAGGAAAGTGTGCTGATGTAGTATTCACAAATACTATGACATGCTTTTTTGGGCTCTATTATCAGCTTCTTATCTTATCATCTAAAATTATCTTTAAAAACATATCTACATTGTCATGTTTATGTTTGCATACAGATTGTACTCTAAATTTCTAGACAAATAAGGAAATGAAAAACAAAATAATGTTTCTCCTAATTATGGTCTGCAGTAGCCCTTAGTAGAAGAGTAGGTTAGAAGATAAAGAAAAGAAAGGCCCTGCAGTGATACAGACTTATTTGTTATTGAATACAAATAATTATCTTATTGTTCGTTTTTATTTGTAAAGCTTAATTTTCAGCACCAGTAGAGACATTCAAAGACTGCACGGTGGCAACAGTTGCTTGTGGTATACAGCATTCAGTTGCTCTGGATGAATGGGGACAGATATTCAGTTGGGGTTCAGACAGCATGGGCCAATTGGGCAGTAATCTGGGCACACATGCCCAGGAGAAACCCAAGTTTGTAAAGACCCTTGCAACAAGAAATTTTATTCAAGTGGCATGTGGGGCATATCATTCCATAGCATTGACAAACAGTAAGTAGTATTGCAATTCAATTTAAGAGAGTTAATGTGTGCTTAAGAATATTCATTTTCAAATGTATTGAAATATAAGTCCTATCCAGTGAGTCTATTTGGCTAATGCAATAAGTTTCCTTTCACAACTAAAATCATGCATTATATCAAGATGATGTTTCTTTTTATAGATTTGTGTCTTTTCCCAACATATTAATAAAAATAGAAAACTACAAAACAAATAATAAAATACAGATGTTTTAAATTGCATTATTTTACTCTGATTTTGTTTATGCACTTAAAGTTTTCCAAATTTTTAGATGGTGACTTATTTTCTTGGGGTGCAAATAGTTTTGGTCAATGCGGATTGGGTACTATGACAAATAAGGAAATACTTCCACAACCAATCACCTCACTGCTTGGAGTTCCTATTGCAATGATTGCATGTGGCAGTAACCACACGTTTGCCTTATCAAAGTAAGTAATTTTTATACTCACCAACTCAATTCATTACTACTATACAACATTGAGGTGAAATTAAACAAATTCTGTAACTTTTAAACCTATGGAAGTAGTTGTTGGTGTAATTATTTAAAAAACCATATGAAACTACAATCTATGAAGTCGGTTAAAAATGCAGGAATCAAGAAGTCAATCGGAGGTTTTGCTTCAGGTTTACCATTTTCTAATTCAGAAGCAAGCTTAAAAAGTATTTCCAAAAATACTGAAATATGCATAACCTACATAAATAATGTAAATTACCTGAGAGTGCTGTATCTCATTGTGCTACAATATAAACTGGAAACAACCTTAGTTATAAATTATAATGTAACATGGGAAATAGTTAGGAAATAGTTTCCATGAAACAATTTGGTTCCAGAAATGTACAGAAAATATGAAAGACTTGTTATCATAGTTTCGTTTTGTAATGTATTTATTACATTTTTATCATTGTGGTTAGATAAACATTGGTTACCATAGTACTCATGCAAAACTGATATATTCTTCCTAATAACATGTTCAGATCGGCAATTTGCTCATATGACATACATTAAGCGCAAAAGTTAAATTTGTATTGTTTACTTGCAGATCCGGTGCCGTTTTCGGATGGGGTAAAAACACTCATGGCCAGTTAGGACTAAGTGATAGGGAGAATAAGTGCTTTCCCTCTCATTTGAAAACTTTGAGAAATGTTAAGGTACAGTTCATGTTATTTAGAAATAAATTGGGGGTGTGAATGAATGCACAAGTATCTCCTGGGCCCAAGAATCAACATAGTTGTGGGAATCCAATGGTTTTAAGGTGCATTCTGGAAAGTCAGGGAAAAATTGAGACTATACACTGTTTGCGCCCCAAATTTCCCAATAATAATTAATTCAAGCTCTAGTCCATTGATTCCCAACCAATAGACAGCGGAAAGTGTTCGAGCTCGCTTCGCTCGCACTAGCAAACGCAGTGGACGCCCTTGGTTTTAGTCCGACACAACTCTCCCGAAACTAAGGGTATTGAGGATTTTCCCACAAAAGGGCAAGCCTTACGAAAGACTGCACAATTTAAAATAGCCTTTTAAAAATCCTAGTGGTTTTGTGGTATAACAATAACATTAATTTCAGGTGTGTCATATTGCATGTGGAGAAGACTTTACCGTGTTTCTGACGCTAGATGGCGGTGTGTTCACGTGCGGCACAGGCGAATATGGGCAGACGGGACACGGAACTACAAAGGATGAGCTGGTTCCAAGAAAAGTAATTATAAGCCATAATTTTACATGATAAATGCGATGATCCGAACCTTAAAAGTAATTCAACGACGACATCTACCACACTGAACAGGCACAAAATCAGCATCGCTGAGCTTTTCAGAATAATTTTCTGAAACTCTGTACTGCAATGCACACTTTCAAGAATTGTACATTGTGCATCACTTCAGTTCGGAATCAGCTAGTAAACCAGTCATCGAGCTTACGATGGGCCGACGCCATCAACGTTGGATTGAAGACGTTGTCAACAAGCTGACGAGCCACAAGTAATAAAGGGGGCTCGTTCCTGTCATTCCTGTCATTCAGCTGCAACAAAGTAGCATAACAATAGGCTAGTTTCCACCATCAATAAATTGCAAATCTAATTAGTCCGTCAGTTAGAGTATTGGAAAATAATGGACACGTATTTTTTGGTTTTGTAAATCAATGAATATTGACCAAGATAAAACGCATCAAAACTCGGGAGTGGGGGCTCGTGACGTCACAACGCACTAAAAATTATAGCACGGCGTGACCTATTGAGAATTTTAAAAGCGTCGTATGTTGGTTAATATTGGTTTACGTAACAAAAGAAAAAATACGTGTCAAATATTTTTTGATAATCTAACTGACGGACTAATTAGATTATTAATAGAATTTTATCATTTGTTTGGTCCTGATTAGCTCACAGAGAACTAACTTTATCCCAGCAGTGGGAACATATTTTCTGATTATGCTATTTTTATATTACATGCCTTGAACGGTTAATGGAAAACTGCAGGTTGCTGTTTAATTTTTCGTACCACTTATTTACTACATCATCATTACTACATCATGAATTCTAGTGAGAATGAATCATAATTATACAGAATCCTTGCTTATAGAGTTGTGATTCGCAGGTTATGGAGTTAATGGGCAGTACTGTGACGCAAGTTGCTTGCGGGCGCCGTCATGTGTTGTGTCGGGTCGGTGACCGTGTCCTAGCGTGTGGGTACGGCGCGAGAGGCCAACTTGGATGTCCACATATGGCCTTTGCCTTAGTACCCACACCCGTGACTTTTAACTCTACAGAAGATTCGCCGGTAAGTAGTCACTGTTTTGTAAAATCATCATCATCATCTTAGGTGAAAGACATTTGTTGTTACTTGCGCCCGTTTCTCACAAAGTTATTCGAAAAAAAGAGTGCCAAATTGGGTGATGAATGAGTACATTAAATTCCCTTCCTTCATAATGTGAATGCAAATATATTGAGTTTACTTTTCCTTCAAGTCTGTTGATTTTTTTATTGTGTTATATAATTTGCTAACATGCCCCGAGCCTACTAAGTCCAGCTTGCTTAACAAAAAGCCGCCCATATTTTTTTATTTGTTATGTTATCGCCGCTTTGGCTTCTTACCGCATAATAATAGAATAGGCTGTGACATAGTAAATAAATTTTCCATCATAACATTCAATTCTATTGTTTTCAATACAGACTGAAAACCCCGGCCAGAGCAAGGTAAACGAGTATCATGTTGCTTAGTTTTAGGCAGTATTAGGTAGAGTTTCCTTTCCTTTCTGCACCCCTTCTTTCTTTCAACACTTTTAGTGTAAACTTAGCGCAGTATAGCTATAGGGCTACCGTTTAACTGCGACGGTACCTGAAGTTGCCGCGCGGTGTGTGTTCGGGGGTGGGGGGGTGGGGGGAGTATTGACTTTCCAGGCAGTGAACGACTGACTCAGCTGTCGCAAGAGGTCACCACAATCCTCTCGCGCCGCGCAACTACTTATGGTGCCTTCTTTGTTAAGGGGTAGCCTGCACTTACCCAATACGGTTGCTTTCTGAAGACACTTACCAGTGTTTTGTCTTTAATTTACTGACCGTATGGAGATAGATATTGATATTCTGTGGTTAGTCTGTTTTAATGTAGGAAGTCATTATGTAAAGCATTATTATGCTGGTTGCTATTTTCTTGTTTTATTCTTTTGACTCAACAAAAGTAATAATAAAAGGAGAGGAGTAACATTGTCAAAGTTGAACTCTAGACCAATCTCTCTTTATCACGGGTTCGAACCCCTAAAGTGGCGAATGTCTAAGGGGTTTTCTATTCGAAATATTCCTTGTTTAATTACTAATGTTTATGCTTAATTGTTGTATTTCGATATTTACACCTCCGTATATTATTCGGAGATGTTGACATCACTCATTGTTTATAATTATATAGTAATAGCCTGTAATAGGTTATTAACATGAACTATTGTTCTTCAGCATAAGAAGAAACAGAAAGTCGAGGCCTCGACATCAGTAACTAGAAATAACACCGCGGGCGTTTCCAAAAATAATGTTGAGTCATCTGTATATTTAAAAATTAGTATTATGTTCCATGTGCTGCAATTTATTAAAGATTTTTTAGTTGTAGATTTGTATTGGTCTGTTTTGTAGCTAGGCCCTGTTTTTTTTAAAAGTAGAAATGTTTTAGATTATGCATGAATTACTTAAATATTAATAGGTAAAATGATTAAATTACCTTTTTTATTGCGCGTTTAACAGAAAGCGGACTATGGGTGCGTTTGCACCCGTTGCGTTGAATGCATCCACCCACATGTTTTATTAAGGGGGGTCCCGACAATATAAACAATTCCAACAACGCGCAAATCTGCATAATTCGAAAGCTTCGGCAGCTCCCCACAGTAGAAGAAATCTCTCATCTGTGGGAGATCCCCGGAAAGTTGCGGTTCCATACAATAATTCAAATTATGATAACTGTAGCACTTGCAAATAGGTTTCCTCTAAACATTCCGACGCATACTACCGTCACACTCGACATAGAAAAATTATATGACGACTCGTGAAAACGCAATCTTCTAAAACATATGCAAATGAGCCTTAGCCTTTCCCAAATAAGTTGGGGTTGGCTTCCAGTCTAACCAGATGCAGCTGAATACCAGTATTTGACATGGAGCGACTGCCTATCTGAGCTCCACAACCCAGTTAGTACCTACGGGGTAATATGATAACATATATGCTGCAGTAGATGAATATAAAGATGTGATATAAAGCTGAGAAGTTTGGGATCACAGCAAGAGCTATTTAATAACAATAGAATATATTTGCACCGTTCCATAATCCGCTTTCTTTCAATACGCTTTTGATCTATTTTCTGTTGTGTCTAATGTCAGTGCATTGATATATATAAAATATAAGATCAAAGCCATTGCTTTTGCACTGTAATTTATTGTCATGTGACGAATGTATAATAATGACGTATAATTACTATTTGAAATTTTATTAAGTTATACAGGGTGTTTACTTGAGGTCTGAGCCTGTTTTAAGAAGGTGATATATCTTAGCCTTGACAATAAAAAGAAAACAACTTATTAATTCCCTTATTGGTTAGATATAAAATCACCCTATTTTTAACTCGCTTACACGCAAATATCCACCTTGTGATCCATCAAATATGAATAACAAAAGGTATATATTGTTTGCAGTTTTCACAAGAAGTCTTCAAGGGTCCTATAAAGGTGTTTGCAGGCGGTGACCACAGTTTCCTTATTATAGACCATGACAAATCTGGGCCGGTTGACTTCCGTATTCAGGATCATACGAAACAAATCGTAACATTGACAATACCTAAGTTGACTGCTTGTGAAGTTTTTAAAGACTGCGATGTTGTAAATCAGGTGAGACACTTGTTTCTAGTGACGAAAATTCTAGGTAGGATTAGGATTTTTGTAGATAGTCAGCTTCGACCCGCGAATTCGTTCACGTGGAAGAAGCATTTCCTATCAATCGATAAATATTTCAGCTTTCTATCAATGACAGAATTTTTTGAAGTTGGACGAGCAATTTCGGAGATTACCTCCCACATCCAAACATATAAACTTAACCTCTTTATAGGAAAATATCTACTTCTTCCCCATTTATTCTAATTCTAGTTACTGGATTAACAAATAAATTACGTAAAATTCAGTTTAGTTTAAATGTCGATATTTAATTAATACAAAAAATAAAACATTGTTTTTTATCCTGCAGGATATTCTAGCATATTTAGAGACGGTATTTGGCTCCCTGGCGTGTATAAACGGTTCGTTCCTGGCACCCAACCATGCTCACTTCGGCTGCAATACCAAGGTGCCTGGGGTCGACCTTAGGAAAGCCGAGGAAGCATTCACGTTAGTTAGCAGATTTGAAAATACTACAATCAAGGAACTCGTGAGTTTATCATTTGTTTTTAACTGAATATTGGAGGTGCTGTAAATAGTTGATTACCCAGTCCTTGATAAACCACATGTTCCATAATAATTATGATTTTGTGAGTCACAAAGTACTATCACCATCATTCAGTCTGCTGGTGGACTTAAGCAGACTTAAGCTTCGCTACAACGACTAGTGCTTCCCACATTCAGCAGATTCCCGCGAGCTGTCTCAGAACCACAAAGACATTGTAAATACCATATTAACGCACAGCGGCTCCGGCATCGACATGTAAATATTCAGAGTTACATAACATCAAGCCTGTAATACCCGAAGTGTTAGGCAGAGGTGTACCTAATAGTACACCCACATTGCGCCAGTTATGGTAATAGGGGGCGAGCCTATTGCCATCAACCGGGCACAAATCCAGACTCCGTGGCTGCTAATGAGAAATTCATATAAAAACCCAAAAACATTTATCCCTACCCGGGTATCGAACCCAGGACCTCATGCTCAGCAGTCGCGCTTGCGATCACTCGACCAACGAGGCAGTCAGATTCACATTTATCCGCCGGTCGCAGTCGCGCAATGTACAGCGACTGCTAAGTGTGGGTCCGTCGATCCTGAGTTAGATTCCTAGGTCGGCAAAAGTGGTGTTGGTTTTCTATTAGAAATTCTCAGTTAGCAGTTTAGAAGTTGGCAGCACCCTTCGCTACTGATGTAGCGAAGGGTCAATTTTTGTAAGAGGTAAGCCGGTGTACATATCTTTAATGTGATTATATTATTTGTCTATAGAATAGTGATTGTGGCTTTTTTCAAAGTAAATCCGGTAGGAATCGGGTTGTATGGAACCTTCGCCACTGGGCGGTATTATATCCTGTTGGTCCTGCGGTCGATCTCCCTCCGGTGGCCCACCCTCCCATCGGATCGCACTATGACAATAAGGAAAGAGACAGAGCACTTGGAGATACCCATACACTTTTCTATTACAAATTTCCCGCGTCGATAGCTAGTCTTCGCCATGACCGACATACGAGTCTGTTGTTACTGTACATTGATATACCTTTATACCCTTGTTTCCAGATATTTAACCACCTAACAGAGCACATCATAAAGAAGATGAAAGTGTCACCGCCCGACGCGGAGGCTCTCAGAATGTTCCTTATCTTGCCTCTGTATCACGAGATGCGTAATCCTCGTCGACATTTCGAATTACAGGTATAAGTAGTTTTATTTCTAAGTTTATCAATAATCATTATTCTCTTGCCCAAATCCCAATTTATTTAGGGTCGGCGCAGCAGGTCTTCATCCAGAGTTCTCTATTACTCGTCATCTCATCAGACACTTCCGTACTTGCCATACAATCCTTTACACATACACAGTTCATCCATCGTTTCATTGATACTCAAAACTTTCCTCACGACATTTTCCTCATTCCTCCGCATCATATTTCGACCTAGTTTATTAAAAATGAACACAGGTTATTAAAACATGGTTCTTTTCCTTCTAGGGTCCATTCGCGGAGGCGTTCAACAATCTTTCTACCCATCCTCAGAGGATAGTGAATCTATGGTGGGAGGCTCAAACACCAGAATATTTTGAAATGCTAGTCGATATATTCAAAAGTGTTATTGTATACGAATTAATGCAGCCTTCAGTTCGGGCTAACAAGGTACTTACATAAAAATCTTAAAAAGTTTGAAAAAAATTGTACTTGAAAGTATCACGGATGTCTTTCTGGTTCCAGAAAATTTACTTTTCACACAGCATAATACAAATACTCAATACTCTGTCGTCACTGAACAAAATAAACTTTACGAATCCAAAGAAACCGAAAATTCCTGCGGAATGTTTTTATATTGAAGACTTGTGCGATCACGTTGATATTGCTACCGATTATATTACCTGGCTCTCGGATCACGCTGTAAGTACTACTAAGAATAATAAAATGCTTGTCATACTCCCGCACCTTTATTAATAAAACATATGGTTCCAAATCAGTATCACACCATTGTTTGACTGTTTTTGTCTGCTTCGTGGATAGTAAAAGGGTTGAGTCGACTAATTAAAGTAATACAATAGTGTATTACAAATTCATACGAAAATGAATAATATAACTTCTAGCGCCTCTCAAGTGACGATAAGACGGAATTCTGCCAAGTGGCTACCAATCACCCACCATTTATTTGTTATTCAATGTGTGTCTAATAAAAACAATAATGTAAAATGCAACATTCTAACTCTTTTGCAGTCGGCCCATCCTCACATGTGTAACTACGCGTTCCTATTCGACGTTCAATGCAAATCATTGTTACTAAAAATAGATCAGCAGCTTCAAATGCAGATAGCTATTAGTAGAGCAGCCACACAGATATTCACACGGTTATTCATGGATCCCACGTATGAGTACCAAAGGGATCAGTTCCTTAATCTAACAGTCTCCAGGCAACATATAGTAAGAGATACAATGTCACAAATCAGTAATCATGAGACATCGCAGTTGAAGAAACCGCTTAGAGTAAGTATTTGTCTAATTTGAAAAAGTTTTCATCGCATTCTGTTTCCTTTAGGCGAGTACTAACACTAACACTACCTAAATTCGCTTCTGCAAGCAACGTCTTCAAAAGTTATCGTGTCATTGTATAATAAACCTTAATGGGTAAATAAAAACTAAAGGAAATTTTGACCTACCGGAGATACTTGGGCGACTTAATAGAAAAAATGAAGGTTCAAGATAAAGCAGTTTTTTGCAACCTTGTGTATTATGTATGCCATAACTGCCTATTAAGGTCTCGAGGCAAGGGCCCCTAATTTATTTCAGCCTCTGACTATACCGGTCGATCACGTGAAAATCCAATAGGAATACCAATCAACAGGCAGGAAAAGGAGCCTTTTGCAGGGTTCATAGCACGAACCGCGCGTTGGCTTAAAGAAAATTTGTAATTTAGTAGCGATAGTACGAGTACTTAGAGGCTCAATCTTAGCCTTCAAAATATTTTAGTTGAGTGCCTACTATACGCTACAATTAATTACGTACTAACTAATTCTGTGGATCAGGCAGAATACGTTTTAAAAACTTTTAAAAATCCTGAGCCTCGGGCCCCCTATGCTACCTACCGCCTGGCATCCGGCAAACCCCGCAAACCAAGCCCGTGGGGGGCCCGCGCAGGCAGGGGCCCGGCTGGCAAATGCCAATCGGACTCTATGGCCAGTCCGACCCTGCAAGTCTTCAAGAATAAACTTCTCATAATCTATTTTTTGTATAATCCTTGCAAGCTACTACAGCGCGTACAAAGCTCATGTCGTAGTTATAAGGTATAAATTGCAATGAGTGACGTCTAATGTTCTTTCAGGTAGAATTCGTCGGTGAAGAAGCTGAAGATGCTGGTGGGGTTAAAAAAGAGTTTTTCCTTTTGCTGCTGAAGGAAATCTTCGATCCTGTATACGGCATGTTCAAGCAATCCGAAGAAACTAATATGATCTGGTTCTCAAATAATCCATTCGAAGACGACGTCATGTATTATTTGATTGGTAAGTCTGCTGTTATATTTCTCAGTTGAGATTTAATCTGTGCTATAAAACTTCGAGAAAACTCGCAACCGCAAACCGCAGCGACATAGCCGTCCAATCGCTTTGACAGACCGCAGCAATACTAATTGCCGCTTGTTCTTGGCATTTTCACTGTTGTATAGAAATCAGTGTCATGTGATATCAGGCGGTAATGTCGCAATTTACGCAACCGATTGCGCTGCTTTGCAGGTGCACACTGCGATTTGCTTCGGAATTGTAGTACCTTATTGAGTTTATCAATCCTAATATAGTTTGTTTTGTTCGTTTCTGTTTACAGGTGCCATTTACGGTCTCGCTATATACAATTCAATTATAATCTACGTCCCGTTCCCGCTCGTTTTATACAAGAAGTTGCTGGAAGAAGCTATCATGTTGGATGACTTGTCGGATCTGTATCCTACTCTTGCTAATAGCCTCAAAAGTTTGCTGGACTATCCGGATGAAGATGTCGAAGATGTAAGCTGTGTTAAAATATTGTTATTATTATTTAAATGAAGGTTGGCGCTTACTTATAAACTCACTCCAAATATGATACTCAATCTTGTTTCAACAGATAATAAGTCTTAATTTTTTTTGGGTTATAATAATATACAAATTCCAATTTCATATTATTAGCTAGTGCTAAAATATAAATTTAGTGGCTATTATATCTTTTACCATGTCTGCTAATCCTACTTGTTATTTCAACAGGTATTCAGCTTATGTTTCGCAGTAAACACAGAAGTTTTCGGTCAGATACATGTGCACCCCCTGAAAGAAAACGGCGAGAACTTGCCAGTAACACATGAGAACAAACAGGAATATGTTGAGCTTTATGTAGATTTTTTACTCAATAAGTCGGTTGAAAATCAGTTTAAAGCTTTCAATCAAGGTTTTCAGAAGGTAAGACTGACATATTAAAATTGATAGAAAAGTAAGGCTAATTGATGCGGATAATTAACATAAACTTGAATTTATTTTAGCAATGCAGGTCATGATTCACATGCGGGTCGTGGTTATGACAGTGACTGCATGATTGCACGTTTAGACTCGTTCTCTTGCACTGCTTTGTATTTTACCCTCTTTGGGATTAACAGCTGTATAGTCTGAAATGAACTTAGCAAAGGTCAAAGTCCCTTTGACCTGTATTGTAGTCATCAATACATATTATAAAACTAAGTCCTCCGCCGCGTCTGTTTGTCCCTATGTATGGTTAGATCTTTAAAACTTCGCAACCGATTTTGATGCGGGTTTTTTTAATAGATAGAGTAATTCAAGAGGAAGGTTTTAGCATATAATTTGCGGGCGGGCGAAGCCGCAGGCACCAGCTAGTATAGAATATTTTCGAACCATCGACTTGAATATCCGATGTTTGAGCATATTCTGCATGCATCAATGATCGCAAAAAATATCTTTCATCACTCGATGTGATGTAGCCAGAAGCCCGGAAGTCTGATTACCAGTTTGACCAAGAGGTATCGTATTACTTAGTGACAGGGTTGTAGAAGTCAGACAGGCAGTCGCTCCATGTAAGATACTACATTCAGTTGCATCCGATTAGACTGCCGAATCCGCCGACTTCTACATAGTTGGGAAAGGCTAGATAGACGATGATTATTCGATGCGATGTTTGCATATACATTTCTGTTTAAATATTGTGTGTAATAAATTCGTACCAATTTGTAAAACAGTCTGTTTTCTTTCTTACAGGTTTGTGGCGGTAGAATTATCAAGCTATTCAGGTCACACGAAATGATGTCAGTTGTAATGGGTAACGAAGAATACGACTGGGAAGTGTTTGAAACTAACTGTGAATATAAAAACGGGTATACCTCTACTGACCCACAAGTCAGGTAAATATACCGATTGCACTTCATTTAACCTTAAAAACTAACATTCTAAAGCTTACATTGAGGAGTGGTCAAAAGATCAAGACTACGAGGCAACTGAAAGTATAAGAATAAGAATAATTTATTTGGTTAAAATACAGGTGTTACCAGATGTTAAAGTTGGTGGTTCAGGCACAAACCATATTTTGCCTTTTTAGGGCATGCAAATATAATTTTACATTATTGTATAATGCGTATCTATATGAAATTTAACAAGATGTATTAAGTAAAGTAAAATAATTATTAAATGAAAAAACAACACATATTGCACACGAAACTAATACCTATATCTTAAAATTAAATTTTGTGTTGCAGAAATTCTTGCAAACTGTAAAAACACTTTTCTGTCAACCATTTGCGCAATTAATTTTAAAAATATTTAAAAGGGAGTTCTCTAATATTTCTTGGTAATTTATTAAAGATGGAAATACACATATGAAACACATTGTTTTTAATCAATGTTGTATTGCAAAATTGGATCATAATTTTTGTTGGATCTCTTGGCCTCTGCTTAGTGTAACTGTCACCTTTGAATTTATTTCCTTTTGTTTCCTTACAAATACCGATACCTCAAACAAATACATGCCGGTCAGCGTCAAAAGCTTAAGTCTTTTAAATAAAGGTCTACAAGATTCTAGTGGGCCGACGCCGCAAATAACTCGGACACATTTTTTTGTACAATAAACGCGTAGTGCATCATAGTCTATGAATTGCCCCACATTATTAGTCCGTATCTTAAAATGGATTCAACGTATCCACTGTATGCTATGCGAGCAGTTTTTTCATTTGATACAATTCGAAGTTTCCTTAACGCATACACAAATCTATTAAGTTTACTGCATATGCTGTATATACTTGCCAGGATCTCCTAAATCACTGGTATCTATCACATCACAAAGAAGGAAGCTGCCCCCACTAATTCCACTCACTCAACACACCTCACACACCCTCACACCACACCACACTACACCACCCCTCACCACTCCACACACCCCTCTTCCGTACACATACATACACACACAACACTTGCACATGACTCGACTCCCCACACAAATACACTTCACACATACTATTTCACACATATTATTGCTTACCTAAAAATACTAAGTATATTTTTATAGATATATCTCTTACCTTTCAGTCTATAAATTGTATGTAACTACGAGATTATGCTAGTACGCTCATAATTTGCTCGTCCACTATTTATGCGAAGACACTGCCTCCTAAGACCTTTATTTCAATATATGTGTTCACAAATAAAGATGATTTGATTTGATTTGATAAGATACAGGATCTTCCTAGTTTAGGAGTCAGGGCTCAAATTTTGTATTGACTGTACTGTACTCATCTCTCGCACACTACTTCTGTTTGCTAATTTTTCTGTACCCTTAGTGACTGTTGTGTACTTTAATATGTTTCTAACTTGTATTTTCCTAATAAAGTTATAATTGTTTGAAAGCGGAAATTTCTGGAACTACTGATGTTTAGAAATTCTCCGACTGAATGAAGACTTCACTATTGCCATAGGATATGTTTCTACCATTTGGATGGCCAGAAGCTAGTGTTTTATTTATTTTTTCATTGCCAGGTGGTTTTGGGAAACGTTTCATGAGCTTCCAATTGAAGATAAGAAAAAGTTCCTTTTGTTCTTGACTGGCAGCGATCGAGTTCCGATTCAAGGAATGAGAGATATTAAAGTGAGTACATACATTTAAATAACGAATGTTTTGGCCAGCAGAAAAAAAGGCTCGCAAAGTATCTTAACTGGGTCGAGGAGGTCAGATAGATTGTCGTTCCATGTAAAATACGGGTATTTATCTGCATCCGTTTAGACTGGAAACTGACCCCAATAAACATATACACTGGTTTAAGTTCACCCTGAAACCAGTGCGTATTGAGGAATCAACTAGGCCAACTAGCATCTGCAAGTCGTGCAGCAATTCAGCCAGTATGACGATGTCGTCTGCAAATAAGTGTGAAATATACTCGCCGTTGATGTTAATGCCACGTACTTCACAATTCAGCGTCTTAAACACATCCTCCAGTGCGTTGGTGAACAATTTCGGGGAGATTACGTCCCCGTCCCCCGTTACGTACGTTAAGATTTAAAGAATTGTTATTTTTATTTCATTACAGATAAGAATTCAGGCAGTAGCTGACGACAGGTACTTCCCGGTAGCTCACACATGTTTCAACCTCCTAGATCTTCCGCGTTACAAAACTAAGGAACGGCTCAAGTACCATCTCATCCAAGCTATTCAACAAACACAGGGATTCTCACTCGTTTGATTCTGAAGCATCTAGAATATTGAAATTTTACCATGATGTCGGCACTATGCACACCAAGTACCAAAATCCACTTGATATTCCGTGTGTATAGAGATTACCACCAAAGGCTGGGGCTTAGATCATAGTGATGGAAGCCAGAATCTGTTGCATCTAAAGTATATCATAAGAAATCGTCCAGCGAACCGTGCGAGCATTTATACGTAGGAAAAAAGAAATTTGATTTTGAAAAATCGTTATCGATGTCGGGTGGGTATTTCAATAAAAATTGACGAGCTAAGTTAAATGATGTTACGTCGAGGTTCCAGTCTGGTGTGTGAGAATATATAGCTCATATTTTAGATTGCTTTTTATAATAAATCTATAAGTACATGTGGATTCGTTGCAATGGTTTTCAACTAAAGTCCATTAGAATAATTTGATAGTATAATGCAATGAAAATATAATTTCACCAGCAAATTATGTTTCCGTTGCATTGCAGTAACGAAGCAGTGAAATAATGTTGGTCTTAAAAATTGTTTTAAGTGACGGATTTTAGCATTCTCTCGGTGCCTTTCCAAGAAAAAGTGTCGATATTCCTGATATTTAAATATTAATTTATATGTATATACCAATTTATATTTATATATTTTATAATGAATTAAATCAGTTTCTTAATGCTACTTTTTATATAGGGGTATGTTTTACTTATTTATTCTGAGATAAAGACAATTTGCATTTACGTTATTCATGTAAAGCGTAATGTGATAACTGGGAGAAATCTGACATGACACATTGCAGTACATGTATGACATGGATTGCATTGTGTTGCATTTTCCGAGGTAATAATAATTATGATAGCCCGATCACATGAAGTAGTACAGCAAGCCTAGCACGCACTAACCTGACTAAGTATGTCATAAACTATCGAATCTTGAATTATGTCGCGTTTATTTTCTATTTTTCAACCCGTTTTTAAGTCTATTCTCACACATAACTTTCTTTTCTTTTATTACATAATACTTGACAACTGATTTTATGAGGCTTTGTAAAACCGGGTGTTTACTGAGTAATACCGGTATTTGTCTGTTTGTCACAGACGATTTTCTATGAAACTAATTGATTTGAGAATTTAAAATTTACCAAAGGGCTACAGTACTGTGCTGGCCTCAATTATAACAACGTACTAAATTATCCTGCACCCAATCAACATCGCCTCAAATCTAGCTTTTCGGACTTCTTTCTATGCAATGCACACTTTATAAGCGCCATCATGGCATCGCCTCAGATCGGGCTAAGCTAGTAAGAACCGGCCAAGTGCGAGTCTCACTCGCTCATGAAGGGTTCCGTACCATCGTAATAGGGGAGCCCCTTTAATTTTAATTTATTATTTGTTGTTATAGCGGCAAAAAAAATACATTGTGAAAATTTCAACTGTCTACCTATTACGGATCATGAGATACAGACCGCTGACAGACAGACGGACGGACGGCGGAGGCTTAGTAATAGGGTTGATTATCGTTCGGGTACGGAACCATAAAAATGAGGAGAGATGTCGTTGATCCGGTGCAATGCTTATGAGTGAGCTTTGAGCTTTAATCATTACAGTCTTTCGCATTTGGTCTGCTGAACGGGACACAGCTCACTATCCCTATCCCAAACTCCAGTTCAAGAAATAATTAAGATAATTATGGCATACGAAGTCTTTTGAAATGTATGGGTGTTGAATTACTGTCTCGAAGGGGGTAATACCCTGTTGATAAACAAAGTCTACACTGTACAAACCAACCCATTCTGGGCCCGCGTGGTGGATTAGCCCAATCCCACATAAAGAGGAGGCCTATGTCCCAGCAGTGGGCATATTATAGGCTGATTATGCTAAATAATGGTTGTTTTCACATAAACAGCGCGTGCTAGGGCTGCCCTGGTAGCGATCTAGTAACGGCCATTTTCAATAACTTACTAACAGGTAACGGAAGGTTGCTATCTCTGCCTGTTTGACATTTAGCTTACGGACCGTTACAAACAAAACGTCACAGAAAAGCTTTCTTTGATTTTTCTATGAATCAAGTGACAGGTAGGTGACGCGGATAGGATATTTAAAGCTAACTTTGTTTATAAAAACACCGATAGCTACGAGACGTAGGCATATTAACTAACAGTTATACGTAAGTAAGTTATAGAAAAGGGCCGTAAGTCTCCAATCGGTGGGGATTCTCTGCCAATATGAACAAAATACTTCTTCGTTCGTTCTCAGCGCTCTCAAAGAGAAGTGTTAGGGGAAAGGCAGTCTTTACCTACCTATTGAAGACTAATGTTACGGTAGAATCACGTAGCCATAATGATTTTGTACATAATTTGGCTACCTCTGTGATATTAAACGTATGCCATTGGTTACATTCGGCGACAATACAACGGCTTTTTGTAATAATAATTGTTACTGTGTTTTGTTATCAATTGTACATGTTGTACATAACGGTACTGTACGTAGCTTGGCTAGATTGCTGTTATTATTTTGAAGCATTTATTGAGCACCTCAGTCTAGGTACTCGACGTGGTTTGTACACGATGTATGTAATGTATGATAATATAATATTTTCATACGTAATTATTGTTTTATTTATTTTAATTATTATTCTTTACAGTTTTAAGTCGACCTATTGTTGTAATCAAAGTTTTGTCAAACTGTACTCATAATTAAGTCTAATAAATAGTTTGCTGGTTTATTGCCTCGTTTGTAAAACGTATCTTAGAAATGTTTTTGGTATTTACATCTGGCTTTAGCTACACTCGACCCCATTTTAACTTCACTGCAAAAGCCACTTGCCTTTATTTTTGTTTTACTTTAAAGTTTAAACGTAATAGGCTAGTTTCCACCATCAATAAATTGCAAATCTATTTAGTCCGTCTGTTAGAGTATTGGAAAATAATGGACACGTATTATTTGTTTTTGTAAATCAATGAGTATTGACAAAGATAAAACGCATCAAAACTCTGGAGTGGGGGGCTCGTGGCGTCAGTACACACTAATATTATACCACGGCGTGACGTATTGAGAATTTTAAAAGCGTCGTAACTTCGTCAATTACGTAACAAAAGAAAAAATACGGGTCAAATATTTTTTGATAATCTAACAAGCCTGTTGATCAGCCTAAAAAAACAGTGAATATTATCATGTGGGAGTCATCAATAAAACTGCTGATTGGCATTAATTATAATTTATTTAATTTAAAATATAATTACATAATGAAATACCAAATCAATAAGGCCATTAAACATTTTATATACAAAATATTCGAATAATCTCTTTTCATGACTAGGTACGATAAGCTTAGCCAATTGTTAATATTATACTTTGGCGGAAGCGTTGAATTTTTAATATCCAAAATCATAAACATTTTCTTCACTTCTGTAAAGTTTAATTAGTTGAAATTTGTTTCATGTTTAAAAAATCTAAAATCTGTTCATGATATTGGTAGTTGAGCATTATTTACAGTTACATTATAAGCAACTTCGGATATGTTCGCAATGTATAAAGCCGCTCATTTACACAGAAAACAATGAGAATCAATAGAAAATGAATTTTTTTAAAGTGATGACTGTGACAAATGACAATGTTATTTTATTTTTTTATGATTATATACTTTACTTACATTTCTAAATAATGGTTAAAAATAAATTAAACTACAATTAAGTACTGATTGAAATCCAATTCGTACATGCCTCAAGACTTTAATACCTAAAGCCTTTACAAGTACTCGAAATCCCGACAAGTTCGCTTTTAGCGAATCAATTAGATTGATTGATGTTTACTTTGATGAGATGATACCTACTACTTTTGTTGACGTTACAAAATGTTATACCCCCAATTAATTGGATAAGTAGACACTGGACACTCTTGACATGAGTAATGCCAACAAAATTAATTAAAACGTACTTGAACATCTTTACAGAAAATTCACATACGAGTTGAGGATTAATGTCAGACTAATATTCCTTTTATATGAGGGATATGTTATAGTTACTAAGATCTAATTTAGTATGAAGATCGGCCTGAGTTGTCATCATAGTGTTGTGTGCCGGGGGGCGCGCGGTATCCAGGGTAGTTGTGGTTCAGGGCATTCTGCGCGAAGAAGGTCCCATAGTCCTTCTTTACCTGGAATTAGAGTACAAAATAACATCACTATTTTTGTACATACTAATCTGAAACTCCTAGATCCTTTAAGAGGCTAACGAACTTACTCCAATTCAATAATTAGTGCAATATTTTTTGGGTAAAAATAGTCTGATCTTTGTATAATTTCATAGTTTTGATTTTCGTTCATCTACGAACAGTGAAGAACATAAATAAAAACTATAAATTTCCTTGTTTTTATTATTACATATATTTGTGAGAAAAAAGCTCGATTTACGGTGATTTAAATTAAGCCTTATTGGTTGTGACCGTAATCAGAAACTACCACATATTGGTATCTACACATACATTGTAAACATCTAAATAAGTTTAAAAAAATAGGCAGATATTAATATTCAATGTCTAAATTAGATCACTATTGTAGTAGAATCTTATTCTAATCATGCATCGTCAATACTAAATTCATCTAAATTGCAAAGCTTTGCAGAAATAGAAGAAAATGAATGCCTGTGTAATATAATGATTTTAGTCCATTACATGAATGTTTGATGGGATCGGTGTACGACTCTCAAGCTGTTGTGAAGGAAATAAAGTACCTTTCTAAAGTATAATACATAACGTGTTCCACAATTAACTCAACAAAGTTGTCCTTCATACAGTTCATACTTTTTGTAAAAACAATAGCGATATATTCTATAGGTTCCAAAACTATCCTATTTTTCAAGCTGGAACCAACCGTGTGGTGTGACTGGCGATAATCGTCCCGTAATAATACAAAACAATAGACTCGGTTCAGTGCAGTTAAATTATGTGTTGGTGAAACTTCAGGCGGTTGCTACGCGGTGGTCGTGGTGTTGTCTCCACAACAGGGCAAAGAAAACAACGTGACTCATAAGTACGTGACTCGTAAGTACCTATCCCTTGTCTCTTATTACTTACTGCCATTGTTTTTGTTTTTAAGGACCGCCACACTGACAACAGATTATGGAACAAAATGCTTATTTGTTTCATTTATCTTTTTTTGTTTTGTTTTTTTTTTTGTTTTGTTTTTTTTTTTTTTTTTTTATTTACTACCTACTACCCTCATCCGTGTGTCACTGCGGGGGGCCTACTGAAAACCAGCGCTGAGTGTTTTACACCCAGCATATGCTGAGTTGGTTACCCTTTCGTTATGGGCATGCTCAGCGCAGTTGAGCTGTTTAATTCATTGTTCTGTTTGTTGTTATATGTATATGTATGTGTTGCTCTATTGTGTTGATGCTGTCCAGTAACGAATAAATGATTATTCTATTCTATTCTATTCGATATGTTACAGCTTTCACAGATCACAATTTTTATGCCCTGTCCTATGCTACCTACCTCTAAAAAAACCTAAAAAGAGTTTACCTAATTGTCCGATTCTCAAAGTAATCATTGGGAGAGTCGTACACCTACATAAGGATAGATATTGCAAAGCCTAATAAACGCGAGTTAGGTGCTCGCGACTAACAGTACTAGGTTTGCCCCTCACCAAGTGCCGAGATCTGTTAATGGAAAGTTTGTCCAAACATATAGTAGCACTAGTGACGCAAACTTCACTTACACCTTCGGTATCAAAGTCCGGGTACGTACGGACTGGGGAACTGATCGACGCCTACACGTCGTTCTTTGCAACCAATTCGGCAAGCGAATATTGGCGCAGCTAAAACAGACAACGGTAGCTTTCAACACTATGCACTTTAGGCCATAAATTCTCTAAGTTATGTTGTAAGAAACAATGTTTGACGTCATGAGAGACTTCAGGATTTAATAGAATGACGATGTTTATACAATGTAACTTTAGAGAATTAACTCCGAAGTGAGGAAGTTGCCCATATTAAATTTCGCCGTTTGAAGATTTACAATTGAATTAGTTATAGTTGTGCGCCCGAGTACAGATTTATAAAAAGGTGTAATTTAGGTTTCACTTTTTAAACTAGAAGTTATAGATAAAACTACCTAGGTCATAGTTTGTGTGGTAGGCGTTGTAATATTTGAAGTGACAGGATATATACAGGGTGTTAAAAGTTAAAATACAAAAATAAAACTGAAATATTTACATAAATATTCAGTCAATGTTTATTAAAACGAAGTCAAGTTGAAAAAAAAATGTTGACCGAAACAAGTTATTTAAAAGTGTGGAAATATAGAATTTTGTCCAAAACTACAAGTTAATAGATATAAATGTCAGTGGAATGCAAATATAATACTTTTGGTGCTTATAATACAGCATGCGGGCTTGTTATATTTTAGCTTTTATTTATAGTTTAGTGATTATATTTAAAGGCTTCTCACACCATGATCTTCAAGGATTTCTCTCCTGTAATCTTAGATGCAATAGGATTTAGATAAAATATACATAGATATTTGGACGTCATCAAAATAGGGTTAATTAAGAACCATAGAGCTAACCACCAAAATTACATTAAAATAAGTAATAAATTTCCGGGTGTCTGTCCGATCGTGAACTTCAGATGAAAAAAAATACTGGCTTTCATGAAATTCTTAAATGAACCCTATTCTACCGTAGGTAGGTTAATAATTTCTAGTTAAAAACGTTACCTTGCGCGGCCTGCACGCTGGGCCCCTGGCCAACTGCCTTCTGGCCTCGTTCTCCGCGGCAACCGCTTCCTTCACCGACTGAGGTGGCCACTTCTGGTCCCCACGCATGTTGATGCCTCCTGCGGAATCGTAATCACCCGTACCAGCTGTTAATATACTTATTTTTCGACCTCATCTTATATGTGTACACCCTAAGAACACCCTGGTTTTGCACCTAGTTTAATTTCATCGTCATCATCTGTTTTGAAGAGTTGTTTGAGACGTTTTGATGACTTAGGGCAAAACATGGGTGCAATACTTACCACACACTATCTACATTTTTCATGATGTCTGAACTATTGCGTTTAACAAAGACGCAATTTAGGTGTTATCACCGCTGAAAATGGGTTCCACCTGTTCAATGTTAAAGAAAAATTGCCAAAATACCAACGGTTGGCAAACATATTGGTAATGGCAGTGTTGTCATTTAGTTCACAAGTCGCAACTGCTACTGTCAATCTACTTGGCAAAATCCTTTAGTCAACCTTTCACGACAATGTTATTGTTTTATTTATAACCTAAAATGCGGAATGAATTTGGCTTCTGTGTCGAGTCATTGTGCTGTTGAGCGCGCGACACCCCTAGAGTATTTGTGCCGAGACGTCGACGCATTTAGGGTTAGTTGGTTCGAGTCTGTGTTTAACTTAGCTTTTAGACTATAGGAGCGGAGCGACAGAGGATTACTAAGTTCCCCGTTGTGTCCGCGCTAACTTGCAATTACTTGCTTGCCTATTACCAGCTATATCGCATCATTGTCCTTGTTTGCAGAGAATTAGACCGGTAAACCTAAAGCTATACCTAATACCTAATTATTTGGAATTCAAAAGTTTATTTGCATACCTATACACACCGCTGCTTTCGAAAGAGAAAGGAGGAAATGATGCCCTGACGGCTGACAAGCGAAAATGGAAGAAGAAAACGTGTTGCGCCGACCCCAAATAGAATAGGACAAGGGCAGGGAGATGATGACACTTGGTCTAATTCCATAAGAAATAGACGCAACAAAAACCACCAGGCGCTTTCTGGGGGGGGGGGGGGGGCGCATCGCACTTCGTATGATCGACTCCCGTCATGCGAGGTGTGGTGTGCGTTTCCCCTGCGTGCCCCTCTGAGCAGCGGGCGTAGCAGAGGGCATGGCAGGGGAGTGGGGTCCTCCTTTTGCGAGATTCTCGCAGAGGGGGGAGGCGGGGCGGTGCGGCGAGAAGATCATGAACATCCGCATGATCCTCTCGCCGCGCCGCTCCGCGGGCGGAGAGGGGGGGAAGGGGCGTTTGCCCTCCCTCCTCACGGTGACGGGCGGGCGACAGGCGCGGAGGTGCCTCCGCCCGCATTGCACCCGTCACCCCGCGGGGGACTGGGCCTCCCGCTTCCCGGCGTGCGTGCGTGAACACCATGCTGGGGAGCGAGGAGAGGAGGCCTGGTCAGCGGTAGCCTCCCTTTGCGAGGTTCGTTCTCGCAGAGGGAGGAGGCGGGGCGGCGCGGTGGGAGGATCATGAGCAAAACATGATCCTCTCGCCCCACCGCTCCGTGGGCGGTGAGGGGGGGAAGGGGCGTTTGTCCTCCCTCCTCACGGTGACGGGCGGGCGACAGGCACGGAGGTGCCTCCGCCCGCATTGCACCCGTCACCTCGCGGGCGACTGGGCCTCCCGCTTCCCGACGTGCGTTGGCGGACGCCATGCTGGGGAGCGCGGAGGCCCGGTCAGCGGTAGCCTCCTTTTGCGATTTCGCAAAAGGAGGAGGCGGAGCGCGCGCGGGAGGTCTCTCTCTCGCTGCGCTGCTCCGCGGGCGGAGAGGGGGGGAAGGGGTATTTGCCCTCCCTCCTCACGGTGACGGGCGGGCGACAGGCGCGGGGGTGCCTCCGCCCGCATTGCACCCGTCACCTCCGTCAGTCATTCCCAACCCCCTCCTCCACGCCCGTGCCGTGAGGGCAAGAGGGGGGGGTGTGCCTTGCGTTCGTCGGCGGGGGACTGGAAGTAAAGGCTGTGCCGGATTCCCAGTCCCCCTCCAGTATGACGAAGCGGGAATGCGCTGGGTCGTTTTAGTGGGTATACCGGGTATTGCACGCCCGGGGAGTCCCACATACCCCTCCCGTCCCCCGACGGGAGGGCATGCGTAATGCATTTTTTCCCAGCGTCAAAAAAAAAAAAAAAGGGAGATGATGACACCGCTCAATTATTTTAATGAATAATTTAAGTACGCGTGTTAAAGTTTCATAAACCGAGAATTGCGACTTGACTCTTAGTGAGTACCAAGCCAAGGTATTATTGTTACACATAAGAACAACGTGTGACAATCTTAGACCAATAAAGAAAACAATAAGAACCGTAACTGCGTATATTGTAAAACTCCTAATGTCTCGTGTCGTGTACTTTTCTAAAGCGACATCGGGGCATAAAAAAGCCATCCTATAAACAATACATGTGGAACTCGACATATTTATTATGTTTAGGTACGAAGTCGTCTTCAAAGTACTTACGCATTGACTTTATGCGCTTTGATATTGCCATTGAGTTAAATAAAATGTTCCCAGTTTTCTCACCAGTCTGTTATAAAACATAATTCGCTCCAATGTTTGAACGAGCAAGACTTTCATTTTAACACAAATAAACGCGTTTCTCGTAATAAATTTTACTGAAAGAACAAGGAAATAAACTACCACCTACTCTTTTTGAGTTATTGTGTCTGCGAAGAAAAGTTTTTTATTAAAATGTATCTTGATTACGTGGTTTCTGCAACTAAATATCTGGATAGGTACCTTGAAACGAAGCTGTGGCGGGTTGACTAGCGAAAACCGGTGGAGGTTTCTGGTGTACTGGCTGCTGCTGACGAAGAGTGATCGTCGATGGTGGGGGCTCGAAGTTCTTCTGTGGGGCCTCGTACGAGGGCTCCGAGTACGAGGGGGAGTACTGCGGCTGAGGCGGGTACTGCTGCTGCTGCTGCGGTGACAGCTGCGACTGCAACGGGTAACCCGGCTGCGATCCTTGAATCTGCAATCATCAATACTGATGTAGAACATGGCGAAGGAGATCAAACATCCTTGTTAATCAGATCAGATACAGAGTAGATAATCACAATCGTGTACTACACAATGTGTACAAGTGAGTATAGTAACTAAACAACACTGCATTTCCACTTTACAATCAAATCAATTTGGATTAATGTCTTTATTAATTTTCAGGAAGATGTTTGCAAAGTTACCACTACATATTCTAAAAAGATCACTCTGTGTTAATCGTAGAATCCATAAGGAAGCGTGGTTTCTATCAGACAAAAGCATAGCGTTCGTTACAAATAGCGATCTGCACAAACATAAGTACTTACCAGAGAGTATTAGTAAAATGAAAACGTGCAAGTCAGTAATGAAACTAAATTCTATTCGACGACGTTGACGTTCCAACCATTGTGTCCTAATACCTGAGGGGAAAGAGGGGCTGGTACTGGTGCCCAGCGGCTTTGTCCCGGGCGATAGGGCTGCGGCGCGATGCCTGGAGACGGCGGGCCTGGTCGGTAGGAGGCGGGGGACGCTACGCCAGGACCGGTGGGGATCAGCTTACTCAGCCCTGTGGGCTCCTGTCGCCGGCCCTCACTGTAGGAAGGATCCGACTCGGGAGCTTGGTACTGAGGCTGAGGGGATTGGGGCTGTTGTTGGTACTGGGGTTGTTGTTGGTATTGGGGTTGTTGTTGGTATTGGGGTTGTTGCTGGTATTGGGGCTGTTGTTGGTACTGGGGCTGTTGTTGGTACTGGGGTTGTTGTTGGTACTGGGGTTGTTGTTGGTACTGAGGCTGTTGTTGGGACTGGGGCTGAGGAGAGGCGGGGGACTGCTGCGCGTTGTTGTAGTACGCAGGAGTCTGTTGCTGTTGGGATTTATAATGTGGCTTATAATACATATCGTAATACTTGTAATAGCTTGGTTTTGCATGCAATTATTGTTGCTCCGTCACCGTAAAGCGTTTACTATGTGCAGCTGTGATGTCATTTGCATCTAAATCAACCCCTATATACATAATATAATTTTGTTTGTATCTGTGTGGCAGTAATTATAATGTAGGTGTTAATTACCTGTTGTGGTTGATGATATCCGTTCGTTTCGGGCACCGGTGGCCACACTACTTTCTTCTGGCCTGTAACAATGCAATTACTTCGTAAAACAGTGTGTTACATAAAATTGGCTTTCGTATCGTGCCAGATATAACTTTCGATTTTGCGACGTGCTTTTAAAAATACGTGTTTCTTGGAAAATATGTGTAATCAGGGCGTACGATCTCAATCGTCGGGTGATATGATCTTGGAGACCATGAGACTTTCAGTGTTGAACGTATCGCTTATTATGACACATCTCTCTTTAAATTATCGCGGCCCACCAACCAGTTGGAAGTGCGCCAGACCATCGAAAAAACAAATTTCTAGGATATAAGTTCGTTTTATTGTAGACGAACACAGATTTATGATTCAACCTGTGTGTAGGTACCTATTCCTGGAGTTTGAAGCAGTTTGTTTGAGAATGGGATGCTCGATGAAAGACATGTTAGCGCTATCTACATACTGGTATGTGTTTCTGTGTCTGAAAAATGCGTGGGCCAGGAATACCTTAGTTACGGTAAGCAGATGCTGAATCAGAAATTCCAGAGAACAAATTAAACTAGAACTCGGCCTTGCATTTTGTCTAAGCATATAAAATCGAGTTTCGTTTAAGTAGGCACTTGCTGCCCACGGCAATGTCGCAGACTCACAATGTCAGCAGGTCTATTTCTTCCAAGATTATTTGAATGTACTGAGTCAGATTTCATGGAATCTGAAATAGAGTCTGAGACAAAGATATTCTAAGATTCTAGGTCACAGAAGTAAAGGTGAAACTTTCGGGAAGGTTCGATTAGTTGGTCCACTTTAATCGATTGTTCGTAAAGCATCTAATGTTAAGAGAGAGGGAGAGGGAGACGGAGAGAGGAAGAGAGTACAAGAGTGGGGAGAACGGCAACCAAAAAGGCCGAATGATGATGTAAATCAGTGGTTCCCAACCTTTCTTGGACCAGGGACCACTTTGGTGTTTTTATTGTTAGCAGGGGCCATAAGGTCCTTAGACACCGACAGGATTATATCGGGGGGTGAATCTTTAACTCACACAATGCTAAAATTGGTAAATAGGATGAAAATCTTTAGAATTAAGATAGTGAAGGATACAAAAGCGATCGAAGTGAGATCGAAAAATTTAGCAATCCCAATACAGAAATAGGAATAAGTATATTCTCAAAAAAAATTAGCACCTTCGCCTCTGATAGGTTCAATTAGGTTGGGTTGCATATTCTGTGCAAGTTAAAAATTAAGAATAACATTTTTAACCTTTCGCGGACCATATTAGAGGCTCCTGCAGACCACCGGTGGTCCGCGGACCATGGTTGGGAACCACTGATGTAGATTGTGGGAAAGGTATTGGATGTGTTCACAGGACAGAATAACTTAAAATTGGAGGATGCAATGAAAGAAATAGGATAAAGTCTTTTGTTACGAACCTGTTAATCACGATACACTTTGATAACTGAATCATAAACGATTTTGCATAAACTTTCGGTGTGTGTGTGAATCGGACCTTTTCCAATCAGATCTTGAGGAAGTGAAACCTTTTCACTTCCTCAAGGTCTGATTGGAACTTTAAGATTACTTCAAGCACCACATATATTTCTGTCGATGAAAGTTGGTGTTCCTAGCGTTACCTAACAATGTTCGCAACTACGAACCTCGATGTATAGGGAACCTATTGAGATTCAATTTACTCCGTAGTAAGGAAACCTCGAACTATGTTCAACTGTGTGGAACTAACTTGGATTAAGTTTCGCCAAAATAAAGCTTTGTTTATACTTTAATTATGTGGGGTGGGGCTTACTTAATTAGTTACTAGAATAAATTAAGATTGTCACATTAACAATAAATAACAAACTGATTACACGGCGAACTAGGTTGAAAACCTTCAAAAAGTGCACTTTTACTGCATCGAAAATTTTAATTTAAATAAAGACGACAAAAAACAAATGAGAACATGAAGAAAAAAATAAGAAGCTTAACTCAAAAAGTAATAGTGATTAATTAAACAGGAACTCACGATTAAATTAATCGATTTGTATAGTACAAGAGTCGCGCCAACCGTCGACCGGTGTGCACTACGTTTGACTAGCTGACTTGCTGGCTAGCCAGCAGGTGCGACGAGCACAAATATCTACCGCATATTATATTTTGAGAACGCACATTTTTAGGACACCCATTGGCCAACTCTCTTACGCTCGTTGATAGGTACAACAAAAACTAACACACCTACTAAAACCTACGACCTAGGCACCCTACCTGAACGTACCTAATAATAATTTATGGCTGTTGAAATAGAAGCATAAAACCATTTCCATTAGCTACGTACCCACTACAATGAGATCGTAAATCCTAACGAAATGGCAAGACGGAAAATATATTTCACCTGTTGCGAAACTTGCATACTAAATGGAATGATGTAGGTGCATCATATTTTAATGTTATAAACGCTTTTCCTGGAACGTAATATGATGGAAATTGGTACCTAGGCAATTAGTTTAGCAATCTGATCCGTCTGGGCTTATGGGACTGGTCGCAATTACCTCATGCATTGGGCCATGAGTCGTACATAAATTACAAACGGTCCACTTCGCCGATGGTCGCTGACGGCCACTTGCAAGTTATTAACCTGTTTAAACGATTTAGTGGACTTCAGCGTCCATAGACCAGTTTGATGGGAAGCATCAAGAAATAAATAGCGATTAGAAGTCAGACAGAGTCAACTCGTAAGTTGTCTACGTGTGTATCGCAAGCATATGTTTACCTCAACGCGACCGAACTGAATAATGATATTCAACAGTACCACTGAGAGAAATACAATAAAATGAGCACTCGGATATTATTACCTAGTATACAGTCTTCAAAGTTCTGTATGATAATCTCGATGTCAAAGTCAACTGTGGCAAACATATTGCCAATAACAAATGAAGACTACATATAAAAAACTGCTCCCAGAATAGTGCACACCTGGAGAAAACGTATGATACGTATGAACTAAGATACTTGTGTCGTTTGCTACTTTTCGCACCTGCTTTAAAATTAGATTCTGATTCATGAGCCTACTGGGATGAACAGTCGTAGAAATAGTCTATTCGTGACGTCAAACAACACTTTTATAGATTTTAATCCTGGAATCAAGGTCAATATTAGTTACACGAAAAACACGAATTCTATGTAAACTTTTATGTTCTTGTGGCTGCTGAAGTGCTGATCTTATAGTTTGAAGATGCGGTTGAATCGATGATCAAAGAATTAATTCTTGGAAACTAAAAACACGAATTTTATGCATTGTAATTATTTGTTTCCGTTCTCTATAATAATATCATAAACTAGAAAAAGTAGGTACCTACTTCGAGTATTTATAACGGCGTGTTCAAGCATCTTCTTCGGGAATACGGCCACAATTATTATAATTAATCGAAGCATTCTTTTTTACTTCTCCATTGCTGCACACAAGCAATTACTGTTGATTTCTTGGAACTGAACTATAACTTTGTCTCAGTAGCAGATAACTAGTTACCATTACGGCGCCTTATTTTTACTCAGTAAGAAATAAATTGTGTCAACTCAAAGCAATCGATCTTTTAACAAGATCCATTGAAAGTCGTTTAAAATCTACTTGTTTTTCTTTCTGTAGATTTAGAAACAACAAAACATCCTTGTTTAACTTTACGGGTACGAAACAGATAAGTATAAACCACTTTAACGCTCTCTGCATATCTCCTTACGTTTGTTTTCGTTTACGAAACGGTGCTATAACAAAACAACCTAATTTAAGGCACTTGAACAACTTTCACACTAGATTAAACAATGAGCACTTTACCAACAAACACTGTTTCAGCCATATCTACTGTTGGCGTTCTTCCGTTGTCGACTGCGAACTACTATCAGGAACAACAGGTAAAAGCACATTATGCGAAGCTTCCAAGCTTTGCCAAATACTTTCTACTAATGAACGTTTTTCATCATTAGTGGGCGGTTTTTGTCAATATAGTGACGAGCAAAACGACGACGGATGGATGGAACCGAACGTTAGGACGTTACACTCATCCACAATGTTTCATTCATTATATTGAGATCAATGAATCACCGGCGTGTCTAAGCTTCATATATCGTCTGGTAGCTTAGGGTTTCCTGTTGAACGAGTTAGTTGTCTGTGTAATATTAGCAAGTATAGCGGCTTCTTTGTGCGTGAGTTCTACTCTAGTGAGGCAAATGCCCTGAATGCAACACGACACATAATGATGTTAATCACAAATATCGATGGATACTCGATTGAATCCTCGTGATAAAACGTTAAGACCACGTTCTGCACATAGCATAAAATATATGAATACTCGATTCTTAGTTGTGCAATGGTTCTACGTATGGTATTGATTGATCGACGCATTAATGAGTTTGCTGTATATGGATTATGTACAAGACTTGCACACAGTCAAAGCTATCTATTCTACCAGGCTGTGCTGGTACCTTTGGTAGACATCATAAACTCTGAGTAAATATTTCCTGTAGCGTTGAGCTGACCGTCCCAGCTGCGAGCTGATCGCATTCTGGATCGTTCCGGGGGCCAGCAGCGGTCAAACGGATGGCGCATGAAAACCATGTTCTCCTTGATCGCACGGACTTGGGTCGGGTCTAACTCTGATAAAGCAGGGGAAAGTATTAGTGAATTAGTAAGCTTACACAGTTATATCAGAACTGTGTGGGAGATTTAGCGGAGATATTCCGAATGTCTGTTCGATCCAGGCATGCTTGTAAATGTTTATCGTTTTCTGAACCCAAAAATAGAAGAGTGAAATGCGCTTGCACGTAACGCGAAATTCTTGAGTGGCAATCAGGAATTTCGATAGAATTGACGAGCTTCTCTCGAAATATGTTCCTTTTCAATTTGGGGTAAGCCAATTATTGAAGAGGAACTCTTTTTTTCTAGAATTTAGAAATAAATTAAGTATATTTAATCTAGGTACCTACTTAGCATGAACAGAAATAGAGGAAAACATCAGGTGTGGCTACGAGAACTTAATAGATTCAGCGAAGCAGCTAGGTGTGCTCCACACGTACAAATGAAATGTTCCAATTAATTAATCTTGTCGGTTTTATTTAATATTTTTGTCATGTCTGTACATTTCTTACAAGCAAGCAACTATGTACAACTGCTGCTTTATCCATTTTTCAAAGAAGATTGGTTTCTCTCTAGGTATTTTCCTGTAATCTAATTTCATCATTATAATTGTACATTGATGACTAAGCTGGACTTGGGGTTAGCAAAAGTATCAGTAAAGGCAGTGTACTCACTTGGGCGTCCCCTACGGTTGCGTTCTTCCTCCTCCAGCATGCGGAGAACGGCAGAGTTTGCCAAGTTCGCGGGCTTGTCTGTGGTCGGGTCGCTGAAGTCAATCCTGTTGCAAAAAAAAATCAAGATTGAAAAATGGAAAAGAGAACATCGATAGATTTTTTTTAAATAAAACTGAAGAAGGGTGTGGATGCATACACAAAGATGGACTTCCATCTAACTATCCATAAATGTTGTTCTCGTTTATACTCATAGTACCTAGTAGAGTTAATTGTTAATTGTTTAGTTGCGGTATGAAGTTTGTTTATGCTCATACAGTCTGTTTATTGTAGTCCATGCTTTTATGTTCTTTACGTTTCTTAAAGTGAACTTTCAACACATCTTCTAATTAACTGTCATGATTTTTTATAGAGCCATTTCGTCAGGCTAGCTGTAATGTCTTAATTATTTTGATTTCTAAACAAGTTAATTATAGATCTATCTTTGTCTCATCATATTATTATCCCCATAAAACGTGAAATGTAATTTTAGGTCTGACGGCGGTCTAAATTTTTTAAATTAATATAATTGGTTTAGTGGCATATTCGTGTTTTTGCTAGTAGATTTGAGCAGGTGAAAAAATATAAATTGAATCATCACAATACATTGACTGAGACTTTTAATTGTGAATTAGTTTTATTGCTCATTTTGTTGGACACGGTGTCCTTAAAATTATCTTAGGAAAAATTATAAGGAATTATTAATTAGGATAATGATGAACATCTTCTTTCGGTCCAGACAACTCGAGTATATTAATGGCAAACTACCTGTAGATTTTTACGATTTATTTTGCGCTTTAAATTCTAGTTGACAATCATTATTTTTATTCCAGGTGGTAAAAATGTTAGCGACGAAAATAAATTATATTCACGAATGTTTTATGATAAAATATAAAATGTTTGGACGTCATAGTGCGTTGTATGATTTCCGGCACACATTATTTTATTTGTGAACATTTGAGTCACAACCGTATAACAATCTGGCAATGAAAAGGCCTACCAAGCGTGGGAAACTGACAAAAATAAATTAGTATCTAATTTATAAATATAAAACTACACGAACTGGCGTAATTTTGATGATAACTTTTTTGTTGAAAGCCATTTGCGATGCTGATGAAACAAATCTTTTTTTTTTTGGAATGTTATTTTTTTTTCTTTTTTTTTTAAATGGCCTGTATTTGGTTGCGTTGCGATTCGAAATCGTTAAATGAGGTTTTATTATAAACTAAATACCTACTAATTACTTACTACTACGGGATATTGTACTATTTTATTGTAATTGAGCTATGTTATTTGTTCGAAGTGGAGCCATAATGTTTGAAGTAAAACATAGGACGACCATTCCTCACTTAAGTCTTAACCACTGAAACTGTAAGTCAGGATCTTAGTGGCAACCAGGAATAAAAAGCATTGTGCCAATGAGTCTTAGGGAGATTCAACTGCCTTTGAAGTTTGAAAGCCGCATTGAAATTAATCAGAAATGAAAATTGGTGGAGCAGGGAACAACCATGTTTCTATCAGTCTAATTAATTCACTTTCAGTCGTATCGGTACACACAATGTTTACTATAATAACAATTTCGGGGAAATATGTCTTATCTTTCATATTTGTTTTTTTCCCTTGTTTTTTTTTCCTAAGATTCGCCATGGGTATCACATAAGTTAATAAAATCAAGGGCAGAAGTTTCTTTCTAATTAAGTAAATTATTCCTATATATAACGGGAAACAGTACCCAAAATAAATTTTGCTAAATAATATATTGTTTTTGTTTTCGCCCAGTGCTGGTATGTTATTAAATTATGAAATATTTTCATTACCTATCAATCATGTTATTGATGTCCTATTTTATCTAAAATAATTTCAGGAATTCTAGCTACTATAGTAGTACGCGAAATCCTAATAATTGAATTTCTACGTACGCCTCTTGGTCTTAGTGGAATTGTGCGAATAGGGTCATTATATTTATTTATTTATTTAAACTTCATGTACATGTACATAGGCGGACTTAATGCCACAAGGCATTCTCTACCAGTCAACCTTTGGGTTAAATAGGAAAACATAGTGATAGGGTACAAAAAATGTCTAAAAAACTAAGTTCTTGTAAACAAGAATGTATATACTTATATTGATACTAATACACATATACATATAAAATAAACTAATAGATATTTATTATAGTTACGTAAACAAAGGCTAAGAGCAGCGGTGGCCCAGTGGTTGCGGCTCTGACTTACGAGCAGTAAGTCGTGGTTCAAACCCAGGCAGACGCACTACTTTATGTAATTTATTTCAACACTATTGTTCTGAAAACGGTGACGGAAAACATGGTGAGATAACCGTTCTAGAACCAAGAATTCGAAGACATGCGACATCTAGCAACCCGCGCTGGGCCCGCGTGGTGGATTTCTCATTTCCTCTCGTAGAGTCTGCTGCTGGAACATTATAGGCTGATTATGCTTAAACAAAGGCTAAACCTTCACCCAAAAACATTTGACTGTCAAAGTTCTTATTGACTGACATTGCTCTATTTATCATAGACATTACGAAAACAAATGATGTTAATTTCCTCCGGAAAATTTGAAAATCGGTGTTACCATTACGCAACTTTCACTCGCTTTCAAACTAAATCGATTATTGTCATTCGGAAAGTCATGTGGGTAAGTAAAAACGGGTAAAAACATTAACTACGTTTCACAAACACAGGAAACTACGTGGGAACCGCACAAGAAATGGTGACAACGCGTTATGTCAACCTTGATTGTGTTACCGAGTTTAGCTAATAGGTAAATCCGATCATATAAAGCCGTGCCAGCCTACAGGCGTTACAACAAGTTTTTTGTTATTTATTTTACCCAATTTTGGGTACTATTATTTAATAATTGGATAGATGAAGCTTGTTTTGTAAGTCACTTTTATAATTGCCAGTGTATCGCCATTCTGTTGAAAGCCTCCTAAATTTTATTTGAGGTTGGTTGTTATTTTAGTCCACAATCGAAACCATTGCCGCTGATTAGGTTTTTACAGTTCGGACTGTGTTTTACCGTTCACGATTGTAATTTTTCACACATGTATTGTGAAGATGCGGTGAGCTACTGAAAGATTGAAATATTTTTGGAATATCCACCAATCTAAACATAAAACTAATGTAATAATGTACCTATCTACTTATGTGTACAAAGGTGGCCGATAAGACAGAAACCTTTAGATTAATGTTATTGTAACTGATCGCGACACCCTGTATACCTAAAATAAATTATGTTTGCGCATTTTGATGGAAAAATTCTTTATCAAATTATACGAGCAAAAACAACTGTTATCTGACCTCAATCATAAAGCCTTCTTATTTTACTTATTATTTATAGTAAGTTAAAACCTTAGTCGGTAGATTATGTTTCCCAACGATGATGGTTACCTAAATCAAAAAACCGGCCAAGAGCGAGTCAGATTCGCGCACTGAGGGTTCCGTACAAACTTTTTTAAGGACAAACTTAACTTTGCTGTTCGATCCCCAGAAACGGCTTTTGCACCAACCGCAAATAATAAGTTTGTAATAGTAAAACCGTATTTTTTTCTGTTATTAAACTATTTACGGTTTTCAGATTTTTCCATGTGCTGTAAGACAGCTTCTCGCCAAATTTCGTGATTCTAGGTCAGCGGGAACCTATAGGGTACCTCCGATTGACCTAGAATTGACAATTTTGTTTAAAAGCAATGTCTTACAACCCAAGTAAAGGGAATATTCCGAAATATAAAAAAGTTGAAAATTAAGGTAAATTTTGGTACTTACAAGTATTCGCGAAAATCTAAATTTGTCCATATATTTTTATCATGTTGACTCAGGACCTTGATTTTTATACACCTAATAGGGACTATAAACCTCAGTATCTGGTATAAATTTCAACTTGCTAGGTTCACCCGTTCCTGAGAAAATCGGTGGTGACAGACGGACGGACGGACAGACGGACAAGAGAGTAATCTTTTATGGGGTTCCTTTTTTACCTTTTGAGGTACGGAACCCTAAAAAGGAAAAATGAGTGAAAATATATAAGTAAGAGGTATATTTAAATACATATAGAGTATTCAGATTTCATTCAGGTTTCTATCTCCGGATACAGGTTGGCCGAAGCAATTAAAACCTGTTCAGGTGGAGATTCATAGATGAGCCCTGGAGTGTAAAATGTGGTGTTGCCCCACAAACGATAGGACACCTTATATCGTGTCCTGCCTGTCCTATTGCTTGCATCATAGAAGCTGATGGACGCTACTGGAAGTGCCTTTTTTTTTTTTAGGATGGGAAATCATCAAATGACTCCTCCCGCTCTGGGCGGAGCAGGAGGGAGTGTTAGACTTTTACTGACTAAAACCCATCCATGTTCCTTCCTCGCCCTTTGTGTTCCGGGGCCACGGTATCTCTTTTGAATAGTCCCGCAGCCCCGGCAGGCTTCGGCCCTTACCCCTACTAAAAGTGCCTAAGTCTACATCAAATTTCGGGCTGACTCAATTTAAATTGTCATCGACACGATAATAGAAAACTAAAGGAACAAAAAAATCAGGTGGGAGTAGTGTGAAAATAAATAGTTACCTATTTTAATTTCACTGATGCACTTGTGGAAAATTCAAAGTTGAATCTCTGACTATGAGACAAACATAATCATTTGGATGCATCATTAGGTAAAGGCGAAAGATTTATTAAAAATGTTGGTAGCAGTGCCAACATTTTCTTTTAATAAATGAGCTCTAAGTTGTAAAAATAAATAGAGAACAAAGGATGTGTCTGGCTGGCATCGAGACGATTGGAGAAACAATTGAACGTGTACATTTGCTAATGTGTGCACCCTAAGCAATTTTTACTAGCTGTTGCCCGCGGCTTCGCTCGCGTGAAGTTCGGTAACTGTCCCACGGCTCATACTAAAGGGATAAATAGTATCCTACATGTTAATCCAGGTTATAAACTATCTATGTGCCAAATTTCATAATGATCACAATTATTATCATCACTGTCACAATCACTGTCACAATCACTGTCACAATCACTGTCACAGTCACTGTCACAATCACTGTCACAATCACTGTCACAATCACTGTCACAATCACTGTCACAATCACTGTCACAATCACTGTCACAATCACTGTCACAATCACTGTCACAATCATTATCATCGTAATCACAATCATCACAATAAATCAAAAATAACCCTTTAAAGAAGTCGAATCCACCATCTTCTGGAACTTAAAATAATTGCCATATTCGTAATCAGCACCCCTGATAATCTCGGTATCGACACCCATATTGAATTTTTGACATTTCAACCCCATCGCACCCCAACAGGGGATGATGGTATTTCAGGTCCGCCATATTTAATCTTAAAATCGTTGTTTTCGCAATACACCTGACCAGATACACCATACAAACTATATCCATGTTGATTTTCAGACTTTGTCATCCCATTTTCCCCTCTTAGGGGTTGAATTCTGAAAAAACCTGAAACCCGTTTCAACTCATTTATCAATAGGAGCACTCCTGTGAAGTTTCAAATAAAATAGTCTAACTAATCTTGTTTCCCCATACAAACTTTGGAGCCGCGTTTATCCCCCTAAGGGGTTGAATTTTGAAAAATCCTTTCTTAATGCACCCCTAGACCACATAAGGAACTTACTTGCCAAATTTGGAATCTGTAGACCCAGCGGTTTAGGCTGTGCATTGATTTTTAGACTTTGTCACCCCATTTACCCCTATTAGGGGTTGAATTCTGAAAAAATCTGAAACCCGTTTCTACTCATTTATCAATAGGAGCACTCCTGTGAAGTTTTGAATAAAATAGTCTTAACTAATCTTGTTTCACCATACAAACTTTGGAGCCCCGTTTCACCCCCTTAGGGGTTGAATTTTGAAAAATCCTTTCTTGGTGCACCCCTAGACTACATAAGAAACCTACTTGTCAAATTTGGAATCTGTAGACCCAGCGATTTAGGCTGTGCATTGATTTTTAGACTTTGTCACCCCATTTACCCCAGGGGTTAGAAAGTCTAAAAGGTTAAAATAGTCTAACTAATCTGGTTTTTCCATACAAACTTTGGAGCCCCGTTTAACCCCCGTAGGGGTTGAATTTTGAAAGATCCTTTTTAGTGCACCCTTAGACCACATAAGGAACCTACTTGCCAAATTTGGAATCTGTAGACCCAGCGGTTTGGGCTGTGCGTTGATAGATGAGTCAGTCAGTCAGTCAATCAGTCAGTCAGTTTCTTCTTTTATATATTTAGATTGTAATTTTATATTGTTACGAATAAATAAACATGTAGCACATATTTGAAACAAAAATGATAATAATTTAAATATACCAAATGTCAAAGTTTCTCTTCCTTTTAACACACACTGTTATTTTCTCATATTCACATTCACTTCTCTTTCATTTCTCCTTTCGCAGGTCTGCTGGAAAAAAAATCTCAAGAAATAAAAAGTACCTATGTACTCAAATCTTGTAATGTTGTTTTTCAAGTGGTCTACTGTGCGTATATTACAAAAAAAAAGTTGCAATCGATATTGCACAAAAAATCGGTTTTGAATTTTGTCAAGTGTACACATAATATTATCAATGAGAAACGAGACTGTAATACAATGCATCGTCACACCGATACCGTCGCATGTTTGTATTGTTGCATGATACCTTTTTTTTTGTTAAATCCCTCCGCAAGCGATCAATTGAAAGTTTAAATACACTTTCACTAGACTTCATTACCACCGTACAAAGTTCACGTTCGTGATCAAAATCAACAGTCATTACCGAATCGTGCGTTTTCCCTCGTTACGAAGATTATTTTATGGCACATGTTATGTTTATAGGCGCTATATGTGTCTATGTAGGCCTATGAGAGTCTTGGAAAGTATTGTTTAGATGTTTGCACAAAATTGGTAGTAACGAAGCGAAATTACTTCCACTACTTATTAGAGTTTCGAAGTTACACTGAAACTTGGTGCCAAAATACATCCATACATAACATCACGCCTGTAATTACCGAAGGGTTAGGTGGCAGAGGTGTACTTAATAGAACACCCACATTTCGCCAGTTACATTATTGAGTCAGATATATCAAAATTGCTGAAAAATCCTATTGCCATCAATCGGGCATAAATCCAGAGTCCGTGGCAGTTACTAAGAAATTCTTGATGGAAAATCCCAATAACACGTTGCCCGACCCGGAAATCAAATCCACGACCCCATGCTAAGCAGCCAGGCTTGTCACCACTAGACCAACGAGGCATACCAAATAAAATGCCAATCTAAGTTGGCTTTAAAATCAGTTTTGAAGCTTCCATAAACATGGAAGAGTAATTAGGTAGATTCTGTAACCTATATAAAGATTATAAAAATCCCGTTTGTTCACTAATTTACTTAGGTATACGATAGTTAGCGCTAACAGGCCATGGGCAAGAGCACACTTCATTACGCTCAAGATTACATTATAATATAAGTATTTTTAATCTTGATGAGAGCGTGAATTTTATCGCCTTATACCCACGATTAATTGACTCAAGCATTATAAATATTGCGCCCTTTACGGAAAATATAAGGAACATTTTCAGATGAAAACCTTATGCTATTAATTATACTGTGTGGTAGTAAATTAAGTAATGCTCGGTTAAAACTTTTGATTTACCTACTTTCGTTTCTTCAAGTTCACCATTGCGTTTTTTTCTGCTTTCTTATGTATGTAGCAATTAGTAAGTAAGATGTGGATTAATAAAATTTACCATAGTACCACTGTTTGTTTTACTATGTATCAACTCGAATGAAGGACATTAGCATACGTTTTTATATACTGGCCTGCAAAAATAAGTATCACACTTTTAAAATTGCAATAACTTTTTAAGTACACAAGATATACTTTCGAAACAAAAAGGACTCGAAAAATAGTTTAATTTTGTCTATAGTTTCAAAGAAAGCTGATAAAAATTGCTTTATAACGTTTTTTTTATTATAAATCTCTAACTTCTATAGTTTAGGAAAAATTGAATTTTTAAAAGTGTAGTACTTATTTTTGCAGGTCAGTGTAGTTTGCAGCAAAAAATAAAAAACCGACGTAAATCACTCTATATTTTGAAAACATCACGTACGCTTGCCATAAAGGTTTTATTTATTGTTTGGAAAACCAATGTTTCATGACCAACTGAAATTGTTCTTGTACCTACTTCTACTACAAATATTTTTAAATCATCCAATGACTAATGATTAAATGAGTTATGTTTTTAAAGGAGCTAACACGAACTACCTACGTGACAAGAACTGAAAACTTTTAAATCCTAAGTTTCTACATGTTTTCGAGGTATTAAAAAACCCTGTTATGTATTTAGTTTCTTCCGTGAAACGAAAGTTCGTTTAGTCTACGACATTCATTACATTTCACGGAGGATGCTTATACGATGATACGCGTCGTAGGGCGGACGCGGAGCGAAATAGCAAAAAAACTGTTTTAAAATATATTTTGTGCATAGAAATTGTTTAGAGCAGCGGTGGCCCAGTGGCGGCGGCCCCGACTTACGAACACTAAGTCGTGGGATCGAACCCAGGCAGGCGCATTACTTTGTGTAATTTGTTTCATCACCACTGCTCTCAAAACGGTGAAGGAAAACATCGTGAGGAAACCGGCATGTCCTAGAACCAAAATATTCGAAGACATGTGACATCTACCAATCCGCACTGGGCCCGCGTGGTAGATTATAGCCCATTCCCTCTCATAGAGAGGAGGCCTGTGTCCCAGCAGTGGGAACATTAATAGGCTGATGATGAATAGAAATTGTTTAGGGAAGGAAAAGGTTAGAATGTAGATTCGTTTTATTTTAGAACTCTAAAATAAAACGATTAGACACAAAATACGATTAGTCACCTCTACGAAAAAAATAAAAATAAATTATGAGCTGTGGGCCAAAATAGACATTTTCTGGAGCCCTGACACAGCCAGAAGGCGTCGCGGCAAACCTTGTAGAAGATGGCGGGACGAGCTGGACAAAACCAACGACCAGTGGTCTACATTAGCCCTGCATAGAAACAACTGGAAGTCAAGGGTTTAGGCCTTTTCCCAGCAGTGGGATGACGCAGGTTAACAGTATCAGTAACATCTCTTAGAAAAAATATAAATAGATTAGACACCTACCTAAAATTTTAGTTCTTACAGACCATTTTGACTTACTGACCATATTAAATGATAGTTTATCTTCAAAACATTTTTACTTAAACCGACAAAACAGAATAGTATATGAGTTACGGTCAGGTTAACGCTTATGTGCATGTGGACACGTATTTATTCATAGATAAGCCGGAAAAAAAATCCTTTTCCCTATGTAGTTACATTTTCTCTAAATATTACGGAGACTGCACCGATTTTAGTCTCGTTTCAATGTTTCATAACTGTAAGAGCGCTATGGAAATATTGGACAGTAAATTTAAAAAACCGGCCAAGGCTTGCGCACGACGGGCGTACCATTATCTATGACAACATTCGTCAAAAAAAAACACGTGTGTTGTATGGGAGCCCCCCTTAAATATTTATTTTATTCTGTTTTTAGCAGCAACAGAAATACATCATCTGTGAGAATTTCAACTGCCTAGCTCTCACGGTTCACGAGATACAGCCTGGTGACAGACAGACGGACGGACAGAGGAGTCTTTAGTCATAGGGTCCCGTTTTTACCCTTTGGGTACGGAAAAGTTTAACTCTAAAAATGGGCCCTTAATCTAGATGCACATGGAGTTCAACAATATTATTATTACAAAGGAGAGATGCGTCATGCGGTTTACTTCTATCAGCTGCAGACAGTTGCTAGTGGAAATACATGAATTATTATATAGGAGAATTGGTATCTTGTATCTTTGAATTAGGAGATAGAGTTTATTTCAGGAAAATTAAGTGATTTTCAGGAAGGCTCTTTCAAAATAAGGCTAGCCAATTTTTTTGTCATCTTACAAATGACAAATCTTTAGGTTATATTTTAAGGTCATTCTCGAGATTGTGCAATATTTGACACAAAATTCGTTTTAGCAAGCTTGTCAAGTCAAGTACGTACCTATGTACATACGTCCTTTTAACCAAAACATTTGGACTATAGAATTTGCTACAAATCTCATCAGCTACGTATCATGTATGACAATTATTATATAGGAGAATTATTTTGTCATCTTTGGATTAGGAGATAGAGTTTATTTCAGGAAAATTAAGTGATTTTTTTCGAAGGCTCTTTCAAAATAAGGCTAGCTAATTTTTTTTGTCATATACTTTTACAAATGACAAATCTTTAGGTTATATTAAGGTCATTCTCGAGATTGTGCAATATTTGACACAAAATTCGTTTTAGCAAGCTTGTCAAGTCAAGTACGTACCTATGTACATACGTCTTTTTAACCAAAACATTTGGACTATAGAATTTGCTATAAATCTCATCAGCTACGTATCATGTATGACCGTGCCCACAACAAACAGCTGCCATATAAAGAAATCAAGTTTACATTCACCTCACTGCACCTTATTGGTAACGTGGTCAGATGTCAATGTCACATTATTGTATCTCATGTCAGTGTTGAAATATAAACACCCTGTGTGTGAAATAGGGATTTAATGGTGTTGGGGTTCGTTGATAGTCTCTGAGGTATCATTATCATATTATCATTTTAACAAATGTAATTTAAAAAAATGGTATTAATTTTTGTCTTACTAATATTTGCGAGACCCTTTTAAAACTTGTTGGTAAGTTAAAGCATTTATCTCTCTGTTTTGTAAAAGTTGAGTTTTAGATTTTAAAAGAAAAATGTAGCTGTAGTGATTAGTGACAATTAATTGGCAATCGTGACAAGCTTCCATACCATAATGAATCAATCATAACACGTAAACGAATGAATATTAAAACACACAGCGAATACTTCTTAACAGTCCTAACTGGCATACAAATGGTATATTTATGCAAATATTGTAAAGAAAGTAATTATTACACGCCAATAAACAACTGCACGTCACTTGATAAAGTGTTCCGTCTATTCCACATAGTGTAATAAAAAAATAATTTAGTCAAGTATAATAACCTGACTATTCCTTACCCATTTGTTTCGATGACAGTACCCATTTTAACAAGCACTCGCGGTACACTTTAGGACAAATTTATTAGCTCAACAATGTCTTATTTCACGTGTTTTTTTATTTATATTGCGATGAGTGTGCGCCCGGTTTTATGCCAAATCCTGACTCGCTGGTGAGTCTGCCTTGCTTCAGGGTAACTTCTATTTTTATGATTATGATATCACTGTGATAATTTTATTGCAGACAATGCAACTGATACAGTCAGAAAATAGAGCAATTTTTGTAATCAAGTTTTTTGCAATTATGTCGCGAAACAATAAATTCTCATTATTTTAAAATCTAAAATACAGAAAAATAACTAAGCTAGTTATTATTATAAAAATGAAACAAAAAACTTTAGGATTTTTAACAGAAAAATATTAATCATATGAATTTTGAATTATGAATATTATATTATGGAATTGTTATATTCGCGCAGGCGCAGTGTAGTGCGCGGTTACGGTCGCGTCGCGACTGTGCCGGCGCACGCGCCTTCTTCCTCATTTGCTTGTTTATTTCCACTTTTTGTCGCTTTTTGCCATTAATAATGAGATAGGAGATAAAACATCGGTGTCAGGTAGCAATTACTCGCACGAAATAACATTCAAAGTGCTCGCACCAAATACCATTTCTTTCTAGATGTGTTATTTTTTTAGTTTCCAAATAAAATAACTTTTAATGAAGAACGTTTGAAAAATGAGACATTTTACATGGTACTTATTATAAAGTTTCTTACAAGTTTTAAGGTTAATTTATGCTTTTTTTCTTGTTTTTGTAGCCTTAACTATGACGTAGCAGCTTCCAACAATCTTTTAGAAACCTACTTAAATTGTAACATCAAACCAAACAGTCTAAAACCTTTCATTTCCTGCCTAGATAATAATATGTATACAAAAACACCTTCAGCGCAAACGCACGCAATCTGTCTTACATCAGATAAAGCTCTCAGGAAAGCAAATACACTGAGTGCCTCTATCGCTACCACATTGAGCGCCAGACATTTACCATCCGTGCTTCCAACAGGCCAACACAAAGGTATCATGTATTACACCCATTTATTTGAGCGTTACTTTGATGATCCGCATGCACAGCGGAATGCCCACTTTGTTGGCTCGCTGCTAAATTTCATCTGCGTAAATGTCAGTGCCCCTTCGGCAGCGTGCACTCCATAATTGATCGGTCAACGGCATTCAAATGGGCCCAACGTTTATCTTTGGATGCACTCTTCAATGAAGGTACCTTGGACACAGGTTGTTGTTTTATGAACGAACAAGCCGTACACCATTGGTAAAACTTATATGAAATTCCATATAAACTTTCATGGCCTCTTTTTGAAGTAATGAATCTAAAAAAATCTTTACTCATTGCTTACTTTCGTTGTTTAAAAGTAAGCGGTTTAGGTTGTGTGTCATCTGTCTGTGAGTAAATTAATTTCTTTAGTTTTATTAAGAACTCGACCTTTAGTCATCACATAAAAAGAGCTAATTATAAAAAAAAGCTCATTCCTTACTGTGTGTACCAAATTATAGGCAGATGTATCTACGCCTAAAGAAGAATACTTAAACGTTCAGTTCCTTTTCTGCGAAACACGTTTGTAAGGTTATTCAGTATTCTATCAACAGATGACAAGCCTGCACCTGCCATTGTACTAGGCTGGACGCTTAACATGTTATAAAGACTAAGCAAAAAAAAATCCCAACAGCGACTAGACATTATTACGGATTTGGTGTCATGTTTAAGTAGGCATAACTATGTAGAAAATGTTGTCAATAAATCCAATTGCATCCTAGCAATCACCATACGAATGATTTTGAAATATCTCGGAAATACTCCACTAGGATACCCTGTGTCGTGTAAGTGACAAGCAAGTGCGTGCCTCGTACGCCAAACGACACAAATATGTGACAAAATGGTAGGTGAAATTGTGGCTTGGCGTGGAGGGCACGCGCGTGCGTTTACGCTCTAGCGGTCAAAAGGTTAAACAAATAACGCAGTGAATATTGATGAAATTCAATATTTTACGTAATTGTGTGTGTTACATTGTCTTTTGGCCATCTCCGTCCTCCCTCTTCCAAAAGAAAGTCCAAGTTAGATGACATTAAGTGATCTAATTAGCAAAACCATTAGATTAATGGTGAATCAAGTTAGCCCCACGTAAAGTAGGTTCACAATGTTACGGTTGCATCAGAATCATTTAGCTCGAATGTGAGAACGGTCAGTAACTGATTGTGTCCAGGTCTAGGGAGAGTTCGAGATCCAGGTGACCCAGATGTCAAAGGTCGAGGCACTAGTCAACAACAACAAAATGACATCCTGTCTATTTTATCGCCAATTTATAGGAACCTTGTCTACAATTTTAATATATTCATGAGAAACTGTTTTCTTTTCAAAGTCTGAGGCCCTTAAAGTTTTTTTCGTTTCATTTTTACGAGTATCGTCTAAAATCGTTTATCTTACAGATGATAAGATCGTTGTGAAAATTGTAGATTGGAAGTGAGTTTCATTATAGAAAAATTCAGTCCCGTGAAAATCTTAAAATACCTGAAAGATTATCAACAGTATTTAGCTATTTGACATCATAACCAAAATTAACAAAATAAAGAAGAAACTTGAACATAAGTAGATAAATAATTAACAAAAATACCCATACCATTTTTTTTTTAATGGGAAATCCCGGATGTCAGACTTTTACGGACTAAAACCCATCCATGTTCCTTCATCGCCCTTTGTGTTCCGGGGCCACGGTATTTCTTTCGAACAGTCCCGCAGCCCGGAACAAAAACACCCTGTATTTTCTTCACCTAAAGACAGCGGCGTCATCTACATGACCGCTGTTTTGTTTGTTTTTGAATTGCACTTTCAAATTGGCCTGCCGCCCATAAGAAAAGACGTGGCTCAGGTATGTTAACTGCGGCAACAATGTACAAATCATTGTTATTGCTGTGCTGCAGATTAACTAAGAGGTGTATCAACCTTAATAGGTGGTCATAAAATATATGCAATTTGTGTAATAATTTAGAACAGTAATGTAACGTTAACATAATAATCTACTAGAGTCTGCTATGTTTGTTGTTTTGCACTTGTGTAAGTTAGGATTTAATTAATCAGATCACAGTACAGGATCACTTTGGGCCTTAAAAGAATACAGCACCATGCTGAAATGCCTTTTGACCTCGTACGGGACTAATTTCGTTTGTTTTATCTTTTTCTTAAGTGTTCGTATCTGTTTCTTACTTTTATATAATTTTGTTTTATTGTCAATTTAATCATTTTTGTTTTGTCCTGTGCGAGACTAATAAATACTTTTTCTTTCTTTCTTTCTACAGATAAAAGAAACCTCATTTATCTATTCTGTGAATTCTGCTGATGCTGAAAATTAAGTAAAAATTCCTGTGCTGAACTAAAAGCACGAAAGGTCAATCCTCCATTAGCATCAGACGCAATGAGCCTGACGTCACAGCAGATTAACACATAGGGTACTTTTATCCCTCAAAGAGGAGTGGCTGGAGAGACGCCACGGCGTCCTCACCTTCCGCCTGACGCAGGTTCTTACCGGACACGGATGTTTCGGTAAGTTCCTGCACCGAATCGGGCGGGAGGAGACGCCCGGGTGTTTCCATTGTGAGGATCGACCGGAGGACACGGTGGAGCACACGGTGGAGGTGTGCCCTGCTTGGGTGGAGCACCGCCGTGTCCTCGAGGTGTCGATCGGCGGCGGCGACCTCTCGCTTCCGGCCCTGGTTCGTGCCATGGTCCGGAGCGAGACGGAATGGGACGCCGTCACCTCCTTCTGCGAAGCAGTCATGCTAGCGAAGGAGGTGGCGGAACGTGAGAAGGAGATATCCTCACGTCCCGGCCGCCGCGGGAGACGCCCCGGGCGTCGGGGGCCACGTGGTGGCTTCCGGCCACCGTAGGCGCGGGCCTGTGGACGGGGAGCTATGGGCTAGCTCGCCGTCCGTCCGTCTCATGACGACAGGCCGTGTCGACGGCGCGTATGTGTTCCACGCGCGCCTCAAAGAGAGTCAGCAATAGGGAAGGGGTCCGCAAGGGCCGAAGCCTGCCGGGGCTGCGGGACTATTCGAAAGAGATACCGTGGTCCCGGAACACAAAGGGCGATGAAGGAACATGGATGGGTTTTAGTCAGTAAAAGTCTGACACTCCCTCCCGCTCCGCCCAGAGCGGGAGAAGTCATTTGATGATTTCCCATCCGAAAAAAAAAAAAGGGTACTTTTATCCCTGTATCGGCAGAACAATCCTGTGAGACATTTACCTAACACCACGTGGGCGAAGCCGTGGGCATAACTAAGTAGTTTATAAAATATCAAAGTCTTTTAAAAAACCCTTGTTTCTGGTAACATAACATAACATCACACCTGTTATCCCCAAAGCAGAGCAGCAGAGGTATATACCTTATAGTACATTTCACCTCTTATTACATGCGACATAAGGGTACTACAGGAGCTAAACGCGAGTTTTATAATGCAAAAAAGCATATGATTCAATGCAATAAACAAAACCAGAAAAATATATGATTTTCTTCAGGATATATGCTAGTATGATAGTGTTTTGAAAACATAATACAACTAATTTTACTCGATAAAAAAAATCACGAACTTGTCTCTAAACATTTCTTTCAACGAGTAAAAACCGTACTCAAATCATGCGATCATTCTGATATTTTGGCAATAATTCTACAAGCAACAGATTAGCATGATAGCGTTTTATTTTTTTAGTCCAATCAATAGATTTTTTGTAAATCGCAAAAAACCCTTAATTTCGCACTTTTCGGCCCACAGTGACTGATGTAACAACCACTTTGTAGTGCAAGCTGATTAGAACTTTCTTCTAACAGTATTTCAAATGAAGTTTGAACCACCACAATTAGAGTTGCTTATTTAGCTCCTGTAGTCGCCTGAAGCATAACTCGCGAAATGTACGTGTGTATGTGTGTGTGTGTGTGTACTGAACTGTGTAGAATTTATTTGCTCAAAAGTTGCCATACACGCCCCATAATGTATCTCACTCCAGACGATTATAATACTTGAATATTAAGGGAAGCTCGACGTTCCTGCAGTAACGCGATCCTGGCCTAATGTACTCGTACTGCTTCCTCCATATTAATTATCATAGTTCTCTTCATATAATACTCCCTACGACGGGAAACAAGATCTTCAAGAAAGCCCTTCTATTTTGTCTGCGGTGTTGGATTTTCATGACATTACGTTAATATAGTGGGTAGGTAACCTAAAAGCACCTAAACTAAAGTGTCTAGGCGTCTACTGCACGTCGAATGGATCAAGCATAGTGTAGGTTTCGGAAAATGTCCAGCGACATCGCGCAAGGCCCTAGCAAAAGCTGCGGGACAGAATTGATGCCTACAAACAGAATTGGTTGACACTAGCTCAATATAGAAAGGAGAAAAGGAGGCCTTTGACCAGGTGGGTAATACAGGGTGAAAGAAACAGTAATAGAAGTTACTTGGTCTGTTAATTAATCGGCATGACGACAGGCCGTGTCGACGGCGCGTTTGTGTTCCACGCGCGCCTCAAAGAGAGTCAGCAATAGGGAAGGGGTCCGCAAGGGCCGAAGCCTGCCGGGGCTGCGGGACTATTTGAAAGAGATACCGTGGCTCCGGAACACAAAGGGCGATGAAGGAACATGGATGGGTTTTAGTCAGTAAAAGTCTGACACTCCCTCCTGCTCCACCCAGAGCGGGAGGAGTCATTTGATGATTTCCCATCCGAAAAAAAAAAGGGTAATGCAGTGAGTCGCAGTGGTTGAGCGCGGGTTAGCGCACTAACGGTTCAATTCTCGCGTGGAACATATATTTATATGGCTTACAGACAGTTAGGCGAATGAGTCTAGGTGGACGTGAGATTCGTTTTTGGCAACGTTACACCACAAAAGGAGGGTTGAAAAATAAGTAAAATAAAGTAGAACAACGTTTTAATATTAGTGGAATTTGAGAATTAGCATGTACCTACTTACTTACTATAAATTACACATTATAACTTGTATTTGAATCTTTATTCAAATGTCATGTAATTATGCAAAATGCGTTTTCCCAACCGCTAAACGGGCTCACTGGACATTGTATTAGCATCAATGATGATTAATTTGAACCCTTCCATTAGGGGGCATACACACGTGAGCTTTTCTATGAACTACAAGTACGCGTAATGTTCGTATAGACGTAATCGTATTGATTGGTTCGGGGTGAGCGTGACTCATCGACCACCTATTGGCACGTCTATCATTTTGTTTTGTTTCCTACTTGCTCGTGTGTGTGTGGTTTTATTAATAGCTCGCGGCTGTTATTTTTAACGCGGTGCAGTCAGTATACATTCCGCTTAGACGCGATAATGTTAAGTATTTTTGTTTGAGTCTTCGAGATTTATGAGGGAATAAATTGTGATAATACCCTCACTGTTGAAAATTGTATTATGACGCGGAAAATTGGTAATTTCTAGAGTCATCAGATGATAAATATTTTTCTCATTGACCTACCGTATAAAATCTAAAAATATCTGAAGAAAAAACGTGTTTATAGCCAAATCGAATTATTTTCGTAATTAATGTCTCGTGCGTAAATACGTTGGCGTAAAACAGCAGTAAAATGTAAAAATATGTGTGTGTAACGTTACCAAAGACAAGGGTATTCTATTGTTAATATCCATTGACTAATTACTCGACAATTGTATCAATAAGACGTCATCGCCCTGGCACACGGTCAAACCCCGTGAAAAAATTACTTTCTCATGAACAGTTTTTTGTACTCATTTTGTACCGTTTTATTATTATACATCACTAATTGGGATCTTTTTATTTTAAGTGTCAGTATCATGCGCATAAATAAAGTGCTATGTTCAAAATAAAATAAATCTATTGTTAAACAAGAAATCTCGTCTGTTTTCATTTAGTTTTCACTTTCGATATCATCTAGTTATCAGTTAATCAGATTGTGTTTGAAAAAGTTGAACGCACGAACATAATTGAAAAACATTTCTACACAATAGTGAAAGCAGAAAATAATATATCTAACTTCACAAAAATCTTAACAAGAAAAGAAGAACATTGAGTAACTTTTTATGAAGAGAAAACATTGCACGCAAAAACTGTTATCTCTACGTATTTAATTAGCGTTCTTTAAAAATAGCTCCTTTTGATTTTTAGCCAGTATTTTGAAAGAGTTCAAAGAAAACCATCTTTCAAGGAGAATAAAAATAATTTGTCCTGAGAGACAAACATACATTTAACGCAACTGCTGAATATAAACACTTTAAAAGTCATCGGCTTTTTGTTATTCAGCGATTTGTAAGGTGATAGTAAACAAGTTGCCAAAACACGATAAATACTTACCTTTTTAACGAAATCATTTCATCACGCCGGACAGCTAATGCGTATTGTTTACTACAACGATACCCTTATTTTTCAAGGAAACAGGTGCTAATACATTCTCGTCCTATTTATTTCAGGAATCTGAACAAAATATGTGATTGCTTACCTTAATTGATTATTTTTTCATGCTAATGTCACCTTGACCTCGGAAACTTGTTTTTGGAAGCACTCATTTATCAAGATGGCATGGAAGTTACCACAAACTGTCAAATTTTCTCATTCGATTTTGAACTCACGCACATTTTGTTTTCATTTTATGGTTTAAAATTATTCGGAGAAATTCTACGTGTATTCTCGTACTATGGTGGTCATTCGTTTGGGTTTTTTTATTGGTATTCGAGAAACAAGAGGATTATTTCTGTGAGATGTCGTGGCGGCAAGTCCGATAAAAATTGATGAAAAGAAGATGCTATCTGCAGTACCTATGTTAATATTTTTAGACACGTAATTCCTGTCTTATTAAAATAGACATCTCTATTTTATTAAGGACGAATGAGATCGTATCTGATAGGTTGATGGATGTGGGTAGTAGTATTCAGCTGTCATCGCGGATGATTGTTAATCAAAGATAAAGCTGACATTTCTCAGTGTATAGAAAACCAGGAGAAAATTGTGTCATCAGAAACTCAAGCCAAGAATAAAATCAATAGGAGGTACTCAATTAAGTAACATGATACTCTTTAAAGCCACTGACCTTTTTACAAACATTTTAGTATTGAGGTTAATATTTTCCAAGAGGAAAATTCATGGCATTTTATTTCCAACAAAAAACTCCGTGCAATTTTTGCAGTTTTTTGTTTTATCTCGGAAGTGAATGTCAAGCTTTTGAATCACGGGTTTTATATTTAGGTAGAAGGTGTCTGTAATAACGGCTTATTGACCCTCTTAATAATTCCGTGTACTTATCTACTCGAATAGAACGTAACAAAAGTACCCTTAATGGATTAATTTAATGCGATCACGAATTATGACGAAGGCAATCAATTATCGTCCATCGTAATACGTAGATATAGTCGATATTAACTTACACCCTTCTTCAAGAATAAGACTCCTTGGTAATTAATGTCAGATATATTTCTTCTTAACGGCATATACGAAACTCTATCTTAATATATACGAATATATGTACAATATTTAGTTAATGTACAGTTATTAAGTTAACCGAGATGTCTAGCTTGTTATGTTTAATAGAATTTAAAGCTTCGTGAAAGCGCAGGAGACAATACAATTATGTTTCTTAGATTAGTTTGTCGTTAACTTCAATCAGTTTAAGTGGATGATGTAAAGTTATTAATGAAGTTCATTGTAATTGTTGAATAGTAGAGGCTTTACTGTGGTGTATTTAATTGACTTTCTATTTATTAGATAAAACATAACAGAACATCTTCTATGTAACTATAGCTGTTGCCCGCGACTTTGTACTCGTGGGAACCAACATCAGACATCGTAAAGGATGATGACCAATCACTCAAGATCATGGTTGACGGTTTGATTCACTGACTAATCGATCAACGCACAGCTGAAACTGCTGGGTCTAGAAGCATGAAATTTTAATAATATGAACTTTGACTTTGGGGTACCGAGATGCACACTGCTGAGGAAATTTTGGCAATTACTCTACACTACCCCTATAGACAATAAGCCCCGGTCTCCTCTATAACATAACATCACGAAGTGTACCTAATAGCACACCCCATATCTCGCCGGTTATGTTTCAGTCTCATGTAATAGGGTGGAGCGTATTGCCATCAACTGGCATCAAATCCAGACTTCGGACTGAGGAATGGCTGATAGACAAGCCCAATAACACTTTGTCCGAACTGGGTATCAAAGCAAGGACCTCAGGTTCAGCACGCTTACGACCACTGGACCAATTACTTAGCCAACCTACCCGTATAGACAACCAGCCGGCCAGCCGGCCAGCCAGCTTCCATGCTTTGTGTAAATAAATGAGGTACTGACCCGACGGTGCCATTGCCGAGGTTCGACATGTGCTTGGTGAGCGTCTCCTTGATGTTCTTCTGCGAGTACAGCCCGATGGGCGAGTTGAACTGCTTGTGCACTATCTTGGGGCCGGTGGCCATGTTTGATTCGTTCGTTCAGCGCTGGAATGTTAAAACATATTGCGTTTATTAGTTTAGTTTCCTTTGTTTATTTTTGTACACAAAACCTACATTTTTAATTATTGCAATATAAAATAATATAAAAAAGGTAGCCAAGCTACTGCTGGTCAGGGCTCCAGAGAGAGAAACCTCCTAACAATTCGAGCCGTGTCCAATAGTACTGCTTAGTTTAGTTATTATTAAATCCATCACTTAGAGAGGAGGCCTGTGTCATAGCAGTTGGAACATTATGGGCTGATAACGCCTATGCCGTCGAGGAAGACCGCGGTGAAGGTGGTGTGACGATAATTATGATCTTGTTTGCGGGGCGGACATGGCTAGAGATCGTACAGGATAGAGAGTTTGGAAGGAGAAAGGGGAAGCCTTTGGCCAGCAATGGGACACTCAATAGGCTTTAGGCGTATGCAGAACTAAGGTGTAAAAAGAATTTAAATAAATAATTTCCCATTCTAATGAAATAATTATATTATTTGTAATAAAACATACAATAAAAAAATATAAAAAAAATTAAACAAATTGTACATTTTATATTAATTCTTTATCCCCCTGAGAGAACAGGGAGGATTCTCCGACTAGATGGGTCATGGATGTTGTGTCTGGTAGGCTACACCCCGACAGTTGTCAGGTTTCTGATGATGATTCAGAATTTGATGTTAGTTATTTCTTTGTATCATAGATGGCGCTGTAGTACTTTTAAAAATATGTTGCTATAGTACTTTTTGTACTCTCCGTTACAAGACTAACAAAAAAGAATGTTTATGCTATTATTAATGGTACCATCCTACTGAAAAATAAGGAAACTTCTGATAAATAATTACTTAGTTCATGCCCTTTCACACTAATTCGGTGTGCTAAATTCGGCTGATTGAATTCATGATTCACAAAACCCTGTGTCTTAATAAAGATCCATAAGATATTCATAAAAGTAGGTATAACTTTCGTAGATAGGTGAGAAACTGCGGAATTTTAAATCGGCTCGAACTTTTAACTGCACTCTTGAAAGCATAATAAACTTTACGAAGCATGCAGACATTCAAAAATACATTGGTTTATGACCCAAGAACAGATACAGATATTGTAATAAACACATCATATTTTTTATAACATTAATAAGATTTTGGTAGACTTTATTATTAATTGAAACATTAGTATTGTCAAAAGATATACCTACCAACTGAAAATCATAATCCTGATTCTATGAAAGTAATTTTCAATTTAGTGTTTACTTTAAAGCTTCTAGATTATAAAATAAGCTGACGAGAATCATAACAAGCGCGTAGTTAACTTATGCTGTCTAGAATATATACGACTATTTACCCCAGGACGCGTATCAGAAAAATTAGGATGACAAATTTTATCCTTCTCATGAGATAATTTTATTACAGTCTCGTAAGATTCACGCCTCGGGGCTGGCGTCGAGGCACCTCGTGTTATTGCGTTTTTATTAGCCGAGCCACCGCCAACGACGGCTATCATATTTTTTCCGAATAACGTGCTGGAGACAGCTAGCTTTGTGCGAATAAGATTTCAATACTAACGTCTTCAGCGGAGAATATTCTGTTATTGATATACGAGGGAATCTCCGAAGAAGAAGCTAGAATATTTTATCTACTACGAAGCTAGTTTTTCTAAGAAATTTCGTTTTGAAATCAAGAATTTTAATATAAACTTGGGAAGCTATTTATTCAGTAATTGATGCGTAATTAGTGTAGATTAATGTAGTAAAACATATAAACTATCGTCTGGTACAGGCTCGTTCGTCACTGGATTTATTTGTGTACAAAGTGTCGTTGTAGTTGCGAAATGAACACGGAAGACTTCTTACAACCGTCACACTCTGTTCTAGAATTAGCCTATTTCATGTTACCGCACCGTGGAAAACCACATCATTTAATATTTAAAAGTTTCTCGTTTGTAAATAAAAATGTCGTTCCACTTTGAACTGTAGGTGATAAGAGATAAATATCAATATAAAGCGAAGATTAAACTAGGTATATAATATTATATTAGATTGTCGTAGAAGTTTAACTAATAAACTAACTCTTCCCTCCCAACATTTAAGATAAATTAGTTTACCTACCTACATTAAAATTGTTGTAGTGTGCAAAGTTACAGCTATTATTGGAAACAGTAAATTGAACAAGTCAATGTACTAATTTCCCTGATAACTTCTCGTCTTCACTGTCAAGGTTTTTCACAGACGGAAAGAAAATTCTATTGAAATTACCAATGTATGTTTTGATATATCCTTCTGATTGAGACTCATCAATTCGTTATCACAAATGAGTTTTGCTTAGTTAACACAAAGTACCAATTGTTACATTCAATAATGGAATCAAAACAAAGATCTGAATACACCCTGTACACGGAATTAATGTATAAACACACAGAGCATGTGTTAGAATATTCATGTAAAACGTCAAGTGCGATTGGCTTAAGCGAAGATCAAAGGTATGTCAGCTATTACTGATGCATGTTGAAAACTGACTCGATCCCTGCATCCGTTTACAATCAACGTATTGATGCATTTGACATGCTAGTGCCTGTAATCTAGGAAATAACCAGACGATGTATTGATTTCGCTGTCATAACAATAACAGATTCGTTTATTTTCTTAGTATTTAGATGTAACGAGGTACTAAAACTTGTGCAGTCCACAGTTGTCATTTTTATACACAGTTTTATGTTCAGAAAGTAAACTAGAATAAGTAGCAGTTTTATTATGCCTTAAAAGTGCAAGGTTTGTGTCGCTAGCAGTGCCATAAAACTACATCCTGACAACTCAAAGACAGTTCTGAGAAAAAAAGCCCGTTACTTTGATGCGTTGATAGAAACTTTGAGAGTTATGAATGCATTACACACAATATTGGGCTCATGTAAATTTGTTAGAGAATAGAGAATGTGTGTAGGTGTGGGAAAAATAGTTCGTTATCTCCATGCTGCTCAAGATGCGATATTTAATGTGAACGGCGAGAGGTGTCGGCTATTTTCGTTCTGGACTCCTTGCCCGCATGCGTAATAAATATTTGCGCACTTATTTTCGGAATTATAAATTCAAGATAACTGGAGATGTTTTACAAGAGTGGAACAACACTACAACGTTTTGTTACCTGTGTATTATTCTTTTAAAATAAAATAATAAACATCGTAAATAAAGTAAACTGCTAGAACTGTGTTCAGAACTTTGGAATTTTGCAGGGATACTAACTTGCAATGTGACGTTTACAGTATCCGGATAAACCAGCAATAAACTATTTCACGGAAACAATGTTATGGTGTCCTTGACAGGGGCGACGTAAACATTAAAAATATTGAGATAGTTGTGATATTGTGAGGTCAATCGAGATGTTTATAGCTTGGCGAGGTTAACAATACCGTCATCAAGGCTGAAAATAATCCAGTCGTGTAATTTAGACTGTCTGATGTACAAGAATAAGATTCTATTCTGATCCAACAGTCACAATCATAAAACATCGAGAGAACATTAAATAGAGAGTTTGCAATTGATTTTTATAAACACAGTTTCATAAACATTGGATTATGAGTAAAATGTAAAAGAGTTTCATCGATGGAGTGAGGAACAAAATATCCCCGTGACCAACAGCCAAAATATTACAGCAGCCGCTTGAACGGAACGTTATTTCAGTAGCATGAAGTCACGGCGAATTATTTTTGTAACTGAACACCTTGTTCATGAAGTTAGTCATGGATGTCGAGGTCGGCAGGTGATTAGTGTCAAAAAAAATACACAGACATTTGTAAGCATTTATTAGTGCAAATGTTAAATGAAGCAATGAGAAGCGTTGTCTTTAAGTGTTTATACCTTTTTGCGTTCAGATTCGTGCGAGCGGCGTCGATGCCTGTCTCTTACTGAGTCCGGAGTCGGCGCCCGCCCACTGCCTGCGCGCGCGCTTCCAAACCGACGCCCTCACCTGCAATGTTTCAGCAATCACGGTTATGTTGTTTGATGATCATATCGACGGGTATAAGTCTCTGCCAATTGCAAGGTATCGGGTGAATCATACTTCGGCACATATGATTTATGAATCAATATGCAAATTGAACGCAGACGTAAATAAGTGGGCACACGTGCGTTGGCTATGGAAACGTGGCTATGTGTATTTGATTGCAGATACTTCACTTTTTGCAAGCGAAAAACACTTGAATCGAATTTTAATTTAAACAGATAAATTGTTCAGTGAATCGTGTCAGCGTTCGCGGAAATAAATTCAATTATCATGCCCAATATTTTGCATTGATTTTGTTTTGTTTCATAGGTAAAATAGTCACTGTCTCACCTGTTAAAGGGTATAAACAAACAAAGGTACACTCAAGTCCTTGAACTTAAACTTCAATAAACTGGCTGTCGGTTAGCGCTCACTGATACCCGCGGCTTCCAGCCACCGAATGAAACCGCTTTCCTTAGCTATACTCCGGAATTTTATCTAGTTTACATCAACTATTTTTAGTCGGCCTTATATTAAAGTTGATGAATAAATTATAATTTCCAGATTCTCTGATTCTCTCTTACCATCAAATCTGGCTTCGAAGTTGGCAGACACTCACTCGTTTGATTAGTCTATTGAACTGCATTTTCCGGAAAAAGCGAATTAGTTTTTTATGTACATAACTTCTCTATTTTTTTTAGAGACAGCCCATGTAGTATTTGATAAAATATTTGTTTACGCGTGTACATAATTAATGTATATAGCTGTAGAATAATTTAAGAATGTAGTTACATAATTTCGGGCTCAGACATACAAATAAAATATGAAAATATTTTCGTTCTGAAAAATAAATAGATATTTTGCCACATTTTCATTTATTTATAAGGTACCTATCCATTTCCACACAGGTAAGAGGTAGTTACTATACTGTTCAGCTTTTCCAGTGAAAAAAAAACTACCTTGTACAGGTTGCTTTCTATCCTGGCTCATTAATCACAATTATCGGTAAGTATCTAACTTATATAACTTCACGTCAATCAGTCGTGACATTCAAGAAAGAGAGAAGACGACGAACACACAAACACAGAAATAAGCTTTCTTATAATTAAGGATTAGTTAAGGTCAAGCTTTGATCTTGTGGAATCCAGCCAAATTGGCTATAGGACATACCTACATAATTATATCTAATTATTAAATATCTAGCTTTTTTGTTACTAAGATTCTGCAAACCAGCTTGACATCAAGATTGACAATAAAACAAAATTAACTTAAGGAATGTCTTATCTTTTAAATACAGTGTATTTTAAGAACATATGTAGGTTTTCTTTTTTGTGGTAAAAATGAAAGAATATTTTGCTTCTAGATATTTTGCATGGCTCCAAGTTTATTCAGATATTTTTCCTCGTGGTTTTGTGGATTTCCGGCTTCGCACGTGGCCCAAGAGGGCAATTAACATCGAATGCGTTTTAAAAAAAATGTTTCCATTCCCAGTGTCGTTGTTATAAAACAAATAAAAATTTACGGCGTATGTACCCCTACAGAGATTTCAGTGTCACGATTTATATGAAAATGGGTTTGTGTATGTTATTTTTTGACTATACACAGACAACATCACGTCTGTAGACTGTATTCCCCAAAGAGGCAGGCAGAAACATACCTACCAAATGTTCCTGAACTTTTGGTATACCTACAGGTTGGAGGGGAAATCGACGCACAAACGGTTGCACTTTTGTAACAGCTGCTTTTTTTTAAAATTGCCTGTGCGAAATTTTTAGTTGGGTTCGAAATGATGTGGTAACGTAACCACTTGTGCGTCGATGTCCCCATTCCACCCTGTATTTAGGTCCAATATACACGGTTAATTTTCGGTCGTTCTGGAACCGAAAGCCATAAACTCGATATATTTTTTTTTCAAAAAATTACAATGAAAAAAATTAAATTTATTATAAATTTAATATTTTTTATTGTTATTTTTTGAAAAAAAAAAAACAGTCCTAATCGTTCCGAGTTCGATGATCGAGTTTATAGCTTTCACAACCTAAAAATAATGGTGTATTATGTGGTTAGAAGAAAGCCACCAAACGGGCACAAATCAAGCAAGACTCTGGGCTTTCTGTTGTATAAATATCTAATAGGAATCTTCTCAGATATCGAACCCAGAACTTTACGGTCTGCAGCACGCTCGCAACTTGCCCTTGTCCTTTTCCTATTGTTCTATATTTGAGATGTTGGCACAAATATGTATAATTATGTATGTACTTGTTTATCCAAATCAAATCGAGCCATGCTACAGTTTCAAGTCAATACAGTGTATATTTTGGAAAATTATAGTTCGACACAGTCTCAGCCAAGACACTCGGCCGTATAGTTCTGTCTAATATCTCTGTTTATTTTGTGTTTTATTGTAGTTGTTTCCATGCGGCCGCGCTTCGCCTTGGACGAGAAATGTTTAAATATAAGCAGAGTCACGGACAAACGTTATATTGCGGAAAAATGTGGTCAAGAGCGAGACATTGACTGTAGTCGTGGACAAATGCCTGTTCTTTTGTTTTCTAAAACTGTATGAGGCAATCAAAATAGGAACAATTATTTAGATTGGGATTCTGAAAACTAATTTCTGTGTAATTTTAATGAAGTGCACATAAGTGTGATAATTTATGATACAGTCTCAGGAATCTATAAAGAAGTACTGATTACGAACACGTTATCAGGTAGGGCATCTTTCTGCCTACCCAGATGCTGCTGAAGTTCAATACTTTACATGAGACAACCGCCAACTTTAGCACACAGACCAGCAGGCCTAGCCAAGTTACAAACGTTTCATACTGATTCTCTTTCTACAATCGTAAACACCTCGGCGTAAGTGATTGTAGAAAGCGCTAAATTGGTAGCCAAGTTGACAAGACTGAGTCGATCGCTCGTTCTCTAATGTCTGTAGAAAAAAAACTACACTTTAGTCTATGGTGAGCGTTCCTACCAAAGAGTATAGCGATCAACATTGTAGAAACGATAACATTCTATTCTATCGTTTTGAACGATGTAAACTTGTCTACGAATTTTCTATTCGTTTGTGTTGATCACGTGATTTAACGTTGAGATGATGTCATTTCCATACATTTGATTAGTTTTCTACTTGCGTTAACGATTGTAGATTGTCAACTTGGCTAAGCCTGCAGATGTTAGACTTTTGGGCTCATGACTGTCCGTCACATGGACTAGAGATAGCTTGCAGGAAGTATAATGAAGGAACAATTTCTGAACATTTTTTCATGTAATGTTAATGAAAGCTGTCTATTTTCAGCCAGGTACAAATAGTCGGGCAGGTGTGTTGTACGTAAGAGGTCGGCGTTACGTGGGGAATGGCTCCAAGGTCGATGTATGATGCATTGCCGACCCGGGCTTATGAATCATTGTGATGCAATGATGGCAAGAAGTGATGAATAGCTTGAGCTTTCTTTTATAATAAACATCTCACCTATGATCCCCGAAGGTTTAGTCAGATCTTTACCTGTAGTGCATCCAAATTTCAGCAGTTATGTTTCATTCAGGGGGGGCGAGACTATCTCCATCAAACGGGCACAAATCCAGACTAAAAGCATTTATAGTGAGAAATTCCTTATGGGAAAGCCCAATAACCAATTGACCCCAATTCCTCGAGGTCAGCAGAAGGTCGGTTTTTATGTAAATAAGTTTAAAACGTTGACCATAGTCCGGATGTGTGCCCCAATAAAGATTCCTTTTATCAATTTCACACTACTCAACTCTCATTTTCTAATGACCAAATGGTTGGGTTTTATGACCAAATGCCAAATCTCTGCCAACCCTTCGAACAACACAGTCATGAAGTTAAGTTTAATAAGAGCTTAAAGGCATTGAAAGTGTTTTCCAATATTTTTACAATGCAATCATAGACAATCAGGTGTTCCTTAAGTTTCCGCGTCTACCAACTTTTTTACGATTTTCTCTAATGATGCAGATGTTACCATTGACTGCTGCAGTTAAACCGACGTCAGTTGGAACTGTTTTCAATAAGTTTGAACCACTGAATGTCTTAATGCACTTATCCGTTTTAAAGATCAGCCAAACATGGTAAGGCTCTCAAAACGGTAAAGGAAAATATCGTGCGGCATGTTCTGAAACCAAAAATTCGAAGACTGTGATATCTACCAACCCGCACTGGCCGTATTGTGGATTATCTACAGCCTATTCCCTCACATAGAGAGGAGGCCTGTGTCCCAACAGTGGGAACATTACAGGCTGATTTTTCTATGTTAACTGCAAAGGGAAATTGTAGACTGGCTGTCACCGGACATTGACACTTGGCAGATACTTTAATCAGTGGTATTTGTTTGGAGTTGTCCATGTCCAGAGCTGCGTCTGTAATTTGAACGTACCAAGATGACAGAACTTTTTTTTTCCTGAAATTGTTTTATTGTTTTGTGTGCCTGCATCATTGGCTTGTTTCGAAAAGAAGAAAAAGTGCCGATCGTGGCTTTTTTTGACAGTTCAATAAACTTCCTTTGTTACGCTTCACCTACGTATGTATATACATAGATTTTTTTATCAATATTTCAGTTGACAAACGAAAACTTTCATGTCGTTGAACCTATTTTAAAAATACGCTTATTTGAAATAGGAATAAAAATGATGTGCCAACTATTTATCTTTTCTCGCGAATGCTGAAAACACGATTGATTACCGTGAGTTTTTTTGCGGAGACTTACATTTTTACTCAAAAAATTTGAGTGGCGATAGGCCATTCATTATTTTTCTAAATTTTACATTTGAGTCTTCTCTCTTCTTTCTTCTTCAACCCTTGGCCACCCAATGCTGAGTGCAGGTCTCTTCCAAATCTGTCCACTTTGGCGGTTTTGTGTCATGGCTATCCAGTTTCTTCCGGCCACTTTAGTGAGATCGTTTGTCCACCTAGTCGGTTGTCTTCCCTCATTCCTCCGCGTCCGTGGTCTCCACTCCAGCATTTTCTTCCCCCATCTTCCATCCAGTCTACGGCATATAATTATGGCCCGCCCACTTCCACTTTCTTTTTGCTATCACTTTCGCTATGTCCGTGAGTCTCGTCTCGTGTGCGTACATTTGAGTGACATTTATTTATTCTTTAAAATACTATATTTATTAGTCATCATCATTATCCTGCCCTTATCCCAATTTATTTGTGTTCGCCGCAGCATGTCTTCTTCTTCCATACTTCTCTATTACTCGTCATCTCATCAGACACTTCCTTTCTTGCCATATCACTCTTCACACAGTCCATCCATCGTTTCTTTGGTCTTCCTCTACTCTCATACCCATCCACATTCATACTCAAAGCTTTCTTCACGACTTTTTTTGAGTCAAATGCATACTATTGCACACCTGTGCATTTATTTAATTTAATATAAAGAAAGAGTTAGTTCAATAAACCTTTTTATATTTTCATACCCTCACTAACTTATGTAGAACGTGCATTGCTTATGCGTTGAAATGAAACGGAATACGTTTAGTATTTCTTACAATAGTTAAACGTTTTACAACAAACCATATATTAGCCAATTCGTACAATAATAACGCCTGTTTTAATTTATAATGAGCAGTGCCAGTATACTGTCCCTAAATACTTAAACTTTAATGGTAGGTAACTTACTCATAAGCGCGTACATATTTTAAGTTCATTTTACTTTACAGAGCTCATGAAACTCGAAAGTTTTTTTTAATAAATTTAGTCACAAAATCCACACTTCAACTGGTATATTTATCGTCTGTAGGTATTAGACCTTAGACCTCAAATAAATTAAGGTAAGGGCAGGCGATTGATGATGATGATGGTGCTAACTCAAAAACTTTGTTTTTATTTTATTTAAAACCATAATACATACTTTTCGGACTTCTTTGGCTCGTTACTATAATATATCTGTACTGTATCAAAAAGCTGAAAACAGAGAGAGATCGCATAAAAACAGACATGTGAAACTTAAGCAAGTACATTCCTAAGTAAATAACATGACGCATGTAATTAACCCTTCGGGGATTACAGGTGTGAGATTATTTCAGGCAGAGATTATAACTAATAGTACATCCACATTTCGGCAGTTATGTTTTAAGTCCCATGTAATAAATAATAATAGTATTTAATCAAAAAAACCGGCCAAGTGCGTGTCGGGCCACGCGCAGTGTAGGGTTCCGTAGTAGCCCGTTATATTTTAGATTTTGTTTCTCAATGCAAGTCTTCACCCGTTATAAACATGCAACCACTTCATCTTAGTCACTTTGACGACCCGAATGGCGCAGCGGTAGTGAGGCTGCCTTACGTTCTTAGGGTCCCGGGTTCGAATCCCGGTTGGAGCAAATGTTGTGTGATGAGCATGGACATTTGTTTCCGAGTCATGGATGTTTATATGTATAATAAGTATGTATTTACAAACAAAAAGTATCTATGTAGTATATCAAATATCTGGTGTCCACGACACAAGCCTCGTTGCTTAGTGTGACACTAGATGGCGCTGTGTGTAATGTCCAGCGATATTTATTTATTTATTTACTTTATAGGATTTATTCTAAGGATTTTGTTGTTGGTACAAAATTATCCAACACCCTAGTTCAACGACTGTTACTACTAAACTAATAAACTTATCTTAACCGCTATAGTTTTCCTTAAAAGTATATGAAATGCATTATCATCATGAATTTTTCCAGAATTTTCAAGCCAACAATTTAGCTTTTAGAGGGGGAACAAATATTTGCACTTTAAAGTTTAATATTTCGTAAACGGAGCATTAAATCGAAGAGTAGTATTAGCAACCCCTAAGTCATTTCATTAAAAGACCTATTCAACGATACCCCACACGATGGGGTAGACGAAAAAAAAAATCATCCCCACTTCACATGTAGTGGAGCTACCTAAAAAAATATTTTTCATAATTTTATTTGACCACTATGAGGCGTTATTGATATACACACCTCTACAAAATTACAGCTTTCTCGTACTAACGATCTCTTAGCAAAACCTCGGAAAGACAGACAGACAGACGGACATGGCGAAACTATAAGGGTTCCTTGTCAGGACTACGGAACCCTAATAAATGAATAGAATTAATAAGTAGTTACGTACGTACATACATAAATATAAAATCGGTTAAAACCTTGAACGTCAGTGCCCTCGAATGGTAACTGACATTCAATTTCCATGTACTACACTACAACCCCTAGCTCTAGACCAATACTCTAAACGGCATTACGCAATATTCCAACGTCTTGCAAGTATAGGTATCGACAGCATTTGAAGTGAGTTTGCAAGTCATCGCAGCAGGACTATCTGCAGATAATATCTTGGAAGGAGGAACACTTGTCAATGTGTCACCAACACGCCCCTTCATCTTCCAATCGATAAGGGTGATATTACCTGATAGTGTTTTGTTCGTAGCTCTGAAAATGTTAATTGTATTGTTGCTGACAATTAAAACGAGGAAATAAGCAGTGTTGTGTATGACTAGACGTATATAATAGACACTATTTTAGTTAGTGTCTTTGGAGACAGATTCGAGTAAACAATGTTATGTTTACGGATCTCCTTTGTACATATGTAGAACTAGCTTCCAGCGGCTTCGCCCGCGTGATAATTGTCCCATGGGATCTTACTACCGGAATAAAAAGTATCCTATATGATAATCCAGGTTATAAACTATCTACGTGCCAAATTTCATTCTAATCCGTTCTGTAGTTTTCACGTGAAAGAGAAACATCAACCATCCATCCTCACAAACTTTCGCATTTAAAATATGTATTAGTAAGATAAGAATTGTAGTATAAGTAGCAGTTTTATACTTAACATTATGAACATATTTTCCCACAAAACGGTGCATCACAGCTTCTTTAAAGTGTACGTGATCCTCAATGTTTACGTGAAACAGTTTTTAACATCACGTAGCGTTTACGTGGCAGCCATGTTGAATTTTTATTTTTACAAAAATGTGTTATTCCTGCAAAGAAGTTCACTTTTTATTTAAATAAGCAAGTTAATAAGGTTTCATTGTTTAATTTATGTCACACGTGGACGTACTATGCCAGAAAAAAGTGTCTATATCCTTACCCACGTAATAGTGTAGCTAATTGCCAAATTTCGTCGAAACATAGTCTTTTTTTACATATTTCTCTATAACTCGTCATCTCAGCAGTCACGTTTTCATGGAATTGTAATAAAAACTGAATTCACAAGCTTTTTTATGGCAAAACTTTACACATATAAACATAAAAACTCCGCTTCATTTCGTTTTGTTTTGATCTGTAACCTTACTTCGAAAGAAATAACACAGATGCAAAATAATTGCTTAAATAACCCACTAACTACATGCAAACATTCGCCAGTCTGGCCTAGTTAGGTTTTTTTTTATATTTGTGCATGTTTCTAGATACTACTTAGTAACTAACACACATAAATGCCCTGATTTTAATGTTCAAAATTAGATTACAAGGTAAGAATGAGGTATTTCTGCGGGACTATTCGAAAGAGATACTGTGGCCCTGGAACACAAAGGGCGATGAAGGAACATGGATGGGTTTTAGTCAGTAAAAGTCTGACACTCCCTCCTGCTCCGCCCAGAGCGGGAGGAGTCATTTGATGATTTCCCACCTGAAAAAAAAGGTATTTACAAGGCAGATGTGAAGGGACGCCCTAGAAGCACATACACTGACCTTATTGGGGTTCTCCAGTAAGGTCAGATGCGTAGTACTCGCAACCGGCGTGCGTGTATGACCTGATGTATGAACGTGGAACTACAGTACTTTCTCAAGTTATTATGCCTTGTGACTGTGACTGTAGCTTTGCTTTTTTGTATTTTCGACATTCAAAAGTGCCGTAATGGTCTAATTGAAATAAATGATTTGAGTTTGAGTTGAGTTTGAGTGGACGAGCCGAAAGGAGAATGTAGGGATCGTAGCAGGTGGCGTTCTGTGGTTTCTGCCTACCCTCATGGGAAAAGGCGTGAGTTTATGTATGTATGTAATGAGTTCTCTTTCAGCACGCTTAAAAAAATCTCATATTTTATTCAAATGGGCAAATTAGTAATCATGCAAGGCTCATTCATCATAAATCCTTTCTACAACCGCCACACATCTCCAATTTCTGATTTACCAGAAAATTAAAATACTATTTTCTTCACATTGTATCTTAATGTGACAGAGATTTTGTAAAACGACGACGACAGAGTTCTGTCAACAGTTCCTTAATCATTTATTTTCAGGTTTAAAGTACCTTTTCATCCTGTTTAAATAAAGTTATCGTATTGACGTTTTATTCGCCTTCAGAATATAAATTATCTAAAACGATGATTGACTGTAAAATTCCACAATACTCATTGACTTTTGTTATTGACTGTACGTGACATCGGTATCGCATTTTAAAAAGATTGGGAATAAAATATACAGAAACTTGTTAAATAAAATATACAGAAACTTGTTAAATAAAATATACATAAACTTGTTAAATTATGTTTTTTAAAGATGGGTGTGAAATTTCTGTTGATATAGCCTAAAGGTAGATAAATTCCAAAGGCGACCGCACTATTGCTATATAGGTAATTATGAAAAATCATAGCGACACGAGTGGTTTCTATGTTAAGCCAGACGCGCACCTAGACTTTACTTTGACTTTAGAAAAAAAAATATGTCAAAAAGTGTGCAATGTCGCGCACCTATCCGCGCCAAAAGACCCGCATTTCAGTAAAACGCCGTCATCAAATTCCTAAGGCGCGTGCGGCGCGGCGGGTGCCGATCAGAGTTACTGTCAAAAAAATCGCGCACGATGCGGATAGGAACTATCTAAAAATGGTAACCTTTACTACGGAAAGCGTGTTTTAGCATGCATAGGCATAATCCTACTGCTGGGAAACACGACCCCCTTTTTATATGATGAAGGAATGGGCTATATAATACACCACGCGGGCCTGGTGCGGGTTTGTAGATGTCACATATCTTTGAATTTTGTGGTTCTTGGACGTGCCAGTTTCCTCATAATGTTTTCCTTCACTGTTTTGAGAGCAGTGGTGATAAAATTTATTACACAAAGTAATCGCCTGCCTGGGTTCGAACCCACGACTTGCTGTTCGTAAGTCGGGGCCGCCGTTTCTTGATCCATAGAAATCAGTTTACCGCTGCAATATGCTTTTTCCTACGGAATTTTAACTTAAAACACAGCATCTGCTCCGGAACATTAACATGACGTCCAACTTAGTTCAAAGCGACAATAAACTATAATCCAAAAAGATAAGCGTACGAACTCATTGGTAGTCTCGTAATTTATGTTAATTAATGCTTTTAAACACAATGGCCCAGTCTCAGAAACACTCGAGAGTTCTTTACCCCTTCAATAGAGGGGATCTCTAATACTATGTTACTACTTACTAAGAGGTTCGTTGCCTTTAAGGGTGCCTTCGCATGGAGCGTTTATCCAGTAAAGGAGGTGATGTCGCGTAAACGTCACGTCTCTCTAAGCATAGAAAATTGTGACGGTAATATTTGAATGCTAAATACTCATTTTCAATTAAGCTTTTGCCCAAGAACTCACTGCCCTCGCATACTGCCTAGCCTGTATTAAAGTAGAGTGCAGTGCGTTTCGCTTCGCTACTTACTCGCTAGGTGACTAGACTCGCCAAGCTAGCCACCTGTCAGTGCGTTCGGAGCCTTAGGGAAGCCTACGTAGCGGCTACGGAATGCTACACGTCATCTAAGTACGCTGCTTCAACGCCTACGCTTAACAACGCCAACGCACTGGGCGTTGGCGTCCCTTCCCTAAAAAAGATTCTAGATAATTTATCCAATTTCCTTTATATATTGTTATTCTTAGCGGGCCCGTGTGGAAATCGACTCCATGGGAGCGTAGCACCGTGCACCGGGATAAAAGATATCTTATGCGTAAATCCAGGTTATTAACTATCTTTGTGCCCAATTTGAGGTATTCCTCGTAGCGCTCCCGTTTTGAAACGCTCCCATCAAAGCGCTCCCGTTTTGTTCCTCCAAGCGCTTCCAAAAGGAGCGCTCCCAAAAGGAGCGCTTCGAGGAACGATTAAAAATATTAAAATTTATTTCCTCGAAGCGCTCCCACGTTTAAAAATAGGGAAAAGCATGAAGTAAACGTAATGAATTATATCGATATTTTTTAAAAACTCATGTGTGCATCATCGACATCGAAGTTGCTTCCTTCTGCGAAGCAGTAATGCTAGAGAAGGAGGTGGCGGAACGTAAGAGGGAGAGAACCTCTCAACGTCCCGGCCGCCGCGGGAGACGCCCCGGGCGTCGGGGGCCACCACGTGGCCCCCGGCCACCGTAGGCGCGGGCCTGTGGACGGTGGGCTATGGGTTAGCTCACCGTCCGTCCGTCTCATGACGACAGGCCGTGTCGACGGCGCGTTCGTGTTCCACGCGCGCCTCAAAGAGAGTCAGCAAAAAGGAAGGGGTCCTTAACGACCGATGCCTGCCGGGGTTGCGGGACTGTTCGAAAGGGATACCGTGGCCCCGGAACACAAAGGGCGATGAAGGAACATGGATGGGTTTTAGTCAGTTAATGGAATATATCGGAGAAATTAAATTGTTATCCACTTGAATCTATAATAATGTTATAAAGCTCAAGAGTTTGTTTGTTTGGTTAGTTGAACGCGCTAATTACAGAAACTACTGGTTCGAATTTAAAAAAATCTTTTAGTGTTGGATAGTCAATTTATTGAGGAAGGCTATAGGTTATCTAACACCACGCTACAACTAAAAGGAGCGAAGTCAACTATAAATCAATAAATGTTACAAAAACAGGGATAATGTATTTCTGTTGAGAGCTTCCGTTGCGAGCGGTTAAAGTTACGCAACAATCATGTATCCCTCATACATGACTGTTACGTAATTGTTCTTCTTAAAACGTTCTAAAAAAACCCAGATAGCGATATGTCTATCTTTTAGATGGCGAATAAAACCGACACCCAGTGGGTTTACTCACACTCTCTCTAACCCCTCTCTCTCTCTCATGTGACGCAGACGAAGTTGCGCGGGTCAGCTAGTAAAAAAATATGAATAGGTACATATGTCGGCAGATTATATTCATCTATTTGGTGGACTAAAGGATTTACAATAATACCAAAAAAAAAAAAATACCACCCCGTGCGAAGCCGGGACGGGCCGCTAGTTGTATATTATAACAATGTGTTCTACTTATTACCTAGTTATTATCGATAATTTCAGTTAGTATAGTCCCATCTCTATCCGAAAGTTAATCATGGGAGCGATTCGAGAAAATAAATTTTAATATTTTTAATCGTTCCTCCAAGCGCTCCTTTTGGGAGCGCTTGGAGGAACAAAACGGGAGCGCTCAGATGGGAGCGTTTCAAAACGGGAGCGCTTCGAGGAATGCCTCCATTCAAAAATCCGTTCAGTCGTTTTTGCGTGAAAAAGTAACAAACATCCATACATCCATCCTCACAATTTTTCGCATTTATAATTGTAGTAAGAACTTAAGAAGTAAGATAATCGAAAAAATAAAATTGTCATCTTCACTTTCTCGCTTTTCTAAACTTGCGTGACGTTGCCTTTCTTTCTGCTTACGAAGCATTTTTATTTATCCACGATAAAGAGTTATGATTAATAGCCGAGACATTTTCAGGGAAAATAAAACACAGAATATTGGTAGGTAAAGATTTTTTTATATTTTTTTAGATAATTCAGGTACACCTTTTTTATTTTATTTTTGTTAGGATGGGAAATCATTAAATGACTCCTCCCGCTCTGGGCGGAGCAGGAGGGGTGTCAGACTTTTACTGACTAAAACTCATCCATGTTCCTTCATCGCCCTTTGTGTTCCGGGGCCACGGTATCTCTTTCGAATAGTCCCGCAGTACCAATTCAGGTACACCTAAGTACTTAAAAAAGATTTTGCATTTGTAAAGGTCAATCTAGCAGGACTGTATAGAACAAGGATCGTAGCCGGTGGTGTACCTACTGTAGTTTCTACTTACCCCTTATGAAGAGGCGTTAGTTTATTTTCTTATTTTGATTTGATATACACTTGTCTACCTTGTTATCTAACTAGTGGACCCAAGATGACTAGGCCGAACATACATCTACTGTACTAAAAATCATTAAAACCTTTTGGTTGATCAATGAAAATTGACAGAAGGATAATCGTTCTATTTCATTCCAACGCAGTACAACAGAAGAAGAGTACCTATTACTGTCTTTTTCACGCTGTATTTGGCGAATATATGAGTTTGTATTGTGATTGACATTCTCAGAGTCCGCCTGCCCATGAATAGGGTAGACGACAAAAAAAAAAACAAATTAGTCCGTCAGATAGATTTCCAAAGAATTTTGGACACGTATTTTTTCTTTTTTCACAATAACAAAAAATTAAGACAATACAGTGCGTCGAAAACTCGTGTGACGTCACATTTGAGTAAGTTTTTTACCGAAAAGTTATTTCTTCATCACTGCTCTCAAAACGGTGAAGGAAAACATCGTGAGGAAACCGGCATGTCCTAGAACTAAAAATTCGAAGACATGTGACATCTACCAATCCGCACTGGGCCCGCGTGGTGGTTTATAGCCCATTCCCTGTAATAGAGAGGAGGCCTGTGTCCCAGCAGTGGGGACATTAGTAGGCTGATGATGATGAAGTCACAAGCCCCACTCATGATCTTTGACGCGTTTTATCTTCGTAATTTTTTATTTATTTGTTAAAACAAAAAACACGTTTCCAATATTTTTCGATAATCTAACTGACGGACTAAACAGAATCATATTTTTAAAGTCAGTCGTCATCCCTGTTCCACCATTCCTCACTTTTCAAGACATCCCTTGGTTCCTCCACGTGGGTAACCGTATTACAGTCAGGGCGTAACTGAGAATTCATGAAGAGTGCATATTCAATACTAACATAGTAATACTTAAAATGTCTTAACATAATGAATCTTCCGTGATTATTGTTTATTTTTGAGCTCCTGATAAAAAAAAAGAAATCGGGAGCTCAAAAAAAAATCAAATAAACAATAATCACGGAAGATATCCCGTAAGTGACATTTTAAGTATAGTTATGAACCGTGAAAGCTTAAAACAGTGTAATAATATTTTTCAGTGAGAAGTAATCAGTGTTTTATAATAGCGATATTAACTACACTGTACTGTTTGACTTTTCCAGTAAAGGATTAGCAATTTTTTTTAATGAAAGGTTAAGCTTCATTACTGTGTATTTTCTGCGTAACCTAATTGGGATGAACATTAAAAATACCTGTATATGTATGTGCCTGTATGTCTTCATTCTTTGTGTTTAAAACCGAATGGCCTTATTTAACTTTATATTTGTTGAAACAGTCATTGGCGCAGAACGAAAATGTTTACAGCATATTTGATATTGCATTATATATCCATTTTGTTGTTGTTAAACTAACTAAGAACTTTCCACGAGTCCTATAACTTGGTGGGTTACCTAGGTAAACAAGTGATTATAGGCATGACGACAGTATAAAAAAATCGCAAATCTATTTAGTCCGTCAGTTAGAGTATTGGAAATTAATGGACACGTATTTTTTGTTTTTGTAAATCAACAATATTGACAAAAAATAAAACGCATCAAAACTCGGAAGTGGGGGCTCGTGACGTCAGAACTAGCTAAAAATTATAACAAGGCGTGACGTATTGCGAATTTTAAAATTAATAATTTTTTTTTTTTTTTTTTTAATTAATTTTTTTTGTCGTCTCGCCTATTATACATTCATCGCTACGCAGTTTAGCTCATCCCTGATGAAAAGGTAGTGTCAACTTGTATACATACAAAGAGCCAATCTTGTACCTTGGCGGGAAACCTAGTTGAGGAGCACAGATTTTTCTTTGAAGCCGAACAATGCCACCAGCAAATAATGAGGCCCTCTCACTTTCGTACCCTAACCCAGCTTGTTTGTGTTACTAGTCGCAGATCCGACATCATTTGCGAGATCACAAGCTGGTAGTAGGATCGCTCTCAGATATTTATTTTTCATTTTTATTTATTTTTACATTGAAAATTGTCTGATATTCTTATGTTTTATTTAGGTGTAGACAGAGTATTTTAACCACAGTACATTATATTGTGGTTTTCTGCACAGCTTTCCTTCGCTATTCATAAAATCTAAATGGCTTAATTTCTGGGTAAAAACACAATAAAACAACAATATATCCCTTGGAAATATTTTATTTTTCAACTCATCAATTGCACTATAATATCCATACAAAACTAAACATAGTTTCACTACACTTAATATAATAAATAATGTATTTGCATAATGATCTACAATCGAACTACGATTTCACTGTTCTGTTAGTTACCAAGAGATTAAATCAAGTAGTACCTATACGAGAAGCGAAGTAGTTTCACATTTGCCCAGCTCTTAAAATGTACAACTCTTCGCGGCAAGTTTATATAATATACATAATATATCTAAATGGAAATAGAGATTAAAATAAAATGCGACAGTCTTACTTCAGTATATTGACTAGAATATCATTGATATCTATAACATTTATAACACATGTAGGAAGCTTTTGACAGTTCAATTATTTATTTTATTACTATTTTGGAAAGAACCAGGTAGGAATGCTAATAGGGTTTACATATATAATATATATTGACGAATAACATTTTGATTAACAACATATAAGGTACTAACTGATTATTATGTACACATAGCTTATAATTAAGTTGAATAACATCTAAAAATCGATTGTATTTTGTTTAATATGACACTTATGTATTGTGGGACTTATTGTCCTTAATAGAGAGTTGATAATAAAAGTTTGACGGGGGCGGGTAATATTTCTATGTAGATAGCTGTATACGGATATGTTGCGTGTTTATTCCTGTTGTCTGTCGTCTTCCACGGAGCCGTTGGCTTTTACTTCCTGGGGCAGAGCCGACTGTAAAACAATTTATACAGCATTAGTAATGCAGGGTGTCTGAACACTTCTCGGAAGTTTATGTCCGTCTGGAGAAACGTTTGTGTTACTTCTTGAGGCTCAAAAAATGTAGCAACGTTTAATTCGAAACACTATCTACAACTCTAGGGCGTACAACATTCATGAAGAAATGTCTTGACTTCTTGTGAAATCTTGTGTTACATATACAAACATTATTAAACCTTAGTACCAGTATTAGCTAGATATAAGTAATTTTAACTGGGTTATACGTAATTAAACAACTAGAATAATTTGTGAAATACTTTATGTTAGCATATTTGCCTAAACTTAAAATTTCAAATTCAGAACCACAATAATTTTGAATTTATAATTATTTAAATACCACAATGTTCAGAACTTTAAACGTCTCATTTTGAGTTACTAATTAACTTGTTAATTATTGAAGGGTACGTACTTCGTAGGGGAGTAAGTACATGTTGTTGTCCGATCGGCGACCGAACCGGAGACGGATGGATGGTGCCCGCACGGCACGTTCTTGTTCCTGTGTTAAAAACTATACTTCATTTATTATACAGGTTAAACTTAGGTAGAATTACAACAAAAATAAAGATACAATTCCGAAACAGCTTCCGCATGAAAACCGTTTTCATAGGGTGACATAGAACAATCTTGTCGTGCGGTCGGGCATTGTGATTGGGGGCGGCTTTGCCACTACGGTTTGCGGTTACAGTCGCTTTAGGAATCGTACTGTCACAATTGAAAAACATCTATCATGTTCACATTACGTATATTCGTCCACCAAATGGTTTTCCTAACAAAAAGTGCAACAGATGATTAATAGGTACTGTATTCAGTATTAGCTCTCAGTCGCAACAAACAGCCTAAAAGTTGACGACGTTTTAGCGGGCAGTACAAAAAGTTCTACAGCAACATCTATGCCACAAGGGTAGAACTAACATTAACATTCTGAATCGCGCTATTAAAGTCAAATGCCCAAGGCATTCAGTCCGCCTTTGTACATTATGTGCATGAAGTTTTATAATAAATAAATTTAAACGACAACAACTGTCCGGTAGTAGGATCCTACCTTTTTTATGGGGTATGAACAAATCTAAACCCTGTTCTTTATACCCTTATAGCGTTATTAAGTATGGTTAACCATTTAGCCCGATAAAATCGTATGGGTACTAAAGCCAAATCTTCACTGCGTCATCACTGACATACAGTTCGGTTATTCCTAATAACATTGTTGAACAAATAACATAACACAATTATTGACAGGTCGGAAATGCCTGGAGGACTGCGGTGCACAAATATTAACACCATACGCCTCACCCTTTTGGGAAACGTTTGATTGATTGAATTAGGCCTTTGTTTACGTTATTACCTGTCGAATAAAAATTTAACATTTTTCCTTGTATTCATCGTCCCACAGTACGGTTTTGCAAATAAATTATGAGGTGTTTTTTGACATGACGTGACGTTAATAAGTTTTAGCTAATATATATTTAATTAAGGGTGAGTGGAGGTTTTTGGCCAACACTATACGTCGTGTGTTACTCGTGAGAGGAAGATGTTATTTTATTGTCCTTTATTTGGGTGGACGTTGTAAAACAGTAACATTGTTTTTTCAAATCTGTTACTACTGTTGTTCGCAAAGAAGATAGAATTGAGAATTAGATAAATAAATAAATACCGCTGGACATTAACACACAGCGCCATCTAGTGCCACACTAAGCAACGAGGCTTGTGTCGTGGACACCAGATAGTTGATATACTACATAGATACTTTTTGTTTGTAAATACATACTTATTATATAAATAACATCCATGTATCTCATCACACAAACATTTGCTCCAACCGGGATTCGAACCCGGTACCCTAAGAACGAAAGGCAGGCCTCACTACCGCTGCGCCATTCGGGTCGTCTTTGATAGTAAATGTGATTCAAACAAGCTTTAATCGCAAGTATATGTATTTAGTATTACTCTAAAATCGCCTATATCAAATGTGCTCCTTTCATAATTATATTACTCACGTGATTATTTAAAAATCAAAAGAAAGCTTACCAAATAATGGCATCATCTAATTGTTTTACAAAAAAGGTCAGACATAAATCTGGTCAATTGTCGTAAAAGGTCTTATAGTGGCTTGTTAGGGGAAATAACTTCATTACACGGCTTTACACGGCATCAAGGGTTTTACGATGTCGAATCAATAGTACCTTCGAGTAGATACGTCTCTTCACAAGATATTTATAGTTTTACGAGGCTCTATATGGGGTGCTATGAGTTCCTATTAAATTTTGTAGCTATTTTTATTTGTGGAGTAACGTAAAGGGTTCTAATTTATGTTGTATATTTATGTTATGGGTCAAATAAGTAGTAAAATATTTGTGTTGTGTTGACAATTGATTTTAACGGTTACTAACGTTGATATAAGGGTCACTAAGACGTTACAACCAATAAATCACAATATCCACAAGCTATGAAACAATTACCTACTTAACGATACTATAGAAAGCTTTAAAAAAATATGTTAAAGAAAATTGTGATCCCATGTCTCAGCGACATCATTAAGCACATTGACAAGACAGTAGCCAGTTGGCTCATTCAAGTAGATTAAGATTTGGTTCGCGGTCTTCTTAAATTTACTTTCTTGTACTTGATATATAGACATTCTGCGTAAGTGATAGTTACCTCCTGGGGGAAGATGTGGGGAACAGCGCGTTCATCAGAGCGGCGGCCGAAGCGCAGGCGCACGGGGGTGCGAACCTCGCGCAGGGAGAGGAGCTCGTTCATCTCATCCAGCTGAAACAGTTGTGAGGTTAGTATGATGTTGTACCTAGTGATGGCACATTTAGAACTATCTCTAGTTAGGAAAAGGCGAGAAAATAAAAGTTGAAAAACGGAAATCAAAACAAAAGAACGTCAACAATGATCACGGGAAAACTGGTCGTGTACTGCAGTAATGAGGAAGATCTGTCATTGTAGATAGCGTGGCGCGAAATATGATCAAGCTTTTTTGAAATTTAAAATTAGGAACAGGAACAATCTATGCTAGCGCTATTAGTTACACAGTTTCCAAGTCCATTGTATAAGAACTTCATTTCAGACCATCGTCATATATTAGACACAGTTTGTGTTAGTGTGCAATTAAGAACGATGTAAGTAAACCGCAAAAAAACAGCCAGCCAATAAAATTAGACAGTCTCGTTTTAATAAGGAACCCTAACCGAGATACCCAAAGAGAAACAAGTACAACTTAGAAAGTAGCCTTCATGATTATTTACTTTCTGCACCCCAAAAGTTGAAACTTTCCCGCCGCGCCGTCGGAAATCTTCAAGTAAAATTGAAAATTTTAGACCTATTAAGGTAACTGCCTAAATATCTTCAAAGTACACAGGTGGGAAGCATAGCTTTCACCATTACATGTACATCTTTAATACCGTTACTAACTTACCCATATTTTGGTGGACACTGACGACAAAATGACTCACATAGATAAATTTTAAAGCGACGTAAAACACGAAAGTCTACTGAACTGTGTAATTTTATCGTTAATATTATAGTTGTCTTAATATTAAAGGGCAACACTATTAACTGGTACCTGGCTATACGTATATGAGGATCTAATGGAGCGAGGGATAAGACGAGGTTTCATAAAATTAGGGATGAAAGGGTCTTTAAGTTAACAAAATTGAGTTATACAAATGCGTTGGGGTTGAACTGACACGTACGATCATGTGTGACGTAATATTGCTAGTTATTTTAACAGTTTTTGGTTTTACCAGCAGTGAGCCTTATATCTATCTATATATATAAAAATGAAACCCGTTTTCCTTGGTCACGGCATCACGCGTGAATGGCTGGACCGATTTCACTAATTCTTTTTTTTGTTGTATTTGTTATTATTAGGAGAAGGTTCTTACGGAAAAAAATATTAAGAAAATGTCTCAGAAATATTGAAAAATATACATTTAATTTTGCATATTTAAAAAAACGCGCGTAACGAATGTCAATGTCATTCACAGCCATAGACTATATTGAAAGAGCATTGTTTGTTCGGAAACGTGGTTACTTAATTAAATTCGAGCATCATTTGTTCGAAAACATCTTTTAAGGGTGTCTCACACTCTCTCTAACCATCTCTCTGTCTCTCTTATATATCGCAGACGAAGTTGCGCGGGTCAGCTAGTTTTGTAATAAAACTAACATAACATCACGCCAGTAAACCCTGAAGGGTTAGGCAGAGGTGTACCTAGTACATAGTACACCCACATTTCGTCAGTTATATTTAAGTCCTATGTAATAGGGGGCGAGCCGATTGCCATAAACCGGGCACAAATTCAGACTCCGTGACTGCTACTGAGAGATTCCTAATGGAAACTTAATACAATTTGTCCGACCCGGGAATCGAACCCAGGACCTCATGCTCAACAGTCGCGATTGCAACCACTAGACCAACGAGACAGTCTAATGAAACTATTGCAGGGAAAAGTCCAATTCCTGACACAATGAACAAAAAATACCATGCTTGCTCACCCTGTGTTGGGAATTTTAATTACCCTCGTGATCGTTTTCATCACACATCTTAAATAAAAAATAAAATGTTAGATCTAAAATTATAATCTTGTTACTAAAACTTTAAATTTCCAAGTGGGAGCATTTTATTATGTTCATTCACGGCTGGCCAAACGCAGTAGTTTCTGAATATTACACATTTCACCTTTCACAAAATTAGTTCATTCAGCTTTAAGCTTCATCAAGTGAAAAGCGCTTGATGCCCATTTACTAAAGCGCTTTATAAAATAGCTATATTGATTACTAACTACTTTTTATAGAGGTTAATGGTTTACGTGTTTATTAAGACAAAGTTAACGCCAGCGCTTGTTATCTGAACTTAGCTTAACCTAATGAAGGGATTATATAATTTCTGCTCGTTACATTGCAAGCTTGGAAAGGCTTTGTTTTTTTATTAAGATGCGCTCAAAGTTTTATTTTTCTTAAAACATCCTTGTGAGGAAGGGTTGCTCTACCAACAATAAGTAATTTAATAATGTGAACTGACTACCTTAGCTGATACCTGTGTATCTGAAGACTCAAACACATTATCCTACAAGCTTTTACTTATCTTTGCTTCTGCCGCTTTACTAATATTATTAATAACCTCATAATGTATGTTAACACTTTTAATTGTAATGGTAAAAGACTATGTGAACTCACTTCCTTACGGTTCGACTTGAACGTTAATGCAATAACATCTAGTGTAATCAGATCTGAGACTGCGTCGTTGGGGTAGTGGTTACAAGCGTGACCGCTGAGCAAGGCGTTCTGATTTAGACTTTCACGGTTTTTCACTACACTCATCGACCATAAACAAAATCACGGATATCATCCCGTAAGTACTTTAAGTGTAAGGCGTTCTGAGTTCAATTCCCGGGTCGGGCAACGTGTTATTAGGTTTTTCCATCAGGAATGTCTCACCAAAAGTCATCCCATTGATGGCAATAGGCTCGCATTACATATATGGGACTTAAAAAACACAACTAGTGAAATGTGAGTGTGCTAAGATACACCTCTGCCTTACCCTTCAGGGATTACAGGCGTGGTGTTATGTTTATGCATGTGTAATCAGATATCAGTCAATATCTTTTATAATATAATATACCAAGGCGCATGATAACTGATAATAATACAGAACAAGTCAGATATGACAAATCGAATTACTCAACGCATTCACTGGCTTAGGAAATTAAGATTATAATTTACCAAAAAGATGAAAGGTATCCCCGTGACGTATGTTAAGGACAACTCAACAATTAAGATCTTTGCAAAAGATAACATAGAAAGGTATAATAATAGAAACGTAAAAGATGATGGTAAAAGATGAGTAGGCTGAATTAAATGAAGTTAAGGGACTTTGTTTTTGGTTTTAAAATGTTCTTAGATAGAGTGAAAAGGATTGTCAGATAGCTTTTACGTCGTCGAGTGTAGGTAGCTGTGTGTAACATTATCTGGTCGACGGTGAACATTATAATGCATTATCCACTCGAGAAACACTTAGGGCGTACGTCAGAAAACTGTTGCGGTTTTGTGGGAGATGATGTTTGATGGAACGTTATTTGCCTTAAATATTCCCTTCCTATCTTGCTTTTATTAACTATAAAGCCTCAGTAAAAACTTTTTGAAGAACAGAAGTATTTTTAATCTGTCTCTGCGGGAAACAACGATTACAGCGTTTAATTTTAACATTATTTTAGTAGCTCTTGAAGTTAAATGTTTGTAAGTAGGCAACTTACTGCGAAATATACTGAAGTAGATTTGGAATGAAGTTATTAGGATTGTAGTGCTTGGGGCGGAAGAAAAAATATTTAATATCGTCTTAATGAGAGACCAGTGTTTGTATAAACCGCTCTCGTTTTGCAAAACCAACAAAGGTGTTTGCTCGTGTGTGCACCATTTACACGTCCTTCATTACTGGCATGGAGCGTTTGAACTGGGCTAGTTGCACTGTAAAGCACTGGCATAATTAAAGTTGGTATCGACTTCGTTTTAATGTAACTAGAATGAAGATCGTTCCAGTAACCTTCATATAATTATTTCAGTATACAGCGTGTATTGGGTGAGAGCGTGTAAGAGTGTACCAAATTTCAATACCTACTCAACCCAAATGTATGGGATGGCTGAATATTTTTTGTGACTACGATGTGGATCACATAGAGAAAGTGGTTCAGTTTTATAGTCTGTACCATACCCTAAAATATGACTACGCATTTCTGAAACACTCAGTATGATATATTTGTTATGTCACAAGTACTAACCGCAAACGTCGTGGCGGTAACTTAATATCAAGTAAGTATTTAAATATGAGAATCTGATGAAGATAATTCGCCAAGGCGGAGATGTGACTTTATTGGATTGCCGCCGAATGCTCGACGGCACGGTTACCGACAGATTACTGATGTATTCAAATTAATACAATTGCTAAATACGAGTGATTCAAACGGATTGCTCTGTCTGCCGACCTTGACCTGAGTCTGATTGTGGATTAGATCTTGTAAAGACTAGATAACTGGATTAGTTTTCATCTTGTTATTAAAGAAATTCAGGCAATGTGCAATGAGGTTTATTATAAAGTTCCATAATATTTTAACAGAGGGCCTGATTCTTCTACGTTTCCCGTTTTCCGTTCACGCATCTGTTTAAATCAAAGGCAAAAGAACAATTCATTGAATCTTAGCTACTCGTGGAGTCCCTAATAAGCGAGGAAACATTTGGGATGGATCCGTTTCACAGTATCCAGTCTGACTACAAAACGGAACTTTGACGAAGAAGAGTGGCGTCTCTGTTACTTGTGTGTATCTTTCAAATATTCGTTACCTATTGCGCGGGTACTGTTTTATATTTGATTGTGTAACCACAATGTAGGCGAAATATTGTGTAATTTCAATATACCCGTCAAAAATCTCATCGCTTTATGACATTGACACGCGTTTAGTCTTTCCAGGGAACATCCCCTAGAACGAAACGAGTGTCTAGTATAGGTTTAGCACAATGCCGCATGTGGATATTTTTTCTGGCGTATGCCTTCAAGCGTGTACCTGCATGTTATAGTTTTTGGAGGAATTAAAACTTAATAGTCTATGTTTTTCTTTATTACTTACAGGAGCCTGAGGAGGCATGTCGGGGTCGGAGCGGCGGCCGAAGCGCAGGCGGCGGGAGGGCGAGCGCACAGACTTGCGCGCGAGCGCGTGCCCGCCGAGCGCGTCGTGCTGCGCCAGGAGCGCGTATAGCCCGCCTAGCGCGCCCCAGCCGTTCTGATCCGCTGCTGCTGATGCTGCACAAAAGAGAAATAGCGTGAGTATATGTCTAGAATAGTCTTTATCCATCGTTGACTGTTTTCGGCTATGGTGTGGTATCTAATCTCAGTAAAGTCAGCATTCGATAAGGGAGATATAATAGTCCACAAGTGTGCGCGCAAACACAAGTGCACTTTTTCTTCCTTCACTCTTTTAATGCGATGGTAGAGCAATCTAACACGATGGGGGAGAGATCAAGTTTAGGTCCCGAATTATAAATAGAGATCTCATAGAGATCGTAGCGGCGATCGGCGGTGGCGACCTCTCGCGTCCGGCCCTGGTTCAATGGTTCGGAGCGAGACGGAATGGGACGCCGTCACCACCTTCTGCGAAGCAGTCATGCTGGCGGAGGAGGTGGCGAAACGTGAGAGGGAGAGAACCTCACGTCCCAGGCGCTGCGCGAGACGAACCGGGCGTCGGTGGCCACCAGTGAGCTACGGGCTAGCTCGCCGTCCGTCGTCTTATGACGATAGGCCGTGTCGACGGCGCGTCCGTGTTCCACGCGCGCCTCAAAGAGAGGTCAGCAAAACGAAGGGGTCGGCAAGGGCCGATGCCTGCCGGGGCTGCGGGACTGTTCGAAGAGATACCGTGGCCCCGGGACACATAGGGCGATGAAGGAATATGGATGGGTTTTAGTCAGTAAAAAAAAAAGTCTCATAGAGAGGAGAGTCTGACACCAGGTTAGGCACTATAACCGTACGAAAAGAGTAAGTATTAGATAGAGACACGTGGAAGTAGGTTTCCCGTAGAATAATACACTGCTACCCATAAATAAATAGGTAGCGTTTGTTGTCCGCCGTCATTATTATTAAGACCTTTAACAATTAAAATTTCGAAACCAAAAAAAAACATGTTCGTAAACACGTGAACAAAACAAAAACACAATCATAACATTTCCGTAAAATATGTCGCTATAAATAAATAAACAATTCAGATAATATACAAAAGATGTTTTCCAGCAAAACTCCATATGAAGCCCTTTATGATTGCCCCCACAAATACCGCGTACGGTTGCTGTATGGAGTAAGTGACGTAGACAGCCCTGACCGCCATGTTGTTTACTGTACTGTGTTGACAAGAGATTATACCCCAGAGCGACCATTTGAATACTAGGTCTTGCCATAGAACTGATTCATGTGTGGTTCTATTCATAACAATTTGCTACATGGATCGCATAAACATATATACAAATTGTTGTTTGTTTTGCACTTTCGTTCAGTCACTCTAGTTTATTTTTCTAATAAGTAATTTATTGTTTTTTTTTGTTATTTTTATTTATTTTATATACAGATCTATTTCACATATTTATGCTATTCACCACCACCATTGACACAAAACATAAAACTGGTTCACATCCGTAACCTCACTAATCCAGGTTCAGTTGAAAACCAGCGTCGGGCACTAGTTGTCCTGCATTTTTGCTAAACTAGGCCTATTTGGCGCAGCCGTGAGGCGCACAGTGTCACATTATTATTATTTTTGTTAAGTTTTATGTTTTTTATTCATTTTTGTTTTTCTTTTTTGTTATTTTTTATACTGTGTGCACTTGTGGCGTGTGCCAAATAAATGTATTTTCTTTCTTTCTTTCAAATGTAAGTACTGAGATATTATAAACAATATAGTGTTCTAGTAAATCGTAAAACTGTTATAAATTACTAGCTCGTATACATGGCTTCGACTGCGTGGAGTTCGAAAACAATACCATAGTATTAACGGGAAAAATATTGTAATCCAGATCATAACCTATCCGTGCGCCAAATTTTATCAATATCCGTTCTCCCGTTTAGACGTAAAATGAAAACAGACAGACACAGACAGAGTTAAGCACTTTTGCATTCATAACATAAGTAAATATGTATTTAAAAAAAAAAGACACCTACGAGAAATATGACTAAAGGACCGTCATATACACAACTTTTCTTATTAATCAAGTAATATAAGTTGTAAGCAAGTTTTATTGGGACAAGCCTTTTGGGAGGCTAAACAAAAGTTTTTACAACCCAACTGCGGCACATACAGGTTAACTTGTTTTAAAAGATTTATCCTCGGTATATGTGTGAAGCATAAATAATCTGTTGAATAAAACTTTTTGTGAAACGCCTCAGACTTGAAATTGTAGCTCCAATTTAGATCTGAGAGGTTTTATTTGTTATTTAGGTTTTAAAAGTAGTATTTAAGTTTTCTTTTATGAAGTTCTGTTCTTCTTCTTCTTCTTTGCGTGTCGATAAACTCAAATAATCCCCGACCAGTATGTTGCCACCTGCACAGCCCAGTCGTTGGCTTCGTTTAAATCCTGGAAGGTGCAGGTGGCTGTGTAGGATGGGCAAGAATGGAGGTGGGGCATATCCTGCAGAGGGTCTCCTCCACACTGACATTGTCTTTGGGACGGGTCGATGACACCCCATTTGGCCAGATTACTTTTACAACGGCCAAGCTTCGCCCGCAAACGGTTAAGAGATTTCCAGATTGGCCACTGCAGTTCCTGTCCAGGAGGAAGATGTTCTGCTGGATTGATGAAGTGAGGAGGGGTGGGATGTCTGTTCCTCCACAATTCGCATCTTTCTTCTGACGCACTCGCGTCTTTTGAGAAAATCATGTGTCTGTTCTGTTATAAAAAGAGGAAGCTGTAATAGAGGAAAATACATGCCTTAAGCCCTTGTAAGAAGTTTCATTTAGCAATTTAACAAGGGCTTAATTCGATGCCTGTATCGGTCAATTTTTGAACAGCACCGAAAAAAACAGCTGTTCCATACATTTTAACCGGGAAGGTTTCACTTTTGTAGGCAAAAGCAGATTTTTTTTTAATTACCGATGAAATATTTCTATGTGCGGATATAAATTTTTCATGGTTCGTGTATGATGTCCTGAATGTTAGAATATTATCAAAATATAATTCAAATACGATAGTAGCTCCACCTAATATTTTGTGTTAACGAGAATAACTGCTTGTATTTTAGATTGATTCTCTCTCTTTATGGACTTGTCTGTGGTTTGTAAAAGAAAACCGAATAAACGGTTAGTCTTGTCGCTACAGCTATTGTGTTTTATTACTGAACACGTGGTAAGCTTATAATTTGTGCGTCGACATCCCTTCTACCTATATTTAAATATACATATATATATATATTATAATACGCCTCTGCCGAACCGTTTAGAGTGTAGGTGTAATGTTTTATTTTAAGTTTTTTCCTTTTACACCTCCACAGTTATCTCACTCAAACTGGATGTCAAAGAAAAATACACAATGTGCTACCTTTCTTAGAAGACTGTTTTCTATGTTATTCTTGTAGACGTTTATTTTTAAATTGGACCCAAGTTGTGTTGAAGCAACTGGAACTGTATTTTTTACCAGGTACTGAACTATACCTGAGAGGTCTATTAATTGAAATGTACACCTTTTACGGGCATTTTCAATAACTTACTGTTCGGTTTCGGTAGGTTGCTATCTCTGTCTGTTTGAAATTTTGCTTACAGACGGTTAGAAACAAAACGTCACAGAAAATCTTTCTTTTTTTCTATGAATCAAGTGACAGGTAGGTGACGCGGATACGATATTTCAACCTAAATTTGTTTAAAGAAACACCGATAGCTGCGAGACGTGGCATATTAACTGACAGTTATACGTAAGTAAGTTATAAAAACGGGCCTTAGTAAGCTATTTATATTTACTTGCATCAAAATTGCTTTGTTGTTTTCAGACACACATCTACGTACAGAACTCTGAACTCTTATCAAATATTTTGCAAGAGTTATTTCTGATTTTACAAATGCCGTGTACTCCATCACAAAATATAAAACAATATGGTAATAAATTGATGTTGTTTTGTGTATATGATGTAAGTGTAAGATGTGTAGGGGTATGAACCTGAAATAAATGAATTTTAATTTTTAATTATCATTTTTGATTATAATTGTGAATATTAAGTCAGTTCAAAGTTGTACTATCACCTCTTGATTTTATATCAAAGCTATTATGATAATTTGTAAGGTACAATTTCTAATCTACTTTCCTTACAACGCAAAAACTATTTCCAAAACTATTTTCTTCCCTAAAAACCTCCCTCCCTAGCACGGGTTCCGGTAAACATAAGCGCAATGTATTATAAAATTAGATCCTCTGTAAGATTTAGCGCGGAGGGCTGTGGGACGGTCTAAGGGTCGCTGGGCAGTCAGCCATGGCCGCCATGGCCTGTGTCCCCGACGTCGATGTGACATTTACACGGACATTATTCATTTATTATAACTAGTTAGTTATTTAAAAGAGTAGGGCTGTTCTCTGACATCGGCTATGGTTAATTCATTGTTGTTTACTTTTATGTAGGTTTTAATTTTAGTACTGGGAAAAGAAATACAGGGCGTCTAAAATCGTCTATAGGTACATCGCTGGAAGGCATTGCCACGTTGGATGGATTTACTGTTTAATTTAAATAATCACATGACAAACTTGTACATATTTATTAGTTGAGAAGTAATAGCTATTGCCTGAAAGCATCAATAAGTAACACTGATTAGCATCTCCAAGTGACTTCCCTATTTATCAAGGACTATTATCGATTTGTCTTCGCACGGCAGAAGGTCAGGCTATTGACATATATTTCCCTTAATTTTGTCGGACAATATTCTTGAAAGGACATGATAAATGAGACGTGAGTTATTTTCAATATCCTCGTCTTTTTTCGGAAACGGACTACCTTTAAAAGTCGACTGTGTGTCAAATTGGCTAAATTGAGACATGGTAGAGGTATTTATGAGGTGTTTTATTTTTGTTGAGGTTAGAGGAACGACTACCTTTGAAAAATTGTTTTTCATAGTAACATAATCTAAGGTCTAGGTAATAATCTAATCATCTTTTAAGAAACGTAAACTGTAAAAGTTGAGTAAACTAATTAGGACCCCGGTAAAACAAACTACTTGTGCGTTTTAGGAATAAAGTACTTCTTGCTTTTGCTCGCATGTAAAATTAGCAAAAGTACTCTGGTTTATTTTAATCCGAAGTAAATATGAATGAAATAGTAGAAACCGTATAAGTCTTTGATGAGAGAAATATCTAGCAACAAGATGTTTTTTACAAACGCTCGCCCTTGACTCATTTCATATGGCTTCATTACTGATGTTCGTAAAACTGAGTCGTTGCGCGTCGGTCCGTATTTCTAGGAAATGATACAAGAAATTTCGCCAAACAATGTGTTCGTCAACATAAACAGCCTGCTGTACAGTTATGTAAAGCTACGAACTTCTCAGTTTCGAAGGTGGAAATACAGCCCGCCCAAAAGATTATAAAGTTAATATTGCTACACAGTACATGAACTTTGAAAGTTTTCATGAAGGTTTTGCCTCAGTATTCTTAGTAGATTGTGTTTCAATACATCCATTACAAAGACTTATGGATGCCTGTCATTGGATATCTTCGGTTTTTAAGGAGTTCCTCTGGCGTACTTTACGATCTAGTGCCCGGTACTAGAGCTCCTCCATTTGTTTAGTGAACCGAACAGGCAGGTGCATTAGCTATCGTTGACTTTACGACTACAGACTACTTTAACTTCCATGATTTTTACGAGCTATCACAAACAAAAACTACTACCCTAATATTATCCAGAACACGTAAACATTTAAATGTATCAGAGCATAGTTTTCAACTGTAACATATCGTTGATCATCAAAGGGGAAGTCGGGAAGTCCGGTACTCTTAATCACGTTTGCGATACACAACTTCCAAGTTTATAATCCGTGTCAACCCGGGAATGTTCACAGGTCTTAGTGCCGAGCATTAGTTCACAAGTTAGTTTGCCTCAGCCCTATTAATTATCAACATTGCTGTTGCCAATCATTTGTGCATCCTTGTCACTCGAAGTTTGTTCCTCCGAGATATAACTCCGAAGTTAAACGTAATTATCTCAATGTTTCACGCAACTGAAATTGCGTTTGCATTGAAAAAGAAGGATTCCTTCGTGGTTCGAAAAGTAATTACTCGAGGGAATAGCGCTGGTTGTCTCTCCAACGTTACTTTAGTTGTTTTCGGAGCGCGTTTGTTAGGCGGGAGCGTGGCAATTTGATTTTGTCAGAATCAATAAAATACAATAACATCTTCACTGTAGATGTTTTAGAAGATTAGAGTTGGTTTTTGAATAAAACCTTTGAATACCAATTCTTTGTTTGTTTTCAATAGTGTCCCCAAATTCTAATGACTTAAAAATGTTCTCGAAGAAAAAGAAAACAAATAGGGAATCTTTTAAGCACCTAGAAAAAAAGGAAAAAGCCATCCTATTTTTGAAACGTGACAACAACTGATCGTAATTATAAAGAACACTTTCACAGTTTCACCTTTAAATAATTAATTTATAAGCCAGGATAAGAAATTGATTCGAGGCAGTAACAAGGCTTCACAACTTACTTAATATTCTAAGTGCACACCTTGCATTTCAATTTTGATTAACAAACTTGAAAGGCGGCTTGGATTGACCAAGCTAAGGGAATGTTGATGTTTACATCGCTATTCATTGTATAACACTGGTTAGAGAGGACATGGGAATACTGAGACTGCAAACAGGGTTGAATATCCAATACAGGTAATAATTAAGCAATGAGCCATTGTCTGTCTGTCACCTTTATTGAAATTTAGACTGGTGATTGCAGTTTCTTTTACTACAAACCAGGGTTCGTAATATTTATCAATGCTGATTCATATTTTTTTTTACTTAAATTATAATTTCTTTACTAAAATTGTTTGTAAAGAATGACATTTATAGTTAAAAATTGTTTTATTATTTAGTATTAACACAAAAAAGTGCAAAACAAATCTGTTTGTTAAATAATAACAACACATAATTCTAGTGTCCGCTTTTTTTAAAGTTTACATTTAACGCGTTGATATACTCGCAGAAATCACAATTTAAAAAAAAAATTATCAATGATGAATTAATATAAATTCAAACTTCAAACGGAAGCAAACGCAGAAAGACTGCTTCAAAATATTCCCGTAAGTAGTTGCTGTGATACACACATGAGGGGATGGGGCAGGCCTATTCTTTGTTGAAACCCATGCGGAGTTATAAAAATGTAATACTCGCAACCACTGAGCCGTAGCTAATGAGTTTCATCCATTTTATTTGACATCAGTATTCAATGCGTCTTTATATAAAAAAATAAATATATATTTAGATCGAGTAACGTTTTTAATTAAGAAACGTACGATATTTGAATACGTGTTATTTTTGTTTGATGAGTTTGTGGAAGATTTATTTGAATGTCAATCAACTGTGTTGTTATTTTTTCGAGTTACGTGAGCGGATTGTTTGCTATATTGGGCATTGGTTAGCATCAATGAAAATGAAATTACGAGAAATACAGATCGGTTTTGTATACATTCATCATTTGTTTCCGACCTTTCTAATTGGCCGATATTTTAAAGATATGTAAACACAGAAACAATTGCCTTTTTTCAACAATTTTTTTACTAACATTCAAAATACTTCTAATAAAATAAATGTTTTATTATCTAGCTCGTTAATTGTGTTTTACATACAATAGGAGCTATAATTATGCAAATCTCTGTTATCCCTACGGGCGGTTTGATTAATTTTCAGAGTTAGCTTGATTGAATTTACTAAACATTATTTGGAAATAAAATGTACAACTGTAGGTATAACTTTTTTATATATAAGTGTTTATAAATTACCTTTTAAGATTTTCTGAAACTGGATAAAAAAATCAGAAAAAAAGTATTTTCATGTTTCAATTTGAAAAAAAAAGTAGATCTTAACGTTATGAATCATATTTTCTTTTGATAAAACTAAGATTTCGTGAATAAAATCCTTTCATATTTTGTTTGTAACATTTCAATTCGTCTTTTCAATAAACGAAGCATCGTTTCCCCTTATTAAGTGCTCCCAAATGACAGTAATAGTGATGTGATAGTTAATAGGTTACGTGACATCGACGCACACTCCAGATTTAAGCGTACACCCGAAGTGTTTACTTACGCTCTTGTCGAGAACATAATGTTATTAAACGCTTGACATATCGCCTCTCGTTTTACGACAGCTACCGGTACCGAATGTTTCAATTTCGGTGTAAATAACTTAAGGTGATGCTGGCCTTTTTAAATTTTATTAGAATTATTCTTCAAACAAATAATAAGAAATTGCTGTTGTAGTCAAAATATACGAAGTCCCAGTTTGTAAATAGAGACATGATTACGTACGACATTTTTTGGCCCTGACCTTTACATTCCCGAAAAATGATCATATATAATATAGCAATAGGTACTTACGCTTCCTCCCCACATTAGTTTACTACAACAAAGGTTCCAAACTTAGTGAACCGATAAGCCTCAACGGACTTTAAACTAAGTCTGTATAGCCGATGGGTCCAGTTTTAGTCACAAGGTATTCAATTTATTTTCTGAGTATTTTCCAAAGCAAGAATTGCCTCGTATTTACGGTTTACATCACAGAAATAATTATTTTGTCGCTAAAAATATAATTTGCTAGTGAAAATGAAGCTGAGATTTGAAAATAAGATTTTTTTGGCCATCATATCGAGCCAGTAGATATCCCTGAAAACTTGAAAAGCGTAGTAGCATCAAAGCAAAATTACCCTTTCATTTGCTTCATAATTTTATTTATAGCCTTAAATAATTGCGAAATGTCTCGACTGATTTAACGAAAACACATAAATTACAATTATTTGTCTGATGTTGTACAGACGACGCTAGGTACAACTTAGTAAGTGATTTCCTGAATATGCGTAACTAGCAAAAGTCTGATGTAATCTAAAAGTAAAACATCGGTCTTCTTATTTGTCGTGTGATTAGTACCTAGCCTTTTTTTTTTTTTTTTTAGGATGGGAAATCATCAAATGACTTCTCCCGCTCTGGGCGGAGCAGGAGGGAGTGTCAGACTTTTACTGACTAAAACCCATCCATGTTCCTTCATCGCTCTTTGTGTTCCGGGGCCACGGTATCTCTTTCGAATAGTCCCGCAGCCCCGGCAGGCTTCGGCCCTTGCGGACCCCTTCCTTATTGCTGACTCTCTTTGAGGCGCGCGTGGAACACGAACGCGCCGTCGACACGGCCTGTCGTCATGAGACGGACGGACGGCGAGCTAGCCCATAGCTCCCCGTCCACAGGCCCTAGTACCTAGCCTACCGTGTGATTCTGTAAGATCTCATTCTAAACTTCGAATCTGAATTCGCTGTGAGTTTCTTGATTGGCATTCTAAAAACTCGGTTGATAATTCGAATTTACACTAGCGCCACCCTTGCGAGCGTGTCAGCGAGTTGAACTAAATTAACAGGGAAATTATGACAGATAAAGTACGAGATGACGTAAGAAGTGGCTTTGGTCGCTTCGGAGGTCTGTTCACTTCGCAAGTGACTAGGTGATGCTTACAAAATGCAAAATCAAGGTCATTTTGAACCTTATGCGAAGTGAGAGTCATTAGCGATGTGAGATGCGAGTGTTGTTTGAATTTTACAGAATCGACTTACTGGTTAAAGTTTTTATGCCACCCCCGGGCCTTTGACTTGGCTTCACATGCTTTTGAGAAATATCTCCCAAGCATGCTGGTTTGTTTTACTCATGATGTTTTTCCTTTACCGAAGCAAATAATAATTTAACAATATATAGGCACATAAATCCGAAAAATCAAAGGTGCGTGTCTTTAGTTCGACATATGACTGGCAGTCCGACGGTCACACCACTAGGCTCTCACTGCTGTAAAAACATCAGTGTGTCTACTATAATCATCTCCTTCTGAAACTGTCCAGAAAAAGAAATCCTAGTTCACTCGTCTCGTATTACACGAAGAAAACTAATTTAAGTGCTAATACTTTCCACCTCTATATCTAGGCAGGCCCATTACCTGAACCGAAATCATTCAAATGCATTCAACTGTAACGTTCTAATCGAGTGACAGACATCCAAAGATTCTCATTTAAAATATCAGAGAAGAGAAAATTAAACGAAATGTAATAAACGCGTTCATTTAAGCGGAGCAGTGGGTAAGTACCTATGGTCCCGGAAAATGCCTAAGATGTAACTCGAGTAGGTGTGTAATAAGGATTCTTAATAAATCCTTCAAATTATTCGCTTGTAACGTTAAAGATATGTTGGGGCACGTAGAAAAGCTTTGAGAAATCGTTGGGTATTAAAATGATATCTATTTTATTATCTGCGCAGTTATAGCGTCTTCGAAAGCCTTTTCCTAAAACCTGTTAATAAATATGCTACAATACCTACCCACATAAATTCTATAAATTGAATAAGTTGATACAATACCTACGTCTCTTATACAAATCGGTATTAAGTTAGTGCTAAGTTACACAACAATTGTCACGCAAGCGATCACTTAAAGGTTAGGAAAAAGAGTATTTTCTTACTTTCACAGTTTTCGGGATAAAGTTTCACGTATGAAATAGGGTAACTGAACAACTAAGTATGTCACCACTACCAATATGAAGTTTGTTTGCTTACATAGAATGACATAATATGATAAGCACATTTGTTTTAGTTTAATTGTCGTGTTTTAGGGTTCCGTTTTTATTACCTCAAACGATACAGGTTTGGTATTTGTTTTTCGTCATCTCATGTCTGATTTCTTTCACAGCTTTCCTTCCTTTACAGAAGTACTTTTGTACTGTGTTAGTTATTTTTGATGTACTTACACTCATACGGAGAGACGAGCGCCTGCGCATTGGCCACGGGCAAGGAGCAGATCGCCGCGAAACCGCACAACGCCAGCGCACACACGAAGCTCGGAGACATGACTGAAACAATACAAAATGGCCCATTAATATCTGACGTATCTAAGGTCAAAAATAAACAACGAAAATCTTAGGTGTATTTTAGAAAGGTATACCCTTTCTGAAATACACGTAAGATTTGTATGTGGCCACCATCAAGAGAATTTATTCCGGAATGTTTTTGTACAAGACACTTATCTTTAAAATTAGATATAGCACAGGAATCTGAATCTTTTCCACATCAGTAGATTGTAACCATGCCAAGGGGCGGGTTGATATTAAACCTCCCAACAAGTAGTAACCACGCGTCGAGCTCATGAATATAGTCTTTACAAGTACGAAAATACAGTCTTCGTTTGATTGGAATTATAATCCAATAATAAATAAGATTGTTTCGAAATAGCCCTGTTGTTGCTTAATAAGTAAGTTATTTTATCACTAATTTGCACAACACAACAAAGGGTTGTATGTCCTTGAACATATAAAAAACATGACGGCAAAATTCGTGCATGTCACAAATTAACTTGCATATCTTAATCTACTTTCATTAAAAAAGTCACTCACTCACATCATGGAATGACCAAAACTTATAAACAATGTTAATCTTTATTAGCAAAGGTTTACTAATTAAATTCAGTCGGAGGGTAATAGTAGGAGCTAAGGAGACACATTAATTATGAAAGAGATTAGACCCAAGAAGGTATCATGACTATTTTAGAGAGGCGCCGCTATTAGGTAATTGATGAATAACTAATACTTGGACACAGGTCTCGCGTGGTACATGGATCTCTACATGGTCCATTGTGCACAGGAAACAATAAGGTATAGAATGGGAGCATAAATTATGTGTTTGCCATGAAATAATTCACTGGAGACCATACTTATACAAGTTGCAAAGAATAGAATTCTTTTTGACACATCGAAAATCATGTAAACTCTAGGAAATGAATTGTTAAGCAATTTGACTACACTACCAACCCAAAGAGTCCGGATATTCAAATTACAACATGAATTATACTTTGTCAGCTGTATGAAATAAGCTAAGGGTGTAAAAAGACTCTTAACAAAGCTGAAAGGCACTTGTTCTCCCCATCATTACAATATTCTTTTTGTTCTAGCCTATACCTGGGAACCTTCTAGTTATGGAAATATTGGCGGTCAAAGTTTCAACTTTTTCACAAGTTTTTTAATACATGTTTTTAATATAAGAACTTTACTTTAAACATCTCCAGTCCTCCACGACCCCCGTACTATTCAATCCATCCACCAGCACAATGTTTTGAGTGCGTTACATTGAGTTTTAGCATAAAACGTCCCTACAAATTTTTCACCCCAAAAAAAAAGTAATTTCCCAATAATAATTTTTGCGTAGGGTAATTTAGTTTTGATGTACAGAATACCTGGCGAAATGTGGGTGTACTATTAGGTACACGTCTGCGTAACCCTTCGAGGTTTACAGGCGTGATGTTCTGATGTTATATTATTATATATTTGCCATTAACAATTAATTTCCCTGACGGCATAACGGTAACCCGAACTGATGTTTTCGCATCCCAATAAATTAAAAAAAAATGCACTTTCTTTAAAAATATCCAAGACGTTCGTTACTTTGTTATAAATACAAGTCAATCGTTTCTCGTGTAGTGTTTAAGAAACCGTTATTTTATTTCCAATAACGGTTTGTCTAGAACTATCAACAAACAGAAATGGGAATATACCCATGGTCCGAACCTCTCAATAAATACCGTGTGTGTATCAAAATAAATGAAGTTGCCGCTTGACTTCATTTAAAAATATCGAGTTTTTTAAATTATATTTATTGTTTGTGAAGTGAACCGTTTGCTCCAATTGAGACTGTATCACTACGACTGTAAGGCTGAATGTAAGTCGGAAACAATCATAGATGTCTTCCCATCTAGACAAAGTGACATCCTGCCAGCGATAACGATGTTCGGAAAGTCAAAAATGTTTTGAATTCAAAGAAGTTATTAGAAGTCTCAAAAGTCAATCCTGTAAAATAGTTTTTGAAGAAATAAGAAATACTTTGGAAGCTATTGTTTAAGTGATTCTAGGTCCTCTAGTGCTAGTAACGTATTTAAACCAGAATTCTTCTTTTTAACTTTGATTGTTTTAACTAAAGACTGTATCGTTGGTCTAGTGGTTGCAAGCGCATCTGCTGAGCATGGGGTTCTGGGTTCGATTCCCTGGTCGGGTAAAGTGTTATTAAGATTTTCCGTCAGGAATTTATCAGTAGCAGCCACGGAGTCTCGATTTGTGCCCGGTTGATGACAATAGGCTTCCCCCTATAATATGGGACTTAAACGTACACTTTAATGTACACCTCTTACTAATCCTTCCGGGATTACAGCTGTGATGCCAAATCATGTTGTTTTAACTAAATCTGTATCTGTTAATTATAATGATTAAAATCAGTGACTGCCTAATAATTTCAGTAACATTAACCGTGTGAATTTATATTATTTAAGAAGGGAAGTATCATTATTTTGTCTGACAAAATAAAAGTCCGTTTAAGAACACAAATAAACTTAGAATCCCTGTTACGAAAGGTTGTATTAGCATTTTCAACACGCAGCAGGTACGGAACCCATTTGTCACGTTCATATTTAGCCTTTTTATTCCGCTAGAGGGGAGCATTCATTTGTCCGAATTATCCGCGGTGTATCCGCCATTTGCCCACATTCTGCCAAGCATAGCCAGATGTTATGTGAATGGTAGCATTAACCCCTTTTTGTTAGAGGGGATGTCGCCTGTCGTGTCCGAAATGTACAGCCTTTTACTAACACGCGTACTTGGACTGATTAAGTTATAAAAAAAATATAAATATAAATCCTACATAAGTAGTTTATTTCAAAGGATTAAGTAGATTAATTCCCAAACAAATATAAACGAATAATTTATAGATTTATTTCCGTTAGACATTTTCACAGTTAGGTCTTCGAAAGCTAATATTTATTATACATACTAGTAACACCAAAATTATGCGAAACCAAACCTTAAATACGTTACCAATTTTCATGGAATTATCATTATTCATGACGTTACGGGTGGCATTTACGGAATATCATGAGTGTGAGAGTAAGTATGTGAAATGAGCTGTCAGTCAATAGAGCTGACGCCATGGAAATAGATGTACGGCTCTCAAGCCGTCGTTACCGGCTGATGGGAGGCTCAACAAGTAGGGTAATGCGCGTGTCGTTGACCCCCCCCCCCCCGACCCCCGCGGGCAAATGTCGCGGTGACGTCATCAATCACGCTTATCACTACCAACGTGACGTGCTGACTCGTCACACGCACCACAACTGCTACTTACACGACGGTTACACGCGAATACTAACATTGAACATTTTTGTTATTACTATTTGCTACGGCGTAGCTCCCGTGCTACGAAATCGCTACGAATAAAATTTTAGTATGGGATATTCAAAGGTAATTGTAAGTTAATTAGAAAGTATTGCCTGATACAAAATAGAAGGACAGTTAGAATTATTTTATAATTATATTGAAGTGATGTTGAGAATAATTTAACTTTTTCATTTTTTTTTTTTTTAAGTTAAACTAAAGTGAAATGGATTATTCTTCTAACACAAACAAATCAAGAATTAAAATTACAAGTTTTAAATCCTGGGTTTGTTATATAATTCTCCAAATAGAAATAAGCCTACAGGAATAAACCACGAGGTAAATGTTGACATTAACTTGCAGTATGACGTCACCAATAGGGTAGATGACAAAAAAATCTAATTAGTCCCCACTAATGGTCTTTGACGCGTTTTATCTTCGTCGATTTTTATTAATTTGATAAAACATAAAACACGTTTCCAATATTTTTCTAATAACTGACGGACTAAACAGAATTATATTTTTTTAGTCAGAAATCATCCCTATTACGGTATTGTAATAACAAAATAATTTTACCAAGACAACACTAACTAAGCTGCCCTCCGCCCTCGTGTGCACGAAGGGATGACTCTCGTTATTTCTGTCACCTTACACTGCATAATATTAATGATCGTCACCAATTAATGATACGCCACTACTCTCAAGTGTTAAGTGTTTATTGCTTGTATAATGAGAGAAAGGTTCTTATGTATTTCTCGTTAATGTTGTATTGAAATAACTTATTTTGTTGATTTTTTATAAATTATATTACAAAATTAATAAAAAATAATAATAAAGGCTCTGTCTTTTTCAGACAGTTTTAAATAAAACTGTCTGAAAAAGAAATAAAAATAAATAAAATAAATAGTTTGTAGCATTAGTGGTTTTGTGCACGCAGCGAAACACGATACCGACAAAGTTACGTGTATAATTATAGTTTAACTAGGTTTTTTTTTTAATATGTATTAGTTTATTATTGTTATTAAAGATCATTTTGTGTATTTTTATCTGTGGGCCATAGTTGCTGGAAAATAAAATGATTATTATTATTAACCCTTCGATTGTTTTTACTGTATTGAAAAATAAGTTTACCTATTTTATGTTTTTTTTTAACTATCTTATAGGGACTTTTGTGTTCAAACAGTAGCTAAGTATATAACGTTTATTTATAACTAAACTTCCATTTGGCATTAAACAAGAACTTTGTATCAAAATGTCATTCAGCTACAGAGCTCACTTCACAGAAATGCAATTTGTAAATGTTAAGCAAGTTTTAATTGATGGTAACGCAATTACGAGTTGGGCTGCAATCGAGATGTTGCGGCTAATATACTTGCTATGTACTTTTGTATACAAAGTTTGTCCAGAGCAATTATGGACACTGGAATTAAAGGTCTAGACGAAGATCTCCAGTATTTATTTTTACTTTTTTTTACTTTGGGTTTATTTCTGTTCTTACTTAACTTAAATCTAAATGGACTAATTAACACAATGGAAGAGACAATCGTCAAAATCGTAAAAGTGAAAAGTCAATTAGGTATGTATTGTTCTTGATTAAGACAAATGTGTCACTTGGACTTAAGAGGGTAAAAACGAGAGGATAGTTATTTTCAACTTAGCTTCGGTACACAAATAAATCACACAATGCGAAGATACTCGGACTTGTAAAACAATCTAAAGATAAACAATCGAACACATGATTGTTAAACAATGTAAGTTTTTAAACTGACATGGTTTTAACATTATCATTAACACATGCTTGAAATAAAACAAGTAGTAAGTATCATGGCAAATATCCCGTTTTCAGTGTTAATGATAATTGTAAAACACATGATTCGAAACTGTAGTAAACAAGTTTAACGAATTAATTTAAGAAAATATGTATAAACATCAAAAGATATAATATTCGCTGAGATCAGTGAACCGTACGCTAGGGTCGTATACACTTCACAGACTCGTAAAGATCAGCGAAAGTGTTCGTAACCCCTTGATAAATTACAACTGGCAAGTATTTAAATATCGTAATTACATTACCTTTAAAACTATATACCTCCTTGCCTTTACCCACAATCATTTGTGGAAATATACAACCTCAGACAAGGAAAAAAAAATGGATCTTATTGCTATTCCATATCTATTTCATTTCTAAAGGAAAACAGATCAAAAGGGGATAATAAAAGCATATTATTGTGCAGACACACATTTTAATACAAATAGTGGACTTCAAAGGCTTTCAATATCTTTATGATATTTAGGGGTTTTGGTGTATAATCTGAACTAGCGTAGACGTACCGCATGTGTGGAGGAATGTTTTTAGATGCAAGCACATTCTAATAACGTAGTAAATCTACGTCTAAAGTCCACTTATCTGGCCCGGGACGAAGGATAGACCTTGTCATTTTTCACCGTAATTTTCTTGGTTGCTCGCTTCGCTTCGTTCGCTTGGTTAAAGTGGAACTTTAACCCACCGGGTTAGATAAGTTAGTGGCTGTAGTGCAGTAGCAGATGGGAAATCATCAAATGATTCGTCCCGCTCTGGGCGGAGCAGGAGGGAGTGTCAGACTTTTACTGACTAAAACCCATCCATGTTCCTTCTTTGCCCTTTGTATTCCGGAGCCACGGTATCTCTTTCGAACAGTCCCGCAGCCCCGGCAGGCAACTAGTAGATTCAGTGTTTGAAATTATCTGTTTGAAATTTTCTAAATGCAAATAATATCAGAGCGCTGAAAACCTGTTTCTGATAACACTCAATATTTTGTAAAGTTTCACTTGTGGTTGAGTTATGAATACATAAGTATTGGTCGACCTTTATGAATATGTCTACATGAAAGTTGGTTACAAGATTCAATAAACTTATCGAAGCAAAACATTCAGATTATATTACGACAATAGATAAAGAGGTATAATGTTCATATGCGATTTTATTAAAAGGTCCAATCCTGTAAGCTGAGGTATCCCTTTTTGTAGCGAAGTTTCTTTCATAAAGCGGTCACTGGTCACCTCCCCCATTCTGTAATATTCGTTATCTCATGTGGTGACGTCATCATAAAATAATGTCCGCTCATCAATCAAATGTTTTTCCCTCACCTTTTTGGTACACCCAAGTTATGCTAGTGTTTTTCATAAAAAAAAACTAATAATAAAGTTAAAATTGTGATTGATTTTTTATGTCATTAGTTTTTTATTCTGGAAAGAAAAATATACCTAAGGGATATGAGATTTTTCCTCTAATACTAAGTACCTTTTCAAACATGAGAAGATTGGCTTTGGTCTGACAAAAGTTTGCTGATGTACCATGATATTGAATAACAGGCAGGTAAAACTAATCTTTTAAAATAAGAAAATCAGTCAATTCCATAAAATAACAGTAGGACTAATTTTAGGAAACTATATCCACACACCGTCTGGGTCTGCCATTGATTTTCATGATATTATTTTATCTGTGTACAGCTGTCCTTAATACCATCGCTATGTTATGATTCCCACGGAAAAGCCAAATTAAAAACAACACAACGCGAAGATTGATAAAAAATGTATTACAATGCCGTTAGAAATCTCAAAAATTAATTTCATAAAGCAATAGAACATTAAAAGGTTGCATTAATTGCACTTACTCCGTACCTTACAAAGTAACTGCAATTAATGCAGCTCGTGACGATTCTATGTACCACATCAGTGACGGAGCAGTAGGATCAAACAACAATACAACAAGATTTCATTACTTTTCATACTTTGGGGATTCCATACTCACATGTTACAAAGTTGACTGTAAATTAGATAGTTGGATTCACTCAATCCCAAAGCATCGGTCACTGTAGGAAGATTTTTAACAAAAAGAGAGAGAGTAAGAGAGAGAGAGTGCAACATTTTCATCTCCCCACGTTTCTCTATCTTTATAACTTTAAGCATAGCTTTGAAAAATATTTGAACGACACTCGATTTCGACCGAAAGTACGATTGTAAATTCAAAATGGCACCTGGTGGTAAGTATAAGGTACTAGCAAGTAATATAAAACTGTCATCTACTTATATCTTGTTTTAAAGTTTAAAAGAAAATTGTGTAAGTTGATTGATCGGATCGTTGGCATTTACCTGAAACTAGTAAAGTTTTTAGACACTGTATCACAACAGGACTTATGTAATAAGCAGAAGTAACTTTTTTCATAAAGCTCTGTTGTTTTAAATTAAAATACCTTTCGGGTCAACACGGGACAGTTATGTTTTCACCCATAAACGTTATTTATACTTAAGTCATTTTAATTAAATTGTTTTATAATTAATCTTGTTAACCGTCTATTGTTAGATCAACCATTGAGATATTTTTTTTTGTTAAAAGTCAATAAACAATGACTGCCATTTAACAAAAAAAATACACAAATACGCGGCATTCCTATTTATTTATAGCTTATATTTAGGATTTAAGAGGAAAAACATATTTTTATCATATATCATAGATATCGGCTTACGTGGAAAAAATATTTGGGTAAGTACCATTTATCTGCGTACAGCAATGATTATCAAATTGCTTTGTTAACGATGAATAGACATAAAAACGATACATAGAAAACATGTGGCATAAATTGTGATATATTTCATCTTCTCATTAGATGCCTTACAAATACAACCAGTTTACGTAATTACCTATTATTAAAAAAAATACTTCCGACTCCTTATTCAGGAAAATGTTTCATACACCATCTCGTAAATATGCCGAAAATATTTATAAGCCTCGATAGCTTTCGAGTTCTCGTTATCCTGTCCAATAATTTGCCATAGTTAGGGTCTATCGATGATGTACAAATATTTCATATTTATGAACACAGCGTGAACTCTGGGTATATAAAAATGGTTCTATGGAGCGGGAGGGAGTGTCAGACTTTTATTGACTAAAACCCATCCATGTTCCTTCTTCGCCCATTGTGTTCCGGGGCCACGGTATCTCTTTCGAACAGTCCCGCAACCCCGGCAGGCATCGGCCCTTGCGGACCCCTTCCTTACTGCTGACATCTCTTTGAGGCGCGTGGAACACGAACGCGCTGTCGACACGGCATGGTTCTATCCCTCAGATGTACCTTTTTGAAGACAGCTTATTTCCAATTGAATGACCACATAGTAATAAGTAAATCGTTTTGCATCAACTTTGAAAACTGCAAGGCTCACGCATGAATACATTCTATCTTTGATATAATTTTGTGACTCATTCTTATTTTTGGATCGTGGAAGTACTTATCAACTTATAAGCTTCTGAAATGTCTGTGAGTAGTCGTCTAAAGGTGTTCGAAATAGTATTGATTTGTTTTTGGCACCATGCCTTTTATTTGAGTCTTCCGAATTATTTTGACCTAAGGTGTAAAAATATGGTGTTTAAATAGAACGAATTTGATTGACACAGTTATCAAAATCTATCCGAAACCTCAGAGTAAATGCTTTAATTAATTTTGAGTTGATATAAATTGACTGTTAATAATCAATCGTTGTCTTCAGACCAATTGTTTAATTTAATATACATACTTAATTAAACTGTCGAGAATGATAAATATTGTATTTGAAGTATAAAATAAGGCTGGAGTCAGACAGACCTCGCTAATGATAAAGACAAACTTTGTCTTTCATCTTCCCGTTTATACGCTATTTTAATTTTATTTGAAGAATACTGGAACTATTTATAATTTCAAGTTTTCTTCTAGTGAGTACGGTTGTCTTCTTAAAAAAAAAACAATTAGTGACTGTGTTTCTGTCTACGTGTCGTTGAGATAAATAAGGAATTCTTTGGGAAAATGGAATATTATGAAAAAGAAATAATACAAAATATGCAATATCATCTTTTGTAGTCTGGTTGGACTTTTCACCTATCCTATATATCCTATCCTTTTACCAATCTATGAAAAAACTTAAAACTAAAACTTGTAACACAATATCGAACGCCTGATTCGGTATCGGCGACTGGCGTTATTTAGCGAGCGGTGTACGGCTGTACGCGTTCGGTATTAGCCATACGTGGCTGTCTTTGATCACCCATCCGTTAAATTGGAACTCAACACGAAGCTACAGGTGTGCACTAGCCTAACACTATATGCGCTTACACCCTATTCACTGACGAAAATACGCAGCCAATATTATTTATATTTTTTTGTTGTAACGTTTTTATACAGGGTTATTTGTAAAACACCAACAACCTCTCAGGACTGTGTTACTAACATCATAATCAACAACTTTTGTTGTATGACTTTTAAAAATTCATCATATTTTAGTTCATCAAATTTTCGTACAAAAAAAAAAATTGAACGCTCTAAATGTTAAGAAATCTATGCGAAGCAAAAGAAAGCGATAGTACAATAGTGAGGGGTGCGGGGTCAGGCGAGAGCCCGTAAAAGCGTTCAATTTAAATATTTTTATTTTTTTTATGAAAATTTGATGAACTAAAATGAATTTTTAAAAGTCATAGAACAAAAGTTGTTGATTTTGATGTTAGTAACACAGTCCTGAGAGGTTGTCGGTGATTTACAAATAACCCTGTATAACGTTACGCTTTACGGCAATATACTTTTATAACATTTGTCAAGCTCTGGTTGCGCTTGTCATGTAATATCCAACATCACCGTCGTCGGCCAGCAAAGTTAAATATCAAATGTAAAGCTGGCTATCTTTCACAAAAATGCAACGAAAATTTTGCATTTCCCGCATATTTTGTCAGCGTCATTGTCCATTTAGTTCACCTGGCATTTGGGGTAAAAAATGATCCGCCATTTTGCGCCAAATGTCAACTGTCTTCTGCAATTGTACGGTTTATATTTCAGTACAACAATCACTGTGGGATCAACACCATCCTCTGATTAAAATACTTGAAAACACCTGCGTATAATCGTTTATCTTTCCATGACACTTCGTCGGATATCGAACGATAAACTTTGTTATTAGTTCAATCAAGAGAGAAACTTGTAATCAGTTTTAAATTGTTTTCATTTCTTTATTGAGTTTCATACGGTTTCTAAGAAATATACTTAGTGGTAAAACAATGATAACATGTCCTAGAGCGCATTAAAATAATTACTTTAATTGATTAGTAGATAAGTAGTAGTCATAATGTGATGCAGTATGTTCTTAAACCGAGGTAGTTTTAAAGAAGAAGAAATTATTTCTCTTACTAATATTAGCACACCGCATTATGAGTGCAAAGGCATTTGAAACCCAATTAATTTGATGGTTAAATGTTATCGGACGGCAGAAGTCAAATTTCCAAGTAGCGCATTGTTAGAGGGACGGGATTTCGGCACTATCGGGTGAGTTTAATTGGTTCTCACAGACTGCTTGCGACAGCCGACCACTAATAGCAAAAAACTATTTAGTTTCAGGTGAAATTTCACTTGATGAGACCATTATAGAACTAAAACTTATAAAGCAATCCAACTTTTATTAAAACTTTCAATCAATCATAACAGTGATTGGAACTTCGGAGACATGATGAACTAAATCCTTACTTTACCTATTTCTCCTAATTGCAAAGTTACAAAATTAACCAAAGGTCAAATCGAAAAACGTACTATCTATTCAAGTAATCCTCTTTAGAAAGTGAGCTTAGAACCAACTTCAGAAGTTTACTTCCGATAATATAATCTTTCCAAAGCTATGAGATGAACACGTTTTGTAATTAAAAATTGACGAGTAAAGCTAGAATCACGGTTCAATCACAGCTCCGGAAAACATGCAGTAACGAACCTCTTTCATGAAGGAAGGCACAAAAAAAAATAAACAAGCAAACGGTCCGATAGCGTTCAGCAAGGTTATTGCCAATTCGTACCTAGCTACCGACGTACGAGTAGATAAAGTAAACGATGATCCTTCATTTTAACCCTCTCATGTTGCGTTAATGTCATGCATGCATCAAGAGCCGACGCAAATTGCGCACAAATTGACCGAAATATCATCGTTTGTGCACGTAGCAGTATTAAATCCGACATTGATGGGTATCGGCTTAAAAGGGACCTTAATAAAAGGGGCTTCCATAAAATTATATGAGACAGCTTGCATGGCCAGTTACATTATGTTTCAGTCTTTTCTTTGTGAATCTGAATGAGTGTTTAGGACTGGTCTTCTATATTTCTGGACAGGAATTTATGATGACACATCGAAAATGCATCGGAATCTGTAAAACACTGATTAGTTTAATATTGAATGATACTTTCTAACTAACTTCGATCATGTTAGCAGTCGTAAATTGTCTTAAATATTGAAAAGAGGATGAAAATTGGATTATTTGTGGCGTTCCCTTGCACTGGGAATTCACTTGTGGTCGTAATGAACCTCTTTTGCCGGACAGACGACAGAATTATACTTTCTTCTTGAATTTTCCGCTGAAATCTCATTTGTATGCGACTATTCTGCCGTCACAAAATCCCATGCAAGTTTTCTACATTTTAAAGCTTGGTTATAATTATAGGTACACTAGGTATCTGTTCATCTTTGATTTAGTTTTGATTGTCTATCAAATAAGACCTTGCTTTTAACCAAAATTGACAATTAGATCAACCGGAAGTACCCTATAGGCTTTGGGTCGAAAACCTATATGGTTCCCGTCGACCTAGAATCACGAAATTTGGCGAGAATCAATGTCTTAAAGCACATATAAAGGGAAAAATCTGAAAAACGTAAATATGTAGTTTAATAACAAAATGCCTACAAGATTATACGGAACCCTCGGTGCGCAAGTCCATCTCGCACTTAGCCGGTTTTTTTTATGCAGGATAGAGTTGTGTTTGTATTTTTTACATATTGAAAGCCCGAAAGATTAGGTACAGGCTTTTCTGGTGTGCACAGTTTTATAGATTAAGGATTCTAGTCACGTAGTCAGTCCTCAGATAATCAATTTAATATTTATCCGATTTGTTTGTTTTCTAAAAATAATATTTCTTTTTTCTTAAAATCTTGTTTCCCAACTGAAATAAAAATCAAAGTCAACAGGAAATATAGTCAACAAAATCCGAAAGAAATTTTCTACTGATATAAAATCATTTTCTATATTTCCATTTTAGGTGTGTATGTAATTAAAAAATGCGATAAACGTTATCTTATACACATATATACATATGTATTAGTATTTAGGTACCCATTTATGTGTTTTAATTTACAAAATGATATTTTTTCTAATTTATTTTTATTGTACTCTATCACAATGCTGTCCTATTTCACCCAAAGGTTGACTGGTACAGAATGCCTTGTGGCATTAAGTCCGCCTATGTACCACTCTTGTACATGAAGTTTAAATAAATAAATATATTTAAAGGTTACCTAAACACTATTATGATGCTAGTAAGAGAACAAAATAATGTAGCCAATTCAATTTGGAGCCATTCGCCTCTCTTTGACCGTACTCAATTGATTTGATTCGTTCTCTCATAAGTAAGTTAGAATATTAAATAGATGTACGTACTGCATTTTTTTGTGTAACAAGTTTAAAATGCGTAAACCATGCTCTTCCACAATTTTGTCAAAAACTCAAGCCAACTGAAAACAACAAAACGCAACCCGACACTCTACACCGTACTCCCTATTTATTACACACCCAGCCTCTCACAAATAAAATACAGTGCACCATACATTACAAGATGATAAACGATGACGTTTTAATTCTCATCGGGCGGCTGTAATTCTGTCTTAGGGCCGCCTACAGAGTACCAAGAACCCACAATACTGCGGCCGCCGGGATTAAATTTTCCTAACACAGTTACAGAGATGAGCGGCGTCGATGTGTATGCGTGGCAATAAGTGGGATTCACCGAGCAGGGCTGCCAGACAGGCCCCCGGGCTATTTGTAAAAAGTCGACGGAGTAATTGATCATCACAAGGCGGTGAACAATTTACTAGAGTTGGTAAAGCTCTTGATTCAAAAATAGAAGATGGGACGGTAATATTTCGTAAACATTGTAGTAGCGTAGGCTCCTGTTTGCTTCTGTGCGCCTAGTCAAATAGTCACTAACAAGCCTAGTTATGTACACATTTGTGCTCAAATAACTTAGTTAATTAGTTATTGCTTATAATTGATTAAAACCTAAGTCTTTGTTAATGTACATGGATTTCGATTTTGTCGAAGAATGTGATTAAAGCTTAATGGGTAGTAAATTGGACTAAAGTCAGTATAATTATTACCCCTTGATATTTTTTATTGAAAACTACGTATAATATCTAATAGCGTAGTATGAGGTATCGTGCGAAAAATCTTCTTAAAAAACACTATCTCTGACGAGAACTTCGCTCTCAAAAAAAACTGTCACTTGTAATTTTAAATACAACCCACGATAGTTTCAATCGTGGGTTGTATTTAAAATTACAAGTGACGCGATACTTCTTTGGAATGAAGGTTTCCTTAATGGAATTTTCAACTTCGTTAAAGATCAATTTGCATTTCGAAGTCAACATCAAAACGGCCCTTTAGTGAGTGTTTGTTATCCTAACATATGTCATATCGGCCTTCTCATCAATGGCTTTAGTTTTCAGTTTCCAGTTTATTTTCTAGATTACAAATTGTTTTGTTAATAAAAGCCCATTGCCGGAGTACCTATATACCCACAACACGACTAAATTGAAAGTAAGGACGCAGGTCACAAATAGGCTATTACTGAAGAGGACACCCACATTTTACCGTTCAGTTGCTTTCAATTTTCCGAGAAAATAAAAGAGAAAGTTATTAGTAGGAAATATAATTTATATAAAATTGTATCTACCGTTGTTTAAAAATTCTAATGATACCAAAGGACCTTTGATCATTTCCTCTGGTGAAGCTATTTGTAAAAAAAGGCTATTAATTAAATTATACAATGTCAAAGAAGACGGCTTGTTGAGTTTGTTTAAAAAAGTAACCAGTTAAATAGAATAAAGTATCAAAGAGTAAGGAACTTCCTCTTAATTCTTTTGAACTTTGTTTGCAAAAAAACAGTGTTCTTTTTATGCTCCTTAAATGTCTGATGAGGCGAAATAAACACTCTTTTTTAAATGTTAACTAGACGTTCAGTTACTTAACAAAATACGTCTGTGGTAATCCAACAGTGGATAATTACACTCTTTTAGCTTTGGTAAGCGCCTAATGAAATAAAAGATACACATGTCTTGTACCTTACATACATTGGTTGTTCCGCAACCAAACTTTATAAATGTTTTGACTCTTGTCGAAGTAACTACCCTTACTTTTTAGCTTCTTTCTTTCCTTTCTTTAATTACTACTAATACCTACGCATTTAAACAAACGAGGTTATTGAAATTTTGTGGTGACAACTTGGTAAGCCAAAGAAAAGTCAGATTTTTATCGTTGTCGTTGTTGTTGGATTATTTGTCTTGAACCTCGTCATATCTTAGTGAATTGATATAACTTCCCCAAAGTCCCTATAATAACCTAATAACAATAAAAAGAGTCTATAGCCACTTCATCAAACCCCCATTTTATACGACCGAGCTAAGTGAGCGATGTAAAGACAAAAATAAAAATAATATCTTCGACAATATAACGCACGGAGCCGTAAACCGCGCCGTTCAACAAACACGTCGGTCAATGAACGATCATCCGCCATCTTGCTAATTGAACGGCTTCGGGTACCAACGATGTATTAATGAAAATGTACGAATTATACATATGTGTTTCTAATCATATATCACTTTATCGAACAGTGGGTGACATTGAGCTAGTTTGTGACACACTTGCGTTACATGATCTATGAGAAACGAATGAACTTGGATACAACATTTTTACGACATTCTAGTATTTCCTGGTTAAGGTTTAAGGTCTAAAAACATTGGAATCCACAATCCAGTTCTTCATTTCGTTTGTTTCCTTTGAGACCCCAATGCATCATAAAAGCTTTCTCAAAGGAACTAGAAACTCATTCCCAAACGTTATAGGCATTTTATTTGGCCAACTTCCAAGAAAGTTTAGCGCAGCAAGATACGCGCATATACATTGAAAAGTCGCAGCAAGCCTGTTTACTGGACAAATTCTATCCAGACATAAATGTTGACTTTAAACTCAAAGTGAAAAATTGAAACCTTTTTCCAGCTCTAACAGAATTAATCTTAAGATTGTAGCATAACATGTGTATTTTATACTACCAGATGCTTGTTTGAGTGAATTGTCTTTATTTAAAGGCGATTCCTATTTTTAACATCATTTTATTGCCTCAATGTTAACTAATCTGACATTCAAATCCAATAAACTTGGTTTATTTAATTTCAAATAATTGGTATTCAACGGAATCGAACTTGAGATTACCATATTTAGTTCATAAGGTTTCTTTCAGTTATCCTATCAGGTCTATACTATCGATTCTCTGAGATAGAAATAATGGAACACATGCGAGCAATGACGCGGAAAAAAGAAAACTGAAGTGCGCTATTAAGATCGTTTACATAAGCCGGGACCGGCAAACATGGGCTCCTTGATATGAGTGATATCGAGAGCCTTGCCTTTATATCGAGGGCGCATATATTAATACACCACTGATAAGCACTCTCGATTTATATCGGTACACAATAGCACAGGGGAGGTATAGCGCTAGGCAATTTACTTCTCGAAGGTGTTCAAAAATATTTGCAGGAAGGTCTAGCAAATATTGTTGCTAGACGTGCCCAGAAACTGCACAAAACCGAGAGATTTGGACCGAGAAAGTGGATGCCTTTGCCCGGCAGCGGGACACAATGACATAGGCTATGAAAAAAAAGGAAGGACTAGTCTATTCTATTATGGGAGTATGAACATGCAGGTTCATGAATATTATCGACAGTTTATATTTAGATTAACTAAAATGTTTCATGATTATCTTTTGTAAAAGCTGGTTTATCAAGGTTCAAATCGATAGATTATCCGCATTCGGCATAATCTTTTAATCATAAGCGCATTTGTTTTAAAATATAGGTCGGCTTAGTCTTTTTGTGCCATGAATCACACCCACTCTGAAATAATTAATAACAGAAGCCTCTAAGGCGAGATAAATTAATGGGAGAACTGTAGTAAAGACGTTAGTAGTTTTGAATGCAAAACCATGGACATTGTGGTGAGTTTAAGATTCAATTATATTGTGCAGGCTGTTTGTGAAACTAAAACCAAGAGTAGCCGCGGTCATTGGTCGTTCTGTAGCTGTTTATCTTATCAGACTGTACAACTCCAATTCTTTACAACTATCTCGTAAAAGTAACTAAAAAGAGTTTTGATTTATTTCAAAACTCGTATTATTCGGGAAAAGGTAAGATTACCGACAAATTCCTTACAAAGGACCATTAGGGATTTTAAAAGACACGCGATCAGATAGATATATAGAGAAACGATCAGTTTCAGTTACACAAGAAGGATTTAAAATATGAGAGGGATATAACAATCCCTCTCTAAGTCCACTTAATGATGTACATGTACGTTTATCCCGGCAAAGAGCCTTTATATGCAAAGAGTGCATTGCATACAGTCGCCAGGGCACAAAAGGCGCTCGTCCCGTTGCAGCGCTGGATGAAGCGCCCGCGATTGTTATTCAGTAGCCATTTAGCTATAGAAACGCTGAAAGCTCTGTTTCGCTTAAAAATTGATGCCATTTTGAAATCGTTTTTTGAAAGCACTGAGAAGACGATTTTCGCCCTGGAGGCATCATGAGATAAGCAAACCCATGAAATACTTTGATTGCATTGCCTTTTTTAAAACCGACGTAGACTGAGACCTTTTAGTTTTAGAAAATCAGCGTTTAGGTTAATCTCATAGATAAAACGCCTACCCTTTTTTTGTTTTTAAATAGACGTAGAAACCGACTAAAGATTATCAGTATTCGTACAGAAACAATATTGTGCGCTAAAAATGTTTCGAAGTTTTTTTTTTGACGTCGTTTTTCGAAATACGAATAGCCTATGTTATGAAAATAAAACAGACCACCTATTTTAACAGCAGTTTAAAAATAGAATAGCTTTATTTATATTAGTTGTAGGGCCTGTTCCCGTTAACTTACTTGGCAGATAATTACATATAAATTCTGTTCTATTTATAAATTTATTTGGTAAGTAGTCGCTATTCGTTTATCGTGAAGTAGTCTATCAGTTATGTGTAAACCTATTTCGTGTCTATGATAACCAGATTTAGTCAACGTTTCCCCTCCCTGATCGCTTGTTCATTCTAAAAGGATTCTACTTCACCAGCCATTAGAACGCCCTCCTAAACGTCTATTGTTCTATCGGCCGCTATATTAGCGCTGAAAATATAGACATACAGAGAGATATTGTGTTTGAATTGAAACCTTGCCTACAGAAAATGTCTAAATATGGAAGGAGTTTTTTTTAATCAGAAAATAAGTTATCCCTGTTCTTGTACTATCTATAGTCTGAGTTGTCGTTTGAGTGAGAATATCATTTTCAGGTTTTAGAAAATGTGATTAAAGCGTTATGCCACAACGGCGTCCATAATGCATTGCGGTAACCAATCCGTTTGTCAAACTTAGTAGCCGTTTAATAGAATAACGGTTATGGCAAGACATTGGCCATTAACAAGCCAAAATGATAACAATGATTTAAGGTACTTCGCGGACTGGATTTCGGACCGAATTTCGACAGATATTTCAGTACATCATCTGTCTTTAGTCATCTCTTTTGAGATCACCAGCATTATAATAATTGGGCTGGTCACGTATGCCGTACGAGCTATGAGTTAAAATAACCACGACGTCGAGACCAGACATAGCTAAAAGATGGTGTGGGGGTGGCGGGACGACCTGGATAATGCTAATGATCAGTGGTCCACATTGACCCTAGATCGAAATATTTGGAAGTCATTGCGGAGAAACTTTGCCCAGCAATGGGATGACACAGGCTTACAGTAACTGTAATTCTGGTGTTGCTAAGTTTAACTTATATTCATTGTAGGTGATCAGTTTGTTTCGTCACATGAACACGTCTTTTAAAACACACAAGGGTTTGCGTTGTCACACCTTTCTGTTTTACAGTCATCATCAGCCTAGCCTTTTCCCAACTATGTTGGGGTCGGCTTCCAGTCTAACCGGATGCAGCTGAATACCAATTTTTTACTTGAAGCGACTGCCTATCTGACGTCCACAGCCCAGTTAGTCCTGAGCAATACGATACCCCTTGGTAAGACTGGTTGTCAGACTTTTTGGGCCACTGACTACCTGTAACGACTGTCAAACATCTACAAATGACAGCCGGGACCAACGGCTTAACGTGCTTTCCACGGCATAGAGGAAACTCGGTATGTAATTAGGATTGGATTTTGACATCAAAACGAAGTAAAGCAAACTAAATTACTATTTACGAAACAAAATAAAATCAGTGTAGGTACGCGAGTATCGTAAAACTGTACGTGCGAATATATCCCACGGCCCTGCCTAATAGTGGGACAGCACGCATTTATACTGTAACAGATGTGATTTTAACATGAAATGCTTTTAATTAACCTTATGGACGTACCTTAGTAGTTTTTACTGCTGGTAGGCAATCTGTAACAAAGAAAATCACAAATAAGTATTATTGGAGACAAAAATATACCTACATTTAGTAAAACTTGTCTGACGTTTTTTAAATCAAACCAATGAAAATAAAAGTTTGGATGTTTGTACGTATGTTATCCAATAATGGAAGAGATTTGAATTAAATTTGGCTCACAAGTAGACAATTACTCGTATACTTGTAGAGAAAGAAACCGCACGCCTATCATTGTATTAAATATTTGTTTAAGCTGTGTTTAACCTTAACAACAGTAAAGACGGTTTTGTAGTACGAAGATAATAAGTACCTCTACGCAAACATACAATTAGCTTTGACAATAGTAGAAGACTTAATTAACAATTAAATACAAATGAAGGAACAGTTGGTATTACTTATTGTTACAAATGTTTCACACTACTATGTTATCAACTAGTATTTACTGATATAATCTACCTATACTACGAATTTAATTCTCATCATATCCTCTATTCACTAAAGATAATAAAATACCCAAAAACAATTCCCTTAATCGCCTTAAACAAAAAAACGACTATAATATTTTCTGATATCTCAGAAAAAGAAAAATCTACTACGAAACTATTCGTAATAGATTTTTTCCTTTACAAGTAGGCAATAGATTCAATTCTGTTTCCGTATTTAACGTTCAAAAGTGTAATAGTTACACTTGACTCTGACATTTATGTTTTTTTAACATCAAAAACATATACTAGTCATTTGGTTACTTTATTTTCAAATACTGCACTCCAAAAATGTATTTATATTTATCTTATCATAATTGATCATAATAGCGTAAGTACGCCCCTCCTACTAAAGTTTCTGATAAGCGGATATGAAGGGTATTTATATATTTTTCATTCATAATAACTCTCTTCCCTACACAACAGCAATGTTTCATGGCCACCATTATTTTCTCACATTTAGGGCAAGGGCAATAACAGTGTTTCCACTTCATTACCTACGGAACGTAAATTTAATTTTCTCTTCCCGGTTTTAGGGAAATAAATATTTAGAAGGTAACATTATGCATTCTCAACGTAAGTGTTTTTTTTTTGTTAACACACATTTTAGGTTGTTATAACCTGTTGGTTTTTTGTTTAGCACATAAAAAGTCCAGACATGCAGAAAATAAACGTCCATGTCCTGCACAAGTTTTAAATTCCACATCAAAATCGGTGTACATCTCCATGTACTAGCTAATATTCCACCGTAAGCTATATAACGTGGTCTTTAACGAGATTCAGCCCTAATAAAATCAAGTCCCGGACCCGTAATGGGAAACTAATTATGATTCAAGGTATTAAACATCTTGTGCACATATACACTAAGAGGAAAATCCTATGTTAACTTCAGATATAATGTTTATTGTATCAAGATCTTTAAGGTGAACATTGGTAGTTGACGGTTGGTATTTTGTTAAAATGCTAAGTATAACCTAGTGTAACCTAGTTGCACATTACGTTTAACTAATTTATAATATCGTCCCTTTGAGCATAATTATAGAATTCGTAGTAAAATAAACAGTAAACAGGCCCTTATTTGAACACTGAAAATCTTTTGCTAAATCAGGCATAAGCTCTTCTATTAAAACAAGTAAGTACACCTTATTACATTTTATGAGAATTAACCCATTTCAAAAAAGCGTTAACTGAATTAAGTACTACTTTGTTTTAATTTTAGGCGATTTTAAATTCTGATTCATAAAAAGCTGGAGTTTTTATGATTCATGAAATTAAAATAGAAATTAAGCACTCAGCATAATAAATAATTCGAATCTGTGTAACGGATATATCAAATTAGAAATAAATATTCTTCGGTAACTTAATAAAATGTTTGGAAGCGATAACTTAGAAGCGGATCTCTTCGGCCGTAATTCGAGCTATTTAAGTTACCTTTGCGAACCACAATTGTAAAATCAACTTAATCAATTTAAAGAAGATTGGGTAACCTGCGAAGAGTGTCTATTACCATTATCCTTTCAGCATAAATATTAATTTCAGTAGAACAATGAACTTATTACATTTTCATTGTAATGTTTAGCGTTATAGAAAATTGTTAATATAAACAGTGAAATGATAAGATCTTCTTATAATTGGAAATATGCAAAGTACCTAAAAGTATTATAATCTGCTGAATGTGTGCGCCGTGTTGCCTCGTAGGCGTTTCCTATTACCTTCCAAAACATCTAAAGTTCATGCCGATGAAATTTCGTCGCTTGATCTTTAGAACAATTATGTACCTATGACATTATGGTAGATCGAGTAAAGAAAAATATCTTTAATAGCTCTTGTAAGAAAGCTTAAGTTTTTACTACTAAAGTGATCCAGTCGTAAAGCGTACTTATTACAACGTACATAACTACTAGTGAAGAGAAATAGTTTCAAGAAGAGCCTGAAGGCTTACATCTTGTTGATCTTTGATTTCTAATATTGTTTACATAATAGAAAACGCTCAGTTTTGATTACCTTTACCCCGATTGTTTGACCTTTTTGTGGGTAAAGGTCAAGAATATTTCCATGTTCGTGTTTTAACCTACTATCAAAGCCACCCTTTTTTTGTTTGCCTAACATATGTTTTAAAATTACTAACTAACTAGATTTAGTTAAAAACTTGTTTTAAAACATGTCTCAAAAATGGCGCAGGAAATCATTCATCAAACTTTGAATTGCGGTAAAGGGATTATTCTGGCTTTCATCTCCACTCGACCACCACTTCACGCTATGCTATGTGTGCTTCATGTGTAGGTAGATCTTTCAGTTTTAATCAAGCTGTGCGCTGAACGCGGGACTTTATCCGTATCTAGCAGACAGATCTCCACATTCACTAATTTCTAGTTTGCATTGGCTCGAAATAGAAGAGCACTCGTTGCTACTTCGCACAATTCATCTACAGTTATCACTGTACTTTAATCAAAATTAACCCTTTGCTTATGATACATAACTTCACCTTCAAAATACTAATTTCAAGCGTGAAAGTATTAAGAATATGTGAAATTTCGGCACTTTGCGGTGCGCAATAAATTTCTAGTCTAAACTCGAGACTGCTTCGACGCACTTACATTAGGATTACATGTAGGTGTTGTTTATAAAATGGAACAGCACAACATGTTTAAATTCACATTTTTATTGTTTTATTTCGTGAAAACTCCTCTATCGTACGGATATTCTCTTATCTATTAAAGATTACAAATTAATTTAAATTCGTCCTAATTTAAAATCGCACGGATTTACTCGTGTCTTTAAGGATTACAAATAAATTTAAATTCGCCAAACTCTTTGGATGTAACTTGATATTTTACGTAGAAGTTATATGGATATTCGTTTACGGATATATGATAAACAAAGGTTAATTGTTACCAAAAATTAAACACGTTTAGAGCCCCATTATATTTGAAAGATTTAGAGAGTGGGTAGATAATATCTTAACTTATCACTTTTGAAATTTAAAACCGATTGAGAGCAGTTGTAAATTTTAAGCACTAGTAACACGGCGTTCATAAAAAGTGTTTAATGAGAACTAAATTAATAACCAAACACGAAGTAAACTAAGGGTTCAAAACTTAGTAAAAGCTATGAAACTCAATGTAAATCATGTCATGTTCAGTGTGAGTTTAATAAATACTTTTTCTTTCTTTCTTTCTTTTTCTTTCTTTAAGTCAACAAGCATTTTTTTTTAAATAAAATGTGTAGACAAGTCCTACATACAACAAGTCCTAAATATCGTCACGTAGGTACCAGTTGAAAATATTTGCTCAAATTCAATCGACAAGTTGAATATTCACGTGTATTAAGGGAATGGTGGGTCAGCGACTAATTTGTGTAAATCAAGCGTGACTAATCTTAAATTTAATTTGCTGAAGACCTATTTGTTTTGCCGGTTGTACTTGTTGCGACCTCGTGTGTTGACAGCTCGATTTGTTACCTGTATTGTTGTTTGTTTTTAATTCAGGTGTTTATACCCGTACGGATGTTAAATATCTTCGCTTTTACGGAAGTTCTAGTTTCGCTTTTCTTTTTAGGGTTCCGTACCTCAAAAGGTAGAAAAAGGAACCCTTATAAGATCACTTTCTTGTCCGTCTGTCACCACCGATTTTCTCAGGAACCTAGCAAGTTGAATTTATACCAGATACTGAGGTCTATAGTTCCTATTCAATGTATAAAAATCAAGGTCCTGAGTCAACACGATAAAAAGATAGGTATGGGCAAATTTAGATTTTCGCGAAAACCTGTAAATTTACCTTAATTTTTAAACTTTTTTTTATTTTTCGGACTTTTCCCTTTTTTAATAGATTTATTGCATCACTTTTGATCTAATGGTCGTAAGAACAGCAGTAAATTCTTAAATCCTTTGGTACAGGAAAAGCATATTTTTTTCTGTTAGAAATCGACTTAGAGGCGTACCAGTTATGAATATAAATTCAATTTACGGAGCAACCTGTTTTCGTCCCGTAGATAAAGTTCCTAACATTTTTTCACAGAGTACAACCACGGCATAAATTAAAAATGTACCAAAGGTTTTGGTAATAAATAAACCCAGATGATTGCCGGAAAGCTGTGGACAAAGTTTTAACGAAGTGATTTCTGTGCAAAATAAAGTTTGTTACCATTCCAACTGGCTCTACTATTGCTGTTAAACATTTATGGCGTACTAACAAAATCATGCCTGTTAGTGGTCCCTCTTTTTATGTTTTGGTGTTATGAAAATTGTTTATTGGATTCTTATATTCTTCGTAGATAGACTTTATAAATAGCTTTAAGCTCATCAGCAAGCTATGTGTTATGTGCCTACAACCATATTTGATTGTTTTAAAAATCAGTATTATTTCACCTGATTGTACCAAAATATATCAAAGGGTAAAAATTGAGTTGATGCTATGAAATTAAATTTCCTTTGAATACGTCACAGGACGTAACAAGCGGTCGCACCGGATGACAGGCAACAATGAGCCAACAAGCGCTGATCACTGTGTAAATTCGAATTACCTTCTATTTACCTTCGAAGTTGGTGAAAGGGAACCTATTTTTTATGAAAATGTGTGATTTTGAAGGTAACAAACACGTGCCTGCAATAATACGTGTGTTCTATTGTAATACAATTAACGTTTTTGTTGTGAAACAAGTGATTAATGAGTAAGTTGAAAACTCGAGCGGAGACAACCGAGGAATTAAACATTCCTCGGTTGTCTCCGCTCGAGTTTCCAGGAAATATGAAATAAGAAGAATTGAAAGAGGCAACTGAGATCAAGTTTGTAATTTGAGGTAACATAACATCACGCCTGTTATCCCTGAAGGGTTAGGCAGAGGTGTACCTAATAGTACACCCACATTTCACCAATTTCAATTTAAAAATATTTGTTAATTCTTTCTTTGGTATTAAATAAAATCTTCACTTACAAGATCAATCAATGACGATTGGTTTGGAAGTAGCAATAAGAAAACAACCTCTTGCTTCCCGTCTTTGGGGAAAATTACTCAAACACAGCCTTTACTACTTTTAAATAGATTATTTATTATGCTGTACACTAAATATTTTTAGAGGCAGTTAGTAGTTAAAATTACGACGCAAAACTTTTAAGAATGTATCCCATACCTTTCTGTATTTTTTTTTGCTCTCATTTGCCACTCGCTTCATCGCTTAACATGCTATCTAAGCTCACAATATCGTAGATTATTCATGAACACTAACGAGTCGTGTCTTTCCATTGTTTTATTTGCCCTTGCTGTGTCCAAGCTCTAAACATAGACGTCTTACCGTCTTTAGAAGTATTTATGTAAACAAACATCAGCAATCATCAAAAATTGACAAAGCAAGAAATTATTCCTGCTTTGTAAATTTTTTGTACTACTGTCAATAAAATGTACATCACTTTCATATTTCATTATATGTGTTTAAAGGGTGTAAAAAACCTCATAACGGAGCCGAAAGGCACTTGTTCTCCCCGTCATTGTGATCATTTTTTTGTCACCAAACCTGGAAACCTTCTAGTTACGAAGATATTGGGGGTCAAAGTTCCAAGTTTTTGACAAGTTTTTTTTTTAAATACAAGTTTTAATGTAAGATTTTTACTTTATCCACCTATTCAATCCATCCATCAGGACAATGTTTTGAGTGCGTTACATTGAGTTCTACCACAAAATGTGATTTTTCACCCCAAAAAAAAGTCGTTTCCCAGCAATAATTTTTGCGTAAAGTTACTTAGTTTGATGTACAGAATACGTGGTTGACGGCTTCATGATGAGGTTGTTTACACCCTGTAGAGTCAAGTCAGCCCAAAAGGTAAGATGAGAAATGATGAAAATAAATGCGATAATTCTCTTTCAGTCATTGATATGTCTTTATTATTGTTGATGAAAGGTTCAGCCCCCATTGAAGAGCCCCTGAAAAAATTCCTCGAATTAAAGTTGAAACAAAACGATTACTCATAAAACATTCAGTCTTCAACGAGTATATTTTAATTATTAATAACGTTTCAAACTTCAAAATGTCAATCAATAACGAGAGGTCAAGTCGTAGGAATGAGGATTAATTGTTAATAACTAGAAACATTTTGACTGTTGGAGTATCGAGCATCTTTGTGAACGTCAGTAGGCCGTGAAATTTGCGCGTAGGCACGTTACAGGCTCTTAGTAAAATACTCCGCGTGATGTGCAAACAAGTGCCGCTGTTTTATTAGGACAAGTTTAAACATGGAGACAAAACAAATTTCGTAAAGAGATCATCGATTGAAGTGGAACGTTGCGTTGCCTTCCTAACATTGAATCGGAGCCTCCTAGAGTAGGTTCCTAGGTACGCTGTTGTTAAGTAGTAACGTTCGGTGTTGTTGTTGTTGGACAGTCACATTTTCAACCCCGCTTAAAGAAATATACCTAGTATCCCTGTAGAAAATCTACATCAACGATGAAGTATTTCTTTAAAAACAGAAAATTACATAATATTTTGTTCCTTTTTAAATGAACAATGTAAATAACTTAGCCCCAGAGAACGTCAAACGCAGCCACTTTGGCTCGTGGGCGGCACGTTTTACCAACCGACATCGGCATGATTATGGGGTCTGCATAGTAGGTATAAACAATTCCCAATAGAAGGGAACACAAAGTTAATTTATACAAAGTTTTGTAGTTCCACAAAACTTGACAAGTTCGGCAACATGAAAAAAAAAATGGGGAAATGAAATCATTAAATGTTGCACTTTAATCGGACACATTACATTATCGGCATAAATTATCAATGCATAGTGTCAAAAATAATACGTATGTAAGTGACTCACTGTGGTAATCGCTTAACATTTAGTTGATCTCCACTTCATTACGTTAACGCGTACTAAATAAGAACAATCGAGCACTATAAAGCTTAAAATGTCAAAACCATGACGTTATAACCCATTAAACTTAACACCCAATGGTGATGCAGCAAAAAGAGATGGAGTCGTAACAAATGACGGCGAATAGATTTCCGTGACGGTGCGTCGGACATGTGCCAGGGACGGATGGACAGCCGGACGGTGACCACAACCGACGGCCTATTGAGGCACGCCGCAAATCGATCAGAAGCACGTCACACAATGACTGTCGCAAACAAAGATACGAAACTCGACGTGTTGACGTGGCGTTTAGTGTAAACTTGCATAATAGAAGCCTTGTAGCGAACATATTGACCATAGCGGACGCTGAAGAAGAAAAAAGTAGGTGCGGGACAAAAGAATACACTTACAATAAACGTTTACACTCCCCAAATGATGGATCACCTTATTGTTTTGCAATAAATATGTATATTTTTTATGAAATGTCCTCTTCAGCCTACCAATTAAAAACGTTTCACCATGTCCTTCGTTCGACGAAATGTGTCAAAATGTTTGTAACAAACAAATTCCACAAAATTTTCCTTGTTTCGTAGATCCGTTACAAATATTTTACCACAATGCGTTCGTAGAAGCTATGAATCGTACAACTATGTAAGTATTTAGCCCGAAAATATATGACACAGTTGTTAGAAAACTTTTATGGGTTTCATGAACTATTTAAACTTGTGTAAACAAAATAGTGACGCATCTAAAAGTCAGACTGCCGAAACGCCGCGGCATGAAACATTGTTAAAATAAAACTGTAGATCAACATAACCGGAACACTTACAAAAAAAAATCTATGACAAGAAGACTTTAATCAAGATTTTCTAACGAAAAAAGATAGCTTCATATTCACATTTCATCAAATCTATCAGCACCGTTTACAAACTTTAATAACCGCAATATAAAACGATCTGCAAGAATGCAAAAAAGTTAAGTATCTAGGGCAAACAATTGGGCGTGCGGTCACGATTCACGAGCGCACCCGTAGGCAAGACTAGTCTCACAAACTACAAAGCTGTTTGCCGAACACGGCCTCTCGTTATCCTCCTACTCGTCGAGTGTAGGCCGGCCTCTTTTGTTAAGGCCTCCATAGGACCTCTTAAAGTCTCAATGTAGATCGAACCAAGAACTGTGTCATCGAACAATGGAATTCGTTCTAATATACGTTTATCTTTGGACGTATACGTAGTGATTACGTCGTGCCCTTTTATTGCCTGAAGTCTAGTGGAAGTCGTTATGTTGAGCAATGAATAGTTAGAGGTTCTCGGAATATTTTTATGAAGTAGGTTGATATTTTGAGTTTTAAAATGATTCATAGCGCCTTACTTTCCTGGTAATATACATTACATTTACTTTCTAGGTAAAATATAGTTGACATTTTGAATAAGTAGTTTAAATGTCAAGAAAAAGTCACCAAACAAAACCTTGTTTACTAGAAAGTAAAAGAGATTTAAAAGCAAATCATAATCTTATCAAACATAGCTCTCTTTATTACTAAGAATGAACCTTCTAAATTGTTCTAATGTTATAATTCTCGTCGTGGTGCCCAAGATGAACATAATAAATTTTAAGTAACAAGTTACAAAACAACAGAAAATAAGAAAAAACGTAGACCTGCGTAATTTTGTTTTGGAACTTTTCAGTAATAATTTTCCGGCCGTCTCAGGGCTCAAACTGACATAAAGAACGTGCCTTGTTAATCTGGTTTCGTACATTGGTCACCAACTCTTTACAAAATTAACGGGAAACTTTGCAAACCTTGTATTGTTATTTACTGGTTCTTTTCCATTGTTTATTGTTGTCATTTCTGCAACAAATGTCGAGAGTGGAAGACGTGAAATCCCTAGTATTTTTACAAGTTTTAACTCCTGGAGTACTCTAGATATCACAGTGATTATTTACTCTAAGAGAGTATCGTCTTTCTTCCCAAAGGTCTTGTAAGTCAGTTTCATAGATACTCAGATAAAGGAAATTCATTATTGATATTACAAAGGCCCCAACCACTAAATAGAAAAACATTAAGTAAATGAGAAAAATGATGTATGTACAGCAGCAGCGACGACATTTAAACACCTCATTTTCTTACTTTTCCAAAACACATTTTCTGGGGCCGTAAACCGAAGATTCCATTAAGTAATCAAAGGTACATCAGCATGAAATATCATTAGAATTTTTATGATAATGAATGGAATAGTGTGATTCGTGTAAAAGCTTTTTTAAGTGCATTTCAGAATGCATACAAGATTCAGATGAAATGACTGAGCGTCAATGAAACTGTAAAATAACTTTACTACCGTCCGGTGGGGCACAGCAACGCATAATTTCACCATAAAACTGAGTTTTATTATCAGCAACAAGGCACAACTCTTTACAGTTTACTAAACTGCGGACGTAACGCCTGCAGACGAATGGAGTCTTCATAATTTTATATCACCATCGTTTTACATCGAAATAAAAAGTTCTGCCATAACAGAGCTCTTAAATCTATTTACTAGAGAGAAACGTCATATGTGGAATACGTTGCAACTAATGTAAGGGTAGACGGATACTATAAGTAAAGTAGGATATAACTTGATGCTTGAACCTCGGCTTGTTCCAGATTGTTTCCAACCCAAAACTATAACAACTTTGTACGCATAATATTTCGTGTAACTACTGCCTAAATAGAATTGAATCGGGTTTGTCACTCGGCATCAATTTGTATGGGGAATGACACGGAATCGGCGCTGAACAGTTTTTATTAGATTCACGTCGGTGTCGTCGGTAGTCACGAAATATAACGTGTTTCATCTTGAATTTTCACTCAAAGGAATTTCATTTTCGCCCCTAGCTCTGAATACTTTTGAAATATTTGGAATCTTAGTAACTTGGCTTAATCTTGTTTTTTTACACATTTTTTGAGATAAAAAAGGGTTTTGTATATTTACTACATTCAAGAAGAAATAATGTTCCATTATGATTTTCTTTGAAAACATTTATTTTGTGTTCAATACGACTATATAGCCGTAGTCAAATTATTTCTTCTACATATTTACACATTTCATACGCATATGTTCTAAACTCTTGACGACCCGAATAGCGCAGCGGTAGTGAGGCTGCCTTACGTTCTTAGGGTCCCGGGTTCGAATCCCGGTAGGAGCAAATGTTTGTGTGATGAGCATGGACATTTGTTTCCGAGTCATGGATGTTTATATGTATAATAAGTATGTATTTACAAACAAAAAGTATCTATGTAGTATATCAAATATCTGGTGTCGACGACACAAGCCTCGTTGCTTAGTGTGGCACTAGATGGCGCTGTGTGTAATGTCCAGCGATATTTATTTATTATTATTAAATACTAAAAGTCTTCTCGTTTCAAACAACCCCACATTTTTTCAAAACTGTACAAGGATGTTATAAAATTCAGCGTCATGCTGACACATTAAACCTAAACTTATTTGCTACGTTCACATAAAAAAGTTAAAAGCTGCTATCCGCTTTACGTTCCAACATGATATTTTTACTTTAAAATAACGTTCACCTACGTAACAGCTTATTAAAACAGCTTCACGCAACAACAGGCTAACTTAGTTAGCTCAAAAAATCCGTAGGTGCTTGCTACGCCAAGCTACGAGAAATCTAAAATTGTGCTACGAGGTCGCTACGGCGTAGACTTGGTTAGTAAGCCGGTTGGCTCGCATTGGACAGTAAACTCAACTAGTGGGCAAACAGAGCATTAAATGAAAGCTCAAAGCAAAGAGTCTTGGCATTGATAGAGAAGCTCTTGCCATTATTACTTGCGACATAGTTGAGTATTAAATTCTACAGTTTAACTAATAACGGAGTTGGCTTTTTTGGAAATGTAGAATTTGTCTCCATGTTTTCTCTTTTTGTTTGAGTAGTCTAATTCATCTATACTATTTCAGTTTAAAATGTATTTATAGCTTTTTGAAGGTTGAAATTATTATTTAATTAAGTAAACAGATAAATGGAGTTTGATAGCGAAGTAATAAAATTAAAATACAAATTAGGAACATCAAATAATATTTTGAACAATTAGTTTTAACTAACCACAGAACACTAAACCCATTGGAAACATTACCGAAACTCCCGAACACGAGTAGCGGCTAGCGCACTCATCAAGTACTTAATAAGCGTTAGTATGTCCATCGCGGAGGCACAAATCATATTTGGATGAGTGGGAATCGCATAACGTTCATCAGTGTACCGCAGAATGTACTCGGATGTAGTGAAGTGTGACCGCAGCCTTATTACCGTGAATCACTTATTTTACAATCTAAGTACCTTTTTTCTTCGACTTTGTTCGCATTTCAACTTGCGTTACGTACAAATCATCGCGTAGCGTTACACGCATTTTTCGTAGACAAGCTACGCGTTAAGTGTGTAGAGGTGCTACGCGTTAACTGTGTAGAGGTGCTACGCGTTAACTGTGTAGAGGTGCTACGCGTTAACTGTGTAGAGGTGCTACGCGTTAACTGTGTAGAGGTGCTACGCGCAAAGTACGTTGAGGTAATACGAAATGCGATGCAAATTCTATCTTCTGTGGTTTATTGAAGATTCTTTAGTCAGTCGGTCACATAATAACCTTTGTATCAGAAATCGATTAGAACGTACTCGGATGTCAAATTAATCGTTTTTCGCACAACTCCTGATATTTATGTCAATCTGTTTTAGATAATTAATTGAGGTTTGTAACCTGACAATCGTAAATAGCATACAATTTGTGTGAATACGTTCATTTTGATATTCGTTGATTTTATTATTTGTGTAATTTATGTAACAACTTGTTTATCATAAAGGGAGTTATCAGTTTTACGGCTATACTTCACAATCTTTGTCGGGCCGTCCATTATGACTGATGATGGAATGATTCTGAAATAAACTGAAATGAGCGCTGGATTAAGCTACAATATAATTATTGAAACCACCATTTATTGATGTTTGATAAGCTATTATAAAACTACTGTACTATTCCTACTAATATAGTAGAACTATTTAAAATAAGCGCTGTCGGTTTTTCTTTTAGATCAAAGGACCGAATGAATCGAATGATGCTGATATGTAGGTGATTTTTGTTATACATGACATACACTCACGCTTTTTTTCCATGGGGGTAAGCAGAAAATACTACAATCTACAAAAAAATGGTTATAACGCTTAGAAATTATAGAAATTGCTTTATAGATAGAAATTTAGTTCAAACGCAGTTACTTTCATGATTTTCCATAAGTTTTCGTCCATCACTATGTAAGACATACCCGTAAAACCAGGAAAGTTACAACCTGAGTGCAAACTAATTACTTTACCGAATTAAAATAGTTATCAAACAATGCGCGCTCACACCAATCGCCCCGATCACTAACTACTCCGGATTACATTAACCCAATTGATCACTGAAAACGAAGGTATAAACTACCTTAAATTATCCTAACATGAAGCACTCTCATGTGTTTCAACTATACTGGCCTGCAAAAATAAGTATCACACTTTTAAAACTGCAATAACTTTTTAAGTACACAAGTTATACTTTTGAAACAAAAAGGACTCAAAAAATAGTTTAATTTTGTCTATAGTTTCAAAGAAAGCTGATAATAATTGCTTTAGAACGTTTTTTATTTTAAATGTCTAACTTCTATAGTTAAGGAAAAATTTAAAAGTGTAGTACTTATTTTTGCAGGCCAGTGTAAATAAGTATATTCGTAGATAATAGTCAAGTCTGCCTGGAAATCGTAGGATATGACCGTTGTAACCACAGTTTTTTTTTTTAAATATAAGTCAGAGCTCTCTATACCATCTCATTGAGTCTGTTTGTCGTGTAGATAGGTAAGCATGTGAGATTTGAAAAGCACTCTTCGAAATTGAAAAGAAGTTAATTTGTAAAAATGTGAGCACATTTTTTTTGTATTCAAACTGTCTTTCGAACTAAAGGTTGATCTAAAACCTCTTAAAATAACAATCACTGTTATCTCTAAAGGAAACTTTCAACTTGCCATGTTTATTTAGTTACATAGTTGAGGAATCGACTACCTGTTCAGGCCTACCAGTGTTTCATCTAACTAACGCTTCATGTAGGTACACACACTCACTACATAGGTTCTTGTTTATAAGCCCAGATAAAGGCCACAAGGTGACAAATAAAATTAGTCGACCGTTACTAATGAGAGGTGGAACACCTTGGGACGTTAAGTGGCTAAATTGCACAGATAACATACTAACATAATTTGGGCAGAATATTTGCCAGACGAAAATAATGACTACGAGCAATTTAACAGAACAGAACATCACGCCTGTAATCCCTGAAGGGTAAGGTGGAGCTGTACTCATTAGTGCACCCACGTTTCGTCAGTTATGTTTAAGTCCTATGTAATAGGGGGCGAGACTATTGCCATCAACCGACCACAAATCCAAACTCCGTGGCTGCTACTGACTGACACCACCACTACTGGCTACCAGCAATATCTCCGTGATAATTCAATGTTTTACGTTTACTAAAGCTGCATGTAGAAAAGCATATAAATATTCCCTTTTGTTCTAATGTCGCAGAGATTTGTGTCGCGTTCCAGTCTTAATCCATTGGAATTGGAAAAATAATCCAACAATTTCAAAGTTGGAACATAGTCTCCTTAGATCCACGCGATTACATTCCATAAGTCTGCTTTCTAACTGAGACGTTTAACTTTAACTTGACGTCAGTGTCTAAAATAAAGTAATTAAGTTAATTGTGCAATTACATATTTATCTCAGTAATTAGATATCTTACGAAATAAACATGTTAAAGTAAATGGCAGAAAATTACGTTACAAGTTAGCTTAAATACGAATATTTCGCGTGTATTGCGGTGTGCTAATTTTAAATTAGAGAACATTATAATGTTCTGTAATTAGAGACGGGTTAATTTATTCTGAATCGTGTTACGTATATTTACAGAGTTAAGGGTGTATCAGTGTGGTCTCAAGCGAGATCTTTGAGAGAACCCTTCTACAAACACACCTTTGTTTAGACAATCATACGTGTTCGTGAAATATATCAAAAATAGTTCATCATTTAAGTTTCTACATTTGAATGTCTTCCCTTAAAATCTCCTGTAGGCACGTATGTCTAGACGACTCAGGATTCGTTTTCTAGGATTTAATAAAAACTTTAAACGACGGTTATTGAAATAGTTTATCGACTACCTAATAAAAATAGATTAAAACGAGCTCGTTTCGATTTATAGGAGAGTAGCGGCGACAAGTTGTCTGTATCTTTACTGGGCTTCCAGGAAAATGCTGCAACTATTGTATAGGATTTAATAAATACTTGGTTTCGATTAACATCATGGCTATGTTATCCTGGGAAAATGGATAGGCACAAACTGTATTTACAAATTCTTTGAACAAGCATAACGAAATCATAATGGATGAACAATGGCCAAATATTGACTAAACAAAACTTTTGATATACACTTCCCGGATACCGATTTTACGAAAGGGTGATTTTAATTGCAGGTTGAAAACTTTCACACAATGACCGACATTTGTGTCGAGTCGGCCCAACTTGTTGAAATACTAGCTCTACCTCAATATATGTATTAATAGTTCAGTAATCAATTATATCTCGTACATTCACCTAGCCGTTTTCCAACTATTTTAGGGTTGGTTTCCAGTCTAACCGGATACGGCTGAATACGAATAATTTACATTAAATGACTGCTTAATTAGCGGTCACAACCCAATAACTGGGTAACCCTTGACTGTCGAAGATCTTCAAATGACAGGAAGGAGTTTCCAATACAGTTTGTTTTGTTAGTGAATGTAGAAATATTTTGTAGCATAATTTCAATCAAAACTTTCTACGAGTTTCCCAAGTACGTGTGTGACATTAATTTGATTCGATTACTAAGTAAAGTTTGTCCTATTTCTATTATGCTTGTTGGTACAAGTTTCCGTGTAAACCCTTACCAATTGAAATTGTTAGACCCTCCTCGTAATGATTTCCTAAGTGTTTTTGTTTAGAACTGTTTAACAAAAAGATTGGAATGAATGAGCTTTTATAAACTATTGATGCAATTTAACTTGGCAGTGTGATAAAAATAATTGGTTTTTTCGTTTTTCTTTTTTATATTATACGTAGTTCTATGTAAAGCGCCGCCGAAAGTTTTGATAATCAATTGCTTATTGTTTTTAATATTTTATCATTTGATTCGATGTATAAGTGTTCTTCAACTTTAACGGTACTCCTACAGATGGATCAAAGCTTATTAAAGAAATTTAGGACAGGTAAAACTTTTTTATTTTAAATCGTAATGGTGTCTAACTCTTCTCGCTGATTAAAAAATATATACCATGGATAATTTACACGACATCTTTAGTACTTTTTATTAAAATACATTGCACGACATCTATCAAGGGTGCTATAAAAATTCTGCGGAAACAAAATTAATATTCATTAACACTTTAGCACCTTTTTCCACTGAGAAAAAAGAAAAAGAAATATAACAAATAAGGTTAATTTATTTAAGAGAAAATAATTAGTAGCGTCAGGTATATTTGCAACCCTTTAGCCTTAATCCGGACATTTAATTACTGACTACCAGTGACCTTGCTATCTCATCTAGAAGTTGTCGTGGGCGGGGCAGACGTAGGAACACGTAGGAACACAAACCTCTTTTTTTGCAAAAGTGAATTTAATTAATATTTGGACGAAGCAAAAGGAGTTTGTATAGTATAGTACGATCATAGCAGGTAGTGTCTGCCGACCCCACGAGAAAAAGGCGAGGGCTTATGTTTGTTTGTAAAAATATTTTCTGTCAAGTTTTCATCTGATTTTTCGAAATGGGAAATCTCTAAAACGCTTTCTAGCTGTAACTGTGTTAACTGTGTAACTGTAAATCAAATCAAATCAAATAATTTATTGGCAGAATATACAGTAGAGCTGGCTGTAAAATAGTAAGACGAAAATTTTGCTGTAAAAAAACTGAATGCGAAATAAACAAACAACTTAATTCTGCTTCCATAATATTACATTTGAAAAGATATTAAGTTTCTATACGACTAACGAGTATGTTTTATACACACAAATACTCATTGTTTTGATTTTATAATTGGGTTGGTCCGGTGGAAATTTCTGACCTATTTCAGTATCCCATGGAGCTATTTTTAAAACGAGTATAGGGGCTTATGATATTTGGGTAGTATTTGTTACCAGAAATAAAGAAAACGAGAGCTATAATTGGGTTCGATACTTTTTTTGACACAATTTTAGAAGTTTTAACTATGTATAAGTAATTAAAATAAAACTAACGGTATTATTGGCGAAATGTGGGTGTAGTTTCTGCCTAGCCCTGTGAGGCTTGGCGGCGTGATGTTATGTAATGTCTATGTTTAGAAATAATAAAAAAGGTTTGAAAAATTGCACGTAATCTAAAAAGTACGACTTTCTCTTTTTCGCTAATTTCAGGTAAATTAAAGAGAAACTTCGAGAGCCTTAGAAGTACCGCGTAACCACAAAGTAGTGGGTGATATCTGTTGAGACGGACACTTAGCGTTATCTAGCTATTTGCAAGAGGGTTTAAATATTTACGTTTGCTAATGTCAGCGTGTAGAAGACGACTAAACAAATAATCGTACTGAAATGGAAAACAGTCAGATTACGGTTTCATGAAAAGTGGTTTCTATCGTTCAGGTGGGTTAAGTATTGTTTATGACATTTTTCTAGTGATAGACATTGACCAATGAAGTGGATGAAAAAGTTTTTATAAGGAAAAACTTTTTTATAAAATCATCAAGGTAGAGTAGTTTTATTGTGGAGGAATGTGGGAAGACAAACGACTAGGAGGACAGACGATCTCATTAAAGTGGCCGGAAGAAACTGGATAGCCATGACACAAAACCGCCAAAAGTGGAGAGATTTGAAAGAGACCTGAACTCAGCATTGGGTGGCCAAGGAGAAAAGAAGAGAAAAGAGAGAGTAGTTTTATTTTAATAATTTCATACAGCACGCAGCACGAGTTTGTTGACGCCATTTTTTAAGTTTAAGTTAGTTTAGTTTATTTTAATAAAATTGTAAATTGTAAATAATGTAAATACTGAATTAAAGTCATTTTTAAATTCATATTAAAAAAGTCATATTCATTTTATATAAAGCAGAACACCCGGTACGGTTTTTAAATTCAGAGAAAAATCTCAAATTCATATTACTTTTTATCAATCCCTGTTACCGAGAAAACAAAATCAATCAGATTATGACTTGTTATTAAATATTCAGAATGAAATTCCTCTTTGTTTATTATAATCAATATTTTTGATAAATTAAATATGTTACGGCTCACGCTCCAATAATCTGTACGTTTAAAAATGAACGGACATATTAAACCTCTTTGCTTATGATTGCGTTCGTGAAGTACGATATCTCTTTAGGCTTCAATGCACGTTCTTCGTATTTGGATTCATATTAATGGATTATGTTTATTGAAAAAATACGGCACACAGCTTATCTCGTTACAGAATGTTCGTCTTAGTAGGAGTATATTTGCATGTATCGTTATTATTAGATACCACTTGAAATATGATAGGAGAGTAAGATATTCATTTTATGTATGAATATTTCGACGTAAAATGACTTTGTACGTTTCACTTTAGGGATTCCTGATCTATACTATAAGTTTGAATTTCAAACAACTTTTGCAAACATCCTATTTGCACACAAATCAGCTATGAAGTACAAATTAAATAGAATCAACTTGCTTTACAATATTGTCATATTTTTGTACAAATATCCAGTTCTAATTCCGGTATTTTTTGTGTTAACATAAATATAACAATAAAAGTAATCGTGAAATTTAGATTGACTAATTGGTGTTTTTCTGGGATCGTTTGGTCGGCTTTCCATATTCACTGTATTGAAAGATACATTCGAACAATATCCTATTGTACGGCCTCAATTGATTTGAAGCCCATTGATGTCCTATGTGTGAAGGGCTGTTCGAGAATTTATTTTATTAACAAATTTTATGCAACAAAATACACCCGGAAACCGCGAAAATTTTATCATTTCCTTAAGTCTACCGGAAGCCACAATGAGAAATGTTTATTTTTGATCTACTCATATGTGGGTGTTATAATAAGGTACAACTCTGCCTAACCCTTCGGGAATTACAGGCGTAATATTATGATGTGTATTCATAAGAGAAAATCTTTCGTAAAACGTAGGTAGAAATAAACAGGCTTACAGCTACGTACACATGTGCCTGTCTCTCTTCCTTCGCTTCGGTTTCACTGAAAAACTATCAAATTATTTAATCCTTTCTGACGAAAAGCTTACGTTTGGCTTTGTTCCCAAAAATAAATGTGATCAAAACCTCGGTTTCAGTCACGGTTCCACGTGTGAGCTCGACTTTTAAAAACATCAGGTAATAAAATAAAATGCCCTGACACGCATGATATTTGACTAACAACTATATATGACGTCGTTCTTATAAGCCTGTATTTAAAGTTCAATCTACTCATTAAGTAAGTAAGTATATTTATTTTTTAGGTCAATTCCAAGAAATTCCTGTAGTATGTGCTATTAATTCTCCTAATGGCGATATTCGTATTAGGAGAGTAAAGCATTTGGTAAAGGTTTATTTGGGATAACAAAATCATAGCATTTATTTCAAGTGGGCCAGTTACAGGCACTTTTGAATTTGTCTAAATTAAGACAACAATAAAATGAAGCTGCAGTCCTAGTCACAAGGCATAATAACTGTAAAAGTACTATAGTTGCCCATAACAAAAATTTAAATATCTATGGAGAAGAATGGTCAAGACACTCCATGGATACTATTTTAAATCAGAATAATGTTGTAAAAACCTTGCTTACAATCACCTTTTTTGTGAGATCGATGTAGCAATACGTGCTCATTGAAAGTGTCCATAGTAAAAACCTAAAAAGACAATTCAAAAATTAAATACAGGTGAGTCAAGGTATTTATGATGGATCCAGTGGGGAGTCACTTTTGAGACCAATTGTATTACGGAGCAGGGATTAAATAAACTGCGTGAAAAGCTGAATATACGTTTTTGGGGATTTTGTCTTTACTTAATAGTCAGCGACCTTTAGTGTCCGAAAATAAAAGATTTCTAAATTTATACTTGTTTGTTTATGCAAAAATGTGTTTTTATTAAACCTTTTTAAGTAGGTATTAAAGTGTTTTGCTTCATAAAAGTTATTTTGCCGTATTTTTTCCGCTTTCACTGTCACGTCCTGGCAATTTTGATAAAACCCCGGGAAAGATTACGTGAGTACGCCACTCGTTCTAAAATACCAATGACTTTAAGAGTAATATTTAAGCCGGTGGTAATGCAATAAGATTTTAATCAATAACTTTATGAAAAAAGAAATACTTGACTATCGATCGATACTGCACGAATCAGAAAAGTTGACAAGATTACATGTGGTGGTCGGTGCCATTTCTCAACTGATAATCACTGTCCTTTCGAGTGCAACTTTATTACTAAAACTAAAATGTTACGCAGAAAGCCGTGTATTTTTGGCAGCTTTCACTTGTTCAAATCATTTCTAAATGACTCCATTTAATAGTTATTAATTAGGTTTTCGTCCAATTAAAACCAAAAAAAAACTTAGAAATTGCAGACAGTCTTCTATTGTCTTTATTTAATAAGTTACTTCTGAGATGAATTTTGTATTAGTATTTAAACTTTAGGTCAATTAACGAATGAATTCTCAAGTTTCAGGAAGTAAAACATTAATTTAAACTGTGATCAAACGTAATAAAAAAGGAATACACATTACATTTAATATTCTTTGCTTTTGGCTTTTGGCGATTAATTACAAGTAATATCCCTTCTGTGTAGTATGCTGCACAATTATGTTATAACTTGTATTTCGTCAAAAACTTTTTATAAGTTTGTGCTATATTACTTTTCAGTAATGTATTATTATCGACGAGTATCTTTTCTGTAACAAGTTATATTAATGGAAGTTTATTTCTTTTTATTAAAATATATATAAAATCTTTATTTCCGCAATAGAATTATTTTTTCCTGTGATGAAAATACTAATATTTAAAAAAAACCTTGGACCACATAAATATTTACGAGTGTGCACAAAAAATTCCAAATCTTTTCACAAATAATCGGAAATATTAACATTCATACAACATCTAACTCGTCACATATAAAGTACGTGATAATATATTTAACTCATAAAATTCCATGAATATTTTTCTGCACGATGGAGCAATGTGGGACTTACCTGAATTCTAGGTGTCGGGTACCGGAACGTCGGATCGTCACTAGTGAATACTTCGAATCACGTTTTCGAAATGATCGCGCGCATTCAATAACAAAGTTTCAGGCATGCAAAAGCTTATATAGGTGTCCGCCCCGCCCACCAACCCGCCTCCGGGCGGGACGAGGCGCGCGCTACAGCCTTCAAGCGTAAAACTTGACGCAACCGCAACTTTTTCCGAAGTTAATGGTAACTTAGTAACTTTTAAACGCCTTGAAGTTTATGCATGAAAGGATTTTTTGAATCATAACGTAGAGGGCACGTGTTTTTTTCCTAGATTTGTTGATTAAGCATTTCGGAACGAAACTTTCTGGGAACATTTATTTCTCTGGAAATTTTAGAAAGTACTTATTATAAAGTTCGTGTGTGATGAAATCCCGGGAAATACTTCAGTTACTCGTACTCGTCACCCTTCAATTTCTTGATAAGCTAATACTAACATGAAAGCGTTTTATGAATAATCGCGAAGTAATAAATCAATCAAACGTAAAAGGAAAATGCTTTGCCTGTAACATTTTGATTAAGCTGAATAAAGTAGAGATGTAGAGGAAAAAAATAACAAACTAAATGGAGTTTCCTTTTCAATAAAACACCAATTCCCCGACGGAGGTACCACCTTACCTAATCTTAATTGTAATAGAAAACAGTTCCGAACATCCAGTTCCGGATTTTCCACGAAATCTCTTTATTTACTACGTGTGCTATCTTTAGAAAGCTTCTGAAACTATTTTTGAATAAAACCCTTAATAATATTACATTCGAAGTTATTTTTAGGGTTCCGTAGTCCTGACAAGGAACCCTTATAGTTTCGCCATGTCCGTCTGTCTGTCTGTTTGTCTGTCCGAAGTTTTGCTAAGAGACTGTTAATACTAGAAAGCTGTAATTTTGTAGAGGTGTGTATATCAATAACGCCGACAATGTGGTAAAATAAAACCAGGTTAGCTAGGGGTATCGTTGAATAGGTCTTTTAAAATGACTTACGGGTTGCTAAAAGTACTTTTCGATTTAATGCACCATTTACGAAATATTAAACTTAAAAGTGCACATTTTTGTTCTAGTACCCCCTCTAAAAGCTAAACTGCTGGCATGAAAATTCTGAAAAAATTCATTATGATAGTGCATTTTATAAACTTTAACTTTAACTATAACGGTTAAGATAACTTTATTAGTTTAGCAGTATTAGTCGTTGAAATTATCCAAAAAGAAATTATCCAACACCCTAGGGTGTTGGATAATTTTGTACCAAATACAAAATCCTTAGAATAAATCCTATAAGGTGACTAAGAAGAAGTAGTTGCTTGTTTATAACGGGTGAAGACTTGCATTGAAAAACAAAATTTAAAATATAACGGGCCACTGAACCCTACACTGCGCGTGGCCCGACACGCACTTGGCCGGTTTTTTAATATATTGATTAATAAGGTAATACTTTGAGAGTTTTAAAAGGGACTGTTTTGGGAATGTTGATATACAAAGCTTTGACTTGTAAAATAACTTATTTGCATAACATAATCAGCATTAGGAAGAGCAGCGGTGGCCCAGTGGTGGTGGCCCCGACTTACGAGCAGTAAGTTGTGGGTTCGAACCCAGGCAGGCGCATTACTTTGTGTAATTTATTTCATCACCACTACTTTCAAAACAGTAAAGGAAAACATCGTGATAAACGCCGGTTTATCACGTTTTCCTTAGATGATGTTTTCCTTACGTAGATGTCACATGTCTTCCAAGTTTTGGTTTTAAGTTATGACGATAACTTAGAACCAAAACTTGGAAGACATTTGACATCTACCTTACCGCACTGGGACCGCGTGGTGGATTATAGCCCATTCCCTCTCATACAGAGGAGGCCTGTGTCCCAGCAGTGGGAAGTGGGAACATTATACGCTGATTATGCTAATCGGCATATTACTATTATAATGAGTCTATTCAGGCCTCTTCTAGTCCTACACGAGTGATAAGCTCTAAACTTAGTTGTTTATCATCACTTCCGTAAGTGATTAATAAGTAATTAATAAAAATCTACTAACCGCAATAGCGCTGGGGTTTGATTCCTATGTCGGACAAAATGTTATTAAAGGAGTGCACTATAGTTACACCTCTGCCTATCCCTTCGGGGATTACAGGCGTGATGTTATGTTGTGAAAAAATCTGCTGTGAGCGTAGTGTAATTTTCTTTTCATTACTCATACTCTGAAAGTAGGTCTGAAGTTGCCTGAGGAGCGGGTTGAAAGTAATACTTTTCAGGCCTAGGGAGAATCGTTTTCAACTGACAGCTGTCGAATTATAAAAAAAAATAGTTCATTTTTCTATTTAACCATGTTCCAACTTTCTATACAGCCACGATGTAAAATTGAAATAACATGAAGTTAAGTATTCATTAAAGAATATATTTTTTTAAATTACTTTTTTATAATTAAGTTTCAACTATTTCTTTAAAATAACATAGTTTTGAGCAAAATATTTACCATTTTTTCGATGATGAAAATGAAAAATAGGTAATGGCTGAATAGCTGGCCGGCCACAGAAAAAAAAAAACTAGATAGGCGGGAAAGCGGCAATCCGATCTTCATTTGTTTCTTCGAGTTGATTCATGTTTTGTTTTTACTTTCCTTGTATTCGTAATGAAAAGCACAGTGTTTACCTCGGGTTAAAGACTTATTTAGTCCCTCGAACTATTAGCGCGACGCACGCGTAACAATGTACTATTGATTTTCAGTGGGATCATTACTTTATCACAGGTAAGTACTTATGGTCTCAAGTCTTGTATTAATAGTACATTGTTACCCTAGGGGTGAAAGTAACTTATTTAGTCCCGAGACGGGGTTTGGTGCCCGAGCGCAGCGAGGGCGATAATAGTTCGAGGGTCTAAATAAGTCTTTAACCCGAGGTAAACACTGTGCTTTTCATTACGAATACAAGGATAGTAAAAATAAAAACATGAATCAACTCGAAAAAACAAATGAAGATCGGATGGCCGCTTTCCCGCCTTTTTTTTTCTGTGGCCGGCCAGCTATTCAGCCATTACCTATTTTTCATTTTCAATATCGAAAAAATGGTAAATATTTTGCCCAAATCTATGTTATTTTAAAGAAATAGTTGGAACTTAATTATGTTAAAAATATATATTCTTTAATAAATACTTAACTTTATGTTATTTAAATTTTACATCGAGGCTGTATAGAAAGTTGGAACATGGTTCAATAGAAAAATAAACAATTATTTTTTTTATAATTTGACAACTGTCAGTTGAAAACGATTCTCCCTAGGGCTGAAAAGTATTACTTTCAACCCGCACCTCAGGCAACTTCAGACCTATTTTCCGAGCATGAGTAATGAAAAATAATGAGTATTATACTCATCATCAAAATTACGTATATCTTTACAATTATGATTCAGGATCAGGAAAGAAGTATGAAACAGTTTTAAACACCCACCATCTCTGTTATTATTTTATGGGTTCTAACAATGTTGCCTTATATCATTTTACACAAAATAACGTATGATAATGCAAAACATAAAAAGTAATTAATGCACAGACACCACAATTTTATATCCTGACATTAAAGTGGTGAAAACTAATATAATCCGTTTACAACTTGACATGTCTTACATTGTCTTGTTATTATATTTACTTGCGAAGAGTAAGTGAAAAAGCCGGATGAAAAAAAAAAACAGAGAGATAATATGGGTGGACTGTGATGAAAAAGCAGTAGATAGCGTGACAGCTGACTGGGGAAAATAGTAGAAAGAAATGTGTAAATAACATGGGACAAGAGCATGAAGATGAGTATGATAATAGTACAGTAATAGGCTTTTGTACTGAAAAAATCTAATTAGTCCGTCAGTTAGATTATCAAAAAATATAAGACCCGTAGTTTTTCTTTTATTACGTAAACCAACATTGACGAAGATACGACGCTTTTAAAATTCTAAATACGTCACGCCGTGGTATAATTTTTAGTGCGTTCTGACGTCCCGAGCCCCCACTCCCGAGTTTTAATGCGTTCTATCTTTGTCAATATTCATTGATTTACAAGAACAAAAAATACGTGTCCATTATTTTCCAATGCTCAAACTGACGGACTAAATTGATTCGCAATTTATTGATGGTGGAAACTAGCCTATTGTGAATACATATTTTAGTACATATTTTTAGAGAAAAGTCAAAGTATAAATTAATCTAGAAAATTATCTTATTTCCTTAACTAGCATTTTTTTTCGCTTGTCGTAAAATCTTTGGTATTTTTTTTCTTTGTCATGTTTCCTTGAAAACACAGTTTTCCTGTGAATGTAGCTCTGCCACACATGTTCGCATTCATTTGAGCTAAGGAACTCAATCTACAGGTGTCGGAATGTGCTGCGGCGCGCGTCACACTTCTCGAGTCTTGGAAGTTTGAGGTAACAGGTATATCGTATCGCTAATATTGCATACAACGTCTTTAGTGCAATGTTCGCTATAAATGGTAATGTTATTCTTGCTGAAGATTTTAACACTTATTACATATATTATTTTCTAGAGATAAGAAAGTAATGACGTCATGATAATTCTAATGTGACGTAAATATGTACGTCATTGATTCCTACGAATATGTTGTTTTCCTTAATAAAGGGGATGAGTGTGACATTTTGGATATTTTATTGTATAATTGTTTACAATAAAAGGCTGTATAAACAAACATCCCACACGTCGATCGAAAGCTATCGGGAATCGTTTTCCCCCGAGACATTGCGTCATGACACTCGTACAGCAATCCATCATCTACGTACCACTCGAAAACAATAATTACACATTGTGTTTACATAAAAAGCAATTAAAAACGATTTTTGTTTGACATGCTCCAATTTCACAAATAAACGATGCCCATTATGGATATGTGCCCTGTGGTTAAAGTGAATGAACTCATATTAGTTAGGGATTGGTTGGTAGCAGCTTGTCTAACAAACTTTTCGGTAATAACAAAGTGAGCTTTGCTGTATAACCCAGTGAACTTAGTAGGTGTACAAAGAAAAGACATTAGCAAATCTTGATGTAACATTTTGAATGGCATTTTGAACCAAATAAATACCTTTCTTTTCCGATCATCATCATCATCATCCACAGCCCGACTTCACCCACTGCTGGGTATAGGCCTCTCTTTGTTTGTGCCAAGCTACACGCTCTTGTGCCAACCTCATCCAGGATATTCCCGCAATGGAAACAATATCGTCTGCCCATCTCGCCGCCGGACGACCAACACTTTCCATTCCTTTTCACTTTTCACTTTCCATTCTAACTCTTTCTATTCCTTGGACGCCACTCAGTCACAGCTTTACTCCACTTGCCATCTACTAAAATCTGTCTATAAAACTACTTCCCTTATACATCATCTGCCAAGCCATTTCCCAACTATGTTGGAGTCGGCTTCCTATTTAACCTGATGCAGTTGAATACTAGTGTTTTACATGAAGCGATTGCTTATCTGACCTCCACAATCCAGTTAGTACTGGGTAATACGATAACCCTTAGTAACTGTCCCCCGTTTCTTGGTGGTCATACTGGCACGTCATACTAATATGACCAGTGAGAATCGCTTGTATTGGTGGTCATATTATTTTTATAAACATCCTATTTGCATATCACACTTCCACTGACTACCTGTTACGACTGTCAAATATCTACAAATATTTATAAGACTACTTATATTATATTGTAGAAAAATGAGTCCCTTTTCGTATCAAGTATACATAGGTCCATGTTTAGTGAAGCGATCCAAAAAATCTCAGGGAGAAAGTCCTTTTGTTTTTACTCCTCGCGTCGATCACTCCATACACAGCAATGAGCCATCCAATCAGGGGCAACGTGTGACCTACAGAAAAGACACTTTGGGACACTCGTAAGTGACGATAGAATTGCCAATGAAAATAAAACTGTGCTTACACGAAAACTTTGCAAGGTTTTTTTGATAAAGCTATGCTCAAGAAACAGACTGTGAAAACCAACTTTATTTCTCAAAGAATAAAGTCCGTTTTAAGACGAAAGCATATCTTGCGTAGTTTATCTTTCTTAACAGATGAATGAACCTTCACGCAGTAGAAGAATATGTAAAATTTTCCTATTCTCAGTCGGTGCTTGGAGTAAACTCCTATCTACTTGATATTGTTTTCCAACAATGTTTTCCACGTTATAAAATCTTAAAGATGTTTTATTTTAACATGTCATGAAACATTTATAAGTTATACAGCTGCTTTCAGGAATATTGCCCGCAAATTGTATAAGTAGCCTGTATGTGGACACTTTCAATAAAGTTGGTTTAAGTGCAAATTGTAGCTCTTTTGTTTTAGTTTCACGCAACCAAACAAGTTTTGTCATTTTTTGTCATCAAATGCATTTGATTGAATTACACCCGAATACTGAAACGTCACTCAAAATTTAAGGGCTGCTTAACATTTGAGCAGCTCCTAAACTTTAAATTTCGTATTGGAAACGTCACTTTTGAGTATCTGTTTAATATAAGTGCTACTTAAATTTTGAGTGACGTTTCAGTATCCGAGGGTTAGTTAGATAAATAGGTAGGAGGAGTTCGTGGCTAATCAGGGTCGATCTTCAGGTTAAGCTGCGCTTGCTTAGGTTGACAACCCGCTTCACCAAAGGATGATATGGTGAAGGTCAGATAGGCAGTCGCTCCATGTAAAATACTGGTATTCAGCTGCATCCGGTTAGACTGGAAGCCGACCCCAACATAGTTGAGAAAAGGTTAGGCAGATGATGAGTTAGGTAAGTAGGCAGTACATGCAATACATACATAAACTTGTGCCTTTTTCCACATGGGGAACAGAAACAACAGAACACCACCTGCCAGGTAGTTACTATAGGTATTTACTTCTTGTATTCCAATTGTCGAAATGTTTTTATTGTATTTATTTAAAATTCTCGCCTTCTATAATCTGTGTCGATTGACTAGTAGTAACTTTTAAGTCGCATCACTACTGCTATGTGGCCATCCCTAGCTACGAGTATTGTTTTAATTATATTAATTCAAGTTTTCTGCTTTTCAATAAAATATCAAGTTATTTTCATTGACCTTCAACAGTTTTATTAAAAATAGTTATGGTGTGTAAAAAGTATAACAATCACATTATAGACGTAATAGAGAGTCGACAGCCGTAAACCATTCTCCTGAATACAAGGAATTCAAACTCAAGAGTTGGTCTTTCTTTGATCCTTTAAGATTCCTAATCTTAAAAGGATCTAATTCACGAGTAAAATGCGTGGGCTTGTTTGTTGGAATAATTCTGAAAATTTGGGGTAAGCTCACTCGTTCGTATTGAATTCTTCGTTTCCATAATTCTATGGAGTATGTTTTGCCTAATATTTTCAAACAAGGTGAAAAGGAAATTTATCATTGAAAATTTGTAGTTCTGGAACTACCTTTCTAAAGAACCATAAGTAATAAAAATAATTCAAGATTTCGACCAATCAACTAGACGTCTCGTAGAGCATTGTTGAGAGTGGAAAATGTTACCATATACATAATTTATCACCAGCTCCTACGAAACTTCACTGTATTTCTAATAAATACTTATTGACAAACCTGCGGGACATATGAAGTACATAATCCTGACAACACTAATATTAATGACCATGACATAATAATATGTATGTTTCCATGCTAAACTATTTTACCTACTTACAAATCAGTCGGATCATAAAACAAGGCTCTTAATGGACACTTACCCTGGAGCTATAAAAGGGGACACATTAAAGTTATACCTTACTGATCTCGATATGACAAAATTATTGCAACATTTCATTACCCTTTTCCTTAACAATGTTGGAAACGAAACTCGATCAAAGTCATCCATGGAATTAGAACATATCGATGTTGTTATGAAATTAGGGTTGGTTGGTAACAATTTGGGCATTAAATATAAAGGCATTAATACCTCACATGGGAGGTTAATGTGTCTGTCTGTAGACGGGTTCGACATGTACCTACATTAAAATAAATATTTGGTCACCTTACTAATGTGCTGAAATTTATAGACCTACCTTTTACCCACGCACCCACAATACTAATGAATACGTCAAAATATATTTATGAGTCATAAGAATATTTTGTGCGGGTAGAAAAGATAGTCATAGTGTGTCATTTTGTCTGTCCTGTCCTGCACATCGGCATTTACCATGGAAACGATGACAATTTTTGGGAACATACAAATTTAGCGTGACTGGTAAATTAGTCATTTTATGTACTACATTTACTGGAAGCCTGAAAGGTTAGACAGACGACTATGATGAACAACTTTTTGTGAAATAAAAAAACAGCTATGCAATGACTTTGTGCCACCTATTAAAAAAAATATATAGGCCAGACGATTATTTTTTTCGCGATTCCACGACGTATTATATACGTACTATACTATTGATTTTAAAAACATAGGTACTGACATATACAGGGTGGAATTTTTCAATGCCACCTGGAGGGAAAGTACTCGAAATACTGGAGATAGCAAATTTTACTCAAAGAAAACATTTCTTTATTTTTAAAAAGAAACAAATCTGCATTCACAGGTTTTCGAAAATTAGCTTGCCACATTTGGGCATCGAACCCGGGGTGAATCGACTAAAGTTCGAAAAAAAACATTCTGTACTTAAAATACCACCCGAAAAAAATCAGCTGTTGAATACATTTTGACGAGTTAATTGAACATATTATATTGTAGGGTTACAGCTGTATTTTTTTTCGCGATTCAGGGTTTAGTCCCATAGTAAAAGTTGTTCATAATGATGAGTACAATGACCCTTTAAGAGATTTCGTGTATGAATCACCTTATATACACACACACACACACACTTTTTTACTTTCCGTCAACTGCTTATACCTACATTGAGTTAATACAAAGCTTCACTGATGCAGTGATAAGACATAAAAGTAGCTCGTCATCGTCACCCAATAGGTTATAAACTCTGGAGCCAGCAGACGAGATCGATGGAGAATAATAAGCGGACAAAGGTCTTCTATTAATAGGCCTGCTTAGGGTTACTGCATCAGTTATAAAAAAGATAAGGGATGCTGGTCAAGTAGATAATTTATTATCATTAAAGAAAGAGGTGTTGAGAAATTTTGAGTATAAATGTGGGTTGTGTGTGGGTATATGAGTAGACGAGGACCAAAGAATGAATGGATTGTGTGAAAGACCGTATAAGTAAAAAGGGGTGATGAGGATCAAGAAGGGACGAATAGAATGTGCAAAAGGTGACTTGGCTAAAGAAAGGGTGAATCTTGTGATGTGTTCTGGTTAAAAAGAAGTTGAACACAAAAAAAATGGTTCATTTGGCACACAGGTACCACAAGTGCATACAACATTAAACAAAACAAACAGGAAAACTTAAATCTAAACAAAAGAAAAAGATGAGCTACTCTCACCCCAAACAAATTGGAGCAGGTTTACAATGAAGAATTTAAAAAAATGGCGAGATACGAAGACTAGGCATAAATTTAACCAGCCGTATTAAAACCGAAGATAACCTCGAAATTATTGTGCTTAGAACTGGCTAATGTGGCTAAAAAGTCCAAGAACCTTAGTCGTTTCCTTTTATTAGAGGAATTCTAGGACATACAAAAAAAAAATGGTGACCAATCGGGACAATGAATAGTCATTGTCCCTATTGGTCACCATTTTTGTATTTTCATAGTATAGACTATAGTTAATAAGATATCGAAAAAATAAAATTAAACTGCAACAAAATCTGCTGGCTGGCAACCCTAGCCGCGATGCATCCGAGCGGAGCTTCCTAGATCGATCTGTCCGACACCTGCTCCATACAGCTGATTTAATTTAATCTGAATACCTAACGTCTAGTTTACTGTTAGTGATTTTATTTTATTAATAAAAAGCTTTTTCTCAGAAATCTCTTTATTAACTCCCGGATGAATTTATTATTCAGTGATCCACCTAACTAAGTAGTCGGTTTTATTATAAAACTAGTAGACCTGTGAAATTATTAACGATAGATGGATGAAAACTTAGTTATGAAATTAAAAGTTTCAATCGCGTGGTCGTATGCAGACTTACCTATTGTTATCTTAGATATATTTTCGAAACGTATTGTTGATATTTAGTCGATTTTACTAATGCATAAATTAATCTATAATCTTTAATATGGCAACACTGTCATAAACTGTATGTTATAAAAGCGCTGGTTGCCTTTAGTCACTCTCTTACTTCTATCTACACTGTGCTAGGAGGCAGATATTATAACCTTCCATGTGAGTAATTTATTTTTGAATAATAAACGAGTTAACGTATATTTAAATTCAAACCGCTGCAGTTTTTCTTCACGCCCATATTCCTATAGGTTATGGGCCCAGAACTGCTTAAATATACAGTTACTCTTACTGTGTGCTGATCAATCAGTACGTAAGTGTTTAAATTTGATAACTTGTAAAACACGTGGCACGTCATGGAGAATTTGAAGACCAAGCGAAATATTAAACCTTTCGATGGTCAAAGATACAGTGTATGGAAGTTCCGAATTCGAGCGTTGCTAACCGAAATGGACGTTATAAAAGTCATCGACGATGAACCCATAATACGGTTAGAGGCTTGGGAGAAAGCTAACCGAATTGCGAAGAGTGTAATCGTCGAGTATTTGACAGACTCTTTCCTTGGTTTCGCTAAGGAAGATCTCACTGCAAAAGAAATCCTAAGAAACTTGGACGCATTGTACGAGAGAAAAAGTCTGGCAACCCAACTGGCAATACGTAAAAAGTTATTGGGTTTGAAACTTCATGGCGATATTCCGTTAGCCAAACACTTCACGACCTTTGACGATCTCATCACGGAACTACTGTCAGCTGGTGCAAAGCTAGAAGAAACCGATAAGGTGTCTCACTTGCTTCTCACCTTGCCGAATACATACGACGGCGTCATAACTGCAATCGAGACATTATCCGAAGATAGTTTAACTTTGGCCTTTGTTAAAACACGATTGTTGGATCAAGAGGTGAAATTGAAAAATGAGGGTAGTGACACAAGTGGCAAAATTCTACACGTCGAAAATAAAACTCAAAATTTCAACCGAAGAAAACACGACGTCACTAAGCCTAAATCAAACCAGCAAAAGTTCAAGGCCCCGAATAAATCCTTCACGAAGTGTTACCATTGTGGACGCAAGGGTCATATCAAAAACAACTGCTACTACTTCAAACGGATGCTTCAACCAAATCAACAAAAACCTGCAGACAGACCCCGCACAGTTCAAACAGTGGAGCTTACTCAAGATGCTACAAGCTCCAGTAAGGTTTCCGGGTTCGCATTTATGTCCGGAAATAATGAGGGTTGCGCTGAAGAAAATGATAGTATAATTTTCCTGCTAGATTCCGGAGCATCAGACCATATCATTAACAGGGAAGACCTATTCTGTCACTTTTCAAATTTAATTATACCTTTAAAAATTTCAGTTGCTAAACACGGTGAATTCATTACAGCCACCAAAAGAGGAACATTACAAGTGATCAGTAACACTGGAATCCATGGTACTCTGGAAGACGTATTGTACTGTCGTGAGGTACCGTACAACCTGTTGTCAGTAACCAAGATGCAGCGTGCTGGATTGACCATCACCTTCGACCAGCATGGAACAAATATCAGTAAGGACGGTAAAATACTGATGCAAGGTATGGCAGTAAATAATTTAATTTGTGTTAATTTTGAGGTTAAAGTTAATCAACCTGTTTCTCAAACATGCAACAGTGAAGGTACTAATTACGATTTGTGGCATCAACGGTTAGGCCACATAAGTAAACAAAAGTTTTTAGACCTGAAAAATAACTGTATGATCGATGATATAAGCTTAATTGAGGTGGTATCACCGAATAATAAATTATGCGAAGCTTGCATAAACGGAAAACAGGCACGATTACCTTTTAACAATTCTAAAAATAAAAATTACATTAAACGGCCTTTGTATGTTGTGCATACTGATGTGTGTGGGCCAATCACTCCTTCTACAGTCGATAATAAGAATTATTTTGTGTTATTTGTCGATCAATTTACTCACTATTGTGAGGTATACTTATTAACATATAAATCAGACGTGTTCTCTGCTTTTAAAGATTTTGTTGCAAAAAGTGAGGGTAAATTTAACACAAAACTGGTTAATTTGTACTGTGACAATGGTCGGGAATACTTGTCTAATGAAATGAAAGATTACTGTGTTTCTAAAGGAATTTCATACCATTTTACTATTCCTAGAACACCACAGCAAAATGGGGTTTCAGAACGCATGGTTAGGACAATAACGGAAAAAGCCCGCGCTATGATAAGTGGTGCTAAATTGCCTAAGTGTTTTTGGGGTGATGCAGTCTTAACTGCAGTATATTTAATAAATATTACACCTACCCGCGCTTTAAAACAAACTCGAACTCCATTTGAATTGTGGCATGATAAAAAACCTGCAATTAAGTATCTAAAGGTTTTTGGTTCTACCGTCTGTGTGCATGATAAAACCAGTAAAACAAAATTTGATGAAAAATCGTGGAAAGGTATTCTAGTTGGGTATGTACCAAATGGCTATAAAGTATGGAACACGGAACGCGGAAAATATGAGATGGTGAGGGATGTCATAGTAGATGAGATTAATTTTCTCCAATCGAGGCCGACATTACGATGTAATGAAGGAAATGAAATCGAACAGTTCCATGACAAAACTGGTGTATCTGACGTGGTGTCAAAACCAGTGTCAATAAAACCTCAATGCTATGACAGTCCTAAATCTGATATTTCTAAAGCTGATGGTTTAAAATCAGTTGGATCAAAATCAGATAATTCAATATTAAACGAACCGAAATCAGATAGTTCGAAATCTGATGAATCAGTTTCGTGTAGTAAAAATCGAAAATTAAATGATTCCATCATACTGAAGCCAATTGATGATGACAAGACATGTACCAGTCCTAGTGATAAAAATATCGACGATTCTTGTGAATTGAGAAGGAGTGATAGGATCAAGGGTCGTCCCCCTGTCTCGTATAATGAAAATGATGATATTTTAATTAGTTGCAAAGTACCCACATCATATAACGAAATTAAAAATCGGGATGATAGGACTTTATGGGAAGGTGCAATTAAGGATGAATTAGATTCACTTTTAGCTAATGATACCTGGACATTAGTACCTAAACCTAGTAATAGGAATATAGTCGATTGCAAATGGATTTTTAATATTAAAAATGATGAGTTTGGCAATCCATTAAGATATAAGGCACATCTTGTTGCCAAAGGTTTTAGTCAAGAGTATTTATCTGATTATACTGAAACTTTTGCGCCTGTTGCGCGCATTGCTAGTTTTAGATGTATGATTAGTTTCGCAAATCAATACAATTTATTAATCCATCATATGGATGTTAAAACCGCATTTTTAAATGGCATTTTAAAAGAAGAAATTTACATGAAAGTACCGGAGGGTGTAGTTAGTAAAAACGGTTACGTTTGTAAATTAAATAAAGCTCTGTATGGACTAAAACAAGCTGCTAGGTGTTGGTTCGAATTATTTGATCAGTGTCTTAAAGAAAAAGGATTTGAAAATTCATCAGTTGATAGATGTATATATGTTTTGGATAAGGGCGATATTCATAAAAATATTTACGTTTTGCTGTATGTCGATGATTTGGTTTTGATATGTTTTAACAATCAATCGACCAACTTAAAAGTTATTTAAAGAGCAAATTTAAAATGGTAGATTTAAATGAGATAAAATTGTTCCTAGGTATTAAAATAACTCGAAGTAATGACAAAATAACTTTAGATCAAAGTTCTTATATAAAAACCATTTTAGATAAATTTGGTATGTCTGACTGTAATCCAATTAGTACACCTTTAGACAATAAACCTAACTATGAATCTTTAAATGTAGATAGTGAATATAATGCACCTTGCCGCAATCTAATTGGGTGTTTAATGTACGTTATGTTGTGTACACGTCCAGATTTAAGTGTTAGTGTTAACATTTTGAGTAGATACACAAACAAAAATAACAAAGAGTTGTGGTTATGTCTCAAAAGAGTGCTTAGGTATTTGAAGGGCACTATCGAATTAAAATTAAGTTACAAAAGGTGTGATGATTTTAATCATGTATTATGTGGGTATGTAGATTCCGATTGGGGTGGTAATGATGTCAATGATAGAAAAAGTACTACAGGTTATTTATTTAAATTATTCAATAACTGTACAATAACTTGGAATACAAAGAGGCAAATGTCAGTTGCGGCTTCGTCAACTGAGGCTGAATACATGGCCTTATTTGAAGCCGTAAAAGAGGCATTATGGCTAAAGTCTCTAGTAACAAGTATTAAGATGAATATTGACAACCCAATTGCCATTTTTGAAGACAATAATGGTTGTATCAGTATAGCAAAAAATCCTACTAGTCATAAAAGGTCAAAACATATTGACATCAAGTATCATTTCTCCAGAGAACAAGTTGAAAACAATATAATAAAATTGTTTTATATACCCACAGGTAAACAAATAGCGGATGTGCTAACGAAGCCGCTACCAGCTGTTGCATTTAAACGGTTCAGAGATGAGATGGGTTTGCAGTGATGTTACGTTTCATGGTAAATTAACTGATGTGATGAATTGTTTAATTAATAATTAATTCATATGAGTTGTTATTTTAACTGGTAATTATTAATTATAATAATATTTGAAATTAATTCATTTTGGTGAAATGGTCTGGCTAGGTTTTTCTGGGTTTTCCTAGTCCTTGCAACAAATGTTGGGCCATAGATATTGTAATTCTCCCAGCAATCACTTGGAAGGTTTATAGTATTCTGGTTATTTAGGTGAATATGATTGTAAATGAATCAGTTTGTATTTGTATGATTGATGATTAATTTTTGAGGGGGAATGTTGATATTTAGTCGATTTTACTAATGCATAAATTAATCTATAATCTTTAATATGGCAACACTGTCATAAACTGTATGTTATAAAAGCGCTGGTTGCCTTTAGTCACTCTCTTACTTCTATCTACACTGTGCTAGGAGGCAGATATTATAACCTTCCATGTGAGTAATTTATTTTTGAATAATAAACGAGTTAACGTATATTTAAATTCAAACCGCTGCAGTTTTTCTTCACGCCCATATTCCTATACGTATTTAACCTAAATCGTCTATAAACACCCTGGAACGTGTTAGGCGTTAAATACGATGCCCGCACAAATGTTGCCACCATCATACGCGTTACATTGCCACCGCAAGACTCGTCCTAACTATGCGATTACTATGAAAACTCACATGCTTGTCACTTTAGATTTCCCGACATCTTTTGTGCACATCCAATACATCACACTATTGTAATTTATTATATACTGAAAAACACGTAATTTGTCAACCAAGTAGCCAAAACTTGTTCGAAATAAGGTGGGTGGACCATGGAAGGCCACGCTCCTTTGAAGGCCAACTACTAGAAAGTCGTAGTTATTGACATGTAAAGGCATATTCCTTCTACTACACACTAAGATCCATCAAACTCAAGGCCACACACGCGGCGGCGAGTTGATCGCGCCGCTATTGTGGCAGTGCGATCTCACGGTTCGTAGACTTCGGTCGTCGACGATACAATTGTAATTCGCGCGCACAGCAAAACGTAAGTTTTTAGTCAAAAACGTATTATTATCTCATATTTTTTTACTGTGAATTGTCGTTTAAGGATATGTTTATGGTACTAAAGATAAAAAACATAGTTTTGCCTCAATTTAAGTTAAAATATTGGTAGTGTTCCTAGGAAAGCCGGTGGTTCCTTATAAGGCCAATCAAATATTTGACGGTTGGCCTTGCTATGGTACATGGGCCTTACAAGGAACATTTACAAACCATGAACATATGAACACTAACTTTTAAGTTATAAATACGTAGCCTTACAGTTAAAACAATGTTTTATATTTATAATATTTTATTTATAAGCGTTAATAAACTTTTTAACTCAGATTGAATAGACATTTTTTTAAAATTAATTTAGGAACCCTAGGAAGCCTTCTTAGGAACATTTTGGCCTTACAAAGAACGGACCCATAAGAAGGCCGTTTATGGTAAAAAAAAAAAGTTTTTAATTTTATGATAAAACGCGTTGGCAAGTTATTTGATGCCAATATAATACTCATTACAACTATTGTAAAATAATTTCCATTAATATATTCTTAGTTACACGATGGTGTTCAAGTAATTTTTGTTGAGTTTTTTATAGATGATAAAACTATATTGAGCATTAATGTTTCGCTTAAATGATAGAGCTTATTATGTTGTTTTAGTAAAAGCGGATATATTTAATATTACAACTCTATTTTTAAGTTTAACGACTAATGTATAATATTGGCCTTGTTTGGAGCCGTGTTCCTTGCAAGGCCATTTGGAAGAGCTTAATAAAACTTAAGTTTTATAAATAGTGATAAAGTTAAGTAAAAAAGAAGTGATTTATATGGTGCACAATAAAACAAAGTATTACTTTATAATTTGTTTCCTTCATTTATCCAGTAAATAAACGAATAAAAAGTGTTTACTTGTTAGAGTGGCCTTCCATGGTCCACCCACCTTAACTTAGTAACTTTTTATTATTGTTTCGTTAAGATTTTCGTATAAAGAAAAGAAGTATACAGGGTGTAAACCACCTCTCACTAACTCACCTCTTCACGAGGCCGTCAACCAAGCATTCTGTACATCGAACTAAGTAACTTGACGCAAAAATTATTGCTGGGAAACTACTTTTTTTTTGGGGGTGAAAAATCATGTTTTGTTGTAGAACTCAATGAATCGCACTCAAACCACTGTGCTGAGGGATAGATTGAATAGTACGGGGGTCACGACCCCCGTACTATTCAATCAGAGGTGTTTACAGTAAAAATCTTACATTAAAAACTTGTATTTAAAAAAAAAGTTGCCATTAAGTTGGAACTTTGACCCTCAATATCTCCGTAACTAGAAGGTTCCCAGGTATGGTGTAGAACAAAAAAATGATCGCAATGATAGGGAGAACAAGTGCCTTTCGGCTTCGTTAAGAGGTGTTTTTCACCATATATACCTACCGAATAAACAAATTTTCGGGAAAATTTGTAAATCTTTCCCGAAAATTTGTTTATTCGATACAGACGAACAAGTAGATATCAGGAAATCTCTAGTATAACGTGTTTAATTCACATATTCGTCTTTATAGTAGTATCTTCATAAAATATATGGGAACAAATTGTGCACACGTGCCCTCTGCGATGTGAGATGAGAGTCGACAATCGACACATGCTTATCTACATTCACCGCGTACACACCATAGCATTAGCGTCAGCGATGTCAGAATTTCATTCGTCTTTAATATAAAAAGCGTTACAAAATAAGAGCGTCCTACTCGCTAACGGGATTCACTTTATGATATGTAATTTTGTGCGCTCGCTCTTCCAATTTTCCTCTCGATATTTTTAAAAATACCTGACATCTTAAGAAACATTAACCGGTGTGTTTTAAGACATTTTTTCCTTGTTTTGGAATTGCCTTTGTGCTCAATGGACTGTAGATTACTTAGCTCCAGTTTTTAAGCAAATAAAGCACTTAATTGATTCCTGCTAACATTATTTTTCTTTAAATTGTCGAAATCTTATTAATGAATAGGAATGTTTATTTACATAAACAGTGCCGTTGTTGATTACACTAAAGCCTCTCATAAATAAATTCCCGCAGCATCTCTTAAGCAAAATTCGACACAATCAGAAGGTGTAAGACTCAAATGAAAGATTTAAATATTCTGTCTGTATTAATTTACACAGCCACCGCTCGTTATAGAAGCTTTCTAATTAAAACAATGATTTTAATTAGATAAAGTAAATTTCATTGCAAGCAATCCAGTTGGACCGGAGAGAAACGTCTTTCTTCAACACCAAAATAAATTAACACTGAAAGTAGTAGAGCTATCTAATCTCTTATGCCCCTCAAGGGGGAGAATAAAGTGAAGAATGAAAGAGCTTGGAAGGAATTAAATCATATAATTTTGTGTATTATGTACACACACTGTATTATATTTTGCCGGGCATGGTTTGGACGTCTAGTGAAGGATCGAAGACCAAGTGTTGAGGTAGCACACAAATCACAAGCCTTGCTGACCACAAATTGGCGAACGTTATGTCTTGTTTGTTGTGTTGTACTGTTGTTTGCGGAAGCTCCATCCCTAATTTAGCAGTCAGGACTCACATGGCGTTCTTTATGTCATCCTTTTATAATAGGCATGACGACAGTATCAAAAAATTGCAAATCTATTTAGTCCGTCAGTTAGAGTATTGGAAATTAAAGGACACATATTTTTTGTTTTTGTAAATCAATGAATATTGACAAAGATAAAACTCGTCAAAACTCGGGAGCGGGGGCTTGTGACGTCTGAACTAGCTAAACATTATACCATGGTGTGACGTATTGAGAATTTTAAAAGCGTCGTATCTTCGTCAATTTTGGTTTACGTAACAAAAGAAAAAACACGGGTCAAATATTTTTTGATAATCTAAGTGACGGACTAATTAGATTTTTTTTGTCGTCTCGCCTAATATAAGCTTTGCTTAGCTATTGATCTCGTTCCCTTCGCTTTTGTTTAGTTTCTTTTCTCGTAGGCGTCACGTTACAAGCGAAAGCATGGTGTAGGTTCTAATAACCGATCAGGAAAAGCGTCGTAGAATTTCCCCATTAGGATTTTTTCAGTAGCAGCCGAATATGAAATTGTTTCCGGTCAATGGCAATAGTCTTATTCTGTAGAAAACATTTTAATCTAATATAAAACCTCCAATTAGTCTAATAAAAATTATTCTAAAGTAATTTAATTTATTTTCAAAATAAAAAAAAATCTTGGAAAAAAAACAATAACCTCATAATCACTACATAGTATAAAACAAAGTCGCTTTCTCTGTCCCTATATCTCTATGTATGCTTAAATCTTTAAAACTACGCAACGGATTTTGATGCGGGTTTTTTTAATAGATAGAGTAATTCAAGAGAAAGGTTTTAATAAATAATTTGCGGGCAGGCGAAGCCGCGGGCATCAGCTAGTTTTAATATAATACCTAACTTGTGAAACGGGAGTGTTACAATTAAATCTCTGCCTAGCCATTCAGGGATTACAAATGAGACGTTATGCCGTGGCTGTCGCACACATCGCAATGTTCATAAAGTCACCAAAATGCGCAGTTGCGCACATGACATGATTTGCAGCAACTGTAGAGCAGCTGCTATTTTATAACTCGAAGTAAGCCAATTATCCCCTGCGAAGTAAAGCAAGCTTCAGATCCTCAACATTTTAGTACCTAAAAGGTTTTAACACCTAAAAGGAAGCTCCAATCACTAGTTTATAAGAAATACTTGGCAAAAACATTAAATATTTTTTCATTTCATTTTTCAACATTTTAGTAGCTTTTTTTGTTTTCGGATGGGAAATCATCCAATGACTCCCACTCTGGGCGGAGCAGGAGGGAGTGTCAGACTTTTACTGACTAAAACCCATCCATGTTGCTTCATCGCCCTTTGTGTTCCGCTGCCACGGTATCTCTTTCGAACAGTCCCGCAGCCCCGGACATTTTAGTATCAAAAGTTCACACGCTGATGGATTTTAAACTTAAGTACAGTACTAAGGAAAGCATTAAAAATACAACACCGTTCTTTTATTTAGGCATTCGTTTATAAGTGTCGCTTTCTGTTAGTGTAAACCGGAGCCTCGGTGTTATTCCCTCAATCTCACTAAATCTTAATTAATGACTTTACAAATTGCTTAATTCAAGTTAAGTTTAGTAGCGCGAAGTAATAGCCATGTAACTAACACGAACAGCATTTGAACTCCAATTAAAACAAACTGATATTTGTATAAAGTCCATCAATGTTTGTGCATACTCCTGTGGTAAGACACACGGATTAAATTAAGATTAGAGTTTCCATGCAGGAGTTTCCTGTACATAGGGTTGCCATACATTCAGATTTTTCCAAACATTTGTTGTGATTTAGGAGAGACAGTCGAGACTTTGCAGGTATTTTCGATTAGAAGGAAAATGTTCAACCAAAGAAAAATATTTAGTAGGTAGGTATATTATTTTATACAATTCTAATTCTTTTCTCTGCTGAGTTAGTTGAGTGGTCGCAAGCGCGACTTCTGAGCATAAGGCCCTGGATTCGATTCCCGGGTCGGGCAAAGTGTTGTAAGGTTGTCCATCAGGAATTTCTCAGTAGCAGCCACGAAGTCTGAATTTGTGCCCAGTTGATGGCATATTGCCATCAAGCTCGCCCCGTATTACATTGAACTTAGAACATAACCGGCGGAATATGGGTGTATTAGCTACACATCTGCCTGACCCTTGGGGGAATATAGGCGTGATGTTATGTAATTCTTTTCTCAGAACTTTCAACCTTTGATATGCTAACCCTATTCAAACATGAATGCATGTGGTTCCCTCCGATATTACCTACTGTTATTTCCGCGCTAACATGGCTAGTTCGCTGTCCTCTCTACACATTCTAATGGAAATGTTTTGTTTTGCATTTTCTAACTAAGCTCTAAGCCCGCTATATTTGTTTGATTCTGAATTTTTATGTGACTCTCTAAGAATATTTTTGCATTAATAGTAAGTAGTTCTGCAAAGAATCTCTATAATTTTTGCTGTTTATTATTTAAGAAAGTCAAAGAAAATGCTCCTGGATCCGGAGACTTTTCTTTGTTTTATTTTATAGGTAGGTACTTTTTGTCATTGCAAAACTTATATTTTTATACCAATATGGAACATTTCAGGTAGGTATACTTAGAACGTATAATACTTACCTACCAAAATTGTATAGTAGGAACTTTTGCATTAGGTATTCGTACAATTTTCTGGGATATTTCATCCACGAATTGTCGGAAGCCGTTAGCCTATAAAGCCTTTTTCAGAATATAGTCTTAAATGTCTCTGTCCACACATTCTATTACAAATGGAACACACGATGAGCGAGATCAACTCCCATCACCCACTTACCATTTTTTTTTAACCAATTTTATTTCGTACGATCTATAGTTATACCCACTTACATTTTCTTCGTGTTCTCAAAAGAGACGACACAAAGAGATCCCTTTTATTAGGAAAGTTTCAGCTGCTAGCTTCAGACACCGTTAACGACGTACGGGGTATAGGACCTAACCTACGTAGGTAGGAAGGTACCCAGTTTCTTTTAATTCATAGACTTCTTTGTTGGCATGCTTATGCTTTTAGGTACACCTACGTGCTTCATTTAGCTACCACACTATACTACGAGGTTTTTATTACATCTAACTTTATAGGCACTCTTATATTTCGGTTTCTATAATTGTTTATGTAGGTAGGTATACCTATGTCTGTGAGAATAAATTGAATTACGCAGGTCTGACTTTTTCAGTAGAAAATTTTCATTGGGGTTTCTGGATTTGGTAAATACTAATATACAGGATGGAACTTTTCATTGCCACCTGGAGGGAAAGTACTCTAAATACTGGAGATAGCAAATTTTACTCAAAGGAAATGTTGCAAAAGAATTTTCAAAAATCTGTGAATGCAGATTTGTTTCTTTTTTTAAAATAAAGGAATGAATGTTTTGAATGTTTGAGTAAAATTTGCTATCTCCAGTATTAAGAGTACTTTCCCTCCAGGTGGCATTGAAAAATTCCACCCTGTATAGCTTATATAAATAAGACCTAAATCCCCTTATCTAAGGAACAGGTTCGGGAACATGGTATAAGTATACCTATGCTTAGTAACAACGAAGAGTCGACATCAAACATATTACATGGGAATTAGGTACTTAACTATAGTTACTGAAAGTTAAGATGACAATAGCGGTCATTGACCCACCTACATTTATTAAATAAAGTTCTTAACTTTGAAAACCCAAATTAGGCCTGTTCAAGTCTTGAATCGTCATTTATTTTATCGTGATCTTCAACATTTTTTCTAATGTTAAACGATACATGGTTAATTTGTTTTAGTTCGTACGAAGAGATATTAAAAGGAAAGGGCAATGACCGCTATTGTCATCTTAATTGGCACCAACTATAGTTAACCTCTTGAGGAATTACTAACATTCGTGTTGTTTTATTAAGATGCGTCTTAGTTTCAGTACTGAAAAGTATGTGTACACTTTTTGTCGTAAACAAAACATAACAAGGCCGTAACTCCTATGACGCCAAGCAGTAAAACGTTTAGGTCTATTTACGCCCAAGCCCTTCATGCTAACGTTCGATTCAAACAGTAATATAAGTTAAACGGGTATCTCCTAAATTTTAGCGTCCGTAAAGTGAAGATGTCATTACGCTGAAGACGTAACAAGCATCGTTTGAATATCCGTTTTATTGTTTGAATATAAAGTCCTTTATTATTACTCAGTTTGATTGTAACACGTTTGAATCGAGTTTATGATGAAATTTTACATATTAATCATAGAGATAAAATTGAGTTAGCGGTGTTTTGAACTGGTTCATAAATCACATAGATATGTACCTACCTGCCTACGTCAACTGTGTATGATATTACTCAAATGCTCGTTCCTACTCATTAGGATAATTATAAAATTATAAGGTCACAGATTGAGGAAATATAAAACGGCCTGGTCCGCTTCTAAAAATATATGTTTAGGCGGTTTAGGTTTTTGAAGACTAGGTACTGCTATACTTATGTTTTGAATTATTTGATTCACAGGGCCATAACTCTATTGTATGAAGCTAGAAAATAGCTTAGTGGTCAGTTGATAGGCGCATTGACTGGACATCATGTGATAGTTGCGTACCTGAGTATATAGATAGGAGATACCTATCTATTGCCCTTGGCCCTTATTAAGCACATTTGATTGTGCCGGATATCCCGGGTAACTCGTATAGATCATGATCTTTCAAATGACCAATTTGGTCGAGACGCCTGTTTAACTATTGTGTCTACTTCGTGGACATATCATGGGTTATAGTAACATGGAATTTCATCTTAAGGTTCTCCAGGGTAGCCCGCGAAATTCAAATTTTCTTACGTTTTTTGCAATTTGCAGGCCAGTGCTTGGTTGTATGTTGATTAAAATATTTCTCGCGACTGTAAGACGTTTGTAATTATAGAATTATAATCATCAAAATCATCAATACAACCCTCCAAGCGCATAAAGGTGCAGGAATGACTTTGACCTTGAAATAGTACATTTTGATACAAGGGAGAAAGTTTGACGTGGACATTTGTTATTGCAGTTCTCGGCTCAAAAACACCCTCGCCTACGGCTCGGGAGTTAATTCCGCCTCGAATGCAATAACAAATGTCCACGTGTATCAAACGACGTTTTTCAATACACTTTTGAAGAAATAAAATAAAATAATGAAAAAAAACAATCACCGCTGACTATAGCCATTGCACCAATTTGTACTAAGTATAGGTATAGTTTTATCTGAGGCAATTTTCCAACACCCGCGTGCTATGCCGCGTGCGAAATTGGCTCCTTTCTGCACGCGGCACAGCACGCGGTGATGGAAAATGAAAACAATCCTCGTGTGTGAAATACATGGCATGTTGAACCTAATCGTAGTGCGATAAGAACCCGTTTTCGAGGAAGTGTATTGAAATAGTTATTTGTTATACAAGTATTTGTAAATGTTTTTTTTTTTGCATTTAGTAATTTCCTCGCTGAGGTGGGATGAAAAGTTACGTGTTGCACTCGAGTGCAAAGATTTTTCACCTCGTGCTCTTTTGATTCCCTCGCTAACGCTCAGGATTCTAATTTTTGAATCACTCGCTGCGCTCGTGACTCAATTTTAGAATCCTTCGCTTGCTCGGTTATCAAAATTGAGCACGCGGTTAAAAAGCAACTTTGCACTCGAGTGCAACCCGTAACTTTTCATCCCACCTCAGCGAGGAAATTACTAAATGCAAAAAAAAAACATTTACAATCACAAGATACTTCTATTTCAGTTTAGGTGTTAACTACTACATTATGGGTAGGTAAGTATTACAGAATAATCTTTAAATTATAACAAATAATACTTTGGTACAATTAAGAAAATTTTAAAGTAACGTTGCTACAGTTAGTTAAGTTGAGTGTAATATTTATTTATTTATTTATTAAAACTTTATGAACAAGTAAAAACTGTACAAAGGCGGACTTAATGCCTTGGGCATTTTCTACCAATTTTTTTTTTCAATTTTTTTAATATCGTACTGTTTCAAATCCTTCTCGCGTGATTGTTGAGGGAGAAAGCTCATTTGCGCATTATTAACAGTTTCAGTCAATTCTGTTGGCGTCAAATAAACTTCTTCGTCGCCAAAACCACTTATTTTACGTTTTTCACTTGTTTTTAACCTAAGGTTTTAACAATTGACCTGACAAGAAAATGGCGCGCGCAAAGCAAATTATAAAAGTACACCAAGAAGGTTCCGAGTCTGAGTTTTTAACAAATTAAAAAAGGTTGTACCTATGATAAATTCGGCACCATGGAGGTAGAAGTAAATAGGTTTAATGATGTTTTGAATTCACAAACTTAGTGCACACGATGTTCTAAATTCAATTTACTTTATCCTCTAGAGGATAAAAACGACTTTTGCACTCAGATATCGAAGAGCAAAAATACTCTTTCCGAGATGGGGGGATGAAAAAGTATTTTTTAATTAAAGCGCCGCCGAACCGATCGTGGAAAAATCAACAATCCACATTATTTTTGTGCATTCATTTAAGCGTCGCTTAGTTAGTAAAAAATGGGCTTAAGTCTTGTCGAAAAGCTTTCCATTTTGTATGTAGATTTTATTTGAAACCCTAAAATTCGTCCTTAAACATTGCTTCCCACGGCCGTTTTGTTAGCAGTTTTGATTTATGACGCAAATATTGCCCGAACATTTGTTATATCACTTCAAACTGTGATGAATTTGTCGGTTTTGGCCTATAACGAAGGCATACATCAACTGGTAGGTATGTGTCTACGTTTGTTTCCCAATAACCTCGATAAATGACGGTCATGTAACAATATTTGGCAGTATGTTATTTTTAGCAGATATAAGTTGTAGGTGCATGGATTTTGGATTGGATTGAGGTCCTGGGTTCGATTCCCGTGTTGAGCCTTTCCATCAGGAATTTCTCAGTAGCAGTCACGGAGTCTGGATTTGTGCCCGGTTACTGGCAATAGGCCCGCCCCCTATTACATGGGACTTAAGTCTTAAATATAACTGGCGAAATGCGGGTGTACTATTAGTTACACCTCTGCCTAACCCTTCGGGTATAACAGGCTTGATATTATGTTATGTACATGGATTTTTAGGTGCGTATCCAAAATCCTAACTAACAGCACCATCTTGTTTTATTTTTCAATACAATCTCATTAAGGTGGATGCTTCAGGGTAGCCCGCGAAATTCAAATGTTCTTACGTTTTTTGTAATTTGCAGGTCAGTATCAGGTTGTATGTTGATTAAAATATGATTCGCGGCTGTAACACGTATGTAGTTATAGAATTATAATCATCAAAATCATCAATACAACCCTCCAAGCTCTGGCTCTGGCTCTCTCCAAGGAATGATTTTAAACAATTGTTCACAAATGTTTAAACTAACAACGACCCCCGTTCTATATCACTCAAGGGCAAAAGAACCTTGTAGCACTGCAACACTTCTGACCATTCTCTTGAAACGGTTACTTCACCGCATTGTACTCTTTTCGTTTCAGGAACGGAAATTTGGTGACTAGGGGTAGGGATAGATGAAAAAGAAAACACTTTGATTCTGTATAATATATTTGTATTTAAAATGTTCTTACACAAGCATGACGAAGACAAAACAAAATCGAAATAAGTAAATTGTGCAACAGGCAATAAAAACAAACTTGACTTTAGACCTAATTAAACGTAGTTAAGCATAAACGTTTCAACAAATAAACAATAGAAAAAAAATAGAAAATTTTACATCTCGAAGCCACTGGTGAGGCTAGCACAACGGCGAAGCAAATATAAATATTTTGATTGTGCACTCAACCTAACATAACTTAGTTTTCGTATAAACACTATTTGAAAATAGTGAAACTTAAAACAATCATTAATAAAAAGTTAAAGAGCAAAGATAACTTCAGCTTTATAAACATCGATCATAAGGCACTGATACCTCAGCCATGTAAGCCATCCTGGCTTTGCTTTGCTATATAACCAATAATGCAACGTATTGAAAAAATCAACTCCGAACGTAATATTTGTTTGTACTATCAGGCTTCGGTAAGAAAACATGATATGGAAATAATAGACGAACTTCACTGATTTTGTCTCCGTAACATTAAACTTACAATAACAACATAATTATTGTGAATAACGTTACATAGTCTATAAGTATATAACATAACGAATCAATATTCGAACATTTCAAGTCTACCATCAAGAGACTAACGAATTGAGTATTTCATAAAGATTTTAGTTATTCGAGTTGATTACCTACATGTTAATTTTCTCTCTCTTGGTAAACATTAAATATCATAAATTACCAACAGTATAATAAACTCAACGACACGTCGGTAAATAAGTAGTACGTAAAGGAAGACTGAAATCTTGTAACAACTTACAGAATATTAATCTTAAATGCATTGCGATATATTTCAATACACTTGAAAAAACGTTCAAAGATAATTATTGGAGTTACAGAAAAAAGGTCAGGTGGGTAATATAATAGACTCGTAGTTGGCATTGATTCTGAAATTCATACGTCCTGTCATTTGTACTCTATTAAGTGTAAGTCCATCTACGGAGCTAAAGAAATAGCCAGAAAGTCGACCGTCACAAGAGTTTCATTTCACTTCAACGATATTGTAGGGTAATTTACAAGGTCTCATTTATAAAAGAATGGTCATCACTAAGTGGTAAAAATATGTAAAATCAATCAAAACTCGTAACTACATACACATACTGTCATAACCACGATATTCAATTCCATAACTGTACTCGGTATACGCAATACATTAACATCATCACGTAAAAAAGGTATTATAAAAATATAACAAGCACACAGTTCTCGAAAACAGATAAACACGATACACTAAACATATAAGTAGTCCATATGAAGCACTGCGCACAGCGAAGAGGAGTTCAGCGAAAGCCTTTGGGGGCGAGGTGGTGCATGTTAAAGTGATAAGCGGTAGTTAGCAATGCGGTGCGAAAATCAAATATAAGTAGAAAGAACTGTGCCAACCACTCGGTGGGCTGCATTCTTTCTACTGCCTCATGTCAACGCTGTAGCATGAGCCGCTGGCACTGTGCGAGAAGGTACTTCTTCTGCTGTTCGTCGAACAGGAATATCACCTTGCCGGAGCCCGACGTGGGGAACATGCCGAGTAGCTTCTTCTTGGCCGTGGGCACGTACACGCCCTTGTTCACGGCTGTTGGCACTTCGGGGAGTTCCGTCCAAAGATATACCCATAAGATCTGTTGACAAATGATATTGAGTATCTTAATGATTATTTTTGGAAACCTCCCTTTAGGCAGTGATCATGCTTATCAACGTAAAGACCAGAACAGCATAAAGATCTTCTGACCGGCTCGTGACGATTCGCATCGATAAGTATGATCAGAGTTATCACTGGTACACTCTTTGGCGACCCGAATAGCGCAGCGGTAGTGAGGCTGCCTTACGTTCGTTGGGTCCCGGGTTCGAATCCCGGTAGGAGCAAATGTTTGTGTGTGCATGGACATTTGTTTCCGAGTCATGGATGTTTATATGTATAATAAGTATGTATTTACAAACAAAAAGTATCTATGTAGTATATCAACTATCTGGTGTCCACGACACAAGCCTCGTTGCTTAGTGTGGCGCTAGATGGCGTTGTGTGTAATGTCCAGCGATATTTATTATTTATTTATTTATTATTATCACTCAAGATGATCTGTTTTGTTATTCCGTTCTTTGAATATTTTGGTTCCTTTGCACCTATGAATCATTATGGTAGGTACTCGATGAAAACGTTTGAAATCAGATTTATCAAACAAATCAAACAGCATTCGTGTGTTATTATTGTTACTATACTGGGCTTGACCAAAACACATGTTTTCAAAAATACGTTGCCGTATATTCATGAAATATTTACAAGATATAGGAACGGACTACCGCCGGAATGAGGCACGACAGTTTCCTATAAATTATACATGACCCCTCGGCTTCCGATAAACAATTTTAGTGAAAAAGATGACGTAGTATTTTTTTGTGCTTACGTTTTATCATCGAGAAAAGCTACCAACATTAACTACGCTCGAGTTTCATTATGAAAGACAATATGTGGGTAAAAAGTAACAGACTGTTTAAATGTAGGGCCTATTTCACAATGTAAGAGTAGTCTCTACTTACCGTATAAATTCAAAAAACGAACAGAATTCGTATGACATTATCTGCCAAATAATGTCATACGCAGATGATAAAACTGGCTCTAAGTTGTATAACCAATAGTTGTGGTAATGAGATTCGATATTCTTCCGTCTCACAGTTTCTTGTTCATTTGAAATCGAAGGCAACACAAAAATTTCTTCTTCTTCATGTTCAGCCTATAAAGAATAAGTTCCATACCTGCCATCCGCCGAACACATTATTCTTCTCAATGTATAGCATCCGCTTGTCGGTGCACAAGACCACTTCTTTGCCGGGGATCACCCACACGTGAGCTTCGTAATTGTCTGTGGTGACGTACTTGCCCTGTTTAGGAACAAAGATATTTAAAAAGCTAATCGTCATCTTGCTACCCCATAATAGGGTAGATGACAAAAAAAAATCTAATTAGTCCGTCAGATTATTTCCAAAAAATATTGGATACAATTTTTTTCTTTTTTCACGTAACAAAAAAACTGAAGACGATACAGTGCGTCGAAAACTCGTGTGACGTCACATTTGAGTAAAAAATGTACTCAAATGTGACGTCACAAGCCCCCACTCATGATCTTTGACTCGTTTTAACTTCGTCAATTTTTATTAATTTGATAAAACAAAAAAAAAACGTATCCAATATTTTTCGATAATCTAACTGACAGACTAAACAGAATCATATTTTTTTTTAGTCAGTCATCATCCCTGTTGGTTGGAGTCGGCGCAACACATTTTTCTCTTCCGTTTTTCGCTCACGCGATCATTAAATAAAAATCGGATTAAGGGGACTACAGGAGCTAAACGCGAGTTTTATAATGCAAAAAAACATAATTATGATTCACTGCAATAAACAAAACCGTGATAGTATGATAGTGTTTTGAAAACATAATACAACTAATTTTACTTGATAAAAATATCACGAACTTATCTCTAAAAATTTCTTTTAAAACCATACTCAAATACATGCGATCATTCTAATTTTTTGGCAAATATTTCTACAAGCAACATATTACCATGATAGTGTTTTATTTTTTTAGTCTAATATATATTTTAATTCTATCTTCTATCTAAATATATTCTATATCTAATATATATTTTGTAAATCGCAAAAAACCACTCATTTCGCACTATTCGGCCCGCCAGTGACTGAGGTAACCACCACTTAGTAGTGCAAGCTGATTAAAACTTTATTCTTACAGTATTTCAAACGAAGTTTGAACCACCACAATTTGAGTTGCTAATTTAGCTCCTATAGTCGCCTTAAGTTAAAAAAAATTGTAAATAAAATGATTACGTAAACTTTGCTTGTTTAAAACTTTCGACCCAGAGTTAAAACGCAAACAATATTATCCCTAAACAAAATATATTTTGAATTGCTCAAGTGTAAAATTAGTCAGTAACTTTTCATCTCCGGGTTCGGTCGGTCGGCAGTTTTGCTCCTTGTAATTTATTTTAATAAACTTACTCTATCACCAAGTAAATCAAGTACTTATTTTGCGATTCCCATAACGCCGATGCTAGTTAACCGACCTCTGTGCGCGAAAAATTACTATACGTACAATACTAATACGTATGTCAACGTCAACGTCTTGTAATACAAACCTTCTCCAACTCGAAGAGCATCTTGTATCCTTCTGCGTGTAACCTGGAGTAAGGCCTGATGCCGAAGTCGGGTGCCATGTACCGCGTCGGACGACGCTTCGTTATTTCTTCTGACATATCAGCGGCTCTATGTCGATATGCGTCCAAGTAAAATATTAGTTGAGTGGAGGAGGAAGTCTAACAAATACAGCAAAAATTGTGTGGACCCAAAACAATTATGACTTAATTTACTTTATACTACACTTGCTCAGTAAGTGTACCAATACTACTACTAAAAGGCTTGAAAGCTGTTCATTAAACCTTCTCAAAAATCTAGGCAGTTATATTGTGTGGAATTTCATTAAAACCCTGAAAATCAGGGTAGTAATCCATTACTAACGCGTTTTGTTTTTTTTTTTATCGTCTTGATGACGTTGTAAGCAAGTGTAGTATAAAGCAGTATATATATCACTCGAGGGTAAGTACAGATTACTAAACTCGTGTGGTTCACGGCCCTCCGGTTCGCGTCGGGCCTCCAATGCACACTCGATTAGTAATCTGTGCCTTACTCCCCTTGGTGAATAAATAGCTATGAAAACTTTCATGATAAAGAGGATTAATTGTTTTTTTTTTATTTACTCTACAGTGTAGAGTCTACACTACACATTTGAAAGACATCTACTTATAATAAATCAATTAACCAATCCCCAATCAGGTTATTCATAAGCACAAACGTTACAATATATTGTGTAGCACAACAAAATAGAGTACGAATAAAGCGTTAGTAACAAAAGTCTACGATAAGATGGAAAGAGTAAGATACTATGAAGAACAAAAGGTAAATAATTTGAAATAATTCGAACACCTATACACCGTGAAATTTTAATGGTTATTTTCCCGCAGCGAAATGGTTTTGTCTTAGTAATACAATCGTTTTAAAAAAAAAAAAATATTAGAAGCAATAAATGGCAGATTTATCATTGTGAAAAACAAAACTCGAAAGCGACCACGAACCAATAGTAATAATATCTCCCGATACCCCGCAAGCCGAGCGCTGAACGGCCGCGCGGCCGTTGACCCGCGTGCTTTTCAATCAGCTGATAACTAAACTTCTCTTGAGTTAATGAAACATGATAATAATAAGCTGCCCTGTGATCGATCGTCCGTGGCGATGGGACTTAGGGTTCTGAACCCCGCAAAGTCAGAGCGACTCCAAGTGTTGCGGCTCCGCGTGAAGTCGCCGGGCAGCATGTGAATCATAATCAGCCCTAGCATAAAGTAATAAAGTTGCACCATTGCGACGTACTCCAAATTGCAAATTTAACTGTAGTGTCGTTCCATTGCACTGATGACGCGTGCTGCGCGTACGACATTCGCGGGAAAACTAAATGCGCTTCCGCACGGATACAATAGGAAGCCGGGACGCGCGGCTCCGTTTGTAATTGTTGCGCGCAGGCACTAGCCTGCGCGCAACCCCGTATCCCGTTAACCCGTATGACTACAGGCGAGAGCTTATTTTAATTTGAACATTTATAAATCGGTCTTTCTTTTGGCGGCGGTTTTTTGTATTGTTGCGTGCAAAATATTTTATGCCGTATCACTACGTGCGAGAGCTTATTTTGCTTTGAACATTTATGCATCGCTATCCCTTTGTCGGGTGGCGCGTGCGATTTGAGTAGTACCTACAAGTTACATCTAGTGTTACTATTGTTTCTCACATTTTCGAGTTGATGAGTATTTTTTTAATTATTTTAAAACAAAATCATCCGTATTTTTTTACTTTGACTCTATGCTTCGAAAGTACTCCATATGGCAAGTCGATCTGCCGCGGGAAAACAACCATTAAAATTTCACGGTGTATATTTCAGTACCTAAATCTTAACTAATCTATTTCAGACAGACACTACAGTCTAAGCGGAGACGAGCGGAGACGTAGATGCAGATGCGGCGTGGTGCAGGGATGTGCATCTCAACCAATGTAATTGATCGATTTCCACTCACCCCCGCCGCATTGGAAACGCACCCTAACACCACGCACAGTGAAGCAATTTCAAACTACGTACGACTACTGCGTACGCTGCGTGGGCTTGTGTGCGTGTCGGCGAACGAAATAATATGGATGTGGATTCAACTTTGAACGGAATTTTGAATGAAACGATCACTCTTAATCTTAGTACTCTACTCTGGGTGTATACCCATCAAACCTACGTGTATGAAACATCTACAAAGTCCGGTAACCTCACCACCTCCTAACGGTCGAGAGGAGGCCGGACGTGAAGTCCACGACCCCGCCGACGGGCCGCACCACGAGCCCCAGGGCGGCGCGGGCCAGGCCCCGCACGAAGCCCCCCGCGCCGCCCGCGTGCGCCCCCTGGATAGGACGGGTCAGCACGCCGGACACGCCGTCGAATACGCCCTGATGGCGAATACATACACATAGTGATCCGAACTATACCTTTCGCTAGAGTAAGTGTTAACACTTATCCGAACCCGATAAGATTTACTAAAAAAAACTCCGATCGAAAATAATTTAACATTTTTACTCATGTTCATCCTACTAGAGATTGGACTATTTGATTTTAAACGAGGCATTGACAGCTTGCTTTATTGTACCAAGCTGTTGATGGCAGATTATATCATAGCTCATTCCTTTCTTCAGCTCAATCAACTTTCGGCATGCAAAGTTTTCAATGAAAAGAATATCACCTACAATGTTTCCAAAATTCCTCATGCCAGCAGTATATTGTGATCAAGCTTTTTTTCAAGTTAACAACAAAAAAGTCAAAAGCTGTACAGAACAGTGCATACACATGCAATAGATACAACACACACAAGCAATCATGCATGACATGCAATTTATCATCGCATGCATCACCTCTTGACAGCATCAAGTGAGCCGGATGCGAAGTCTACGACCCCAGCAGTGGGCCGGGCCACCAGCCCCACGGCGCCCTTGCCCAGCCCCCTGAAGAACCCTTCCACTCCTTGCTCGCGAGCGCCCTCTATGGGCTTCGTGAATACACCCGTCACGCCGTCTACCACACCCTGTTTGTTCGGAATGTTTGCACGATATATTATAGATAGCTCAATATATGCGAAGAACGACGTCTTTGTCACCAGATTATGATTGGTCAAATCGTAACAAGACCATGATGTAACTGGTCAATCATAATTTGCCAAAAAGATAATTTAATTGTTATCAATGCTTTATGTTGAACAGAGTATTTACGTACCATGACGAGTCCTTTACCGCTTCTCGCAAGGCCTTCTTGCAGATTTGCAGGCGGCTTGTTAATATTGTCACGGCGACGTCGCTGGTAGTCCTTAGAACATATTACAATTGTTTAGTAAGAATGCGTTAACAATAAATAAATTGTTCTTATTCCATACTTCTCTATTACTCGTCATCTAAGCAGCCCATTGTTCATATTGATATTTATGTATGTTTATAATGTGTACCTTGTCGAGCGACAGCGCGGCCAGGCCGTGGCCCATGGCGCCGGTGATGCGCGACACGGCGCCGGCCGCGCCGCCCACGGTGTGTCCCACTAGCGAGCGCACGCCCAGGAACAGTCCTTCAGCGAATTCTCCCGGACCTTGGATAGCGCCCTGCAACAACTCACTTTTGTTTTAACACAGTACTACTTCATATGTCACTTGTACGATACTATTTTAAAAAGTTTAGAATTATTGGGCATGCCTAACTTCCGAAATTTTATTTTATTTTCAAAATACAAATCCGCATAAAATCTGCATAAATTATTCATCATTGATGCCAGCTAACCCAGGCTAGCCAGACCAGGCCCCTTATTCACAACGCTTCGATTCGATTTTCGATTCGGAAAGTCGTATGTCTATCTCGCTCGATTTCGTAATGTCAAAAAAAGATAGACATTTGTGAATAGCTATGCAGGCCAGGCTTCATAGGAAAATTTTCCAACCCAACCCAAAAAATTAATACATAATTACATGTAATCTTCAAATTATTGTTAAAAATCTGTCTAGGTTGTATACTTACTATTTGTTATCTTTCGTTTATTTTATTATTTTTTACTCTATTTTGTTTTGTCACCCCTGGCGGTAATTGTTTTTTTTTTATATTATTATGATAACCCGTGGACAGTGTTGTGGGTTACATTATTAGCAAAATGCAAATATTGTTATACTAGTTAAGTTAGTTATTTTAAGGTTTCATAATGTAACTGTGTGCTGTTCCTTAAAATAAAAAGAAATAATATAAAACCCCTTTGTTGGACCAAAACGTCGCCACTTTTACTTTACACTACATGTTTTATGGGTGAGCACGCTTACCGACCCGCGTCGGCAGTTCGAGCCGCACAGGTATCATTTGTCGCATTTAGTTCGGCACTCCGTCGAGTCGAGTCGTCCGAACCGAAACGAGGCAAATTAAGTATTTTTGCTTTTACTGGACATAACGCTATTTTTGACGGGCTCAAGCCGATTCCGTGTTAGTGGTTGACGATTTTTACAAAACAAACCTGGAATGGTTCGTAGAACAGATCTTCCACGCCCTTCTTGAGTCCGACGACCAGGCCATACGGGTTGCCGATCACATCTAGACCAAGTACAAGCACATACAGTTGCTTAAGTGCTTGGCCCTTGTAGTGGTTCTGTACTTGACCAACCAACTCCTTCTGAGATAAGAACTCGTAGTTCTTTTCATAGTAGGATAATCTGATGAGAAATGTGACACGTTAAAAATAGAACTAATGAAATAGACGCGTTCACTCCTCTAGGAGATGTATTAAAGTAAATAGTAGGTACAGTATTTATTTGAATTTAACGAAACTGACAAAATACTATAAGTTCATACAATTTATAGTCAACTGGCTTTTTCCCGCGGCTTTTCTCGCGTGAAGTTCGGGAAAACCCCACAAAATATTAATAAAACAAACATGCCATGCCCTAACCCAGGTCATGGTCTATCTGTATTCCAAATTACATCGACATCCGTTTAGCCGTTAAGGTGGATAGATGAAGGAAGGCGTGATGGACAAACAAACTCACCTTCACATTTGCCAGTTAGGATAGTAGACTATTGAATGGACTTTTGCACATTGCATTGATTTTTTATTGGTAAAACTTACTACTACTACTACTAAACTATTGGCAAATAATACAATATAAATCATGATCTGTCGAATGACCGATTTGGTCGAGACGCCATTGTTTAACTATTGTGTCTACTTCGTGAACAGATTATGTGATAATCTTCACAAAATAATATCCTCATTAGTCAAAACAGATGATTTCACAGTTAATCAAATAATCTTACTTGAATACTACATCGTTCATGTCTGTCAACGTAACACCAATGCCCTGGAGTACTGTGCCAATGAACGTTGGCAGGTTAGTCGAACCACCAAGTGAGAACGAAACATGCACCTAAAGAACAAGAAAATAAGGATGTTATTTGACTGCCAATAAGGAAATGTACTGAAAAATATTTGTTTTGTTTTCTATTTACCTTGAGCGGCGACAAATGCAGATTGTCGTAGAAATTCTTGAGATCTGTCGCCACTCCCATCGCGGCTAAAGCTTCTAATGGCTGCCTTGCCCTTTCTAAATCTTGTTCGAATGCTTCCAGCTGAAATGAGAACAGTAGATTTATTTCTGTACAAATTGATATCAGCCTGCCATAAGTATCGATATTAATAAAACATACGTGTTTTTTCAGTATAATTTTGTAAAGGACTAATTTTATTTTATAACGATATTACAAAGACAGTTTACCAAAGACACTTAATCATAGATATTACTATAGAGGTCTTAGTGGTAGTTCTGAGTATATTTTGATATCACAACACTCCCACTCAAAATATAGTTTACCCAAAAAAAAATACAATCCAGATACACACACACTACACAGCAACTATTCCTAAAACATTCAAATGCTTATAATGTTTTACAGCACCCAAACTTTTTGTAAGCAAGTCTGCTGGCATATCTGATGTGCATAAATAATTAACATTCACAATATTATTATTTACCATTTCTCTACAAAAATGGTATCTGACATCTATGTGTTTTGTTCTATTATGGAACACTGGATTCACTAATAGTTTCTGGGCACTCTGACTGTCATTGTACAAAGTTATTTTATACAATGTTTTAGTAACTTCATACTGCAAGTTTCTTAAATACACTGCCTCTTTGCATGCTTCTGAAATTGATACATATTCGGCTTCTGTACTTGAAAGTGCTATGCATTTCTGCTTACTACAGCTCCAAGATATAACTGATCCTGACAAAGCGTAACAAAAGCCTGAGTATGATCTCCTATCATTAACATCATTGCCCCAGTCAGCATCTACATACCCTTCAATATTAACATTTTTAAATTTACTGTATTTCAAACCTAAATTTCGTGTCTTCTTTAAATAGCGTAACACACGTTTAGCATAGAGCCACTGCTCTTCAGTGTGACAGTTATTAAATTGACTAAGATACGAAACTGAATAAGCTATATCAGGTCGTGTAAGAACAGCTAAGTACATTAAGCTCCCAATAAGCTGCTGATAAGGGTTTTGACTTTTACAATTATCTACTTTCTTACTTTTCAAGTTTGCCTCCAATGGAGTATCAGCTGTTTTACAACTTGTCATATTGAACCTACATAATAACTTATTAATGTATTTCTCCTGACTTAATGTAACAGTACAACTTTGTTTATCAAAATTAACTGACATACCAAGACATTCTTTTACACATCCTAAATCCTTTAACTCAAAATTGTTACTTAACATGTTTTTAAGATGATTAGTTTCAGTCTTGTCATTCGAAAAAACAAAAAAATCATCAACATATAATGCCACAATGGTTTTTCTACCATCAACAATTTTGGTGTATAAACATGGCTCTAATTTAGATTTAGTGTAACCATCAGCTAACATACAATCATCCACCTTTTTATGCCATGCCCGGGATGCCTGCTTCAGACCATATATTGCCTTGTTTAATTTAAGAACTTTGTTTCCATCCATAGAAACTAAACCCATAGGTTTTTGCATATATATTGTCTCATGCAGGTCCCCATTCAAAAAGGCTGTTTTCACATCAAGATGATTCACATCTAGATTTAACTGCACTGATAGAGCAAATAATAATCTGAGTGTTGTATGCCGCACTACTGGAGAAAATGTTTCATCATAGTCAACACCATACCTTTGGGAACACCCTTTGGCCACAAGCCTGGCCCGATATCGCACATTATTTTCGCTATCATACTTCTTTTTTAGTACCCATTTGCACTTCACAATATTTCCACTAACAGGAGTATCAACAATGTCCCATGCATTGTTATCATTGAAACTTTTCAATTCTTCTTTTACTGCTTCTTCCCAATTCTCCTTTTCTGGCCCTTGAAGTGCTTCTTCTAGTGTTAGATCATCACTGAATGACTAATACTGTTCTGTGCACAAAAATCCGAATCTGTCAGGCTTTCTTCTCTCCCTTGGGGGTTGAGTTTTTTTATTAATTTCTTCCTGAAAATCTTCATCAGGAACATAAGTCTCATCCTTGTCATTAGTGCTATCCATGGAAGTAAATGAATCCTCACTAATGTTATCTGGAAAATCTCCCACTGAAAGCTGATTGTCTGCACTCTCCTGTACCACCACCTGTGTTGTTGTCATTCTGTCACTTTGTTGTTCCATGACCACAACATCTCTTGCAACTATTACATTCTGTGAGACTGGGTCATACAGCCTGTATCCTTTGGTATGGTCTGCATACCCTACTAGAATCAATTTCTTGGCCTTCTTGTCCCACTTTAGTCGTCTTTCTTTAGGTACATGTGTCATGACTGCACTCCCAAAAATACGCAAATGACTTAAGTTTGGCTTCGACCCTGTCCAAACTTCATATGGAGTCTTGCTATTCAGTCCTGTAACAACAGATCTATTTCTTAAGTAAACTGAAGTATGAACCGCCTCTGCCCAGAATTTCTTTTCTAAGCCAGCATCAAAAATCAAACATCTGGCCTTTTCAACTACTGACCTGTTCATTCGTTCACACAAACCATTCTGCTGCGGCGTGTAAGCATTAGTTCTTTGATGAACTATCCCTTGCTCCTTCAGATACTTATCGAATTCTTGACTACAGAACTCACCTCCGTTATCTGTCCTAAGAATTTTTATCTTTCTGTCTTTCTGTTTTTCAACCATGGACTTAAAATCTTTGAAATTGGTAAATACCTCATTCTTCACCTTCATAAAATAAACGAACGCCATCTTGCTGTAATCATCCACAAACAAAACATAGTATCTCGATCTTCCAATTGATAGAGTTTCCATAGGGCCACATACATCAGCGTGAATCAACTCTAGAACGCTCTCCGTTTTAGACGAACTCTGCTGAAACGGCAGTCTAGCTTGCTTGCCTTCACAGCAAATAGTACACGATGCCTTATCTATGTTTGCCACTTCTGGATATGAAATTCCTTCTACAGCACCGTTTTTCATTTTGTTTAAACTAGTACTGTTGATGTGCCCCAAGCGTCGGTGCCAAATCTCACTCGATGCTATTGCAGTTGCTGCTAATAACTGTCCTGTTTTCGTGTATAATCTGTACACACCTTCAACTAACTCTGCTTCACCAACTAGGTCTTTCTGTTGATTGTAGATGTAGCAACTATTTTTCTTGAAAATAACGCTGTTGCCATTCTCGATCAACTGACTCACCGAAAGCAAGTTTGTTGTTAAGCTCGGTATGCACAATACGTCCGAAACTGTGACATCATACTCTATACCATTCACAACTGTGATGATGTTGACATCACCAGAACATACAACTGGAACACTAGTCTGGTTTGCAATAATAATCTCCTTCATATCGTGTTGATGAGACGGATTGATGATATTCTCTTGTCTCGCCATCATGTGTTTACTAGCCCCACTATCAATATACCAGTTATTCTGACTGAACTTACCACTCAGAAAAATAGCACTGAATGCATTGGTCTGTTTTCTTTTGCTTGATTCCGAGTTGGGACACTGATTTAAATAATGCCCGGTTTGTTTACATTTGTAACACTTGACAGCCTTGACAGATTTTGACGTTGCTTTCAAATCTCTATGACCGCTCTTAGAGTTTTCATTTTTCCAGTGCTGCGACCTTTTTGCTACAAATGCACTTTGGGAACCGGAAGAACTAGCTTCAACACACATATCCATCAACTTGGTTTTTATGACGTCGGCACTTATCTCGATTCCCGAATGTTCAATGGCCATAATCATAGGCGCAAATTTTTCGGGTAATCCTGCTAACATTAATGCACCAATCCATTCGTCTGTCAACTTAAAACCTGTTCCTTGAAGTCGCTGCCCTGTTTCAATGATCTGGGTCACATACTGCGTCATGGAATCACAGTTTTCAAGACGAATATTGATGAGATTTCTGAGTAAACTTATCTTTCTTGTAAACCCAGAATCATCAAACATGGTTTTCAATTTGCTCCATAAATCATAAGTTGTCGCTGCTTGCTTTATGTGAACATATAGCGAGGGTTCGATGGTCAATACAAGTTTCGCCTTTGCTTTGGCGTCTTCTGACTTTTCCTTCGCACTAGCCGTCACTGGTAGCGGTTCTTCAATGGCGGATGCCATGCCTTCCAATACCAACACATTTTGGGCTGCGAAACACCAATCCTCGTAATTTTCACGCCCGCGTAACTTTGGAACGTTAGCTACATAGTTCGCCGTCATTATTATTGCAAAACCACAGTACTTAACGCTGAGTCTATTAAAAATTGGTTTTTACAACGCCTGGGCGTTCTGGGCCCATAACCTAATAAAACATACGTGTTTTTTCAGTATAATTTTGTAAAGGACTAATTTTATTTTATAACGATATTACAAAGACAGTTTACCAAAGACACTTAATCATAGATATTACTATAGAGGTCTTAGTGGTAGTTCTGAGTATATTTTGATATCACAACAGATATTACCAAATATGGCAGACAATAACAAATTATACCAAAAGTTTTGAAGAACAGGCAATTGTATTTTCTATTTATCTAAATTATTGGCTCACGATGGCCATACTTTCAGAAATCAGGTAAAATTAGACCCAGTTCACAGTGGTGCTTTTTAACGTGACTTTTTTTAACGCTCTCTGGATTTTCAACTCTATAGTGGTAAGCTGAGCGTTGAAATCCAGAGCGCGTTAAAAAAAGGCGCGTCAACGGCTTACTGATACAAACTAAGTGTATAAAAGAAATACTATTACCGCTTCTTGTTCATTGAGTAGCCGTTGTGGGAACATGCCCAGGAATGCGTTGATCAGTCCCATGTCCACCTTTATATGGAACTCTTGAATCAGCACCTTGTAGTATTTGTACTGGCGAACCATACTGTGCGCCATAATACGCTCTACTATCGACACTTCGATAAACGGCTTCATACCTAAAATATATAAAAAGACCGACTTAACTTTGATATTTTCTAGTTGCCTACTGAACAAGCGGTATTGTGTAAGCTAATAGCCTGATTAGTGTAGCGATAGCAAGCATTTCTGCGTACCTCGAGGCACTATTTGTGAATCCACATCACATACACAGTCATGCAAAAAAGATTAGGTATAATTTAGAAATAGTCCTACAGAAATTGGTAGTACATGATCGGCTCTGTATAAGATGGTATATGTTATAAGTGTATAAGTTAATAAATTTAATACAGGTTTTGGCGAATGATCATATCTCTATTTGTTATTGAGATATGTACATCATGTCATCGTGTTTTTAAATTGAACACGGCTCTAAACGATATCTTATTATAAAACCGTTTCATGTTCTTAGTCAACTTACATGTTCTTACAAACTCCAGTAATGCATTACCCGATTTATTTTTATAAAACGCCAGTGATATACCTATATTTATTTCGTGTAATAGTATTATTAGTATAAAATTGTGTACCTATATTTATTGAAGTTGCAGTATCGAGCTAAAGACCGCTACCAAAAGTGCAATTTGGGACTAACTTAATTTAAATTATTGACTAAAAGAAGAAAGATACCAGTCACACAAAAAGCATCACACAGGAAAGAAGAAAGTTTTAAAGATTAGTGTTATTTAAAGTATTGTTTGAATGCGTCACTTACCGGAAGGATCAACATTAGCGATGGACCTGGGAGGAGGTACGGGAGCCAGTACCACAGGGAAGGTCGGCAGCGGCAGCTGCTGGTCGATCTGCAGGCGGTGCAGGCGCGCGTGCAGGCGGCGCGAGTGCGGCGTCAGGCCGTACGACATCCACAGGCCCGGCTCAAGCGTCCGCCGAAGTAAGCGAACTACGGGTTTCAGTTGACGCATCTCTTCGAAGTCCACCTATGTACCATTGATTGTTATGTAAAGTTGTAATCTGGGAGCCCAAAAAGCCGATTTACCAGAATCATAATAGGATAATAATATGAATCACGTTACAATTCGTAAAATGGTCAAAAGGTGACAATTCAAAATATTTTTTTTTTAAAATAAATTAAAATTTCTTGACCATTTCTGCGACCATTTTACGAATTGTGTTCTTATTTCTATATTCTCAGTAAGTTATAATCTGTCCCAATAGCAGAGGGTCCCCTAACGGACGCACGGTTCGATAAAAGGTTAAGCTACGCTCTCTAAAGTCGTTCTGTGAAAGGGTGACCATTAATTACATATCGAGACTGCTCCGTGCCTCAGAAAGCACGCTAAGCCATTGGTCCCGGCTGTCATTTTAGTAGGTCCTTGACAGTTTTTACGGGTAGTCCGAAGTGGCCTCAAATTCTGACTAAAGAGGGATCGTAATACCCAACTGAGTTGTGGAGGTCAGATAGACTTCCAGTCTTACCGGAAGCCGAGCCCAACACACTTGGGAAAATGAAAAAAAAAACATAGAGGAAGAGATGCAGATGTCGATGAATTTAAAACCGTCGTTTCCAAGAAACCATTTTTGCATAGAATTAACTTTATTAGTTTGATGTACAGAATGCCTGGGTGACAGTTTCGTGAACAGTCCGTTTACACCTTGTTTATTATAGCAATAGATAAAATATAATTGGGAAAAAATATAGTATACCTCGATTTTCTCGTCTATCGTGACTCTAGACGAGATAGGCTCGTCGCAGACCATCTTCAGAGACAAATAACGTTGGAAGCATTCCTCGAATTGGATCAGTTTCGATCCATCAATCTTTTTGTAACGTCGAGCTCCTACTTTGCACTGTTCCCATATTATACCGGAGCTAAAAACAAAATGGATGAATTTAGCAAAAAAAAAAACTGACGGCTGAACAAAAACACCTAATTAAAATTGCGCTCTTGGAGCTTTCTGTGCAGAGCTTAGAGTTGAAAATCCAATAAGGCGCTTTTATTTCAGCATCCGTTTAATTTTCATTTGCTGTTTGTGAAAGTTAACAACTTACATACATGCACCTTGTGTGTTTACTCTAATTTATATTTTAAACAATAATTAAGAGAACTCGCCCGAAAATGTGGCACAACTAGTTCAATGAAATTGTAAGCTGAAGAAGCTGAAGAACCTGAAGCTTTGTAAAACGTGGTCTGTAAACATATGTGTGACAATAATGTCTTCTAAACTACGATGTATCATTTTAAAGGCCGGTTATTATACATTGTAAAAAATAAAAAGCAACAGATTTTTAAGTGTAAATTCTTCATTCATCAACGAATAAATCAATACAAGCAGTCTTGTATACATACTTGGATACACTGAAGTATACGATCTCAAGTTGTTGGGGATCGTTGACGAGTGACATTCCAATGCCCTGCATGGAAAGCACCAGTTCCGTATCAACGAGCTCGGCATCGCCTATCGTGTGGGCACCGCTCGCAAGTATCGGATCCTCCGTCAGTAGTATCACTCGCTGTAACCCGTCCAGGAACGATACCCAGAAAACTCTTGTAGTCTCGTCGATCCTAGAAACAATGTTACATAAATAAATAAATAAATATGGCTGGACTTTACACACAGCGCCATCTAGCGCCACACTAAGCAACGAGGCTTGTATCGTGGACACCAGATGGTTGATATACTACATAGATACTTTTTTGTTTGTAAATACATACTTAATATACATATAAACATCCATGACTCGGAAACAAATGTCCAACATTTGCTCCTACCGGGATTTGAACCCGGGACCCAACGAACGTAAGGCAGCTTCACTACCGCTGCGCCATTCGGGTCATCATAATACCACGATTGTTGTCCCCGAAGAGAAAGGCAGAGGTGTACATATACAGTATACCCACATTTTACCAGTTTTGTTTAATTCCCATGTAATAGGGGGCGAGCCTAAGGCCAACAACCAAGCACAAATATAGACTCCGTGGCTGCTACTGAGTAATACCTGAAGGCAAACCCAATAACGCGTTGCCCGACCAGGGAATCGAACCCAGGTACTCATGCTCAGCAGACTTGCTTGCGACCACTAGACCGGCGATGCAATAAATAATGTTATTTAGAGAACATAAATCATGATCTGTCAAATGACAAATTTGTTCGAGACGCCATTGTTTAACTATTGTGTCTACTTCGTGGACCGATCATGGGATAATCGAGTTAGGAACAAAAGTTCCGATATATTTTTTTGTGCGAGACTTTCAAGTTATTATTTTTAGTGATTTTTTCTTTCAGTCAAAATTTTATTTTTCACTTTTGATAAAATGTGTTACGACGTCACAACTTATAAAAGTCGAGTCGAGTCGTACGTAGCGTTAAAAGGCTAGCTTGTTTTGTTCTAATTGCGTGCGACTGCAGTAGTTCTAAGGCTATTATTTCTATGATTATACTTACATAAAATCCCCAATCCCATCTTTCCTGAGGTCGTTTTCTATTTCCCTTTTCTCATGACTATCGAATATTAAAATCCGCGGTCCTGCAGGGTTGTCCCACGTATACAGCACCTTGTGCATCGACAATAACACCCTTGAAAAGAAAAGATAAATTAAGGCACATTTACAATAATAAAATAAATACACACCAACACACACACGTTTCATCACGTCTGTAATCCCATACGGGTTAGCCCGAGTAGTACCCCAATATTTCAGTCGCTCCTTGGAAAATAATAGTATTCATTAGCATGAGTTTAGACTGAAAGCCTACCTTAACATAGTTGGGTAAAGCCTATATGAAAACATAATGAATAAGTCCCATACAATAGGGAGCGAGCCCATTGCCACCGACCAGGCACAATCTTATACTCTATTAATCTCTTACGCGCCAATTTTAACTAAGTTACTAAAGAGTGCAACAAAACACAAAAGTAAGTAAACAAGCTTAGCATCTAAATATATTGGATATAATGTCAACTTTACAAACATTAAAAACACAAACATACATTACAAGTTTACAAACATTTAAGTTTATTATTTATGTGTATCTACCCTAATTTTACTGTACTTTGCTTTGTTATTAGCGAAGAAATCTGTTCCACCGGTGTTTTACAGTTTAAAAAAAAATCTAACCAATCGTAGATGATAGATGCTTCGGGTCGCTTCCGCTTTTTTTCGCTTTGTTCAAGGTTCCATTCTTCAACAGTACTGAGAACAGTTGTGACTGTCAAACATGTATGATTTTTCAAGAACTAAAATTCGCAACTGTGTGTATCCTAGAGGGGCGCCATAATAGGGAATATGCACGTATTTTTTTCTTCACTTAAATCATAAAAAATACAGTACTATCAACCTAAGAAAAGTATTAAAAGTAAAGTTCAACTACTGCTTGTCACACAAAAATAATATTAAACTCCTGCAATTTTCTACGACAGTTCAAACGTCCGTAGCTGTCGCGGCCATGATGTGACGTCATTATCCACAATCTGCCTTGTATAGATCTATTTTTTTTGGCCTTAATAAAATAAATTTACCAATTGTGTGCTTTAATCAAGTAAAATTGCAATAACAATATTATAATTAAATTTTAGTGAAACTCACTTATCAAATAAGTGTTTTTTTTTTACACAAAGAACTTTGACGTCAATACCGGCGTTATCGAGGATGGTGTGTTTTGACAGTGCGTTCCGTTTCAACAAAAACATGCTACATAAAATAGTAAATTGTAAAATAAGTGATGTATTAGAAACTTAAACAAGTGTACCACAATGGTTTTTATGCGCCAATACAAAGCATTTTTCATAAATAAAAGAGAGTTTGAGAGAAAAAGAGTTTTGTATTTCATGCATATTCCCTATTATTCAGTTCTCCCTCCATCCTAAAACTTGTTTCGAACAGACACTGAACTGAACGAATGCTTATAAAGGACCTTAAAAGACTAACAGCCTTACAAATAAAAATGTGTTATATCGCATCCTTTCCATTCTTATACTAAGTATAGTTATAACAGTTATAACTTAAGAATATGTCGAGAATATTTTTTTACAAATAAACCAGATATATCTTTGGTATAACAACTCTTTCGAAATGTCAAAATGCACGATTTGGCAACAGCGCGACCAAAGAGAAACTTCTAAAAAAAAAGCAGTTTGTCCGTAAAAACTGTATAGACCCTTTGTCAACTTGACGTTTCTCGACCTTTTTTTTTGTTCTATTCTTTGCGCGCGAACTGAGTCAATACAGTTGTAATTGAATTTGTTTATTTATGTGGATAGAGAAATATAATTTTAAAAGTGAATATTAAAATGGCTAAGAGAGACCGATCGAACTATTAGAATAGAATAATCTTTATTTACGTCCCCAGTACCTCAAAACAGAAGATAATCTACCTCCGCGCGTGTCCATATTGAGAGATCTACCAACTAATTGGTCTAAAAACACCACCTTTAGAAAATTGATATTATAACCGTAACTGCTCATTGCTATATACCTAAATCAAAAGGATTTCTCTTTTTTTTTAATATTTTAACTTTTCTTTGAACCTGAATTAGATTTAGAATGTTATTTACTGGTTCTACTTCTTCTATTGCATCTAATTCCATAATCAAAACGAACGTAAAATATTTAAATGCGCGTAAACAAACACAAACCGTGGTATTTTTAAGGTTATACTAGCTTTATACAAGGGTGGAGGCGCGAATAACTTCGGAATAGCAGTTGTATGAAAACTTATGTCAAAGTTATACTTGGTATAAGCTATAATTTGTTTATTTGTAGACATTTTGCTTATTCTTAGTTTATTCTCGAGTATAACTTTTATACCACGTTTATTTGTAAGGCTGTTAAGGTCTTAGCCCTTATAAACGACTCCGCTCCCACCCGGCAAAAATAATTAAATCAAATATGGGCTTTATGTTTTGCTTTTTAGATATACTTTACATTGGCAACCGAGCAGTTTGACAGCGGTAACCGCGTTGACAGCGAGCTGTCTGCTAATTTATGTTGCCAATGTAAAGTATATATAAAGAGCAATACATAAAGCCCATATTTGACACATTATTTTTTGCCGGGTAGGAGCGGAGTCGTTTATGTGTGCTATGAGCAGGAACACTTTGATCCACGAATTATTTATCTTTTTCAAATAAAAAACGTTAGTTAGAAAGTTTTTGTTTTCCTTGACATTTTATCATTTTGATGGTCTCGAAGCACAGGTTTATTAACTGTTCCTGTTAGCAGACCATTCTATGGATTGCTCAGTGTGGTTTAGTTCGGAACCCTAATAGGCATGACGACAGTCACAAAAAATGCTAATCTATTTAGTCCGTCTGTTAGAGTATTGGAAATTTATGAACACGTATTTTTTATTTTTGTAAATCAATGAATATTGACAAAAGATAAAACGCATCTAAACTCTGGAGTGGGGCTCATGACGTCAGAACTAGCTAAAAAATTATACCTAGGCGTGACGTATTGAAAATTTTAAAAGCGTCATATCTTCGTCAATTTTGATTTACGTAACAAAAGAAAAAACACAGGTCAAATATTTTTTGATAATCTAACTGACGGACTAATCAGTTTTTTTTTTGTCGTCTCGCCTATTAGACAAGCCCGACACGCTGCTGTTTATTTACAAATCATTTTCTTTTAAGGACGAGTTTGCAAAATTGATAGGTACAGAAACGAACTACTACATTGACACGGGTCATACACACAAGTGTACGCACGACTAACTGCAAGAATAGTAGTCAAGTGAACTCATTTTGATGCTTTGAAAGATTTTTACGTATTTCTTAGAAATAAAATTATGGTAGGTCCCTACAAAAAAAAAATTTTTGCTGTTTTAACGAATTACCTCCGGACTTGATGGAGTGACCTGAAGGTATACTTCAGTGACTGCTACTGGAACTTCTCGACGTGTTGTACTAGGTGAGCCGAGTTTGAGCTCGTTTTGTTAGTCATGATGATACCTTACCTCCGGACTTGATGGAGCGACCTGAAGGTGTACTTCGGTGACTGCTACTGGAACTCCTTGACATGTTGTACTAGGTGATCCGAGTTTGGGCTCGTTTTGTTAGTAATGATGAGACCTTACCTCCGGACCTGATGGAGCACCCTGAAGGTGTACTTCGGTGACTGCTACTGGAACTCCTCGATGTGTTGTACTAGGTGAGCCGAGTTTGGGCTCGTTTTGTTAGTTATGATGAGACCTTACCTCCAGACCTGATGGAGTGACATGAAGGTGTACTTCGGTGACTGCTACTGGAACTCCTTGACATGTTGTACTAGGTGACCCGAGTTTGGGCTCAATTTGTTAGTAATGATGAGACCTTACCTCCGGACCTGATGGCGTGACCTGAAGGTGTACTTCGGTGACTGCTACTGGAACTCCTCGACGTGTTGTACTAGGTGAGTCGAGTTTGGGCTCGTTTTGATAGTTATGTAGTACACCTTCAGGTCACTCCATCAAGTCCGGAGGTAAGGTCTCATCATAACTAACAAAACGAGCCCAAACTCGGCTCACCCAGTACAACACGTCAAGGAGTTCCAGTAGCAATCATCGAAGTACACCTTCAGGTCACTCCGTCAAGTCCGGAGGTAAGGTCTCATCATAACTAACAAAACGAGCCCAAACTCGGCTCACCCAGTACAACATGTGAAGGAGTTCCAGTAGCAATCACCGAAGTACACCTTCAGGTCACTCCGTCAAGTCCGGAGGTAAGATCTCATCATAACTATCAAAACGAGCCCAAACTCGGCTCACCTAGTACAACATGTGAAGGAGTTCCAGTAGCAATCACCGAAGTACACCTTCAGGTCACTCCGTCAAGTCCGGAGGTAAGGTCTCATCATAACTAACAAAACGAGCCCAAACTCGGCTCACCCAGTACAACACGTCAAGGAGTTCCAGTAGCAATCATCGAAGTCCACCTTCAGGTCACTCCGTCAAGTCCGGAGGTAAGGTCTCATCATAACTAACAAAACGAGCCCAAACTCGGCTCACCCAGTACAACATGTGAAGGAGTTCCAGTAGCAATCACCGAAGTACACCTTCAGGTCACTCCATCAAGTCCGGAGGTAAGATCTCATCATAACTATCAAAACGAGCCCAAACTCGGCTCACCTAGTACAACATGTGAAGGAGTTCCAGTAGCAATCACCGAAGTACACCTTCAGGTCACTCCGTCAAGTCCGGAGGTAAGGTCTCATCATAACTAACAAAACGAGCCCAAACTCGGCTCACCCAGTACAACACGTCAAGGAGTTCCAGTAGCAATCATCGAAGTACACCTTCAGGTCACTCCGTCAAGTCCGGAGGTAAGGTCTCATCATAACTAACAAAACGAGCCCAAACTCGGCTCACCCAGTACAACATGTGAAGGAGTTCCAGTAGCAATCACCGAAGTACACCTTCAGGTCACTCCATCAAGTCCGGAGGTAAAGTCTCATCATAACTAACAAAAAGAGCCCAAACTCGGCTCACCCAGTACAACACGTCAAGGAGTTCCAGTAGCAATCATCGAAGTACACCTTTTGGTCACTCAATCAAGTCCGGAGGTAAGGTCTCATCATAACTAACAAAACGAGCCCAAACTCAGCTCACCTAGTACAACACGTCAAGGAGTTCCAGTAGCAGTCACCAATCACTTCATCAAGTCCGGAGGTAAGGTCTCATCATAACTAACAAAACGAGCCCAAACTCGGCTCACCCAGTACAACATGTGAAGGAGTTCCAGTAGCAATCACCGAAGTACACCTTCAGGTCACTCCATCAAGTCCGGAGGTAAAGTCTCATCATAACTAACAAAAAGAGCCCAAACTCGGCTCACCCAGTACAACACGTCAAGGAGTTCCAGTAGCAATCATCGAAGTACACCTTCAGTTCACTACATCAGGTCCGGAGGTAAGGTTTCATCATAACTAACAAAACGAGCCCAAACTCAGCTCACCTAGTACAACACGTCAAGGAGTTCCAGTAGCAGTCACCAATCACTTCATCAAGTCCGGAGGTAAGGTCTCATCATAACTAATAAAAATCTAACCTTGTCAAGTATCAAATTTGGTTTATCGAATATTTTGTGTTTGTACAGCGATCTTTTTCAACTCGAGCCGCTCCAAACAGGCGTTACGTGTCCACTCTCGACGGCGGCCGTGCGCGGACTAAAGTTTCATTCAAAGTGCTTGTGCAATAAATCAAGACGGGTTTCAAAAATAAAATAACCCCTAATGCAATCGATTAAGATTCATCCAGAATAGCAAAAAATGTGAAAAAATAAGATTTGGTTTTCATTTTTTCTGCAACTATACAACATGTAACGTAATTAACGCACACCCTCAGACACCCCAATTAGTTTATTATGTTATAATCATAATACATGCACTGAATTTTTAATTAAACATGTATAAGCAATGATTATTTAATAAATTAGTTTTCCTAATTCCGGAAGAATGTTGTAGTCACAGTACAAATCAACGAACGCACACAGTCGCATACGTAGGTCTCATACCTACGTATGCGACTGTGTGAGTTTTGCTAGCCTTGTAGGTATTCGCTCGCGTTCGAGACAGCTATTAACGTCGCGTCGTCGCTCGACTCAACTTCAATAGAAAACTTCAATACATTTAATGCCTGTTTTCTTAATTGATGTTTTAATTTAGAAAGCACTTCGTCATTTTTTATCAAAAGCGTTCACTATCCTATTTTTTAAAATAAACTAACGATTTAATACGTCCCCACAAAAAAAGTCGTCAAATCAGCTGATTGGGGATTCTCATCGAATTAATCCCATATTTCGTTTTGAAAACGAGTACGTGTACGCCAATCGGCTCCCCTGTCGATGGCTGTGTTCGGACGGAACGTTCCATGGCCACGAAGTAGCAGCTAACATAGTCCTACCCTGCGGTCTACTCTTGTACCATACCTTTGGTTGACTTGAATGTTCTGCCAGCTAGAACCACATTATCACCACACTGCACCGTGCCACAATCCTCACCATTAGTCACCATTTCACTGAACATTTTGTGTCAATTATTGCAAAGAAAGCGCGCGCGAAAAACTATTTGCATAAGTACACTGTACGGAAGTTAGCGCGTGACTAAATATTGTTTACATTTATTTAAGTTAGCTTTGATTGTAGGCGCCGCCGGCGCCGCCCGGTGGCTATCTCGCTCTATCCCAGTTTTTTAATTTGCACGAGAAAGGGAACGAAGACAAGTATGACAAATTTCGCATTTTGTTGGTATGGGTAACTATTGTTTCCTTTGTATCCAGTGTCTGTAAGTGTGTGCGTGCGGTTAAATCGCCAAGTTTACTTCAACTGTTTTTGTAAAGACTTAACTTGCTTGAAATAAGGTTCATTTTTCTTTATTTTGTATTGAATGGTGGAATTTGTATTAATACAAATAAAACTGCACTTCTAAAAGTCTTATTGCCTTGAGTTACGGTCCATTTCAGTTTGCTTGGACTATACATGGGTAGTGTGACTATAAATTAAGTAGCTTTAATTATTTTTGGGATAAAAAATTACCTATATTAAAAATCATAGAAATCGATTCAGTAAACGATTCTGAACAAAGTAATTTCAGGATGTGCGTTAATTATGTTACATGTTGTATAAATCATTTAGATAAAAAAAAAATCCTTGCATTAAGAATTGATTGTTTGCCAACATACAGTATTTTTAGAAATAGTAAAATATGTTAATAATAGCACAAAAAATGTACCTAAACTCAACCCTGTATCGTTAATTTTATGGAAAATGGCAACGACAGATCGATTTTACATTATAAAAACTAAAATTTTCAATGATCAAGTACCTATTATTTGAAGATGAAGAACCAATATATACGAGGTAGTTATTGGTTATATTGGATTTTGTTTGGTTATGCCATAAAATTGTACCGAAAAACAGCATAATTTTAGCTGATATGCAAACGCGCCCTTAACTTGACCTTCAAAATGTGACACCTCCGTATTTGGATCACAATAATCCATTATGTGTCCCAAATGTCAACTAAATCGGTCCAGTAAATTATGTGTAATGATCCTGTAAGGGTTCCGTATCTTCATTTGAACGTACGGAACCCTAAAAATGGGAAAGATTGTTTATTTGCACAAGAGACTATCACCGGAAGATGAAAGAACTGGTTTTAGACCTTCATACACTCATGTCAAGATCTATAATACCTTACCTAGTATTAACATTCTCCTTTTCATAGAAAGTGACGTCGTAGGGCGAATAGTTGACGATCAGAGCGGGCGCGAGTCCATCGCGGTACTGTCGCACTGTGATGTAAGTGGCGCCTTCCGTGAGCTGCACTTCTACGTGTAAACCACCATACTGACGAAGAAAATATGAATAGTTTATCATAGACTTTTCTTTGTCATACAAATACAGGGTGTAAACAGACTCTTCACGAAGCCGCAAAGCACTTGTTCTCCCCATCATTGCAATTTTTTTTTGTTCTAGACCTTACCTGTGAGCCTTCTAGTTACGGAGATATTGGGGGTCAAAGTTCCAACTTTCTCACAAGTTTTTTTTTTTTCTACATACATGATTTTAATGTAAGAACTTTTGGTTTAATTAGCTTTTAACAGTTTAAAATAGACTTTTCTTTGTCATACAAATACAGGGTTTAAACAGACTCTTCACGAAGCCGCTAACCAAGCATTCTGTACATCAAACTAAGTAACCCTATGCAAAAATTATTGCTGGGAAATTACTTTTTTTTTGGGGTGAAAAATCACGTTTTACGGAAAAACTCAATATAACGCACTCAAAACATTGTTCTGGTGGATGGATTGAATAGTGTGGGGGTCGTGGAGGTGTTTAAAGTAAAGTTCTTACATTAAAAACGTGTATTTAAAAAAAATATTTATCCAATATTTCCGTAACTAGAAGGTTCCTATGTATGTATGGTCTAGAACAAAAAAAAATGATTGCTATGATGGGGAGAACAAGTGCCTTGCGGCTTCGTTAAGAGTCTTTTTAAACCCTTTTTAAAGGGGTTTTAATTTATCAGAAACGAAATAATAAAAAAAAAAAACATAAATATCTTACCTCGTTGTCGAGTTTCAAGCAAACTGAATGTTGTTCCGTGAATAAGAACGGTGCAGTAATTGCTTGGGCTTCAGCGACGCGTAGCACCAGCAACTTGTCTTCTCTCTCTATGACGGGCCATAGAGGCGCGCTAGAGTTGTGTGGCACCTGGGAAACCATTAACATTATTTTATTCAGAGTTCCTTTTGTCTCTGTATTTTTTTTTAAATGCTGTTTTCAATAGTCAATGATTCACTTTAATTTGGACGCACATGGAAATTGAGGTAGTTACCCACCCAGTATGAATGAATGATGAGTGGCCCGTTTCCGGGTACGTTCATACAGTTTTGTGATGAAATCCCAAAGAGAATCAAATTCTTTTAGGTTTAATTAACAATTCAGTAGGCTTAGCCAAGTTGACAATCTACAATCGTTAACGCTAATAGAAAACTACCCAAATGTATGGGAATGACATCATTTCAACGTTAACTCACGTGGTCGAAACAAACAAATAGAAACTTTTAAGTTCAGTCAAAACTGTAAGTTGGCTACGATTTATATGGCATGTAGCAATCACGATTGTAGAAACGATTACATTTCATTCGATTATCTTAACCGATGTAAATTTGTCTACGAAGTTTTTATTTGCTTGTTTTGACCACGTGACTTAACGTTTACGATTGTAGAAAGAGGATCGATACAAATCGTTTGTAACTTGGTTAGGCCTCCAGGAATGAATACGAATTCCGTACAACTGATACCAAAATGCATTTTAACGAAAAATGCGCCTGAATCTTAGAGAAAATAACTTTAAAGATTGTGTTTTTTTTTTTTTTTTTCAATTCCAGACTCACCGTGATCCAAGGGTCGGCAGATCTGTGCAGCTCTTGATATTGAATATCAAAAGGCGCTTCGTTGATGATCAGGAAGTACGGCGTGAATATCACCATCTTGGTTAAACTGTTGAACATCAGCTGATTTGTAACGGCCACCTACAAAACATTAACGAAGCACAGTACAGTTTGTGATATGGACATCGTGTGCCTATTTTATTCTCTTTTACTCTGCCTTTCTCATTTCCTCTTCGAAGCAATAACTCACTAACATTTTATTTAACCTTTTGGACGCCAGAGCATAAACGCATGCTCGCGCCCTCCACGCCAAGCCACAATTTCACCTACCATTTTGTCACATATTCGTGTCGTTTGACGTACGAGGCACGCACTTGCTTGTCACGTATATGTGACAATGGCGTCAAAAGGTTAATAAACTTACCTCATACTTCCTCCCTTCATTTTTGCACTGTATAACACCAGAACTGCCGGGAACGTCCAGTGGGAACTTATCAGACCATTCTCCGAACTCCAGTCTGATAGCCGCTTTCTTCTTACCGAAGAAGTTCTTAGCACGGAACGAGAACAGTACCGGTTCCTTATATTCTTTAGGATGGAAAATAACGTTGCCACTTTCATCCACATTCTAAAAAAAACAAAACACATTATAAACATTCGATCTTCAATTATTTTTCCTGTAAGTTGCCAATGCTGATAAATGCTGCAATGTTCAAGGCATTTCGCATTATCCTGTACCTTAAGCTTGCTTACCGTACCCTGCAAAGCTTGTAAGAATGTGTTTATAGCACTTCACTTGGCGTATTTGTTAATACAAAATATACCCTTAAAAAATACCAATAAAGTTAATTTTGTATTAGCGAAATAACGTCTTGTGTAGTACCAGCATGATAAAGTATCATAAATTGGGTGATTAAATGGAACTCACATTAATGTGTGATCATGCAAGTACATTGATCATGCTACGAATTGTAATTACGACGAATTATTACAACATCAGTTTCACTAGTGTAAACAAATTGATACTTATATCAAATACATGCTGCTAAAAAGCAAAATAAATACAGTAGGGTCATGGTAATCCACAAAATTAAAGCTACGATGTGTGCATTTACTTGAAAACAACAACACTTTATAAATTGAACCAAACCTTCACAACTTCGTAGACTCATCTGTGTCAAAAATTTCAGTATTTATTGAATAATCATTTCTTACCCAAAATCCCCACCACATTAAACATTAAAACTTACAAATGTTGTAACCAAAACCTCTGTACAGTGCTCAATGTAAGTAGCAAAATAATATAACCATATTATTCTTATTCATAAAAGTGCTAAAATAGTGTTTGCACTTACCGGCAAACAAGAAGTATGGCGTCTAATAAATTTACTGCAACGTGAATGCTTAATCTGTAATTTACATAAAATGGATAACCCATACAACATTTGCTTTATTATTTATAAATAAATATCTGACATATCGCACCGAATCTATAGGTCAAATAGGTGGTAAATATTCTAATATACGTATACTTTCGGATTAGTCTATGACCCCACTGGAAAACGCATGCTATAAACAACAATAATAAGTATTGAAACCAAAAAGTCCTAAAAATATCGCTTTGAGATGAAGCTTGTTAGATTTAGAAAGCATTAACTGGCCGACTCGAGGATTAAAAATAAAATAATGAAGAAAAAACGATTAAAAAAACAGCTACATCATCTCAAAGATACCTTGTTGGGTGTGCTGGACTCTTTTTCTGGTTTCTTTGATTTCTGTAACCACGTAATGCATTTATGGCCAATCTGATAAACAGGTATACTCCAAGTAGTACGAATGATGCCGTCATACCGAGATATGTCAATGACTTAGTAAGATGACAAGACAAACACAGTTAGTATAGCCTAATAGAGTTTCTACTTACAGTACAGCTCATACTTGAAAGATTTTATCAAATACTGATAGAAGATACAAAGAAAATAGTGATCATTAGTGTCTAGCTTTAAAACTATCCCTGTAAACAACTGGCTAATTTCGTAAAATATTTATGAAGTGTACAATACCGATATGAGTCAAGTTTTTACACTCAATACATAAACTTAACGTGTTCTGTAGCGATAATTGTTATCAAATTTTGAATTTCCACACAAATTATTTACTTCAAAACTAATTTTCAATGCCAAAACACATATATAAATATCAGAACACCTTTGAAATAAGTCAAAAGAACAAGATAAAAATGTGGACTTACCCTATAGCAAAGCGTAAAGTCTGTTTTGTTGAGCATCCAGAAAGGACAGTACAGCGATAAGACTTGAGTGCCTTCCGTGTCCACACTATGCATACCCAAGTCCAACGTCATCAATGAGGGACTGTCGTGAGAATCGAACGACCATACTGATAGTTCTGTTTCACTTTCTGGCAGGTTCTTCGTACACACCCAACATTTCTCGAGGTAGTTTTTTATCTGAAATGTTATTTTAACATCGTAGTTTCAATACATTTGAAGCAATTAAAAAAACTTTTTCTGACCATTTTATAACAGGAGAGGATTTTAAGGATCTTTTAAAAATATGGCGAAGATCCAGTCACTAACAAATTGTAGTATTTTTTGTCGTATCTTCGATTCGGGCTAAATCCCAACCCGCGTTCCCGTTTACGAAAACCGAACGATCACAATTACGTTTTTTTTGGTTAGCATTTCTACCACAAGAGAACAATATGATCGAAGACGTATTAATACAGCCGTCGTAACCGAGCCAGGCCCCCTGATTGGCCGTAGAAGACAAAAATTAAGGAAGATTGATAGCTATTGGTGAGGCCTTTGCTTAAAAGGGGGACAGAACATCAAGAAATAAGTAGTACTCACCATAATAACAATAGACGCTCTATTAGGCGACAAATGCGACAGGTGGAACATCTCTCCCGGATTGAACACTTGCGTCCTCTTCAGACCTAGCTGAGAGACCACGATCTCGACCGGCAAGCAGTTCTGTAGCTTGACGGCGGGCTTCAGTACGATGTCGTAGCACGACGACGCGAACGTGTGGCGCGCTGAGTGCTCGTAGAATACTTGCTCCATTGTGCCCACCGCCTGATTTCAAAAAGTTTATTCATTAAAATAACAGTTTCCCTCAGAAGACCAAAACAGGAAAGCTATGAGGGATATCTTTAACCAGAAATGGTACAATACAGGTAGACTTCAATATTATGTCTTCAGTCGATCAGGAAGAGTTAAACTTTTATCGACTCAGTATCGAATCAAGGATCTTCCGGGCTTATATAGAGTCTATATTGTGAGTAAAATGAAGGCCCAGGTGGACATGAGTCCACAATCACAAAAAAAAAACAAACAGCCTATCCTTTTATACGTTTTTTTCCAACCTGTGTGTGTCTACGTTCCAGATAAATTAATCTATAAGCACGGAAGACCCAGGCGCTGAAAAGTGAGGCTAAACCCTTATCAAGGAAGACAAGATACAGTAAAACTATTTGTAAGGCAATCTTACCCTCAGGTAGAATTTTTCTCCGCTGTTCTTATCTTTACACTCGCATTGCAACAGTTTGGATATCTTCACCTCTTGTTGAAGTTCGCGCCATATAAACGGTGATACAGATACTGTGAAACCTGGACAATGATTTTAAGAACATTAGCAACAACAGCATATTAGCATTAACAGCATTAAACAAAATTAAACAGCTCAAAACATTCTAGGCCTGGTGTACAATTTAGGCTAAGCGCTAGTGTTGTCACTGTCGCACTACACTACTGTCAAACTACAGTGCAAGATAGAGATGAAAACATTTCTAAGCTAACACACCTGCTAAGTACTTTTATAGATCTTGGTTTATCTCGGCTATAGCTACTTTTGACTGCTACACTCAATAAACCTTAACTTTGACGTATATAAGGCCCAATTGTAATTACCTAGCGAAACTCCGCAGACGAGAGATTTTATATTCCCAAAAATATAGCTTGGATTTTTTTTGTGTGCAATACCTATCTTTTTTGTGCGCCTACTTCTTACGTAATTCAGACAACTTTGTGTCAATTTTTTCTTAGGAACATAGGTCGAAATATTTAAAAAAAATGGCCTCTTCTCAATTACGTCAGCCAATGCGATATTTTATATGGGAAGTCCAATTTGTTTTTTCTGTATATTAGAGCCCGTAACTGTAAGTTGTCGCTTACCTTCAACAGAGAAGAACAGCTCTGCAGTAGGAGTGTGCACGGCCTGTAGTGGCAGGCGCAGTATGTCGCCGGGCTTCACTTCGCCGAGCAGTTGCACCTCGTTGCCGCTCAGCGTCATGTAGTACACCGACACGTTCACTGTCAACGTGTTCGTTACCTGACAAACAAAATATTGCACTCAAATATGAAATCACGTCTGCATACGCTTCGACAATCATCGTCTATCTTCGGAAATACGAAAGCTCGATTAGTTGACATGTTTGCTCTCTCTGCTGGTAAATTTAAAAATGTCATTTTGAGAACACTAGGCATTGATTAGACATAATTATTCACATACCTTGTTTTTTTTTTCTGTCTTAAATTTTATCACATAAAAAAAGTAGTTTATAAATTAAATTTGATACTTATAAAAAAATAAACACAATATTTTATCAATTATTTTAGTTTGTAGGTCTAAACTTTCATGGTCTTTAAAGCTTGTATTTTTTAATGTATTCCGTGGAAAATGTTGTTGGTAACACATTTACTCATACTTGTTTTTATTGTTTTTTTTTTTATATTAATGTAATGTGTCACAGTTTGTTTTCCCCAATAAATAAAATAAAAATGAATATAGAGCTGTTATAACCGTGATAGTACTTGCCTGTTTTATACTATGTCTACTATCATGACTTCAAAATGATATATTAACAACTCCTTATTCTAAGTTTTGCTTCTGTGGGGGATTACTCAGTAGCGCGATATTCGTTATAATTCGTCGTGAATATTACCTCAGCGTATCTGTAACATACCTGCACTACACTCCGCAGGTATATGTGCAGCGCGGTGTCCTGCATGACGATGTCGCAGATGAGCCCGCGCGGCTCCACGGCGGCCACGAGCGGCGCGCTCTTGTATCTGTAACATACCTGCACTACACTCCGCAGGTATATGTGCAGCGCGGCGTCCTGCATGACGATGTCGGAAATGAGCCCGCGCGGCTCCACGGCGGCCACGAGCGGCGCGCTCTTGTATCTGTAACATACCTGCACTACACTCCGCAGGTATATGTGCAGCGCGGCGTCCTGCATGACGATGTCGGAAATGAGCCCGCGCGGCTCCACGGCGGCCACGAGCGGCGCGCTCTTGTATCTGTAACATACCTGCACTACACTCCGCAGGTATATGTGCAGCGCGGCGTCCTGCATGACGATGTCGGAAATGAGCCCGCGCGGCACCACGGCGGCCACGAGCGGCGCGCTCTTGTATCTGTAACATACCTGCACTACCCTTCGCAGGTATATGCCATGTACAGCGCGGCGTCCTGCATGACGATGTCGGAGATGAGCCCGCGCGGATCCACGGCGGCCACGAGCGGCGCGCTCTTGTATCTGTAACATACCTGCACTACACTCCGCAGGTATATGTACAGCGCGGCGTCCTGCGTGACGAATATGACGATGTCGGAGATGAGCCCGCGCGGCTCCACGGCGGCCACGAGCTGCGCGCTTTTGTATCTGTAACATACCTGCACTACACTCCGCAGGTATATGTGCAGCGCGGCGTCCTGCATGACGATGTCGGAAATGAGCCCGCGCGGCTCCACGGCGGCCACGAGCGGCGCGCTCTTGTATCTGTAACATACCTGCACTACACTTCGCAGGTAAATGCCATGTACAGCGCGGCGTCCTGCATGACGATGTCGGAGATGAGCCCGCGCGGCTCCACGGCGGCCACGAGCGGCGCGCTCTTGTATCTGTAACATACCTGCACTACACTCCGCAGGTATATGTACAGCGCGGCGTCCTGCATGACGAATATGACGATGTCGGAGATGAGCCTGCGCGGCTCCACGGCGGCCACGAGCTGCGCGCTCTTGTATCTGTAACATACCTGCACTACACTCCGCAGGTATATGTGCAGCGCGGCGTCCTGCATGACGATGTCGGAGATGAGCCCGCGCGGCTCCACGGCGGCCACGAGCTGCGCGCTCTTGTATCTGTAACATACCTGCACTACACTCCGCAGGTATATGTGCAGCGCGGCGTCCTGCATGACGATGTCGGAGATGAGCCCGCGCGGCTCCACGGCGGCCACGAGCTGCGCGCTCTTGTATCTGTAACATACCTGCACTACACTCCGCAGGTATATGTGCAGCGCGGCGTCCTGCATGACGATGTCGGAGATGAGCCCGCGCGGCTCCACGGCGGCCACGAGCTGCGCGCTCTTGTATCTGTAACATACCTGCACTACACTCCGCAGGTATATGTGCAGCGCGGCGTCCTGCATGACGATGTCGGAGATGAGCCCGCGCGGCTCCACGGCGGCCACGAGCTGCGCGCTCTTGTATCTGTAACATACCTGCACTACACTCCGCAGGTATATGTGCAGCGCGGCGTCCTGCATGACGATGTCGGAGATGAGCCCGCGCGGCTCCACGGCGGCCACGAGCTGCGCGCTCTTGTATCTGTAACATACCTGCACTACACTCCGCAGGTATATGTGCAGCGCGGCGTCCTGCATGACGATGTCGGAGATGAGCCCGCGCGGCTCCACGGCGGCCACGAGCTGCGCGCTCTTGTATCTGTAACATACCTGCACTACACTCCGCAGGTATATGTGCAGCGCGGCGTCCTGCATGACGATGTCGGAGATGAGCCCGCGCGGCTCCACGGCGGCCACGAGCTGCGCGCTCTTGTATCTGTAACATACCTGCACTACACTCCGCAGGTATATGTGCAGCGCGGCGTCCTGCATGACGATGTCGGAGATGAGCCCGCGCGGCTCCACGGCGGCCACGAGCTGCGCGCTCTTGTATCTGTAACATACCTGCACTACACTCCGCAGGTATATGTGCAGCGCGGCGTCCTGCATGACGATGTCGGAGATGAGCCCGCGCGGCTCCACGGCGGCCACGAGCTGCGCGCTCTTGTATCTGTAACATACCTGCACTACACTCCGCAGGTATATGTGCAGCGCGGCGTCCTGCATGACGATGTCGGAGATGAGCCCGCGCGGCTCCACGGCGGCCACGAGCGGTGCGTTCTTGTCGCAGCGAGGGATGCTCTGCCTGCGGCCCAGCGGGAAGTAGCGCTTGTCTGCACGCTCAACCGGGATTGTAACTTGTTCGTCTATTTCTACTATCTGTAACATTTAATTGAAATGTAAACAGTTCTTTGGACTCAGTTTTGCCTAAAAAGCGTAGAGTAGAGAATTCTTGATAAAAGATTTGATGAAAGCAATTCTCGAAATGATCATTACGCCAAATAAGCACATCTCAAATTGAGCACTTCGCTAAATGTGCACATTTTATTGGAAATGGTGTTAAAGTATTAATAAAAAAATAAAAAAAATCGTTCGCTTTTTCATAAAGCCTCCGCAGCCACCAGCGTGACAAAAAAATAACTCGAGCTGACCGGTCGAGAAACTCGTCGTCCACCAACTAAATTCCAAGGGTCAGCGCAGATGATCGGCGAAAGAAGTAAACTAGCCTAAGGGCGCGTTTTATGACACGAATTATTGCGCGCCTTTACCGCACAGCCGCCACGCGGCTGCCGCGCTGTCAGCCTGGTGGCTGTGCGGCCAAGTCGCTGCTTTGAAGCGACTGATGAAAGAAAAGGAGAATGCCGACGCGGGCACGGGCCGTACATCGAGAACATTCAAGCGAGATCGACCGCCTGCCGACCGTGTCGATATCGCACGGCCGCCGCGTGATATTTAATTACAAAGAATTACAATGTTGTGTCCTAGCCTAGTGTTAATAAAACATAAAATTTTATGACACAGGGCACGCTGCCACCACACGGCCACCGCGCAGTGGCCGTAAGAAGTTTTTCGCGCCGTCTAACTGCGGCCTAAGTTTGTATTACCAAAAAACTTACCTTAACAGTTAATTTCAGCGGTGGGGGTGGTTCATTCAATTTCATCAAGTTCAGTCCGCCATGTTTCAATTGCAAAGGAACACACGCGCCAGGTTCCAAAACCACTTCCCTACAACAAAACACAGAACCTTCATAGTGATCACGTAATTAGGTCAATTTTACGCTTACGTAACGGATCGTTTTAAAAAACTCAATACGCACAGTATTGAGAAACGAATCACGACTAATTTTCGCGCACTAAAGAAAACTGTGGTTTATACATCGATCACTTATAAAAAACTTATACAAATTTGACACGAGTTTTTAAATCGCAAAGGTGTATGAAAAGAGTCACAGAATAGCAATCAAAATTTTGCGCGATATTTATCACAGTGTGGGCTAGGCTAAATACAGTACGAAAAAGTTCGTGTGTGGGGAGGGGGAGGTCGGAATGATGTGTTCACCACGTGGTAACCGTTTGTGCTTCGATGTGTAGCTGACGTGACTTTAAAGGCATCTGGAATGTGATTAGGCAGTATGCTAACTGGTGCCCAGGGAGACTGCAAGGCATTTTGACAGAGCTTACTAGGATGTAAAAATATTAAAATTGTATGAATTGTTATTTTTTTGCGTAACCTTTAAAAAATTGGGGTTAATTCATAAACTCTGCTTTAAGTTAAGTAATAATTAGCAACTGTTTAATCATACATTTTTGACGTTTAAACATCTCTTAACATTAACCAGAGTTTTTGAATAAACCCTTTTGCAAATTTAGTAAAAAAAACATTTACCTGTACTCGGAGGATAAATAATTTTCAGTGAGACAAACGGAGAAGTCATGATTATCGTCCAACATCAACTTTGCAGTCAGACCGGTACAGTTATGAAGAACATAAGGCGCGCTGTGGTACTTATTTGTTCTCTGAAAAAAAAAAATAATTAAAACGTATCAATACTATTGTGAAAATATAGAAAGACCTGCCTGTCTGAAAAAACCAGCAAAACAATAACTGTATGTAATTCTGTTTGTTTTATCAAATAGCTTGCTTTCACAGAGGCGGTGTATTAGGCCATAACTACTTAATTGGACGACATGATAGTTTTACTAGCGACATGCATTCAAAATCCATTTTTTGGGTGCTGTCGTTTGATTCGTTGTTTCTTAAGACCATCTAATCTACACTAATATTGTAAAGTTGAAGAGTTTGTTTGTTTGGTTGAACGCGCTAATCTCAGGAACTGCTGGTTCGAATTGAACAAATCATCTAGTGTTGGATAGCCCATTTATCGAGGAAGGTTATAGGCTATATAACATCACGCTACGATCAAAAGGAACAGAGCATCAATGAATATTGTTGCAGAAACGAGGTAAATTTATTCTTTTTAAAAGCTTCCGTTGCGTGCGCTGCGTAAGCGGTTTAGGTTACGCAACAATCATGTATCCGTGAATTGTTCCTCTTAAAAAGTTCTAAAAAAAGTCCGCGATTGCATATGTCGATCTCTTAAGGTTGACTCCCTATATCCTTTTTTAATCAAATTTTTAAAATAATGCATTATTTGCAAAGGTGTTTTATAGATATTATTTTAATCCTTATCCAAATAAATACGTTAGGTAATCATCACAAGTATTTAATTTTGAACAAAATTGCCCTTACATCATTATTTGGTTTCAATGTATATCTTACGAGATATCGCAGTTTTAAAATAGCTCCGCAGCAAAATAATGATTTAGTACATTTTCATTATGCGGAATGATGTGTGATGTGCTTTTCGGCTCGGGCTGAAATTCCGCCTCGCATGTTATAACCAATACGCACGTATATCGTACGACGTTTTTTAACACATTTGCGAGGAAACAGAAAAAAAAAACATTTTTCATCCCACCATCTCGGAAAGAGTATTTTTAATCTTCAATATCTGAGTGGAAAAGCCGTTTTTATTCTCTAGAGGATAAAGTAAATTGAATTTAGAACATCGTGTGCACTAAGTTTGTGAATTAAAAAAAACATTAAACCTATTTACTGCTACCTCTATGGTGCCGAATATATCATACAACTTTTTTTTTATTTGTTAAAAACTCAGACTCTGAACCTTCTTGGTGTTCTTTTTTCAATTTGCTTTGTACGCGGTTCTTTACGCGGCATTTTTTCACGTCATTGTTAAACCTTATATTAAAAACAAGAAACTTGAAAACAAGTGAAAAAACTAAAATGAGTGATTCTAGCGACGAGGAAGTTTGCTTGACGCCAACAGAATTGACTGAAACTGTTAATAATGCGCAAATGAGCTTTCTCCCTCAACAAACACGCGAGAAGTATTTAAAACAGTACGATATGTTCAACACGTGGCGACTAGCAAAAGGAGCCAAAACTTTCTCAGAAAACGTTTTGCTGGCATATTTTATAGAATTATCCGAGAACAAGAAAGCAAGCACTCTATGGAGTACGTATTCGATGCTAAAAGCAACAATAAAGATGAAAAAAGACAAACATATCGATACCTATCCTAAATTAGTGGCATTTTTAAAAAGAGCCTCATCTGGTCATCAACCAAAAAAATCGAAGGTTTTCACAGTATCTGATATTGAAAAGTTTCTTAACGAAGCACCCGATTCCGTATATTTGGCGGCAAAAGTAAGTTAGTTGCACATTCAGTCTCTACTTAAGTATATTAATCTCAATTAAATAGTATACTTAGTAGATGTTGATAGGCATAATTATGCGTTCATATCAATTTTATTCATTTATCTACTACAATACTCTTTACGTTACAGGTTGTTCTTATTATTGGAATAAACGGAGCATGTCGAACTAATGAACTAACACAACTTAATGTCAAAAACATTGAGAAACATTCAGATGACTTACTATTAATTAATTTACCTAATACAAAGACAAAAAGAGACCGCAACTTCGTCATTCGCAAGGAATACGTAACGATTGTTGAGAAATATCAAGCCTTACGCCCGCCTAACACTCCAATCAATCGATTTTTTCTACAGTATCGCAATGGAAAGTGTGTTAGACAGCCTATGGGTACTAATAAAATTGGCAGTATCCCACGAGAAATAGCAACATTTCTTGAACTTCCAGAACCCCTGTTGTACACGGGTCATTGTTTCCGACGAACTTCAGCCACACTTTTGGCTGATTCCGGAGCTGATCTCCTGTCCCTTAAGCGCCACGGAGGCTGGAAGTCCAATGCAGTTGTAGAGGGATACATAGAGGATTCCATCCAAAATAAGTCCAAAATATGTGATTTTTTTTTTTGCATTTAGTCATTTCCTCGCTGAGGTGGAATGAAAAGTTACGTGTTGCACTCGAGTGCAAAGATTTTTCACCTCGTGCTCTTTTGATTCCCTCGCTAACGCTTAGGATTCTAATTTTGAATCACTCGCTGCGCTCGTGATTCAATTTTAGAATCCTTGGCTTGCTCGGTCATCAAAATCGAACACGCGGTTAAAAAGCAACTTTGCACTCTTGTATAACAAATAACTATTTCATACGTGGTTATGTATCTGTCCTTGGATATTGACGGCAGCAAGCTGTCGCATGCGGTTCGCGCTTCTGTTAGTATACCCGGTGGAATTGAAGTAATATATTGCTCATCTTCATTATTGAAAGTTGTCATTTTTAGATATTCACAATATAAGTACAAAGAAACAAAATTTGAGAAAAATGGCGCGAGGATTATTTTCTGCCGTGGCTGCGTGAAAATGTTGGCAAAGACGCTAGAGCATGCAGCCAAGTTTTTAAATTACCGAATAAACTGTTTTTTTTTTTTTAAATAAACTCAATCTGTGAATGCACACTGTTGCTTTCCCGCCATTTTAACAGCGCGCTAGCGCTGCCTACTGACTGGCGCCGCGCGGCGATTAGTTCGAAATTTGAATAGCAACAGCGCGCTGCTCACTAGCTGGAGTCGTGCGGCGGCGATCAGTTCCATATTTGAAATGGCAAATAATACTGTTATGGAATTTGTATGGACTATAACTTAACTATTTGCTTTGGTAACACACGCGTTTTTTATGACCCGCTTTACATATTTAAAACCGGTGGAATTACATCAGCTTTACGAGCAAGGGTGTTAAAAAATCTTAATATAAATAAATGTCGTGTCGCAATGTTTGTCCTCAATAAACTCCTAAACCACTTAACCGATTATAATAAAATTCGCACACCATGTGCAGTTCGATCCAACTTGAGAGATAGGATAGTTTAAATCTCAAATTATAGTCGCAATTTTAATTTATTGCTAATTATTTGTCTGTTATTATTTGACAGTCACTATTATCTGTTAACTCCAAATGATTCTAACAGATGTCGATACCTTTCGACTGGGTTGAGTAAGTAATCAATAGATGGCGCTGCTATGGTAAATCTACGAACGTGTCATATAAGCTAAAACAAAAAAAAAAAAAATTACCAAACCCGTGCGAAGCCGGGACGGGCCGCTAGTTGTATTATAGGTGCCTACGACCCACTCTCTCTAACCCTCTCTCTCGCTTATGTGACGCAGACGAAACTCCTCGGGGCAGCAGTTTTAAATATTGAAAGTAATATTAAAAGTGCAACTTACTACGCTTGTTTTGTGGTGAATCGCGCTATCAGACGTGCCCGCTGTGTCGGTGGTTGCGGGAGAAAACGAGTTCCCTAGTAGAGTTAGCACCTGAAAGAGAAGAACGGTTTAATTCACATTATACAGAGGGGTTTGAATATTTCTGCCATTAATATATTTATTCAAACTTGCAGCCAGGCATAATACCCGTTTTTATGAATAGCTGGCTGCAATACTAAAAATCTTCTAATGCGTCGTGTTACCGAGCTATAAAATAATAAATAAATAAATATTGCTGGACATTACACACAGCGCCATCTGATATCTCTTTAACATTTACGCCTTCGATAGCATGTTTCCCGGTTTCTGGAACGAAAATGATCATCGCATCTAGATCAAACGCCGGTCAAGTGGTCAACTTCGCCCCTAAGACGATCCACTGACCCATGCGATTGCTTGTACATGATCCACTTAACCAATCGCAGCACGTGAAGTGCGTTTAAAACCAAATAAACTTTATTTTAATTGTGTAAAGTTGATTTGACTAACCGTTCTATGAAAGCGTTCGGTGACGATGACGCGAGTTCCATGATTTCCCAAAAAGTGCGCAACGCGCCTAAAGAAGTTTTCACTTCAAAAACTTTGCAGAGGGTAGGCAAGGCCAGACTTAGCGGTGTTATAAAACTACTCTATAAAGTAATATTCTGTTAACTGAAAAGCAAAAGAGATCGTAATTTTCTCAGGAGGAAAATTAATGAAGATTTGAATCCAGAACAGCGATATCTCCTAAAAACCTGTAATACATAAACAGTTTACGGGGTTAACAAGGAAGGTTTATGTCATCGACAATGAGCTCTGACCGACCTTCCTGATTTAAAATGCTCCCTCCGTTTCATCTAAAGAAAGGCTAGGAATACTGGGTACACTACATAAGTCCGAAAAACTTTATTTTGAAAGTCACAATTCCGAATGGTTCAAAATTCCGAATATAACAACTCCGATTTATAAATCTTTATAATTTTTTTTTTTATTTTCTTTTTTCTTCTAATATTTTTTTTAAATCCTATTTTCATAATTCCTATATTTCAATATTCCGAACGTTCATAATTACTCAAAATACCGAATTGCAATAGTCCGACTTATTGATAATACAAAACGTTAAAAAAACAAATCCATTTTTTTTTACCTACAGTTGAGGATTACGCGGCAGGCGGCGGCGGTTGTTAAGGGAGCAAATTTTTCATTTTTTTGCGATAGGACGACTGTTTCCGAGATATAAGCAAACGTGCTACGACTCCCAGACGCGCGCTCGCTACGCTCGCATTTTACATTACACACCCAATTTCTGTCACAATTGTCGTCGTCGCTCCACCGGCCTTCGGCCTACGCTCCTCATGCCAGCTAGCAAGACTTTTAGGACAATTTTAGCAGTTTAACGATCCACATTACATTTGATTCTTCGGACATATGAAAATCGGACAACAAACAATAATTCGTATTTATGACTTTCGGAATTATGAATTTCGGGATTTTCAATTACACATTATAATTTTTCGGAATTATGAAATTCGGACTTCTGATAATCGGAATATCGAAATTCGGAATTTTTGGGGGTTCCCAGGAATAGTATGTGTGAGCTGACCTCCATGCCCGTCCTAGTGATGGTGATCTCGAGAGGCTCACTGCTGGACAAGGTGATGGTCTTGCTGGCCTGTCGCTGTGCCACGGCCTGCAAGTTCGCCGCCTCATCCGTTGTGTCGATCGTTGTGTGCGCCTCTTGGGCGTGCATCACTACCTGTTTCATACAATTTCACTTGATATTAGTATTATTAAACACATACATTTTTCATATGAAGTCCTATCAAAATAACATAACATGATGCTTGTTATCCCGAAAGGGTTAATCTGACATGTGTCTCATTGGCTACACCCACATTATGCAAGTTATGTTTAAGCCCCATGTAATAAGGGGCGAGTATTGAGAAACTCCGTTGTGATATGAAAAACCCATTATACTTTTTCCGATCTAGGAATCGAAGGCACGAAACGAGGTATAGTATAACAAATGATAAATTATTTTCACTTAATAGTCGGATAAAAACACATGATTAAAATGGCTTAACTTTTATTTGGTTAATAGTAAAATAATCTAAGAAAATAAATGGCACATTACCTCCAGCTTGAGTTCCCAGGGCACGTGTTTATACTGGTAATCCTTGAGTACTTCCACAGGTTCAATGAGCGGTTCCCAAACGGCGCGCGCCATGTTATAGTACGACACTTGCATCGCCCATGTTGATTCGGCGTAGAACTAAAAATAAAAGCCGGAATTATACTTTGTCACTTTCGCAACTATATTATTCTTTTTTTATTATAAAATTAATAAAATATCTATTGTGTAAATAGAAAATCCTGTAAGAAAAAACGCTCACAAAGTTGCATGGTGGCTGTCTGAAAAGCCAATGATCAAAATTGGTGGCCTTTTATTTTCGGCAGCTACTAAAAAAAACTTAATAAATGTAGCAGAAAATAAAATAACAAACAGAAGAAATTTTGTATCGCGGTATTGTCTGTGATCGCGGTAGAACTCAAAACTCCGACCGGACTTAAATCAGTTTAAACAGGGCCGGCAGTCTCGACAGAGATAACGACAAAATCGCTAACTTTCGATCGCTGATTAACAACGAATAAATTCGGTTGCAATAATGATGCTTTTTGTCGTTATCTCTGTCGAGACTGCCAGCCCTGGGTTATTTGTACGTTCGTTCATCAGAGCTAAATACATCACAAATCATCCACTTTGCTGTACCACCTACGGCTGGTACAGCAAAGTGGATGATTTGTGAAAATGACAAATATGCGTGCGATGATTGAAATGTTGTGCAAATATTAACTATTTTCTCACTGCTTCAGTATGTATAATACCGTAGAGACGTAAACCTCCATGGTAAAAATGGGCATGTTATAATTAAAAGGAAATTACCCTAATTTCGTAATTAGAAGACATACGAGTAGAGAAATTAGACGGAGTCCAGGAGGCTGACAGCGCGAGTCAGCTGAAAAATCGTGTTCGTCCTTCTAGGAATAGTTGTACGAATTATAAGCCTTTTATTTTCTACACCTCATATAATACTTACGTCGGAACTCCAGTCTTTGACTTGTCCAGTAAGCGCCGCTTCCATGACGAGCAAGGGTATGGTATCGGTACCGATCTCCATTTCAAAGGACACGAGGATCGTCGGGCATGACAACAAACAAATCTCGCCGACTGGAGGCTTAATCACCTGTACTTCCAATTCCTCTTCGTTGATCGCTTCCATAGCCTCCTCTGTAGGACAAATAGTTTCGAAGAACATTTGAGAAACAAAAAACCAGCAAATTGTTTTTTTTTTATTTACTGATGTAGGGTAGAAATAGGTAAACTAAGTGGGAAAGGAGTAAAAGTGCATTTTCTACTTTAAAAAATGGTATAACGGTTTTATTGCAATGCAGCCAGTAAATTGCCCGAGATTTTTTTTTCTGTCTGAACTGACCGTAAAAAACGCCATCATCTAGTTTAAAAACGTGATTTTATTGTGTCGTTTTTTTTACAAACCAAATTGTAGAAATTAGTAATATTTATTCATAATTTATAGTTTCATTTATTTATCTTTTTAACAAACTAATTACATTTTTTTATATTAATTTTAAAAAAAATATTTAAAAAAATACTAGCCCACCGGTATCGCTACTGTGTCCAAGCTACCGGCCGGTCAGGGCTCCAGAGAAAGGAACCTCCTTACAATACGAACCGTGTCCAACCCGCGTAGCATGACCACCGAAGACACGAAAGAGAATCGACAAATCTTTTGTTTACCTGTCATTGAATCGACAAAATGACAGATGAACAAAAGATTTGTCGATTCTCTTTCTTGTCTACGGTGGTCATGCTACGCGGGCAAGAGTACCGCGCACTGAATCAAGCCCATGATCCAGCTGCCTAACGAGAGCCTCCTCAGGTATTATAATTAAGCCATGAGCTGATACGACTCGCACGACTACGCACAATGATCGCCTAGTCCACATTCCACATGTTGACAACCTGGCGAGCCAAGTCTAGATACTTCATTTGTTTATCTTTTTCGGCTTTCACGAGGTTCTCATCAGGCAGGACCGTTATGTCCGTTATTCAATGGACAATAATATTTATAACCAGTTATGTGTTAGTAACAAACAGGTAAACAACGAGTGCGCTTGAACTTAGTTTCTAAAATAGTTCTATCAATACTTAGCTGAACATACTACACCAAAACAGTAAAATAATGAGCAACAAAGGGGGAAATTACCAGTTTTTAAGAACCAATAAGAGTTCGGTTTGAATGGTTCAATCGCCCACAAGTCTTTGTAGAATACAGGCTTGTCATCTTCTACTTTGTTGTCCTCTTCGGTGCTTGTCATCGTAGCCATGACCCGATTCAGTAGAGCTATGATTTCTATAAACAAAAATAAATAAATAATTATATTAATACAAATTGTATAAGTACCAGATAAGTATTTATATCAATTATTGTGGCCGGAAAATGGTCAGAGCATCATTTTGAGTACATTTCATAAAATATCTAAGTTAAAGGTTTTAGGACAAGACTTATGTTTGTTGATTCCTTTTTCAAAGATCTCAACATAGAAAAAGAAAGGTAGTAACGGAGTAAAATACTTTCCAAAATCGCGCACTTTAACCTCGGAGTGTATAATACGCCCAGTTTAACTGCTATTTAGAAAATAACAAATCCTTTTCTAGGCCGAGATATGCATAGTTCAGGGGTCGGCAACCTGCGGCTCGCGAGCCACATGCGGCTCTTTGGATGTGAGGCTGCGGCTCTTTAGTTCCATACGCAAATATTATTTATATTATATAAAAAAAAAAAAACTAATTTGTTGTGAAAAAACACTACTTATACATGAATAAATAGATATTTTTCTTATGAATAAAAAGATTAGTTTTTTTTTATCAAAAGACTTTAAGCAAGTACATTTTATTGTTGGCAATTTTGACTCTTCCGACTCAAAAGGATGCCGACCTCTGGCCTAGTTATATACATCTGTTCATTACACGCACGTCAGTTGCGAGTACTATGCACCTGTCTTCTCTGAAGAAAATCACCATTAAGGTCAGCGTATGTGGATATAAGGATGAACTAACCAGGTGAAATGGTGATGACGATATCAGTGATGGTAAGGTCGATGTGCATGCCGCTCTGCGGCGGCTGCGACAGCGCCAGCGACAGGTGCGTGGGCGCCAGTAGGTAGCGCGGCTTGGGGCCCGGCCCGCGCGCGCCCATGGCCCGCACCACCATCTGCAGCCCCGAGATGCCGCCCTCCGCCACCATGCGCTCCTCGCTCCGCCGCACCTTCATGCGCGCCTCCATCTATCCGCACAAACATCATAACGTTACGCCGTGCCCGACCGGAACTATTCGAATACCGAGAGGACCTAGGTTTGCCCATTGCCCGAAGCAAACAAATCCTATTAGATAGATGACGCTACTCTGAAATGTTGTGCTACTGTCTCACAAACGATGGGATTCATATTATTTCGCAAATCCTAGTTAAGTTTAGTTTTAGAAAACTGCACTCGCTCGTTTTTAACAAAATCTCTCCGTCGTGTGTATCTCTAGAAATTCAATATGTCGTACGATACCATGCGCGGGAAATTTAAATTTATTTATTTCGGTGAGCCATTATACAATAAACACAAAATTTTTCAAATAAAAATGTGTCAAAGAAACATTTTTATTTGAAATACTTAAAGATTCTCTTACATTCTATTATAATAATGTGTGTTATCGCAGTTATTGTTTGAATAAAGCATATACATATTAGTAAAATAATTCTACTAAGGGCAAAATTACATGTAAACAAGGCAGATGGAGGTAAATGACGTAACATAAATGACGTGAATGGCCGCGACCATTACGGACGTTTGAACTGTCGTAGGAAAGTTATTTTTTTTAAGCGACAAGCAGTAGTTGTAATTAACTTTTTGAAATTAATTAAATTAAGTGCAGAAAAAATTACATGCATGTCCCTATTGTTTACACAAAACATTTACAATCAATTCCATAATAATACTTTTATAAGTGCAATAATCACTTACAGACTTACACCAAAATTGAATGAAGTGTGAACTTCGTTTACACACATTACGAGTCTATTAACATTTAAATACGTACGTTCAACACCAAAGCATCGCAATCCTTCATTTCAAGGGACTCCACAAGGATAATATCTGGCTGCTCAATCTTAATGTTGATCGTCATCATAGCTGGTTTCGCAGATTCTGGAGGTAATGAATTCGACGCCACTGACACCACTGTTGATTTTCTTTTCTGTTAAATTAACAAATAAGAATTAGTGGCGGAGATTTCTTGAATTAAATTAATATAAATTACTTTGTAGATTTTAGTACCCAAAATTCTGTTACATCTTTAATCGTTTACTTCTTTGTTGGAGTAATTATGTAAAGTAACAAAATGATGAAACGATTTGTTAGCTTAAGGACAGATTCTCTTCACGCCAGATTCGCATTAGGACAGATTCGCTTAAAGACAGAATATGTACAGACCGCAACATAAAGTTCCTTTGTTCGCATATGGACAGATTCGCTTTACGCCAGATTATTACACATAATCTGCGAACTGCCACGGAAGGGGTTTGAATCCATAATACATGCTCTGCCTAGTTTGAGACTAGATAATTGGTATTTAAAGTGTCTGACATATTTATTTATAATTTTAATATGGATTACTGGTTAGGTATAATATTTCCTGTTTCCAATAATTTCTTGTAAATTGATATACAAACTCCAACATTCAACTAATTACTGGCTGCTTATTACATAAATGACAAATGTCAAATCCTGTCATATTTTTTGACACGGTTTCGATGGTTTTGTTTAATCTCAGTTTATTTAGCAAAATTATTTTTGGTGAGCAATAAGTTTCTTTAAAACCATGGAGAGAGCTGAAACAAGCAGCGAAGTGTCGGACGTGAAATTTATAACCAGTAAAAAAGGAGGTAAAGTATCACTTCATGGTGGGCACAGATACAATTTTGTGCAGAATAATCTATCAGGAACTTCGAATTGGCGATGCTATAACAGGAAAATTTGTACCACGTCGATAACAATTGACAAAAATAACAAAATAGTAAAGGAAGCCAATCACGCATGTTCTCCTAATATGGCCCGTAATTTAATTGACGGAATGATGGATGGTTTAAAAGAAGAGGTATGCAATAAACTCGAAGCCATTCCAAAACTATTTGAGGACTATGTACATAATCACTCTAATGAGTTAAACAATTGTGAAATTGAATTTTCGGGAAAAAAAGATACGTTGTACAGGGCTCGTCGTAAATATCTTGGTATGGAGAAAACTACTTTTCAAAATGTCAAAGATGTGCGGTTGCCTGCAAAATTAGTGGAAAATTTCTTTTTATTTGATGAAGGTGAAGAGGAAAAAATTTTAATATTGGGATCCCCTTTAGCCAAACAAAATTTAAAAATTCATACAAGATACTATGGCGATGGTACATTTAAAGCGACGCCGAAACCATTTTACCAAATTTATTCGTTGCATGTCAATACAACAACAAATGAACGAGAGTTTGTTAATTTTGTGCCATTAATTTACTGTTTGTTACCAAACAAGTCTCAACAAACATACGAAAGAATGTTTAGAACCTTAAAAAACTATTTTTCACTGAACATTGTTGAATTTAAGTGTGATTTTGAAATGGCAACAATTAATGCCATTAAGAATATTTATCCAAATGTCCAAATAAAGGGCTGTTTTTACCATTATTTAAGTGCAATATGGAAAATGAGTAAGAAAATTGGCCTGGATAAAACAAATGAGGGCAAAAATATAACAAGGATGTTTACTCAATTAGCACTGCTACCTCCAAATTTAATACCCGGGGCTTACTTATCTTTACTAGAAGCTAGCCCTGCTACAGAGGAATTTGTTAAATTTCAAAACTATTTTTCGACCCAGTGGCTAACCAAAATTACTTGTGAACTATTTTCTTGTTACGGCGAAAAGATAAGAACAACGAATGGGGTGGAGGGATATCATCGAAGACTGAATTCAAAAATACCGCCCAAACCAGCCTTATATTATTTTCTTTAGTTGCTAAAAAAAGAAACGGAAATACAACAAAGAAAATTAAGTTTAAGTCTTAACAGTCAAGGGAAAAGAAGAAGGCTAGAAGACTTAAAAAAGGATAAAAAGATTGATAACATTGTCAACAATGCGTTACAAGGACAAATTTCTACTTTAGAATGTTTAAAACAATTAGCGAATTTGTTTAATATATAAAAAATTATAATGAAAAATTAGTACAGGGAATTTATTTTTGGTTAATAAGGATGGCTGTAAGGTTTTTTTTTGTTTTCTCTCTTGTTTCGGTTTATTGAATAAAAAATTATGTCTAAGGTTTTTTGTTTTCTCTTATGTTTCGGTTTAATGAATAAAATTATTTTCATCCGACTGTACTTCTGTCTTTAAGCGAATCTGTCCTAACGCGAATCTGGCGTAAAGAGAATCTGTCCTTAAGCTAACAAATCGATGAAACGACCCCTGGTTACGAGCTGCAGTGGCAAATAAGTTATCTGTGAACCGACTGCAGGTTCAAGTTGGCTGCTGCACATCTAATCTCGCTAGATGGGGTATAATAGACCCATCCAGAACACAATGTGAGATTGGAGCCTCGACACAGCATATGTCGTAGTAGCTACATACATGAAAGCGATCTTCCAAGCTTGTAGGCTTGTGGTACCGCCACTAGGTATAGTAATAATATCTGGCACATTGTCGAGAATATCAGGCCGCGCCGGCGACTGCGGGCGGGAGCTGAGGTCGCGGAGGGGGCACAGGACTGCGTCTTCGTCCACGCTACCGACCGTTTGTACCATATTTCATTCTCGCCCTTTCAGATTGATTTACCGATTGTTTTCCTTTCTTAAATTCATTACAGTCCACTATTTAATTCAATCAGGTCAGCGTGTTTTAATCCTCTTACCGTGTCCGTGTCTATGGTTTTTTAGAAAACGTGTCACAGACAGAGACAAACACGGCGCTCTTAACAGCCGATTTTGTTTTCTTCTAAATCATTTTGTAGTACCATTTTAGCATTGATAACTCAAAAAGCAATCACTTTATCCCATCCCAGTGTTTTTTTAATCATTATTAAGATATCAAACCTTACCCCCATTACTTCGAAATTTGATTTTTCTGTAAGAGCCTTCACGACAGGTATGTCTGTTTTGGTTTCCTCATCGTCTGCTAATCCAGTGGTCATAAACTCTGCGATTTTGTTGAGGAAATCCATCGCCAGGATTAGGTCGAAACTGAATATCCTCATGTCAACTGTAATGCGGACAAAATATGTTATAATGTTATAAAGTTTACTTTAAAGGAAGATTTTATTGAATTTTTCGACGTGAAGCTACCGTGGATTGAAATTGACAGGGCCGACTTATAAACTAACACTACTAAATTTCTTTAAGATTGCATCAAAAGTCAACTCAAACATGAAATTAATTGTCGAACTTACTGAATGTGTCTTCTTTCTTCAAGGTGTATGTAATGTCGATCATGCTTCGTATCTTGTCTTTTGACTCCATAGCTGAGTCGACTTCGTTTGAATCACTTCTAACACTGCGGCGTCTCTCCAGGTATCTAACAATATGTAATGAAGTAAATAAAACGTCCATGCTCAAGAGCAATACATAATTAATTATCATATAGTACCACACTTATTCCGTATTTTGTATTGCAAGTCTTTAACAGAGCTATAACTTGGATTGCCGATTTTACAGATGCGGAGCTTTAGAAAGAGTTACACACGGATAACGAGGATCAGAAACGTCGCTCTACCAAACCAAAATAAATGTTTGTAAAACTCGTACGTGCCATGTTGTCGTCTGTTGATTAGTCCACAAAATAAGAGAGTATACTGCCCTCGTTATGGATGGAGAGGGAGAGGAAGACGAAAGAAGATTGGATGGATTGTATGAGGAATGTTATGAAAGAAAAAGTAGCACATGATAGCTGACAGAGGAGCATGATGAAAAAACGTGATGCGTAACATGGCACGAGAGGGCAGGAAGATCATGATACTGACCTCGTCACTCTCGAGCCTCTGCCGGGCCGGGTGTCGTCGAGGATGCAGTCGACAAGCAACACCGAACATTGCATGGAGCTGTCCGATAGCATCCTGCCTTTCACTGACAGCAGCGCCAGACAAAGCCGCGCCAACTCCACGTCTTCAGTGAACATCGAGTATTCTTTACTCTGTAAGCATTGCGGTATTCATTAATATCAATTGACTGCTAGAGAGGATTTATTTTGAATATTTTGGTCCTCCTTAATTAAAGTTAAAGTTCAAAAAAAGTAAAAAAATATATTGAAATTAAGGACTTCATTTCAATATATTTTTTATTTTTTAACTTTAAACGTTATTTCGGCTTTTAAAGCTGTATAGCTTTGAAAGCCGAAATAATGTCTAAAGTTAAAAAATAAAAAATATATGAAATGACACATGATACATGAAATGTCACGCTTAAGTGTATACTTAAGCGTGACATTTTAGAAGATTTTGTCTTTTAACATACTTTTTTGTATTGATACCAGCTATTGATATAAGGTAGGCATGGCGAGGCTCCATACCACGAAGAACGTAGGCAGTGTGTGCCTACGTTTTTCGTTCACCCGAATTCGCGCGTTACATTACGAATTACTATATCTAACCATAGAAAGGGGAGGAAATTGGCCCAGCAGTGGGACACAATGCAGGCCACCAAAAAAAAAAAGGCTCATATACATTAGAGTACTATAGATCTACTTACTTTCGAAACAGTATTCAGAAGATCGATGACGAGGCTATCCATGGTGAAAGAGAACTTTATAGTTGTTCTAGGTTGCTTTTGATCTATGGTTAACACTTCTGCGACCGTCGACTTGGCGGTCTGCATCTTGTTATTACTTTGACTTTTAGGACCTACTTTCGAAGTTGTTTTAGGTACGCCCGTACTTGATTCAGTTTTCTGACCTTCTTGTAAATTCTGATTGAGAATTTTCATGATACTTTTGTAGTCGCTGTGACCTACTGTGATCTGAAATAGAATATGATGATTATATAACCACGTCAGCTTCAGATAATTACCAAAAACAATACTTTTTTTTTAGATATAGCGCAGTTTTTTTTAATAAAATGAATTATGAAAACAAATTTTACTACACAAGGTGTCGCTTTGCTTCCTGGTCAAATTCAAGGAGGTATCTATGCTAATGATTCTCGACCCAAATCAATAATAAAATAGGTAGTTTTTTTTCTTATTTTCGGAAATCGCTACGTGTAAACCACCCGTATTAAAACGGAGCACATCTGTTACTAACACAAATAAACGCACACAGCAACGTGTCGCGCGATGGGTGATTTTGGTAATTACTTCCGTGATATTCTGAAACACTGTAAAATTTAAACAATTTAAAATAGCAGCTTTAATAATTATTGATCAGCTATCGTTATTTTACTTGATTATTTGTCTTTTGTGACAAGCTCCTAAATTTTGACTAGGATACAAAACTGCACCTTGTATAATAAAAAGTTTGCATACTTACAGAAATAGTTTTCATTCTGCCAGATATATCCAACTCGGGTAGCGAGTCGTACCATAGCGAGAGGCTTCGTTTAACGAGCAGTGTGAAACTGGTTGGTTGTAACAACTTCCGTTCGTGTGCCGCACTGTAATCATCGCCCAGCTTCAAACATGACACCTTCATGTTCTCTAGCTCAAGCGTTAACTCATCTATTGTCACCTGCGTGCTTATATCCTATAGAAAATCGAAAGAAAGAATTAAGTCAACATTATCTTTCTGCCCTTGGGCCTTGTCTCATGTTACTTTATTTATTTATTATTTATTCATCTTTAATTCAGGTAGAACCCATAAATTTGTTAGTATTCCTTAACCTATGTTAGTATAATAGACTAAAACACACTATTACTACTAATACTTAATTACGCCACCTCACGGAGACACCTGGCAACAGTACATGCACTGCGCACAGGTGCCCCATAAGGTGGCCTTCAGTCTTACTAGGAACAATGCTCGGAAGAATTTAGTGCGGCGCAGCCCGCTTTCATCAGCCATAATTAGGTAATTAGGTGCATTCCTTGAATTGGATGATACTAGACCTAATTTCCAACAATTTGGCCCCGATACCTTGGGGTCCTAACTGGGTTGTTTTGGAGAAATCGAACTTCAAAGTATTTTCGGAAATTTTCTACCTATCCACAATAAACTGCGGATTGTAAAAAATCTGCGCCGTTCACAAAAAATAAATTACCTCTACCATTGGAAATTAAGCGCCGTAAAGTTCAAGATCTGTTCTCTTGTTATTCGAGGTAGTTTTCTCAAAAATAACATAAAACAAACATTTCAAGATTCCATACTCACATGAACATTCAATTCCACAAACTTATTATTCAAGGTCATACGACCCAAGTCCACGAGTACAGCGTTCTGACTTCGGGAGTTCTCCGGTATTATGATGATAGGTGCAGCTAGTCTCACTTTAAGTGCCAACTTGGTAGAGTTGGTGTACGCGCTCTGAACGTTGGCACGGGCCGCGTCTGCCGCTTGAGAAGACGCGTCTATGATCGCTTGCTGAGCTGTTTGGAAGTTGTTCAGGAATTCCTGTTGAATAATAGTTACGTTATTTTTCGAGGAGTTTAAGTTTTAGTATATTTTTATTTACTTAGTTTTATTCTATGCTACCAGTACACTTTTAATGTCCGTTTTGTTAGGTATTCTTGACCAGAGTTTAAGTATTCAATATTAAAGTAAGGGTATTCGGAATTTAGCTGTGAACATTAGAAGCTAACATTAAAAAATAGAAATTAAAGGTCTGTCAAAACATCTGTTTTCCAATCGAAGTTTGCAAGCAGCCAATTCAATTGCAAAAAAACCAGGCTTATGCCGAGTACATAAGTTAATCAAAGCACTTATTAAAATCTTTTTAAAAATGTACTTACCAACATAGAAGTGACGAACCAGTTGAGGAAGATGATACGCAGACAGTTGACTTGACAGTCTATCGACATGTTAACGTTACTAACATTCGGATACTGTTCTAAGTTGTACATCACTACTTGTACGTTCACCACGTCACCGCCGAGCACTTTGAGTATCTGGAGATTAATTTGTAAGTTTAGTGTGAAAAAAAAACAAGGAAACATTTATTTCACAATGTTGAGTGGGCAATTTTGTTGTACCTTTTACAACAAAATTGCCCACTATTACAACTATTACAATAAGATAACTTCACGCCTGTGATCCCCGATAGATTAGGCAGAGGTTTACACAATTCGCCAGATCATCATCTGCCTAGCCATTTCCCAATTATGTTGGGGTCGGCTTCCAGTCCGGCCAGATGCAGCTGAATACCAGTACTTAACATGAAGTTTGTTTGCGTTACAATGATTTTTTTGTAGTTAAAAATATTTATTTATTGATGTAAATAAATTGGCATTGATAAGTCTTATAATAATACCAGCCTAAGCCAGCACGGCGAAGGTTTGTACTCGTACACACTATTGCGCAACAAATATATTCATAACACTTAAAGTACTTACGGGATGATATCCGTGATATTCTTTTGATGCTATGAGCTCCCGATATTTCGACGCTGTTGCAAGCATCATGATCGCGGGAATACTGATGCTGATGCTTTCAACAGCGTTAAGTGTAGTGAAAAACCGTGAAAGTCTAAAACAGTGCAAATATACTCATAACTAACCTCTTTATGAACGGTAAAAGGATTCAAATCTTCCACATTGATGGACGCAATGGCGCAGTCGACTTGTGTGTAAGAGGCTTTAAGCACCAGACCGGCAGTAGCACCCTGAAGCTGCACCAGGGATAAAGGACGGTCCTCCGTCGCAAAAACTATCCCTATTGCCCCGATTTTACAGTTCACTTTCATTTGTATGCTCTCCACTTGCTTCCGATGACCCGATGTCCTCGACACACTCGCTGTTAATTTGTGAATTAAAATTACCTTTTTTCGAAAATACTATAGAGCACACAATTAACACGGAATGGATGAAATGGCGGCAGATCAGGAGAACAATCTGCGACTCCCGCATTCCCCTTAAACTTAAGGGGAAGATTTATAAAACAATGGTTAGACCTGCGGTCTTGTATGGATCAGAATGTTGGGCCACAAAAGTGATGAATTCAAGGCATTTGCATGTGGCTGAGATCAGAATGCTAAGGGTTCGGTGTTACGCGAATGGATCAAATAAGAAATATAAGAAGAAGTCTGAAAGTGGCGCTGGTGACTGAAAAGTTCGTGTCGTAATCGGTTGTTGTGGTATGGGCATGTGATGCGGAGGAATGAGGAAAATGTCGTGAGAAACGTTTAAGGTGGATGCTCCAGGGTAGCCCTCGAAATTCAAATTATCTTACGTTTTTTGCAATTTGCAGGTCAGTGTCAGGTTGTATGTTGATTAAAATATGATACGAGGCTGTAACACGTATGTAGTTACAGAATTATAATCATCAAAATCATCAATACAACCCTCCAATCGCATAAAGGTGCAGGAATGAATTTGACCTTGAAAAAGTCATTCTTGCACCTTTATGCGCTTGGAGAGCGAGAGAGCGAGAGACACTGACCTGCAAATTGCAAAAAACTTAAGAAAAATTGAATTTCGCGGGCTACCCTGGAGCATCCACCTTAAGTTTGAATGTGGATGCGGGTATAAGAGTAGAAAAAGACCAAAGAAACGATGGATGGACTGTGTGAAGAGTGATATGGCACGAGAGGTGTCTGATGAGATGACAAGTAAAGAAGTATGGAAGAAAAAGACATGCTGCGCCGACCACAAATGAATTGGGATAAGGACAAGAGGATGATGATGATTTTATTTGTCTGCAGGTACAAACACTTGTTAGTTTTACTTACCTTTGGACTTGCTTGTGATGAACTCCTCGTCTTCTACGATAGTTTCCAATGGACCAGCATTGGCTGCACGGTCCACTGTACTCTGGATAGCTTGCATGCGTGTCTGAAATATAGGCGGGAATGTTAGTGACAAATTTTGCATTAATTATAAACATTTTTTTAAAGGGATTTGAGTTGGCCAAGCAGGCCAGCCTTCATACAAAAATCTGCTTACAGTTACCTTTCGTGCGCGAGTCCGACTCGCACTTGGCCGTTTTTTTTTTTTAAATAACGTGTCACTTAGTTCATACACGCTAATCTCCGCGACCAGCCAAACTATTTCAATGAAATTTTGTGAATGTGTATGGAACTAAAGTTTTAAAGTTAGGATAGTCTTGGACCCGATATAAGAATGAAATCTCCATACCTGATATTCATTAGCGACAACAAGAATCTCTTGCAAGCCCTCAAGATGAAGTAGAACCTTTAAATCAGTGAAGTCCAACTCAATCATCTGTTCAACTGATCCAAAGATGCCTCGGAAATCGGGACATTTCTTATCAACCTGCAAAGTATAAAATGTTTTAAACGGAGTAAAGTTGTGTGTGTTATGATTATGCGCATTGTACGGTCGACCACTATTTGTTTTACATTTTACAATGTAATTTGCATGTTAAAATGTAAACCAAATAGCTTGGTCGACCGTACATAATTTTATCCTTGTGTCAGTTTTCATTTCATATTACTGCAAATTTATTAGACAAAGCAACAATTTTCAACATTTAGGCCCGCTAGCATCGCAACTCAATTTATTTCACACTCACCAAGTTATGATATCAAATATTATGTTTAATGTTAAAAAAACATCGCTCGGTTTGCCTCAAATATTTGAAGACGACCAAGACAAAACGATGTTTTTCATTCGTTACCGTTTTTTGTGCAAAGGATGTGTTTTTTTTATAAAATATTATAACTTTAAAACTATTAAAAAGTAAAAAAAAAACTACTCACATTTCTATAAGTGACAGTAAACAAATACTTATGGGCGCAGTTAGCTTGATCGCTTGTAGTAGTAATTGGAGGTAGACTGTTATCAACTATGATATCAGGTGTCTCAATTATGTTCAGGGCCACGGGTACGCAAACCCTATGATGTTGCAGTTTCACGGCTCCTAAGCGAACGACCGTTTCGAGAGTAAACGTCTTTTGCACAGCCGTGAATTCTAACAGTGTTAGAGAAAACACAAGGAATTTGTCGTAGTTTTTATCCGTGTGTGTTTTACGGTTGACACTGAGGACAAGTTCTGTAAAAGCAAATTGAATGTTTAGTATATTTATAACGCTTTAATTATAAAATAAGGCTTGTATTGGTTATAGTCGACTATTGATGTGAGATAAAATTTAAGAGGTTACATTTTGAAAGTTGGCAACATCGCAAATATCCGCCAAATACATATATTAAGTTAAGATGGATTTCTTTATTATTAAAAAAAATAATGGAATATCGCTGGGTTACTTAAATATTGATTATAATTTGTTATTACTGATATTGTTGCAGTAATTATTCAGTTGTATGTGTATAAAAAGCACTTGGAAATCTTCCAAATGCTTTTTTTATACCTAAAACTGTTACAACACCTTATCCATTGTTATTTTAGTGCAGCACAAAGTAATCTTTTATAATTTAATTCAATAACTAGAGAGAGGGGCGGTGACCCACGCTCTGGTTCTTTCCTGGTGCAGAGGCTAGCCCTGGCAATTCAGCGCGGAAACGCTGCTAGTGTCATGGGCTCCTTTGCGCCGGGAACGGCTAGGGACTGTGGTTTTCTGATGACGTAAAGTTTTTTGTAAACTGGTTTTTGTATTTGACATGTTTTAATATTTTTTTATTTTATACAAGCAATAAATAAAAATTATTTTCTTTAGCGTATTCAATAACATTAATTAAATTAGCGAATATTACAAAACTATACTTTAAATGTCACTTACGGGATATCTTCCTTCCGTGATGATTAAAAATATATATATATATATATATATATATACATATATATATATATATATCACGGAAGATATCCCGTAAGTGACATTTTAAGTATAGTTATGAATCGTGAAAGCTTAAAACAGTGTTTGAATATTACAAATATAGTGAATGTTTGACAGATATTTGCAATGTTGCCAGCTTTCAAAATGCTCTCTTTTGAAGCACCGGTTATTTCTCCTGCGTATCCATATTCGCCTCGAACTGCTTGAAAGAAGATATTAGAAAGATTCATATAAGTAGTAGAACTCACACAGTTTTACTACTTATATGAATAAAGCATAACAAACTGACGTCCTGCTTACCTTTCATAATAAAGAAAGCTTCAACTTCAGTCAGCTGAACAGTATGCTCGTCTTTCTTTTTCTTTTTAGCAGCGCGTGCGGTCTCCCGTTTTTGTTTTTCCATTGGATCCAAATATTTTAGTAACGACAAACTTGATCCCTTTGATTCACTCGGCTAAAAAAATACTCAGCTTAATATAAAGACGTCAGATTTTTTTAAAAATCAACTAAGTAAATGTATAATGTACATAAATATTAACTAAGGTGAAGCAAAGTGCTAAAAAAATGAGAAAAATTACAGTTATTCTAAACTAAGCGTAGTTTACTCTTTGTTTACTAAATGCTTATCAATTTGTGAAATCTAAGTAAATAGTTTAATCACATCTACGGTTCGCAAAAGAATTTACCACATCCGGAGCCGTTTGTTGGATATACATTTGAGAAAAATTAAGCTCTGGCGCCATACCAGTTAGAGTATACGTATATTTGAAACAAGTTATCTTTGATAAAGGAAAGAAGAGAAATAAATTAAAAACATGAAATCAATGATTAATTCAAATAATAAAATCAAAACATGGGAACGAAATTATTCTATAGACATTACACAAACCTTGAGGTTGGATATTTCATCAGATTGTGGTAGCGGCATGCTTACAAATATTTCACATAGTGTTAATAATCTGTAGAAAAAAAGGTTTTTTTTTTAATAACTTTTATGGAAAATCGAAGAGAGGCCATTCGATAACTTTTACTAGTCAATCGCAGTTTTACTTACGCGCATTATAAAATCAATTAGTCATATGTCCTAAATTCACATATCACTGCCACTCAATTAGTCGTAAAGCAGAATTAAAATTGCAAGAAAAAAGGCTGTACCTTTTCTCTGCCCGAAACCATACAACAGGTTGAATGAAAGTTCAATTACTATAACACAAGTAGTTTTGCATCCTAGTCAAAATTCAGGAGCTTGTCACAAAAGACATAAATAATCGATATAAATTACGATGCCCGGTCAAATAATTAATAAAGCTGCTATTTTTAATTGTTTAAATTTGACAGTATTTCAGATTAACACGAAAGTAATAGAAGAATCACCCATCGCGCGACATGTCTCTGTGTGCGTTTATTTGTATGTGGGGTGTGGGCTGCGTTTTAATACGGGTGGTTTACACTTACCGATTTCCGTAAATAAAAAAATAAAAAAAACCTACCCATTTTATTACCGATTCGGGTCGAGAATCATTAGCATAGATACCTCCTTGAATTTGACCAGGAAGCAAAGCGGGACCTTGTATATGTTTGTTCATCAGATAAGATCAAACAATAAATCCAATCAGCCTAATGCAGTCAACTGCTATCTGTATTAGGGGGGCTAAAATGGCCATACATTTTAGGCCCCCAGGTAAGATGAGGCTCTTAAAAACAAACAAAATTAAGAACTTACCTATCTTCGGAAGCACTGATGGCAATCTTCTGCAATTCCCCTATAACCCTAATCTTAGGCAAGCGCGGGTCATCCGTGATCAAACACTTATGTATCTGTATAACTAAGTTGGTGGGTTGTAGTAAATGTAGCGGAGTTCCTTCGTCGTTCGTCGTCGCTATTGCTGACTCCCAGTCCTCGTCGGGATGTGCTATCACAACCTGTTTAGGAATTTCTGAGATTAATGAATATTTCGCAGTGTCTGGATAGGATACCATGGTTTTTTTAAGTGTTTGTTGTCCATTCTGAAGGTGGTGATTGTGGTGAGATGAAAGCTAGGAAATCGAAATTTTAGCTATCATTGAAGCAATTAATATCGTGTCCCGGTTATCCCTTTGTTTGTTTGTTACAGGAACTGAAGGCACCACCCAACTAGTGGCCAAATTGGACTCGATGTACTCTGCCATCACAGATAGCTGTCAAAATGATGTTGGGATGCATAATGTTGCAATTTCATAGAAATATCTATCTGTAGCAAGAGATAGCCCCTCCCATCGATAGATAGCGTACGGCGATTGGTTGTCATAACCATCAGTATGTTATTAGGACATCAAAACCGATGCCGTAAGATGAAGGACGAAAACCTTCAACTTATTACAATCCCCGGAAGCACATCATGACATACCTGCATCTCAGTAAGTTCGAGAGCTATCTTATCATAGCTATGGCGCGCTATCTCAGCCAGTATGGCCTCATCTCCGAGTCCTTCCTTATACAACTTGTGAACGTCGAGTTCTTGAGAACGAGCCTCCGACTTCACTTTTATGGCACCGAGTTTTATAAGCACGCATGCCACGTTTCTGTAAATGTTTTATTGTTAGAGTTTCCTCGAATCACTTTGTTATAAATGGAATTTAGCTAGACCTAAACTAAAGTCATGTAATCGAGATAAATGAGCCCCATCACTAACCCCCGAATACTGAAACGTCACTAAAAATTTAATTATTTAATCCTAAACTTTAAATTTCGTATGGCCAAACGTCACTTTTGAGTATCTGTTAAATATAAGTGCTACTTAAATTTTGAGTGACGTTTCAGTATTTGGGGGTAAGTGTGTTGAGCGCTAAATACATTTAAAACATAATTCCGTCATCGTCAAACGCATTTATGCGATAATCGCATTTATGCGATAATCGCATTTATGCGATAATCGCATTTAGCGATTTGTGGTGCAAGGAGATCTTAAACCAATTTTAATTCATTATTTTGTTTTATAACACTAATCTAATTAGTAACACAACTGATTGTAAAATCTTCGGGTAATAAGGGCGTGATATTAGTTCCCATAATACTACCAATTTTGACTTTAACCAGAAGCCCAGGTCAAAAATAGGTTTGTTACAAAAGTTTATAAGGATTTACTTACTCCATAAAGATGCCATGTTTCGGCACCATAATGTATGAGGCAGCGATATCGATGTCAATGTCTATGAACGAATGATTCTGCACTGCGTACTGCATTCCTAACGCAGACTTCTCTTTAAGGTCCGATAGTTTGTTTTCAGCTACCGCTTGTAAGCTAAAAATAGAAAACTTTTTTGTTAATTTCCATATAATAGGGATGATGGCTGACTAAAAAAAATATGATTCTGTTTAGTCCCTCTCTTAGATTATCGAAAAATATTGGATACGTGTTTTTTGATTTAGCAAATTAATGAAAATTGACGAAGATAAAACGTGTCAAAGATCATGAGTCCGCTTGTGACGTCACATTTGAGTAAAAAAGTTTCTCAAATGTGACGTCACACAAGTTTTCGACGCACTGTGTGTCTTTATTTTTTGTTTACGTGAAAAAAGAAAAAATATGAATCCAGTATTTTTTGGAAATCCATCTGACGGACTACTTAGATTTTTTTGTCATCTACCCTATTATTATCTACCGTATTACCCTCTTAGTCCACGAATTACGAGCGCTTTTAAACCCTAGGTTTGTTTTTTACCACATACAGAATTTTCAACTCTCAGCATTGAGCCGAGCGTTAGAAATCCAACAGTGCCCATTTCCAAAGCGGTAGCGGATGCGCTTCATTGGATTTCCAACGACCGGCTCGGCCTTTTTTTGAGTTTCTTGAATGGTTGGATCAAGTTAGTAGCAAATCTGCTATTGAGATTGGTTAATTGAAATAGCAACTACTCGTAAAAACATATGACAAAGGCTCACCAGACCCATGGTTCATAAGGTGATCCCGGCCAGAGGCCATGACGGGGTGATTTTATGAGTATGCAATGTAGTATGAAATTACATTTAAAAAATGCTGAGCAGCTCCAGTTGAGTCAATGCCAAACCCGTGCACCGTTTCCCTTTGCGTACTGTGGACTGTTTTCCCTGCGCGTTGACCATCAACCGCGATGCGTCCTTTTATGGATATGATATCCACAGAAAAATGGCAAATAAAAACTATAACTCTCAAGACAAGTAAAAATAATAAGTAATAATAAAGGGGCAAGTTACTTACGCAGATAAAGCTGTAGAGTCGGTGGGTGGTTTGAACACGTTTACTATTTCTATGACAGTTTGTGCATCGTATATTATTTGTAGAGGACGAGCACGCACTTGCACTCTTTGATTACAAGTGCCATCTGAAAAGAAATGTGTGTTTTTATAATATGAAACTATACAAGGTGTTTTAGCATCCTAGTCAAAATTCAGGAGCTTTTCACAAAATACATAAATAACCAATTTTAATTACGATACCCGATCAAATAATTAATAAAGCTGCTATTTTAAATTGTTTCAATTTGACAGTATTTCAGAATGACACGAAAGTAATAGAAGAATCACCCAACACGCGACATGTCGCTGTGTACGTTTATTTGTGTGTTGTGAAGGCGCGGTCATAAGGCCAGTTACAGACAGACTGCGTTTTAATGTGGGTGGTTTACACTTACCGATTTCCGTAAATAAGAAAAGAAAAACCTACCCATTTTATTATCGATTCGGGTCGAGAATCATTAGCATAGATACCTCCTTGAATTTGACCAGGATGCAAAGCGACACCTTGTAGAGGTATGAAGAACATGTTCCTCATCTCTCATAGCAAAGGAAGGATCCTCAAACCAGACGGGTTTTGTCTCTGGTAGGTTGTTGCCGGCTAAATCTAAGTTTATCTTCACACCTATCTTTACCCATAACATATAAATCCTGCGGATAACTTGCGCAACGCAGGCTAGTAAACCAATTTTATTTCATTTATTATGTGAAGCTTCCAGAACATAATTCATTGGGTAGTAAACCGCGCCCGACCCATCCTATAACTACCAAAGTGAAGAAGAGTGCGTGAAGAAGTTACGAGGTGATGACTGAGCTCTTGCGATACTTCACCACACCCCTCCGGCACCACACAACTACCTCAGGCACTGTCTCAGTTAATCGGTGGGCTTTTAATAAATATTGTTTACTGCTGTCTATAGACATCTGCAGTATCAGAGCATCGCAAGTGTACAGGCATCCCGGAGAAAAAACTTGTAGATGACCCCTCATTTTATGTCAATATATCGAAGAAGATTCCAGAAGTAATATAAATAACTTACCTAAAGGATTGATCTCGAAGATAACATTCAACAAATTGGCGTCTTTCGTAACTTCCTTAGAACTGACCAGTTGAGGTTCAAACGTGTCTTGCTGCACACCAGTTACGCTGAAAGCTTTCATTTTGGCGTCCACTCTAAAATACAAGAATTAATATTAAAGATAAAAAAAATATTACTTCCCTTTTCGAATCGGATTTTTTCAGGTACCAATTTCAAGGGTTTTAACTTATTTGCACGGAACCCTAATATATTTTTCTAAAATAAGAGAAGCCCAAGTTAGACCTGATAACATCAGCTATCCGCCAGAAAAGTCCCGTCGAAATCGGTCCAGCCGTTTCGGAGATTAGAAAAACAAAATGGCTGCCATTCACGGGGTGTGAGGTTAGGAGTATTTATAAACATGTATACTGGCCTGCAAAAATAAGTATCACACTTTTAAAATTGCAATAACTTTTTAGGTGCACAAGATATACTTTCGAAACAAAAAGGACTCGAAAAATATTTTAATTTTGTCTATAGTTTCAAAGAAAGCTGATAAAAATTGGCATAAAACGTTTAATTATTTTAAATCTCTAACTTCTTTAATTAAGAAAAAATTGAAATTTTAAAAGTGTAGTACTTATTTTTGCAGGCCAGTGTATTTGTCGATTGAAATGAGTAAATAATGTGCCCTTAAAGTATCGGTAACCGGTAGCCCAACACATTGTATATTTTCATATGCATTCAGTAAAAAGCTGTTATTTTGCCGAGTGTAATGTCCAGCGACATTTTTTTATTTTGATATTACAAAAAGACACTTCAATTTTATTTATTTGTATGGATGAGATTCAATGTGAGAGGGATCGTGTATTGATTTATCACAAGCAAACATTTTGATCTGGGGGTATGCCATCCCCTATTATATTGGTATATTTTAATCTTGCTTCGGTGCCGATAGAGATAGACTATACACGACTCAAGTCGTCCCCATACCATTCCCACTCTATGGTACAAGTCTTGTGCTCAGGTCTTCAACATTAGTAAAAGGTTCGTCCGGCTGCCTTTAACTCACTATCGATATGAGCCAATATCATAGACATATTTTTGTTAATTGCTATGGTGCACAGACTTGGTCTGACTAACATCCAGAAGTGCAAACTCAAGGTTTGCCAACGAGCAATGGGGCGCAGTATACTAGGTGTTAAATTAACGGATCGTGTTCGAAACACAATACTGCGCTTCAAAACAAATATAGCTGACGTGGCTCAAAAGGCTGCCTAACTCAAATGGGACTGGGCAGAACATATCTGCCGCATGCCGGACAAACTGTAGGCCAAAATAGCAGGAAACTGGTGCCCTGACAAAGGGAGGCGACGTCGCGGCAGGCCACGAAGGAGATGGCGGGACGAACTAGAAGGAGGACGCGCGGTTTCGCGAGAGGTGGAAAGAGAGGAGGGAGGCCTTTGCCCAGGAGTGGGACAGAGCAGGCTAGTAAATAAATTTGTTAATTGAAGACATTCACTTACCGCAACGCATTAGCACTAGGTCGCTGCTTCACTTCGACCTCAACATGATCGACAGAAGCCCTCAACACTTCGACCTTATCCATCACGTTTAGTTGGAGTTGGTCTAGTTGGAAGTACGTCTCTATGGCCACATACTCTACGGGCAAGTGTAGAGGTGCAGTGTTCTCTTGATAGTCTATGGCACGGAATAACTTCATTTTCTCTTCGGGAGTCATTGCCTTTTCGAATTGTGCCACTATAAATAAAATGCAATGTATTAACAAGTGTCTAGAATTGGTTGATACAGCTTAAAAGCTCATGCTACTGTGTTTGCAAGCTGATAAAACCGTGTTATACTTACGAATAGCTGTGCCTTCAGCCAATTCGTCGTCTTTGGAGCTACCTCCATACCACCAGCCGCTGAACCAGCCCTTGGACTTCTTCAATTCCTCTTCTTGCTCTCTTAGTTTACCCAGCCTCTCAACCTGGACAATATATTATTAACTGATTACTTCTCTAATTCAAGTGGTTAAATAAGAGGAATAGGGATGATGACTGACTAAAAAAAATATGATTCTGTTTAGTTTGTTCAGTTAGATTATTGAAAAATATTGGATACGTGTTTTTTGTTTTATCAAATTAATAAAAATTTACGAAGATAAAACGCGTCAATTATCATGAGTGAGGGCTTGTGAACGTCACATTTGAGTACATTTTTTACTAAAATATAACGTTCACAAGCCACACGAGTCACACGAGTTTTCGACGTATTGTATCGTCTTCATTTTTTGTTTACTTGAAAGAAGAAAAAATATATGTTGGAAATCTATCAGACGGACTCATTAGATTTTTTTTTCATCTGACATATTTTACTTGAGACTTAACCTACTAACAACCCTGGCTGATCCAATCATTTTTTCTCCAGATGGTCTCCTTATTATGATCAATAATACCACAGTCGATTCACTTGAGCCCATAAAAGGGGGTGACACGGTCTTGACCTTCTTGATCTTGAAACTTGGTGTTAATACTGGTGTTAATTAATAATAAAGATCGTTAAGAATGAAATCCAAACAATCCAGTCGCTGACACTGTTACACTAAAACATAAATTAATAACATACCTCCATTTCAATTCTTTGTCTTATAACGACCAGATTTAACAAATCGAGGGTTTTCTCCGCCTTTTCTATTATACATAACTGCTCCGTGTTGACTTTGCCCCTATTGTTCAGTTTACACTGATACACTGTCGCATAGTTTTTACAAAGCTGTCTATGTTCTAACATATGCGCCCAGTCCCAGTTGTTTCGTCGCCTGCGCACTTCATCCAACATGCAACGATATGCAAACATCCACCATTCTTTGTAATGTTGTTTGTATGATGGAACATCTGGACGGTATTTTCTGTAACCAGAATGCTGTATATCAGTATAAAATCATGGACAGTTTTGGCTTGCATATTGAAAGGGGTTTGAATATTTTTGTATGAACTTTTACCATTTTATTTAATTCTCAAAATAGCAGCCACGCATAAAACTTTAATAAATCAATAGCTGGTAGCACTATCAATACAAACATTTATTTTATGAGGCATCATTTTCTAAAGCGGCTCGTTACCGAGATATAAGCTATGATTAATATAGGTTTTATGCGTGGCTGCCATTCCGAATATTAAATGGCGAAAGTTAGGCTGGCCAAAAATATTCAAACCTCAAACCAAATTGACAAAACTAATTTATGGAGTTCAACTAGAACTTCATAAGTTTATTTTGTAAATGTGGTCTAGTAATTTGGTACTAATTTAGTAGTGTTAGTCACCAAAATGAAATGTTGTTTTTGTGTCTTGTACACCCTTTAAAGTTGGTATTCAATATGCACCATCGAATAGAACACGCACAAATCATAAATCCGTCAAGACCTGACCCACCTACAGAGCTACAAAAAAACAAAATCACGGGTCATAGAGCAATGGATGAACAATTAACTTCAATCAATATACCTGTAAGGCGCCTGTTTGTTCATTCTATCCATAGAGTCAGCTAATAGCATCATGTCTTGATACTGCATTTTCGTAAGGCTGACTGAAAGTCGCTCCATATGTAGACTTAGTATCACTTTTGGCGAGTTAAACTTTGGTACTTCGGCCTCAGGTTTCGGGGTTAGTTTTAGTTTTGCTGTTGCGTTTATCGGACCCAGAGCTGAAAAACAAAATTATGTTATTTTTTCTGTTGGTCGTTAGTGTGTTTTTTAGGTATACAACAAGATCTCTCAAGGCTTTGTGTGGACGAGATGTTTCTTACAATTTATCAATAAAAAGTCAAGCATATTACGTCAATTATCCAATTGGTTTCTTAGAACGAAGTGGATAAACATTGATTAAAGCCGGATGGCGTATAAGCTTACCATATTGGTAAAATGATGGTTTAGATGATTTTGTTGCTATCTCTCCCTGTAGTCTATCCCTTATGCCCACGGGCTCTGATTTCGAATATAATTCAGTTGCAGGATTCCAGTAAATCGCTAGACCTTCCAAATCTAGAATCTGTAAATATTAAAAAATATATATGATTTCATTCTTTGATGAATAATCTTGAAGATCTTTGATCTTCAAAAATAATAAACTCCACAATAATCCAGTCCTAAATTTCACTCCAACTATTAAATTTTCGGAAAAGTTTCCATCTTAGAGAAGACTAAAGCATAAAACAAAACTTTGATAACAAATGTCGTTTCAAAACTCATGATTTTATTCTCATGAATATTAATTAAAACTGGAACAATTTAAGGGCCCGATTTTGAACCACAATTTAAGAATCATAAATGAAAACTATCTTACGTCATTTTAACCATTGCTTTAACTAAATACCAGACATAATAACTTTAACATTGACTAAAGGTCAAGTCTTCAACTTCAATAATTACTTAAAAGTTCCATAAAAAAATTAAAAACTCGTTTTTGTAAAGTTTCACCTTGTAAATCTTAGTAACTGCTTCAGTGATAACTGCTTTCTTCCAGTTTTCGTCAGTCGTATGGACGGATAGGTTGTGCAGCGTGATACCAAATGAAAAGGGCTTTTTAGGATTCGTGATGCTGTCTTCATATCTTATGTGTATATCTGTGATCTTGAGCTGCACATTCTTGATTATCTGAGTCACCAGCTTCTCGACAAATGTCTCGTCGAGCTTATTTTCAGCATCTATAAATAAGATTGAAGATTAATACTGGCGATATCAAACGTTTCGTTTCAGTTACGCTCATATTGAAATATCTTCGCAGTAACATTAGTTTGTTGTATTGAAATAGCAAGTTGAAAGTGATTAATTATGTTTTTTGGCGTATTTCACGTATTTGTGAGAGCAGCGGTGGCCCAGTGGTGGCGGTCATGGGTTCGAACCCAGTCAGACGCATTACTTTGTGTAATTTATTTCATCACCACTGCTCTCAAAAACGGTTAAGGAAAACATCGTGAGGAAAGCAGCATGTCCTAGAACCAAAAAATTTGAAGACATGTGACATCTACCAATCCGCACTGGGCCCGCGTGGTAGATTATAGCCCATTCCCTCTCTTAGAGAGGAGGCCTGTGTCCCAGCAGTGGGAACATTAATAGGCTGATGATGACGTATTTGTGTCGTTTCATCAGGAATTTGTCAGTAGCAGTCTCGAATTGTGCCCGGTTGATGGCAATAGGCCCGCCCCCTATTACGTGGGACTTACAACATAATTGGCAAAATGTGGGTGTACTATATTAGATACGCCTCTGCCTAAACCATCGGGGGTTACAGGCGTCATGTTATGTTGTGTCGTTTTACTTTTCATAATCACAATCAAAATCAAAAGCATTTATTTCAAGTAGGCCAGTTACAGGCACTTTTGAATTGTCGAAACAAAGATGAAAATTAAATGTAGCTACAGTCCCAGTCACAAGACATAAAAACTGTGAAAGTACTGTAGTTGCCCATTCCGTAGCGTAGATCTGTATGGAGAAGAACGGGCAAGAAACTCCATGGACACTCTTTTAAATCGAAATATTGTAACTAAATCTTGGTTACATCATTCATGTCATTCCATCAGATGTAGGAGTCTCATTGACGAAAACATTATAGTATGATGTTTTGATTCAAAATCATTTAAGGGGATGGTGTACATTAATCCTATAATGTATGTGGTCTACAGCAAAGACACAAGTAATGTCTCAGCTTCTTGAATATTTCGCTTTACAAGCATGGTGGTAGTGATATCTCAACGGATAAGAGACCTTACATACAGATAATAAAGTCGTGCTAGTTTAGTTCTCGTTTATCCATAAACACGGGTACACGAAACCCAACTGGAAAACACGATTTCACTTGTAAGAGTTCGTATCAAATTACGTTAAGCCCTACTTATTCAGCCGGAATCTAAAAGGTATTGAGTTATGTACGTGATTAAATTAAAATTCGATAAATTTACGACTACAATACAAATTAAGGTATTTAATAACAAAAACGAAAAACTTCATAAGTTTATTCTCAATTTAAATCGAATCAATTGGCCAAATTTGCTTTTTGATTTTGTTATTTTTAGAAAAACATTTCTATGAGATTGGTCACCATTCAAGAGTATAAAACTGGCTAACCTTCACTATTAGCGAAGCTATAAAAAAATATGAGCATCTAATTCTGATAGCCATTTTATACATGGTTTAAGCATTCATTCATGGCCACTAAACTGAACAGAAACAGACGCATTTCGAATTCTTTTTACAGACAAGAACAACAGAACTACATTAGTCTTTCGTCAAATTTAAGTTATTTTCTTGTTATTCCATTTGTAATGCAAAATAAAAGCCATTTGAACTATTACACATTTTCCAGTTATTAAGTAAGCCATATCTTTTTATTCCGCAATCATTTATTTTATAATACGGCAGTTGCATTGTCATGGTGGTCATGGTCATAAAACTGCAAAAAATAATAACATACTAACCCATTTGTGCCTCTTGCCTCTTGGCTTCTTCAACCCTCGCCAGCTCTGCCTGTTTGGAAGCCAGCGCCATCTTTTCCTCCTTTTCAGCGTCATATTTAACTTCAGCAATAGGGTTGACGACCAGGAACAGACGTTCAACGGAAGCTTCCACTGATGCGCCATAGAGATTCTTCCAGGGAATTTTCAGTACTAGCTTTCCTGTATGAAAAGGGATCAAGCATGGAGCATGAAAAACAAAAATTAAAAACTTATATAAAGGGTGTAAAAAACCTCTTAACGAAGCCGAAAGACACTTGTTCTCCCCGTCATTGCGATCATTTTTTTGTTCTACACCATACCTGGGAACCTTCTAGTTACGGATATATTGGGGGTCAAAGTTCCAACTTTTTGACAAGTTTTTTTTTAAATAAAAGTTATTAATGTAAGATTTTTACTTTAAACACCTCCACGACCCCGTATTATTCATATTCAATCCATCCATCAGCACAATGTTTTGAGTGCTTTACATTAAGTTTTCACAAAACATGATTTTTCACCCCAAAAAAAAAAACGTTTTCCAGCAATAATTTTTGCGTAAAGTTATTTAGTTTGAAGTATAGAATGCTTGGTTGACGGCTTCGTGATGAGGTTGTTTACACCCTTTATACAGGGTTATTTGTAAAACACCGACAACCTCTCAGGACTGTGTTACTAACATCTGAATCATAAACTTTTGTTCTATGACTTTTAAAAATTCATCATATTTTAGTTCATCAAATATACATAAAAAAAAAAATATATATTAGGTAAATTGAACGCTTTTACGGGCCCTCGCCGCCCTGACCCCGCTTCCCTCACTATTGTACTATCGCTTTCTTTTGCTTCGCATAGATTTCTTAACATTTAGAGCGTTCAATTTAAATATTTTTATTTTTGCACGAAAATTTGATGAACTAAAATATGATGAATTTTTAAAAGTCATAGAACAAAGGTTGTTGATTATGATGTTAGTAACACAGTCCTGAGAGGTTGTCGGTGTTTTACAAATAACCCTGTATTCGTTTTTCATTTTTGTTTTTCGTGATTATTATTTGTTTTGAGCTCCCGATATTTCGACCATGTTGCAAGCAAGAATGCGTGTGAATGGAAAAACAAAGGATGGATGAACAAATAATAATCACGGAAGATATCTCGTAAGTGACAAGTTCCGTGAAAGCCTCAAACAGTGTCTCAAAAATGAAAACTAAGATGATATTGTTTTACAATGTATTAATGTTTAAATGTCAACCACGTTGTGAGTGTGTCGTAACTTAAAAATATTAGCATAATGTTATAGCAAATAGTTGCGTCAAAACACGTAAACCGGTATCATGACAACGTACAATCGGAAAAAAATAAAGTCGTTTGAGCCTAGATTTAGACATAATCAATATCATTTCTGTAACTCGACTCTATTAGGCTAGCTTTCAAATAACAAGGCTTTTACGTAAAAGAACCGTTATGAACGCCATATTTTGCCCATTTTGTCAAGCGTAGTCGTCGTGCAATTTAAGTAGAGCTATCGAGCAGCCCAGCCTAGTTTAAATATTGACAAGACGGCATTAGGGGGTGGCAATGTTTTTGGGAAGCAAGCTGTTTGTTATTTACCAACAGTGAAAATCATTTAAAAACAAATTGATACACCACATCAATCATCATCATCAAAGGCCACTTCATACAAATGGCAGTCGCGACTATTAAGTTGGAAGTACATACCATATTCAATTATACATAATTATATCCTCCACTTTGTCGCGTTGGAGTTAGAAACACTTCTAATTTTCAAGATGAACTTAAAGTTCTTCAAGTGTTTCTTAGAAAATTATTTGTAAATTGAGTCAGTATTGACACAGAGTTTGCAGCACAGTCAATTGAAAACGACACTTCTAAATGGGTACAGTTACGAGCAAAATTGATTTTCTCGTGGAATAACCATTGCAACTATGAGATAAGGGCAGGACAATACGGGTTCGAAAATCACATGAAATTGCAAACAATACAGTAGGAGAATTTATTTTGCTAAGTGTATAATATTGGTTCTCGTGACTGTAAGTATCGATTATTCGAGACATTATATACCTATCACACTCCTTTATTTTAAGGGTGTGGAGCAAAATTGTAATTGTTTAAGTTCCATTGGGTACTCCTAGTTAACGTGATCGGGTCAAACACCTTCACAGACCTGTGACCTTGTGACCCGCTTTTTAAGTAACGAGGAGTGCCGAACGGTACCTATTAGGTATTTCGTAATATCGTTGTCTGCCCACGTTTTTTGATAAGTTGTAGTCGTAACAATAAATCAATGCGATATCAATTTATCTTTCATTAGTATTAATTTGGTAACTTATTAACAGACCACAATGTTTAGGAAAGCTCAATCTATAGGTAAATATTATCAAATAAAGTAGCCTTTCATGTGTGTTTGTCTGTGTGATCGAGTTGTTCTTCTAAAGTACACAACTGGTTATCACTTAATGATGGCATTTTTTGCACAATAATTTAGATGTTTAATTCCGGATTTTACGTATTAATATTAACACAGTAATAATATTAATATTGTTATAAAGTAAAGAAAGTTCAGTTGTTTTTAGGGAAAACGGAATCCTTATAGATTCGTCCTGTCCGTCTGTCCGACCGTCTGTCACAGCCATGTTAATTGGAGACTAGCCACCGCACAGTTTAAATTTGGAGTGCAGGTGTCTTCTATGAACCGCTACACAAAAGACTCGACATCCCCATATCATTTAGGTTAGGAGTATGTTTTTTTTGACTTGCTTTTTAGAACATACAGTACATACAGGTAGTATTCTTAGTTAGCACTTGTAGTATCTCCTAAATGTGGTAATTGTTCAGTTTTTGAGGCCAACATAGCTTTGTTTTACATTTACCTAGTATTCTTGGTTTTCTAGGTACCAGTTTCCACAGTTTTATTTTACTACTACTTTTCCTATTTTATTTAAATTGACATACAATGCTATACTTACACCAAGATTAAATTACCCTAACATTTTTTTTATGTTAAAAGCCTATATAAAAGTAATAAAGATGACCAAGAACAAAACCTATAAAAAGGTGATGGTTTATAAATACAATGTGACATAGATTGATACGCCTGAATCTTATTTTTATCTAAAAAAATGTTCTCTTGTTTGATAATAAACAATGGCGCATAACAATGCATATAATAAAGCGTGTATTTAGCAACAAGGTCGCCAGACACCATATTTTGTGCGCCATAATATATGACCGATTATTATATTTATTCGAGATTACTCATAATAAACAATTTTATTCCATTATCAAGTTCCTAACAAGTGAGATATGGAAGCGCCTGATAAGTCATTGTTTTCGTGTAATGTTATTTATTTGGATTACTCATACATTTGTGATCGCATTATCGTAGCTTTTTGTAGTTTAATGACGCTGTTTTTAGGAACTCATTTGATTATGTACGAGTAACTAAATCTAAGCTGAGTAATGACAGCGAAGTTTGATTGTAGTTTTTTATTATTTTTTTGCTCATCACTTTTTTGTGCTCATTTGTTTTTATCTCAGAGGCTCATTTTTTTTTTGGCTCATCACTATTTTGTGCTCATTTGTTTTGATCTCAGAAGCCCATGCCAAAAGAGAACCAAAAACCCAAAAGAACTTGGAACATTTGCACCAACAGTGCGAAAGGAAAATAAGTACCGAATTATCCCTTTCATCAACTTGATTATTTACTTCCAAAAATCCAAGTTTGAAATCTTCATTCATTGAATTTTATTAAGACCGGGAAAATAATGTACATATTTTAATTTAATGTTAACCAATGTTACCCATAAATAATCAAAACTAACAAGCATATTTTTCCTCTTAGGGAAATTGGGCAAATTGTACATATATACATTTGAAGGCCACAGCGTTGACCTTCAGTCTGTTTCACAAATGAAATAGGTCTGATTTAATGGGATGATGTCACCCAGATAGAAGTTCATGACTGTAACAATTACAAACAGGGATGCCATAGTATCTTTGTTGCATGTTAAGTGGTGACTGGTATGATAACCTTGCCTAATTGGGTAGGCTGGTCTGTAGCCTCTCTATAAATAGATTTCAATGTTTATGTAACTTGCTTTGAGAATTTATAGGAAGATTTTACTGTTTATTTATTTGTATGTAACATGAAATACTCTATTGCTGCATTTTGAAACCTATAAGTCTCTAAACATTAGTACATAATATCTAGTCCTATTGTTATTGATGGACTGTTTATAATTATTTGAAATGACATTTACGAATAATAAAGTTTAGTTTAGTGACCTTTATAGGTAATACTAGTCAGTATTTTAAGTAGCAGCCTGAGTATGGCTAAGATCCTGTACGGTAACTCTCTTTTATATAAAGTATTATGTTAGACTTACTACTCATTGTCAGTAATATTATATGATACTTTAATAAATGCATACAAATTTTAGATTTTCAATACTCGAGTCTCCACTGCAAGTTGAAATACCAACAGGATTATTTTATTTAGGTGTCACTAAAAGTCAGTAAAAACGGGCATTAAACTTATCAGACGAAAACCTTTTAACTTGTACTTAATTTTTTAAGTGCAAAAACAAACACAACTCATTGAAATGTTGTTTTTGTCTATAGATAAATAGATAACAAAACACTAAAATGTCCTTTTTATAAGTGCTACAGTCATACAGATACCATATCAAATAACTGCATCTGTTGAAATGGAAAACTTTATGACAATTTAGATTGGAAACCAACAAGAACAATAAAGTGACACAACTGCATACCCTTAATCGGGTGGTGGTGTTTATTACTTTTAATCTATACTAATATTGTAAAGAGGAGTTTGTTTGTAGGTAATCTTTGGAACAACTTATCCAATTACGAAATTATTTCACTAATGGAAAACTACATTATCCCAGTGTGTCATAGACTACTTTTAAAACATTCCTGTGGTTAATTTCCATATACAGGGTGTTAACGGGCCCTTCACAAAGGTGCCAACCAAGCATTCTGTACATAAAACTAATTACCTCTATGCAAAAGTGAATGCTGGGAAACAACTTTTTTTTTTGGGGTGAAAAATCATGTTTTACGGTAAAACTCAATGTAACAAACTCAAAACATTGTGCTGATGGACGCATTTCATAGTAAACGGGTTATGGAGGTATTTAAAGTAAAGATGACCTATAAACTATTACATATTTTAAAAAAAACTTGTGATAAAGTTGAAACATTGACCTCTAATATCTCCTTAACTAGAAGGTTCCCAGGTATGGTCCAGAACAAAAAAAATATCGCAATGACGGGGAGAACAACTGCCTTTCAGCTTCGTTACGGGTCTATTTACACCCTTTATAATGGGAGAAAATCCGCGAGAAAAAGCTAGTTATTAGATAATTAGTCTTGCTGCTGGTAATATTTTGCAATAATATTGAAGCTGGAGCTGGTTTGGCTGGAGATCGCAACTATGCATCAAAGGAGTGAATTTAAACATTTTATGAGAATAATAAAGCCTAACTGTAACAACACCCATTATCACCCATTGACATGCTGCACCACCCAAAATAAATTGAGATATAATGAGAGAGCAGAAGAATGCTGAGTGATGATGATGATGAGGAATAAAGTGCAAATGTATATTTAAAGTCAATTAAAATTCTCACAAAACAGGAGATTTCACATACAAACAATGAACATAGCAAGAATAATGAATGCCAACCCATGCACTCGCAGCAAGATTACATTCTTACTTTAGTCTCACACAGATGACCCATATTGTACATGTAATACATGGCACAAGTCCCTGACCTGCTTGTAATCAATTTAAATTATTTACTAAAAATATTACACAAGTTATCAGATATTTACATAGAAAATAGGGCTATGAAGCAGCTTGATTTAGTTCTCTACACAGCTTTATGGCTTTTTTCCGGAACGTATGTTACCTAAATAGTTTTTTTTACCAAGTGTTTATATTATGTGATCATGCTTTAGAGTTTTAGACTTAGCTCACCCAAATGTCCATAAACTGTCTGGATAGGAAAATTGAGTTCCTCCAAGGCGTTCTGTTTGAGCACCAGGTTTTCCAGCACGACGTCGCCTGCAAAACATTAACCGAAGACATAAATAACCGCAATCTAAGCAGTGCGGCAACTATGACATCACCCTGGCGCAAAAACTCACCGCCCCATATTCCCAGCTTTAGCTGATTCCTGTTCAGGTTCTCCACATAGCTTCCGAGGAACCTGTTCAGCACATCCACCACAATTGATTCAAACACCATCGTGAACTACGAACTTCTTATTTACTAACGAAAATATTTTTTTCGTCACTCATGTCATGGTCCGGCGTTACACATTAGCTTTAATTTTAAACAATACACTTCAGTATTAAAAAAAATACACAAATGTTCAAATAAAAGTAAATATCGTTATCATTACGCGCGATAAACTGATTTGAAAAAGTAAAAAGTATTTTCTGAGTTCAACTCAGACCGCAGCGCAAAAAATCAGTGTTCCCAGTTCTAAACCGGCACGTACCACTTCCCGACTTCCACTGAATTTTAAGGGGACAATGAAATGCATACCTTAATAATACGTAAGACAAAACTAAAGCTAAACTAGAATTTTAAATGTGATTGGTAATTTTATTTTCATTGTATTTACACAAATATATACCCATTTTGACGTTTTTATTAGACCGTGTCATGCAAAATTTCATGAAAAACACTATCAACTAAAAATATATTAGCCTGTATCTGGAAAAAATAACTGCTAGCAACATCGTAACCAAAAGTCAATGGTGTCAAAATCACCCTGTCTCCTGCTGTACGTTCGGATATTTACATGGAATTATGAAATACCATATATGTTACCGGCAATCTGTATAATTCAGGTATTCTATTTGTATAGAATACCTGAATTATACAGATTACCTAGGCAATGTATAGAATACCTGGGGCATCCAGGCAATGTATGAAATATTGGGTGCGCCAAAGTTCACCTAAATTTTCCGGCGTTGGTTTTTTTTTTATTAACAGGGATCCCTTCCACATCGTTTTACGACAAACGGTTAGTCGGAGACAAAATACACCAAGACACTTTTAGCCTTATATTTAGGTGTTTTATACGATAGAATCGAGAAAATAAACGATTTTCAAAATAACACCTTTTTGGCTAAATTTTTCTACTTCCTCGCGCCGTAGCGCCCCCAAAGCTACACTCAAACCGAAATTCATAAAACCCGACTCATTTACGGTTATGTTTATGGCCTGGGAGTTTATACCGCAGTTTTAACCGTACCTAAACCAATAACTATAGGACCGATTCGGTTCTGGGACTTCGCCGCCGCTGCCGCGGAACGCTCGCTTCGCTCGCTCGGCTCGTGTGTTGTGGTCACAGTTCTAACCTAACCTAACTTAAGGATCCTAATTTAATTGAAATGTGTTTAGGAAAACATGTATTTAACTACTTGTACCATGGTACTATTATTCTTATATGTTAAAACATGATATGTGAAAATAAAGTTATGCAAAATTAATGTATCTATTACTGATTATTATGAATAAAAAGAAATCTAAACAAAATAGATATAACTTTTATTAATAGTGTAAAAGATGGTTATGTTGAGAAAATATAGGAAAACAAATAAAATTTTATAATAGATGTTTATTGCTACTGACAAAGCTACTGACATTATGAAGTTGAATGCTTCGGAATTATGAACATTAAAGACAAGGTAGTTAGAAATTGTGATTGATAAGATGAAAAATGTTAGGAAGAACATTTTCGGATTTCCAATTAACAGAGTTGAAAATTTAGGTGAACTTTTTTCTTTTCTTTCTTTCTTTCTATCATTTGGATTACAAATCATTATGAAGAACAATTTCGGGTAAAGAACTTTAGGTGAGCCAATAAGGACCTTGAAATATTATTGTGTATTACATACTTTATCTAGTTATTTAATACAATTCTTAAGGATTGAATAGAGTACCAGCTCCTGCAGGGCTATTACGTATCTTTCTAATATCCAGTGACTATCAAGCTTCGGTTGTACACCGAACTTGGATGACAACCGTGAATGTCATAATTAATATTTGTATTACGTATCACACTGAGTGGATATCACTTTACGGTGACTAACAGGGTCATACATAATACGAAACTAACCTTTTGACCGTTAATTGATGGACACTGAGCCCAGTTACTATCATTTTGAGCTGTCAACAGAGATACGTAATAGCCCTGCTGGTCCACCGGCAGTGTGTAAAATGCACTGTTTTAGACTTTCACGGTTTTTCACTACACTTAGAGTACTTACGGGATGATATCCGTGATTTTGGGAGCACATAGAACCTAAAGAAAATCACGGATATCATCCCTTAGGTACTCTATGTGTAGTGTGCTCTAAAGATAGATTTGGCAATGATTTGGTCTATATTTATCATTTTTTGTTATTTTGTATGATGCACATCATGTCCCTGCGACAAATAAACATTGTGTCTTTGCTTTTCTTTCTTGACATCATGGGTCATATTTTTTATAAAAAAATCAATCAATTTTTCGAGTTCAAATCTCAAATGGCTCCTCTGTCACTTTTTTAAGAATTTTCTAAACAAACTTTACACAATAAACAATTAGACATTTTATTACTATTGGTTAACACATTGTTACAGTTAAAACCCGTTTTTAATAAAAACACGTTTTCCCTAGTTAGAACTAGTTTTTACTAACTGCCATAATTAGAATTATTATTAATTAACTGATTTGAATATCAGTGACAACTAGTTTTAACTAAGGAAAACCCATTTTGTCGCAATGATTTGAACTTTCAACCGATATCAAAGTTCATTGTGGGTTGGGAGATAATTGAAACGAACGGAGACTGTTACACATTATCTGGATCACTGGAAAGGATTTTTTATTTACTTCAACAGACTATTGTTATGGCGGGAAGTCCCAAATCGCTGTGTGGTTGAAGTTATGGCCTCCGGCGCAATAAAGCTAGACTTCATTCACAGAATTGCCATTTCCCACTAATTGTTTTATGGCACCTCAAAATACCATATATCTATTGTTTTATGGTGGGTGCTCCAGGGTAGCCCGCGAAATTCAAAATTTCTTACGTTTTTTGCAATTTGCAGGCCAGTGCTAGGTTGTATGTTGATTAAAACATTGCTCGCGACTGTACGACGTATGTAGTTACAGAATTATAATCATCTAAATCATCAATACAGCGCTCCGTATTGAGAATTTTACGATTGACGGACTAATTAGATTTTTTTTGTCGTCTCGCCTATTGTAGTGATTATTATACTCTGTGGAGTGTGGATGTCATTTTCTTTCGGTCACATAGTCACGTCCTTAGTTAGTGTAGACGAACTGACTGACTCCTCGTTATAGCGTGACCAATGTTGATTTGTCAGAGTGTGGATTAGTTAGTGATGTACCTTTTACTTTGGAGGACTATCGATAAGTGATTTAAGTTCGACCCTTAGAGAAAGATGTTCCAAAGACCGTCTTTGTCCAGATTCTAATTTTGACATTATGTTAAAAAACTGTAAATACATTAAAAAATAAAACAACCAACTTTTTTCTTTACATTTTATAATCAAATCACATTTCATGTCATCAAATACATTATAAATCAAAATCGCCAATTTTTTCATTGACCTTTACACAGAACAATCTTAATAAACGTATTGAACATAACCATATATCTGCACAAGAACCTTTCGTTTGACACATCTAAGCTAGCTATAGACGTAAAGACATTGTGGCTCACTCCCCTCGGGTCAGTACGGTTTTTGCCAGGCGTCAGTATAACACACATTCTACTTATATTTATAATAAATTGAACCTCTTATTGAATATTTACCTCATGTTGCGGTATGAATGCAAAATTTCTATATCGGAATGGTTAAAATCACAAACGTACGATGAAATTGAACTTTTAAAGTAAAACCTGTAACCAATTTTAACATAAACCGATGAATCATTAACACACACCTACTCACACCCACACCCCGCATATCCACCTTCCACACACACACCACACACCCACAAACACTACACATACCTGAACTTGCTACAATAATTTTTTAACATTCTTGAACCTAATTTTTTTTTTCTTTTAATTAGGTCTCAACATTGTAAACTGTAACCCATGGGAAGTTGCGAGGTAACCCCAACACAAGTATTCTTATAACTTAGAGGGGCTGCCTCAATTTTGTGCTGTAGAACAATTGTATGAGAATCAATAAAACTTTTTATTTATTATATATTCAATCCCGGTCTTAAATGAATTTCATTAAGCACATCTTTCAGGGTGACTATTTTTAGAGCCTGTCTTTTAGTTTTTGCTGCTAATCTACGTATTTTCTTTTGTTTTTCTTGTAGCTTTTGTTTTAATTTGTCGTTTTTTGTCACAAGCTTTTTGTTTCTTGGTGCAAGTGGAACACTTTTTTCTTGATCTTGAGATGTCGATCTTTCATGATCTTGAGAAGTCGAAGGTAGAGCTATGTCACGGTTAACGTACGATGACGGGTTTCTCTCTTTTATCTGTCCCTGAAAATGTGTAGTAAAAAATACATTATCATGTAATCAAAATTAAACTGGTCAAGAACGTGCCGGACACGCCCAAATCTAGGGTTCCGTAGTAATTTATTATAATATTATGGTCAGCCCAGTGGTTTCACCCACTGCTACCCGTTCTTCTTTACGGGAAAACGGAAGAATATTATGTTTTCCCGCGGTAAAAAGTAGCCTAGATTTTAAAATATTAGTATGGCTAGCCTTTATAAAAATAACTTTGCTTTCTTTTAAAAAATGGATTGAACTTATTTGAAAGCTATAAAGATCTTTTAAAAAAAAAACACTTCCTCGAAAACGGGTTCATAACGCACTACGATTAGGTTCAATATGCCATGTATTTCACACTCGTGGATTGTTTTCATTTTCCATCACCGCGTGCTGTGCCGCGTGCAGAAAGGAGCCATTTTCGCTCGAAAAAAAAAAAAACGTCGTTTGATACACGTGGACATTTGTTATTGCAGTTCTCGGCTCAAAAACACCCTCGCCTACGGCACGGGAGTTAATTCCGCCTCGAATGCAATAACAAACTTTCTCCACTTGTATCAAAATGTACTATTGTCACCTTGACAGGTATAGCTTAGTTTGTATAAGTCTGTTTATATAAGTCTGTATATATGTCTTATTGCTACTCGTAAAATAACAATATTATACTTACTGGTACAAATAAAATTGGAATTGCTCCTTTAACTAAAACTATGTTTATTCGACTTTTTCTTTTATGCTTGTCTGGGAAATGTTTGCTACAAATGGTAGAGTTCTTCTTTGGATTCCAACCAACGCGCCCAATTAATGTCAACCATTTTCCTCTAATTAAATTATCTAGAGGGAATCTGTTTGACAAATTATACAAAACAATTAGTTTTTGTATTTGTTAAAAGTGAATTAACCTTTTTCTGACAAAATGCTTCAGATATTAGACGGTAAACGTAACCTAGCATTTATTTTCATAGTTCTAACATTCAAATAAAATATCGATATTAATATCGATAAATTTGAGTCAATGCCTAGCGTACATGTAAAATAGATTGATGAAAAATCTATCCACCAAAATCATGTAAATTATCAAGAAATGGACTTAAAACTATACAAAATATGAGAGTAAACAAAAGCATTGGTATTATTTTACATTTTGTACAGGTTACAAGACAAATTTTAACCAAAATTAGACGCGTCTTATCAGTGACGACTTCCTGAATATTATATATATTATATACCTGTGAAATGTGCAATTTTCAGGATTATTTCTATGATTAACACCACAGTCACTCACAGAACAAGTAACCATTGTTGAATACAATTGTATTTACTGAAAATAAACCACGATGTACGCTAAAAATCCAAAATATTGAGGATTTGATTCTCCGCGTGCCGACCTGTCATTCAAAACCGGTCACAGTGAAATTCGAATCACTATCCTTTTCTATCTTGCTATATTTCCGTAAGGGATTTTCTTCTCCCTCGCACGCTTTCTTCGTCTATATTTACTAAGTCTATGGTCTCTACCTCGCTCAATCTCGCATACAAAATTTGTATGCGAGATTGAGCGGAACAGCATAATCGTGTCCGTTTCGACTGCTCGGCCACGGTGTCGTAGAAGAAAAACGACTACGTCATCATTACGAAGGATTTTGTAAAACACTAACAATGAAAGTCGCAAATTCGTAGATTCAGTATTCAGAAAGTTATAAAGGTTTAACCATGGCCGCGCGGTCCGCACATGGAGAACCGCGCGGCCACGCAGTTCTCTTATTACGGAGCTTCGTAGAGGTCCCATTCTTTTTGCTAACCACTGTTATGATTTCGAAGAAAATGTAGATAGTATAATTATAGCCGTGTTTGGATTTCACGACCTACAGCACTTAAATGCTATGGCCGCGCGGTCCGCACATGGAAAACCACGCGGCCACGCAGTTCTCTTAAACGGAGCTTAGTGGAGGTCCCATTCTTTTTGCTAACCACTGTTATGATTTCGAAGAAAATGTAGACAGTATGAATAAAGCTCTAATGTTTGGATTTCACGACCTACAGCACTTTAAACCTATAATGCAAGTTAGAAGTAGGGTGGTGACCAAGATGCGTCAATCAGACATTTCCAAAAGCGTCGTTTTTATATCAGTAGGTAGGTAGTATCTAATATCATAATGAGGGAATAACTATGGTTAATTGGATGGAGAAGTACTCACTACTAGAGAAATGCGTGGCCGCGCGGTTCTCCATGTGCGGACCGCGCGGCCATAGCATTTAAGTGTTGTAGGTCGTGAAATCCAAACATTAGGGCTATAATTATACTATCTACATTTTCTTCGAAATCGTATCAGTGGTTAGCAAAAAGAATGGGACCTCTACGACGCCTCCGTATAAGAGAACTGCGTGGCCGCGCGGTTCTCCATGTGCGGACCGCGCGGCCATGGTTAAACCTTTATAACTTTCTGAATATTGAATCTACGAATTTGCGACTTTCATTGTTGGTGTTTTACAAAATCCTTCGTAATGATGACGTAGTCGTTTTTCTTCTACGACACCGTGGCCGAGCAGTCGAAACGGACACGCATAATCTATGGCTATGTAACCTTTTTTTTTTCTTACTGTACTTATTTACATAACATCACGCCTGTCATCCCCGAAGGATTAGGCAGAGGTGTACTTATAGTACACCCATATTTCGCCGGTAATATTTAAACGGGTACAAGACTCCGTGGCTGCTACTAAGAAATTTGGCTTTGCCGTAGTCTGTTTTCAAAAAGCTTATTATTAGGTCTATCAGCAGGATGAATAAAAAACTTTCTTCAGACAGGGGAAAACTTTATTGGCTTTTATTATAACAATAATACTAGAGAAAAGTTTACAACTGCAAGAAAGTGTAATGGAATGCTTCAATTATTATTTATGTTATCAATACCAGCATATTTTTAGTAAAAGCTGAGACTACGATGCTCGGGAATACTATTGAAACTGAGGGAAAGAGAGAAAATTTATATAAATTTACGATTACATAGTAAATAGGCTTTTAAACCTATTTAATTATTGATAATTAAATATACATTTTAATTGTTATACAACAGCCATGTCATCACCTCTGATAATTAAGATCACAATATATATTTGGGGCTTAGGGAGATAATATCTGAAATATTATGTCTCTTTATGATCAATCAGTACGTCATTCATACAATATCGTTCTATACCATAAACACTGGTAAGTACTTATATCTAAATATCAGGTTTTAAAAATAATATACTATACTCATTTTGTAATAAATAAATTAGTGACTTATATTTTGTTTGCAATACACCTTTTGAGACCCTGTCTGGTAGATCTTTAGTCACATTTTGTCTGTGCAGTTTTCAAAGTGACCTAGTAAGTATTTTGTTTTTACTTTGTCTGCTTTGATTTAGATCTAGTCATTGACGATAAAGGTCTGACTTGAATATCCTACACAAAATGTCGAATATTCGTCTGAAACTAAGATATTAGAGGCAGACCAAGATAATCATATGATACCGATTAATTGTAAATGATTCTTGAATTTGTAAATATCGAATAAAATATTAGAGGAGTTACAAACAGTATTTAAAAAAATATTCGAGACAAACCATTAGTTGAACATACAAGTTATCGTCTCAAAAAAACAAAAAATATAAAAATTATACTTAACTATTATTTGAACAAAGAATCCTTAGGGTTATCACTATTACTCTTACCAACTAAATGGAAAAACTGAAAATATGTCATGACGGTGAGTAAATACAATGCTGATCATGCGGACGTACAGCACGTTTGTCTCTCTTGAAGCTCTCGACGTCTACCTACATTTACCTCCGCCGTGCTAGATTTTTAACAAAACATTGGAATAACTTGTATGTTTTACAGAAATAATAATATAACATTTTTATTCAACTGTTGCTTTTCCATCCCGCATCTTTATCAATTATATTTTTTATTTCTATTTTTAATAGATACAGTTTGTATTATGCTTTAATCATTTACAGACTAGTGGAAAGGTATGATGAAAACACTGGTCATTACAATAGAAAATAATAAACTTAAGTATCAAACAATGGTATTTGAAACTTACACATTTTTACACTGGTTTTCATTTTAACATACCTTCCTTTTACAAAAATATTCATTCTTTTCAATTGAACTTGTAATTACAATCGGCATTTAATTTGATTATATTTTTTATATCGCTTAAAAATAATAATATTGAATTATATTAGTCAAAAAGCAATTTGTATTAATTGTTTTGTTTTTTGCTTACTCCATTAACGGCGATGCCGTTTTCAATTACTGTCTTTTCATCAGTTATACTTAGGGAAGAAACAGATATATCATCTTCATCTGAAAACAAAAGATACAAATGTTATTAAAATTCTCAAATATAAAAAATTCCTATTTTTTAACATTAGTGTTGATTTTCATGCAAACCCAATTTATTTTTTTTCTCAAAAATTAATTCTACCCACCTGAACTGACATCGGACTGATTTCGTGGACTCAACCGACAGCCTTTCGACAAGTAGTTCTTGAGTTTTCCTAGTGATGCCAATATTAATCTGAAATAAAAGGAATAATTAGGTGGGATTTGAAGCAAAATATTTCCACAATGGTCGCTGCAGCCGACGGCAACAATATAACTTTAAATTACCTAGCGAAACCTCACAAGCGAGGTCATAGGTATCGATCTAATGACGATAAAAACCATTCAGATACTTAATTTTTTTTTTTGCATAGTCATCATCTGCCTAGCCTTTTCCTAACTATGTTGGTGTTGGCTTCCAGTCTAACCGGATGCAGTTGACTGCCAGTATTTTACATGGAACGATTGTCTTTCAGACCTCCACAACCCAGTTAGTACTGGGTAATAGGATACTCCTTGGTAAGACTGGTTGTCAGAATATCAGACCACTGACTACCTGTAACAACCGTCAAAGATCAATTGGCAACCAGCACCAACGGCTTAACGTGCTTTCGAGGCACAGATAATAAACTTGGTATGTAATGGGTGGTCTGTCTCCAATCCATGGACCAACCTAGACAAGCGCAGATTAACCTGAAGATCGACCACATCGGCTGAAATTATTATTCATAAAAAATCCTTAATTGAGGTTGATCGGTCTGTTAGTTAGCAGACTCATTAAGCTTGTTTGACGGTTGTCTAGAAGTATGATTCATAAACGCTTGCTAGCAGTCTGCTAGTTAAGAGCTGCTGATAGACGGATTAGACGCGTTATGTTGGCCATCTGTACTACCTGACCATCAGTTCGGCTTCAGGAAGCAACACGGGAAAGTAGAACAAATACACCGGGTCTGTAAACACATAAGAAAAACGCTGGAACAAAAGAAATACTGCTCTTCTGTCTTCCTGGACATCCAGCAGGCTTTTGACAAGGTTTGGCATAAGGGCCTGTTAAGCAAGATTAAACAGCACCTGCCACACCCTTTCTTTAGTATACTGAAATCTTACCTCACTGATAGACTTTTCTACGTAAAAGAATCGGGTTATACCTCATCCCTTCACAGAATTGAAGCTGGTGTACCTCAGGGTTCTGTCCTGGGGCCAATTCTCTACATATTGTACGCAGCTGACATACCGACAGAACCTGGAGTTGTCACAGCAACATTCGCAGATGATACGGCAATACGGACGGAATACTGTCGGAATAACGGAATACTGTCTAGCCATACAAACCCAGAAGTTGCATCAAATCTTCTGCAGAGTGGACTTAACAAAATACACACTTGGATGAAAACGTGGAAACTAAAAGCCAGTGCTGCAAAGTCTGTCCAAGTCACCTACACACTCAGAAAGGAGGACTGCCCACCGGTTAAACTCGGAGATACCACCCTACCACATAAAAATTGTGTTAAATACCTGGGAATTCATTTGGACCACCGATTGACCTGGCAACAACACATCAAAGCCAAAAAATATGAACTTTCATACAGATTAAAAAATCTTCACTGGTTACTGGGCCGCAACTCCAGACTATCACTAGACAACAAGCTTTTAATATATAAAGTAGTATTGAAGCCCGTTTGGATGTATGGGATACAGCTCTGGGGAAGCGCAAGCAACTCCAATATAGCCATCTTGCAGCGACAACAAAACAAAATACTACGCACGCAAGATTTGATGCAACTTCTGGGTTTGTATGGACAAACCCAGAAGTTGCATCAAATCTTCTGCAGAGTGGACTTAACAAAATACACACTTGGATGAAAACGTGGAAACTAAAAGCCAGTGCTGCAAAGTCTGTCCAAGTCACCTACACACTCAGAAAGGAGGACTGCCCACCGGTTAAACTCGGAGATACCACCCTACCACATAAAAATTGTGTTAAATACCTGGGAATTCATTTGGACCACCGATTGACCTGGCAACAACACATCAAAGCCAAAAAATATGAACTTTCATACAGATTAAAAAATCTTCACTGGTTACTGGGCCGCAACTCCAGACTATCACTAGACAACAAGCTTTTAATATATAAAGTAGTATTGAAGCCCGTTTGGATGTATGGGATACAGCTCTGGGGAAGCGCAAGCAACTCCAATATAGCCATCTTGCAGCGACAACAAAACAAAATACTACGCACAATAGCCAATGTCTCATGGTTCACTACAAACGCTGAAATCCACCAACAACTAGCCATTCACCCAAATGAGCTAGCTCGTCAGTTGACACAACAAGACTACGTGCTCCGCTTGACGCGCCACTGTATCATGGCACTGGAAGACCGGCAGTAAAGCCGTAACACCTGCGAGTAGATGGCATCCCTGGAAGCCACACTCTACACTACAAGCAACACGGAACTCATCCGCTCATAGTCCGAGGACTGATTGCAGATAAAACCGAAGAAGAAAAAAAAAATGTTGGCCATCTAGACCAATCAGACAAAAAATGGCGTTAGCGAGAATTTAAAAAAAAATTTACAACAGTGACAGCAAATTCATCGATCATCAAGCAGACAGACAGACGGACTGTAGGCACGGTCAGACAGACGGTCAGACACGGTCAGGCAGACGGTTAGACACGGTCAGCCACAGTCAGACAGACGGACAGACAGACGGACAGACGGTATGGTTTTTTGCTCTTGTCAAAGTCAGCTGTTTAAATTTGCGGCAGCCATTATGTGATTTAGCAGGGAGATAAAGGAGGGTCAACAGTCCTCTAACTTTAGTAGAGCCTTGATGGACTGATTAGCGTTAACAGACGTTTATGAATCATGTTTTTTAGCATCGGGCGTTCAAGGTGGCTCTAACTTTTTATGAATAAGGCTGTTAGTCACAAGCTAGGAGGATTGCTACACCGCTAAGTGCCTAGCACTAAAACTTAGGATGGAAAGCGGGAACCTACCCTAAGAAAGGTGGGCTAGGCGACAGCGGCCGTGATAGATACTCCGGGTGGAATTGCACAGTAACGTAGTAAGGGTGATTGTCCACCACGGCGACTTCCATCCTCGTCTTGGACTCGTCTTTGCCTACAAAGCGGAGACCGGCCGCTTCTAGACGTTCTATGTATTCTGGGTTCACTTCATACCGGTGCCTGTGACGTTCTTCTATTACGTCTTTCTTGTATAGTTGAGCTGTAAAAACGTTAGGACATTTTCGAGTTAGTATAAACAATGAGCAACATTTACTTTAGGACAAAAGAAACTTGACACAATGGTTTTCAGTTCACAAGGGATATTGTTGTTCCCATAACCTATTCATTAAGCGACTCGGCAATCATCGTCTATTTTCGGAAACAAAAAGTTTACCGAGGCGATTTTAGTTATGTAAGTGCGGAAAATAACAAAACAAAATATTTTTCCAAGGCACCCTTGCCAAACCAACTATTCGTTTTCTGCTACTTTACAAAAGTATTACTGAAACGTCTTACTTATTATGCTGGACTCCAAATAAGTCTTCCTCTTCCCTAGCCGCATGGTTCCACCGAGGTTTCCAGGATGATGTTCAGGCATATCTATCACAAGTTTGTCTTCACAGTTTGGATCAACTTCCGTTGTGTTAGCACCTTTTAGCCCGAGCACGTTTCTAGCGAATTCTATGACGGACGCCTGTAGGCCGAGACAGATACCAAGCATTGGCTTTTGTGTTTCACGGCACCATTGACAAGCTTCGATTTTGCCTTCCATTCCTCTTTGACCGAACCCACCGGGGACTATGACACCACTGGATTAAAAAATAGGATATGAATTAAGGAGCTGTCCACATTGCAGAAGACCGCGTAATCTAGAGACGGGTCGAATGTGGTCGCGATCCCCAGCATTGGCAAAAGACAGCTAATATGATTTTAGTAGCTAAGGGTAGTTTACTCACTTTCCACGTTATTTTTTATTTTCAAAGTAAGGCAGCGTAATTAATACCTATGTTTAAGATGCTTGACTAAACCCAAGACACACGTGTTTCAAATCTAATTGAACATTACTTACTCGCTCTTGCAAAGATTCTGCCATGCCTTATGATAACTAACAGGATCATCTATTTTAGTCTGTCGCTCCAGGTTCACAGCTTCAATATATGTCAGATTAAGTTTGCTGCCAGAAGCGATGCACGCATGCTGCAAAGCTTTAGTAACGCTAGCGTAGCTGTCTTCCAATTTTGTGTATTTTCCAACCAGAGCGATATTTACTTCTTTACGTAGATTGTCGACCCGTTTAGCAAGATTGTGCCACTTCCGCATAAACCTGTAATTTAATCGATTTGTTGATTTAGTTTATATTATCATAACCATAAGGTTAATACATGAGGTTGGTTTCAAAAATTGACTTAGAAACTATGTTTTATTATAATGTATCACGCGTAGTCAACCGATGCGGCGCGGCGGCGTGCATGTAGGACTAGATGATTGTGTGAACGTGGATGAAGCAAAAGGAGTATGTATGTAAGGCCGTAGCAAGTGGCGTTCTGTGGTTTCTACCTCGTGGGAAAAAGGCGTGACTTTATGTATGTATGCATGTATTGATCAAGTTTTTAATATACGTAGAAACCTTAAAACGCAGATAACATCGTCATAAATGTACGGCGCAAATCAGTTCACTTAATTCCTACACTTGATAAATAAAGCATTAAGCATTCCATAGAATGTGTTGTCCTAGTGTTTCTATTTCCTGCTTCTCAAGAATTTAACAAACAAAAGATAAATGCGCCGTAATCAAGTCAATAAAAAAAATAGGTAGGTACCTAACATAAATTTACATCTACATTTCTAAACCAGGGCATGACTTACATTTTAAATGTTAATTAAAATACATAGATAAAAAAATCATTATCGTTATATTCTAGACGAGATTTGTCTAATAATAATACTTAATCGTTTTTTGAACTTTATTTAAACTTAAGTTCATTAAAAAAGACATATTCTTGTGTTTGTGATGTGCTATTGTTTGGGTTCCGTACAAAAATACATAATGTATACTTACTTTCCTGGACGTGGCATAGACATATTCAATTGAAGCCTTTCATTTAAGTATTGTACTACTCCTTGTTCTTCCATTAGTAGAGGTACATGGTACACAGAGGTCAAGTCGTGGACGCATATGACCTGAAGATAAATCAAAACGGCATTTAATTTTTATTTATTTGATATTTTATTCAATTCTAATACATAATAAGTTGACTGTAGAATAATTATTGTGTTATTATAATAATAAATAATAATATGTTATTGTAATTATAGTTAATCAATCTTTATATGTATTGACATTAATAAATAAATATCGCTGGACATTACACACAGCGCCATCTAGCGCCACACTAAGCAACGAGGCTTGTGTCGTGGACGCCAGATAGTTGATATACTACATAGATACTTTTTTTTTTGTAAATACATACTTACATTGTATATCTTTACTATGTAGTACTTAGCATATCTAGTGTCTTCTGTACTTTTGCATGCCTTTTGGTTAAATATGGCTGTTCCTATTATATTTTTATGTCACCATGTATGTACCCATATTTGCAAAATAAATATCTTATCTTATCTCATATTAAAAAAATATATTAAGGGAAAACTATAGGTCCTTTTCGTGTTGTAGGATTATGGACTTATGATAAAAATTTGGGTATAGTATATATGTATAAATATATATAAATATGGGTATGGTATGACATAAGAATCCAATAAAACATAAAAAAAATACTACTATCATCAATTCATTAAAACATGGTGACACAGTGTAGCAGTGTGTAGTGTAAGGAGGCTTATGCACTGCATTCAGATAACAAGCTGATAAGAACTTCGGTATAAATGAACTGCACTTGGCACTAATTTAAACTTTATTTGCTACCTACTCTTCAGTGCATTCACCTACTTTTCAAATAATAAGAACACTATAGAAATCTTTAGCCATCTCAACTTTAAGTTTCTTGGCCTCATTTTAAAACTTGTTTTATTGATAGCAGCGGTGCTTTCACTGTTACTAGGTTCAATTATAATTTACAGTTCTCAATTCTTCTATTCATTTGATAATGTATGTATGCAAATCATTAGGTATGCCTGTAACATCCCCACTTATGTGGGACACAATCCTCCTCTTTTTAACATGGAGCTGGCGATAATCCACCTAATTCAAATTCAGTCTATTCCAAAAACTGCAAAATATAATTCATTTCATGTATTCTGCAATCGCTTTTCTACGCTTCAAAATAATAAACGCCGCTAATATCTTTTACCAATTAATCGCAGTTAAGTAAGCCTCTTCAATCGATTGACCTACGTGGTATTAGAGTATAGACTATCTCTGATCTTATTAGTAGGTACCTGAGTGTTATTAAATACCCATTGAACTTCTGACAGTTAAACTGCAAGGATACGCAGTTTAAGGGGACTACAGAAGCTAAGCGCGAGTTTTATAATGCAAAAAAGCATAATTATGATTCACTGCAATAAACAAAACCAGAAAAATATATGATATTCTTCAGGATATATGCTAGTATCATAGTGTTTTGAAAACATAATACAACTAATTTTTCGATAAACATACTTGTCTCTAAAAAAATCTTTTAACGAGTAAAAACCATACTAAAATACATGCGAGCATTCCAATTTTTTGGCAAATAATTCTTCAAGCAACATATTAGCATGATAGTGTTTTATTTTTTTAGTCCAATCAATAGATTTTTTGTAAATCGCAAAAAACCACTCATTTCGTACTTTTCGACCCGCAGTGACTGACGTAACAACCACTTTGTAGTGCAAGCTGATTAGAACTTTATTCTAACAGTATTTCAAACGAAGTTTGATCCACCACAAATAGATTTGCTAATTTAGCTCCTGTAGTCGCCTTAACTGAAGTTAGTTTACGAAGGGAGAAAGACGTGTTATGTTTTTCATATGATTTTCGCTATCCCTATTGTTTAGGACCAGCAGTCGCCTGAATTTGTGACTTTTTATAAGGGACATAGAAATAATTATATACACCACTTACCACCACCACTTTTTTTTAATGCTGGTGTAAAGTACTAGTTATACCTCTGACCAATGCCTCCGACTATTCTTTCGGCTCATACAAGCGTTAAGTTTAGGTAGGTATGATGATTTACAAGTAGGTATCTCATCAATTTTATTGATGGGACGTACGTCAACGTAACATGACATTATTGGTACGTACGTCCAGGGTTCAAAATAATAATCATTTCATATTACTCTATTTCTGCAAAGTGCATTGATTGATATGTCATTGCAGTGATTAATAATAGGCACATGTTTGAGATGTTCTATTTACAATTTTGTTTTTATGTAGTAGTAGTGTTTAGGTATCTTTGTATTGTTTACAATCTCAATTGAGTAAGTGTGTATGTGACGGACGGCGTTACATTGAAAATACGCAATAATCTGCATAAACAATGCATTGTGCATAATTTCACGCTGTTGCAAAAGCCCATGAGAAAAAGGCGTGAGTAGTACAGGAACCCAAGTGAATTAGATACGATTGAACATATTTTAGCTATCATCTTTGTTGAAAACAGCTTTAGTATCGTAAATGAAACACGCTTTATCCTGAAAACTTTAAATCATGATCTGTCAAAGGACCAATTTGTTCGAGACACCATTGTTTAACTATTGTATCTACTTCATGGACAGATCAAGGGATATCTTCAGGCTAAAGTACCGGCTTGAATTTATATCTATTTTCCTAGTTTTTATCTTTTAGTATACACAGTTGATATCGACATCGGTGCGTCACCTTATTCTTGCTTCCGTGAGCCGGAATTGGGTCACAAAGCATTGACCTGTTCATAATATAATATGTATTACTGAAAGTACTTAGTAACTAAGTTGTTATAGTTAACACTTGGATTTTATTAATAACAGTGATAAGTATCACTATGTCATGAACAAACGAAACTAAAAGAACTGTAGTGACTCTTTGAAGCATACATATACTACATTTTGTGGGTGCAATGTTTTTTTAAACACTAATTAAGATTAAGGCTCTAAAATGGTTGCTTTATCAGATTCTTAATAGGATAATTAATAATACATGAACTTATTATATGTATTTAAATTCAATAAGGATAACACAGACATATTTATTTGGTCACAGCCATAATCATATCTCTTGGTGAATATTTACAATTCTCAGAAAGCCAGTATAAAAACTTTTTGTTTGTTATTTAAGGAAAGGCTTCCAATCAAAACAGGTTTTGTTGAACAAGCACAATGGCTCTTCTTGGATGACTAAAATAATGATTAAAGTATAGGCAGGATTTTGTCTTAATTTTGATAAAATATGTATCAAGCAATGTTTGAAAACAAAAAAAATATTAAATTACCTGTTCGGGCCCGACATGGCAGAAGTTGGAGATCTTCTCTTTGACTGGCTGATTGATTGGTTTCTCTGAACGGCACAATATCAAGTCTGGTGACAGGCCCAAGCCACGTAACTCTCTGACAGACGATTGTGTAGGCTTTGTCTTGGCTTCTCCTGTAGATTTTGGCTAAAATTTTAAGGGTAATGTATTAGCTCAGAAAGCAAAATTATTTAAATTGTTTTCTTTTAAATCTCTTGTAGCATTCTCTTTTTAAAACTGCTGTGTTCCAACAATCAATCAACTAGCCAAGTGACACAACAATACATATTATACAAAAATCTACCAAGGGGCCTAAAATGGCCACTTTAGCAGAATCTTAAATATGAATCACGTTAACAATGTTATTTCTTAAAATGGACTTTATAGTTATAAACATAAATCATGATCTGTCAAAGGACTGATTTGTTCGAGACACCATTGTTTAACTTTGTGTCTACTTTGTGGACAGATCAAGGGATAAGGTATATTTTAGGAATTTAATTTTTTTAGCGTGATTCATATTTTGATTCTGCTAAAGCGGCCATTTTAGACCCCCAGATTTCAGCTTACCATTGGAATTAAGGACACATGTGCACAACAGAAGTTTTCTTTCTTTACTCTAAACTGGAACTGTCTAAATGCTTCTACGAATGACATTCCTTCGATATCGCCTATTGTGCCACCAAGTTCTACAATGCAGACTCTGGGAGGTGCGTTGTCTGGTGTCACAGGTATATGAGCTACTCTCTGCACCCATTCTTGTATAGCGTCCGTTATATGTGGAATGACTAAAAGTAAATAAAGCAAAATGATGTTGATGTACTGTCAAACACACTTGATATGGATAAAAATAAACTGTTTATCCTATGAAACTGCATACAATCTTTGTAGTAGTTGATTGTAAATAATTATTTATGGCAAGATAAAGATGACAAATAAAATTGATGGAGTCGGAGTTTTTATATTCACTGATTGTCTCTCTATTGTTAGAAATGATTAATTATAATTCCCTAATAACAGCTTTCCAATAACATAATTATTCATAGTGATGTCAAAAATGGGCCATTTTATCAGAAAGAAAATTCAATGTATTTACCCTGAACAGTTTTGCCTAGATAGTCTCCTCGCCTTTCACGCTCAATAACCTGCTGATATATCTTGCCAGTTGTGATATTATTGTCTCTATGCAGTGTTATATCCAAGAAGCGCTCGTAGTTGCCAAGATCAAGGTCGACTTCGCCACCGTCATCGAGAACGTAAACTTCACCTAGAAAATAAAAATAGACGCATGCAATAAATGCAACGTTAGCACGCGGCGAAAAAAACAATAAATTATGGTTAAAACACAAAATTACTCGTTCCACTTACCATGCTCGTAAGGAGAGAAAGTTCCTGCGTCGATATTTATGTATGGATCAATTTTTATTGAAGTCACATCGATGCCACAGCTTTTTAAAATTGTGCCAAACGAGCTTGCGATCACACCTTTTCCTACACCACTTATAACTCCACCGGTAACTAAAATATATTTCATGTCCGGCATTGTGATTTTTTGAAGCACGTTTATCGTATTTAACCGGTCCTAGTACATTCAGTATTTATTAAAATATTTATACACGATGTCGCAAATTATTTGAAACGTCAATCACACGTGCTTCAACCGCAAACGCAGCGCGCCATTTGCAATTTTTGCAATTAGTAGAGCTGTAGAGGTACAATTAGCACTGCTACCATTCGGATATTCTGGGATTTCGGATGTCGTGGGTTCAGTTGGTTGGACTCAAGGTTAGACTACAATAATCGACTAAACTTGATTTTTTGTAGTCTGTGCAAAGCAAAAGAATGACAATTTGAAGTTTTGAACGAAAGATCGAGAACTAAGAAGACGCCATTCGTTTTTGCATGGCATGTTTTCATCTAATGTCAAATTGACATTTTGTATGTGTGAAAAGTTATAATATTGTGCACATTTTCCACTTTTTTCGAAAATGCCGAAGTATTATTGTGATTATTGCGACACATATTTGACGCACGATTCACCTAGCGTCAGGAAAACACATTGTACGGGCAGAAAACATAAAGACAATGTAAAATTTTACTATCAAAAGTGGATGGAGGAACAAGCTCAACATCTCATCGATGCTACTACAGCGGCATTCAAAGCGGGTAAAATAGCACAAAATCCATTTAACAAGGGAGCTGCTATACCACCGCCATGGGATCCTAGTGTTATGGGTCCAGGAGGGCCTAGACCGCCTGTGCCTGCTCCAGGAGGACCACCGGGAATGCTGCCTCCTCCGTCGATGGGTCCCGGAGGTCCGATGGCTCCACCAATGATGATGGGACCTCACGGACCTATGCCACCGATGATGGGAATGAGGCCACCTATGATGGGTCCAATAATGGGACCAATGGGCCCTATGGGACCCATGGGTCAAATGCGACCACCACTAATGAATGGACCACCTATGAATAAATAGTGTCAGTTTCTAACACTTGATGAGGACTGGGAATAATTAAATAGTTGCCACAGACCGTGGTACATCAAGTGTTTTCACATTGTCTTTATAGGTTAGAAAACGGTTTTTGTATCGGTGAATGAACTTAATAGTACTCTGTATGTACAAGATAATCAATAAACTACCTAGACACTCACTCAACAGAGAACATTATGCAATGTTCTCTGTTGAATAAAATAGTGATAAAAACCATTACATCATACCTACTTTGTCAAACAATATGATTGGACATAGAACAAGGTTTTGTGTTAGATATTTACTTCATTTTGAATATTCACTTAAATTAAATACTCAACCCGATCAACCTCATTAATTCTTGTGTAAACAAATTGTAGGTAATTCTTGACTACAAGAATATTCCAGCCATTTCTGGATATTTTTATATTGACAGTTTTACTGTTTGCCTGCCCATGTTATACTGCAAAATGATGTCCTGGCTTGTGGCATATTATTGTAATTTTTATCATTAAATAAATAGTTAAGTCACTTTTTGTTTTATTTAAAGTAACCGTCTTCTAAGAACTGACCAAACTGAACCATCTGACCTAACTGTAGCTGGTGTAGTAACATTTTTTTTGTCATACCCTTTGTCGAGGGAGGCCAGATTGCTGTACAAGCTCGCTCAAATGGGCATTAAAAATAGAATATCTTAAATAAATGTATGTGGAATAGAATGTGTGAATGTGATGTGTGGAATAGAGAAAAAATAGAATATCTTAAATAATTGAAATGTGTGTGGATTTTCTAATTTGTATTAGGTACAGGGGCGAAATCTTCAAATTGAACAAGCTGCTTTATATAAAGGGAAAAAATATCTGACCTAGATTTGCATGCATGAAAACTAGCTGCGTAGGTAGGACAAGATGAGAGAATGCTGTAGCATTCTCTCATCTTGATCTCTAATGAGACTGAAAAGTTTCATTTGGGAGCCCTTCGGTTAGGGGCCCACTTCAAATTTCAAAAAGGGACCAAAAAAACAATGTGCTGCATTCTTTAAAAAAAAATGACATATAATCAGATTTTTCAGATAGGTATGCCTGTGTTAATAATATGTTTTGTATAATGTGTTTCGGTTCAGGTTTGAAAGTAGGTTCTTCAGGTTCAGGCCCCCTACGATGACATGAAAATATTATAATATTTCAGTTTTCAGTATTGTGTTGCTATTTGACCCTTTTTACAAACTGAAAACGGCCCTTTCTGAAACTTTTCATCGTCTAGTTTTAGTGTTGTCTGATAACGTAGTCCATTAATTACGTAAGGCGTTTAGGGCATCGAGTCGAATCTCAATTCTCACCCAATTCACGAGCGAGAGAGGGGAGGTCTGGCCAAATATCACGTATTTTTTCCCCTGCAACTCCTGCTAGAACATGTTTTTCCACTAAAATAAGGCTAAATCCTATACAAAAATAATAAATATTCAAAGAAATCAAGCCAATAAACAACGCTAAAACTAGACTATGAAAAGTTTTAGATAGGGCCATTTTCAATTTAGTAGAGGCCATACCAATAAGGGGTGTGATACGTGATTTCGAAAAGTGAAACACCGATTATCACGTCCCCGTAAATTCACGAATATTTACGAAACTCTTAACAACGAATGCACGCTACCGCGAAAAACCATACGCCGCAGCCATGGGATCTCGAATAACTAAATCTCTAATTTCACCTATTCTAAATACATAACAACGAATGTACGTTACCACGAAAAACTGAACACCGTAGCCAGGCGATCTCGAATAACTAAACCTCGAAAAGTCATCGTAAAAAGTCTATTCATTTCAACCTCAAATCAACAAAATAAGACAAATGTTTTTTTTCTCAATTAATGTTTGTTTTGGTTGATTGTTAATCTTTGATTTGGTGTATCTATACATATATATATATATATCTAGTCGTTGAGACCAAAAAATCTGTACATTGAAGATTTAAAAAAAAAACCAGCCAGGGTGACTTAAAAATAATAAATAACAGAACATATTAAATCCATTTTAAAAAATTTCGTTTGTTAGTTTGTTTGACCGCGCATCACGTAAAAACTAATGAACCGATATTGTTGAAATCTTCACAAATCTATTTAAATAAATTCAGAATAACTTAGAGGCTATAGAAATTTTGTTTTTTTTTTAAAAAAGGGGGTGAAAAGGGGGGTAAAGTTTGTATGAAAAAAAAATTTTAGATTGTTCTAGAATCATGAAACTCAGAGTAAATACTTATTAATAATAATAAAGAAATACCTGTTTTAGCATTTTTTTTAAATCTCATCCAGAGACGCAAAAAAGAGGGTTTTGTGTTTAAAATTAATAAACTTCAAACACATAAACAATCAAAACCAATGAAGTGTAACCTTTTAAAGTTGCTACATATACTTCATATCAAATACAGGTAAATGTGATTTCTCAGTTTTCTTGAAATTTGATTTTTGAGGTGAATACGCACAAAATAGTGGAACTCAAGAAAATCAACTTTCTTCGGTAAAAGTAGTTAGTACGAAATGTTTGTGCGCGCATCACGTCAAAACTACTGCATAGATTTCTTTAAAGGCTTCTTCAATATTTAGGGTATATATTATCACGCTACTTCCTTAAGGGGGTAGGCAATTTTGCATTATGGCCGTATAATTCAATTGTTTGACGTTTCAGTCATGACGTAAGTACATGAGAACGGCTATTTGTGGCATATGTCGACGAAGTAAATAGCCTAGCGGTTTCATGACCGCTCTGCAAACTACGGGGTTGCAGGTTCAAACCCCGCAACGTTATTTTCACTTTTTGTGATTTGTAAATAACCTAGCGGTTTCATGACCGCTCTGCAAACTACGGGGTTGCAGGTTCAAACCCCGCAACGTTATTTTCACTTTTTGTGATTTGTTAATTTTTTTTTGAGGCTGTTAGATTGCCTATATTTCTTTTTGTATTTAAATTGTTTGCATTTCTATATTTCTTACTTTTTCGTGATTTTTTTTCCAAAAAGTAATAGAGAAGTATGGAAGAAGAATACAATCATGCTGCGCCGACCCCAAATAAATTGGGATAAGGAGCAGGAGTATGATGATGATTTCTCCAAAAAGTAGTATAGCGAACGGAAGCCTGATAAATTCACGTGTTCTTGACGTGCAAGAACTGTGCTGTGCATACGCAGTTTACGTAGATTATATTTACAGCTATATTGTTATTGGCCTCATTCCATGCATCTTGGTGAGAATTTAAGACCTGCCTGGACTGTCATCGAAGGTCTGACGGTGGAGACAAAAGTCAGTTGCAAGAGTTTCGTAACAGTTTGCAGCAGCTATATCGTGTTTGGGCTCATTTCATGGACCTTGATGAAAACTTTAAACTTAGCTAGAGTATGACTTTCATCGAAGGTCGACGATGGAGACGGAAGGCAGTTGCAAGAGGTCATCAAGAGTTTACAGCATCTATATCGTGTTTGGGCTCATTTTGTGCACCTTGATGAGAACTTTCGACGTAGATGGAGTATGACTGTCATCAAGTGTCTAAGGATGATAACGTAAGGCTGAGGAGGCTGGCGAGGGAAGCCCTTATTTAGAAAAACTGAATATTTTAGCGATTAATGCAAATATTTCAGAGAAATTAAATTGTTACCTACTTGATTCTATACTATACCTAATATTATAAAGCTGTGTTTGTTTGGTTGGTTGAACACGCTAATTTTAGGAACTACTGGTTCGAGTTGAAAGTATCTATTACTGTTGGATAGCCCATTAATCGGGGAAGGCAACAACGAACAACAACGTTACAACGTTTATATAAAAACACGCTACAATCAATAGGAGCAGAGCATCAATGAAAAATGTTGCAAAAAAAGGAAAAAAATATTCTTTTTGAGATCTTTCATTGCGTGCGCTGCGTAAACGGTTAAAGTTACGCAACAATCGTGTATTCATGACGGAAAAAATTCTATAAAAATCCGCGATAGCATTATTATGTCTATCTTTTAAGGGTGTCTCACACTCTCTCTAACCATCTCTCTGTCTCTCTTATATAACGCAGACGAAGTTGCGCGGGTCAGCTAGTTGTTAAATAAATAAAGACTTTGTTGCAGTCAATACTGCAACAGTTGGGACCCATTATATAATCTAGACTAAAATCATTACATTCATTAAGGGTCCCGACTGTTCTCCTGAACTTGTTTTATTCTTTTCAGTTTTTATTATTTCAAAGCATTTTTTACGCAGTTGGGTTTTTTAATTTTTTTCTTTTATTTTGTGTTTGTTATTTATATTGACTTTTAAAAGACTTGGGGCACCTCGACATTTTTAAAAAAATCATTCAAACAAAAGTGTCGACCGGGACTCCCGCAGACTTTCTCTTTCACGCAGATTGCAATGCAATGTTACCAGGGAAAAAAGTGAACTATCGTGATATAAACTAGGCCTTATATATTATTTATTTCAAGCGTGACGTAGTTCATTGGTAACTTCCTCGTTTTTCGGTTATAGATAAGAAAAATCTTATTCTTTAAATGCACACAAAATTAAAATATGTACAAATATGTCTTGGTAATAATAAATTGAAAAATTTATTCTGGTAAGTAAGTAGTTCAGTGTTGTAGACTGTACTTCTGTTATGATGGAGGCCACACAGTGACCTTTATTTTTGGTGGGGCTATAATATTATTTTCATCCCCCATCTCGGAAAGAGTATTTTTGCTCTTCGATATCTGAGTGCAAAAGTCGTTTTTAAAGTAAATTGAATTTAGAACATCGTGTGCACTAAGTTTGTGAATTCAAAACATCATTAAACCTATTTACTTCTACCTCCATGGTGCCGAATTTCTCATAGGTACAACCTTTTTTAATTTGTTAAAAACTCAGACTCGGAACCTTCTTGGTGTACTTTTATAATTTGCTTTGCGCGCGCCATTTTCTTGTCAGGTCAATTGTTAAAACCTTAGGTTAAAAACAAGTGAAAAACGTAAAATAAGTGGTTTTGGCGACCAAGAAGTTTATTTGACGCCAACTGCAGAATTGACTGAAACTGTTAATAATGCGCAAATGAGCTTTCTCCCTCAACAATCACGCGAGAAGGATTTGAAACAGTACGATATTAAAAAAATTGAAAAAAATAGGTAGAAAATGCCCAAGGCATTAAGTCCGCCTTTGTACGGTTTTTACTTGTGCATAAAGTTTTAATAAATAAATAAATAAATATTACACTCAACTTAACTAACTGTAGCAACGTTACTTTAAATTTTTCTTAATTGTACCTAAGTATTATTTGTTATAATTTAAAGATTATTCTGTAATACTTACCTACCATAATGTAGTAGTTAACACCTAAACTGAAATAAAAGTAAAAGTATCTTGTGATTGTAAATGTTTTTTTTTTGCATTTAGTCATTTCCTCGCTGAGGTGGGATGAAAAGTTACGTGTTGCACTCGAGTGCAAAGATTTTTCACCTCGTGCTCTTTTGATTCCCTCGCTAACGCTCAGGATTCTAATTTTTGAATCACTCGCTGCGCTCGTGACTCAATTTTAGAATCCTTCGCTTGCTCGGTTATCAAAATTGAGCACGCGGTTAAAAAGCAACTTTGCACTCTTGTATAACAAATAACTATTTCACTTCTCATGCTCTAAAAGTACCCCAATATAGCCCTACGAAGCGGGATTAAAGTGACCCTTTTAGTTTCTAGGGAGTAAAAGTAATTAGTTTTTAATTTCCTTCATGTGACCTCAGATAAAAAAGAGAAAAAAAAAGGTTTTTTTGTTGATCTGAGCATGTGACATAAACAAAATCCAAAGGGTAAAAACGGGACCCTATTACTAAGACTCCGCTGTCCATCTGTCTGAGTAAATTGACTGTTTTTCTCGCACTCAAAGTGAAAAGTACAGTGTAACACACGGCGCTAAAATCCCATTATAACTCGTTTCCTATTTACTAGGTACCTCACTAAAGCTCGGTCATAATGGGTCATTTTAGCCCCTTGTGTTACAATCTACTATTAAGGTACTGGCGAATACTAAAATAAGGAAAGCTAAAAAAGCTATAAAGGAGCTATGGGGCTAGTTAAATTGCTCCGCGTAAATATACTTTGCTTTTAAATAAATATATTCATTTAAATTGTATTTTCAGCTATTGTTGGAAGTACCCAGATGATAGCTATTGAATGGATATGGAAATATGTGATCATCTGCACAACACTTACCACACTATACCTGGTCTATAATACAATGTCAACAATGCAAGCTATGTAGATCAGTCTGCAGTCAGACCTCTTTAATGAAGTAATATTACAAGGAAGAGTTAAAATGATACAACAACATAATTCAACACGTTTTATTTAAAATTGTATTCCGAATAACTTAAAAACTTTGAAAAAGTTCAAAACACTACTAACATAGTACCTACCTATCAATATGTACTCAATAAATACTTACGTACTAAGTTTTTTTAACCAGCAATTGTGGAGTAGAAAATATCATTTACACAAAACAAAATTGGCCCCAAAGAGCGTTAAAATAAAATCATCAATTTGAGCTCGAATTACGAAGTAGTAAAACACTGGTTATGGAAAATAAAAGTGCCTGCAGAAATGGCACCGTAAGCGAAAGAAAAGACTAGATTAAAGCTTCTATGAATTTCATTGCCTTATTTACAAACTTTGAGAATGGAATTTCTAAAGCACCGGTTTGACACATCAATATTAGCTTCATCATAATGCAGTTTCTAGTGTAGACGGCGAAACTTTGCCTCGGTCTGGAGACGTTTTGCTTCGAGAGTTAACTGACGGACCAGCCGCTGTTGGACTCTTGAAGGAGGTTAGCTTGGGGGGAGATGATTCAGGGCAAGTATTGAAAAATTCTGCTCTCTTAGCTTGCATTATTTCTGTTCTAGATAGACCTTCTGACCTTACAAAGTCGGTGTTGAGGGGAAATACTCCTTGATCAGTTGCTTGAGGAAAGCTCCTTTCTATTTCTAAAGTATTTTTATTTATTGGAATTAAATTTCGCCGAGCTCCAAAATGTTGGTTAGTTACTATAGGAACTGTTTTCGAAGGTGGGGTTTCAGGTAGCAAGTCGTGCTTTTCACCAGAGCTATTCGAGTTTTCATCTTCATTATAAGCTTCGGGTATAGGAGTAGATAAAACATCGGATCTTGGGCTGGCAAATCGCCACTGTGATTTAGGGGATAGTAAAATTTTAGGCGTGTTTTTATGTTCCTTTATGAGCGCTCCAGTTCTCCCTGGTGAAGTAGGCTGAGCATTTGGTTTTATAACTTTTCTATGCGTATACGTTTTAGGAGACCCACTCAAATCGAGAATATTTACTTGTGATCTATTTACAACTTGTGCGGGCAGAGTCTGTGGTTTTTCTCTAGTCAGTTTTAATTGCTCTACTGCTGATAATTTGTTGGATTTATTTTGGGGTAATGTATTTAATTTAACACTGTGCTGTAACAAAAGCTTCTTGAAATCAAGTCTAGATGTTTGAGACATCGGTCCATGTCTATCAGCGCAATTTGTTTCTTGCTTTTGTGCTCCGTAGAATGGACCAGGAGTAGGAAGAATATGTTGTTTCTCGGAGGGTGACCAGCTCATTCTATTTCTTGGGTCTCCTAAATAGCCTGTTTCAGGGTAGCGCTGTGAACCCTTAGTGTATAAAGATGTTTCCGAACTTACTGGAGATAAACTAATAGTAGACAGTGCGGGCGACTCTGATCTCTCGTTATCTTTAATGTTGAGTTTCTTTTTACTCTTATGTATAACAGCATAAAGTTCCTCATTTGTCATGGTCGATTTGACAGGAGAGAGTAATTTACTGCTGAGGTCAACAACATTTTCTTTATTAGATGGAGTGGAGGATTTAAAGGGTCCTGATGTTCTGGGATCAATAGGGGATATTCTGATCGATTCATTTTTGTTTGTTGGGCTCGTCACCCTTTGGACAGGTGGGGGTTGGTTTCCGGATGCTGGAATGTTCCAGCCATAATTAGAGGCAGATTTTGGAGGCGCGTTGGATTCTAAGTTGCTTCTCTTAGGAAGGGTCCAGAATTTCGGCTGCTCTCTCTGTGCCGCATTTGAAGAAGTTTCGTAGTTGACGACGCCGTGCTTACCACGTAGATGAGCAGTATGATTTCGATGTAAGGTGGGGTTTATCGCATTCAGATCTACAGTTGGTCCCTTGTCTTGGACTAGACTTGGCGGTATGTTCAAGTAGGGCTTGTCAGCACTGGAATGTCGATAGTCTGAAAATATAACATACATTTTATTAAACAATCGTCCAAATGCAGATAGGTGTCTTTCGTCAATGCTAGGTGTACTTACACCGCCTACATTGCCCTACACCTACGCGATACTTTGCGGCGTATTTCTGCTTTTATACTACCTTCGAGATACCATCCCATATTCATTCCATACAATTATACATGAGAGTTAATACCTAGTAGAAAAATATATACATGTTTTATACTAGGCGAAAATTAGGACCCCAAACAGTCTCGGCTACCTAAATCAAATAAACGATTCATATAATAGACACCAATCGTCTTGTTACAATGACGAAAATAATTCATTAAATGGTCACAAAGAATCGGTACTATATTTATTTAAAACTCGCTCGGGTGCCCATTTCTCACCCTGTATAATGAGCCTACCCGTGCCTTACGAACTAAGGAAAAAAAATTATAAAAGGAGGGACCCGAAATATACTTTAAAGGACATTAGGCTTCTTCTCAGAACAGTACATGCTAATTGAAAAAAAAAGGTATAAACAAACGACCAAAATATCAATATAACTACTTACAAATTACTAAAATAGTAAATAACAGTACAATATTGGTCCAAACCCACAAGCAAAACTAAGGCTAAAACAACACTAATAAATACTAGTAACTAGTACATAAATAAATAGCTAAAAAAATACATAATATTATATTTCGACGTTCATATAGTAAATTACCATAATGGGTATGTCGTCTGCTAGAAAAGTATACGGTATAAAGTGCATGGTATTTTATTCTTAACCTACAATCATTGAACCAATTTCATTTTAGTATATTATTACAATTTTGTTTAGTGTGGGCCACTAAGTGCTTTTGTTTAGTTTTTTTTTTGTTGTGTTAGTAATTTTGAGTCCCCATGCATCATGCCAAATAAGCAACACAAAACTTTACCTTTCAAGGAGGTGTCGCTAAAGACGAAACATTGGAAGCAATCTCCTTCACTGTGCAAAGCGATGTAAGATGAGTGCAAAGAACAACACCTATGTTTTAATCTTCGAACATTGTTAAACATTTTAACAGTAGGTTACTTTTCGTGGTCACTTGTCCACAAATTAGTCATGTTATATTGAGACTCAGATTTAGTATTGTTCAATTGGTTATTATCGCCCATGGGTGTAATGTGAAAATAGATTCAGTGGATTATTTACAAAATCTCATTTTGTATAATTATTTATATAAGCAAGTTCTGTTTATCGTTATTTGATCAAAAAGAAATCATTTCGCAAAAGGAAAATGTTAAGTAGAAAGAAAATGAACATCCGATTTTTATGAAGGAAATCAGATGCTCAAAATGTGATTGATACAGCTGAATAAACAGAACTTGTTAAAGTTTCATAGCCCAGTGCTATAATGAGCAGAGTGAGGGTGATAGCTGAAGGTGTGACATTAAATGAAATAAGTGCGTTAATTCACAATAATTCTATAATATTATTTACAATAAAACACAAAGACACAGAATAACACACCATGCACTTACATACGAAGAATATGAACCACTCGTAAGCTGTGCACACTGCGGTGAAAAAAGCCACCATGCATTATTTAACACTTAACACTAAAACATTATATTATGTAAAATAAAATACTGATACATCGATGTAGCTACAGAATTTAAAATTCATTCACAATAACATTAAAATTCACATTCGCCTACATAAAATAAAAACTATCACAGAATTCACAATTAATTTATAAAATTCAGGGAAGACTGATTTTGGTACTAATTGTACGTTGGACGGATTAGTTCCTAATAGAATTTTAATAACTATAATAATTTCTAACTCTACGGCTAAGAGGTCTTTAAAACTAATTCATTTTCTAAACATTTCGAGAGTTAAGCGTAATAAAATTGTTCTAAGTATGGTGTCGGTAACACGGATATGCATAGCTCCTATTTTGAAAAAAGAAAAATAAGTAGAGCTGAAGAAAAAAGTTTTAAGAATGCTTCAGAGGTTACCAGATTTCAGTGCCATAGTCAGATTCAGAAATTGATAAAATTCTAGCGCGGTGCATAGAACTATCAACAGGTACAGTTACTTTGCTAGGAGTGAGGGGGCAAGCGGGCGGCGAGTGAAGAATACAGACATCGTCCGGGTCAGCATCTAAAATTGCCGATAAGATATCTAAAGACGTATCTCTTCTATCAGGGATAATAGCCACTGTGTGCCTTTTGGGCATAGGAGTGGTAAACGGACTAAGTGTCAAAGCAGACAATTTACTCTCAAACTTTTCGTCAATAAAGGAAGTGTTATTGTCCATACATTCACACTTTTCCAATTCGTCAATAGCTATTCTATGACTCAGTTTAGGGGACACAGTCGGCGGGTAGTTAATCTGATCGCGTAATAAATCTGCAGCTATTTCGGCCTGAATCATTTCTAACGAGTCTACTTTTTTAGTATTTGTGCAAAAACTCTCGAGTTTTAGTAGCTTTTTGATGGGCATCAACGGAGAGTTTGCCAACTTATAGCTATCGCTTCGTTTTATTTTGTTGAGATTTGATTTATCGAAAAGTTCGTCGTTAGTGTTATTGGGACTTAATAATTCTCCGTTACTATTAGCATTGTTTCTATTAGTGAACATTCTTAAAACTTCGGCTACTTTACTACCAGACTTGTTAAATTCTTGTTTATCGAATTTATTTTGCATCATTATGGGAGTTTGGAAGTTCGGAACGAATGGAATTATTTGTTCATTTACTTGGGGTGTTAGGTCAACGACATCTACATTTTGCAATTTTGTTTCGAAAAGTTGTCTTGAGATGGACTTTGAGCAAATATTCTTACCTGCTAAATCGTCTTTCGTCGGAGATAAGCTGACGCCCTCCGCGTCGTGTATATTTACATAAGCCCCGGTCCTAGTGATTGCTTCTACTACCCGCGGTATGTCTTGTGGTTTTTTAGTTGTTTTCAAGTGTTGTTGGTTGCTAAGTACTGGTGTTTCGGTGATAGGTGTAGCAGTAATAATTGTACTGGGTTTAGGTGTCGGTAAAGTAACGAATTCTGTGGTCATAAGTCCATCAGGAGCGATCGGTGCTTTGATGATCATTTTCCCTAGTTGTGGCGACGTTGGCTTACTTGAAGGTGGTGGCGGTTCATAAGGGAAATCAGTTTCATCTAAAACTTGCACGACATCGGCAGTTTCGCGTTGGATGACCGTTGTAGTAGGCTTGATTTCTTGAACAAACGGTCCCGGCTCGAAAGTGGTGTGTGCTCCTTTCCTTCGTTTTAGAGTATCAGATGAATAAATTACTTGTCCATGAGAGTCAAGAGTAACTTTCGCACCTTTAATTTGAATTTCATCTAATGCTGGTGAAGCCTTATCTTCTAGGCTGTTTTCTAAATAATCTTTACTTCCACTAAGGCAATTTGGCAATTCGTTGAGTGAAACGTATTCTGTTTCAGGCAGTTTTCCGGAGAGTACAGTTTGCAAGTTTTTCTTGACTACATCACTATTACCATAAAGGCCTCTATTAAAACTTAATTTTTGATTATTATTCTTGACATCAGCTATCGTTACGTAATCACCAGTATCGTAATAACTTTCAGTTAATTCAGGTTCTTTTGATATTGGCGACTTTTTGTTGGAGAGTTTATGGGGAAGAACACCTTTTAATTTGCACATTAAACTATTAAATGGCTGTAATGAAGATTTAATTTGACTTGTTTTATTACTTGGCTTCGTTAATTCTGTCGGTGTTTTCACTTCTTTAGGCTTTTCTTCAACTGGTAGGTCTAACTTAGGCCGACTGGCTACTTTCGATAATTCAGTCTGAGATTTGATGACAATTTCGGAATCTTTGTTACTTATTTCGCTTTCGTCATCTGAGTTTGATGGTGTAATCACACACATTGAAGGAATTCTAGAGCTGTTAATTGTTGTCTTGTATCTTATCCTCTCTATTCTTTCTGTACCCTCGAGATCTGATGATTCTGAATAATCCTGTTCAGACAAGCTGTTCTTCCCGTGTGCACTTGACACGGAGTCTTCGATAGGTGAACTAGACGTGTTATGTCCAGAGTCTGGGGAACTTGTACCTGTACTCTTCTTTGCACTTTCTAGTTCCGTCTCTGTATGAATTTCAGCAACAGCTGTTATCTCTTTATGATTGCCCACATTTCTAGTTATAGTTATTGTTGGGGGAGGTGCTTCATTTATTTCTGGCGACGAATGATTATACCCTTGCTTATCAGTGTATGATCTTACTGGGTTGTACCTAAGGCTGCCAAACGGAGACTTTGAAAACGAAGAGTTTATACTCCTGTCTAGACTAGCATTTGCGCTATGTGCATTAGTGCTTCTATTTCTGCTTATTATGGCTAATGAACTCTTTCGTTCCGGGACGGTTGGACCGATTACTAGTGATCTATCGCTTCCGGCGGCCATTAGCGTCGTACAAACTGTTCCAGCGGAACTTGTAGTAGTACTAGTGGAACCTTTACCGAATAACTCGTATTCGTTCTCCGCAGTCATTGTTTGACTGTTGGAAGAGTTTGAGAGAGCATTGCTTGTATGCATTGGTGTGCTAGGAGTAATTTCCTCTTCCTTCAAAGTCTTCAGGCCAGAGTCCATATGGAATGATGTGTAGTAGCCTTCGGTATCACACGAGAATTCCGAGCTTGTTTCCAAATCCTCGTGCAAGTCATTAATAATATCAGGTGTTAGTGTACCTTCACTTGTAACACTGCCTGAGCCAGAGGTATTAAGGAATCTTCGTCTACTAATTATAGAACTTGGTGGTCCGTGGTGTGCATTCAAGGAATTGATAGATGTTGCGGCTGAGGTTGAACTTTTAGGAGGTACTGTAGTGGAAGTTATTTCGGAACCTATGCTTGTACGACCAGACTCAGAACTTGCAGACCAATTACCACTAGACGAATGAGGTTCATCTTTGGCAGTTCCTGAACGTCTCAGTCTTCTTTGTACTGATGTTCCTCGTAGTTTTACACCAGAATTAATAGTCGCAATATTTGGTTGAGTAGTAGCAGGAACACCTATACTCTTCTCTGAAGAGGAATACGATGCACATCTTTGATGTGTCCTCCTGTCTTCATCTCCCGTTCGTTTTTTCCGCATCGTCACCGAATCTTGCACCAATTCTATTTGGCTAGTTGGTGATTTTGAATCCTTGGACTTCTCACATTTGGATGTGTCCTTAAAGTTATCCCTACTGGCACTAGGAGATCTACCGATTAACTTTAATCTGTTTTTGCCCCATTGTTTAAGAGAGTTGAAGTGTCCTTTCTTGGTCACCGGGTCGATAGGACTTTTCTTAAGTAAATCACTAGACTTCGACCTGATGACTGTATTGCTATCTTCGATTTCTTCAGAAGCTGCAGCGTTTGATGTATCGCTACGATAGAACAAACCAAGCAAAGCATTAGTCACACGCTAAATGCATACCTATGGTTGAAAATCTTTAAGGAGTGCCGCTTAGTCTCGTTACAGCGGAACACTTTAAAGATGAAATTAATCATGAAGCTAATGAACAAATGGCACTATTAGTGATCAAGTGCACAAATGATTGGATGTCTTTGTTTCCGAGTTATAAGAGCGTTGAGTCAAACAACGACACCCAATGTTAAACATAATGTATTCACAGAAGTACGATAGTATTATCAACGAGTTGTTAAGAATGTGTGCTCAAGATTTGAATCGTATATCATCAAAGCTGTCCACACGAATTGTGCTGAACGGTTACTGTCGTTAATCGAGACGCTTTGAGATTACATTATCTACGAAAATTATTAAAACAATGAACAAAAAACATAAAAGTGTTGATAAGTGATAGATAATGTAATCTGAGTGAGTGTATACAGTGCATACTAGAAGCTTACCCAGCTATAGCCTCTCTAAGCTCTTTTTGATCAGTGCCCGAAATGGTGTTTCGTCTTTTACCGCGGGGTTTTCTCGTGCGGGTCCTTCGTTTCACCGTGTCCGTCTCCCCGCCAACACTCTCTATGTGGAGAGATTTTCGGGAGGTGCACATTCTGTCGAAGAATTTCCCTGACGTGTCGATAGCTATGACCTCCGGGGGAAATCTGTTACATGAAAAATAACACATTAATAAACCTAACTTACCAATCGGGAACTCGGAACTAAAGAAAAAAGTTTTAGGTACGGTCGACCAAGCTATTTAGTTTACATTTTAACATGCAAATTACATTGTAAAATGTAAACCAAATTGCTTGGTTGACCGTACATCGTTGCAATGCAAATACTTGAGAACCAGTGCGGACTGATTAAATCGCCAGGTCAACATACAAGTCAAACATGCATAAATTTTCACTTTTATACACATGTGTGTTATCTTGGCAATATAATTAATTAGTGACCTTATTTATTGATCATTCCTTTGCTCTTATTAAGTGTTTTGACGTTTATTTTATTGATAATAAGTATTGCACGATAAAAATGCCATTTTGCTAGATTATTACTTTCATAAAAAAATATATAAAGCCGTTAAAACATTATTTTACGAAGCAGGTGCATTAAATAGCGATAAACAATAAAAATGGATTAACGAGGTACTTATTTGTACGGTGAACCGCGAAATTAGCTTTTAAGGTGCATTATGATCTTTCGTGGCCCGTAGCCTTGTTTTCGTGGGAGTAAAAATGTAAATTAAGCAATTTTTCCTTAAAAATCTTCCTAGGCTGTATAAATACAGATATAAACAGGTACTTCAGTTGGATAAGCAAACATAAACACACATTTCGAATGTTGTTAGATCATATCTCCACAGATTGACTCTGTCAATAAAGCAGCTGTATAAATTGGATATCAATCGTTGAAGCGGATTGACGGCCGTTGCATTTAAAACAGACATTAAAAATACAGGGTTGTCAAAGTGAAAAATTACTTGGAAGCAATGATCCTAAGTTGTTCATCGGGGCTGGGCAGCCTGTGGTCGATGGGTTCGTCGTCTCCGGACCCGCATTCCGAAAGTTCGTCGGGCGTCAAAGTCACGCTGCTTGCGATCCTCATAGAAGCGTCCGGCAGGGCTGTCACGTCACCCACTGCCTCTTTCGAAGTCCATTTCCGAAGCTGCTCAACGACTGACGGCTGGAAATGAGTTGAGTTTTAATGCTTAATAAAGCGAATATTGGAAACGTTTCACTATACCGAATACCGGGATTATGCTGATTTCGTACTTCATTGGAGTTCAATTTGGACGTGCTGTCATGATCGTAATTTACAGTTTATTGAGCAAATAAATGACAAACTTTTGTCAGTTACTAAATAAAAAATATTGTTTGGAAAATATTGGAAATTCGTTCTTTTGCTAATCACCGTTCTAAAACGGAATTTGAAGTAATTAACCTTCAGTTCTAGGACTTCTTAGTCGTGATATTAGCATACATTTCTCCAAGTAAATAATTCAAAAACAAGCTTCAACATCAATGTTAATTAGAGTAATTTACTTACAATGTGGGTTTCGATTTCCACATCGACCTTCTGGTAGATTCGTCTTCTTTTATTGCTAAGGACTGGGGTACACAATAGGTATGGGGAGTGTTGAGAATCCTTCCGTAGTTGGTCGAGAATCGATGCGGAAAGACGGTCAGTCGTCGCCTTTTCATAGAGCTTGCGTATACTTGACGGTCTGAAAAGAGGAAGTCTTGTGTTACAAGTAAAATGTACGTTTCGAACTCAGCTATTTTCATTCGGAGATAAAAGAGACTCGGAAAGAATTTAAGCCAGAGAAGAAAAGAATTAAAGACCGAAGCCTTAAGACTAAGGACTGATCTAAGCGGGAAATCCGGCTATTATCGCGCGTGTCATTCCGCTGTTGATGACAAGTTCGTCGCGCCTTTTTTTTCGCCTAGGTGGCAATTTGGGAACATTTAAACCTGCTACGTTGGAGCGGGAAAACGCTCCACGGAAATGCGCGTTTTTTCGCTCAGATTTTTTTCAGAGTTAGTTAGGTTATCCCTAAGGAATTTTCTCATAACCCAGATTAGTTCTAAACCTACCCTATTACACAGATGTCAGATACCCACCTCAGTGGTCATCGGGGAACAGTGGGTGTTACAGTTAATAAACCGATTGCCTAACCCGTCGGGACGAAAGACGTGACTATTGTGTTAATGATACGAATTGTAAAACCTTATTAGCCATTGCGAAACTCAATGCTTCAGCACTAATTGGTAATATACGTAAGTACGATTGCAGGGTAATGAATCGTTTCGAAAGGAATCGTGCGCAAGGTATTTTTTACCCTAAACTACAGATGCAATACAAGTTGTTTCCTTCATTGGCATACATTAATGTTCGTTAGTTAGTGATAATTAAATTAGAAAGTTAGGGTTTTACCTTGAATCGGGTGTGAACAGGCCCTTTTTGAGGGGATGACTTGCCGTGTATTGGACTTTGCGAGCCGCAAAGTCTGACAGGCTGCCCTCCGCTGTAACAAAAGAAAAGTATAACGTTAAAATTTTGAAAACAAAGGAACACATTATAATTAATTATAGCCGAAAAATTTAATTCCTTATTATTTCCTGAAACCATAAACTGCCAAAACTAAAAGATATGTTTCAAGGAATTCACAAATGCGTTCATTCGAATCGAAGGGCACCCTTTGATTTCAAGCTGTGTATGTTCAGCGACATCTTCGCCAATTGTGAACCGATTTTGATGGTTCGATTTTTGTTTGGAAGAATATTATTTCGCAGTGGTCCCGTTTAAGTTTAGTGAAGATCTGATGCTGATTTTCGGAGATATAAAAGGGAACTCTCCAAACCAGATTTGCTGTCTATTATATTGAAGAGTTCCCTAAAAACGGAAAAAATAAAAAACTTTTTTGCAAAAAATAAAACCGACTTCAAAAACAAAAAAAGTAAAAAAAAACTACAACTTAAGAAGTAGGTGGCGAAAAAAAAAACTGAATCAAACAAACAAAAGTCACCGACTTCTGAAGCTAAAGTTATTTTTCACAATTTTGTGTTTTTGAAGTCGGTTTATTTTGGAGAATGCTATTTCATCTGGTTTATGTATTCGCTCTCATTTGCCTCTTACGACAACCTTTGAAATGCTGAAGTGTGATGCTAATTAGCATTTCTAGGTTCAGGTCTTCGAAGTTGTAAAGATTCGAGAAAACATCTCTCAATCATCTTTGTCGAATGGTAAAAATTTTCACGATTAGTCGCATTGAAAGTAAACTCTCCATTTCTTTGAAATAAAAGCTATGTATTTTTGCCAAGAACCATATTTACTTCTAATTGGCTAATGTTAGCCACATTGTTAGCGTAAAAGTCAACATAATTGAGTGTCATCATTCTACGCTAAATCAAGCGAATCACCTTGCGACGGACGACGGTAGTTTATGCTCGGGCTCATAAATGTAGCCATATATCTGGGCAATATACTGCCTAGTTATGCAATTACCGGTTCATGCTAATATTGATATCTCATGGTCGTAATTATTTTAAACAGATGTTAACCTCAAACAAGAGACAGGAGTTACTTTATAGAATCTAACCGCTATGTTGAATGCTGAGGAGTTATCTTTACAGAAATAAAGTTGGATCTCATGATAAAAAGTCATGTACCATCGGACGTAAAAACATGTTGAAATACAACCCAAGAGTATTATACAACATATCATTAAAAGATAGTTAGCCAACAAACAGATAAATGGCCGCTTCGAGTCCCAACACTCCATGAAACAGACAAATAATCCGCCATTAGTCAAGAGCCCGCCCCCCAGGTTATCGGGATTAATGTTACCGGTCCTCACGATACCTCATTTCACCTTTTCTTGATTGCCTCACACCTAACTCGCATTTGTACCTTTATCAGCACATTACTTCCATGTCTCGTGATCTACCATGACCTTTTGAGACCTAACTCTTCTGTTCGATTTAACAAATCACTGTCGGTTACAGCAAATATATTTCAGACTAAATTAATCACGACGACAAACGGCTGTTCAGTAGTTTTGTTACATGCTGAACATATTTTATTTTGATAATGAAGCATGCTGATTAACTGTGATCCAGTCTAGATTATAGAGCGGTTTATTACAGAAGGAGGAAGCGATGTAAAAGCGGATACAGAGAGAGACAATTGAGTTATTGCCCTTGCATAGAATCGTGTTCAGAGATCGTGACATGACCATACCTATTTTAGTTTCTAATTATCGATAGGAGAAAATGGATGATATTATTTATCATCGGGATGAATTGTCCGAGCACAAAGCAAGCCGTATCGCGATACAATGAGAACAAATGAAGTAATCGATAGATATAGAGAAAGAGAATGCAATCGAAGAAAATGCGCGTGATTCAAATTGTAATGGTAATACGTCCCTACTGGATTTATTACGTGAATACATTAACATTAAATATGGCAAAAAAGCTTCTCATAGCAAATCACGATACAAAGGATGTTGTACCGATCGCATTCAATGAAATCGGGAATTAGCTATCTTATTCAATTAGAAGCTTCTTTGCATGCGCATGTATCATTAAGATTAGAAATATAGAAGAAACGTTGTGAGCACAGCTAAGCAATTAGATTTTACTACTAATACGATAATAGTAAAGCTTAATTGCATTTCAAGGTATGAACCTGGCCAATGTGAACTTTGACACAGAATATTTCACTATTATAAACTATCAGGAAAACGACAACTTTGAAGATAACGGCGATGGAGATTAAAGATAAAACAAATATTATCGTTCCTAAAGAGAAAATTGTAATCATTTGAGGTTGATCGGGATAACTGTTAAACGTTTTATCGTTAAATTAAAAGATTTTATCAGCGTGCAATCAAATTTGTACCCAGTCATTTATTTGTTTTTAATCTACCTTCCAATCGATGTTACGGTGTAAATTGAAAATGCTTTACAAGTGCCATAACTGTCGAAAACGAAGAAAAATTCTCATGAAACCCGTTTTTTTATATCATGGAATTAGAGCTCGTACTTTAAAGTACGTAGAAATGTTTGCCGAGGTATTTACATGTACGGTCAAAGACAGCAATGTCGCACATTCCGTAGCACTCCCAGTGGAGAGAATAAATTTCCAACTGCAGTGGATCCGTGGACATACGACCGCGTTTGCATATGGCCTGACATTGGTCATTGTAGTCTGATAATGTATGCCGCATACAAAGGTGAAGTCTGAACTCCTACATTACTTTTATGCAGTACAGTAAATAAAATTATGCTTGCAAAAAGAAATAAAGCTAAATAGTACTGGAAAATACATAATTTATCATACTTGGTAGTATTGTTAGAGCTTAAAATTATTCATTACACAACCACATGGAAACGTCAGCACGTCCTTACCTGACATCTTGACTCCATAAATAAGACTTATCAAGTGAAAGTCAAGATCTTATTGCAAATTCAATACCCCTGTGAGCAGCAAAGTCTATGAGGGAAATGGCCTCAGGAAACTAGTTCCATATAAAATATATAGTGAGATTGAATAGTATTGGATCGCAATAAGTACTGCAAAACTGGGCCCATTGTGAGCCGGCCTTGGCTCCCTGCGGGACGGCGCGCGCGCAGGGACGCCGTGGGTGGCGGGGGTACCGGTGCCCACATATTTACGATTGCCGGTAAAATAAATATAATTCTATACTGTAAGAGTATAAGATGATAGTTCATATTTTTTACGAATAATAGCCACATATTTTAATGCCAGATCAAAGATCGTCTTATCGTCGTTTAATCTTTATCGATCACGGTCGATGGATTATTTAAATTAGAGGTTTTCAATGTTGGGAATGGTGCCCGATAGCGCTTGATGGATAAAACGAAAATATAAAGCGACTTCATCAAGATGGTAGGACCGGTGAAAAGAAGTTATTTCGTGACTTGAATTTTATATGTATAAATAAACCCGTGAGTAATATAATATATCCCAGAATTCCCAGACTGGACTGATTGCTTATAATAAAAAAAAACTTAGATTCAACGATTTCTAGCACATTAAAGTAGCAGATAAGATAACTGGACAGACAACAAAGGCAAGCAAAACATTGCTACTACTAGATACTAGATCATGAGCAACTGAGCATCATTCGTAATATACTATCACAGTGCGTTTAGAAACTGCGCTGAAGGCAAGGTCCTATGAGGTCACGACTTTGAGAAGGTCTTGCAAGGGCGCTTTATCAGCGTATAGAAGCAACCTGTTCTGTAAAACTGGTTTCGTAAAATGGAATATGATGGGTTTGGAATGTGCATCCAGAGCGTAGAATTCTTTAGAGAAAAGGAAGTGTCTTTCAGTTAGAGTTTTATACGAAAGGTCCAATTGGGAACAGATAGTAAATCTAAGAAAATATTCTAGTTTCTAACGGAAAAGTGTGAATCAAGTTCAAGTCAAATAAAACGTCCATGAACTCAGTAGAAGTAATTCGCACGCAACCGTCCGTAACAATTTATCGGCTCAAACTTGCAAAACGGCGCGATTCGCTGCAAACGAACTGCTTTCATCCGTAACTCTTCATATAAAAACGGATGTGTTGTAAAGAACCCCCTTTCTTTGTTTTTGGCTTTATAACGATTCCGTCGCCCTGTTCATTGATTTATTGCTTGTTTAATATTCATGGGTGCAAGGAGTAATTTAGTTATTATAACTGTGCAGGAAGTGCTTCAACTGCTAAAGCCCACTTTGCACTGTTCAAGAATTTAGCTTGCACTTTTCGTATTATTTTTACAAGTTAACAATTTCATAAGGGCTTTCTACGGCTTGAATATTAAAACCACAGGGTACGTAGGACGTGTGGGATTAAAGAGCTATAATCTGACAAGGCTTCTTTAGAAGCATTAAATTTTCATGGGCAAGGTATTGCAACGTTTTTCATTTAAATTGAAGCCTACTTGCTTTTATACAGCGTATCCAATTACGTCCAGGCAGTGTGCATTTCGTATGCTACGTGGTAAAGTAAGTAGACCATTTATTTTTTTATTACAGTAGAAGCACAGGATTTCACAAGAGTTCGCTTTATTTTTTTCATCTTTACGGCATGCCCCGTTTTCGTCTTTCTTCGTCTAGCTCTGGGCGTTAATATTAAGCTTTATTCCATCTTAAAGCAGGTAGAAGTAATATCCTAATGGTTTTATAAGCGAGAGTGCGTAGCTGATTCGAATCTGCTTGAAAACCACGTACATGCTCCAGGCAATTTTCCTTCAAGTAATTTAATTCACAAACGTCGCATATTAGTTTGAATGAACGTTAAACATTTGTCTACAGAATTCCAATTATCTGCCGGGTATAGCATTTTCCATCCACACACATAACGCATGACTCATTCGGAGTAACTGATGTATGGCTATTTCGGGATCGTCTGGGAATCACAACAAATGCAGATCGTCTCAAGTAGTCTCATCTCATTTGTCCCATTATAAATTTTTCAGTCAATGAAAAACACCGCCAATAGTGTGGCAAGATCCGAAAAGATATTTGACGTTTATTGGTGGTTTTAAATGGACGCTATTGAAAAATCACCAATCTTTTTTTACTAAAAGAAGACACGCTTACTATTTCCAAAGTTACAGAGAGAAGCTGTGTTTTTGATAGTATAAACCGACTCGGCAATAAATAATATCACGCTCCAAATAAACAAATATTCACTTCTTTATCGAAGAAGGGTGAGCTTCATGAATTGCTGATGTCAGCTGTAGTCTATAGCGTTTCTTTTGCAAATAAGGACGTTGCATAAATTTATAAGCTGACATTCCAGCGCAGTTTCCTTAAGAAAAACTGTTTATATCTGGCCATGATGTTGGGGGCAAAGCAAGGGTCTTGAATAAGGGAACGGGTTTTACTACAAGTGCAAGACGTTAACTTAAGAAAGCGCAGGGTTGGTTTCTGCAAAAAATTGCTTGTGCCACTATGTTGTCTCCAAACGTTAAATTTGGAGTGTACTTATCTTGACCCGCCATAAAACCCGACCCGAGTATGGTAATGCGGGCATAAAGAACATTTGTTAAAAAATCCTGTTATCAATTCAATGAAAAGCTTTACGGCAAAGCTTATCCGATGTGAGATGTATATTAAGGTCAAAGGTTTTTATTCAGTTTCCCAATTGAAATCCTTCCTGAGGGTCTGAATGCGGTACTGATACTATTGTCCTCTATCCATAACTCTAGTTTCTGAACTCAAAGTATGGCGCTAAAACTTATTTTAAGTTTCCTCAGAGGACGTAGATAAACGCTTTACATGTTAGTATGTGGAGCAAACAATTCCTAGCGTTCATAAACTTAAAGCTCCCTAAAGTTGACCGCATATTATTATACGTTATTATGATGGAAGGGAGGGTCGGGTTTTATACCAATATTACTTGTCACATGTGAGAGTTATAACAGCCGCAAATGTAGGCTTCCCTTACAATAGCCGGGCCTACTAAACTTTTACATCGATTTACCAATTTCCCTATATTGCTCACTTCCCTTTCCATACACCCACGGGTTGCAAAACTTTAGCGCAATACGTAATGATTCTCCCTAATTTAGAACAAAACGTTTAAGAAACTTGCTATAAAGTTTACGATCAAGAAAGTTTTACGGTTGATGTTTCACAGTTGGAATACGTGAAAAATGTTTTACTATTGTTTGTGAAATAAGTACAAATTACTGGCAAGCAATAAATGCGACATTTTTACCGCCACAACGATTTAGTACGGGACTGGGGATACCATTGGCACGTTCGAGAACATTAAACCTGGGACCAACTGTTTCTCGCCATCGACAGCTGAACAGGCTTTCTTGAATTCGAACGGATGCTACTAAAAAGTAATGGTGGACTGCGGAAATACAATGGAATCTTGAAGGCAATATTTTTTACAAGACGGATCCGTTTCCATTTTATTGGAAGTTCAGGTGTTTCCGGCTGAAAAGTTTATGTCTCGGATGAAAGGAAAAGCTCAGTTTTAAAACTTCCACTTCAAATAGTCCTTTGTCAAGAACTCTAGCTGCACTTGCTGGGCAATATCCAGATAAAATTCTTAGCTTTATACTTCTACGAAAATATACTAAGCATAAAATAATTACTTTTAAAAGTTAAAGAGGTGATTTGTATTTTTATCCCTTGGGACATCGAGTCCACATGCCACTTAAATGGAATGAAGGTGTACTCGTGTTAAAACCGAGTTTGTAAACACTGCACGTATCTCTGGTCGGGATCACCCCAGTTCGCCAGTCCTGCATCGGGGCACGGACCCAGACATTTTTTCGTTCCACCATCATGGTACGAGGGTAATGGCTTCGAAAATTTCAAGATTGCATTTTTTATACACTTCGTTGGCGCGAACAATTTCGGTTGTCATTGATGGACAGCGGAATGAAGTGTTTAATAATGGATGAAAGCGTTCGGGACAGTTTATAAAGCAAGAAAGCTGTTTATGGAATTACCGACGGTTATATACCTACGTAAGCCACAGGCATACTTACAAAGTTCATATTGAACGCAAAGGTTCATATACTCAACACAATCTCAAGCAATATACAAGTTACTTGAGGAAGCAATATTCTCTGCGGCTACTAAACAGACAGTAGCCTCACAATACAGGTAATACTCAGCCTCCGTTTTACAGCCCGCGGCGGCAACGTTAAAATATGTTTTAATTATTAGATACGAAGTGTGAGTGTAATAAATATTACATAGTGCGTACGCAGCATTCTCTGTAAGGATTTATTGTGCAGTAGTACTAGTGCTTCAAGCGGCCTTCAATTGGTGCATTTACCCCGCGATCCGGCTCTAGAACCTATTTTATTCCTTCACAGCACATTTAAAGTATTATTGTCGGAGTGGGAACTATTTCGCAATACAGTATTGTTAATACTAGTGTTTATTGATGAGTTTAATTAATCACAGGTTAGGTATATCACATCAGATAATTGCTTAGTATAATTTTCAGTACGAGAAAAGGTCATGTTTATATAACGTTAGAGTATATTTGAGTACATAGCGTGCAATGTGCATATTTACAGTCCACAACTCCACATCGAGTGACACCGTGATATCGTACGATGTAAATTATGTTCGCGATATAATCCGGCAACCGATAATCGAATCGTTCGAAAAAACGTAAACCAAATCAAGTGAAGTACGAACGGAGATAGAATCAAATCGATTTCAGTGGTACCGAAAGTTGTAAAAGTTTGAAGTTAGTAATAAAAGTTTCTCAGAATATGGGCAGTACGTTTATACGTTATTGCTTTGCCACTCACGTAATCCAACGGTCGTGCGAGCGAATCGTAGAAAGATTACGATGTATGTAGATATGACGTAATAAAATACCGAAATAATATTGTAGCAGCCTATCAGGAGTATGATTTGACGGTGTTCATTCGCGTTTATCAAGATCCATTCAATAAACGTTTAAAATTATTATCTTACAAGGCGTTGATAAAACACCGCATAAAACCTTACATCTTTATAACAATGACTTTTTAATTGATTAAAAACACGAACGTTCTTTTTTGCGTTTGGTGTTGTTGCTAAAACAATTAAACTAGATAAATAAGTTGTCATCTACCTAGTACTCCAAAACTGAAAAGGTTATGAATGGCCGAGTTCATTTTTGGCACGAAAAACCAATCAGAGCACAATCCATGTGTAATGGCTGAACATTTTTACGGTTTGCACAGAGTGCCACGGGGAATAGATTTTCAGTGCGTCCCAAGTATAAATCACGACGACGCCAGATGACGCTCCATTCCTGAATTCTGAATGAGCTAGCCGAGACTTACTTTAAATTAAGGATTCTCATGCTACCTCCTGCATTTTATGAAGTTTTGATGTTTTCTGCTTTTATGTACTTCAATGCTTTTAATCAAATAAAATTCAGAAAAGCCTCCATTTTATTATTTCTGTATCTAATGTTAGCTTCTATTTTATCCTGCTAAAAAAGCTAAGAAATATAAACTAACATTACATTCAATATTTCTAGTTACGGAAGTTTGTATTACATCAATTTTGAGAGATTATCTCTTCCCTACAAGCGAAAATGTTTCATACAATATAATTTGAATACGTGCCAAAATGTTTATTTTACGAGTACGCCCTGTATATCTTTCTAAAGAAAATAGATAAGCTATGAGTATTTATTGATAATAGCTTGACTGCCTCTTCATGATTTTTATGTAAATGGGCAGTGTAAAATGTAAATACTTTACGATAATCGCATAAAGTCGCATAAGCAATTATTGCTTATACAACACGAAGAAAGGCGTCGTTTAGATTCAAGATACCTAGGTTTATAAAATAAGTAAAATATAAACGAGGCTCAGTGTTATCTACAGTACTCAATCAGTCTTATTACAAAAAGCTGAATAAACCTTGGTTTAAACCTGGACTATGAAGTCCAGGCTTATCTGCAAAACCATGGTCTAAATTTGTTCGTATTACAAAACTTAAAAAAACCGTGGACTTCTTAGTACCGTCATTTGAACCATTGTTTAAATATCAACCACAGATTAATACAAATATCATTCGTTCACAGATTATTCCGTATGCCCAGAAAAGAAAACGATTTGATAATACGCTAATGATTAGATGATGTTTAGGAGTGTTAAAAATATTGAGACCTGGTTATTTTGCATGGATATAAAGATTATTTAGTTATTTCGTCGATTGCAGTTTTGTTTACGTTTAAGCACATTACTTAATGTCGTACTAATTTTTAAAAGTACATCTAAGTACGTGTATCGAAACGTAACATTCTCGCGCGTTATATGAAACCATAACAATAAACAAAAGTACAAAACCATCGCAAGTTGAACAAAGTTCATAATTAGCTTTGGAATTTAAGTCTTTATTAGACAATTGCCTCTTTGTTTACCTTCTTTAGCTATTTTAATAATTGAATGTGATGGACCAACAAAAAAAAACGATCTGAGAATTGAAGTGCCGAGGAAAAATTAAGGAAACTCACATTACCTAAATGAACTTGAAATCGACCATGTTAATGTCCATTTTCGAGATAAAACAACATAACACAATGAAAAAGATGATTTATAACCTAAAAGAGAAACAGACTGATCCGATTTATTGACTTAGACCATCGTTAAACTAGGGGTCTCCGAGGTTTAGCGTTAGACCATGATTTAGTCTATGGTTTATCGCAAAACCACGATTTGTAATACCATTTTTGTTTAGACCGTGGTTTATAGAAGTTTAAACCAGGTTTATTAGTTAAACCGCTTTTTGTAATAAGGCCGAATGGGTTTAACAATTTTAAGTTCACTGACCAATGGTGGCCGGCGATAAAGATTAGTTGCCTGTGCCATTCAGAGTATTTGCAAAAAAATATAGTACGGAGAAAATTACACGCGTTGTAGCACCATTTAAGGATCATAGCAGGAAGCAAAGCGACCGGTTCAAGATGGCACTGCGGGATAGGAACGCCGGGAAAAAACTAATCACTTCAGATAACTGAACATTCTCACAAGACTCGGATAAAGTACCACTGTGACAAATATGGTATTGTTTTTAATACCGCTACATCGGCTACGCTATACAGAACAGCTACGCTGGAGAACTATAAAAAGTGATTTATAGCCATTCCTAAGGATTCATAATACCTACATTGTGAAGCCCGCATCGCTCATATAGGCTTGATGACGCCTTAAAATAGTGGTGAAAATAAAAGATAAAACCCTTTGAGCAAAATATTCCGAAAGTTTGCGGTTTTTATGCGAGCAAGTATAAATCGCATCAACAACACGGTCAAAGTCCGGCCGGCGGCACAAAATATTATAGGTTTTACCTATATTTCATCACTTCCAAAGAGCCATACTATATTCACGAATCATGTTACACGAGGAGCGATAAAAACGTGATTTTCGTGTTGTATGAGGAAACAAAAATGATGTGGGAAAATACGGAGAAATGCACATTGTACCGTACGTTTTCGGCAGCACAACACTGATAACAACACACCATTTGGTTTTGTACTAAAATATTTTGTAAGCAAGTTGAACCTTCTGTTTTCGTTATAAAATTTATGCAATACAGGAAGATGTCAGTGACCGCATGTAATGTGATTCGCTGCGGTATCCGCCAGCGTGTATAAAATTGATTTATTCACGTAACTATGTGGTATACACAACACGACCCATAGGAGTCGAATGACAAACTGCTGTAGTTTGCAAAGCTCTGATCTCCATCTCATATGGTCTAGCTAGCTAGTCTAAAAGCTTACCTTGAACATGCGGACGTTCAAGCCGCGTGAAATTTACTTATCCACGCCTTTAACTTGTTAAGAGGAAGTAGTACAAACTTTCGTAATATAATCTGCACATATGAGAGAATTAATGGCGCCGTCACCGGTGATACAAATTCAATAAATTAAATTTTAATAACGACGTTAAACGCGTTATAACAAGGAATAAGGTAATGAATTATAATTATGCGCGGAGCCGCCCGCCCCACGCGTTCTAATGACTATGGTACAACATTAGCCTAACACAAATTACCAAGAAATGTGTAAACAGGTATTAAAGGGATCGCCGAGTTTTACGTAGCCGAATTAGGGGAGAGTAATGTTCCCTTGTTGTTTTTATCATTCTTCCTAATTTATTTTTTGCGTTACTTTGCTGATGACGCGGAATAAATGTGTTGCTTGAATTAAATTACCATTAAAAAGTTGTAGAAGTTTGAAAACTTTATAGTATTTAATACAAAATTGCAACAGAAGCTATTGTCGGTTTAGAGGATTATTGTTCACATTTAACTGGCCAGGAGCCTGCAAAGCGATAATATCAACGGCTCGTTAACGTTTAAGTTATAAATTTTAGAGACCTGCACCACAATGGAGGGCGTGGTTGAAACTCGTAATATTTTCTACTTGCGCTGAAGTTGAACTGCCTCTGCAATATACGACTGTTTTAATAACATAATACATCTTTACAGCCAGTTAAAACTTATTCTGGTTCTTCTTCAATTCCAAAAGAACAGTTAAAAGTAAAACCAGACCTGTTTGCGGCGATGCATTTGAATTCCAAGTCGGCGTAAATGTCCGGCTTCCCCTAAAGAATATTGGTTTGCATAATAGCAATCACGATCACAGTAGCTACAAAGTTACGTTGCTGTTGCCTACATTCGTATTGTCTTAAGAATAAAGTTGAGAATAGATAAGGGTGGGTGTATTCAGCAGCCTGCTTTACATTGCTCTGTGGTATGGTATTGAATGACGTGTCCTTATTTCAGTGCGCCGCATTCACGTCATCGGAGAATAGATTGAAATGAATAGGAAATGTATGGAGTAGACAGGGATATGTACCGTTGTGGTGTGGTGTAGCTAAACCACTCCTCGTTAACGTCCCGTACATCCAAATGTACCTGTCTCCACAACTTCTGCCATGTAATGATGCTTGAAGATGGCTTGCAATAAAATATTTACTGCATTGCATTTATAGACTTGGAGCCATTGTGGTTAAGAAAGACAAAAGGAAAGTAAAACAGTATTCATCAGTCAACTCATAGGTTTCGTCGTCTTGCGGTTGATGCGAAACTACTTGTAAGTTAGGTCGCAAAGTTGCAACACTGTACGTTATAATATGTACATACGTGGATATAGGTGCTCACATGGCTGTGGAACTTTGTTTGCTTCAAAATCAAAACAACACGAGTAGTTGGCACCCTCCGTAAATACTTCTTTTGGCTTCACCGCAGACTGATCGATTTTATTGAACGGAATGTCTGATGCCCAATACCGATTAACCACCGCATGAAGTGAAAACTTCGTTAAATATCATGAAACCTTTGGTCGCGTAAGGTTCTTTAGTGTAATAAAAAACAAAGACGAGATCCTTTCAGACAAACTAGCCACAATGTGTCGTTTAAGGGAAGCAAACATTATAAAACATAGTAATAGCAACGTTATGTATGTAGTTGAAGTTACGAAGATCTCTGTGCTTCGACATTTAAGTGTGTCGTAACTCAAGTTAAATGTTGCTGGTTATTTCCAAGTGAACAATAGAAGACCAAAGAAAGGCCGTGTATTAGGTAGGCAACGAAATAAACGTAAGGGTAACTAAACTGTTGATTAAAGCCATTGAGATATTACTACTGATTAAAGCTAATTCAGGCAAACATAACATTAAGGTCAAAATTATTCCGTAAAAGAACTACCAATAAAAGTTAAGTTTATAAGGATAAGTATTAAAATATCAACAGCAATTAAGAGAGCATTGAAGATTATCTGCAAGGGCATAAACGTGTAAAAGTTGAAGGAAATACGAGTTATCCTGTAGCTGTTTTGATTTAAGAAAATTGGGGACTAGGCCGGGGAAAGAAGCTTAGGGGCATAGAAAAGATGGTTGGGAAAACTGTGAAAGATAAAACGTAGGATCTACAAAAGTCCGGACTCTGAAAATCTTTGCAAGCTGTTTCATTCGTGAAAAATGAAATGCTTTTGCAGTTTGATTTTCATATTTCGCAATATGGTTTCTTTAAAGTGTTCTGTAGCAAATTGAATGAGCTCTTTCTCACGACATATCGTCGATTCAAAGCTCTCATTCATGTTACGAGCATGGAGCATTCTACGGTGTAACTATTTAGTTCATTGTCCACTGTATCTTTTTCTTAATTTGCATTTACTTCAAAATTATAGCAATTTTGACTTGACTCACACCTTAAAATTAACTGTGCTTTTATAATGCATGGAATTTAATTAAGTTATTTGAAGTAACACCGGTAATTTCTTATTTAGTTTCTACTATGTATTTACGTTCATGCGTGTTTCCAGTGTTTGTTCTTCGTATCTCCATGGTCGTCCGGGAACTACGGTATGGTGCGGCTTGCCAACATCCCACGAGGTGTGCCGAGTCGATGACCTTTCTCTCCAGGAAGTCTATACCTCAAATTAATAGCTCACTCCATCACAGAAAGCCGTTAATAGTTATAGCGTTAAGTTTAAGTAATGCTTTACAAAGAGATACAATTTTCAAGAAGAAAATAAGGTATTGTTTCGTGTTGTGCTAATTGTATCTGAATAATATATTCTTTCTCATTTGATGTTTGGCGCGATTTATGATTGTAGTAGGTAGAATACACTTTATGAATCTATCTGTATCCGTAATAGGCTAGTTTCCACCATCAATATATTGCAAATCTATTTAGTCCGTCAGTTAGAGTCTTGGAAAATAATGGACACGTATTTTGTTTTTTTTTTTTTTAAATCAATAAATATTGACCAAGATAAAACGCATCAAAACTAAACGAGAGTGGGGGCTCGTGACGTCACCACGCACTAAAAATTATAGCACGGCGTGACGTATTGAGAATTTTAAAAGCGTCGTATCTTTGTCAATTTTAGTTTACGTAACAAAAGAAAAAATACGTGTCAAATATTTTTTGATAATCTAACTGACGGACTAATTAGATTTTTTCAGCACACAAGCCTATTGCAGCTATATGATAATATGGATAAACAAACTAAGAAATCTAAGTGTAAATCCCTCGTATCTCATGCATGCAGTAAAACATTTCAGTGCGACACGTATGATATCGCAAACGACGTCTGCCCCAAGGGTTTACTGGTACTGAGAACTTTCATAGAACCAATAAACTCGTAATACATACATAAATTATGTCGATTTGTTACAAGTTTAATGGGAAACTTTATATCTACCACTAAATGAGTTCACAATATTTCAAATGTTTTTACAAGAGTATCAGATTAAATTGTGAGCACTGAAACGATGAGGTTTCTTTTTTATGACAAGATAAACAGTTTGTTTCTTTCATACTAGTCTAGTCTATAATTTAGGAACAGTAAACAAACGGTAAATCGTAGCAGTACATTTTTGATAGAATGGTAATTCATGTTCTTCGTGGAAAAATCAAAGAAAGAGATTGTACAAAGTTATTAGAATGGGGCCATAGGTTGCGGTAAACACCGAGGGCCAGATATCTGAGGCATTAAAGGAGACAGCCTCGTGCAGATAACCGCAACATAAACGAACCGTAAAGCTGTTTGTTCACTGCTTTTACGATTATTTGTTGGCACTTTAGTGCGACGAAAATTCTCAGCGAACCGGCCAAAGAAAAATATCACGTAAGCGGAATAGAACTGGATAAAGATAACATCGTTGTATTGTCGCGCTGCCTTCTTTGAGCGATAGTAAAAGTGTTTCTGCGAGCCACGGTGAGATTACAACGACTACCAGCATCGCGGAAAATGTAGCGCATGTCTAATTTACAGGGACCGCTATCCAGGCAGTAAATTCCGTGCTGGACACAGAACCGCGAACATTGCATTAGTGGTATCTCCTGTTTAAACAACCCAAACACTATCCGCTTTGAAGTGCCGATGGCAGACGTTGTTTGACACAGGGCCAAACAATGAACCTTCATATACTCAACACCTCCGCTTTTTAACATCTTCGACGGTGTGTCTGGCACAATGTTTGGGTTTCGAAACAAATTGAGAAATTGTTATCGTGTATTTACTGTTCCGAAGGGAAAGCTTCACACAAGAAAAACATTTACTTTTTAAGTTTCGTTAAATGTTATTGTTTGAGAAGTTAAATAACGACGAGAACTCCGGGAATATGAAAAGGATGATATCTATTGGGTGATATCTATTGGGTCTTTATTGGGTGATATCTATTTCTAGGAATAATAACACGCTTTTTTCTTTCTCTCTTCATAACCAGCCTGTCGTAACATTTTCATTTGTGTCTATCTGTTTGAATGCAGTTGTCAGATGTAACACAAGCACGAGCAAGAAGCATACATCAAACGCATCACAGGAACTCTTAAAATAAACCACATGAAAAATGTTTGATCGCCATCGATTGACCTAATCATGTCGGCACCGTTTACTTTGTGGACTAATTAAAACGCAGAACAAGATGCATGTTTCTTATAAACATGGCGGAGGAGTGCAGTGTATGGCCATCGTCAATGGGGCCCGTACAAAGTGTAATAGCTTCATTGCCCAACCGTGCGTGAAGACACATTAAACCAGCGTCGTTCACCTACGGAAGATTACACCAGGATATCGAAAAACGTAACGGTATCAAACGATTGCTCCTTCAAACGTTTCCACGATCATAATAATATTGAGTTTCCGACATACGATTTCAAAATGTAATAGGCAATTCCGATACGAATTTTAGTATCGTTTGGAGCCTTGTTGTTTCAGGAAAACAAAAACAGGAGCGATATTATACCTATTATGTATATCAAGTTCCCAAGAAGGTAAAGTCAACAGCCATTTCGGCGTACCTAATTCCAAACACTCATGTTTTCTTTAGCACCGCTGAAGTAAATATTTAAGTAAGAAGGTTTATAAGATCTGTGTATTGAAGCGTCGATAACAGTTCTGTATATACATAGGTCAACAATTGACATACCGTACTAGGAATAATCTGTTGATTAATCTATAAACAAGAACTAGCGTAAAATAATGATTGGCAATACAGTAAACAGAAGCTGTATAAGGTAAAATCAAGCTACAGACGGTGCGTTACCCTATACAGTGGATTGAATGACATTTAATCTATCATAGGTAAAGTAGTAGCAATATTTCACAAGCGTGTGGTTAGAGCAAGTTTGTGCAACAAGCTCATAGTCATTCAACAAGTACACAAATCAAGGTTGTTAACCCATTTGCGTTACGGTCTGATACCACTCTGTGGCTTCCTCGTATTCATTACGTTTTGCTGGTATTCATTCACAAAAGCCTTTTGATCGAAATTATGTAAACTTTTTTGCCCTTTCACATTTATATTACCTCGTTGTTTAGTCATCGTCGTTTTTAACCGACTTCCGAAAAGAAGGATGTTCTCAATTTGCCCATTTCTATTTTTGTTAGTAAGTTTTCTAGCCAGTGTGAATATTCAGAGATAGTCCAGCCGATGTATTGCTTCACTTTTTGAAATGTATTTGAAACAGATGTGGCTTCTATTTACAACACGAAATGACAAGAACAATATCTGCTGTAAAGTTTCGAAGATAAAACTATGTACATACTGCAACAGTTCGGAGAACTGCTCGATGGTCCGAAAACTACCTGTAATCTCACTTTATGAAGGTAGGATAGAATTTATTTAAATACTTTGTTCCTCCATTGTAATTGAATTGCTAAATATATTATTTAGGTTACTGTTGAAGACATAAGTTGATTGAATGAAAGGATAAACTTTACTGGGATCACAAGTAATTTTATTAGCAAATGGCTAACTGGAAAATTAATTATAAACGCGAATCGAATTTTGTACCCAAACACGAACCTTCAAAATTAAATGTTGTTACAAACGTATAGGTACCTACTAAACAAAGGTACTCAGCGTCACTCAGGATTACGAATAATCTCCTACGTGATATGTTTTTCATATGATATACATAAATTATTTTAATAGTTTAGGTACTAGGAAGGAACTGTTACTATTAAATCTCTGTAGTTGTCTGACGTTCAATTGTTATCTTCGTAACAATGGCAATGTTCTAAAAAAAGAACTTGTTCGAAAAAGTTTCAAAAAATCTCCCCAGTTCATTTTCATAGACATTATGTTCAGCAACAGAGCAATCTCTTTCAACTTTTATTTCGAATTTCGAATACATTACGGATAACTGGGCACGGCGTGCAACGGTGCATTCACATTCATACAACCCGTAGTTCCGAGAGTACAATGTTTTAATAAATCACCAAGTAACGAGCCTGTTACTGTACCTACAGTAGCCGTTTCGCCAAATCATGAAGAGCGATTTATTTCATTCGAAAACGCTGCGGTTCATTGACGAAAGATAGCGAACTGGGTGAGCATTTGCATCGCACTTGAAACTGTGAGATACAGCCACTAAAATTACGTTACTTCTGCATATAAATAGCTTGTTACTGAATGTCCAGTCAAGTTTAGAGTTATGTAGGTACTTGCGGATATTACTTCAACTAAATCTATTTCAACGCTATTCGCTAGTTCGCTGAATGTTTAAGTGCAGAATCGTAAACGTTTAACGTTTTATATCTCCGCGAATGTCTCATTGCCGGGTCCTATCCTTTTACAAATAAAGGAACTGCTCTTCATTGTCAACAGCAGAAAAGATTTGTTTTAGTCTTTCTCTTACTTTGGAGTTTCCTATATAGTACGGTAGGTACGGTGCAATAATAGGTACCACGGTAACCTTATTCTTATTTAATAGCTATCGATAACGGGCGATCTTAAATGTTACTACAAAGCAAATGTGGAACTGTAAAAACAACATAAATTATTTATGAGGCTCTTAAAACACTCACTGAAAACGCATTACTAGACTAATCTGCGTTAAAGGAGGAGAAAATTAAATCAAGCTGCAGAAAATACGTGAGTGTCGAGACGATGAAAACTTATTTGAATTAGTTAAGAAGAATAGAATAAAGCTTGGTTATTCTCCCGTTAGAATGCCTTTCTATAATGTTACTAAGCACTGAATATGTATTAAGTTAGCGTTTTATATCCACACCATCCACAAGGTAACTGTAAGCTTTGGTATGATTATATAGCGGGACTGACTCCGGGCTAGGATCCACCTCATTAAAATTTTACTGCAGCATCGCCATGATAAGATAAAGGGGAGTCGCCTCTCGGACGCGTTTTTACACCCAGGTGCTATGTTATCAGCACCTCGAATTTCCACAAAAGCATTAAGACTTGAGAAAAACCTAAAGCTGAATGCAACAGGTGTATGTTTACGTAAACTAACCAAGAAGCTTAAAGTAATCCAATGATTTATTTAGGTGTCATCGCATGGCCTCTCTCATTTACATATCTGTCGCTTAGAAAACGTATTGTAGGCGCGATGGGTAGAGCTTTATGCTAAATACGTGTGTACACCCGCATATACAATGACAAGAAACGTTCGAGAAGTGTGGTATTTCACAAGGAAGTGGCACTCGGGATGCGGTCGAGCATTCGCCAGGTCCGCCTTTAGCTAGGGCTGTCAATCTCGTGACCACGACACAGACAAGGTGCAAGCTTCCGGCAACTAGCGGTGAGACCCTGTATAAAGCAAGTACAGGTTTTCCGAAAGCGATACACCTAAGAAGAACTCGTATTAAGGTAACGTGATATATTGCATCCGTCATATCGATACAGTAACTCATATTCAATTAACGTATGTGGGAATGGCGAAAAATGTCTATCACATGTTCATTCCACCGGTTAAATTAAAGCTTGCTTGATTTTATTTATAAATTAAATGCAACAATGTTGAAGAGGAATTTGAGGCTTGATTTACACAATGGATTTGTATCTGAGCTGCCGCAACAAGACTAGCAATTTCTTAACCCTGCTCAATCTGCCGGGGAAAAGGGCGACACGGGTTCAAGAAGATATGCATGCATGTATTTTTCTTTTTTCAAACGTCTGAGCTTTTATTACAGAACTAGTAACTGAACAACAAATGGTTTTTGCAAGAAATGAGAAGTATAAGAGAAAAACAAATAAACTCGGTTTATGGCTTCATAGTGAGATTGGAAGTGGAAGTCTTTATTGTACGGCGACTTATAGTTCACGACTAGCTTCGGGCATCAGGCAGGAGTCACCTGTGTGGTCCGTCGCCGCGTTGTGCAGGTTAATACTTAATTATGTGCTTTACCTCTGTTCTACATATTCAAATACATGTAAACAGACCACCGCATATAATAAATGGAATATTTAATCAATACCACCGAATGAATGAAGCCATCGGTGAAGAAAATTGCCCGCTATCACGAATAAACAGTACGTGAACATGACAGTTTTATGAAACAGTAATTTGAGGCCGGCTTGATTTACGTGTATGAAACTTTGGTCTGTAAAATTATCATTTAATTGCGGACGGAATAAATAAGCCATGAGGTCAACGAAATTGTAGCAACCGGAATGAAACGGATGGCGAAAAATTTAAATAAGAATTTCCTAAATGACGTTTACTTGGAGGAGAATTCACCATCCACTCGGTGCTACTTTGGCAAATAGAATTTTCACGCGTTCGTTCGAAGTATACGACGACGACGGGGCGGCTGCAATTTGTCAGCCGCCTCAAGCAAGCCCCTTCAAAATACACAGCTGTTGTTAAATTGTATTAGAGATCCTTCATTATACAAGTCCCCGTATAAACGTTGACAGTAACTACCTAATATTCTGATTTAAATTAAAAGCCAAGCTGGCATAAAAAAAGAACGAAGAAAATTAATGGCGAGGATATAAACAGCTTCAAGCCATGAAAATTAATTATAGCTACTGATTGCCCAATGGAGACTTATACGGGAACTTTACTCTTATGCTAATCACAAGATGATGCTATTGCTACCAATAAAATTACAGCGAGGAATCTAATGCACGAAACTGGTTACAAAGCTCGGAATGTGATATTAAATCCAGCCTATACATATTAAACAAAACTTAAGTACAATGGTTATAAACTTGGTGTCATAAAGTTCACCATTCTGACTTTCTAAAACATCGGTTGTGATTGTAAACACACAAATAAACTTGCGTATTTTATAACCCTCTGCATTCGCCAGGATAAACTATGTTAATAATAGGCGTCAGTCGACGAGTATGCTTTTAAGGAACAAAGTGTTGGGGTACTAGCAGTCAATCTTTGCGATATCGGGCTCTCGGTAACTGTTCCTTATCGCGAATAGCAAAAAAGCCTTTCCATGTCAAGAGCTGTCGGTAGAAAAGCCCCTTTGTTCCTAGCACGACACTTATGGATGTGAACTGTGCAAACGAAAATGGTGTTTGCAGTTTTAGGGTTTGACACCTGCGTAAAATATGGCGCAGCTCGGAAGAAAGCTTTTAGGAAATAATATCGACGAGGTTCCTGTTTTCAATATGTATAACATTGTCTAAACACAAGAAACCTTTCCAACAAAACAACTTTTATAAAGAAAAGACACAAACAGAATTCAACGACAACCAAGTCTTATAGCTGTCACTGTCACCCCTACTTGTTTTCTTCACGCTATTTTTCTCTTCCAATAGCTTTTTCAATTCTCTATGGGGTTACGAGATGAAAACCAAGCGATAGCACTCTCACAATCAGCTATTATTGGACTATCGTATTCAAAGTCCCATTGTCCGCTCCGAAGGCGTTTTACAATCACCTCGGAATTTTCTTTTTACTGCACTTTGGAATGTGTTTGTGTTGTTTCTAAGTGAATGGGTAGACGTCTCCGTCTAGGATACAGATGGCTAAACTGGACAACAACAATTTATTTACATAGTAGGCGGAATATGTAGAACCTATTTATCTTTAACACCTCAATGTACCATACGTCTTACGAGTATTTAACGCAAATAAAGATTATTCTATTATAACGTTTCTAAAAGATAAATCACATTATACCAAAATTATAGGAACTGTTAAACCCATCTGAAGCAATTAATGAACTGTGTCTAATTAATTACATTATTATAAATAAAGGGTAACTTTCTATAATTGAGATACGTCATGAAAACAGAATGTCTGAGTCTGTCGTTTCCACAATATACACAGATGTACAGTGTAGGTCCTTATGTATGTATTCGGGTTCAATAGGTAGGTCGGGTGGGGCATGCAGTTAATTTGTAGTCGTGATTGAATTAACGAAGCCGACCGCTTGGCAGAGCTCATTTCGAAAGCTGTTAGATACTATCATCTTATGCCTTTATACTGTCGACCGTAATAACGAAAGCATTTCTTAACTTTATAACAAGCCTACGACTTTATTGCTGCCTGGAATTGGCGAACCGTGGATTCTCACAGGCCAGGTACGACTCAGGTAATCTAGCTCAAAATTGAAAATTCATTCGCTGTGACGGTTTGCCATTGTGTGCCCACGCAAATGAAACGAAAACAGAAACCGAATAGCGAAATATTAATTTCCAACAGTACTGTCGACGGAATTGAACTGAAATGAGAAATTAATCTGCTTTGCTGTGGTGTTGGCGACTGCGCAGAGATTCTTTTTGCCTGTCAACTCGGTTATCTGTAGGCCGTATGAGAAGCGATGTGTACGATTTATTTCGCGGCTGGGTTCTAGTCTAGCCCTGAGGTTGTCGGCTACATTGCAACTGTCCGTTTGAGAATATTACGCATACGTTAAAGCTGAGTACACACAACACAAGTGTAGCTGATCATAAACTGTGAACTTTAAGATGATCTGGTTTAAGATTAAATCTGTTTGTTTAAGTATGCCTGCTCATAGTCACAGTCGACTGGACGCTTGTCTAACGAGGAGTGACGGCTCTAGGACACAATACTTGGCGGTTCAGGTGTGTAAATTGTGACGGCAAAGAATGCTGTGCTCACACGAGACACACGTAAGCCTATCATAAGTACAACGAAATTATTTAAGTGGAAATATTTTACGTCAATCAGAGTTGATGCTTGACGTGGCATAACAGGAGTTGCATACATATTTATGGCGCATTTCATGCAAATTATTGCAAGGGGTTATGGAAAAATGTATCTACCAAGTACAAATATAACGGTATCACAATGAAATGTTAATGAATCACCATCATCATAGGAAGCAAACGGGAAGTTACGTAATTAGTCTTTGTACTCGTAAAGAAAGCGGTCAAATGTTAAAGAGATAATTGTTAGTACAGGAAATTAAAGGCATTTAGTAATGTAGGACAATCCTCTCCGGGCCCGCTTGATGGCAATCTTGAACAAACTCAGCTAACTTGTTCTTATTACTGGCAGTAACGCTCACTGTAATCTTGTTCATCTCACGATTTTACAAGCTTTCCACTTGAAATGCAGAATTAGTTTTTTGACTAAACATTCCGACGAGATTGACATCATGAATACAACGACCGAATAAAGTTGTTTGCAGTATCATGTATTCGTATGCTTGTTAAATTTATTTGCATATCTATAGTTTGCTAGTCAGTTCTCAGTGATTAGATAATATTGTTTGTTTTGACTGTGTCTCCCACACTTGATTATACAACTTATTCATATCCATTCTCATTTATTAGCTAACTAAAGTTAGCTTGTTTGTTCGTCTGTGAACCGTCTAAGTGCGTGAGTCATATACGCGTGGGATTCAGCTAGTGTACTGACTGAGTTAGTACTTTGCCAGTTCAAGTGATCATGATTCAAGGTTTCTCACCGTAGAATATACCTTTAATAAGCTAAGTGTTCTGTGGGAAGTGGTTCATAAACTAATTTGGTTATGACTTGTGAGCTAAAATAGGCACAATTTTATCCGAAGCGAGCATAATCCCAATTGGTTTTAATATAGCAGAGTCCGTTTTATGTATCTTTTGAATTACAGTACTGAAATGGAGGAAGACGTCTATGAAGCCCTGCCTAAAGCTATAAACATCAAGTAAACGATCAAAGCTGATTTTCACTTGTGCTTGAGCAGGTTCAAAGCGCTGGTTTTGTTCTTAATTTGCAATATTAAGTATAACAAGCCTGAACTCTCGATGCGAGTATGCGAGATGATCGTGTTGAGTCGGCTAGAACCTCGATTAATTAACTTTTATGAGCTATGCCGGTTGATTATATTGGAAATATTCATTCTAAGCTCGTCGTTACCATAAAATGATAGGTACAAGTCAGACCAAGATTAGCAACGCCGACTTTAAATTACTTTACAGTACCCTTTATAAGAACTGCATGGCTATAAATAACTGGTACTTAGGTATATACCGTATATCTATATGATAGAGTATTTATTTACCAATCAATTAAGTGGGATTCCAGTATCGCGTGGCTAACGCTTATCTGTCGAGTATTTTTTGTTTACGATTCCATCCAGGGGCGTGGGTTTGCAGATAAGTCGAACGCAGGATTTGTCCCAAATGCTTTCAGAGCCATTTCGTGAAACAAAATCTTTATGTTCACGCAATTTGCAACGGAATTCACGCCAATTCTTTTCATTATTTTTGTCTCACGGTTCAAAATAAATTACTATATACAGTGAGTGTTGGTAGTATCACTGCCTGTCAATTAACTTCAAGAAACTTTTTCTTTAAGTAAGTAATTTCTGAAATCGCCAACCCGTCTTGAGCAAGCGTGGTGATCAATGCTCGTGCCTTCTCTGTTGAGAAGAGGCCTTTGCCCAGCAGTGGGACAGTAATAAGCTGGTATTATTATTATTTTTATATTAATTAAGTACTTAATTTATTGTGAGATTCCAAAATAAATTGGTAAGTAAGTAAATGTTGATTCGAGACCATTTAAAATTCTCTTCGGACTATTTTTTTTGTGATGACAACATTCCATAAACGGACAACTTTCCTGTTCACGTCTGCAATAAACGTGGACAGGAATTTATCGAAAGTTAACTTAATATGCTTTTTAATGTCTTGTCATTGTGTGTATAGTAATTAAATAGTAATAAAATTATAGTTGTCATATTCTATCAATTGAAATTATTTATGCTTTGCTTTCACTAAATATGTTGTGATTGTAATATACACATAATTTCACGCTATTTGTGTCTTTTAAAACCACACACATAAAAAAAGTGAAGACCTAACCTACTACTTTACAAAACATGATAATTGCATATTCTCCAATTAGAAAGAAACATTGGACTGGGGACTTAAAACTTTTAAACCTGCTCGATTAGTTCGGCTTTAACAACAAGTGGCTCAAATAATTAAGTAAGTACCATAACAAAATGTTTGAAAGTCTGACTTCCTTAGTCTATCTCTATACCTACGTACAAGTTGGTATTGTTGGCTGTCACGAGTGGCGTGACTAAAGAACATCGTGGCTTTACCCATGCGAGGTCATTGGGCCAACATTTGGCGAAGCGATGCCAAGGTCAGCCCAAGCTCTGTATTTCATTCCATAATGTGAACTGGTACTTGTTACTCATAAAATGCTTCATTATAATATTCTGATCTTTAAAGATTAAAATTGACGTGTCCTTCTTCAAGCAGCCTTAATTTATCATTTTGTTGCAGTCACTGAAAGCATTTCGGGCTCTTCTGATATTTTCCGGATTTTTCGTCCAACAATAAATATTGCTGGACATTACACACAGCGCCATCTAAGTGCCACACTAAGCAACGAGGCTTGTGTCGTGGACACCAGATAGTTGATATACTACATAGATACTTTTTGTTTGTAAATACATACTTATAATTATACTATATAAAGCTGAATTACCACTGACTCACTGACAGAATTGTTCTCCCAGATGGTGGATGGGGAGGTGGGTATATTTTGACAGATTCGTAAACAACTAACTCTGAAACCTATGGGAAAAATCCCAAACCTCCCCTTTTCGCCCCCCTTCTCACCCCTCCATATCGTATCTCGGAAACCAAAAGACTTGGAACATTTTTTTTTTCAGATTCGTATAGAGGAGGCTGGGAAAAGTAAAAACCACTTTTCAGAGTTGTCCCCCTTGTCCCCCTTCTCCCCCCCTTTAGGCGGATCTCGGAAGTTAAGAGACTTGGAACATTTTTTTTTTCAGATTCGTATAAAGGGGCAATGCATTAGTCGAAATCATTTTTCAAAACTCCCCACTCTCCCCCCCTTCACCCCTCCCTCCATCGTATCTCGGAAACTAAGAGACCCGTATTTTGTGTTTTTTACGGATTCGTATAGAGGAGGCTAGGAAAAGTAAAAACCGGTTTTAAAAGTTGCTCCCCTTTCCCCCCTTCTCCCCCCCTTTAGGCAGATCTCGGAAGTTAAGAGACTTGGAACATTTTTTTTTTCAGATTCGTAAGAAGGGGCAAAGAGTTGGTCAAAATCATTTTTCAAAACTCCCCCCTCTCCCCGCCTTCACCCCTCCCCCCATCGTATCTCGGAAACAAGGACACGTAGCGGCATTTTGATTTTGACTGTACTTTATTATTGAGGAGCGTTACAATTTTTATACCCTCCCTTCCCCAACCTCCCCTTGCCGGTGGTAGATAGGTCCTGAGTGGAGCGAACCTGCGAGACCGAGTGGAGCGAAGGGGGGAGGTGGCGAGCGAAGCGAGCCGGCGACCTCCGTAGCGTAACGAAGGTTGAGTGGGTGAAGCTCCCCTCCCCAACCTCCCCTAAAATTGAAAGGGCTGTAACTTCATAACGGTTAGAGCTAGCCATCAGGTGTTTGAACAAATATTATAGTAGGTGTCAAAACCTGTCCGGTGGTAGCTAGGTCCTGAGTGGAGCGAAGGCGGGAGGTGGCGACCTCCGTAGCGTAACGATGATTGAGTGGGTGAAGCGTAACTCAGCAAACTTTAGGGTAATGATTTTTATGGGAAAAGGGAGGAAGAGTTTTTTAAATAAGGTTTTATTAGGGGTCCGTTGGGGTTTTCATACTGTTTTAGAGGTAATTCTAACGGATTTTTCAATTCATTTTGGGGTGCCCATTGATTCTCAAAATTTTATAAGGGTAAGTAATACTTCTCAAAAACACCAAACACGCGAGCTGCGCGCAGCTCGCGCACCCAAGCAAACTAGTTATACTATATAAAGCTGAATTACCACTGACTCACTGACAGAATTGTTCTCCCAGATGGTGGATGGGGAGGTGGGTATATTTTGACAGATTCGTAAACAACTAACTCTGAAACCTATGGGAAAAATCCCAAACCTCCCCTTTTCGCCCCCCTTCTCACCCCTCCCTATCGTATCTCGGAAACCAAAAGACTTGGAACATTTTTTTTTTCAGATTCGTATAGAGGAGGCTGGGAAAAGTAAAAACCACTTTTCAGAGTTGTCCCCCTTGTCCCCCTTCTCCCCCCCTTTAGGCGGATCTCGGAAGTTAAGAGACTTGGAACATTTTTTTTTTCAGATTCGTATAAAGGGGCAATGCATTAGTCGAAATCATTTTTCAAAACTCCCCAGTCTCCCCCCCTTCACCCCTCCCCCCATCGTATCTCGGAAACTAAGAGACCCGTATTTTGTGTTTTTTACGGATTCGTATAGAGGAGGCTAGGAAAAGTAAAAACCGGTTTTAAAAGTTGCTCCCCTTTCCCCCTTTCTCCCCCCCTTTAGGCAGATCTCGGAAGTTAAGAGACTTGGAACATTTTTTTTTTCAGATTCGTAAGAAGGGGCAAAGAGTTGGTCAAAATCATTTTTCAAAACTCCCCCCTCTCCCCGCCTTCACCCCTCCCCCCATCGTATCTCGGAAACTAGGACACGTAGCGGCATTTTGATTTTGACTGTACTTTATTATTGAGGAGCGTTACAATTTTTATACCCTCCCTTCCCCAACCTCCCCTTTCCGGTGGTAGATAGGTCCTAAGTGGAGCGAACCTGCGAGACCGAGTGGAGCGACGGGGGGAGGTGGCGAGCGAAGCGAGCCGGCGACCTCCGTAGCGTAACGATGATTGAGTGGGTGAAGCGTAACTCAGCAAACTTTAGGGTATTGTTTTTTATGGGAAAAGGTCTGAGTTTTAAATAAGGTTTTAGATTTTATTAGGGGTTCGTAAGGGTTTTCATACTGTTTTATGGGTAATTCTAACGGATTTTCCAATTCATTTAAGGGTGCCTATAGATTCTCAAAATTTTAAAAGGGTAAGTAATACTTCTCAAAAACAGCAAACACGCGAGCTGCGCGCAGCTCGCGCACCCAAGCAAACTAGTTATACTATATAAAGCTCGATTACCACTCACTCACTGACAGAATTGTTCTCCCTGATGGTGGATGGGGAGGTAGGTATATTTTGACAGATTCGTAAACAACTAACTCTAAAACCTATGGGAAAAGTGCCAAACCTCCCTTTTTCGCCCCCCTTCACCCCCCTCCCTATCGTATCTTGGAAACCATGAGACTTGGAACATTTTTTTTTTCAGATTCGTATAGAAGAGGCTCGGAAAAGTAAAAACCAGTTTTCAAAGTTCAAGTTCCCTTTCCCCCCTTCTCGCCCCCTTTAGGCGGATCTCGGAAGTTAAGAGACTTGGATCATTTTTTTTTCAGATTCGTAAGAAGGGGCAAAAAGTTGGTCAAAATCATTTTACAAAACTCCCCCCCTCCCCCCCTTCACCCCTCCCCCCATCGTATCTCGGAAACTAGGACACGTAGCGGCATTTTGATTTTTGCCATACTTTATTATTGAGGGGCGTTGAAATTTGTATACCCTCCCCTCCCCAACCTCCCCTTTGCTCCCCTCCGCTTTCCGGTGGTAGGTAGGTCCTGAGTGGAGCAAACCTGCGAGACCGAGTGGAGCGAAGGGGGGAGGTGGCGAGCGAAGCGAGCCGGCGACCTCCGTAGCGTAACGAAGGTTGAGTGGGTGAAGCTCCCCTCCCCAACCTCCCCTATAATTGAAATGGGCTGTAACTTAATAACGGTTAGAGATAGCTATCAGGTGTTTGAACAAATATTATAGTAGGTGTCGAAACCTGTCCGGTGGTAGGTAGGTCCTGAGTGGAGCGAAGGGGGGAGGTGGCGAGCGAAGCGAGCCGCCGACCTGCGTAGCGTAACGATGATTGAATGGATGAAGCGTAACTCAGCAAACTTTAGAGTTCTTTTTTTTATGGAAAAGGTCTGAGTTTTTAAATAAGGTTTTATTAGGGGTCCTTAAGGGTTTTCATACTGTTTTAGGGGTAATTCTAACGGATTTTCCAATTCATTTAGGGGTGCCTATAGATTCTCAAAATTTTAAAAGGGTAAGGAATACTTCTTAAAAACACCAAACACGCGAGCTGCGCGCAGCTCGCGCACCCAAGCAAACTAGTATATATATAAACATCCATGACTCGGAAACAAATGTCCATGCTCATTGCTCATCACACAAACATTTGCTCTTACCGGGATTCGAACCCGGGACCCTAAGAACGTAAGGCAGCCTGACAACCGCTGCGCCAATCGGGTCGTCAAATAAAGTGTATAATGTTTGGGGTTATATTCAATCATACGTAAAATTATGTTTCGTGAAGAATTTGTATTTCAGCCGACTTAGCAAATAATCCAAATTAAAAAAAAAACATGATCTACTTAAAACAAGATTATGACTGCCATTAAAAAAGTCGACCTTGTAATATTTTAATATGAGTTTTATTGGCACTACGCAATTATTATTTTATGTATTTACATTCGTACAACCGGTTTGTGTTACTAGTTGCGTGTTGTTGTTTCTTGTTACGTATGTAAACGTAACAATTTGATCTTACGCAAAACTTAACAAGCAGTTGGTATGTTTGATTATTCAACGTTTTACAGTTGAGATTTGAAATGGTCAAGTATTTGACTGACCAGTTCAATGGCCACCTTTTCATTATAAAACAATTCCAGAACGACAACGCCATGGTTTTAACGACAGAGTTTCAGAACTAGAAAATACGAGAACTGTATGAACTCCTCTTTACCAGTGAAATGTAGGTTATTCACCTGACGTAAGTACCTAGTCATTTTACATATCACGGACGTGGTCTGTAAAATGAACAGCAAATGTAATAATACTAATAAAAATCATTGAATGAACATTAATTAACAAGTGCATGCAAAGGAAGTAATAAACTTTGCTATACGGACCGTACACACATAGGCCTAATTTTAGAAAAGCGCCAAGTGTGCCTAACTCGATCTCTTCACTCATAAATGGGAAAACTTGCGTCATAAACTCATAACTGTGTAAGGCCTCTTCGTAAGTTAGTACAATTTGCATAATAGGGTCACTTTTTCCTTGAGTTTTCGTAGAGCTAAGCAATAGAGATAAGGACTGAACGGGATAAAAAAGGTGTTACTTCGATAGCAACACCCAAACGAAGACCTGTCCAGGTCGCTACGTACTGGGGGCCTAAAAACGGCCATTTTAACAGAATCATCTTTACAATTCGTAAAATGCGTCAGCGACCATTTTAAGAGTTTTAACGTGATTCATATTATTTTCCTATTACATTTTAGACAAAATTTAAGTCATCGATTCGAGATGAACTAGAAGACGCAACAGTCAAGGAGAAAAAAAACTTTATATTCCAGTGTTTAAATACAAAATTACAAATATTTCTTGCAAAAAATCCTTAGTTAATTACAGCCGGCTAATTCAATTTAAGTTTTCTTGCGCTACGGCTGTGAGTTTCAGAGACTTTTGACTTCCGCGTAGCTCGTATTTTCGATTCGGAAAGTCGTATGTCTATCTTTTTTTGACATTACGAAATCGAGCGAGATAGACTTACGACTTTCCGAATCGAAAATCGAATCGAAGCGTTGTGAATAAGGGGCCTGGGTCCTATCTACGCCTTGGTGAGATATAGTTGCTTTTTCCTCAAATGAAAAGAGGTTATATCACGTGATTAAAACAACTCTTATCAGATAAATAGTTTCTGTGAACTGTGGTTGAATGACATTACAAGCTTGTGCAATTAACACTACGCTGTGAGCAAGACTCCTTTCTTTAGACCGACATCTACAAAACAATAAAATTGAATTGTCTGTTTGTAATTACGAAATAACAGCTTTTTATTAAATGCGTATAAAAGTATTTAAGGTACTTTCAACAAAAAATATTTTATTTTAAATTGTTGTCTTTGTTTGTTTCGCCTAATCTCCGAAACGACTGGACCGATTTTGACGGGACTTTCAGGTCTAACAATTAACAAATATTTTTTTAAATTCCACGCGGAAGTCGTCGCGGGTAACAGCGAGTATATACAGGGTGTAAACAGACTTTTCACGAAGCCGTCAACCAAGCATTCTGTACATCAAACTAAGTAACTCTACGTAAAAATTCTTGCTGGGAAACGCCTTTCTTTTTGGGTGGAAAATCACGTTTTGCTGTAAAACACAATGTATCGTACATTGTGCTGACGGACCTTAAAAGCTAGTATTTAAGGGGCTGACAACACCTAATTAATGTTATTTAAGCAGTGTTTTAAGAACAACTATTTGTTCCAGCACATCAACAAAAAGAACCCAAGGCACGCACCTCTGAATTTTCGGATTCATGTGCGTATTGTATAATTATCACTTGCTTCGGTGAAGGAAAAACATCGTGAGGAAACCAGCATGCCTGAGAGATATTTCTCGACGGCATGTTAAGCCAAGTCAGAGGCCCATGGGTGGCTTAAAAACTCTGACACCAGGTTAGGCACTAACCACACGATAAAGAAAGATCAAAAAAAAATGTTAATATTCATAATAATAGTCGTAATTGGACGAAACCGGCTCGATAGAAAAAAATTGCAAAGAGTGGTCTTAAAATCATCATTAAACGGTTCTATGTCTTTATTTTTTTGGCGTATGGGTTTGGTTTTTAAAACATGAAGTCAACATATTCATACCTAAACCGCTAACGAGTCATATTTCACAAATTAATGATCCTTTTAATATTTATTCATTATTTTCATTTTAATAGTTATTCATTATTTTCTCCTAAAACCTGGCCGCCCAGTAACTCTCTCACTCTCGTTTACTCCGATACAAATAGACAGTGTGTGTGACAGAGCGCATTTTGGTGTTGACATCGCCTTAAAAAAAAACCTTGTGAAACATTTGGAACTTGAACCTCCAATATCTGCGTAACTAGAAAGTTCCCAGGTATGGTTCAGAACAAAAAAATGATCGCAATGACGAGGAGAACAAGTGCCTTCGGGCATCGTCAAGAGTCTATTTACACCCTTTATACCAATAAATTAAAGCTGAAGAGTTTGTTTGTTCTCAACAATCTCTGGAAGTAACAGTCAGATTTAAAAAATATTGTTGTATTTGACAGCCCAATTCTTGAGGAAGCTTAGGCTATATATATAACATCACGTTATGAGTTATGACCCTAGAGAACCGAACAAAAGTAGAAACGGCGGGTGAGACCGCGAGGCACAGCTTGTGTTTAGATAAAGGTGTTTGCACCCATTATTTGCACCTGTCACATTTATGTTCTCTTATGTTAAAACAATGGCGGACATAACGCTACAATGTGCACATGGAAATTGTGTCTTCATTCTGTGCAAGACTGCTGCGTCTGAGGCCAAGCACATTAGCTTCTGTCGTTTATCTCACTACTCTCTGATTTACATAGTTCCAGGAATAGTCAGTAATTCAAAGCTGCGCTATATCATGTCACACCAGGAAACAGCTCACCTTATTTTGTTCTATGTTGTATTAAACAAGGCGTAAACAAGTTAAATCTTCCTAATGTAGCTTTTATGTACATTTGAATTAGGTATAAAATAGACAATTTAACAGGCATGCAAAGCTGCTTCGTAAATATTTTCAGTTTTTAAATGCGGCAAGTTAAAATTGGGCTTGAAATTTTATATTGCATTATTTATAAAAGCAGTATAAACATTCCTGAATGTTTGTATGTTGTAGAGCGGAGAACGTGACTCCCGGTTTTAGTAAACAAACAATGTTTGTATTGTAATTTCAGCAGGTGGACTTTCTAGGCACGTTTCTGTTCTTGAATAACTTGGGAAAAATGTACTCGCTTATAAACCGACAAAGCTTTAGATTACGTTACTCACTTTGTCACGAAAATATAAATCAAAGTGAATTTAACACAAACAATATAAGCATCCTCTAAAGTCTTATTCTATTTAAGTACCTTTTTTTTCAATGTATAATTGGATCAAAGGAAAATCTAAATCAAATTTTGGATTTTCTTGTACATGTTCACTTTTTTTTCTAACAATAAGATACTTGTTACGATTTAGTGGAAAAATATTTAATTCAGGATCCATGAACAAAAAAGTACAAAACTATTGAGTATTTTTTTCCAGTAAAACATCTCATCTCAGATAAGTGGCGCAGTCGTGTGACCTTACAGGCCAAATTAACCGACAGAGGCTAGAGACGTCCAAAATTCTTTCACGTCCACTAGTCACGCTTTTAATGATTTGTGGTATCTGCCTTTACCCAACAATCATGTATATTCCAAGTTCCGGGACTTTTTTTTACTCCTCTTTCACTTTACCCCAGACGCATGAACATTCAAACTGATTTAAATGCGCAATTCAATAAGATGACACCGACAAATTCTTGGCACGTGTACAAATCCTCTTGCTTAGAAACTCATTAAGAGCTTTACCGTAGATCTATTAAAGGTTTTATTGGAATGGCCATCTCTAATAAAGTTTTATGTTTGATTTCGACGAGGTTTCAAGCAGTTTCGGTAGATTAACAGCAATTAAAACCTAAGGATCGAAACATACCCATATGGCGGATTTTTCTTCATGAAAATAGAGCTGTGGCGAGTTTACACATACTTTTTTTCGTGGCGAATTTACTTTGTGGCGAATGTACAATAACCCATTTATAGAGGGATTTAAATTGTAACAGACAAAACTAATTTCAACAAAAAAGATTTCAGAGATTTCTTGTCCTGTTTTACGGTCAAAGAGCACTTTCTGTAATTCAAATACAATAGAACTGATGGTTTCATCATCTGAATGTTACCATATGGGTCTTGTGAAGCAGATAAAGGCGAAACACAAATAGCTTCAGGACGGCAGCTTTACCCTTGTCAACGCTAGCTTTTCACTTACCTAAGTTATGGCCCTATTGTTCTAAATGCCGAGTGCCGTCCTGGCGCATGGCGGGTTGTCTATCTTGCTCTTACTCCTTTGCACCAGCGTATAGCTAATCATTTAAACTTTCTACTTTATTAATGACTCGCAATATCCCCCGATTCATATCAACCAGGTTGGTATCCTGTATTTCATTCTAATCGCATTTGTACGCAAAACATTAGCTATATATCTCTGCAATATGTTGGAAATGTTTGAGAAGCCTCGCGTTCGTTATACCCTTTGTCATATGGATACGCCAAAACAATGCTGTGATTTATGTGTTCATGGTTTGCAAGTTTGCTCGGTTGCACACCGACTTGTGTAGTATACAGAGGTATGAATGTGCAATAAATTATGTTTGGGACAAACTGTCAGCTACGCGGTTTAGCCCGATATTATCAAATAACTTTCGAAACAAAATGTGACTTGTGAATTTATTGCTGAAACAGTTAAAAGGAAAAAGTTTGTCTATCCTTGTGTTTGGTAAGATGAAATGCCGGGAAAAGGAAATGTTCTATCAGTGTTAGGCTGGCCATTAATTCACGAGAGCCCCTAATTGGAAAATCCTTTTCAACAAGAGCCGTTGCAGACTAATGTGCATAATTGGACCCTCGACCGTGGACAATCGCTGGCGAAATGGGGCCATCCCAAGTTTTTGTATAAGCGAGGAGTGGACAGGCGTCGTTTAATTTAGAGATTAAAGACGGCATTTTAATATCCACTGATTGCGAACAAAGCTGAATAAGCCTGATCCCTATTCCCTTGTTTTGTCAGAAAGCCAAATGAAAAACAAATATAGAAAAGATTATAGAACTGTGCCAATCTGCTATTCTGTATGTAAGATTATCTCTATGAACGACGAGAAAAAAACACTAAACTATCTCATCAAGTCTCATTATGACAGGAAGTTACGTGTGGTTGGCGATTCAACTTTATCCGGCTTAGCAACATCCCGGAGTTGAGGGCACTTTGCGTTATGGAAGAGGCCATGTTGCACAAAGAGTGGCGAGGAACCTGAACAATCAAACTTAGGTCACCGATGCTCCCCGGATATTGAATTACGAAATCAATTTTGAAATGGAACGTTTGGCAAGGATGCCATTTGAAAACATCGAAATTGAAACGTGTTTTACGACACCGAACCGAATCGGAAATGTCAAACTTTTTGCATATTGCTCGAATAAAAAAAACTCCTAATTAAGTATCGATGACTGGACAAACAAGTGGACCACGGAATAAACCATTAGTTAATTTCGTATTAGTGTCAGTTCCCACAGAAATTACAGAGTTAGTGACACGTTAATAACGATAATTGGGCAGAAATTTGAATTTTACACATCCATAATTTACACCAAATGAATTGATAATAATTAGGTACCCGTTTGGATGATTGATTAATGTTGTAATTCAATTTCTTTTTTTCGAGGCAACTGATCACTCGGTTGCCTCACTCAAACCGGTATCATGGCAAATCCAAAGCTAGTCGTATTATATTCCACTTCCAATCATCGATTTACCTACTTAAAACACAGCAATCCCATGAGAATTCTAAAGTCTTGCACTGGTCTGTAAGAGGTATTGTCAAAGTCATGTATTTTAATAGGTCTTGTTCATTAAGGTCTTGGGAACAAAATTGAGATTGTAATGAGATACGTAATGTCTCGTCGAGGTCGACTCAGATCATCTTAATAAGAGGCCGACTTCGTACAAATCGTTTAAATAGCGTGTTTGCGAAGCGGTTTCGCCTTGATGAGCTGTTACGCAGACTCAAAGATCATGGGTACGCATTTACGCAATCTCAGTAGGATTTGTCGGCTTGAAGTGAAATTACTGAAGGAACAAATTTAAATATTTAAAATCCCGTTACATTCCAAAATGTTTACAGTTAGTACGAGGAAGTAATATTACATTAAATGTTTCGCAGTCTACGCGATGGCTCTTAATTAAATTCGACAAATTTGATCATTGAGGGGCACTCACTGCTCACAAGAGAATTCATAAAGCAAGCTCGAGGTCAGAATGAACAATGGTTTTTTAAATTAAAATTTAACGTTGCTTGAGTTTTTTGTATGTTCAAGAGGTTCTCATTTTAATCCGTTTTGTATGACTTGATATTAATATAAGTTTTGAGTTTTGTAAGTCTTTAATTTTGATTGCCATCCGAATGTTGTTTACATTGTGCTTCAGTATCCAGTAACAGATAACTAGACGCTTAGACTCTTCGACCGAGCCCTTTCAGCCACGCCGCCATTCGTGACTAACATTGATGTGGCTCTTAGATAAGCCTACGATATTATTTACACGGAGAATTTATTCTTTAGACTGTTTGGTCCACGATAAAATAGAATAAAGCTGAGATTGTAAGAATCTTGTAAGATACACTGATATTTTATGGTATTTATTTCAAGTTCAAGAGTAAAAACAGAAATAAAAGAAATAAAAAAAAATAAAAAAAATAAATAATAATTACGTAGATATCAAATATTTTCTTGTCTGACTCGTGATTTGTGGAGCGGCAAATTGAATTTGTCGTGCTAAATCTGCGGTAAAGTTGAAGAGTTTGTAGAAGAGTGAATTTGTAGTACTAAATCCTACTAATATTATAAATGTGTGAGATGATGATGATGATTGTGATGTGTGTAGTTTGTGAGAATGGATGTGTGGATGTTTGTTACTCTTTCACGCATAAACGGCTGGACCGATTTGGATGATTTTTGGCACAGAGATAGTTTATAACCTGGATTAACACATAGGATACTTTTTATCCCGGTAGTAAGATCCCATGGGACAATTATCAAACTTCACGCGGGCGAAGCCGCTGGCAGAAGCTAGTCTTTGATAAAGTTGAATTTGTAATACTAAATCTTCGGTAAAGTTGAAGAGTTTGTTGAAGAGTGAATTTGTAGTACTAAATCTTCGGTAAAGTTGAATTTGTAGTACTAAATCTTCGGTAAAGTTGAAGAGTTTGTAGAAGAGTGAATTTGTAGTAGGTACTAAATCTTCGGTAAAGTTGAGTAAGAAACTCCTGTTTAGTCACACAGGATTTTCTTTGTAGTTTTTACATTATCCCTAAACAATCCTTAGTGAAAGACATCTAATATCGTTTTGGGGGGATAAATAATCATTGGGGAAAAACACTCGTATTAAGCAGCCAACAAGGATCGGCAAGGGGCCATTTGTTTCGCAATAAAGTCGTCCTGCCCCATCTGCACAAATGAAAGGTCAGTAGATGGTCAGACCTTAATTAAACTCAACGAATTCGTAATCCAGTCAGCTCGTTCCTGTTAAGAAAATATCAAGAACTTCTGCCAAGAAACCGTACCGTAACGTAAAAATGCCACAAAACTTTGCCTGTTCCTTATTAGTTTACTAAAGTCTTCAAGTTGTAGTAAGCAAAACTTCATGAAGTCACATTTGTATAACAACTTGGAAAGATTGTACACTTGCTTCGCCTGAATAAATTATAAGAATGGATGGAAGCATTTATGAGAAAGGCATGATGAATGAGGGGGTATTTCCAAAAGAAAACAATACTTTTAAGGAAAAAGGTCGACGCACTGATGATGATGAAGTTCTACGTAACAACGTTGTATGTTTGTGTTGTATCATTATACTACGTCATACCGCTTACCTAACGATAGTAATAGTGTATCAGCAGGATGTACTTACCTGAAACAAAATATTTGCGTTAGTTACAAAGTTGGTTAAAAATAAAAATAGAAGTCAACAACACAAAATACAAAAGAGAAGAAAGGTCTTAAAATAAATGGGCTTTTTATTGGTTTAGCGGTTGCACGAATTGTTTCAGTATGCAGGCGGCAACAATCGAAATGTTCAAGTAGGTTAACCCTACATGCAAAAGGGCTGCGGGATCGCTTTTAATATTACCTCTCCGTATTACGAGCACTTATCCCGTTGACATTGGGTATAATTTCGCTTGGAACATTTTTATGTTAGATCCTGGTACAAATTGTTTACGACAACGAAACGAAAAGGCCAATAAGATCGACCATTGTGGTCAATAACGGATAATGAAAAACGCTTACAAATTCGATTGTGAAGCCATGCGAGAATATTTCTTATGATTTACGATTACGATTGGGCGAGAGGTTAAAATACTGCGGTAGGTTATTCTTATTTTGGCAGTTAAATATTGCTTTTTCTTTTTTGCCAATGTAAACGATGTAGCAATGTACGATCCGGATTTCACGGCGCAGAGAATGTGTAATTACGATGAGGAACTTTTAAATTTTATAATTGGAATGTTTTACAACAGACTATCTAATAAAAATGCGGGCCTAGAATACAATTACGTTTAATTCTAATCATCTATCAATGGAGCATTGTGGCGCCCGCGCAGTCAGGCGTGAAAATGTAAACCGATCGGAATAGGAATGCAACGATAAGTGAATAGGGCCTAATTAAACGAGGGCCGCTGTTAGATAATAATGGCCGGCGCACTGTAGGTCACGAAGCTAAGGGCCCGTGATGCGATCGCGCTTTTGTTCAACAGATGTTCGCTCACATATTGGATGCAGATGCTTGCGAACTGTGACAGATTTGGACATTGATACTGATTCGCTTTTGTGCTCTTCACCTGCTTTTCGCTATAATGTATTCAAATTAAAAATAAACGCTGGGGCCACAGTAAAAAAAGCCTAATGGATTTTACACAAAAAAATCAAGTACTGCTCTGTAAAAATAATGTATTTGAAAGTTATTCATGATGCACGCTTTTGTTGAATGACGTCAGTGGTGCATGGGGGAGGTGAGACGACATCTGGCGTATATCAAAAAGCTATTTTAAAATGATAAGCATGATAACATCCATCCATACCACTAATGCACCGCCCCGTGCGTTAAATTACAATTACATTAAAGTCATTATGCTGTGATTACTATTGTATACAGTCGAGGGGAGATTATAGGATGAAAGGACCATTATTACATCCTAAACGTTTTATTTCTGCGGTTACACCGGCACGTGTTCAAAGCAAATTGTCGTCGAAATAAAGGAATCTTAATTGCGACCACATGCATTTTATATTTTGTCGAGTGAAATTGACGCGATAACTTTCGTGAGGAAGACTTTTATGGTTAAATACACGAAAAAAGTAGCCATTCACTGACGATCTGGTTACGAAAACCCGTCTGGACAATAAAGTGAGGTAAAACGTGGGTACTAAGTGCCCGAGTGACGTCATCGGTAATTTCAACCGTGCCCAACTGACCGAAACGGATGAGCGTGAATAAGGATGAGCCCGCACATCACGAATACATTAAATTAAATTTATAAAACTACGGCATTAATGTCCTTTTAAACTACTCTAATAGCATTAGCCGTGTAATGAAAAATGGAGTGTTTCTGTAATTAGTCTCTAATGTTTGAAACGAGCTGATTAACGTTTTCAAAATTGGTTAAATGTTTTGACGTATTAAAATTTATGAAGCGCCAACAGTATTATATAAATTAATTAATTCCCTGCGTTCACATTTTATGTTGTTACACTAAAATCGTGGCACGTGTTTGGAGCAGCTGTCGTAATAAAAAGCGACAAAATATAAGAGTAATTGTGTCGACGGAACTGTGTATTATTCGCTAAACACAATACACTTTATCATCTGTCGGTAGAGCATGATTTTGGATTATGTTTTTATCTCGCGCTACATGTAGACACATGGTCATCCTTTTGTAATGGACGCAATTATTGTTACCCAAAAAGTACCCCAAATTAAGGATTGCTTATTATTTTATAAATCATGATCTGTCAAATGACCAATTTGGTCGAGACGCCATTGTTTAACTATTGTGTCTACTTCGTGGACAGATTAAGGAATATGATATAATCCTTGTATTAACTGTGCAATATCGAAATTAAGCGTTTTCAATACACAGGTAGTGTACAAAAGACTCAACTGTCGGAAACTATCGATCGAAAAATCATCGACACGCTACGAAACTACGAGAAGTTTTTTTTTTTAAATAAATCAAATAAGATGTTTCTATTCAAATATTTATGGTTGGTCCTAGGTAAGACCACGTATCATAAATTCATATGATTCACCCAAACAATATTTACTATTTTAATTAACCTGTCAAACATTGCAATTTTATCGCAATCGTAAATGCAATCTCATTATTATCCTCTATTTTTACGAGGGGCCGATAATAATAACCATGGAATTACAAACCGTATGGGTGAGAGCAATGTTTCTATGAATGAAACAGGCATGTGTTTGACTGATCTTTTAAACGGCAATAAAAACAGTGCGTTACTTTTTATCCCAATTTGGTCTATCCATCTGTCATGTTTTATTACGAAACCACTTCATCACGCGTCGTAAGCGAGAAATATACATCGATAAATCGATTTCAATCAATGTACCAACTAAATTAATTCAATTTATCGGCACAGAGATACCAAAGGACGTCAATTTAATGTTTAACTACTTAATAATCGCTATCATAGAGAAACCTGAACACAAAATGAACAGGGAAATTAAAACAAATAGTACTGTAATTATCGTGCCTTCTCTGTATGAGAAGAGGTCTTTACTTAGCAGTGGGACAGTAATAGGCTGGTATTATTTATTTATTTATTGAGTACTGTAATGTGTACGTTCTTAGGGTCCGGGGTTCGAATCCCGGTTGGAGCAAATGTTTGTGTGATGAGCATGGACATTTGTTTCCGAGTCATGGATGTTTACATTTATAATAAGTATGTATTTACAAACAAAAAGTATATATGTAGTATTTCAACTATCTGGTGTCCACGACACAAGCCTCCTTGCTTAGTGTGGTATTAGATGGCGCTGTGTGTAATGTCCAGCGATATTTATTTTATTTATTATTTATTTATATGACGGGACCGGTGAAGTTTCCAAATTACGGTAGACGACGCCACGTAGACATCCAACTGTTAAACGTAATATTGTACTTATTTATCGAAGAAACGGGGCTGAAACTTTCCTAATCATAACTTGAATTCAATATAGCAGATCCCAAGTCACTGCCTCTGGCTTCGAAACTCCCCACCTCCCAATTGCGGTTCGTCCCTCGAATCTTAAAGGAGCGTGTTTATTTTCCGGGTGGTTAGTTCTGTCAGTTATTTTAGATGACATTAAAGTTTGAGATGTTATTCGTAAGTACCGAATTTGGTACCTATGTACTAACTACTAACAATCAAAGCTATTGTTCTAGTTGAATGGTAATGCAGATTGGTTGGGTGGGTTGGTTTGGTTGTACAGATTTCTCTTTTCTAATCCAGATCAGTCATTACAACCTGCTTTTTAAAAGGTACTGAAAGTTTGAGAAATTTAATTAAGACGCCGATAATACGTTTGCCCCTAGCGTTCCGTCGATTGAGTTTTACTATGCCATTAACCGTGGCGAACAACGCATAAAACGCATCACTTTGCATGGGAAAAACAAATAAATTAACTTAAGGGGGCACTTGAAGAACAATTTATCTCAAGTTCTCGTCTCTAATAATTCACTGTTATGGCTATGTTGGCAAACAAAAGCAAACGCGGAAGAGTTGTAAAGTTGGTCGATGTTATAATATGGTTTCCTTGTCCGTAGTCGTAGTGCAAGCGAAAGCTTATCTTTACCTTATTCACTCAAAGCACGAAACGCGAGTTAACCGCGCACTTTGTCTTCGTGTTCAAGTAACGCAGACTAATATGTGTCTCAACGTCACCGTTACGTTACCGGCTGTAAGATTGCCGGTACGCGGTTGGATCATATTTGATGCAAGACAAACAAACATACCGTATTATTTAATATAATAAAAGCCACAGGGAAGGCGCGTGATTTAGAACACGGAACGTGAGTCTAGACGCTATTGTTTTAGTGCTTTTAATGCTCTGTATTTTATTGTTCCGGCTTCGAGTTATGAGTTACACCAGCACGACATACACCGTGTTCAGCTTCCTGCTTTGTTTTAAACTATTAGTTCTTAGGTAGTATATAAAAAAAGCTCCGTATTGTTTTACGTGACAATGGGTAGCAGATGAAAACATCGTAAAGAACGAACGATCCTGCTTCTTTCAGCACAGACAATATGGACCAACTGTTTGAAGGTGTATCACATATCCAGCCTCCCCGAAATGCGGAGACAATTTCGTCTAAAAATAAAGAGTAAAAGTGTGCATGAAAACAAAAGTTTTATAGTCGGTTAGATAGTACGTGACAGGATAATGTGTTGCAATGTGAATGCGGCGTCTAGCCTTAAACGGTTAAGTGAACCATTGGGTTCAAGTTCGTTTGGACGATAGGATCGCGGTGGGTGTTTGTTTTGTTGTGACGTGAGAGCCGCAGGCGCCGGCAACGTCTATGCTTCTAGTGGTGCTATTATAAAACGTGGAAATATTGTTACTGAAAACGGCAGCAACGATTTTTATATACAGGCAACATTGAGTGAAGTAAAACAAGATTTAAGCTCAGCGTGGAAGCAGACTGGGAGTCAAAACGATACATTGCAGTCAATTATCGAGTCCAAGTATGTATAAATTAAATTATTATTTAATTATCGTTTTTATCCGTTCGACCGATTTCATAAAAAAATAAAATTAAAAGTCACATTAGCATACCTGACGTTTAATGGTAATGTGACACGAAAAAAATAATCTGATGCTATTTATATATTTGTATGCATATAAAAACCTCAGCTGGTTATAGGAATCGTTTTGACTCCCAAAATCGTCGTATGTACGCCATCAAAAACATTCAAACATGCAATCAAGTCCACAATAAAAGTCAACCAACTAATGTTTAGAGTTCCTTATAAGGGCAGGAGTAGTCATCATAAACCTTCCTTTAATTGATAGTCCACGACCACACCTCAATAATTAATAAGTTAAGGGCACTAAAAAGGCGAGCTTGTTAATGCGAATAACATTCAAATTCTAATCACGCCCAATCCCTTCCAGCTAATCTAATTCAACTATTAAGTCCTCAATAGCGCCGCACCGTATCTGGTTTCTATATCGGAGTTGTTCAAGAGGCAACGCGGTACAAAAATTCGACAGAAAGTCGGAGTAATGCCGCATGCCCTACCGGTTTGGCCCGTGTAGGCGTGTGTACCTACGCCACGCCAGATTACTCTCCGAGTAGACTTGTTCAGTTTGTGGAGGCGCCCTAAAATATTTTTGTCTTATCGAATTTGATTTATGAACGCTCCAAGCGTCTTTAGGACAAGGATACCAAGATACTTATCGACGAAGTTCTTATTGTGAATGGAGTTTCTATTTTCGTGTGTATAAAGGGAATATGCAAACAGACGGGCAGCGTTTATTTTTACTCTGATGTGGAAGAGTGAATTCATAATGATTGTTTATCTTTGAATCTCCTAAGATGATTTACATCTGCAATTATTAAGTGGAAACCTCGTAAATTCAGGCTGGATTTTTAAATGCGGTGGAAGCGTCAGTTTCACAAGTTGAAAGCACTTTTCAAATTATGAAAGATCAGTTTCTATTGTTTTTTGCAGTGCCAGCTAAAAATCACAGCATTGGCAATACAGACATAGTAAAGAAATCAGTATACCTACATCAAAGAGATTTAAAAGACTCATAGAGCGGACATTAAGAATATTTTCATACAAAATCGAAACAAAAACACACATAAAAGGGCAATACAATCATACAAACTTCTTAATTAAAACACGAGCTAAGTAGTCCATTCGCTGTAATAACAACCCTTAAGTGCACCTTGAAAGAACATTTTAACAGAAGCACATGTATTTGTTTGTAACGCTCTCATTAGAAAGTAAAGACGTATTTATTGTTATGTTTATAGTTTTTAAGCTAAAAATAAAATGGATCTTAATGAAGGGCGTGAAAGTATGCTTTACTTCGGTTCACACCTTCCCCGTGTAATGTCATGAGGTTTGATTACCTTAAGGAGCGTGTTTCAGCTATTTTTGTTCCAATTTAGGGTGCCACACACGAAATTTGTACCGTTTTCTAAGGAATTACACTTTCCATTATGTTTGGGGGGTATAAATAAACATGGGAGATTGGTTTCTATAACTATCTGTTCTGTTTTCTAGTTAAGACAAATTGGATGTCGACAGGAATGATGACAGGTTTTAAATTTGTTTTTTCAGTGTGATTTGTCTACGTCTAACCAAAAAACATTCTCCATGTTTACATCTACAGTACTTTACCCTGTATATAAACAAACATGAACAAAAGGCTAGATCAATGTAACTAGAATAGATTTCATTTCAATACTAAACCAAGACAAATCGCTGCGAACAATAAAGTGAAGCCAGCGCAAAACTAAGCTCCACTCTGTGCGTACATGCTCACACGCACACATTTACATCAAGCTACAATTTAACTAAACTCAAAAAATGCACACATGTTTACGAAACCGGCTTCACTTTATTGTTCGCAGCGCTGTGTCTTGGTTTTTCATTTGGTCTGAGTTTCAATAAATGACTATGGAGGATCTAACCTAAAAATAACGCAATATAATTCACGGTTGGTCAGTGATAACTGACCAACCGTGAATTATATTGCGTTATTTTTACACTGTTTATGAACATTTCTTTGGGCCTCCGGAAAACTGACATGACGTAGTCTATTTATATAAATAAATAGTCCAGGTCAGTTTTATTTAATTCACAGTTGTAGCTCAAGAGGCTATATTTTATAAAACGTGCGTATAGGAGTGTCGGAAGAGGGCTGTCGTCAACATGCGTCTGACCTCAAGGTGCCCACGCAAATAACTGTATACATACGCCACGCCTCACTAGCATAAAAATACCCATGTAATTGTATACACGAACCCTATGAACGTTTTTATAAAGACGTGACTCAAGACCCAATAAACTCTCATAAACCATCTTACATCAATTTAGAATCATAAAGTCATTTTGAACAGTTTACATTATTCATAAGGCTGGGCCTACACTAACAAAGGACAAAGTAATGACCCAATGTAATCCACCTGTAATTATAATCGATACAACGATCAGTTTTAGTACTTTAAACATATGGATAAGTAGCGTTATAAAAGTAATGATGGACTCAAATGACGAACAGAAAACTTGAATAACAAGATGTGAAATGATGCGGCGTTGACGAGCCTATAATGCAGTGACGTAAAAGTATTTTGAGACCTACAGGGAGTGGCGAACTGTTTAAAAGAACAACGGTATACCACGGAACCTCTTTTAAAGCAATTTATGTCTTACATCACTCGTGGTTTTTCACTCAGATTTGTCATATATGACAAAGTGAGCTCATATAAGGATATTTGTGCACACACGGTGTCATTTCTTTTGAAGACAAAACTTAACATAAACAGTGATAAATATTTCTTTATAAAGAACTTATCTAATCGTGTTAGTTACATACTTGAGCAAACACATTTTCGTGATAAGATATCCATATTAATCTTTCACCTACATTTGCGTTACAACATATTGACGCTAAATTAAATCACTTTTTCTTTCATCGGTGCATTGTCGGTCTACCTTCGGGCAATAAAGTGCGCATGAAGAATCAATTTGTCCATCTTGACAACGATGAGCAAGAGGTCACCGAACTTGACCATGATTTCAAATCGACCGACACCGACATCCATTATTTTCCATTGATTTATTATTCACGTATTGCATTCAAAGAGATGCGTACCTACTTTGAAAGGCGAATACAAATCAAAAATGATCGGTCAGACGTATTCACCCATAACGTAAATGTAGTTATCAATTTATTACAAGACAAGACACAATTGAATAAACAGAGCCTCTAATTTTATTATTTCCTGGTCTTTTGTGTTTAGTTTGAGAAGAATTAGGTCTTATTTCCTGAGGAAAACGTTGAAACTTCTTTCAAACCCAACAAGTGCAAAACGACGTTAGCAAGAACACCCACACAATAATAAAGTAATGATTACAATAATATTTTTCTTGTTCGACTCCGACGGGTACATTGCATGAGTCAAGATCTGTAATGAAGGCCAAGGTGTCAAGTGTCACTCCCTGCAGATGCATTATGTGGAACGCTGACTGAATGTTTGCTTTCACTGGCTGTATGCATGCTCGTAACATTACACCGACCACCTAAGCGAAAGCCGAGATAGCTAAACCGCTGGATTAGGAAGATTAAAACCAAGGTTTTGTGTAACTAAATTGGAAGAAATAGGCCAACTGAGTGTAAAACAGAAATCTGAACAATTTTACTATCGTTCGTGACCTCGCGCTCGTCTGATCTAAACCATTTAACACTACTAAACGACGGTTTTATACATCTACGTAAATTTGTACGGAGTATTTGTATGAACGAGGCGTGAACAGCGGTAGACCAAGATACGGGGTGCTGTGCTCTGTTTATATTTGAGCCAAGGGCCGGTCTGCCCACACCCTCGCTCCCACGCCCCATTGTATGATGACGATCAAACTTATTTACATCACAATAAGACGGCTTGGTCGGCTTGGTTTAATGCCATGTCATCTCCATAGAATGTGCCTTCAGTATTTGACTATCGATAGTTTTCAGAGGGAATTGAATCTAAATAATAACGCAGATTTCTGTGCATAGCACCAGGAATTTACTATTATATCAACCATTGTATTCAAAGTTAGATTATTTGAGATAGATGCGAGTATTGTGATAAAACTGAACATAATATTATCTTAGCCATTATAACGTCACCATGCCCTATTCGTCGCGGGCGAGCTATCCAACTAAAACAGGAAAAACTTGTAAGGAAATACGCAGTAATAATTTTCTTTTTATTGCGATTCGGAGATATAATAATGAAATCACAATCATTATATCCGTAATTTCGTATGCGGTAGGTAATACATTATTGCGAAATATGCGGTAAGCAAAAAAATAACAATGTTATAATGAAAAGAAACAACACACCTTAACTGAAATTCGATTCGTCCGACCGATTGTTTGTTCTTGCAATAAAATGTTCCTGCAATTTGTGTGTCGCTTTCAAGTGAATTAGGCGATGTACGTGTACCAAGTAAATAAAGAAGTTTTTATAGAAACATCGTTATATTCGAGTTGAATAAAAAGATTGGTATGAGACTGACGAGCTCGTCATAATTAAGTTGTCTGCTGTGGCCGTTGCCTCGATTGTTTCAGGAAAAAAGTAGCATTATAAAGGTCTTTATAACTCAATAACGAGTAAGATTTTTTGTGTTAATTAAATTGATTTTTTACAAATCTAAACCTAGCTGAATGCTGAAATGTTTCCGGGTCATTGTACCTACTCAAGAATTTATGTTCGGAAACATTCATAAACAAAAACTGTCGTCGGAATCGTTCGTTCACATTTGCAGGACGAGATAAGGGGCGCAGGCAGCGAGAGGAAAACATTCTATTAATGTTTTGGAAAATACTGGGACAAGCGAAGTAATGATGGCAGTGCTAGCTGTCCAACGAAGCACGATGGCAAACGGACGAAAAGCTTGAAGCAGGTGTTTGTTTAAGTTTAAAAACAGCTGATCCTTGCCATTTAAATAAATAGATGTAGGAATGTAAGCAATAATTTTTTTTTTACTGAAAAAGCTTAATATCTTATTATCACTCAAAAACTACTGGAACGATTTAAAAAATTCTTTCACCATTATAATGCTAGGCATTTTACACCAGTGCGAAGCCGGGACGGGCCGCTAGTGCAATACAATATGAAACGATTGATTGTTAAACAGAGCCTATTTATTTCCTTTTCCAATTTAGCATAATTGTAGTTATAGAGTTACATGAGAGATAAAACAAAGACCCTTTCCATTTCATTAAGTAGTCGCATAATCATAAGATCATTAAATCGATATTTGTGTATCAGTAACAGTTCAAACAATTTAGTTATCGATAGTTCAATATCGAGTCATCACTACTAGGAACTGGGTCAAACTGAGACAGAGTTTATAAGATAATCGTTAAACAAACAATCGCAACTCACAGCCGGTGGCGAGGTGTCAGAGTATCGAGTGACTGTGTCGTAATGCGATCGGTCACCAATCGATATCGGTTATCTCACATGCTGTTTGACTTACGATAAATAGCGGATGCAACGCAATGCAATAGCGCGTTCTATCAATATTTAATTAAAAGTGACATTAACTTACGTAATCTTAAATTATGAAATGTAGTGCGCGTGAACAAACATTTGACTTTTAACAAACGCAGCTGCTAAAAAGACTTCATAATTGCGCAAATAGTGCCGACATCTGTTCTTAGAAAATGATAAATTGGAGTAATTACGAAATTAACAAGGATATTAAAGACAGACGTCGTAACATTTATCTTGTAGGGTAATATTGCCGCGCGGTCTTATACTGGTAATAATTAAAAGACCGAACAACTAGTTATTATTCTAACGTGTGCTATTAAGGTTCAAGTCCACGTGTCTGGACACACGACACACGTCGCGCGTCGCTCTCGGTTCAGTGGGCAACGTTCCCGCAGGTGGGCGACTAACGGTCGCTACACAATGCAACCGGTTGCAAGCGACAAAGTACACGCCGAGGTCTCGGCAAGCGTGGACATTTGCGCGCCAACCTGCCTTTAACGGTCGCTGATGTAACTTCCAAGGGGTTGTCACGAATCTATTTAAATGCAACTGCTAAAGACTCCTGTTCAGATTAGTATTCATGGAATATCGCGATCGTATCAATAATATACACTTTACGCTCCCATATTAAGTATTAAAACAAAAATGACATCTCACACAATTCTCTGACGGAAATTAAGGACCGTAGGGTTTATTTTTATATGAGCCACGAACAGAACATTTGGAATGGATATCGCCTGCTTGTCACACTCATTCCGTACTTATATGATACCGTGTTGTAAAGGTTATTATTAAAAATTGACGATGCACGTGATTGAAATGCATGCATGCGATTTGAAAAATCGATGGAATACCTCGCCTGTCTCGAAATAATAAAACGCTCATGCAAGTTTCAAACACGACACGTAAAACTACAAATAGGGGTGGCTCACCCTTCTATAAGACTCGTTTTATGGCTTTTAATAATTTGGTGGGTAAGCTGGCACTGATTGTTGAACTAGCAGCTGCTCGTTGTTACAGGGATTAACGGTATAAATAACGTTTTTTTTTCGGTTGCCAAGGTAAGTGTGGAGACGATAAGATTAGGACGCATGCGTGATGTTTACATTTTACAAGGTTCATAAAAGAACAGTTCAGAAATATGTTTATAATAGTCACTAAAATGCTCATCATGCTAGTATTCTATCTGAAGTCGTAAAGTAATATCACACAGCAATTCATATTGCAAGGCAATCAAAGGTATAACATGAAAATCGAACTTCAAAGTATCTCTATAAATAACAGTTTAATCGTCATTTACAACATGCCTTCGAAGTGTGAATTCATGGTGCTTCGAGTTGTGGTTTAATATATCACACAGCATTCACAGCTTATGCAACCCGTACTTCGAATAATCCCATTCAATCGTACCTTTATGGGTATTACTAAGTCGTTGTATCTCAGCCGGTTTGTAATGAATGAACGTGCTATGAGGTTTCTTGCCCATAAACGGTCAATATGCGTCGGGTACAAAATCTTCTGCCGAAGTGCCGAAACCAGTAATACGACGTAGCGCGGTGACAGGGTTCGTTCACCTAACCGGGCTAGCTTCCACGGCGGTTGCGAAATAAATCATCTGTTACATGATCTCCGGTACCCAGTGACGTAACAAATTAATGAGGCGTACCTAGGGCAAACATCGCAAATCAGTCACAATTTGAACGCTTCATAAAAACTTATTATAATATGCGTTTGATTGCAGTAACTGCGGGCAAAACTGCAATTACCACTCCAGATGCAATTACCCGACTACTTACGATGACTGTAATCACTTTCTTGATTTACTCACTGCATGCCGTAACAGTGTAACTGATAACTCTGCATAGTTTCTTATTGGGTCTCGTACTATTCCGTTTGCGCATAAATACTATCTCTCATTACTGAACTATTCAAAATTCGGAACGACGTCGGAATTTTCATTGATATAAATGAGTCCGTAATGGCCACAAAAAGGTTTGATAAATGGCAGAGCTGACTGCTGAAAGATAAAATTATTTTTCATCATAATGGAAATAGTCTTTGTCGGTGCATCACAGCGCACCTTTATAAGCGGCCATTATCGCATGGCCGTACGTACCTTATCTAAATAATACGTTGGCGATCAGTTATTTTCACCATTATTTTTATGCTGTCACCCGTCTGAAACACTGCTTTATCTGTATGATTCACGTCAGCCATTTGCGCTGTGGAGCGAGCGCAATTAGGCGTATTTCAAATGAATTTATGTCATGCACATGCAATCGTTTCAGTTTGTAATTGATTCACTATCGATGATACTGGTATTAAAGCGTTTGGAGGTTAATCAAACGTTGTGAACGTGAACATTTCTGGCAATTGAACAATACTTTTGTTCAAGCATACAAGACCCATTGTAATTCAGTCCTCAATGTCTGTAAGTACTCTTTTATCCAATCCAAAAAGACTCCCCACGGGTCTCGAATACCATGTAGCACCAGATGAAACATGACGTGACCGAGGCTATCCAGTTAACAGACAAGTCATGCCGTATAATAAAGGTACCAGCTCGACGGACCATTTGAAATCAATTCAATTTGTTCGACGTTCCACAGCCTTGTAGCGCCATGAGTGTATTATGAGTATGAGTGAAGTAATCTTCGATGAAAGTGGTATCCATCTCGCTTTTCGACTGTAAGCAATCTTGAAAACGGCCAGCTAATGATGCAGTTCACGAAAGTTGCAAAGAACATCCGCTTGCAATATAAATGAACTGATCGAACGAGAGCCTGCAATATGGATGAGAGCGGGCTTGTTTTGCCCATATTGGCTGTACCCGTTCTACCCGGGCAGTATGTGGCACTGTGGTACGTGATGTGCGGACACACCGGCATTGCTAATGAGCTTGCAACGGAACCGTGTCGATAAGGTTAACATGATTGATTTGAGAGCCGCTCTGAAAACGCTCTTGTTTATCGAGAACTGTTCCCCGTGTTTGCGTATCGTGTACGTTCGCCGTTTGAACATCAATGCGGGCTGCTCAGTGCTCACGCTTCGTGTGTGAAGAACGAAAGTAATTAGCTGCGACCGAGACTGGTTTACATAATATCCACCTCTTTGAAGTGGAGTTCATTTTTATAGTTCACTTCTCCAAAGAGTACTTACTAGTGTATTAAAGTTATGAGCACCTTCTACCCATTTTCCATGAAAAAACTTTTACTTCTTTTCCACGAGTGCGACTAGATGATGAGCGGTAATTACGAACAATATTTACTACGCAAGTTCGTAATTAATAAAGGGGTGACGCAAGTATTTGCATCATTTAGCCAAGATTAATGCTATCACAAAACGTTTATTAGTTACAAATGCCGCACTATCACGTTGAGAGTCAAATCATTATAAAACTGATACCTAATGAGAAAAAAATACCAACAATTTATAAGCATCAATAAGCTCTTGTTATTAGATGAAGTATATTACATTGTAAGTAATTAATTATATACATTTACCACAGAGAGAACGATGAAGTATTAACGTTCAAAGGTTAGGTTCCCATTCCCAATGGCTCATTACAAATTATTACGAAAGATCATTTAACCACATCAAAAGCGTGCAAATGTTGTAAAATCACGATCGTGATCACGCAAATTTATATTATTAGCTTAGTAACACTTTTAATGGGTGCAAACTCATTTTATCTTATTGCTCACTCAGTCTAGCTAGACAAAAGCTCCGTTTAAATTACTTTTAAAATACTGAAAGAACTTGCAACCTGTTCAAATCCCATGTCGATTAGGTTAGCAAGCACGTAGACTAGACGGACCCTCAGAATATCTTGTCTCAAAGTGCGCTTTGAAATATTTTTCTAAGTCGTATTTTCCGCCAACAACTGAGCTCTCCCATTTCATCTCGGAACACATCTCAAAGCTATCAATAAGCTCAACGTCTCCACCTACAGGATATTGCAAGAATAATTATGTTAATAATATCCCGTTTCCTTGTTCGATTGCATCATATTCCCACGTAGTCTTACGTCATGAGCTCACTTCAATGGACCATTAACAGAAACAGTGGTTGCATTACCAGCAATCAGATTTTGTCCACATGTTCGATCCAAAAAGTTAATGTTCCAAAAAGATTTATTATGAGCAAGCAGGAGTGTAGTCATGATTACATGATACTTAATTAATTTCGTGTCTTTTTTGTGCCAGGATGTATCTATCTATCTAGATTTGTCTGTAGCCTTTTTTTGGTAAGCAGTCGGACATTATCTAGATAATATTATACTTAACGATTTTTAAAAACCTGTTAAGTTGTTTACCGACTAATTCTTTTCGAAATTGAAACAGCGAAGGAAGCGAATGAGTCAAGGTCTCACGTCCTCGTATTTCTGATTAACAGTCACTGGATTGATTCTAAGAAATACCTATTTCAATATTTCCGTTAAACTGAGTTTGTGCGCAACTATAAACGCTGTTTGCAGAAGCCGCAAAACTGCCGAGGTGCTGTAGCTCACGGGTCGCGCACAAACGCCTCGTGCCACGCCACGGCAACTCGGGGTTAAAGCAATTAATTAATTAACAACTGCAAACACGTTACCAGTTTTCATGTAGATTTGATATGTATCAGATGAAATAGTTTGCATAACAAAGAGGAGGCTGTCTACGGACTTAATACAGGTTAAAGGCCCCCCACTAGAATCTAATCATCATTAATTTATCCCCGTAGATAGTTAGATACCGACAGAAGTCAGGTGGTTCACAAATGTTACAAAGAGATTCTTTAAGTATTGAATAAAAGTCCGGTACATAGGATACTGTAATAAATCATTAGACAAAAAATATTTAATGAACGGAAACATAATGGGAAGGGCAGGATGTAGTTTATAAAAGGTAAAAAATAGTCTAGGTGTGTAGTTCGTTTATATTCGCATTGTGTCTGACAAAGCCGACAATTTAAAATAACCGCCTCACTGTATATCGCCAACAATCGATCTTGTCGGCAATGGATCACACGCTGCGCGTGCGCCGTGCGCGGTCCACCATTGTACCCGAAATATTCTGAATAATGGAAAGCTTTCCCTCTTTGTCTGGATAAAAAATGCGGATATTTCGTAAGGGACAATGGAGCGTAACACACAAAATTCGTGACATGCAGGGAAATAAAAAGCATGCGGCATGAAAAATTTCTATCTGCGTTGACATCATTCGATTCGAAAAGTTATCTTTTGTGGTGAAGTTAAAAAACAGATCGATTTGGTGAATTCCTGACTTCCTTCCTTCCTTGAACTACAAAAAGTGTGGTTGAAAGTCGAACAAAGGGCAGGACTTCCGATCAGCTGCCGGCGCCCCTACGTTTTAGGGGCTTCATCTAATATTAACTAGGTGCTTACTTAGTTGGTTGAAGTCACGCCAAGAGATAAGTAAAAAATATGGGAATTGTCTTATTTAAAATGTATGGTACCGCGCCAAGTGTGGACTATTTTACTTATTTTTAAGGGATGCATTTCTTCTAGATGCTGTTATAGTAAAAAATAAATAATGGTTTCGACGTGTATCGTTCCATTTAAATGAATCATTGTTGGTGCATTGAGATTTCAGACATCACGTGATGTATAAAACTTCTGAAATGATTTTTGAGTAAGTAATACCAATTAAAACTTCAGAATATTGGTTTCGCATGGTCTAAATTGATACAAAAATGGTACATCAGTTCATGAATGAGAGCAAGTCCTGAATAAACAAATATTACGTGAAAGGATTAATGAAAGTCGATCCGATTAAATATTGATGGACCGTATCGTATTAACTTGAAACAAATTGCATCTAAACCTTGCGGAATACCTCAGACCCTCGTCAATAGTAACAATGTCGGAGGGGAGAGGATCCATGTTAAGTTGCTGTGGTTACAACCGAATCGAATTAAAATAAACCAAAACTGCGTAAAACGGAAGGAGGAAAACTACCTACACACTGTTTTTATATGATTTCATTTCTTTGCTTTCAAGCTTCAGGGGCCAGTAAAAGAATTTTATGCGTCCCAGGCGTCGAACACTTCATCCTATCTTTTTTCTCGATTTTATAGCTATGACCAATATTTGTAGTTCGCCCAACGATATTTGTTTTCGTCGGTACTTTATTGAAGTTAACGTGTGATCAACTTCAGCTGTCGAACAGGAACATGTTGTTGAAAGAATCCGACTCGAACAGGAAATGTTTCATATTGTAACAATGAGTTTATAGCTAGCTCAATCCGTGCAGCAAACGCAACCCAAGAACATCGGGTAAGTTTAAGTAGATTAGCGATTGCGCCATATGCTGGTAACAGGGGGGGTTCGTAAAATTTATAGCCGTCGAATCGGTACGCTTATTGTATCATAAGCATCGATGCGAGTTAATTCAATCTTCCTTCTCAATCTTTTTTCCGTACGTCCAATTAAACTGTGTGCGGCCAACAACTGCTGGCTCTAATTAATTTAATTGAATCCTCACATCGGGGAGATAATTCAACGAGGTACTTACCTTCTTGGAATACATTCATTGTTTTTCTCTAGTTATTTTAAAATAAGTCTCGATTTAAATTGCCTCTGAATCTTTAGATGCTGTGGGCTAGTTGCATCTTTGATCACAAGTGTACTCGCAGTTAAATTAGGTGCTTTATTACGTTGCGTAGCTGCTCTATGTGGAAACGTGCCATGCCATGAACTAGTCTGGCACCGGTTGTCGATGTGTGTATAATTAGCGTGGGTTTCTAAAGGTCATTGTCACAGCCTCACTGCATTCAGGAATCAGATTTAAAATAGACTTTACAGACACAATATACTATAAAGGGTGTAAAACACCTCTTAACGAAGCCGAAAGGCACTGGTTCTCCTCGTCCTTGCGATAATTTTTTTGTTCTACACCATACCTGGGAACCTTCTAGTTACGGAGATATTGGGGGTCAAAGTTCCAACTTTTTGACCACTTTTTTTTAAATACAAATTTTTATAGTAAGATTTTTACTTTAAACACCTCCACGACCCCCGTACTATTCAATCCATGCATAAGCACAATGTTTTGAGTGCGTTACATTGAGTTCTACCACAAAACACGATTTTTCACCCCAAAAAAAAAGTCTTTTCCCAGCAATATTTTTTGCATAAAGTTACTTAGTTTGATGTACAGAATGCTTGGTTGACGGCTTCGTGATGAGGTGGTTTACACCCTGTATGTATACGATACAATTTACACGAACTCTTAGGGGAATATTTGACCAATTATATCACGACTATTAAAGGATTAGTCGACGTCGATAATGTTTCCCAATGTGACTAAATAAATAATGTTTGTGTTAAAAGATCAGATTAATTATTCGGAGAAAGTTTTATTTAGAACACAATTATTACTGTAACTGAAATAGGTTTCGTTTCATGAGAAACATTAAACAGAGATATTTCTCCGACATGTTATGGTAGGGTGCGAGTCGCGGAAATGTACTTAATTAATTAAAATTGTAATATAGTCTTAGAAAGGTAGTATCACACACCTGAGAATTACATTCGCAATAAAAGCGCGATATTTTAAGTGGGTTTCGTGCCATTAATCATTGTTATAAAATTCGTACGATATGACAGGTAAGTTGGTACACGGAAAGTTGAATGTGCCTTTCTGATTACAGATAATTATGATTGGCAAGTATTAAGTTAAATTTAATAAATGCAAATTATTGGCTTTAGATACGCCTTGGTGTAGATAGTTGCGTTATTAAGGGCAAAATCGCGTCATGAATACTTAGTTAATTTATTAACATATTGTTCCCAAACATTAATTCATCAATAATTTGCAAATTCAAAGCGGTTCATTTGTAAAGCTGACGGGATGGTCAATTGCAAAATCTTCTCTCGAGTTATGAATACAAAAGCTCGCATTAGTGCCCGGCTACCTGGGACGCATTCTTAGAATATGCCACAAAAAAACCCAGCTTCCCTGTTGGTTCGAAAAGTTCCCACAATAACTTCAGAGAGGGGTGAATTTCTCAAGTGTGGTTTTTGTAGCCTCACCCATTTGTCGAGTGCGATAAGTAATAAAACTGTAACGCAACTGACGATGACGTTTTGACTTAACAAAAACTATCGAGGTGGTCGTTCTCATAAAAGAATACTGCAAAAATGATGTAGTTCCAGTTGTAAACGGATATCCTTACATTATCCGTACACGATGTACTCTGTTACTCTATAGCCGCTTGGATTCTCAACCCTCCTTTCGAAAAGATATTATTTTTCGTAATTCATTCAGGCATAAAGCATTAGGTACAAAGCCGTTAGATTTAAGCTGGGGTTCAGATTACGCGACGAAGACTTGCTTAATACGGACCGACTGCAGTCATTCAATAGCCTGCAAAACAACACCGAGGAAAGGCACTATCGTCGGGGACGAAAGGTGACACCGAAGCCTGTGGCATTAGATCTATAGGTGACTAGGTATTGCATGGAGATATTAAGTACATAGTGCTGTGTGCAGTTGGGCTTATTACTGCTGACATTCCCAGGAGTGGCGTGACTAGTATTCTACATGATCTGTTTCGTGAGCTTGCAATTTGATATTGGACAGAAACATTCGATTCGTCAAATTCTTAGGTTTCATTGCGAGTTTTCTGTGTTTGGAAATCAAATCTTTAGTATGAACCTAATAAAGAAACTATTCACTAAAACACTCACAAGTTTCATTATGTCATGTCATTCATTGTGTCGAAACTTGCCCGAACGAGGTATTACAAAAGAGTATCCCAGGGTGATGTCATAGCACTTGCACTACCGAGTCTCCCGATAGATAGGTACTCTAGTCGAGTATGTGTGCCTTTGGTCTGCCGTTTATGATGTCTTGTTAAGCACGTAGGGCCCCTATGTGATAACAAATGGATGATAGACAACAGCTCAGACGTCCAGTCTGACTTGAGAGAAACAGGGAATGAATATTTATCTACATAATACAACTTTAGATAGACTTTGGTATCTGAAAGAATCTGGGACACCAAAATTGATCAAACTTTCACTGTCAAGAGTATAATAATGCCTGTCTGGCATTGATGAAACCATTTTGTTCAATCTCGATGGATGACGTAGACGTATGAAGAGTTGGCAGTAGTCTCGGTTCATATATTTAAGTAATTGCCCAGTATTCATGTTAACATAACATCACGCCTGTAATCCCCGAAGGGTTAGGCAAAGGTGTACCTAATAGTAGACCCACATTTCGTCAGTTATGTTCAGCCAGTAATAGGGGGTAAGCCTATTGCCATCAGCCGGCAGAAATCCAGACTTCGTGGCTGCTAATTTATATTAACTCAGTTTGAAATGTGGTGTGAGTACTAATAATACTAACGATCTAGCTGCTTAATAGCTAGTCAGGTTATCTACTATGGTTATTTCGAGATTAGATCGTGTCCAGTATAGAAAGCCAGATAAACACTGCTGCATAGGGAAATATCGCGTTTAATTTGTTTATTCAAGTCAGACTTTAATTACTTTCTTTTATTATTTATTAAATAATGTAGGTTGTACTGAATTTGATGAAGCACCAACCGTTACCTTTACAACGAGCATTAGATTAAAGATTAAATGAACTGATGGTTAAAGAAAGTGGAGTAAGCTTATCTTTTTCTCTGATTAAAACGTTACGGGCGAGTCGAAACTATTTATTCCGTTTAGTTTGTCCAGTTCCGCAGCTGTTTCAACTTGGTTAACATCCTTAATACAATTATCCGCTGGAACTTGAAGCACTTAAGGAACAAATTGCCCTCTGGATCTAATAAGATTTATAAGTGATCAGATGCAGTGGACGGAACGTATAAGTCCATCTGATCGTTTAACTAGAGGAATATCTCCTTATCGGAGATGCGGGCAACGGAAACATTCTCTATCATTTCCTCCTATTCAATATAAGAGATCAGTGATTTATGTGGACACTGTCACGGCCCATCGTTATTTCACAGTTAAGAATCAAAATGGAATTATGTCGATCCCTATTCTATATTTTTTAGAATAAATCGTATTATTTGATACCGATCGCATACCATCAGTAATAGGAGTTAACGACTTAAAAACGAGCCGAGGCCACCTTGAAATAGTTTTAAGTAAAACAAATCAATTTGGTTATTCACGACTCTTTGGGATACGTTTTCTATGAAACTGGTTCCTATATTACGTTATAAATAAGGTTTAGTATTGCGTAACAGGGTTCGTTTAGCTAACATCGGTATCCATGCGGTTGAATGGATATTCCTCACGCATCAAGCATGGGAAAAACCGACGCCATACGGCCGCAGCTCTCTTTGTTTTCCAGACACCATGACATTTGATCGCATGCAAATGCAAAATAGACTTTGTATGGCTGAATGTCGAAGGCGAATCATGATGATCTTTGCTCACTTCGCATTTCTAACAACTTCTGAATACTATGTGCAGTTGTATGTCACTAGTACTATTACGTATTATCTCAAAGACTATTGTGCCTATATTATGTATATTGCGACTTGAGGCTTATCTCAGTAATTTCGCCATTGACTAATTAATTCTTGCGACACGGCTTCGTTTCCTAGTTACAAAGAAAACTGATAAGAACTTTATCGGCCAACGAACTCTGTAACAATTGCACAAACGTCGAGTTACAGTGACCATTGTGTACCTGACTTATGTAACTTTAATGTACTATTCATAGATGTATCAGATTGAGTGTTACATTCGTTTTTACAGAGTATTGTTGGGCGTTTAGAGCTCGATTAGGAAGCATTGTCTGCATTACGTGTTATGAACCGCAAGTTTGGTAACGCTGCTGCCAGCCAACCCAGTCGTATATCTGCGCTATCCGATCCTATTCGCCATCTCTGCGATAGAATCAGGATCATATGATAAAGATGTCCAGATAAACTGGGTGTCGTGTTCTCCACCTAACTCAGTTATGAAAATTACTTCGTAATAACACATTAGTCATCTTCGAAACATAGAAAGTTTATGCTGTAATTGTGATTATACCCTTCACTTTACATGTTATACCGATAGCATCTGTGCAACCGACCAGGTTGTGCGGCTAATAAATTATGAAACACGTCGTGTAACTGCACTAAGTTACAATATGTACTCAGTATTAACTAGCAGGAATTACCAGAGAATCTTAGAACATTTATGTTGTTGAAAATATACGTATTACTTAAATTGTACTGAAATAATTGCCAGTCTAAATGATGGCACGACTATGGGGATGGCAATTATGTTAATTTCACACCGTCTACGTTGGTCATTGACATGCTATGCAAGCTTGAGTCCAGAATTTAATATGTTAGACTCAATTCTGACGAGCCACAATAAACCGACTATACATGCGGCTGTTACTCTGTTACTGTATATGAGGTAAGCGTCGACACAGCAGTATTGAACGCTACAGACTGCCAAATGGACTTTTTATACACAAGTGTGAGCCGACTACGGACAGTGTTTAAAGTCAAGGGATTCTTTACAGTACAAATAAACGAGGCCATAAAAGGGCACACCTCGACGAGATGACACTCAAACAACACTTAGCGCTTATCGTCCACGCCAGGTGAGAGGTTGTCCAATGAATTGCAGTGTTTACCCTCGCCACAATAGGTACCATCTAAGTCAAAGGCTATTTTTGTTTGTCTCATTTTCTTGTTGTATGTCTTGCTTTGTTTTCTGTAACAAATGCATTTAAAGAGATTTTCGTGTCGCCGCTGACTGTCTGTGACAGAGTCGTGGTTACACAAAATTAATGTCCCCATTTAGTACGTGTAATACGATTTGCTTTGTAAGGAATTTACCGTTTCGTGCTAGGTACCTATCTATTCGAATATTAATCAATGTAGTGAAATCTCGATAAGGGGTAAAGGTAGGTACCTATTTTCGGTAGTGTTCCAATGTTCGATAGTAATTAAAGGTCGTTATTATCTTTCGAGTCGATCGGAATAACAGGAGCGTATATATCATGAATAGTTTGATGATGTTTATAAATAAAGGAACAAGGAATTCCATCGTTCAAGTGTTAAATACTTGAGCGGTCAGAATCATCAAGCGGCGGGCAAGCATTGGATGGGTTGGAAATTATCTCGAGACGTTTTTATGGTTCGCATTGGAATCTGGGCGTTTTTTTCCCAACGCGGGTCCGTTCGAACGCTCAAACAGGTTTTTAGATAGCGTTCAGAGTAATGCATCAACGTGGTACGTTTTTGTAAAGGCGGCATATCCAAGGAGGACGAGGTAATGAGGTTTGGGAACGGTCCTTTCAATGAGTTTAATTTACAAATGCTTGCCTGCACGTTGTCGTTTTACTAACGGCGCTATGTGATGTGATGGACGCTAGTAGTTAACATATACCAGTCGTTTATGAGGTAACTACCTTTTACTACACTTTTATAAGACAATTAAGTTGAGAAATATACCTCCATAAGATTTTATAACCACAACATGCTTAAAAGCCACTTACTACCATAAGTACATACAAGCACCCTGTCTATCCCTCCCTCAAGCCATTTACGCCAAGGACGCTTGCATCAAACAAAGTAGGCACCAAAGGAATATTTTCCTTAGAGGTGAATCTTATGAATATCTCGTAGATAACCTATAAGTTTTAATTAGTCGGTAATCTCTAAACATGGGTAGCTAGGTAGGTACTTAAGTCTGTTTACTTAACAAGTTCTTAGCTGATAGCTATTTAACCTAGGCACGTATCCTTTGCATTGGACAACTGACTACTTTGGTGAGTTTACCTAAGTACATAGGTAACTAGGTATACGTATTTGTATTGTAAAGGCACTTGTCGATATTAGGTATATATGTATCTAGCTACATAATAACCACTTTAAGTTTGTAAATTGTGTTGACCTCGTTCTATTTTGTGCAAATAAGTTTGAATAATTTATAGTTATTATATAAATTGAGACGTAACGCAGATTAATTATATAATTGGGCATACTTCATTCAATAACGTGAACGAACTTTGCAGGTTATCATAGAACTTATGTATCAAATTCAACAATCTTTGTACCTAAGTACTTAGTTACTTCGTTTTGTCAACAAACAAATTTCCTAGGTAAGTACCTACCTATTTAGGTAAGCTTACCTACTTAGGTATTTACAAGTGAAAAATGGAGAAATTTTAAACCATCAGTGACCTGATTTTCAAAAGTCAACAGACCACGAAGGCTTAACCTTTTAATGTTAATTGCTGTGCGATTATACCTCTAGTACTCGGAATAGTCACCTAGAAAGTAGGTATCGTTGCCTGATGCATATTAATTAGCAATTAGGTAGGTGTCTTGGAGATATCTAAACGTAAGCGCCGGTTCCGGCCTCAGGGTATCGCGTGAACTTCGAAGACAGAAAATCATTTTGCCGGGACGAGGTAAAAGGAGCAATAAGTGGTCTTAAACAAATAAAAGTTGTACTTACGGACTGGCACTTTCTTCGGATCATATTGTTCAACGAGTTCGTTTATTTTGATGATCTTCGTCTGCGCTACTTTTGATCGCTCAGTGATATCTTGAAGTTGCGCGGTCAACTCGCTGAAGATATCCTCCGCCAGCAGCACCAGCGAGGCGAGCTGTCGCAGCGCGTTGCTCAGGGTGCAGTTAGTGACTGCCTGGAGCTCGTCATCCGACACTCTCGGCTGCCCATCGCTGTCTCGTAAGCTCGTGCGCGATAAAAACTTAGGTTCCACTGCACGCTGCACGAAAGGCATCTCGATAGAAGTCCCAAAACACCTTGAACCACTTACTCACCCATCCCCGCGCCACGAATTAAACGTAATTCCGACACCCATTCAACACACCAACACAAAAAACGTCAGGTAACCGCCACTTTGAATTAACCGACATCCTGACCAGTGAACTTTCACTTATTGCGGTTTTTAACAGTACCGTGCAGTTTTTGCTATGCTCTAGTTATTTTAGATAAGTTTTAGTTCATGGATTCAAGTTTTAAAAGTTTGACAAAACTTCATGTTGACGAAAGCCCGCCATAACAAATGCCGTGCGACGCACTACAATCCACACCTGCTGCCATCGGCCGAATGAAATGAATGAAGCGGCCGGTGTTGCCATAGTCAAGATTATAGTATCCCCTTCTTTTTGCTCTTCCATTGCTTGCTGAAAGCTGAAACTACGTTATAGTCAGAATGAGTTTATAATAGCTGTTATATCATCAAAATGGAAACATTTTTATTTACAAATCACTATAATTAGTCAGTTGTTTAATTTTGTTTGTTTTTGCAGTTGGGATTTAACTTTAATAAATAACATATAACTTGGTTTTCTCCTAAAGTGTGCTGATGCAATAATTTTGAAACAAATAGAAGGGCGCCTTTGATCAAATAGTGAAGCGCCACTATATTAGTTTTACCCTAAAACATGCATATATTTCTGGTAATGCATAGCAACATTGAGTAAAACGATAACCGCGCCATCTAGATTCATAAATAATAATTGTTCAAGTGGTTGGTTTACTCAGAGTTGAACTCAATACACAGTTGAAACATAGATGGCGCTAATATCGAAAATATGGTTAGTGTTATACCAACGCCCTAGATGGCGCTATTACGAGAATACTAAACGCACAACGACACGTTTGTAAAATGGGTACAGCAGACAAGAAAGCCAGATCAAGGTAAGACCAAACACACTTGTAGAAGTGTTTAATGATAGTTTTGTTAGTAGAACAGTAGATGAATATTAAAGGTCCTTTTTATTTTTCTTGCTTTGGTTTTTGACGGGATTTCAATGAAAGTCCAATTAGCACAAAAAATAGTGTATTACATTTTATATAACAAAGCGTTATAGCGTGACTTTCCGAATACACGTCTACATAAATCTACTTAACGTAGGTAATGCCTGGCATTCATTATCATAGATATAATAACATACAAAGGTTAGCATTCATTTAGAAAAAGTTCAAATTACAACTTTTAATTTCAAATTATAAGTAAATAGGAAAAATATACCTATTCAATAAAAAGAGGATCGACACAAAAATGAGTGCAAACTATATTTTTTCGAAAATATTGTAAGTATACAAATAAATACTTAGAAGTAATCAGTGTTTGACTAGATATATCAAAACAGTGGGTAGGTTTCATAATACATATTATAAAGTATCTACTATATAAGGTCTAGATTTAACCAAACTGAAACTTAACAATTGATAATTTAATTATTTTTAATTCAACAATTTCGAATTTTATTGCAAATTAGTGTAAGTACAGCGACATTTAATTTTAATTACTTATTTAATGATTAATTAGGTAGATATTTTAAACTTCCTTGTGCTCAGATAAACTTTAGTCTGAGGGAATTTGGTTTACCTATACCTACTTAAGATGTAAGTATGTGTGATGTTTCGGAAAAGGTATTTGATCCATTACCATACGTACGTATAATATTATCTTCATATCGTTTCTATTTCACACAGATTTTCTTGGGGACATAGCAGATCAATATAATGAAGTGCACTAAGTGGTCAGTGGGTCATCCTAGGGGCAGAGGAGGTATCTAATTATTTTCATCCCACTGTAGCAGAGCCCAGTCGTCACTAAAAGGAGGGTAAGTAATGATTTTCAGTTTCTTACAACATGACAGGTTACATTAATGTCAGTCCCATACATTTGGAATGTACCGACCTATAGTATGACCACTTTAAACGTGCAGTTCAAGGTGGCGTTGCTTGTCAAGAAAATTTGTCTTGATACGTCAAACTTGGTACATTTATTTTAGCCCTGTGTTTTCCCGCCTGCACAGATATGTTGGTTAAAGTGTACACGGTAGGTATGTGCCGTACATAAATATTATTCTTATAAGTATTACAGTAACACCACCCTAAATCAATGGCAGTATATTTTATTACATTCCTAACATTTTATAGGTACATACAGTCGCACCTCGTCCAATAGATATTGGCATGTGAATAATAATTTATTTAATATTAAGTAGTACAAATACATTTATTATAAGTTACAAGAGTATGAGATAATTATAGGAATGTTTAAAAGGAATTTCTATCAACATACGGTCTACATAATTTTATGTTTTCAGTGATGGCACATTTTCCGATTATCAGATATCATGCGTTCTCGTTTTAGCTCTTATTAATGATATAGCGTTATCTCATTCTATCTTGTTGTTTCAACGTGCCAATGCCAACACTAGATAATAATTCCTACCCACATGAGCATACGTCTTTCGATTCTAGGGACGTAATAAACCGAATATGTAGGTCTAAAAACTAGAAATATGTTTTGCTTCACTTTTTAATATAGATAACTATGATTTTTTCTAGTCTAACATTTGACCTCACTATTTGCTTTCATATTTAATAAATAGTACAACATACAAAGCTTACAAATAACTAGTGTGCCTACTTGGCTTAATATTAAAGTCTGTCTTTATGACACTGAGTGATAATTCTTAATGCTTACGATAATTTTGTTGTGATTATATACGTGCATGTATTGTTTTATTTATAGTCAAAACAAAAACTAGATTAGTGAATAAATGTGATTTATCTAAGAACCGAGGAAATAATATAAACCTATGATTTAACCACTGCTCGTAGTGAATCAGCAGAAAACTTTTCTATCCTTATTCAGCAACGAAAAATGATTTCTTTTACATACAATCATAATTATATCGACGGTAAAATGGTATTCAAGGAGTTGAAAGAGTACAGTTTTTATGTGTGTTTATAATCTTCAATGTTCATAATCGGATTCAAGTAAACTGAGACTTGAAACATTGAAGAATAACAAGAAGCGTCGCCGCGTCGGAGCGCATCGCGTAGCATTCGTAGCACGATGTTTCCTAGGCTTCTTTCATTCAATTTAATTTCATAGCAAAAATTCGTGATGTTTTTTTTAAAATAAATAAAAATTATGTGCTTATTATTTTAAGATGACTTATTATTTTATAGCCATAATGTTAGTTATTATCCTAGTACTATAACATTATTTTTGGCATTTGTCTCCAATTATTACAATTTATTTAAATATCATAATTTACACATTTAGTTCATAACTTACAAGCTTCACATATTAAACAATTACAATGCTATGCGTATAAAACATAGTAAACATTAAATAACATGATTTTTCATACTAATTAAGTTGTCTATTTCATCTTTTGCTCGAATTCACAAACGCACTAAAATATTCTCTAAACAATTTTACTTAGTAGGTAGACAAAATTCCAAAATAGCTTTTAATACAACTTTAAATAACGTGTCTGTTTAAGTTAGCCGTTGAAAGAAACGGCTCAAGTAAAATAGTGTCCTTCTAAGAAAAAGTAAGTGTAGTGTACTTAAACTTAAAAGTAGTAAGTGTACTTAAATAAATAAAATACACACATGTATATTATAGTATAGTCTAAAATACATAAAGGAGTAATATTGTAGTTGATAACATGATATGTGTAGATGTGATTTTAGATTATGACGTAGATAGATATTATACAGTTAAGAATTCCATCACATTAGTAAGTTTACGCAGATTAGTTAAAAGTATTTAAGGCTGCGTACGTACTGACAGGTGCCTTGTTTAGTGCCCAGAGCCTAGTGAATCGCCTAGCGAGTTAGTAGCGAAGTGAAACGAACATTCTAGAACGAGGCTGCTCAACTTATTTTAAAAGGTGGGTCAAAATTTTTATTTCGTGTCAACCGGCTGGCCATCCAGTAAATAAAACTTGCTGAAAGTAACGGTAGGTAGAGATACCTACCCACGCAGGTTTTAACATTAAGCTTCAGTTAGTTGCTAGTTGTATACTGGGTCACTGAGAAAGGGTTCATAAATAGCAAAAAAAAAATGGATATTTTTTAAATATTTTTAGGGTTCCGTACAAAAAATGAAAAAACCCTTATAGGATCACTCGTACGTCTGTCTGTCTGTCCGTCCGTCTGTCATAGCCAATTTGCTGCGAATCTACTGGACCAAATCACGTGAAATTTGGTAGGATGGTGTAATCCTATGACCCAAAGACAGATGTGCAAAGTATATTTTTTTATAAAAGAGTCATTTTTGGGGGACAAATTAGGAAATTAAAAGAAAGTTTTGCAAACCTTATTGTGTCATATTTAAATCCTGAGATCTGTTTTCAAAAGACTATCGTGAGCTGACACTTTTGGCCTGCCACCTCGTGGCCGGCGGGCCTGGGGTGAGCACGAGCAGCCTTGTCCTAGAATTTTTGCTTAAGGCTGTAACACTTGGCACCTTCGCTAGTCGCCCCTCAGTGTATCCTAGCAAGTTATCAGATCTAAAGTCACTAAGCTGCTAAGCACGGCACGGTCAATGCGTATGTAGCCTTAATAAGTATTGCAAGATGCAAGATGGCGCAAGAATTTACCGATTATGCAATAATAATATGTCTGTATTGTTAGTTATAAAACCATGAATGATCCTATAAATATCCACATTTTCAGCAAACTACTTACCAATGTTACAATGTTGAACACATGCAATGGCATTACTATTTAATGTACATTCAACAACACCCACACATTTATCTTTTAATATTTGCTATCATATATTTGAATACATTTTATTTTATTTATGATAACATGAAACAGTTTTCAAATAAATGTTAGGTATGGTAAACAATCGCGATGGCAAGGAATAAGTATGAAAAGTTATGAGATTTGCAACTTTATATTAAAGTACCTATGTATGGTATATTTTAGGTTGGTAATGTAATTATCACACATCTGTCTAATGTACAAACATTTTGATCGATTAATCTCATAAAAAGTACAGATTTCTGAAATCGCGATCTCTAACAGAATATGATATGGTTAGATACTCGTAAGAACATAGATCTATAAAGTGAGTAGGTATGATTAGATATGTTTAAAGTTAAGAAGTATGATTATGTCCACAGAAGCTCTTTGATACAGCGAGACAAGATATGTATACAACTTGCGATTATGTAGTAATTGAAGCAGGAATAAATAAAACAGTTAAAGCACAAAGTCTTGAAACAAAATCAGAATCGAATTTCGACATTACAGTCAGTTTTAGATAAAAAAAATGCTAAAAGTTACACTAGAAGTCTAGTAAATACAATGCACAACATCTCGGCTTCCAACTGTTTAAATAGGATTACAGATTTCAATAACAAAATGAAGGATCATTTACAACTGAAGGACACATAAGGACGAGTACAGACACACTAAAATCTAAACTTACACTAAACAAAGTCCAATGAACCAAGTGGCGCAAATGAAACGAGTACTCGTCACACTACTCGCCGCCAATTCCACCAAAACACCTATCTTTGATCTACCATCTTTGAATATACGGACCCAAATCCGTTTAACACTTTGAACAATAATTTTGATGAACCGCCAATAAAAAAAAAAGGAAAATTCCAATTTGGAACGAATTCCATATTTCAAAAAAACAATTGACGGTTGACATTCAAATTCAAGATGGCAGACATAAGATCATCATTTCACTTCAAGTGTTGCTCTCCCCTGGCGAAACTAGCGACGAAACGACCTTTGTCGGTCGGTGAAAGAGTGCCTCATTTATTTGCGCACCCCGCGCTATGGATCCACCTCGTGGCACACCTCCATGTAATCGGGGTCGTGCATGATGTCCTTGATCATGTCTTTGAGCATGGTGTAGCGAGGGAAGATCGGGTAGACCTTGGAACTCACGTAGTCCGACTGGAAATGGAGAAAGAATCGGTTAAATGAAAGTTAATTTCACAATCAACGGTATGATTGACGGGAGGGAAATGGCAAATATCTTCTGAATACATGCTACTCCTATGTAGTAACTAAATGGTTCTTACCAAGGGATCAATGTCACAAATAACACTGAAACCATCAAAACCTGGTATATTTACAAATTATAAATTCTTTTCTAATGTAATTCTCCGTTACCTTCAATTCCCTAATTAAGTTCCGCAGACCAGTATATTTCTTCAGCAGACGATACAAGTCATTTGTCATCTGGGTATTCTCCGTTTCAATCTGAATTGTTGTCATGTCTGAAAGTATAATAATGTAAATGTCATAAAAGCTTTATGATAAAAGAGCCTACCTACATAATAATTCTCTTGTAGAGTTATTCGTATCCTCTCTAAACCGCACGATGTTGAACCCTGCATCCCTATTTATAAGTAATACGAGCGTATTCATAGAATACATGAATGCGTATTCGGTCCCGAGTGTATTTTGGTGTAAGCCCGTTTTATTGTTTGTGCTTAATTCGAGCCTAGGTCAGGGTTTGCGGGACGGTCACGACGTTTAATTTGGTTTCGAGAACCCCGACACCAATTTACTCTACAACGAAATGGAAGGTATGATCAGTAAATATTAATTAAAATATACTCGGAACGCCCGCTTTTGCTATCGAGAATTTTATTAAAAAGACAAGTAGGTATAGTTAGTTATGCTTTGGACGAAGCGAAGTATTTTTTTCAAAATTGCTTGTCTTCGATTTTTAAATTGTGAAATATGATATGATGTGGATTAAACATAGGCAAATCTATTTGCATCACAGATTACATTAATGAACGTCAAGTGGCCCAAATTGCCACTATTTGGCGCAATCAATTACATCAATCATGTGGTACATTTACCAAATGTCAGCCATCAAAATGATTATATGCATTCAGCATACGACTTCAAATGTAATTTTCAAATTTTAAGCACTAGGAAAGGGCTGGAAAATCCAGCAAAAAGTAACACTGTGGACCGACAAGTTGGCAGGCGGCCAATAGTCTTAGAATTTAGGAGCACGCTTTGGTTTATTTTCCGAACGTAATCGTTTGGTTGAGCTAGCTCAAAGTTAAACCGACACCATGTCGTTATTTGAGGATGTGATCATCATTAGATACGGGTTTAATAGAAGCGCGGAAATGTTTTTGAACTTTTAAAGGCTAGAACTATACGAGTACACGTTCCGTTTCACGTTACCGTTCAGTCTTTCTGTCCTTTCCCTCTTATCAGCAGCTTCTTCAGCGAGTTTGGCGGAGGTCTTGACTCCTTCTCCAGACTTCTGTGTCTTCTCCATGATGGCACACGCGCGCAGCACAAACGCCGGCACTGTCTCGGCCTTCTCCTGCCGAGGGATCTCCACCAACGACCAGTACTGAGTCTCGAGCCGAATCACGTCCTGGAAAGTAGAAAATGAGAACTGATCAGAAACCAGTTACGGTTACGTCCCTCCAGTTGTTGGCTACGGCTTTGAATTTGGAAGTTTAAAGTTTTTATCGAATGAGTTCCGAACAAAAATATTTCAGCCTGTAGTCCCACCATATTATTCTCATTATCAGATAGATTCTGCTTCTGCCATTTTTCTGATGTTTCAGATTCAGTCGAGAAAATAAAATGAAATAAGTACCTCTAAAAATATTTTCATTTTTTCATTTTTTTTTTTTTTGATGAAAATATTGTTTCAATAAAACAAATTCCATCGAGATGTTGATGTCCACAAAAAGTAAATGACTTGGATAAAAATATGAACAATGGTTGGCTACGCAAAACAGGCTTACACTGAGCCTATTATAAGAAAAAGTTTAATAGGCGGCTTTCGTGAAACTCGGGCACGATACTACAAACTACGAACTACTCCGGTATTATTATGAACAACTGAATTGAAAAGTGTTTTTCTTTGTCTTGAACATTGCTAGTTAGTTTGTTTCTGCTCAGCGAATACCTTCAAGCATTTGCATCGTCTGCGAATATTTGTTCCAGTTGTAAAATGTTTGCTTGTTTCGAGCTTCAACGTGTTAATTGCAAACTTTCATTCTTTGCGTTTCTCCTGGATCCATTGATGTTATAAATTGCTTTGAGCTTAGAGCGAATATTGCAAGCAAATTATGAAATAGTTGACTAGATGTTTATTGGTATTGAGGGGTTAATTTCCAAAGATGTTTTTTAAACTCTTGTTCTGTACTAGTTATCCTTTTTCTTTATCGGGTGGTTAGTGTTAACCTGGTGTCAGAGTTTTTTTGCCACCCATGGGCCTCTGACTTGGCTTTACATGCCATCAAGAAATATCTCTCGGGCATGCTGGTTTCCTCACGATGTTTTCCTTCACCGAAGCAAATGATAATTATACAATACGCACATGAATCCGAAAAAATCAGAGATGCGTGCTTTGGGTTCGAACCCGAAACCTATGACTTGGCAGTCCGACGGTCACGCTGTTACTATGAGTAGAAGGTAGTTACGAAGTATTATATTATCTGTGCTGTGAGTGATAAACTTTGGGCTACTTTTCTATTTTAAAATTAAGTACGCCATATTGGCTTTAGGCATGCAGTTTCGTTGCGAAGTTAATTCCAGTAACGACTTCCAGCAGACGGTGCGCTATGATATTTCAAACTGGATAACTTTTCGCTGGGGCAGAGCCAATTCCATACCGATAAAGATCGTCTTCTCGCCTTGTAACGGCCCGTCTAATGAACCCACTGTATGTTCAAGTGCATCTACACCCTGTATTTGGGATTATGGTAGTCTGGTCTGTGTAAGATCTTATTTAAAGATGTTGAAATCGTTGACAGTATTTTCTTATAAATATATGAAATTGCAGGGTCTTAATCTATGAAAGTTGTTGACATGTTCGGCGAGAATATTCAGTAATTCATTGATTGTTTCCATAAAACTGGTAAACTTTTTTTAATAAAGAAACACAAACATTGAACACGTTTAGAAGATAAGACAGATAGGTAAATTCCACACTTCACCAAAAGTATTTACGTAGCGGTCATAACTTACACGTGGCGCCTTGTGGTTTCGTCCTACGTCTTTGGGCAAACAGTATCCAACGTACAGCGTTTATGTATTATGTATATCACCGAAAATGTATGAAATCCGTCATTGTATACAATTCCTAGGAAATGTATACAATTCCTAAAATAGATAGGAAATGTATGATATATTTTATAATTCAAATTCAAATTCATTTATTAGCTTGCAACAGAATACTGACAGTATTAACAGCGGGTCCCAAACTAGGCACAGCCTGTATCTTGGTTGACCCAGACAAAACACAAGTTAAAAAAAATTACAATGTTCTGCTAGCGCAAGAAAATATGTATTTTTCCTAGGATATCTATACATTTCGTAAAGAGCGATCGGAAATGTGTAACATTCTTGATGTTCCTAAGCGGGAATATATAAACGCACTTTAAAAATAATGGTTCACACTTTAAAATGTTTAGCTTTAAAAAAAAATTATACCGACTTGGGGCACCCCGACACCCTTCGTGGTTAAATAGTTTTTAAACCATTCAGACAACCTATAACCAACCACAGAAAACCAAACCAAATTCAAATTTCGAAACAGTTATAGTTCAAACCATCTTAATAAAAATTCTGATTTCAGTCAATTTATTTTATTCACAGAGAGCATTCGTTTTTATACATTTCCTAGCATCATTTCGGAATTACATACATGATACAATTCCTAGGAAATGCATACATTTCCCAGGAAATGTGTGTATTAAAGAATCTTTGAAACATTATTTTACACATTTCCTAAGTAGGCTCGGAATTGTATACATTTCCTAGGAATTGTGTAAGTACATTTCCTAGATTTCATACATTTTCGGTAACATGTACATAAACAAAATATAGAGTGTGTAATCCCCACCGCGCAAAGTATCACCTTGAATTCAGTATATGATTCCATTACCCATAAGAGTTGATTTATTTATTTAGGGAAAACAAACAATCCTACTTCCCACTAAAATTAGAAATGCGAATGTTTATGAGGATGGATGTTTGTTACTCTTGCACGCAAAAACTACCGACTGGATTTGGATGAAATTTGGCACACAGATAGTTTATAACCTGGATTAACACATAGAATCCTTTTTATCCCGGTAGTACTATTCCGTGGGACATTACCGAGCTCCACGCGGGCATACATTTTAGATGTACTCCAATGTACAATCCACGACGTTTCCACATTTTACTTAGGTTTAAAGTTGAAAATATTGTGTTCGTTATTAACAAAAAAATGTTGTTTCATTCATTTATACCGTGTAGGTACAAGCCTTTGGATGAGTCAGCAGAATTTCTATAAAAACCGATTTTTTTTTTAGCATTCGGGTCTACAATTGATGTGCTGTGCTGTCATGGTAACAGTTGCGTCGATGTTCCCTTAAACCTTGTAATATCTAAACTGCATTCCTAGCAACGAGATTTAAAAATCCTTTCTGCTAGGAAACTGAACAGAACTTTTAAAAAAGGCTTTCTACCAACTTGCATGAAATGAAAAATAAGAGCTAACAAGAAATCCCTACTGAAAAATGTAGCAAAAGTATATTGGCCCATACAAACTATTGTTCTCCAGATGTTTTTCCGTAAGTATAGTCTCTTGGGAAGGAAGGAGTTTCCTTTAGATATAGATATAACCCAAGATAGTCATATGATTGTCTAGAACTTTTTCTTGGTTCTCTCATAGCTGCAGGGCTTTAAGATACGACTATATTGCCGGAATTTACACATCTAAAAGATGATTGTATTTGCCGTAGTTATTATTCTTTTGTACTTACTGCTTGAAGGAAAGATATTTTTTTTCAGAAGTTTATTGCTTTGTTATTATCACCCTACGGTTGAACCACTGAATTTCATTTGTATCTCATAGAACGACAAGGATATTTGTCTATGTGAGTCTTAGATATTCTCAATATTAGTAAACTGAGAGTTGTTGCTGAAGTGATAAGGCGAGGTCGACTTTAAAAACAGTACACTTAAAGTACTTACGGGATTATATCCATGATATTCTTTTGATGCTATGAGCTATAATCCCGTAAGTACTTTTAAGTGTAGTGAAAAACCGTAAAAATCTAAAACAGTGTATAAAAACAATATTTTAATTTTTTACCAAGGTGTTAATGAAGATGATGTAGGTATTTAAATATACAAAATAAAACTTTGTAGATAGCTATGTCAGCCATTAACCACATTAACAGAGAACCAATCAAACAACTATGTACCCAAAACATGTAGAACATGATAAATTGCTCCATTCTTATTATCTGCCGTCGCCAGCTTGTACCGAAATTGATGTTCTCGTTACAGAGGATTTCTGGAACCCCAAACTCGATCACGCTGGGTACACCAACAAAAGTTGATGAAAATGTAATTTATAACAAAAGCCACACACGAGGCGAGAGCAGGCTATTATTTTTACTCGTTTATGAATGTTTTCATGAAATAATTAAATGTATTTTAAAAGCTCCGATGGCTGACACGATTGCGTTTACGGCTGGGATTGTGGGATCGCGAAAACACATGCATTATTTCTCAGTGACAAAGCTTTAATGCGATAAGTGGTGATAAAATAATGATCCTGTGAACGTTACGGAACATGCTGTGTGCTATATTCACGATAGGATTTCATGCCCTATATGTATAACCCTCTTTAGGGAATTTTATACCTGAGAGATTTTTCTCGACGGCATGTAAAGCCAAGTCAGAGACCCACGGGCGGCATAAAAACTCTGACACAAGGTTAGGCACTAACCACACTATAAAGAAAAAAGAAGGGAATTTTATTTCAAAAATCATCTTTTCGTCCTCATTCTCGGTTTGGAAGGAACTCTCATAACATAACATCACGCCTGTAATATTCGATGGGTAAGGGAGAGGTGTGCCTAATAGTACACTCACATTTCGCCAGTTATATTTAAGTTCCATGTAATAGGGGGTGAGTCTATTGCCATCAACCGGGCACAAATCCAGGCTCTATCGTGGCTGCTACTGAGAAATTCCTGATGGAAAAATTTAATAACACTTTGCCCGACCTGGGAATCAAACCCACAGGACCTCATGCTCAGCCGTTGCTCTTGCGACCACTCGACCAATAACGCAGAGGACTTCATATTTAACCGTAATATCCGATTCATTATTAACTATTTGATTTATCGACGGAATGCAAATAAAATGCGAGGAGAACGGAAATTAAAATTCATTTTCATTTTTCTCGTAGCTGCCCGAACTGATTTCCTTACTTGTTCACATTGCAATTTTCTTTCTTTTTTCCTAGCTTCCTTTAGTGTGACATGTGGAATTGCATAAAACATGTTTATTATTGAGTCTTAATTTATTGTTTCTTTAATCAAGCCTTCCTTCCTTGCTGGCCTATTGTTTTTGTACTACAGTGTCAAGAAGCCTCTTTAATGTGGAAACGCAAGCAGGGGCTGCGGGACTGTAGCCGGGGCTGCGGGACTGTTCGAAAGAGATACCGTGGCCCCGGAACACAAACGGCGATGAGGGAACATGGATGGGTTTTAGTCAGTAAAAGTCTCCTCTCTGTCAGTCAAGTCAGTCAAGTCTCTCCTGCTCCGCCCAGAGCGGGAGGAGTCATTTGATGATTTCCCATCCGAAAAAAAAAGGTGGAAACGCAAGGGTAGCCAACGAAATTCAAATTTTGTTACTTATTTTGGAATTTTTCGGTCCGTGTATCGTGATTCGTGTCCGTAACATGTATGTATTTACATAATATAATCATCAATCAATCAACTATACAACCCTCTTAAGTTCATTTAAGCCATTGAATGACTTTTTAATAAAATAGTAACCCTTTTTTTTTCGTATGGGAAATCATCAAATTTTAATGACTCCTCCCGCTCTGGGCGGAGCATAATTTGAATTTCGCGGGCTACCATGGAGCTTCCCGGTGCCCCAAAAAAACAAAAGACCAGAAGAGGAAGAGGTCCCAACAAAACATAGGCAAAATTACATTCTATCAGTTGATATTGGGAATATCATTTGGCCTGACATAAGCTACTGAAAAACGTGTCAATCTGTTGAAAATTGTTGTGGAAACTTGAAATGTTTTGAAAGCGCTCTTCAAAACATTTCATGTTTCTACAGCTTGCCCTCTGAATTAAAATCACTAGCTCTTTTTTCCTTCGGTTGAAGAAAATAATATCTCAGTTTTTGCATTTCATATTTTCTAAGCACCTGTTTAAAATTCAACATTCGCGTCTGCCCCTATCCAATCGCACGTATCTTCCTATCCGGAAAAGAAAATTGAATTCACGTTCTAAAATAAAAATGAACCACAAGTTTCATTCTCAAGGTAGAGCGGTATAGAGCAAAGAAATCCGCTGGTATCGTTTAAATCGGAAGCAAAAAGCATGAAAGCCCCGGGAGCCGCTTCCTCTGCACGCTGGCACCGGAGCTAAACTTGGTTCAAATAATTGTATCACTAACTTGAACCACCCACTTTCAGGCGCAGTGATTTATGTATATTAAAGCATGGCTGTGTTTTATAACAAGGATATGCGTTTTGATATAAAATTACGCTGTTTTTCTTTTGGAGATAATTCTAATGATAGTAGGAAACAGTCGTCATTGTCTTTAAATTCAAGAATGAAAATAGAAAAGTGTACCACAAGTCATTCTCAAGGTAGAGTAGTTTAAAACAAATAAATCCGTCGGTATCGTTTGAATCAGAAGTATCAAAGCCGAAGCCGGCACGGTTCCTCCGCACAGCAAAGGAGCAAAACTTAGTTTAAATAATTGTATCACTAACTCGAACATCTGTAAGTTGGCCAACCGCCCGCTTTCAGGCGCACTCGTTTATGTATATTAAACTATTGTGGGGTTTCATAATCATAATAATAACAAGTATTCTGCGTTTTGATATTACTTTTATTTTTAAACCAGAATAAGTATGAGAAAATAAATTATGAAATTCGAGAATAAAAATACTTTTGTATTTCTTACATCGATATGACTTTCTCACATACATAATGTTATGTTCACGCCTGTAAAACCCTAAAAGTTAGGCAGAGGTGTAGTACAATAGAACACACATTTCGCCAGTTATGTGTAATACTGACTGATTACACTGATCAAAAACAAATCCCACGTTGAAGAACAAGAGAAAATGATTCGGAACAGAGTTATAATGGAAATAATTGCCAGGGGGAGGTGAATAGTTTCGTAATTACATTTACCTTCCTGGGCCGACACGATTCGTTCGTGTTTACCGACACACGTTCCGGGTATTCTCAGAAGGGGTAAACCCGGGTATACCCGGGTAAGCCGAACTTTTCCGAGCTCTAAGCAATTTAATGAAAACGAAAAGAAGTTCATTCCGTGTAACGTGTATGACGCGGCAGAAAGAGAATTCATTTTGATGATGTTATGCATTAATGACCAATTTAAATAGAAATGCGACTGCTGAGCATAAGGTTCTGGGTTCGATTACCGGGTCGGGCAGAATTATTTGGTTTTTCCATTAGGAATTTCTCAAACCAAGTACACCTCTGTCTAGCCCTTCGGGGATTACAGGCGTAATGTTATGCTATGTTAATAATTTAAGTGTTTGTTTAATCCCAAATCCCATAAAAATTCGTGAGTCATCCATGTATTTTTATCAGATTTTTTTGAAAAAGACAACTTACTTTACTGAAAATTCTAAAACGCGTGGCAGTGAATAGTTCTTTATTCGTCTATAAACGTTCTGATTTCTTCATTGTATTCTTACTTCTTTTATTTGCTACAAAATATAATCTCTAAAACTACTGGATTCTAACGGCAAAGCAAAAAGGACAAAGTCGCTAGGTAGATAAGCTCAAATCTAGGAACAAACTGCATATTTATGAGGAAACTCCGTGACGACACGACGTGGTTCAACGTTATGATGCGGAGATTGCTCTGCTAACGTAGCTTATGCATATTATTTCCCTGTCAACACACGAACGAGGTGTGTTGTTTGATTAAATCGAGAACAGAGAAGTAATCACGCCAAGTGCACTGCAAATGTACGTATTCAATTACATAAGCTGTGCTATTGAACATGACAATCAACACGCCAAACAATCACAAGTCTTGCAATTTGTAAATGTGTGCCTTGCATGTTGTACTTGTGTAATTTGTCCTTCTTTCTTTCTTTCCTGAAATATAAACCCACCGTCTGATTAAGTGCGAACGAAAAAATTAAACGTACTTGAACCCTAAAATTGCAATAAAAATAAATTGGTAGAAGAAGTTATTACCTGAAGATTGTCTTCAGTTATTCCCCCGGCATCGCCATTCCTATGGTTAGGGCTTTCACTTTGATTTACGACTTTTTCATACCTCTGTATAAATTCGAAGGTCTGCGGATTTTTTTTCTTTATTGCTTGGTTACTGAGTTCATAAAGCGGTTCTACATGCAGTGGTAGATGTAAAAACGTGATGTCCTGGTAATGATTGATGGTTTCGTGAGTCAATTCGTCGTGGATTGTGGCTTTATTAAAGTAGTTGAAGATTCTATTGTTCAGAAAACGGGTCACGGTTGTTTTTGTTAGTTCTATCAGAAAATTGACGTTCTTGAGGGGTTAAATTATGAAAATTTTGGAATAGAATCCGAGTTCATTTCGGAGCTAAGGACGAGCTAACTCGATTTGAATGCTAAAATGACTTGAAATATAAATATGAATTTACATTTCGCTGGGAAATCAAAGGCTTCTTTCTTCTCGGTTTCAATGAAGCTTGGAGCGGGACCTACGAATTAACAGATATTACTTTTGTTCAGAGCTCCAACAAAAATATTAAATTCCTTTATCCGATATACCTCGTTCGTGATACGATTCTTTTCGTTTAATAAAGCAGTAAAATGAGATTTAATTTCGATTCCAATACACACGAGAAATGCCACTTGGGTTTATTGAACTTATGTTGCTATTGATTCCGGAATAATAAGTAATTTGAGTCCTTATTGAATGTTTTCATATTATCCCTAAGAAGTTGGTGAAAAATTGTTTTACGGTTATATTTAAGTAGGTTATATTGTTAAATGAGATATTTAATGTATACTTAAATATAAAGTTGCATGAAATTTTAAATCTTACGTATGGAATGAAATGTTATTGCAAATAAAGGCTAAATGAATAAATATTCCACGAAAATGAGCAGATTGGCTGCTGCTTTTTAACGGCTGCTTGTAATACTACGACAATGCTTCAGTATCTACTTTAGTCGTCGCTTGTGTGTCAGTTACAGTTCAATTGAAGTGCAGTGGAGTCGATGCTTAGATACAGTTCGTTTCTTCTGGTCTGTAGGGCTATTACGTATCTCTGTTGACAGCTCGAAATAACTGGGCTCAGTGTCCATCAATTAACGGTCAAAAGGTTAGTTTCGTATTATGTATGACCCTGTTAGTCACCGTAAAGTGATATCCACTCAGTGTGATACGTAATACCAATATTATGACATTCACGGTTGTCATCAAAGTTCGGTGTACAACCGAAGCTTGATAGTCACTAGATATCAGAAAGATACGTAGGAATAGCCCTGCTGGTCTGGTATAGGTACTGCTGTGTTTAAACATTTATTATCTTTAAAGCACTAGTTGTAGTGAAAAACATAAAACATGTAGAGATTTAAATGTTTGTTATTTTTATGTTGAGTCTTATTTTTGCATATTTCTGTTAACGAGCAACAAAATGGACTGGTTACGAGTAGTAGATATGAGTTATGTGCAGTGCTAACGTTTTGTAAAAGCTTCGAATAGGTAGAGATACAAACGATGATTTTTTTTTGTTGTAGTTAAGTCGCCATCCACCGCAGTCTTCAAATAAAAGTTACTTCTTTTAGGTTGGCGGAGCTGCACCCTAGTACGTACATGTAGTCACACACGCTAGGGTGTACATTGTAAAACTGTGCAGGTTTCGTCACTTGTAAGCTAAAGCTTACCTGATTACCCTCTAGCAGTGTAGCGTGTATGGCTACCTTAACACTTTTTCTTTGACAACTTGATTTGGATTTTCTGGATTTGGATTTTGAAGGAAATCCCTAATTCGTTGCTTCATAAATATTTGAAAAAAAAAAAATATAGAAAACTTAAATAATAATAATAATAATAACTTTATTGGGAAAATACAAGTTTGACACATATTAAAATACACAACAGTCACAAAGGTAGGTACAGAAAAATTTGCAAACAGAAGTAGTGTGCGAGAGATAAGTACATTACAGTCAATACAAAATTTGAGCCCTGACTCCTAAACTAGGAAGATCCTGTATCTTAGGAGGCAGTGTCTTCGCATAAATAGTGGACTAGCAAATTATGAGCGTACTAGCATAATCTCGTAGTCACATACAATTTAAAGACTAATGAATTTACTTAATTGACAAAATTGCATTGGGTTTGAGTTTTAGGTTCTTTGTCTTTTTATTTATTTTCTTTTTTTATTACAAAATGGACTTGCTCTTGACCTCGATCACGCCTAGTCTTCAGACTAAGCTAACTTACCTACGTTGAAATTTCTACGTTGTGTTAGAAATGTTTAAAGACTAACACCTGTTGATAAGCCACCGAACTTTCAGTAAGACTCCGGCAGGCTCACAAATTGGAAAAGCTCTTAAACTTTTGAGGTTATATTAAATCAAAGTTTCTATTAGTTTTGAGTTATTTTCTCTTTGGCTTTTCAATAGATTCATTTAGCATGTTACTTCTTCACAAATTGATTGTTAACCTTCTAGGATTGATGCTTGCAAGCATCAGCCCATCATCATCATCAGCCTATTAATGTTCCCACTGCTGGAACACAGGCCTCCTCTAAATGAGAGGGAATGGGCTATATAATCCACCACGCGGGCCCAGTGCGGATTGGTAGATGTCTTCAATTTTTTTGGTTCTAGGACATGCCGGTTTCCTCACGATGTTTTCCTTCACCGTTTTGAGAGCAGTGGTGATGAAATAAATTACACAAAGTAATGCGCCTGTCTGGGTTCGAACCCACGACTTACTGTTCGTAAGTCGGGGCTGCCACCACTGGGCCACCGCTGCTCCTAAGTTTAAGCCCAGTTGCACATGTTTTGTATCCTGCTACTTACTCTCCAATTTAAGGTACAGTTATTGTAAAATAGTTTTTGGGGTCTTGTTCGGTCTGGTCTAACCGGTGTCACTACTTACTCCTAACACATAAAAGGGTGAAAGTAGACTGAACAATTAAATTTATCAAGTACCTACAAATTGAGGGGAGGTACCTAGGCCTACCTAAAACGCACTCAAGGTTTATCAGTCTCGTCGAAGTTATTTGTTGTTTAATCGGTAGTAATTAATATATCCCATACCCAGCTCGTAACAATATGGATAGCCAAGTAAATCGTTGAATACATGCCGGAAGACATTATCTTATCATCATTTTCATTGGCAGCATTGTTCTACCCACTGAGTTCTCCCTCTGAGTTACCCTCAGAGGTTTTCCGTCCGTTGCCATGGTTTCTTTCATCAACATGTTAAAAAATAAAAAGCCACGTTCCGCTAATAAATTAAAAACAAACATATTTAGGCGATCCAATTGTTTCTTATTTCACATTCGGGCCTAACAAAATGTAATCGTCCCTTGAAATTCGACAGGGCAGCCCTATCGCTAAGGTTGGAAGTAAAGTAGGTAGGTACGTGACTTGTTTACAATAAGGGTGAATTTCGGGTGGCACGTTTTCAGCGATATTGCTAACTGAGTTACAATGTTTTTCACCCAATTATGGTTGTCCGTGATAATTATAGAACGAAAAAGTTTTCGATTATGTTGTGTTGTTTGAGAAAAGGAGACAAAACAATTTCGTCGGGTCGTTCACGATTACTGAGTTATCTTGTTTAAAAAGTATTTTATCATCTGCCTAGCCTTTTCCCAACTGTGTTGGAGTCGGCATCCATCCTAAATGGATGTATGTCATACCAATTTTACATGAAATTTCTGCCTATCTGACCTCCTCCTGTCCTTTCTTAGGTATTGTTCGTCGTTTCGTTGAGCACCTTGAGTTATAAGTCGAGCTACACGATAACTGACAAAGCTTGCACTGACTGGACAGGTCCACTCAAATCTGTGTGGTTCTTTCTTCAAAAGACCATCTCAAAAACTAATCTGCATAGTCCTCATGTGAGTTGAGCAAGATTATGTCTGGACTTCAAAAGAGACTATGACCTCTGAGTTTGTTTCGGCTGTTTCTTCTCAGAGTAGTCAGGTACGAAACACCGGCCCCATCTAGTTTTTAAAAAATGACGTGTAAAAGTGTTTGTAAAAACCTACTTGCAAAAATAAACATAATTTCATCATCATCATTAATTCATCATTTCATTTCATTTCCTAGTGACTGTGTAATTCGACACCCATCGGTAATACTGGTTGGACTTCTTTAAAATATCTAGATTTTTCTGCAGTTACAAAAAGGCGTTAGTTAGTTCATGAATCTATGTGTGTTGAAATGAATAAATAGTCCACGTTGAGCCCGCATGGCCCGTTCCCTCACACATACAGGCCGGTGACCCAGCAGAGGGAAACTTATAATAAGCTAATTAGGTATGTGTGTTACATAAACAAAAACAACCACAAGAGAATGACAATTCAATTAATTCCAAACCCATTCTAAATCCGGACAAAGCTTTAAATAATGAAGACGAACACAGTAGCGGAGTGGTAATTCCTAAACGCAATTATACAATGGTCCCAGTTGCAAGGAGGACCGTGTAATTTAACTTGGGGGGTCACAACGACATTCTACAGAATCTTGCTTGTTCAGTCACCTACGTGAGCTAACAAATGGCAACGAGAATAGCGTTATAAATAATTTGGGAGCGGAATTATATCGTAAAATGGTATAATTTTTTTAAAAGTATACGTTTTTTTCACATTCGTTTTTATTTGGTGTTGAACGTAGATTATAGGTGTGATGTAAGGTGGTGTAATAACTGATTTTCTTAACAGTAGGTGAAACCTAAATTGATGCCTACATAAAACTACCGTGTTAGTTTTTCAACTCCAATATTAGTGAAGAAGGCATTAGTATCTTTTCAGATAGATGAGTCAAATTGTAGCTTAGTGCGAAAAGATAATTTATAAAGTTAATTAGCACTTGTAAAAGAAACAAACCTGTAAGGAATCGATCTGTTTAAAGTTACTGAACATTATTCCCGCCACCTCCGATTGTTACCCACGGGACATCTTATTTTGCTTCAAGTATTTTTTCCCGACTTCCCGAGTGCGGAGTGACAGACAGATCTAAAACAGCCTGTTTATCACTGAATAATAGAAGCCTTCGCTTTTCGAATACGTTTTTGTTAGTACTTCGTTTTGTGTGCAGTGTACGTTGTCGTGACATCCTAACTTTATCAACTACTGACATAGTTAGTTTTTTTTTTCTATTTTTTTTTTTCGGATGGGAAATCATCGAATGACTCCTCCCGCTCTGGGCGGAGCAGGAGGGAGTGTCAGACTTTTACTGACTAAAACCCATCCATGTTCCTTCATCGCCCTTTGTGTTCCGGGGCCACGGTATCTCTTTCGAATAGTCCCGCAACCCCGGCAGGCTTCGGCCCTTGCGGACCCCTTCCTTATTGCTGACTCTCTTTGAGGCGCGCGTGGAACACGAACGCCGTCGACACTGCCTGTCGTCATGAGACGGACGGACGGCGAGCTAGCCCATAGATCCCCGTCCATAGTTAGCCAGGATATGGCGTGGGCGAGTGCAACTTGTGTCACGTGTGTCCTTTACCCTTAACCCATAATGTCATAAGGCGGCGGGCACCCTTTTTTTTTTTTTTTTTTTTTCGGATGGGAAATCATCAAATGACTTCTCCCGCTCTGGGCGGAGCAGGAGGGAGTGTCAGACTTTTACCGACTAAAACCCATCCATGTTCCTTCCTCGCCCTTTGTGTTCCGGGGCCACGGTATCTCTTTCGAATAGTCCCGCAGCCCCGGCAGGCTTCGGTCCTTGCGGACCCCTTCCTTATTGCTGACTCTCTTTGAGGCGCGCGTGGAACACGAACGCGCCGTCGACACGGCCTGTCGTCATGAGACGAACGGACGGGGAGCTAGCCCATAGCTCCCCGTCCACAGGCCCGCGCCTACGGTGGCCGGAAGCCACCACGTGGCCCCCGACGCCCGGGGCGTCTCCCGCGGCGGCCGGGACGTGAGGATCTCTCCCTGTCATGTTCCGCCACATCCTTCGCTAGCATGACTGCTTCGCAGAAGGAGGTGACGGCGTCCCATTCCGTCTCGCTCGCGCCGGGAGCGAGAGGTCGCCGCCGCCAATCGCCGTTACGAGGACACGGCGGTGCTCCGCCCAAGCGGGGCACACCTCCACCGTGTGCTCCACCGTGTCCTCCGGTCGATCCTCACAATGGTGACACCCGGACGTTTCCTCCCGCCCGATTCGGTGCAGGAACTTACCGAAACAACCGTGTCCGGTAAGAACCTGCGTCAGGCGGAAGGTGAGGACGCCGTGGCGTCTCTCCAGCCACTCCTCAAAGAGGGGACTTACCGCCACTATTGCGGCGGGCACCCTCGACACGTGTTTACACCACTAATTTGCTCTATCTTGCACATGTTTGTGTCACCTATATGTAAACATGAATGTTAGCGTGAAGTCGCACATCTGTACACTCTTTATAAATGAAAAGTAATTGTTGTAACCGTTAAGGTTGATTTTTTGTGTATGTGTATGGTTTGTTTGAAATATTTTTTTTGTAAAATCCACCGAAATTTTAGACAGTATTTGTGTGAAAATCTCAATTCTTTATTAGTAAACTTCACCCAGAAAGCAGCGGTGGCCGGAGACCAGCGGTGGCCCAGTGGTGGCGGCCCCAACTTACAAACAGTAAGTCGTGGGTTCGAACCCAGACATGCGCATTACTTTGTGTAATTTATTTCATCACCACTGCTCTCAAAACGGTGAAAGAAAACATCATGAGGAAACCGGCATGTCCTAGAACCAAAAATTCGAAGACAACTACCAATCCGCACTGGGCCCGCCTGGTGGATTATAGCCCATTCCCTCTCATTGAGAGGAAGCCGGGTATCAGCAGTGGGAACATTATAGGCTGATGATGATGATGAAACATCACCCGTGCAGGGCCGGAGCGGGTTGCTAGTGATAAATGAAACCGATATGACATGATACAAAGGTACAAAGTAAAGCTTGCCAAAACATCCAAAAACAAATACAATAAAAAATCCGAATTTGAAGACAGTAAAATTCTTTCTTGAAATTATACAGTTGTTATCTGTTGAAAAGTCGACGGCCGCCGAGATTCTCCCAGAGGGGTAATTATTTATATTGTCTTGGCTACATCTCGGAGAAGATAAATCCTCATAGGGTTTCCCAGTTTTTTATAACACTAGCGGACGTCACGCGGTTTCACCCGCGTAGTTCCCGTTTCCGTGGGAGTACGGAGATAAAATATAGCCTATGTTACTCAGTAAAAACGTGGCTATCTAATGGCGACAGAATTTTTAAAATCGGTCGAGAAGTTTTTGAGTTTATTCATTACAAACATACACACACACAAAAATACAAATCTTTCCTCTATATATTAGTGTAGATTGCCGATTTAAGCTTTGTCACTTAACTACGACAATGTATGAAATTGTGCAAGCCATATTTACATACACAAAACATGCTAAATTCCCAAAGCTGGGTTCCGTATACAGCGTGCACAAGGTAAACGTCTGCTGCAAGTTTAAACAAGCACAGTGACAAATAGTTCCCGTAGTGATCCCTGTTGAATTTTTATAAGCAAGTGACAGGCCGGTGCTCTTACTTGCGAGCATTGGGTTCGCTAGACATTACTTGAGTCAGAAACCCAATCCATTAGAGTACAATAAAACTTAGAATTTTATTTACGAGGAAACTGTAGAAAAGTAATGGCATCTGGTAGACTTTTAAGACATGCGCATGAAACTATACTATAACACCTCCACGATCCCTGTAAGTACCATTGCATACAAACAGTGATTTGCCTATGTTACATTGCCCGATCAAAAAATACAGCTACAACATGAAGCGTTAATGATTACATTTACATAATTTCACGCTTGTAATGTTAGGCAGAGAGCAGAAAGGGTATTATAGACAGAGGTGTACCTAATCCTCTGCCTCGAAATGTGGGTGTGCTATTAGGTTCTAATAGCACACCCACATTTCGCCAGTTGTGTTTCAGTTTTTGGGTATTTACATAAGGAATTTGTCAGATTCGGCCACAGAGTCTAGATTTAAGCCCGGTTTATGGCAATAGGCTCGCCCTCTATTACGCGGGACTTCAAAATAACTGGCGAAATGTGCGACTACTATTAGGGAGTACCTATACAACTGCCTAACCCTTTGTGGATTACAGGCTTGATGTTATGATTACACTTATCCACTTACATACAATAAGCACAGAATAAATACTTGGGTGTAGCCCCTGCTCAATGTATGTATGAGCCAGTCTTACACTTCCCAGCCATTCAAATGAGTCTGAGCGGCGTAATTTCAAAGTGCATTGAATTCAAATGTAAGACTTGTTGCGCATTCATTTCATAAATTATACTCGTACTGGCACAATTAGCCGTCTTGTGTCTTGTTTTCGCATGATTTATCTCGTTATGAATATATTTTCATTAATGTTTGTATAAGCCTGTTATTTTCCACTCTTGTAAAAGCTTTGGGCAATGGTGAAGACCCGATGGTATGGTCTCCGACTTTGTGATAGAAGTATGTTTTGTTGGCAAAGAACGAACGCTTCTGCTCTTCTCTCAAGCAAGTCCCAAATCGAAAGAAGTAGGGAGAAATGTGTGTGTTGTGTCTTTGTGTTGGCCCATCAAGATGAAAGGAGACTGTCTCACACAGACTTGGAGTGATAGAGACAAAGCTGACTATGTCTTAAAACTATTTCTGAAACTGCACATGCTATATACACAGGTGAATCCGGATCAAATGACATTAATGGTGCTAAGTGCCAATGCAGCAAATACCTGACCTGACCCTGTCTCCACTAATGTGCATAATGTTAAGTTAGCACAGTTAATCGCTTAAATTATGTCACCGTAACCTTTTCATATAACTGAGGAATGCGACCTCCACAGCATACTAAAGACACGAGGTACCTATTTGTATGTCATGTAGTCATGTAGTTATTATAGGGTGGAACGGAACACTGACGCACAAAAGTTACCACAAATTCAGTGCATCATTCTGAACCCTCCAACATTGAAAATGTTCGTGTAGGTATTCCACTTTTGTAGGGAACAGCTGTTTTTTTGGGTTCGGCTGTCCTGACAAGGAACCCTTATAAATAGTTTCGTCATGTCCGTCTGTCCGTCCGTCTGTCCGAAGTTTTGCTAAGAGACCGTTAGTACTAGAAAGAAAGCTTTAATTTGGTAGGGGTGTGTTATTAAAGTGGTAAAATCATTTTTTGGAAAATATTGTTTTTTAGGGTAGGTAGCAGCTCCCCTACATGTGAAGTGGGGATGAATTTGTTTCACGTCGTTTCCTCCATCGTGTGGGGTATCGTTGAATAGGTCTTTTAAAATGACTTAGGGGTTGCTGCACTACTTTTCGATTTAATGGTCCATTTACGAAATATTAAACTTTAAAGTGCAAATTTTTGTTCCAGTCCCCCCCTTCTAAAAGCTAAACTGCTGGCTTGAAAAATCTGGAAAAATTCATGATGATAGTGCATTTCATAAACTTTAAAGGAAAATTATAGTGGTTAAGATAACTTTATTAGTTTAGCAGTAATAATCGTTGAACTTGGGTGTTGGATAATTTTGTACCAAATACAAAATCCTTTGATATATATCCTTAGATCCAAACTAATATTATAAATGCGAAAGTAACTCTGTCTGTCTGTCTGTCTGTCTTTCTGTCTGTCTGTCTGTCTGTCTGTCTTTGCTTCACGCCTAAACTACTGAACCGATTTGTGTGAAATTTGGTACAGACATAGTTTGGAACTTGAGAAAGGACATAGGATAGTTTTTATTACAAAAACTAAAATAAAAAATAAAATTTATTCCGGACATACAGCGCCATCTATTGGTCAAGAGTCGGCATCAATTCAGTACTGAAAATTCATCGGAAAAATGTAAATAAATAGTAAAAAGGTATGAAAATATAATATAATACAACTTTTAGTACAAAGAAAATGCTCTAACGGAGTATAGATAATTCTATTAGTACTATATGTCGAGTTGGTGATCGCGCAATGGTGTCGATCGTTACACGAGTTCGGTTCATGTTATTGTTTTAATTCATCGGAAAAAAGTAAATAAATTGTAAAAAGGTATGAAAAAAATAATATCAATATAATAAAACTTTTAGTACAAAGAAAATGCCCGAACGGAGTATAGATAAATAATCCGAGTTGTCACTATGCTCGATAGATGGCGTTGGGATCGAAATAGATTGCGCTATGGTTTCGTTACACGCATTTGGTTGGGTATCGGCCGAGCGCTTCGGTACTGTCGTGGAATTGTGGATTGATCGTTTCGTAAATTTAAAATTGGCTCCGTTGTATTTAGTAGATTAAAAGGTTTATTTGTTGGGTTGTCTGGTGGTTGTTTTCAAAATTGGTTCCGTTGTATTTGTCGATTAAAAGGTTTATTTGTTGGGTTGTCTTCCACATTTCATTTTTGAAGAGATCCCGCGAGATCGGGAACGATGTGGGTAAAACCAAAAATCTGCCGGAAGTCACTATTCCACGCGAACGAAGTCGCGGGCAAAAGCTAGTAATCCATAAATCATGATCTGTCGAATGACCGATTTGGTCGAGACGCCATTGTTTAACTATTGTGTCTACTTCGTGGACAGATCATGGGATAACGGGCTACTACGGAACCCTATACTGCGCGTGGCGCGACACACGCACTTGGCCGGTTTTTTATTTTAATTACCGGGGTTTAGAATGATGAACTGAACGGTAACCACGTACCATTTGTGCGTGGTATTGTCAAAGTAAACAGGAATTCATTCCGAAAGAGCCGACCCCTAGTTTTAATAGGTTTAGGTGTTTGTCTTAAACTAATTCTGTTGCTAGATTGCCTAGATAGATAGATCGAGTTAACCTAACTGTCTAGTAATATAATTTGTAAATAATTTTGCGAGACAATCATTTATCTAAAGATAATTATTGTGTGTTTTGGCAAAGTAATAGTTAATCGGAAAACTATCTTAAATACTAGGAATGACCAAACATAAATTCCTATCCACTTTCACATTTTATATTGTTCTTTAGGTACTTATACAAATTCACTTAAAGTACTTACGGGGCTCATATCCGTGATTTTCCTTAGTTACTAAGAGCTCCTGATATTTCGACGCTGTTGCAAGCATCATGATCGCGGGAATACTGAAGAGGTATGCGAGTGGAACGAAAATTTATTTATTATGAGCAGACAAATCTGTCTACCCTCTTTCTTCAAACAAAATAATAATAATAAATAATATATATATTTTTAAATAATTTAATTCAGTTCCCAACAGACAGAAAAAGTAAAATAGTTAGTTTCGAAAATAGGCTGTAAATTAGTACTTGAATAATAATTGCAGCATGTTAATATAAGGTTAGTACGATTGATTACTTATTTGGCATTGATGTTCCATAAGTATTATCGATCCTTAACTCAGACAACAAAAAGCCTACATTCCTTCGCTAGCGACGTATTTCAGGTCATCGAAATTCGAACACACGTATTCATTCTGCCTGAAAGCTTGCACTCACCTGTCCGGCGAAGCAGTAAAAGCCATCTGCGACTAACAGCATTGTCAGATTGAACAAAAATAAAGACAAACAACCCGATCATGTTGGCCGTTGCAATACGAGCGAGAGTGATGAGCAGCACAGAGAAATTTATTGCTCTCGGGTTGAAGAACACATAAAACTCTATAGTATCAAGAGCGCATATGCTAACTCGTTAGTAACTTATAAAGTTGCAGGAGTTGAGCGCTAATTGGGACCTCAATGTTTCCCGAAACTCTTCCAGAAAAAATATGAACATTGCAGTTCAGATGATCTGCTGGAACTGTGTCTGTCACCTATTTGTGTTCTTATGTCGTATAGATGTTACAAATAAAGGCTTTTGAAAAAATAAGTCTTCACCAGTTATGAGATTGCGGGAGATGCTGCACTTGCATTTTCGGATCGAAGGGATTGAAAAAAGAAAACCATTGGGGCAACATAGACTAAAAGAACCTAAATAAAAAAAACATACCTTTATCATAGCCTTGAGCATTGCGTATCTGGTGAACACGTTCCTCTGGGCCTTGGACTCGGAGTAGCGAGCCATGAGCGTGACAAGCGCCTTCTTCGCCGTGTCATAGTTCTCGTCAAGACGCACGCGCACTCCTCGCAGACGCTCGTTGGTTTCTATCACCTCCTCTTTCGTCTGCCCGCCTGGTACACAGAAATATAAGCTAGGATAAGTTTTGGACAATTAAGGTTAAAACTTTTTCGGGATTTGCGTTATACATATTTTTTTTTACGTTATCGTCAGTTATCGTACACAAAGTTATAGTTTTTTTTTCGTAGGTATATTAAATCTGCCAGTCTCCCCTGTGACTTATGTCCCCCACGTTCCGAACTGGGGGACACAGGTCTATTCTCTGTATTGGAGTCGGCCATGATACACCAAGCGGCCTGAGTGTCGGGTTCTTCGAATTTTCGGTTTTAGGACATGCTGGTTTCCTCATGATGTTTTTCATCACTGTTTTGAGAGTGGTCAATATGGGCCTTACATAAAAAAACACAAAGTGGCTGCCTGGATTAAATCTACATGAAGTTGAGGCCGCCTCTGTACCAAAATATACAATGACGTCAACTAATTATCAACTCGTCCTGGATGATCCAACATTAAACGCGTATTTTACATAAAATATCTACCATCACCGGCAAGAATGTAATGACAGCCAATTCAAAGCGAATACCTAGCATCCTTCATTCATTAAAATTCTTTGATGTTTTAATTAAATTAGTATCAGCCTTCGACGTTCGTAAACAGTTTATTTAATCTGAATTTATTTGATTAGTAACTGAACTAAACTGATCTAGTTAATCCAATTACCATTGTTAGACTGAAGTGCAAGCTTAGCACTTAACATGAATAAACCAGAGGAATTAAGAAAAGCTCAGGCAGCTTTTATAATCAGCGGTGCTGCCAAAATTCTGTGAAATAGGCTCTTATATTTAATGAGGGACATAAATATGATTTCAAAGAAATTTTTGGTAGAATTAACTTAGCTAACGAAAAGCCTTCTGTATACAAGAATCTTGTTTATAGCTGTTGTACAACGAATTCATTTTATGAAACAAACTTTGCTTTTATCAAAATTCACAACATTTTGATTCACAGTTGTAAATTGTTAATTTGTTAATCATAATTGCACGCAATGTTCAAATGCAGCCATGCCGTTCCTGCTTTTAATTGATAAATATGTTGAACCGTTATTATAATTGAATGAAACAAACATAAGGTGATGTGAAGAGATTATTAATATGGAACGAATCTGCAAATAACGTTAAAATTAATTGTTAGTTCCATCATTCCACTGAAATACATAAATGCATTGTCGGTTTGTACCGAGTAAGTAATATAATTTAATTGTTACCACTAAAACGTGTAGGTATATTAAAATGGAATACGTAACTTCATTTTATGAATACTTAATCTAATTACAGTCACATTTGTATTTAGTATTCCGATTATAAACACATATTTCATTGTTTTGCTCATTGTAGCCAAAATTCGAGCTAAGTACTTCTACCTCCATCAAATGTTTTACAAGTGACAAATGGTCACCATAACGTTCTAGCAGGTCGTGGCTACTGGTTCCACAAATCAATGACGGGGCCGGCTAGCCAGCCTCTTAACATTCCGCCCGGCTACGAGACTTATCTTCTCCTACCCGCCTTTGGTTCCGCGTGCAGTGGAACTACCCTCCATATTCATAAACGTCTTATAACTTTGATGGTGTTAGGCTACTGGCATGAAAATGACAAGGAATGTTGAAAGAGACACTTCGACTTTGGCATACTCTTCGATATCCCCGCATATTTGCCAATAAAAAAATAGAATGGAAAAATATTAATAAACTTTGCTTTTTTAAAGTCTAGCAGTTGCACGAGTGATGATGACCTTTATTATGGATTCGTTCCGTAACAAAACAGGCCACAATCATGTCATTCAATACAGGGTGTAAACAGACCCTTCACGAAGCCGTCAACCGCCATTCTGTACATCAAACTAAGTAACTTTACGCAAAAATTATCGCTGTGATACGACTTTTTTTTTTGGGGTGAAAAATCTTGTTTTACGGTAAAATTCAATGTAATGCACTCAAAACATTGTGCTGGATTGATTGAATAGTACGCGGGTTGTGGAGGTGTTTAAAGTAAAAAAAAACTTGTGAAAAAATTTAAACTTTGACCCCCAATATCTCCGTAACTAGAAGGTTCCCAGGTACGGTCTAGAACAAAAAAAATGATCGCAACGACGGGGAGAACAAGTGCTTTTCAGCTTCGTTAAGAGTCTTTTTAGTCAAATAATTTTGTAATATTTTCAACAAAACATACTTTTATATGAATATTCCTTTTATGATTTGGAGATACAATCACTGCAATTATATCTACACAACAGAGTCGATGAATTGATAATAAAGCAATTGAAGATAATAAATAAACGTTGAGTACTCACTGGAAGTGCCTTCATCCTTGACATCTTGTACGATACGACGGACGCTCTGCGTGAACTTGCCCACTAAATTCGTACTCGCTGAAACAAAGAGAAATATTCACATTAATAAAAACAAAACACCAAAGTTTCGAGAGAAAAGACTTGACAACTTTGAAAGTGTTGAAAGTGTTGAAGAACAAAGGAAACAAAAGTATCTGGAAAAATTCTGCAGAATTATCAAAATAATCTTTAAGATTATTTTAAAAGTGATAAAAGTTACGAAGTTTATTTTGAAGTATGTAGTTTTTTTTATTATGTTCTTTTTTTGCCTATGTTACTCAGTAAAGACGTCGCTTTCTAATGACGAAAGATTTTTTTAAAATCGGTCGAGAAGTTTTTGAGTTTATTCATTACAAACATACACATACAAATCTTTCCTCTTTATATATTATATAAAGAGATAAATACAAATCTTCCCTCTTTATATTATTTTAGTGTAGATGTAGATTAGTGCACCTAGATAGTTATCTGTGATAGGATAACTGTGGCCTATGTTTCGTAAAATCTTCACCACATTTAAGCTAGCGGTGGCGTGTCGAATTTGAAACATGCATGTGCACTCAGCTGCAGCAAGAGCGGTTCGAACGAACGAACGAACATTGGGAAACAAAAGCCGAATGAACGAACGATGAATAAACCCTACTGGCCAGCTTTATTCTGTGGTGGGCTTCATTCTATATTGGACTAGTGAGTGTGATTGGATTAACCAATCTGGCTAGTCTATTACGTATGAAGCTTTATTACGTATGCGGTCTACTTTATGCAATACTAAGTTTTTTTCGCGACTGCTGAGGTCCTGGGTTCAATTCCTAGGTCGAGCAGTGTTATTGGGTTTTTCCTTCACTAATTTCATTATTAACCGGGCACAAATCGAGACTCCGTGTCTCGATTTGTGCCCGGTTGATGACAATAGGCTTGCCCCCAAATATATAGGACTTAAACATAACTGGCGAAATGTGAGTGTACTTGTTGGGTACACTTCTGCTTAACCCTTCGGGGATTACAAGGAGGAAGGAGGAAGGATGTTATGTAAGTTTTTTTTTAAAAAGGTGTAACTCGATGGTAACTTAATATTGACTGCACGCATAAATCTTAACTATTTACCATTTATGATAAATCCCATTAAAATTGAACGTGGACGTGTAAAAAAGCTGACACTGACAACATTCTATAGCAATAATGACACTAGTTGACATCATTTGAACGCAGTTTAGATGTGCAGCTAGCGTTCATAGAGCAAGATCCCAGGGCCGCCAGACTCTACTTATTTTCTCATGAACAAAATGTGTGGCATCAGTATAGTAGTGTTGGTACTTGTATGTACTTTGAACGTATGCATACCTGCTAACTTGTGCCAACGGCCAATTTTTAGTTAAATATTCATATCAATATTCTCTGTAACAAATATAAAAATCAGCACTCACGCTATAAAAAAAATAGCATTATTTTTACGCTACTTTAGCAACTAATATCTAAAAATTGGCCGGCTGCACAAGTTAGCACGTATAATGCATACGTCCACAGTACATACTAATACTACTTAATGTCACACATTTTGTTCGTGAGAAAATAAGTAAGGTCCTGGCAGCTTTGGGATCTTCGATCATCAGTTTTATTGGTGAGATTAGTGCTTACCTGTCTGCCAAAGAAACGATGGATGGACTGTGTGAAGGATGATATGGCAAGAAAGGAGGTATCTGATGAGATTACGAGTAATAAGAAGTATGGAAGAAGAAGACATGCTGAGCCGACCCCAAATAAATTGGGATAAAGGGCAGGGGAATGATAACGATGAATGATAAGCCTGTTTTTATCGTATCAATAGCAGTGTTAGTTTAGTGGTGTGTCTGTCCGTCTCGAGTTCTAACCCAAGATACGCACCTCTGATTTTTCTGTTTCATGTGCGTATTGTATAATTATGGAGAAGGAAAACATCGTGAGGAAACCAGCATGCCTGAGAGATATTTCTTAAACGGCATGTAAAGCCAAGACAAAGGCCCAAGGGCGGTATTAAACCTCTGACACCAGGTTAGGCACTAACCACACGATCAAGAAAGAAGATCGTATTAAAGTTAGTTCGTGTTATTTGCTACAGGTAGGTACAGCATGATAAAAAAATTCCAACTCACCAGGCAGGCTTCACTATAAAACACACATCATCATTATGATGATTCAACCAATGATTTCAGTACATACTAATGAGTTTTCCCTACGTTTTATATCGTCAGCAGTACTATTAATCCAAGCTCTGCACTATGGTGTTCCTAGTACCCTGTTCCTAGTAACCCGTGTTCTTAGTAAGATCAACGCGTAATCCTATACAGAGTAAGACTAAATTATCATAAGTCAACGGGTCATGTTCACTTGTTTAGTTTAGCTGAGTAAGAATAATTATAGTCTAATGAGACCATATGCGGAATACCTAAAATGAAGGCTACGTCATTCCATTGTTATGGCTCATAAATCAAAAGACTAGGCACTTGTAAGATAAATTGCGATTTCAACATAAATTAAGTATCTAAGGATTATGTATGTCCCTTATGTAGGTTGCAGAGATGACAAGAAGAAAAATAACGGACGGATTTTAGCACCACCCTTATTATTCCAAAACATTGTCTTACAATTTGTATAAGACATTTGTGAATGCACATCATTTATTTGGTAAAAAAGAAGTTTTACTTCATTGAGCGATCCACAAAATGAAATTTTCCTCACACGCCGAAATGCCATACTTAAAGCTGTAATAGGCATGACGACAGTATCAAAAAATTGCAAATCTATTTAGTCCGTCAGTTAGAGTATTGGAAATTAATGGACACGTATTTTTTGTTTTTGTAAATCAATGATTATTGACATATGAAACGCATCAAAACTCGGGAGTGGGGGCTCGTGACGTCAGAACTAGTTACAATTTATACTATGGCGTGACGTATTGAGAATTTTAAAAGCGTCGTATCTTCGTCAATTTTTATTTACGTAACAAAAGTAAAAACACGGGTCAAATATTTTTTGATAATCTAAGTGACGGACTAATTAGATATTTGTTTCTCTCTCTCTCAATAAAACAAGGCACAACTTTAAAATAATAAATTTCTTGCCTGACATGGAATCTATGACATGCGGGTACAAGCAATATTGCGTCTACTACTCCACTTTGTTTCACGGAAGTCCTGGGAATTGAAAAACTTTGACGTACATTGTTATAGGAAACTGTGCGAAATTAAGAATATTTTAATGTATTGCTCGTCATTTGTTTGAAGTTTACAGTACAAACTACTACTATGCCTTTTAATCCAGATTCATAATTATTAAATGTTTTTAAAACTCAATAATTTGTTTTTATAGTAATATAATATTATTTCTTACACAATATTATATTATAATTTCTTTATTATTTGTCATTGACTGTGTCATTCTTTAGTTAGAGCAACAAAACAGATTTAGCTATATCCTTTCTTTATTTTTTGTTTTCAATTTTGTTTTCATGTAGTTTTGTATTTTTTTTTGCCTTTACAAATAGTACTTACTATTTGTAAAAATAATAAAACTTGAAATACATAATATGTAAGAGCTGTGCACACCTGTAAGTGGCAAATTCACTCTAGATTTCAAGTACATTACCCCAAAGAATGTATTAGTGAAAAAGTCGGAGTGCCATAATTAAATAAATAAATAATTTACTACATCAGTTTTGTTTTCAGGAATCACCAGGTCTGTGAGGTTTCTGAAAACCCTCCTAAAAATAGCACATTTACCTCATTAAAAATAGTGTAACATTTCGTACAAAGTTTTTCATACATTTTAGGGACACAAAGTTTCGTTGTTACAACGAAGGCCGACTACTCAGATATTTATTAAAAAGTAAAAAAAGCTTTTAATGCTGCAAACATGTGAGCAGCAGCTTTATATACGTCTCGTTATCTCGTAAGTTGAGTTAGGTAATTTTTTTGGAACTTTAATTTAAAACGAATATTTTAGTTAACACACAAACTGAAGTCTTCAGGCATCCACGATCTAGTGATGTTAAGTCCACGATTTTAGTGTTCATAAATAAATAAAACTGAACTAAAGTGAGTAGAAATTAGTAACCATTGCCTGCAGCGTTATTAACATTAAAATATTCATCATAATGTTCAAGTGCTTCCACTCCAAGTCTGGTATACTGTTGAGAATTCTCCAGACAGTTATGTCACAGGATAATTATAAACTCTCTACTTTAGTTCCGTACTTCAGTACTATACTTTGACACCGTTGAAAGTTAAAATAAGCTGACGACTATTTAAGCTTCTCATAAGCGTTGCGTTAGTATTTACAAGTTGGTAAATTAGTTTTGTTTTTCAGACTACCGTGACTAGATTCTTGAAAAACTAATTTATGGAGATCCTGTGACTTCCAGGCCTACGTCATTTTAAAGAAGCTGAAACTTACTAAACGTAAGTTCAATAACAATTTATCATGCTTTAAAGATGCGTTGCGTTGGAAGACCTCCCACTAGGTGGACTGATGACCTGGTGAAGGTTGCGGGGATCCGCTGGATGCGAGTCGCACGGGGCCGGACAATGTGGCGACACTTGGGGGAGGCCAGCGGCTTGGCTTATCCAGCAGTGGACGTCTTTCGGCTGAAATGATGATGATGCTTTAAAGGTGGCTGGCGGTGGGTTTCCACCTCACAAAATGTCTGGCAGTGGATGAGGTGAATCATTATTAATATTAAAAAATCACGCTTTATAGTATGACGTAACATAGCGGCTATTTTGCATACCTTTCTTACCTGATATATGCCAATGCCACCACGACCGCGACCGACTTATCATAACATCTAATAACTGTTCTTACCTATATTAAGGTACTTACAGAAAAGTCATGCTCAGGTTTCAATGGTAGTACGGTTTTCCAATCTTCTTTACAAATCTGTAATGAGGAACTGTAGTAAACTATCAGCCAAAAATGATTTTGAAGTATTTTGTCTATTGATTATAGCTTTTAGATCAGAAAAGATCTATGTAGACAATAACAAAGGAATGTAATAAACGTATATCTACTCTTTACGATCTTAAGTTTAGTATACCTTCACATTTAGGTATATTGACCTTACTATCTAACGTCTAGGTACACAACTCCAGGGTTAGTAGTCATAAAACTGACGTATCATTCAGTGTGTGTTTCATATAATTCTGCAAGGTTGCAATAAAGTTTAAATGTTATAGTTACGAGGATCTAGGATAGGTTTCCTATTCTATGTTATCCTTGCTACATTGTGAGCGACGTATTTACGCCAGCTAAACGACTCAAATAAAAAATCCTTTTTCTACTAAAAGACACATTTATTCAAAGTCTGGGGCGGATTTAAAAACTCAGATGCATACACGTATTTTATACAGTGACTTTGATTGAATTGGCAGAAACTTATATGATTAAATCAAGAGATGGCGCTGTGGTGGCCGGGTCAGAACAGCCCTATCAAAAACAGGTGGCCTGTGTCCCAGTATTGCGAACGGTATATTCTGATGATGCTTAGTTATCTGCCTAGCCTTTTCCTATGTTTTTGTTGGCCTCCAGTGTAACCGGATGCAGCTGAATACCAATATTTTACATGGAGGGTTTGCCTATCCGACCTCCACAACCCAGTTGGTACTGCGTAATACGATACCCTTTGGTAAGACTGGTTGTCAGACTTTCGGGTCACTGACTACTTGTAGCGAATGTCAGAGATCTACAAATGACAGCCGGTACCAACGGCCTAACGTGCTTTCCGAGGCACGGAGAAAATTCGATATGTAATGGATAGATCGACCCGAGTGACTATGTTAAAAACCCAACAAAAACACTTACTACAAAATCTGAAATTAGTTCGCTGACCAATTTCAGATTCCCAACACAAGGTACCTAAATCCAATACAATAGATATTGCTCAAACACGTCGCTGATAGCGATGATTTATGACCCGTAGCCGAGTTGTGGCTAAAGGCACAATACATACATAGGTATATAGCCAGTACATAGCCGTGTATCTATTTGACGGTCAATTGCTTATGATGTGATTTGAATTAGTTCCATTGATTTAGGAATGAAGTAGTTGAGAGTCTTGCTCGTGTGAATGATTGAATCAACGGATGATGACGCTATTATCATCATTATCATCACTGGCAGCGTTGTTTCAATGACTGCTGAGTATAGGTTGTCTCGATTTGGCGCCATGCTTCTTCGGTCTGCGTGAGTATCAGGTTTTTTTTTTTTTTAGGATGGGAATTCATCAAATAACTCCTCCCGCTCTGGGCGGAGCGGGAGGGAGTGTCAGACTTTTACTGACTAATACCCATCCATGTTCCTTCCTCGCCCTTTGTGTTCCGGGGCCACGGTATTTCTTTCGAATAGTCCCGCAGCCCCGGCAGGCTTCGGCCCTTGCGGACCCCTTCCCTATTGCTGACTCTCTTTGAGGCGCGCGTGGAACACGAACGCACCGTCGACACGGCCTGTCGTCATGAGAAGGAAGGACGGCGAGCTAGCCCATAGCTCCCCGTCCACAGGCCCGCGATCAGGTCTTACCTTCGATTTATGGACTTAATTCACGCATCTGGCTGTTGCCAGACTAGATGACTTCTACCTTATAATTATAGTGAAATGGTATTGTATGATGTGGCTATGGAAGGCAAATCATGGTCTATCTCTGCTTTTTGCAAGATGGATCTCTTTGCTGCCTAATATTCTGCTCGCTTAATATTTTATTATTCTTCTTCTTCTTTATTGTGTGGTTAGAGCTTAACCTGGTGTCAGAGTTTTTATGCCGCCCATGGCCTCAGGCTTGGCTTTACATGCCGTCAAGAAATTTCTCTCAGGCATGCTGGTTTCCTCACGATGTTTTCCTTCACCGAAGTAGTGATCATTATACAATACGCACATGAATCCGAGAAATCTGAGGTGCGTGCCTTCGACGGTCACAAAACTAGGCTATCACTGCAATAACATTATATTGATTATAATGTTTAATGGACATTGGGCTTCGGCCATATTTTATTTGAATGTTGACCTAACCTAAGCCGTCTGTGTGGTTAAAAAAATCATGTGTTCACAATCATATACCCAATTTATCGAAGCAATTGACCTTTCAAATAACGATGTGTTTGTAAAATGAACCTTCCATACACACCACGTCACGTTTTTATGGTACAACAAATAAAAAGTATCCGATTTTATTTGGAAATTCTGATTCGGCCGAATGGGATTTCAGGTGGGTTGTGCTACTCGTGAAATACGAGTACAGACCAATTTTGCTATCTGAAAAAATATATTTGTTTTCGTTGCGGCGCCGAAATCTATGAAAGCTCGGCTAATATATACGTATGATGTTTTATCGTATGTATACGATGTTATATCGTATGTATACGATGGTTATAACATTTGTTTCAATAAAACACATATCAATTGTTTTCACTTAGAATTCACCTACCATAAACTAGATGATTTGTTCACCAATCAATATCTTAATATGATACATCAATTTTTTACCTCATTCAAACTCAAACGCTAGCCAAACAAACATAAAAGACAATTTAACAAGAATCATCCATCTTATCAAACGAACAGGTTTCTTCAAATATCTTTCAGCCTCACAATACGATAGAATAGGCCGCTAAAAAGGTTCAATACGGTTCCCACGGCTGTAAGGAAAGGCAGCTTAGGCATTTTGTGATACGAATCCGAATACGAAATTGAATCTTTGAAATCCTCCCGAATAGATCCGAGTAAAATACATTACCACAGCCTAATTTAATATAGTTGTTCAAAAGAGTAATCTTCTTCAATTAGCCCACTGTTCTGTGTTACTCTGTGTTTTACTGCTAAGTTGAAAATGGAATTCTGTGTTAGATTTAGCAACCACTTGTAGAACTACTTTTCACGTCTTTTGTTTCGGAGCTTGATTAATAAAAAAGGTTTCTTTATCGTTGTAAGGGTTGAATGTCCCGCGATGTCGTGGTTGTTTTATTGACCCAAGAATATTAGTAAATGGATTTTGCGAAACAAGGTTGATGTCGTACAAGTGTCAAGAAAATAAGAGTGTATTCCAGCAGTTCTTCTGGTATCTACAAAAAAAAAATAGAAACGTCAATGGATTTTGTGAAACAAAACTGGGCAATGGAAGACCTTTGCCCATTTTTGTTTCACAAAATCCATTGACGTTTTCTAATTTTATTTTTTTCTTTCAATTGTAAGATTTATTTGAGGACTAGAGGAATATGAGGAAGACCCCCATATTCCTCTAGTCCTCAAGTAAATCTTATAATTAAATGAAAATCATAACAACAATCAAACAATCAAGTACAGATCAAATTATTAAATAAACGCGTGTTCCTTGCATATTACACGTCTATATAGACGTAGATTTCTGCCTCACATGAACTCGTGAGGCGGTGTTCATCATAATTAATAGGATTAACTTGTTCCTTCCACCACGCTGGCTCGCGTTGCATTTCAACGTAATATTCTATTTCACAGAGATGCTCTTGTTTGCTGACGATCTGAGCTTGTATTGTGCTCTGGAGAGCTGTATAAGTATGTCTTTGTTAATTTATTGGTATATGTCTTGAAATTCAATGATACGAGAAGACCGTCCATTGTTCTGCAATTTCTTATTGTTTTATGAAATTGTTGTTCGGTAAAGTAGTCCTTGTAACTTAAAACATAGAGTGTGTAGTCATGTTGTTTGTGAAAAAATAAATGATGTGTTTCATGGTTTTGGAAAATTAAGCTTTTGATGCGTTTTGCTAGATCCAGAGGGTTTTGAGTAAACAATATGCAGGGCGAAAGGTTCATAGCCGAGCAGGAGCGGCATGAAATAAAAACCACGATAACCGATAACTTTAAAATTTACGTTTGTAGAAAAAAATTGTATGTTCGAGGATATTTGCATCAGTACGAAATAGTTTGGTTAGTGTACGATTCGAAAGCAAACTTCAGGAGGACGTCGTCGATGCCAACTCGTAAGAAGACGATGTTTGGTCAAGCGAACCAGGAAATGGAATTTCTTACGGCGACAGATGGATACAGGGAGCTTTGCAAGGTCGGTTAAGTAAAGTTGAGATAGCATTTAAAAGGGGCCTTTAAGTCTATACTGGCAAAATAGTAAGCAGAGACTACCGATTGCACTTTTGATAGATTTGACGAACAAATTTTCTTATTAATTTAAACCTTATGCACAAGTATAAAAAACACTGTACAAAGGTGGACTTAATGCCTTGGGCATTTTCCACCAGTATACCTTATGGTTATATTTTGACTGCAACAGCCCATAACATTTTTGAGGCAAGCACAAATGTCACAATTTCAACATCCAACTTTTTGTAAAATACAATGTGTAACGACTGTGTTAATAGAAGTTATAATGAACTTCATTAACCATTAATAATTATGAATGTTCAGAAGAAAGTTTGTAAAGAATAATTAATTTTAAAATAACTTATTTTTATGGCAATGAAAATTCATTCAACAAAAGTTTTGGGGTGGTCTGGTTCGCAACACGGATGCCGGAACTGCGCAACTATATTTAAATCTGTCGAGATTCTCGAAGAATTTCGGTCCAGCGTTTAAAACAAGCCGTTTCTAATGAAAATTAATTACCACTTTCTCGGATTACTAAGGCGCTGCCAATTTAATCAACCTATTGGTACCCTCGAGTTTCATCGAAATCGTTAAACGAATGTTGTTGATGAAAACTAAGGGAACTGATTCATTTATAGACATGAAGGAATAGGTAATCATCTTACACTGTACATAATTTTTGTCTACGTATACTTTTCGCAATATTTTATGTATACAGCTATATCGATAGTGTTTTTTTTTCTCTGTTTAATTTTTATCAGTTGATAATTTCACCATTTTATTTTATGTGTTTTGTCCTGTGCGGATTAAAAAATGCTTTTTCTTTCTTTCTTTTCTTTATATATACTATTATATAATACATATATGTACGTATATAATAATATATCATAAATGTTAATTAGAGAGAGTCAACCTCATAGTAATTTATCATTGTTCATTATTTGTTTAGCGTGTCCTTGTCCTCACCCTTGTTAACTTTTGTGCTCGACTAATTTATATGACGTGATATCCTTCTTAATTACAAGGAGGGTAGCGTTTTTCTACCAAAATGTCTAAAGGAATACGGCTTTGTTTATTTTCAACTAGCTGTTTCCCGCGACTTAGTTCGCGTGGCAATTTTGATGTAGATATGGAAGAAAATGTGCTATTCCAGATTAAAGTCTGTCCCTGTTCCAAATTTCGTCCAGATCCTTTCAGCCGTCTGGTGTGCAATGACTTTCGCATCATAAGTAAGAGATAGTGAATTAAAACATACTAGGTATTTATACATTTAGGCATAACAACACAGTACTTATGCTCGGTAGCGTTAAGAGATAGACGGTACAACTAAAAGTGGCACCAAAACTGAGTTGACTTTGAGTTGGCAGCACCTGTATTAAAATTAACTTGTCAAATTTCAACATAAACATAATTATATAATTTCTTATAGTTATACTAAATAAAGCTTTTCCTGAGCTGAAAACTTCTACCACAAAATGATCAAGCACCTAATGCATGTGCCAGTTTATAATTATTAGAATGTTACCAAGAGAGAGAACCCAAGAAGCAGAATACATTTCCCAGTATAGTGAAAATTTATGAGTTATTCCATTAAAATATACCCCAAAGAAGCATTTCTCAGTCGCATTACGACTTCTGGGTCCATTCAAAAGATTAATTTTCCATTTTAATAATAATATCGCTGGACATTAACACACAGCGCCATCTAATGCCACACTAAGCAACGAGGCTTGTGTCGTGGACACCAGATAGTTGATATACTACATATATATACTTTTTGTTTGTAAATACATACTTATTATACATATAAACATCCATGACTAGGAAACAAATGTCCATGCTCATCACGCAAACATTTGCTCCAACCGGGATTCGAACCCGGGACCCTACGAACGTAAGGCAGCCTCACTACCGCTGCGCCATTCGGGTCGCCATTTTCAGCTATACAGCCGGGTTGCTAATCCCTGTTTTATATTTCACGCGTTTGTTTTTATATTTTTCATTTTCATTACTCAGGGAGGTCATGGCTTGGTGAGTGCTGACAGACGGTTTACGATGCTGTTTACTGCGACCACGTAATAAGAGTTTCGTGTCGTAATCTTCACGAATTAAATACATAAAGAATTAACAACATATTTTATGAGGGAGAATAAAACGAAGAGTGGGTTGTGTCTTAAAGACTATTGTCTGATTTTCGATCTTAAAATAACCGAGCTTGCTTTTACTTTGATTACTGTGGTCGTTAGTCAAGAATGGCTAAATATTCACAACGATGACGGTGTGGATATAAAATCATCATGATTGTTGGGGCGTAGTTAAACTCTCATAAACTATCTCGTCGTATAACTTATTCAGCCTTTAACATATCACAGGCCGGCTCTTTGTGAGTCCGCTTACTCCAGTTAGCGATCAGCTCAAATCAAATCATTTATTACTTTGCAAACATACCCATGTTTATATAATAAGTACATAGATGTTCTAGTATAAAAAGGTTCTCCACATTTTGTCGTCACATGGGCATGCAAATAGTTGGTTTACAATTAAAATTAAAATAAGTGGCATTTCTTTAGATTATATACTCGTACAATAAAAGAGTTAAAAAAAATAAAAAAATGTCAACATGGCAAAGTAATAAAAAAAAATTAAAAATATATATATTATCAACAATGTCAAACGGAATCACATACACATACAGACAGACTCTGTTAAGATGTCAAAAAGTACCTTCCTGCTCACACGCGGGTCCAGTGTGGATTGGAGATAAATAAATAAATATCGCTGGACATTACACACAGCGCCATCTAGTGCCACACTAAGCCGCGAGGCTTGTGTCGTGGACACCAGATAGTTGATATACTACAGAGATACTTTTTGTTTGTAAATACATACATATTATATATAAACATCCATGACTCGGAAACAAATATGCATGGTCATCACACAAACACTTGCTCCTACCGGGATTCGAACCCGGGACCCTAAGACGTAAGGCAGCCTCACCACCGCTGCGCCACTCGGGTCGTCAAGATGTCACATGTCTTCGAATTTTTGGTTCGAGGAGACACGAGTTTCCTCAAAATGTTTTCCTAAGCCGTTTCTAAAGCAGGCATTTTCTAGATGTATACTTAAATAGATTAGAGCATAATAACGTGGAAGCTCCCCAAGCTTTGAGACTAGCATTCCAAGTGCAAATTAAGTTGCGTGGGAAACGCCTCACGGTCTGCGTTCTGAAGGAACTAATTACAAAGTCTAATTACTTGCCAATGCGAACGACTAGCACGTAATGTTTTGTAAACTCTGTAGTTGGAACTGTTTCACTGGTTTTTATTTAAGGTTTCTCTGAAAGACACGATTCTCCTCGTTTCGGTTCGGACGTCGCGTGCAACGACTCGACACCACATCTTCATTTGTTCGTCTTCATTTTCCTTTATTGCATAGATACTCGTATTAAAACCTCTTTCTACCAGCTCAAGTAGATTTTTCATCGATACTTGCGATCTCTTCCTCAATCTTATGAAACAAGAAGAGTTATGCCCCGCCTCGTTGATGTTCCTCCTCGTCATCGAAAAACAAAAGATCACGATTCACAACTGTGTCAAATATTTTTGTTTTCATAATTCCGATTCGTCATCGGTGATGAAAAATCTCATACCTATTACAAAAAGTACTAGAGTTGCATGAATTCAAGGTTGTATTTTAATAGTTCCTATTTTTTTACTACTTAGGCCCGAAGCCTAATGGTATTTCTAAAGTATTCATTCACTGAAGTGCAGCGTTATTGTTCCGGATTTAAATGACGAGATAGGGATGGGAGCTTTATTTTTAATCATAAAATCAGTTATATGGTAAAGCAATAATAATGACGTATTCCGTATACCTACATGACGGCATTAATATCATCATCATTTGAAACACGTCATGCCTTCTTGGGAAAATACTTCCTTCCCATGTCACGACTTCATCAAGGAAGCTGACAGTTAATTTGGTTACCTACTAGCATTTGTTCGTGGTTTCGTGGTCGGAAATTATCACATGGAAATGTATTACTGGTATATAAAGTATAGCAACCCAGCTGTCCGTGTGCCAAAATTTATCCAAATCCATTCGGCCGTATAGACGTGGCAGATAGACTGACAGGGTGACTTTCGCCAATCATCATCTGCCTAGCCTTTTCCTAACTATGTTAGGATCGGCTTCCAGTCTAACCCGATGCAGCTGAATATATACCTACCAGTATTTTAAAAGGAGTGACTGACCTCCACAATCACAATCACCCGTTTGACCCCCCACAATCCAATAACCAAAAGGTATAGATAATGCAGTCAGTATTACTGGATAATACTATTTATTTATGGTAACACTGGTTGTCAGACTTTCGGGCCACTGATTACCTGTCATGACTGTCAAAGATCTACAATTGACAGCCGGGACCAAATGGTGATTTCTTAGGCACGGAAGAAACTCGGTATGTAATAGGATCTTCCACCTTAGCAAGCGAGGCTTAACCTGAAGATGGGTACGAGCGGCTGTTATTATTTAGCTACTAGCTCCAAGTTACTTTCGTTAATAAAAATATATAATAATATTCAATAAGAACATATAATGACATTTTAAGTTCCATGTCATTATAAAATAAATTTGTAAGAAACGAATTTGAAAATAACACCTACTAACCAGTACTACAAGGTTCTACGGCGATATACCTCTATACCTTAGTAAGTATGTCATAGAGTCGGCAACTTCGTTAGCTGGGAAAATATTGGTTCTATACGTCAACCGAGCGTTAATGGCAGCTATCGTCTTACCAATCTTGATTGTGGCCATATTTTTCAGTCGTAGACTGACTGGCATAGATGTAGGATGATCGATCGATAGGATTTTAGTTTGATTGCTTAATGAAATAATTTAATTATTATTAATTTTTGATAAAGAAGGTCTGTTCATTTATTTTAGTAGTTAGGTACTAAGGATTTATAGAAAAAGGTTTAAAATTTCACCCAGAAGATTGCTTAAACCGATAGGCCTTTTAATCATGGTACATGCTTTTATTCTTATAATAAATAAATAGATCAGGTTAAGCGTCAGTTACAGTTTGACTTTCCTACAGTAGAGGTATTTTAAATCCGCTACTGGTCCGCTGCGATTGTTGGCATCGGACGATCTAATGTATGGTGATTTCAAAACGTTGGCATCGCGCTACCGATTACTTGAAAGTACAAAAAAGTTGTAGGCATCGTGCTACGAAATCACCGTTTCACTGAACCTAAAAGTATCTATAAAAGTAAAAGCCTCGAGATTCCCCTTTTGAAATACGACAGGACAGCCTTTGTTGTGTTGCTCCGTTATAGTTCGTGACTCGTAAATTGAATATCAAAATGGAACAACTCTGTATGGGGGTTTTCACATAGTTACGAGTGCCACCTAGCGAGAAATACGTGCTCAGGATTTTAATGACATGAAAAAAGCAGCTTTTGTTTTCCTTTTTTGTGGAAATGGACAGTGACAAATATTCCTGGTCGAACAAAGGAGGATTCCCTTGTGATTTGCCGGAACCTAGAAAGTTTTAGCAATCAGGAACTCTAAGGAGTTCTCAGTAGTTATGCATGGAAACGCAACGTGATTGTATCAAAACCAACGTTCGGGGCACAAAGTTTAATCTTGCGTTTCAGAAACACCTATCACCACTGCAACTTTGTAGTTTAATGCGAATACCTAGTATTAGACAGTGACTTTGAGAACTCATTCATACTCTAGCTCATTCATTCTGCTTTAGGTAGTAGTACCTTTTAATTACAATGCACGATTAGTGCACCAACCGCACAAATGGGTCTTCTTCAGAAAAGTTTTGAAAGAATAATTAATTTAATAAAACTTTTAACAAACTTTTGATTAAAACGAAGCCATAAACAAGTTTAAGCTGAATTTTACGGGATGAACGCCAAAAAACAATTGTGATTGTGTAGGTTGGTGTTATATTTACATTTAAAATCCTGTAAAGTTTTATAGGTATTTTTTTGGAAAAACTATTGTAACTGAACTACTTACTCGTACTTCTTGCTTGAACTTCAGCTGAGAGAAGGGGCGACAGGAGATTATTAGAGCCGCATACATAAAAGGTCAAGGTCGAGGTGATACTTACCATATTGTTATCTGGTACAATCATGAACAACGGAAGATACAACAAGCTATGCTCTAAGCACCCACCCCGTCTTCAGAGATAGATGAAATGACATCACAAATGCACAAGGAGCATAATACACAGGTACAGTCGACACACCTGTCTCTGACGACGAGACACCTGAATCACGGGTTGTTTAGCATATTGAATGCCGTGTGTGGCGGATGAGCTTCCCATTGTGCATTGTAATGACTCAGTAAGTACTGTCATGGTGGTACTTGGAAAAGCTTACGATGTTATAGTAGTCATTCATGAGCACACCTTGTGGGTAATTTTTTTAGTGTTTGTTTAAGACGCCAAAGACTGGCATCGTCATCTTTTATCATCAAGCGATCGATGTCGTACTTTGGGAATCAATATTTTTTTAAGTGATAAGAAAAATGTGTACTTCTTCGACCCGGCGAGAGGATGATGAATTGGATTACAGGCAATACAGATACTACTTTGAGTGGTCGCGGATGTAAGAAGGATATTTCCATATCAATTTTAAGCTTAAACACACACACTTAAAGTTAATTTTTCATAGTTTTGTGTCAGGTACGGGTAAAGCACGTTGAGCCGTTGGTCCCGTCTGTAATTTGTAGATCCTTGACAGTCGCTACAAGAAGGCAGTGACCCGAAAGTCTGACAACCAGTCTTACTAAGGGGTACCGTATTACCCAGTGCTAACTGGATAATGGACTTCAGATAGGCAGTCACCCCATGTAAAATTCTGGTAATCAGCTACATCCAGTTAGACTGAAAGCCGACCCAAACATAGTTGGGAAAAAGCTAAGAAAAAATAACGTTGCCAGTTTAAAACAAAATAAAACTTGCATCGTCGGATTAGGTACCTGGGATATAAGGTGTGTGACCTGTGGTTAAGATTCTGGAGTAATACTTTTGAGAAACACTGTCAAATGCTTAGAATTTTGGGTCCATCTTGGTATGCCTAATGAAATAAGTAACACAGGAACGCCTACGAAATTCTGCTTAGTTGCCTAGAAATTGAATTTTATGGTGAAAGCTTTCAGAATTTATGAGAAGGAAAACTGTCCTGAAAATATGAAAACACGTTTATGTAACTGTTAGGGTTCCGTACAAAAAATGAAAAAAAAACGGAACCCTTATAAGATCACTCGTGCGTCTGTCTGTCTGTCCGTCCGTCTGTCACAGCCAATTTGCTCCGTATCTACTGAACCAAATCAGGTGAAATTTGGTAGGATGGTGTAATACCACCCACCACCATACCACCACCACCGTACCATATTTATAGGCAAATAAATCTTTGACTTTGACTTTGAATCCTATGACCCAAACACAGATGTGCAAAGTAAATAAATTAGGAAATTAAAAAAGCTTTGCAAACCTTACTGTGTCATATATCAAATGAAAGGGCTCGATAAGAGTATCTCAAATATACTTTTGTTGTTATTGTAAAATAATAAATAGTTTTGATTTTGAAAGAAGACGAAAATTGACCATTCACCCCCCCTGATCTCCGAAACTAGTAAGCCTAAAATTTTGAAAAAAAAAATAAGAAATATAGTTTATTGCTTGTAAATTACAGGAAAACCTATAAGAATTCTATCAATTAAAATTAAAGTGGTACATTCAATATAAGACTGGCATTGTACGGAATCTCTCCACGCGAGTTCAACTCGCACTTGGCCGGTTTTTTAATATAATATTACCTTCGAGAATTTATCGGACGTGAGACAAATAAATAATGAGCTATAAAAGTATGAAGAGTGGTTTCAATACAGAAATGTAAATTATGTAAAAAAATTATACCTAAAAGGTGTGAAAAAAAAAACCTTCACAAAGCCAAAGGTTCTCACTGTGATGACAACATAAACTGAAATTCAAATATTTCACACCGTAGCATAATTTCATACACGAGCAATTTCATGGAGTATCTACATGAAATTTATAAGCATTTTCTGTTATGATCAATATTACAAGCCGCTCTTTCCGGATTCCGGCTTTTTTGAAAAACGTATGGTACTCCACTATCAATTGTAGGTCCTAATTTTTCGTTTACATTTTTCATTAACAGAAAAAAAAAAAAAAAAAAAAAATTTTTTTCAATTTTCTTTGTTTCGTTACTTAATATGCAGTCAAAAGTTCATGCTTTTTCACGCAACGAATTTTCTCTTCAGAGTATTGGCGAAAGCTCACACAAAACCCGTGTCTGTGAAATGTTCGACTCTGTTCGAGTACTTCAATTTTAAATTGACTTTTTAAAGAGAGTTTTGCTCTGAAAAGTTTTATTTCAAAATCATTCTCTAACTATATTCTAGGTACTCACCTTATTATAAGAACTCTAATGGGTATCACTGGAATGATAATTCCTGTTCAATACACTTCCTCGAAAACTGGCTCTTATCGCACTACGATTAGGTTCAACATGCAATGTATTTTATAACACATTTGCTCGTAAAGGGTCTCTTATTTCACCAATTTCAATATCGTAATGTATCTCATTACGTACTTGTGCTGTAAAGTAAAATGCACGGTTTTTTTTTTTAAATCTTAGCAAAGAGTTTTTATGTCATAAAAGTGGTCCACATTTTATGAATAAAATTAACTTTGGGAGATGAAATATAATAAATAAACATTTAATTCTTTAATTTAATTAATTTTGACAATAAATTACAACCATTTATCTGTAACAAAAATATTAATTTACTTTATTAGTAATACTGGCTGTTTTTTGTGTCTTTGCCTTAAAAAAAAGCGCTGATGCGCGCGCCTCGCTAATTTGTGAACAAGTAAAAAATATTCCGCGCGCTTTTTCTTTTCGCTGTATTGTTTTTATTTGTTTTATTTATTTCCTCGCAAATATGTTATAAAACGTCATATGACATACGTGCGATTTGATAAATACAGCCTCTGCTTTTTTATCGCCCTCGCCTACGGCTCGGGCTAGTAATATCGCCTCGGCTGTAATTTTCAACTTACCGCACTTATATCATAACTAGCTGTTGCCCGCGGCTTCGCACGCGTGAAGTTCGGTAACTGTCCCACGGCTCATACTAAAGGGATAAATAGTATCCTACATGTTAATCCAGGTTATAAACTATCTATGTGCCAAATTTCATAATGATCACAATTATTATCATCACTATGACGATCACCACCATTATCACAATCATTATCACAATTACCATCATTATCACAATCACCATCACAGTCATTATCACAATCACCATCACAGTCATTATCACAATCACCATCATGGTCACAATCACAATCACTATCGTCATCACCATCATCATCACTATCACAATCACTGTCACAATCACTGTCACAATCACTGTCACAATCACTGTCACAAACACTGTCACAATCACTGTCACAATCACTGTCACAATCACTGTCACAATCACTGTCACAAACACTGTCACAATCACTGTCACAATCACTGTCACAATCACTATCACAATCATTATCATCGTAATCACAATCTTCATCATCACAATCATCATCATCGTAATCACAATCATCATCATCGTAATCACAATCATTATCATCGTAATCACAATCATCATCATCGTAATCACAATCATTATCATCGTAATCACAATCATCACAATAAATCACAAAGAAGTCGAATCCATCATCTTCTGGAACTCAAAATAAATGCCATATTCGTAATCAGCACCCCTGATAATCTCGGTATCGACACCCATATTGATTTTTAAACATTTCAACCCCGTCGCACCCCAACAGGGGATGATGGTATTTCAGGTCCGCCATATTTAATCTTAAAATCGTTGTTTTTGCAATACACCTGACCAGATACACCATACAAACTATACCCATGTTGATTTTCAGACTTTGTCACCCCATTTTCCCGTCTTAGGGGTTGAATTCTGAAAAAAACCTGAAACCCGTTTCTACTCATTTATCAATAGGAGCACTCCTGCGAAGTTTCGAATAAAATAGTCTAACTAATCTGGTTTTCCCATACAAACTTTGGAACCCCGTTTATCCCTCTTAGGGGATGAATTTTGAAAAATCTTTTCTTAGTGCACCCCTAGACCACATAAGGAACCTACTTGCCAAATTTGGAATCTGTAGACCCAGCGGTTTGGGCTGTGCGTTGATAGATGAGTCAGTCAGTCAGTCAGTCAGTTTCTTCTTTTATATATTTAGATGTACTATTACACTCGTGGATTTTTTTCATTTATCACAATATGTGCGGAAATAAGAAAATCCTCAGATAACTGCAGTTCTCGCAAAAAGCAAAAAGCAGCTTGACTGCAATAATAAAGTTGCCCCACATATCAAAATGTACAATCTTTTTTCCATACATGTGAAACGTTTCCGAAGATAGAGAAACAAAAGACAGTTTCTAAATTGGAATTCATATTAATTCGATTTTTCTAAACACTATATTTTTTTTGGTGGTCTTTTCCCATACATAAATTATCATTTGTTTTCGGTAGGTTAGTTACTTGTATTTGTAAATTCAAATCAGTTCTGCTCCGTTACAATTGTAGGCGGGTTTACTATTTGACAAGAGTATGAAATATTTATGTACTGGAGGCCTACCATGATCTAATTCAAAACGATTCAAAAGCAAGACAGTTCAGTTTAGGTTCTTAAACTGCATCGCTCAAACTCGTACCATGACGTCCAATACGCTCAGCGGCATTTGGATCGTTAAAAGTGAATGAAAGATCGCAATTTGTGGCTGAACCGCGTTTGAAACGTTTTTGGTGAAAAAGAGATAACGCTATTAGTATCAAATAACCTTGTTTCGCGCACATTTTATTGTCAGACACGCTCAGAAGCAAGTAACGTTTTATTTGTTTTTAACTTATTGTCTAGTATAATTTTCCTCAAAAAACTCAAACCAAAGCTGTTCATCAGACATCTGTTAGAGAAAAACAAATGTGGTTAAAAAAAGCATATAAATAGGTATTTTAGACTTTAAAAGAAAGATTAAAGTACACTCACTTTGATTTTAAAACTTTATTTTCGTCAATAATTCAGTAAACGTTTCAGTTTAAGATAAAGAAATAGTAACCTATATTGAATCGCTTATTTTGACAGTTGAGCGTTTCAGTTGAGCTGCTTTGTGGACGTCGTGGTACCAAACTAGTGCAAAATTGAATGAATGAAACCAAAACTTGCGACTCAGTTTGGGGTCAATCGCTGTCAGATGGCATGGCCTAAATTGAATCGTTAAACTGACGTCATGGTACGAATTAGACGAACAGTTCAGTTTAGGTCCTAAAATGGATCGCGTTAAGAGCTCGTGGTAGGCTTCCTGATATAAGTCATCTTGAGATGGGAAAGCTCGACTTTCTACGTAGGCTTGTAATGTAATGTAATATCTCACGAAGAGGAGGTCTGTGTACCAACATAAGTAAATTTGTGGGCTGTTTACACTCTATTACAATGAAATAGAATATGTTTGATGTTAGGTATGTTGACGTGCAGCATATATCTAAGCTTTGAACTTTTTGGTGTTGATAGATATTATGAGTGATAAACAATTAGCTTTAAAATGCAAGATGATCCAATTTAAGGTCAAATTTCGACACTAACAACTCTGCATAAAGTTGCATACAACCCATTACACAGCTATTACATGGATACATGGCGCGGTAAAAAAGCTGCGGTGAAGCGGCGACTGCAAACGGTATATCCGTAGCGCTGTCAGTGGCTGTTCCTAATGGAAACTACATACAGATCAAATACACATGTCGGCAACTTTCGTGCGTGTTCAATTGACATGTCGTCGGCTTTGGTATGTAAGCTCCATAACAGAGCGACAATACCTCCATAATTGTGCCACTGCTGTCGAAGATGTGAGGTCGCGTTTGGAATTGAAACCACGGCGACACTGTCGCATGCGATTATTGTCAACCGCACTGCTAAAAGTCAGACCACCAGTCTTATCAAGGAGTATCGTATTACCCAGTACTAACTGGGTTGTGAAGGTCAGATAGGCCGTCGCTCCATGTAAAATATTGTCAACCGCACTGCTAAAAGTCTGACCACCAGTTTTATCAAGGGGTATCGTATTACCCAGTACTAACTGACTTGTGGAAGTCAGATAGGCCGACTCGATCCATGTAAAATACTCGTAGGTATTCAGCTGCATATGGTTACACTGGAAGCCGATCCCAACAAAGTTGGGAAAAGCCTAGGCAGATGATGACGATGGCTGCCGCTGTGGTCTCTTCATACTTTTCCATTTATAAAATAGCTTAGCACGTTGTTAGTATAGGTAACTGCCTCAATATGTTGCGAAACAGGCGAGAACTAAAATATCTGAGTAGCCACTTTCACCCTTATGCCCTATGTTATAAGGTAGAAAAGAGATCTATCGTCAGTGAACACGATCTATACCGGGAACACAAAAGTTTACGTTTTCTTGAAATAGGGCTTGGCTTACCACATGGATTTGTTTGGTTTAAAACAACCCAATCCCCTTCTCATAAAAGAGGCCGGTATTTTATATTGATTTCGTGAAAATAACTTTTACTATAATGGTTTTTGGCACGCATGTAGCATCTGTTTGACCAGATATGGGAAAAGATATGGTTTCTTCTCTGAGTCTATTACTTCGTGTAAGTAAACGGGAATACGTACATAACCTAAAGAATTTTTCCCATTTAAAGTAGGTAGAAACTCCAGAACGTCAAATAAAATCAAGCTGTCAGTAGGACTTGAATCTACGTATATGATTTTTATCGATCTAAAAGCAAAAATAGATCTTATTATGTGCAAGTCACGTCAAAAAACGATAAACGATCAAAAATAGGGTGGTAAAGCAATTACGACTATCTTTGCAAACACTTTTTGGTTACAACTACACCATTTTTCATATCCAATAGGTCAGTGGATGCTGTATAAGTTTGAAGGTAGTTCCCTCGATTTCATAACAAAATTCCCTTAAATATTTTTTACTTCTGAAATCTATCAGCAATTTCCTTGCTGTAAATTTTGCCGTCCTGTCCTTTATAAACACGTAATTATACACACACACGTAGTAACATATTATTATTTGTGTTCGCAATATAGGCTACATATAACAGATGGTAATGTAATCACCCATGAACGCGACGGCGCAAGTATTTTATCAGTGGATTTCGGTATGTAATATAAGAGGAAATGCGGGAAAATAGATAGGGAGCGCGGAAATGACAAATTATTACAGTGTTGTCGACGATGCTGTTATACAAATGTAGTAGGGACTGACTTGTGAGTGGTGACTTCAAACTCTGCTATTAAATATTGAGGCACATTTTGGGTAATGCTCCTCTAGTGTAAAGGAATGTTGAATGATGTTGACCTAACATTTGCATGAGGAAATGTAAAGAATATTAAACAAGATAAATAAATTAGAATCTTGATAATACCTGTGTTAGCAAAAATAAACGATAAGTAATAGGCATCTCTCAATAGAATAAACCTTCGAAATAGGTAGATTTAATTTTTATCACATATATAACAATCTGTATACGTGTGTGTGTGTCTGTATGTGTAAGTAGGGAGATAAATGCTAACATATTATATTCTAATAAGGGTCCAAATAGAACTAGAAATAATAAGTTTGAATATAACACAATTTAATACTATCTCCACTATATGTTTTTGCAACAATTACTCTCAAAACGTGAGACGAAGATGCCGTATTACTCAATAAACGATCATGATTGGCTAATTTGATCGATATCCCAGACAGCTCAGATTGATGTACCGATTCGGATCATAATGGATTTGCCCGATTGCTTCCTGATAATCTCATTGTGTTTTGAGATTTGAATCACGGTAGACACAATCCAAGACTAATGAAGCCACGAGGCCTCGTGGCTAAATGGGGGAGGGGGGAGGTGTCGATCTTCAAGGTAAAGCAACGCTTGCCGATGTCAGTCCATGGATGGGTCACCATCTATTTAAACCATTGGCCCCGGCTGTCATTCTTGTATGTCATGTAGATCTTAGTCAGTCGTTACGGGTAGCCAGAAGCCAGAAATTAATTTTATTCAATTCATTATTTTTTTGGATTTAACGTGCAGTCTTGCTCGTATTTCGTGGTTGAAGGTGGAATTGTCTCTTATCGCCGTGATTGAGACGATAAAAACTTTAAAAGTGTAAATAAATTGTTATGCTAAAATTTAATATATAACACATTTGCTCGTAAAGGGTCTCTTATTTCACCAATTTCAATATCGTAATGTATCTCATTACGTGCTTGTGCTGTAAAGTGTACTGTAAATGCACGGTTTATACTTTTTTAAATCTTAGCAAAGAGTTTTCATGTCAGAAAAGTGGTCAACATTTTATGAATAAAATTAACTTTGGGAGATGAAATATAATAAATAAACATTTAATTCTTTAATTTAATTAATTTCGACAAAAATTACAACCATTTATCAGTAACAAAAATACATAAAAATATTAATTTACTTTATTAGTAATACTGGCTGTTTTTTGTGTCTTTGCCTTTAAAAAAAGCGCTGATGCGCGTGCCTCGCTAATTTGTGAACAAGTAAAAAATATTCCGCGCGCGTTTTCTTTTCGCTGTATTGTTTTTATTTGTTTTATTTATTTCCTTGCAAATATGTTATAAAACGTCGTATGACATACGTGCGCTTAGTATAACGCCTTTATATTCTTCATAAGTGGTAACAAGATCTTTATCTAAAATCTCATTAGTTGGGTTACTGGACAACATCTGACCGTAATCCTCCAAGGGATCTACGTTGTAAGGACCTTTCATTAGTATCTTTTGTGTGTTCATTACCTTTCTATATACAATTTACTGCGGTCTTCGTAAATCTTAGTAAATCTTCGTTAGTCAATCTGGTCACGTCATTGAGACTTCGATTAAGTCCAGTCGTGATCTATTGTAGAAGGTACGTCGGGTAATTACGAATCTATCTCTGTTTGCGCAATTATTGTGATCCAACCTGCCTGCAAATTACAGTGTTTCTGTACCAGGTCATTTTGTGTTTGTGATGAAACTACTCATTCACTTTACGCCTTTATTTGTGTCATTGATGGTAGGGTGGTGGGACATTTTATAACATCAAGCCGGTAACCCCCGAAGGGTTAACTAGAGGTGTATCTAATAGTATGTAGGTACTTCACCCACATATCGCCAGTCAAAAGTTGACTTTATAATGGCAATTAAAGTAGGTTACGACAGCGGTCTTTTTAAAGTCACGTTCGACAAAGGACGGGTGTCAATCTTAATGATGATGATAATTATCTGTAATTATTTTATACATTAGGTCATTCACTTGTAATTACGGTTTTTTATAACACAGCCACTAGAATGAGTACAATCAATTGCAAGTCCTGTTAAACGGTTTAAAAGTGTCCGACACAGATGGGGTAAAAAAAATAATCACTGTAAACGTCCAACTTTTCCATTGCACGCAGCCCAACTTCAAGGACCAAACCGGGTCATTTGTTCCAACTAAAACTTTTTATTGATAAAAACGTTTTATATGGCAACTTCGCCGTATCGGGCGGATGGAGGAATTCCCCATACTTCTAGCTAGATGAAGCCACAGCTATACAAATTTTACATACGAAGCCGTAAATGCTTTTTATGAGCAATGAATCCGACCTTCTTTACTAAACTTTTACGACTTGATAGTCCGCGACCGTTATCTTTTCTGGAAGAATTTAACTGAATGTAGCGAGAGTCTGAACGGCCATTACAACTTTTAAAGTACACAAAATAATTAGCTAATAAAAGTGGACTTTATTTAGTCTTCGGGAAAGTTTGGCTATGAAGTGCTTTACACGATAGCGTTCTTAATGAAAATGTTTGTTACTGGTAATTGGAGCTGCAGTTTTTGGAAACTTTTTCAATATTTTTTTCTTTGTTATTAGCCTATTCTGTCCCACTGCTGGGCAAAGGCCTTCCCCATTCCTTTCCAAGTATCCCAGTGTTTTGCTTATTCTGGACAATCAGTCAGGAACGAGTCCATATCGTCATGGCAGCGATTCTTGTGCCTGCATCGGTTACGACAGCCGTCTTCAGACACCAACTGTGTGACGATTTTAGCCCATCTGTCCTGACCCATTCTGGAAATACGACCCAGCCTGTCCCATTTTAACCGCCAACCCGATGTTGGCGATAAGCCTGCGATATCTGTCTTGTATGTATTGGTGTTGCGCAGTCGATCGGTGACTGATGTTTAAAATGCTCTATCGCTTTTTGTAGCAATAAAAATAATATGATTCATTTTAAAAATTGGTGATGGCGATTGATAAATATTCGTATAAGTAATGTACTTCTTCCGTTCCTCAACCGAAACTGGCTTTCGTCCGAACTTTATTCGACCCAAAGCAATCCGATTTACTTGAAGCTTTGAATTATGTTATCCTATTTCGAAGATTGCAAATCGTTTTTTGGGCGAAATGGTCAGATTTTTTCTATTGCCAACAAAATAAAACTGCTCATTCCGGCGAGATCGGAACGGAACTTTCTTGAATATTTTGGCACGTCACGTAGAACTTCAATTTCGAGGGAATTTATATTCTGACAACAAGCTACAGCTTTGTGTGTTTTTATTGGATAGTTAGAAGCAAAAGAAGTTAAAAAAAACTGTGGCGTTCCTAACGAAGTAGACAATGTCTTAACACGAATTGAATGTAACAAAAAAATAATGATTCGTAATGATTTTTTGCACAATGACGTCGTTGCGAATGCAACAATGGTCCCACTGGGGTTCGGTACGCATAATATAATCTTAAGTCTGAGCATATCATCACGATTCTAGATAATCATTTGAATTACAGAAATGTTTACTTACGTACTGCGTGAGAATTCTAGGAACACATTGACAACGTTAATAGAACATTTCCTGTTTGTTTACATAAAATAGAACCAGGAATTGTTTTAGTCTCAGAGGAACTAAAAGCTTTTTATATAACTGTCAGATTTGAATTAATATTTGCTCTGGTAACGTTATAATTTTCGTCAGCGCCAGCAAGGAGAAAATGGCGAGGAAATTGTGTCGGACTGTAGTTTTCTGTGTAAGATATTTTGATTCAACATCAGAGAATGAACTTTAATCGTATTGAAACTTAAAAGAATACAAAGCAGGCTTACATTTACTAATAAAATTGTACGATGAGGACAATAGGGAATTATGCACGTAATTTTTTCTTCACTTAAATGAATAAAATACAGTACTAGCAACCCAAGAAAAGTATTAAAAGTTAAGTTCAACTACTGCTTGTCGCACAAAAATCATATTAAACTCCTGCATTTTTTTACGACAGTTCAAACGTCTGTAGCTGTCGCGGCCATGATGGGACGTCATTATCCACAATCTGCCCTGTTTACATGTATTTTTTTTGGCCTTAATACAATAATTTTACCATTTGTATGTGCAATAATCAAGTAAAAATTGCAATAACAATATTATAATAAAACTAGTTTGCTTGGGTGCGCGAGCTGCGCGCAGCTCGCGTGTTTGGTGTTTTTGAGAAGTATTACTTATCCTTATAAAATTTTGAGAATATATGGGCATCCTTAAATGAATTGGAAAATCCGTTAGAATTACCCCTAAAACAGTATGAAAACCTCTACGAACCCCTAATAAAATCTAAAACCTTATTTAAAAACTCAGAATTGGAAAATCCGTTAGAATTACCCCTAAATCAGTATCAGAACCCTGAAGAACCCCTAAAACATTTGAGAAGTATAAAAAAAACATTACCCTAAGGTTTGCTTGTCGTCGTCCCTGAGTTACGCTTCACCCACTCAACCTTTGTTACGCTACGGAGGTCGGCGCCTCGCTTCGCTCGCCACCTCCCCCCTTCGCTCCACTCGGTCTCGCAGGTTCGCTCCACTCAGGACCTACCTACCACCGGACAGGTTTCGACGCCTACTATAATATTTGTTCAAACACCTAATGGCTATCTCTAACCGTTATGAAGTTACAGCCCTTTCAATTTTAGGGGAGGTTGGGAGGGGAGCTTCACCCACTCAACCTTCGTTACGCTACGGAGGTCGCCGGCTCGCTTCGCTCGCCACCTCCCCCCTTCGCTCTACTCGGTCTCGCAGGTTAGCTCCACTCTGGACTTTTAGGGGAGGTTGGGGAAGGGAGGGTATAAAAATTTCAACGCCTCTCAATAATAAAGTATAGTCAAAATCAAAATGGCGCTGTGTCCTAGTTTCCGAGATACGATAGGGGGAGGGGTGAAGGGGGGAGAGTGGGGAGTTTTGAAAAAAGATTTCGACTAACAATCAGCCCCTTTATACAAATCTGAAAAAAAAAATGTTCCAAGTCTCCTTACTTCCGAGATCCGCCTAAAGGGGGGGAGAAGGGGAGAAAGGGGGACAACTTTGAAAAAATGTTTTTGCTTTTCCCAGCCTCCTCTATACGAATCTGAAAAAAAAATGTTCCAAGTCTCTAGGTTTCCGAGATACGATAGAGAGGGGGGAGAATGGGGGCGAAAAGGGGAGGTTTGGGATTTTTCCCATAGGTTTCAGAGTTAGTTGTTTACGAATCTGTCAAAAAATACCCACCTCCCCATCCACCATCTGGGAGAACAATTCTGTCAGTGAGTCAGTGGTAATCTAGCTTTATATAGTATAACTAGTTTGCGTGGGTGCGCGAGCTGCGCGCAGCTCGCGTGTTTGGTGTTTTTGAGAAGTATTACTTACCCTTATAACATTTTGAGAATCTATAGGCACCCCTAAATGAATTGGAAAATCCGTTAGAATTACCCCTAAAACAGTATGAAAACCCCTACGGACCCCTAATAAAACCTTATTTAAAAACTGAGACCTTTTCCCATAAAAAACATTACCCAAAAGTTTGCTGAGTTACGCTTCACCCACTCAACCATCGTTACGCTACGGAGGTCGCCGGCTCGCTTCGCTCGCCATCTCCCCCCTTCGCTCCACTCAAGACCTACCTACCACCGGACAGGTTTCGACACCTACTATAATATTTGTTCAAACACCTGATAGCTATCTCTAACCGTTATTAAGTTACAGCCCTTTTCAATTATAGGGGAGGTTGGGGAGGGGAGCTTCACCCACTCAACCTTCATTACGCTACGGAGGTCGCCGGCTCGCTTCGCTCGCCACCTCCCCCCTTCGCTCCACTCGGTCTCGCAGGTTCGCTCCACTTGGGACTTTTAGGGGAGGTTGGGGAGCGGAGGGTATAAAAATTTCAACGCCCCTCAATAATAAAGTACACCAAAAATCAAAATGCCGCTACGTGTCCTAGTTTCCGAGATACGATGGGGGGAGGCGTGAAGGGGGGGAGAGTGGGGAGTTTTGAAAAATGATTTCGACTAATGCATTGCCTCTTTATACAAATCTGAAAAGAAAAATGTTCCAAGTCTCTTAACTTCCGAGATCTGCCTAAAGGGGGGGAGAAGGGGGGAAAGGGGGACAACTTTGAAAACTGGTGTTTACTTTTCCAAGCCTCCTCTATACGAATCCGTAAAAAAAAAAAAAAACGGGTCCCTTAGTTTCCGAGATACGATAGGGAGGGGGAGGAAGGGGGGCGAAAAGGGGAGGTTTGGCACTTTTCCCATACTCACCAGAGTTACTTGTTTACGAATCTGTCAAAAAATACCCACCTCCCCATCCACCATCTGGGAGAACAATTATGTCAATGAGTCAGTGAGTGAGTCAGTGGTAATTCAGCTTTATATAATATAACTAGTTTGCTTGGGTGCGCGAGCTGCGCGCAGCTCGCGTGTTTGGTGTTTTTGAGAAGTATTACTGACCCTCATAAAATTTTTAGAATCTGTAGGCATCCTTAAATGAATTAGAAAATCCGTTCGAATTACCCCTAAAACAGTATGAAAACCCTTACGAACCCCTAAAACATTTGAGAAGTATAAACAAACATTACCCTAAGGTTTACTTGTCGTCGTCCCTGAGTTACGCTTCACCCACTCAACCTTCGTTACGCTACGGAGGTCGGCGGCTCGCTTCGCTCGCCACCTCCCCCCTTCGCTCCACTCGGTCTCGCAGGTTCGCTCCGCTCAGGACCTACCTACCACCAGACAGGTTTCGACGCCTACTATAATATTAGTTCAAGCACCTGATGGCTACCTCTAATCGTTATGAAGTTACAGCCCTTTCAATTTTAGGGGAGGTTGGGGAGGGGAGCTTCACCCACTCAACCTGCGTTACGCTACGGAGGTCGCCGGCTCGCTTCGCTCGCCACCTCCCCCCTTCGCTCCACTCGGTCTCGCAGGTTCGCTCCACTCAGGACCTACCTACCACCGGAAAGGGGAGGTTGGGGAGGGGAGGGTATAAAAATTTCAACGCCCCCCAATAATAAAGTATAGTAAAAATCAAAATTCCGCTACGTGTCCTAGTTTCCGAGATACGATGGGGGGAGGGGTGAAGGGGGGGAGAGTGGGGAGTTTTGAAAAATGATTTCGACTAATGCATTGCCCCTTTATACGAATCTGAAAAAAAAAATGTTCCAAGTCTCTTAACTTCCGAGATCCGCCTAAAGGGGGGGAGAAGGGGGGAAAGGGGGCCAACTCTGAAAAGTGGTTTTTACTTTTCCCAGCCTCCTCTATACGAATCTGAAAAAAAAAATGTTCCAAGTCTCTTGGTTTCCGAGATACGATAGGAAGGGGTGAGAAGGGGGGCGAAAAGGGGAGGTTTGGGATTTTTCCCATTGGTTTTAGAGTTAGTTGTTTACGAATCTGTCAAAATATACCCACCTCCCCATCCACCATCTGGGAGAACAATTCTGTCAATCAGTGAGTGAGTCAGTGGTAATTCAGCTTTATATAGTATAACTAGATTGCTTGGGTGCGCGAGCTGCGCGCAGCTCGCGTGTTTGGTGTTTTTGAGAAGTATTACTTACCCTTATAAAATTTTGAGAATCTATAGGCATCCTTAAATGAATTGGAAAATCCGTTAGAATTACCCCTAAAACAGTATGAAAACCCCTACGGACCCCTAATAAAACCTTATTTAAAAAACTCAGACCTTTTCCCATAAAAAACATTACCCTAAAGTTTGCTGAGTTACGCTTCACCCACTCAATCATCGTTACGCTACGGAGGTCGCCGGCTCGCTTCGCTCGCCACCTCCCCCCTTCGCTGCACTCAGGACCTACCTACCAACGGACAGGTTTCGACACCTACTATAATATTTGTTCAAACACCTGATAGCTATCTCTAACCGTTATTAAGTTACAGCCCTTTTCAAATATAGGGGAGGTTGGGGAGGGGAGCTTCACCCACTCAACCTTCATTACGCTACGGAGGTCGCCGGCTCGCTTCGCTCGCCACCTCCCCCCTTCGCTCCACTCGGTCTCGCAGGTTCGCTCCACTCAGGACTTTTAGGGGAGGGAGGGGAGGGGAGGGTATAAAAATTTCAACGACCCCAATAATAAAGCATAGTAAAAATCAAAATTCCGCTACGTGTCCTAGCTTCCGAGATACGATGAGGGGAGGGGTGAAGGGGGGGAGAGTGGGGAGTTTTGAAAAATGATTTCGACTAATGCATTGCCCCTTTATATGAATCTGAAAAAAAAAAAAAAATGTTCCAAGTCTCTTAACTTCCGAGATCCGCCTAAAGGGGGGGAGAAGGGGGGAATGGGGGACAACTTTGAAAACTGGTTTTTACTTTTTCGAGCCTCCTCTATACGAATCGGTAAAAAAAACAAAATACGGGTCTCTTAGTTTCTGAGATACGATAGGGAGGGGGGTGAAGGGGGGTGAAAAGGGGAGGTTTGGCACTTTTCCCATACTCGCGGGAGTTTTTGAGAAGTATTACTTACCCGTATAAAATTTTGAGAATATATGGGCATCCTTAAATGAATTGGAAAATCCGTTAGAATTACCCCTAAAACAGTATGAAAACCTCTACGAACCCCTAATAAAATCTAAAACAAATACTCAGAATTGGAAAATCCGTTAGAATTACCCCTAAATCAGTATGAGAACCCTGAAGAACCCCTAAAACATTTGAGAAGTATAAAAAAAAACATTACCCTAAGTTTTGCTTGTCGTCGTCCCTGAGTTACGCTTCACCCACTCAACCTTCGTTACGCTACGGAGGTCGGCGCCTCGCTTCGCTCGCCACCTCCCCCCTTCGCTTCACTCGGTCTCGCAGGTTCGCTCCGCTCAGGACCTACCTACCACCGGACAGGTTTCGACGCCTACTATAATATTTGTTCAAACACCTGATGGCTATCTCTAACCGTTATGAAGTTACAGCCCTTTCAATTTTAGGGGAGGTTGGGGAGGGGAGCTACACCCACTCAACCTTCGTTACGCTACGGAGGTCGCCGGCTCGCTTCGCTCGCCACCTCCCCCCTTCGCTCTACTCGGTCTCGCAGGTTCGATCCACTCAGGACCTACCTACTACCGGAAAGGGGAGGTTGAGGAGGGGAGGGTATAAAAATTTTAACGCTCCTCAATAATAAAGTATAGTCAAAATCAAAATGCCGCTACGTGTCCTAGTTTCCGAGATACGATGGGGGGAGGGGTGAAGGGGGGGAGAGTGGGGAGTTTTGAAAAATGATTTCGACTAATGCATTGCCCCTTTAAACGAATCTGAAAAAAAAAAGTTTCCAAGTCTCTTAACTTCCGAGATCCGCCTAAAGGGGGGAGAAGGGGGGAAAGGGGGACAACTTTGAAAAATGGTTTTTACTTTTCCCAGCCTCCTCTATACGAATCTGAAAAAAAAAATGTTCCAAGTCTCTTGGTTTCCGAGATACGATAGGAAGGGGTGAGAAGGGGGGCGAAAAGGGGAGGTTTGGGATTTTTCCCATTGGTTTTAGAGTTAGTTGTTTACGAATCTGTCAAAATATACCCACCTCCCCATCCACCATCTGGGAGAACAATTCTGTCAATCAGTGAGTGAGTCAGTGGTAATTCAGCTTTATATAGTATAATTTTAGTTAAACTTTTAGCACTTTTCAAATAAAAGTGTTTTTTGACACAATGACCTTTGACGTCAATACTGGCGTTATCGAGGACGGTGTGATTTGACAGTGCGTTCCGTTTCACCAAAAACATGCTACATTAAACAGTAAATTGTAAAATAAGTGATGTATTGGAAACTTAAACAAGTGTACCACAATGTTTTTATGCGCCAATACAAGCCATTTTTCATAAATAAAAAGAGTTTTGTATTTCATGCAAATTCCCTATTTATGTTATTTGGCGCTCTATCTCCAAGCTGTTCATAATAATAGTAAACATTACCAAACGAGAGCGCTACGGCGTACAATACCGTTCATTTATACATGTCAAATCGACATAAACAGGTTATTGGAAACACGCCTTAAGGCACTGGAGTTCCAGATCATTGCCATAAAAAAAAAATAGCGTGACAGGTGCACAGTTTGCACATGCTACATGTAATAGTCATCATCTTCCTGCCATATTTATTAATTAATTAATAGGAGAACCAACAGCTATAACAGATGGATAATAACTGTATATATAACACAGAGTCAATTTAATTACAGGTTCTCACACCGTGTAAAAGTAGATAAAGTTGTACAAATCTTATATTACTTCGAGTCGGTGCAACACGTTAATTTCTTCCATTCTCCCCTGTCAACCGTCACGTTATCATTTACTCCTTTTTAGGGTTCCGTAGTCAAATGGCATAAAACGGAACCCTTATGGATTCGTCATGTCTGTCTGTCTGTCCGTCCGTATGTCACAGCCACTTTTTTTCCGAAACTATAAGAACTATGCTGTTGAAACTTGGTAAGTAGATGAATTCTGTACTGATGAACTGTTCTGTACTGTGTTGATGAACTGCATTAAGATTTTCACACAAAAATAGAAAAAAAAACAATAAGTTTTGGGGGTTCCCCATACTTAGAACTGAAACTCTTTTTTTTTCATCAAACCCATACTTGTGGGCTATCTATGGATAGGTCTTCAAAAATGATATGGAGGTTTCTATCATAATTTTTGTCTAAACTGAATAGTTTGCGCGTGAGACACTTCCAAAGTGGTAAAATGTGTGTCCCCCTCCCTGTAACTTCTAAAATAAGAGAATGATAAAACTAAAAAAAATATATGATGTACATTAGCATGTAAACTTTCACCGAAAATTGAACGAGATCTAGTAAGTAGTTTTCTTTTAATACGTCATAAATCGTAAACCGCAATGTACCTTTCATTTTACTTATCAAAAACTTAATTTAAAAATACACTATTATTGAAACATCGATCAAAGTTACAACGAACTGCAAGAACTTTTATATTATGTTACTGATCCTTCATGGGCGAGTCCGAGTCGCACTTGGCTGCTTTTTTTATTTCATATCATTCCTCACACAATCCCTGCAGCTTTCCTTGGTCTTCCTTTTCCTCTCCATCCAACAACATTTATATATTTATCATTATTTTAGTCACATGCGATTCATTCATCCTCCATTCAGCCATCTGTTTTGGTATGATTCCATACCAAAACAGATGGCTTAAAGATGTGATAGTAATGAAAATCGCAAACCTTATCAATTATATTTTCATAAAATATTTTCCGTTCATCAAACAAATCCCATAGTATTTAATAAAAGCGTTATTTACATACAGGCTGTGATTGTAATATTTGATGAAAATATTTTACAAAAAATATCCGATCCGAAAACTCGTAATTTAATACTGTGTAAAATAAATTCTATTGAAGCCGAAGCTACAAAATTGCGTAGGTATTTTGTTTGGTCGAAATTATAATAGGCCCAAATATCCCTCAGTGGTCATGTCCTACAAGCTCGTGGCTAAATAATAACAGGCACTCGGTTCGATCTTTAGGTTAGCTTGCCGAGGTTGGTCCGTGGATGGGTGTGTCGTTACAGTTAGTCAGTGGCCCGAAAGTCCGCTAACCAGTTTTACCAAGGGGTATCGCATTACCCAGTACTAACTGGGTTGTAACTGGCGACTAAGGGACTTACCAGAGAATGGGCAGCAGCGTTCTCTGTGCCTTTGTAACAACCGCACTGCGTTCGCCAACCCGCCTTCCAAGCGTGACGATTATAGCAAAAAACCCCCTTTGGGGGAGGCCCATGTCCAGCAGTGGACGTCTTTCGGCTGAAATGATGATGATGAACTGGGTTGTGGTGGTCAGAAAGGGAGACGCTCCATGTAAAATGCTGGGTCGGCTGCATCTGGTTAGACGGCAAGCAGACCCCAACATAGTTGGAAAAAGGCTAGGCAGATGATAATAGTCATGTTCTCCAAAAAAGACATCACTGAGCACAACTCCTCGGTCTTATATGACCTAAAGTTATAATCACACAATGGCACACGACGCCTGGCCGCCGCCGAGTGCACACGTGCGCTCCGCTCTGTCGCTGCCTTGCTCCCGCGCACCCCGCGCCCCCCGACTCGGTTTCGCCGCTGCGCTACGTCAGTAGCATCCGCCGCCTCACCAAGCTCCGACGGCCCCCGGCCCGCCAAGTCGTAGTGCTACTACAGTCTTTGCCTTGTGCTCGGACTTAGTCGCACTGCGCTGTGTTGGATTAACTACTTGTAGTTAATTCGATACGTAAAAACTGTCTTTTTCAAGACAAATATTTCCTTAACGGCAAACGACAAAACCACGTCCGCGTGTTTTTGCCCTTCAGGTAAAATCCACGATTTTGTGGTTCTTGACGGAAACCTCACGGTGTTAAAGAAGTCAAGAGGGTGGTGACCCGACACACCCGCCGATCCCCTTCAGGGTGTGGCAATCCGTTGGAAGGGCTCTGACTGCGGCCTTGGGGGATCTCCTAGTCGCAGTCTGGTAGCATCTAATCCCCGTTTGTCCACAGCTGCACCCGGGACGTCTAGGTGTCTCTACCCCAGCGGCCCGGATCGGTCGCAAGACCCATAGGGCCCTGCCGCACAATAAGATCGGCGGCAGGTTTACAAGCTTAGGGCACACCTTAGTATTCACCTCCCTGTGACCCCAACAGGGAGAGAACACATCCCTGGGTTATCCCACCCGGGGAGTTAGGTTTACAGTGTTTTCCGGCCCTTCTGGCCAATCAGACAGCAGTGTAGCTGGCAAGTTTGTTTGTGTTTTGTAAGTTTGTTAGTTGTTTCTTCTCGCCAGTGGAGCACTAGGA